>OW569328.1:14626134-15908161 GCA_937595015.1 Polyommatus icarus | reverse complement strand
CTTGAATCAGCTGTAGTGTTGAACGTTTCGAGCGACTGAAATATTCAATTAAAAAGCTAGCCGTGAGATTGAATGGCGTTGTTCAATCAAAGGGCTAGCTGTTTGATTGAACTGCTAGTTTAACCAGTCGGCTGCGACATACACATATAATAAAACTGTAGAAATGAAAATTCTGTGCATTAAAGATATTCCAAAAATAATAAAGGGGGCGTCACTACATCGCTATAGAAGCCAAAAATGTGGATGGTTTTTTTATCTGTCTGTCTGTCTGTATGTTTGTTCCAGTATCACACGAAAACTACTGATCCGATTTGAATGCAATTTTCGCAGATACATTTAATGTCTTCTTCCAACTTAACATCTGGTGTATAAAATTTGTCCTCCCCCACCCCTCTAAGGGGGCCAAAGGGGAGGTCAGATTTTGTATCAAACTTTTTTCTTTAATAGATTACTTCATATTATTTACTTACTGTGTTTTCCAACTTAAAATCTGGTGTATAAAATTTTTCCCTCAAACCTTTTAGGGGACAAAAGAGGGGGTAAAATTTTGTATATTATCAACTGATAAAGTAGAAATACTTTATATGGCAAAATAACGTTTGCCGGGACAGCTAGTATATTATAATACTTCTTAACGCGAGCGAAGCCGCGAGAAAAAGCTAGTATCTAATAGCCATGTTTTTGTGTGAGTAAACAAGTGATGGAACAAACAATCGTATATGTTACAACACAAGGGCAAACACTGTATGTAAACAGTTTTGATTGCATTTTCATTATTCAGTCACGCCAATTAAACTCGCCGAGGAAATTATGAACAGGTATTTTGTTGTTCACAGCTTTTATTCTGTCCACACTCCTATCTAGATGATATGATTGTAAAGTGTAAATTATTATCAATTTTTCCTTAACGACAAATGCTTTGGCTGTAATGAAAGAACATTAAAAATTAATTAATGTTTTATGCTTTAGTTTTAACTTTTAAGTATAAAAATGGGTTATTAGTTAAGATGAAGTGGTAGGGTGCGCATCGTGTTTCTGAGGGGGTGAGGTATGAAGCGTGGCGGGAGCATACGCGGGGCAACCATCTTCCGCCCCGCGCTTTCTATGCGCACGCCTGGTTATTCTCTTATTCCTGGTCTTATTATCTTGTTTTGGACAATTTTTTTCCTTAGTAGGCATAAATGAGAATAAGGGTCGCCGCACACTTGACCGAGTATAGTTATTGGTATTAATAATAATAATAATAATATACTTTATTGCATTCCACAAAATTATACAGAAATAACAGTAAAAGCAGAAAAAGACAACACAATTCTGGCGGCCTTATCGCTAACTAGCGATATCTTCCAGGCAACCATCTTACGACTAGTACATTGATATTTGATAACTTAAAAACGAGTGGATGCATAATGTGCATAACAAACAAAAGCTAATAAGCACACACACAAAACAATTAAAGCGAAAGAACACAATGAAAAACTATCAATTACCTACTACTAATGGTTTAAAATCTAATGATTAACAAGGCTGAACAATGTTCCGTCCGTGTCATTAATGTTCAGTGATTTAGTCAGATAATAATTTTTAAGTTGTCTTTTAAATGCATTTAGGTTTTCTGACTGTCTTACATGATTAGGTAAAGAGTTCCATAGGCGCACTGCGTGGGCCGAAAAGGAGTTACCAAAAAATTTTGTCTTTTGGACAGGGACATTTAATTTGAAAGCAAAACGCGCGTTGTCTTTGTCAGAAAAAGTAAACATTTGCTTTAGATAAGGTTAAAGGTTAAAGTATTATATTGTTTTTGAAATTTTTTTTCCTTAGTTGGTATTGTATGAATAGAAATAAGGGTCACCGTACACTTGACCGGGTATCGGTATCGGTATTATCTTGTTTTGGACAAAGTCTATAACTACTAAATTAAATGACCATACAGTACGACGTTCAATGTTATAAGTTCGGGCGATGTCGGCGAACGATTTGCGACAATCGAGTTGCTCACCGGCCGCCGCGTTTTGAAGTTATTGTACGTCGGTGCAAAAATACACCTAATCGAACATTTTTACGTCTCGAATTTTTTGATTCATGCTTTAATTATTTGGTTTTGCGATTGCAGATTTTTATATAATTGATGGTTATTTAGCTGTTCATTACATTTTCGTTATATTTTATTAAATATACCTATAGTTTTTTTTTAAATAATTAGTTATATCCAAAAAAGGTCCTCGGGGGCACTGAGGTAGTAATCTTGTTCTTGTTTTTGTATAGACTTTGTCCCTGGACATGGTAATACCAGTTACTATTCTTGTCAATTGATGTGTTCCCGTCTTTTTTTAACCGACTTCCAAAAAACGGGGAGGTTATATGTTCGCTTTGGATATTTTTTTATTTTTGTATGTTCAACGATTACTCCGCCGTATGTGAACCGATTTTAGAAATTTTTGTTTTGTTGTATTTGGTTTCACTCCAATTTGGTACCATGTTCACAAAAGTGGTGACCTGATCATGGGATCCAGGAGAAATCGAGGGAACTCCTCGAAATTTATATGGAAACATATAGTGATTTTGGTTTTATGTGAAGTGTACTAAGAATATGCTACCAAAAAGTCAAATATTGGGTCAAGGTATACCATGGTTTCGAAGATGCTGAGAGAACTCCTGACTCCTTATAGATACACGTTTGGGAGTTTCGGCGTTGTTTTAAGAACAGAAAGCATATGCTACTATGCAATTCATATTCATCATCATAATCATCATCATCGTCATCATCATTACCACGTCGTGTTAAGATCACCAATGTCTCATGGCACAGAATAGATAATAGTACAAGACATAGGTATGGATATACTAATAATAATAATTATTATGTACTGTATAACATAGATGGCGCACTAAGTATCGATTTGAAATTGAATTCTTGATTACAAGAACAGCTGTCAATAATTATGATAATATTATATTAATTTTGAGTTCACCTAGCTACGCTACATTCTATGCAAGTTTATACAATTTTTTATCTGATAGATCCTTCGATCGTGGAAAAACGAGACACAATAGCCTTTCTATTGTTATCGCAATCGCCGGTGACCGCTTGGGGCTTGAAGCATTAAAATTGTTAAATTACTTAGCACAATATGTTCACTTCACTGATAATATATTATTTTGTGAGTGTGAATTGTGAGTTGTGACTCTTAACAAATTGTAATAAGATACGTAAAATATACGCGAAGGTTTACCTACTAGTGTAACTAAAAAGAGTGAAATTATTATTATTTTTTAACAAAAAATTAAAACCGACTTTCGAGGTAAAAATAATAATAACATTAATATGAACTAAAAAGTATTAAATAATTTTTACTGTCTAATAGTGCCTTTTTCCGAATTCGGCTAAACCTCAACTATTTCTGTACTCAATCTTCATAATTTTGAAGTCGGTGCCAGTTCCAAAAGTTTCAAATATTCTGTCAGAGGACTGAAGATTCAGCTATCTGGTACCGACTTCAAAATAATGAAGATTGAGTACAGAAATAGTTGAGGTTTAGCCGAATTCGGAAAAAGGCACTATTAGATAGTAAAAATTATTTAATACTTTTTAGTTCGTATTAATGTTATTATTGTTTTTACCTTGGAAGTCGGTTTTAATTTTTTGTTAAAAAATAATATTATGTTTTAATTATGTGTAAGTCTCACCCTTCTAAAACTTGAACAGAATTATCTGAACAGTTTTTCTTTTATATTTGGTTGCACAACTATAGCTCGATATCTGTAAGAAACATAATAACATTCTTCTTCATTCTATCTCTTCGGTCTTCAAAAGCAAAAGACAAAGCAAAATACACATTACCATCCTATTTGTTGGGAGTCCCTAAATGTAATATAATAATAATAATAGCTCCCACACCGGCTTCGGTGACGGTGGCCGGTTTCATTGAAACCAGGCCAGCTACGCAGGAGTAATTTTATAATGCCCAAGTGTGTGCGCAGTACACAAGAGCACTCTCTATTCCTTTACTCTCATAACCCAGTGGGACGGAAGACTGACATGACTAGCGAGAGTTCAGGCGCAGGACCGACTTTTTACATGCCCATCCGACGCATGGATCATCTAACTTGTCAGACAATCAGGTGATCAGCCTGCATTGTCCTAACCAAACTTGGAAATATCATGTTTCCAACGCGGGAATCGAACCCACGACCTCCGAGTCACAAGCCGCGCTCTATACCACTAGACCACGGAGGCGTTCAAATGTGTTGTTCTAGTAACTGTTCAATATTGTTATTGATACTGGACAATACCCTTATTCTCATTTCTACTCATTCATACCTACTAAGGAAACAATTGTGTCAAAAAAATATTATAAGTACCGATACCCAGTCACGTGTACCATAAACGTATGATGCTAAAGACCAACAAAGAGTGCGAGAGAGAAGAAAATCCGTTATGGAATTATAACAAGATGAAAAGAGAGAGGCAGTCTCATGAAAACTTTAACCAATTTCATTTGACAGGTCGTCAACAAGTCGTCACACGTTTTTATGCCCTTTCGGTATTTGCAATTTATTGTTTAAATCCTTTATTATTTTCATCAAATACTATTACATATAAAAATGGTAACTTGTTCTGTGAGTGATTGCAGTGTAAATCATAAGAAAAATCCTGAAAAATATACATTTCACAGGTAATTAATCTTTATGTCCTAATTGCTACAATGTGTTTATTTTCGCTATATTCTGTCTTTAGTTCTCTATTTCAAATAAAATATTGTGAATCCGCCCTTTTACTTTAATATTTTGCGTAACTTAAGGTATTATTGTTCTTATATTACACAAATTTTGAAGAAAAAATTTTCATTAAAATTTTTTACATATACGCTAGTGTTTGAATCAAATTTATCGATATGCTTATCGATATTTCACAATAACATAAACTAAAATAAAAATCATTTACCTTTATATTTATCACCTTAAAAGGACATATTATCTTATTTTAACGATTATTTTTAAATATTATTAATCTTTTGACATACCTAGTATAAAATCAAGGTTTCACAGATCAGTCACTTGAATCTAATACTCATTGAATGCAGCTTTCATTAATATAAAATAAATTGCACCCATGCAAAGCTGTTTGCTTGTTCATAATCATTTGTTTTACAGATTCCCTCAAGATCCCCTAATTAGAGGAAAATGGCTAAAATTGATTGGGCGTGTTGGTTGGAGTCCCACGAAAAATTCAACAATATGTAGCAAACATTTCATTGAAAATTTTAAAAGAAAAAGTAGAATAAATACAATTTTGGCTAAAGGAGCTATCCCAACATTATTCGTACCAGTAAGTTTGACATACTGTTGCACTTGTTACTGAAGCAATTATTTTTGTCTTTTGCATAAAATTCTTGAGTCTCATTGTTGGAAAAGTTCATCAAAACAGCTTGACATTTTTTATGAAATTTTGCATAATAATAAACAAGAATAGGTTCTAAGCTATTTATCAATAACTTTTCACACATCACCTATAGCGATAGGTTTTAATAGTGTACGTGTAGTGTTTTAAGAATAAAATATAATATAGTACTATGTGTGTTGTTTACTTTCAACGTTTACTTTCAATGTAAGGGCTGATTTACCAGATAGATTTTACCTAAGTAATAAATAAGTAACTTTATAATGTGTTATGTCATATGTGTAAGTATATTATTTACCCCTATAAGAACCTCATGTCATAACATATCCGACGATTGAAAAATCATTCCAAACGAAAATGTGTATCACTATTAAATTGTCACCCTTTTTTGCCAATAATTAAAATTTATGATACCTAATTTGAAATACAAAATCTGTCAAAGTTGCATATTATTTGTTTCATATAGAAACTCAGGTAAAATAACTCGAACGGACTATACTATCGATAGCAAAATACTATACTATCGATAGTAAAATATACATCACTAGCACACGCACACATTGACAGATCAAAAATCGTCACGCATTTTCGGGTTGTCAGGTGATCTATACGTCAGTATATTCTATATCTATGACGTGTACGGTGACCCTTATTTCTACTTATTCATACCTACTGAGGAAAAAATAGTCTAAAACAAGATAATACCGATACCGATACCAGATCAAGTGTGCGGTGACGCTTATTCTTATTTCTACTAATTCATGCCTACAGAGGAAAAGAATAGTCAAAACAAGATACCCAATACCCATACCGGTACCCGGTCAAATATGCGGTGACCCTTATTCTCATGCCTACTGAGGAAAAAAGTAACGTCAAAAAAAGATAATACCGATACTCAGTCAAGTGTACGGTGACCCTTATTTCTACTCATTCGTATCTAATGAGGAAAAAAACTAACTAAAAAAAGATAATACCGATAATACCTATAAGTACTCTGTTCTTCTTCTTATCGTGTGGACTTTGCATGGTATAAGTACACTTGCAAGCCCTAGTCAAGTCATTTTCACATCAAATTCTCGTAAAGAGCGGGCCGACGAGTAGTACGTGTCTGCTTGCGACGAGGCTCCGCGGCCGACTGAATCGCCTCCCCGCATCCCCGCCGCCCTCATACAGTGCGAGCGTTATAGGTATTATTTTATTTTGAATGACTAACTATCATTTTAGTGAAAACCATAAATACTACCTTATGGGATTTGATGAAAGGTTTATGAAAACATAAATTTTTTACTAGAATTGTATCTAAATTCGCCGTAAAATCGAAAAATTGCAATAAAATGGCAATTTATGATGATTTTCACGATTTTTTTCTATCGAGGCAAATTACTGTAATCGTGTTTCGAAGAATATAACGTTATTAGGCATATCTTTACCCTTATGCCGGTATGAATAACATTGTATGAATTTTAGCGGTTGATATCTAAAAACAGGTTTAAAGATACCCTAGATCGCGATATTATACGCTTCTGGCCCTACCACTTCATCTTAACATGGCTGGCTTTACATTTAGCAAATAGATGAAATTAAATTTATTTTATTGTTTCGATAAGACCTACTCTACATTTGTCTTTATTTCTTTAGTTTTTGGTTTGAAATACTTAGGAAAACCATAAATTTTTCCATTGCTCAATTTGACCTTTAATAAAGACATTTGATACCAAGGTGCTACGGCTACGTCCGAAGATTTTGATAAATCTACAACCGTTTAAATGTCAAGTAAATTTCATAACCATGCAGATCTGTGTTTACAGTAAACAATAATATGGAAATGCTATGTTTTCTGTTGGTAATACTTATATCGAGGCTCGAGGCCTATTCGAACAATCTGTTTACTGTAGCCACAACACCGAGCCTCAGAAAATTAGGTAAATATTAGTTGAAACGGTTGAAATAGAATTTAGATTAAGTACATAATATTAGTAAAGACTCCGTATACGAAATTTGCCGATTTCGATGATTTTACAGACGTGATTTAACAGTTAAAATACAGTAAGTATTTCTATAAGTTTTAATGCACAATATGTAAGATCATTTCAATTAGAATCTAATGTTGGAGCTAGATTTTTTATTTTTTTAAGTATTTTTAAATAATCCAACTCAAACCCGCGACAGTTTTGTGATTTTTGCCTTAAAAGGTTTAGAATATCACCTATTTATGGATTTTATTGACGTCTTAACGGTATGAAAAATACAATGTACTGTTGAAAAAGTCGTCTATAAAATGTTGGAATTACTTTTTACCACTTTGATATGAAAAAGTTGAGTAAAAAAATATGTAACTCGGCAAAATTTTAGAGAAAATGGGCAAATAATTGCTGTGGAGCTGTATTCATAAAAAGAAAACCACAGAAATAATCTATAGATAAAATTCTTTCCAATTCGAGAAAAAAAAAAGAAAACAAATTGTGCCAAAAAACAAGATTCAAAACATTGAGAAATGATTCAAAACAACCTAAATCTCACATTATATTACTCGCCCCAAGTTCGGGTCGGCTTTCCGCGCTTAAATATATTTTAAGGCTTTACTGATTTTTACCAAATTTTATATGCATATTCAGTAGGTCTGAGAATCGGCTACTCGGTACTTATTATATTAATAATTGCATTTGTTGAATAAATAATAGTAAATTATTACAACTCGAGAAAAACGACGACCATTATAGCGATGGACGTTGCCATGGTGACATTCATTATTTAGTCACTTCAATAAAATAATACGGGCGATATACTTTATATAATATGGCAAAGAAACGTTTGCCGGGACAGCATTTTCGTCAAAACCTGATCTCATGCACCAAAAATTATGATTTTGGTCTCATTCGATTCGGAATACCATCTAGAACATTCTATCAAAATTCCAAGAGGGGTGAAAAAAAAATGCAAAAGTTATAAACAAAAGAAGAGTTTGGTTTTTTTTTATATTTCGAAAATTATTTGAGATAGACCGAGTCCGACTCACACTTGGCCGATTTTTTTTATTCCTTAATATTAATATTTAATTACTTAAAATATTTTTTTAGTTCACGTAGCAGATTCCGGCAAATCACGCGAAACCTGAACCACGCGTTTTTACCGTTACTTTCGGCGCTCAATTAAAGTTATAAGGATTGTTGATAAGGTTCCAGGATCTAGGATTTTTTTAGGAAATTTCCTGTTCTTTAAGGATCTATTTTCAAATTTTGGTTATCTTAAATAGTTTTCGAATATTAAAAAAAAAACTAAACCCTTCTTTTTATGTTTATTTAATTGTTTATAACTTTTGCATTTTTTTCAGCCCCCCTTGGAATTTTGATAGAATGTTCTAACTTCTAGATGGTATTCCGAATCGAATTAGACCAAAATCATAATTTTCGGTGCGTTAGATCAGGTTTTGAGGAAAATGGCACTTGTTATTCAGACTATTAATACTGTGTGATATTAGGTAAAGCACCAAATCCAAATTGACATATTTTATTTTAAGGAATGTTATTAAGTATTTATAGAAAGGCTGTAAGAAAAATATTGATATACTTTAGGATGTGTATGAGTCCCCTATAAATCCTATTTAAACAGAGTTCGCTGTAAATGAAGCAGCACTGAAAGAGTAACTTTTTTTAAAAAGCATGGAAAAATTCATGAAGCGCTGGCGCTAAGCCCATACAAATCACAAAAACAGTTTATGCTCTTTTAGTGACATCGATACATATAACGTGCAGCGCAGACGACAGACTACCCGTGACGCACTTTTTAGTCCGTGGAAATAGAACCTATGCATTTATATGCAGTAACGCACACTGTTGTGTTTCTGATATCTATGAACGCACACGTCTGCGCTGCGCGTCGTGTGCGAGCCGTCATTCCACCGCAGCGCACGCTGTGCACGGCCACGCTGCGCACGTTTTTACTTTGACTACGTCAATTCGAACGTACAGCGTAGCGTGTCCGTGGGGTGCAGTGGACACAGTCACATTATATTATATTTTCTTGCAAAGCGAAGCTTGACGTACGTGCGTAGTCTCTCCGTGCGCTGCGGTGGACTGGCGGCTTTACTGTATAATATTTCCGCGTTCTATTTCCACGGACTAAAAAGTGCGTCACGGATAGTATGTCGTCTGCGCTGCGCCTTAGGAACACATACACACCCTAAAGTATTATCAATTAGTTTTAGAATAGAATATTTTTGTTACACATTGTATAGGAATATAATACCTAATATTAAAGATTAACAATTTTTACTGGTTTTCAGTAACAGCCTGTAAAGACTACAGCGATATTAACAAAACAGTCGGACCTACAGCTAAGTTAGATGAAGATGTTGTTGAAGGTAAGGTGTACTCGTAATAATAATGTCTACTGGTCGAAGATCTTTATCACATTAAAGTGGAACTATTGTCGGATTACTATTATGCTTATTATATTCTGTGCTATTATACAGAATGTTACAAAACTAAGTGATAATACCTAAGGGTGTGTACGAGTTCCTCGCAGAGAGTTCACTGTGAAAGTAGCAGTGCTGAAAGACCAATTTTTTATGAAGTATTATCTGAAGTATTATCACTTAGTTTTGTTATATATATATATATATATATATATATATATATAGTTGACTATACTATATATATATATATAAATATATATATATATATATATATATATATATATATATATATATATATATATAGTATAGTCAACTCGATAATTTTGTACTACCTAATATGACGCTGATCTGGTGACACTGCTTGTTGGTGAAAATTTTAATTCCTGTCGGAATTATTGTATCTCGACTCTGTATAATATATATATATATATATATATATATATATATATATATATATATATATATATATATATATATATATATATATATAGTATAGTATAGTCGAGATACAATAATTCCGATAGGAATTAAAATTTTCACCAACAAGCAGTGTCACCAGATCAGCGTCATATTAGGTAGTACAAAATTATCGAGTTGACTATACTGACAAGATAGTCAGTAAAATGCAAATTGTAAACGGGAACTTG
This sequence comes from Polyommatus icarus, assembly GCA_937595015.1. Classification (NCBI taxonomy): domain Eukaryota; kingdom Metazoa; phylum Arthropoda; class Insecta; order Lepidoptera; family Lycaenidae; genus Polyommatus; species Polyommatus icarus. The sequence goes on along the minus strand of OW569328.1, from coordinate 15,897,699 downwards.
AATACAGTCAGTGCATTCAATTAGTGTCCGTTCACATTATCCCAGTAGCAATCCAGCGCTGGATTGGATTACTGTATTGGAATAATGTAAGCCGGCCATTAGATTTCAATTGAATGTGACGTAAAGACCTTATAGCACCTTTAAGGGCTCCCACGTATACGGTATACTGCGAATTCGTATCGCATCGCAAATATCTGCGACAAAATTTATAATAAAAGTGACATACGACGCGATGCGAATTCGCAGCTTTGTGGAGCCATAAATGAAACAAACGTTGCATATTGCGAAAACATTCTTAAACATTCTTTAACCAAGAGTAAAGTTTTAAAGATACAGCGCGGTGTCTCGGGAAACATAAGTTTAGTGAACTTATAATGTTACATTCACCGTACATCGTTTAAAATGCCTTCTCCCAGGGGGACCACCCTGCCGTAGCCCGCCAGCTTAAAAGCTGTACATAAAGGAAATTAAAAAATTAAATTAAGAAATTTAAAAAAACCCCCGCCAAAATACTTTAAAAAGTAATGAAACAATATTTACTGACTTTAAGTTTAAATAATTCCTACGAGTAAAGTAATATTTTAGTCCATAAATGTTGTCAAGGTGTGTCGGGGGACCGCCAGTAAACTACCACAACAGCCACTTTTGCATTTTGTGTCGCCATAATAGTCGCTGATTCTCTCGACCATAATGTTATGTGAAATCAAACATCTACATTAGCGGTCCCCCGACACACCTTGACAACATTTATGGACTAAAATATTACTTTACTCTTAGGAATTATTTAAACATAAAGTCAGTAAATATTATTTCATTACTTTTTAAAGTTTTTTGGCGGGGGTTATTTTTAATTTCTTAATTTAATTTAATTTTATGCTTTTTAAACTTCTGCATAATATTTCCTATCAAGTGGATCATAAATCGTATCCCAATAAATTCCATCTATAAAATATGTCCTCTTGGATGAGGCCGTCAATATGAGCCCAAACATGACACCTCCACTTTGGGTTCATACAGAGCTCGGCTCCTATAGAATCCAAGTGATGCTGCAGCATTAGGATGGGACTTATTTACTGTTGATCTACGTCTTACTGGTAATTAAAGTGAGCCCAAACACGAAACCTCTGCTCTAAGTTGGTAAGAAGTTAGGTATCCGGTATCCTATAAAATTGATTACCAGGTGATGCTGCAGCACCAGGTCAGCATTCCAATAATGTGTATTATATTCACCAGTGTCAAGAACCAGAATGCAAAATATAAAACCCATCAAACGACTGCAAGTTGCTACTCGGCCTATCACGAACCAGATAAACCGTGATATTTCAGTAATGAGCAGGCTGATGATGATGAACTATAGCTAAGAACACTCTCAGTCATGTCAGCTTTCAAACAAAAAAAACTAGATCAAAATCGGTCCACCCGTTTGGATGCTATGATGCCACAGACAGACAGACAGACACACAGAAATACCGACAGACAGACACGTCAAACTTATAACACCCCTCTTTTTGGTCGGGGGTTAAAAACTATACTCTAGTCTAGAGTCTAGGTGCTAGGGGAAATTGACTTATAAACCTACTGGATCACGACCGCTACTCCGTTGCGCCAAAATTCATTTGTTGCGAATTCATTTCATTTATCGGAAACCGTACATTTTTCGGGACAAAAAGTATCCTTTCCGGGGATTCGATTAAGTATCTCCATACCAAATTTCCGTAAAATCGTTTCAGTGGTTTGGGCGTGAAGGGGTAACAGACAGATAGACACATTCGACAATATGTCCCAGTCGACGATCATGTTTGCCTTGCCACCAAATAATATAGTAACTAGGTATAAGCAAATTTCATGATGTTTAAAAAGAAAAAAGTATTAAGTTACAATAATTAATCCAGAATGTTTTAATTTTATAGATCCTTACGAAGTCCTAGAAATGGATCTTAACAGATTTCTTTTTGGGAAAGAAGATAGCGGTAAGTGTGTAGAAGATGATATAATGATTATATTATATTATGTTGAATTAGAAATAATTGAGGAACAGTCAAATCAAAATAATTTGCAAATAACAAAGAATAGTAAAAAAATCTAACATAATAATGTCAACTACTTAATGCTATCTAAGTTCTATAAATTGTTATTGGGAAAGCATTCAGAAATTGATAAAAGCGGAGTGCTTTATGTAATAGCTTTATAACATTATTCGTATATCTATGTACTTACTACATTTCTATTAACTTGGCCTGGGGCGATGCGACAACAGAACAGCGTTCGGTTATGATATTAGTTGGTCAATGTTGAAACTTTTATCTACCTAATTGTTATGTATTTAAAAGCAATGTTTATTTTATTATTATACTAGATTGTGCCTGCAACTTTGCGTAGCAAACCCTTTATTTCACAGGACACTTTCCTGTATAGATGCTGTCTTTTATTGATTTCATAGATTCGATGTAATTTCGTACGAATTGGATCAAAATTTACGGTTAGAAAAGAATCAAGAAGTCAATGATATTATATAAAAAAAACTCAAAGTAGAATATCAATGCAAGAAGTAAATAACAGACAGACAATTGGTAATTAGTTAGCAAGTGAATTGATAAAATCACTTTTCAGATGATGACGATTGGTCGCACAAGTTACGGACGAAGCATGAGAAACAATTGCTAATGCAGAACGTTATGGGAAATGCTATGAGGTATTATGTGATTATAGAAAACGATAGTCGATAGTCAATAATAATCGATAATATGTCTGTATTAGTTTAAGTAGGCTATCGTAGTAGTTAGGAGTAGATTTAGGTCAGTCTAATGCTTACAATGAGAATATTGTCAATGTAAAGGTGGTGAGCTTTAGCATTGTTACTGAGAAGTAGGAACATTAGTTATTTGGTTTATATTTTGATGAAATATTTGTTATATTATGTACATATTAAATTGCATCAAAAGGGGTCTATGAAGTCCTCGATTTATTACCCCAACCCCCTATTTTTAACCTAAATTTGACTAAAATTGACACTTTAATACCTTTCAATGAAGTCGACAAAACATTTGGCACACATAATCAAATCAAACAAAGTTGTCTTACCTACCATTTCTATCAACTTCCAGAGCAGAGCTATACAACGGCAGGATCGCTGTCCACCTCATATCACCCGAATTCATCCACAAGGGGTACTGTCTGCTCAACGTGACGAAGGACCACATGCAGACCGCTGTGAATGCCTTCGCCATATTCCTGTACTGTCACACGGAGGACATCGAGCGCCTACCAGCTGATTATGTGCTGAGATCTGTGAGTATGGTTTTGGTTATTATAGTCATTCGAAATTGTTGTTCTGTCAGTAGATACTGATAATTCTTTCCAAAGTTACATGGCTTCGATCCAGTTCAGATTCAATGAAATAATAAAATAGTTTTTCGCGTAAAATAGTAGACACGTTTGACGTTACTTTACAATATTGTAGTTCATTATTGCACATTGAAATTGTATTATTGTAAGATTATTAAGACTCGAGTATCGAATTCATATTGCTGTAAATGGCGCAGCTACACAAAGTACCTTGCATGACAGAAAGGTTAATCCGTCCATCATGGATATCGCAAAAACAAAAGATTTTCAATTGTTATGCGACAGCCGGCTTCTGCTTGGGGCTTGATAGGTTAAGATAGTTTTAACATAATATAATAATATACCGACTCATAGTATTTTGACAGAAGATATACGCATAAGCTTGAAACGGGGGCTGAGAAAAGCCATTATCCATCACTCTAAATTAGTGTTCAGTTAAAAACAAATTATTATGTAACAATTTTAGTCCCGCTCAATATCCATGATGAGGATCGAACGAGAGAAGTTAGCGGCGACGTGGAGTGTGGTGATGAGAGAGTACGAGAGTCCCATGCACATACCGCACGAGACCCTGGAGAAGTACAGGCCGCTGTTCAAGTACCTGTCTGGACACGAGATCGCCCAGCTGAACCTCTCTGATGATCGCATATTGCGCTTCATAGGAACTCATCCTGATCTTAATCGTCATCAGGTAGGACATAATATTACATGTCTTTTTGAATTGTTTAATTGTGTTTTGAGTTCTGTGTACAAATTTCAAAATTATGATTTACCCATCTGATTCTGCCACTGCAGTGTAGAAAGTAACGAGAAATCCCCCCATAATATACAGGGGCAGGCCGATCTTACTGGACTCGTGCACACACACACGGGAATTCACAAAGCGAGTGCATCCTCCTTCCTTCCCGTATATTACCGTAAAAGGGTCTTTAAGCCCCACATATAGGGGGTGGAACAATTTTTTACAATGTTTAATTCCTAATGCACATTAACAAACAAAAACGGCTGTAAGGTAACTTAATATAAATTATAACAGAGCAGTCTTTACTCCGTACTAATCTTGATACAATTTAGGTCGGTGTAGTAGCCAGCAAGTATATGAAAATTAACAAGAATTGGGGTAAAGAGAATTTTCTGAACAAACTGAACAATCTGCTCTGCGGGATTCCCATCTCCTTGGTGCGGCATGCTACTTACGACAGCTACTTCACCCTGGCGCATCAGGTAGGTTACATAGCTCAATTAATGACCTAACCGTCATTTAACCTAGATCATTATATTATATTATAATCACAATATTATATTATAAGATACGTATAATATAATGATTTATGACTTATGAATGAGTCTTTAGAGTTTTTGAAAACAGCAAGATGACAATTTTGCTCAACTTACATTTAAAAAACTGTTTTTATTTTAACCTCATCATTTGCAGTTGACGATGAAAGTGCCTATGTGATGGAAAAAGCAAACTTGCATGCGAACATAATAATCATTCTTCTTTTATCTTTGCCATAATCAGATAGAATGAGGATTATAGATATCAACAATTAATATTAAGGCTTGAATTTGCTTGTCTTTATCATAAAATATTATGTCTTTTTTCCAAAGGTGTTCTACCACATCAGAGCCTGTGACCACGTGCAGCGGACATTTTACCTGACGAAGATGACGAAGGCACTGGTTTGTTCCCACTTGTATAATTCAAATAAAAAATTAGGAGGCTTTTATTAGGTAAGATGATTTAAGAATTTAATTGTGCTTAAATACTAACAAAGGCGAGTGTACTAACTATCTAACAAAGAGTTTGTGTCTTGAAAGTAAAATGGTTCCGTTATCTTTGAGTGAGTACCAAAGTCTTTAAACATTTTACGAACCCACTTGGACATAGAAGATATAACGATCTAACTCTAGTTCTAACGACCTAGCTTGTAAAACAAGGCCACACATTGCTCAAACTTGGACAAAGTAAAATGATACCTATAAAATTTTATTGACCCCTCGAGGAAATAGCTAGCAATGTGGAAACGTCGTTGCTTATTGTTTTGTCCAGGCGCTTGGAAAATCTTTCGGATGGAACGCTCAAGATGTTTCCAGACTTGGCTTGCTGCTTTCGGAAGTGGAGGGTTCTCAACTAGCAGCTATCAAGCCGGAAGCTATGCCTGGTATAGCACCACAGGTATTATCCAAGCTTAGGACATATAACCTAACCGAAATAATAGTTTTTTGGGTAATCGCGGCATTGAAATTGAAATATTTACTAGAGATCGCCCAATGGTCGAAATTCGACCTTATTTATTTATTTATTTATTAATAAAGTACAACCACATCGCATACATTTTTTACTTAAAACTTACCTTAAATTACGTGACAAAATATTGTGACGCAGACTGAAAAAGATTGGGAACCCCTGCTATAGGGACATTCTACTTGGACCACGCCCCTAATTTAGGGCAAAGAAAAGGCGGCAAAGCTTTTAATCGAAAAAGGAATTTACGAAGTATTTTTATCTCAGGGACATTATTTATAAGGTATTATCTGATTTATAATTCTATTAGCAGACAACCTCTGAGAGAAATAAATATATTTAGCCAGAAGAAAGTAATTAAATATGCTTTAACTTTATTCAGGTTTTATGCGCTAAGACCTAAGACATTTTAATATTGTCGCCACGGGCGTACATTTACGATCCGTATGCCAAAGACGTCAATTAGTACTTTTTTATTTAGTGGGCAGATACATAGTTTTATGTTATTTTAGATAATGCAGATCATACCAGCTGCAAGACTAGAGTCCTTCACAGACGAGCAGATGAAACACCTCAGTCACAAATCCCTGTACATTCTGTTGAAGAGGCGCAAGAATAGCCGTTTTCGATAGTGGTGATAGACATATTACATACATGATGGGTACTGTAATTTTATGTTGTTTAGTTATATTAAAACTTTAAACTAACTTTGTGTTGTTTGTCAAATAGCTTTGGAATATTTCTAGGTTTTGCTTTCAGCATACAGCTCTGATGCTTTGCGAAAGAATGAGTTTTTTTAATATAAAAAGGAATAAGTAATAAGTTTTTAATTTAATATAAAATGTAATAAAAAGCAAGTAATATTACACTTCATTAAGATTGAAACATGAATGTTTGCAAATGTTTGTAATATAAATGCCTCTGAAAAGCTTAAAAGTAGTCTTAGGGCCTGTTTTACCACATCCTGATAAGTTCCGAATAGGTATCCACCACTTAACTTGACAGTTGAAAGTATGGAGAATCTGTCAAAAAAGTTGTAAATAGTATATTCAGCATTTTACCAGAAAGTGGTGAAACAGTCACCTAAATTTAGTTCATTCATAAAATCGACTGAAACCTAATATTCTGAAACGGGAACTGATAGAGTATAATTAAACTAGTAGCATTAAACTTTGACCCATATTGTATGGCAGCTAAGTGGCTTACGCTCTACTTTTTAAGCTCATCAACCTGAAATTGATACTTCCACAGAATATTGTATACTTGTATAATAATTAATTTATGGATTCGATATTCTCCCTAGGTAATATGTGATGGACACTTTTAGGTCTGTGTGTTCTTATATTCAGCCGTATTATGACCTCAGTCCTCAGTTCTAAAATCTATTTATTTTAAACTAGATGTAAATTGTTATGCTTGTATGTTTGTTGGGTCTAATAATAATAATAATATCTATGGACGCCTCACACCACGTCAGTCTGGCCCCGTGCTAAGTACCTAAAGGACTTGTGTTACACGTACCAGACAACGGAAATATATTTAATACTTTAATACTATACATATATTTAAGATTTTTATTATATCATACACATATTTAATACACATCCATGACCCAGAAAAATTGAAAAACTTTTTGTTCCGTCGGCGGGATTCGAACCCGCGACCCCCGGCTTGAGTTGCCAGTTGCCACACATTATCCATTGAGCCACGGAGGTCGTCAACGGTCTAAGTTAATAAGTTTTCTGGAAATCTTTTTCACGGAACTCAACCGGCGTGAAACAGCGCTTGCGCTGTGTTTCGCCGAGTGAGTGAGTTTACCGGAGGCCCAATCCCCTACCCTATTCCCTTCCCTACCCTCCCCTATTACCCTATTCCCTCTTAAAAGGCCGGCAACGCACCTGCAGCTCTTCTGATGCTGCCAGTGTCCATGGGCGACGGAAGTTGCTTTCCATCAGGTGACCCGTCTGCTCGTTTGCCCCCTTATTTCATTAAAAAAAAAACTCAAAGTTTTCTACTAAAGTGTATTTATTATTTACTAATAATTACTATACTTGCAAAATTTCGTCCAAAACGATTTACCAATTACATGGTTTAAGTTTTATTTGTTACGAGGGCGGCACTGAAAATTTCGGGAATCAAGGAAGTGACACAACATTGCTATTTAAAAATGTGTTTATTGCTTTCCGAAGTATTCTTCGCGAAATTTGACACATTTTTCCATACGATGGAACCAATCATTGAAGCAACCATTCCATTCGGAAGTTGGGGTCTCCAAAATGGCCGTTTTGTAGGCGTCCACAGATTCTTCAGGTGATGAAAATCTCTGACCACGCAATTTATTCTTTATTTTAGGGAAATACAAATCATTAGGGCTTAAGTCGGGGCTGTACGGCGGATGGTCTAATAATTCTATGTTTTCTTGCTCTAAAAACTCTTTTGTTCTGTGCGCGGTGTGAGAACTGGCATTGTCGTGATGGAGGATGATGCGGCGGTTGCATTTCTCTTTACGGAGTTCAGAAACGACCTGTGGCAAACAAATGCTAGCGTACCATTCTGCATTAACTGTTCTTCGTCCCGCAAGAGGAATTGTCGCAATATGGCCGGTTTTGGACACAAACGTGGCCACCATTTTTTTTTGCAACACTCCGTGGACGAACAATTTTTGTTGGCTTTAACTCATTTTCGAACACCCAAACTCGTGACTGGTTTTTAGTTTTGGGTTCGTACGCGTATATCCAGGATTCGTCACCTGATACGATGTTGTGTACAGCATTTGAGGATCCTGTAGGCCTACTACGAAACTGTTTTGAGACTCAAACAATCGGACGAGAATGCCGCGTCCTGCTCTAACAAACGTCATTTCACGTTTGTTAGAGCAGGACGCGGCATTCTCGTCCGATTATTTGAGTCTCAAAACAGTTTCATGGTACAAGCCCTGAGTGGAATCTTTCGAGAGTTCTGACGCACCAAGTAACGCGAGCCGCTTATTGCTCTTTACAGAGCAAATGCGGTATCCATCGGGAAAACAACTTTTTTAAACCTAATTGTTCATGCAATATTATTTGTATTTGACTCATGCCAATGTCTTAAGTTGCCTGAATTTCGCGGTATGTCACATGTCGATCTTCCTCAACCAGCTTACGCACAGCATCAACGTTTTCTTGGGTGACTGCAGTTTTTGGACGACCTTGACGGGGATCATCACTGAGCTTGACACGTCCACGTTGAAATTCAGCAAACCAGCGATAAATTGTGGTTTTGGATGGGGCTTCATCAACAAATGCAGAAATCATCCGATCAACACCATATCAACACACTGTTTTTGTGTTAAACCACTTCGAAAGTCATAATAAATCATCGCTCTACATTCGCTCTAGAATTTTCTCGAGTCAATTCCATTTTCTCAACGACTATAGTTCTTGCAATCTACGAGTGCGCGTCGCCCTTAGTTGTGTGAATGACCATATCTATACACGCATACATAGCTCGCTCGCTACTGACTGCTCCGTCGGGTACGCACACTAACGAAAATGTCTATTCACATTTCCAACTACAAATAAAGGCGACGCGCACTCGTAGATTGCAAGAACTATACACAAGTTTGACAAGACCTTGTGACAAGACCGAAAATCTTTTTTTAAATAAATAAATGGTATTAGATTTTTAAAACCAAGGAGTTTTCAATTAAAAAGATTTTAATATGACAGGAACAGTGCAGGAAATATTCCATTCCCGATACTTTTAGTGCAGCCTATGTAATATAATTTTAGTCATTCCGGATACTGAAAAGTGTATATGATGTACGTAAGTATAATGTATAAGTAAATATTAAAGTTTAACGACCACCTGCATTACCAGGAGACACGTGGGTGCGTTGATAATGATTGATGGTCTCCGGAACTCACTTGAGCACGCTCTTGACAAATCGTAAACGATTTATTACTTGTCCCTATTAGGAAATTCGTGACAATTGGGGAGCTTAAGAGTACACTAGTCGAGTAGGCGTGACAAAAATGCTTGTTATTTTGCTTTACATCGGGAAGAAGGACCCCTAAAAGTTACCAATGCTTATAATGCGCTCAAATTTGAGTCTAGAATGACTTTTGAGTAAAAATAATAAATACCTAAGTCCTTACGCCGGTTTTCCTCGCCGCGTTAGTTCTCAAACCAGTGGTAGGTATTGTAGACTTTCCCGAATGAGTTTTTGTAGCCAATTCGGAAGACGTACATAAAACATTTTCATTTATTTTTTTATTTCCTTAAAGTATTTATCTCAGAGCTTAAAGAAGTCTATAAATCTCTTAACATCCTAATATTATAATCCATTTAAAGTTATTTTACTTTTAAGTTTCTTTGCGCATAAATTTAAAAAGTAAACATTTACAAAGAAAAAGACGACTACCAGGCTCTTAACAATTAACATCCTATAATAATATAATCCGTTCATAATTATTTTACCTCTGAATTTCTTTGCGTGATCCTTAAGTCAATGGTATAAAGTTTAAAAGTAAGACAACAGTTTCTAGCAAAGGGGCATTAGCTTCCCTATCTATTCCACAATAACCATAATTTGATGGTTATCAAGGGGTACCGAGGCAGGTCAACGCTCGCCGCACCCTGTGACCAACTTGACGTGGCAGTGGTGCAGTTTTTGGGTGCAGTTCAACTATATTATGGGTATCGCAACACGCTTTATGAAACCCTAGCGATCATGGTCATATTTTGATCATACGAAAGAGTGGATGCGAGAAGCAATATATGGATGTAAGAATGTACAATGCACATTGAGCGGCCGACAAAATAAAATAAATTAATGTGCCCACTGCGTTAAAAGTTAAAACAAAAAGTTACTTGGTTCTTTTTGGTGTTTTCGGTATCCACTGTTTAGTCCTTATGTGTGCCGAGCCTAAGAGCCCGCGCAGACTACAGACTTTTAGTCGGCTGATAGTTTGACCAAATTGGGGCTTCAGTACTGAGTACATTATTATCGGACGATACCAGTCGTTTATTGTGCTCAGCTTCATACATCTTCGTACTGATTAAGCTTCGATCAAACTATCTGCATAAAGTCTGCAGTCTGCGAGGGCTCTAAGGGTCTGTACAGACGGACCGCATTTCAACTGCAAATTGCAGTTCAAGTGCAGTTTGAATGCAGTTGATAATGGTTTGCAGTTCTATTGCAGTCGTGTCAACTGCATTCAAACTGAACTTGAACTGAAATTTGCGGTTAGATTGCAGTTCGTCTGTATAGACCCTAACCATGACAAAAGTTTTTTCTATTGCTTTTTGAAGGCCTAGCATGGCCACCAGTGGAAATGCGAAAGTATAGACGAACTGGGGACATAAACTTAAGGTGCCGTTCCGATCTTTACCATGGCTAATCGCGACCGAAAAAAAATCAATGAAAATGCCACTTTATGACAAACTATAGTATATATGTCATAAAGAAGGATATTGTTTGAATTTTAGGACTATAGTCTATACTTTATAATATAGTCAATTAGTCATAAAGTGGCATTTTAATTGAATTTTTCGGAACGAAAAAAGATCGGAACGCCACCTTAAGTTTATCTCCACAGTTTGTCTATACTTTCGCATTTCTACTGGTGGCCATGCTAGGGCTACAGTATGGCAGTAGCTACGGCTATGCGTGGCACAAATTCGTTTAAGTATTAAAATTAATGGTAAATTATTATTAATGAAAATATCAAGAATTTTACAGTTTATTTAAAAGGTCAAAGTTTTATTCCTGAAACGTCACGATAAAATGTTATAAAATTTATGCTTTAGAAAGGTTAAAGGTTAATATTTAATTTCATTGCGGTGAAATATAGCTGTTCCAGTATGAAGTCAGTTCTTTTGTGTTAAAAGTGAGCTCTATCAAAAAGACTATGTTAGTTTTACTTATTTGATTTACATATTATTACTAACAGAAATGTTATTATTATGTATTATGTACTTACTAATATAATAAATGACCATACACGGGCTATTTGTAACCTCTACACTTAAACCGCTAAATTAATATTTTTTTTTTTTTTTCTTATTTATTAGGCTTGTGTCGAAACCGACAATGCCAGCCTCATAAATTACATCCAAATTATACACTTCATTGTTAACAATTTGCAAACAGATACTAATTAGCTCTACACTTAATAAAATTCAAATACAAATTCACTAGCCCCCAGCAAACAGGATCTTTCGGCTGAGCGAGAATGGCGCTCACACAACCGAGCTGTGTCAGCGCCACCCCCGCATCAGCCTCAAACCTGCGCCTCTCTGATTTGATGAAGAAAAATAGTATGAATTATGAAGATATTAGATAAGTTTTATCACGAAAAAGTATGCGACTTTCCCTCTACCTAGTACCTACAGGATGTAACAAAACTCAGTGATAATATTTTTGGGTTTTTTTTGCTAGCTTTGTTTTGTTATACTTACCTTGTATACTTAAACGAATTTCTGCGTGAAAAGTTGCGGGAAAATCTAGTATCAAACATAATTTGTTGTTTGTTATTAACTTTTTGTTTGAAAACTTATAATCACAAAACTCAATGCTATTAATTTACGAAGTTGGAATCTTTAACTCGAGCAAGCCTACTATTAGTTTCAGAAAACTTTGCCAATTTGTTTGCCTAACCTAAATTAAGTTTTCGAAAGTCTATCCAACGAAGGACATTTGAAAACTCCTGCTATTTCATTAGAACAAATCAAAAAAATAAAATGTTATTCAAATCCTTAAACGGACAGAAGATAATATCAGTCTTAATTTTGATAGATGCCCTAAAATAATGGAGATAAAATTTAACTAATTTGGTGAAGAGAAAACACGATGACGAATTAACTAAATAAGATAAATTATTGTCTTTTACTACATCCTGCTTCGCCTTACAGAGATGTAATTAATGATAGACCTATGATGTTAAACATTTTTTTTAAATTGAAAGATACAACTTATCAGCATAATATTATGTAGATGTAACATTTTTATAGATTCGTTTAAAATTGATATGGACGAAAATTCGAAGTAGAACGAACTTCCAAGAGAGAAACATCAAATACGAAGTCTAAAACAACTCTACGACATTTCATCAAACAACATCTCAGACAAAATGCCTAATATTTTGAATTCTCCTTAGAACCTAAACGCGGAAAAACATTTTCAAATACAATGTACGTGCACACGAGTCGGAAGTGGGGGTATGAGAGGCCGCTATGACGATGGTTATGGGAGCGTGTTAAAAGTAAAACTAAAGCACGCAATTACTCTTGCTGTTCGTAGACGACGCGCGCCGGACGAATACGCAGACACAGGAACAGCGTTTACGAACAAAGTACTATCAGAGAAGTTGATTCCTAGACAGATGACGGACCTAAGTAATTTGGTCGCGAGTCAAACCCATCAGACCGATCACAGTTAACACTGAATTGACATAAGCCGACCAAACGACGTAGGTCCGTCAACTGCCTAGGAATCAATTTCCTCGATGGTACGAACTCATTAATTTAACATTTTTGTTGTTATAAAAAATGCTCGACCTAAAAGCTTTTTCAGGTCATTTGGAAAACCAAAACGGACATATTTATATTGTTTACAGTAAAATTATGCTCGATTTCTTAGGAGTTTTCGTCAGGAGTTTTTATTAATTTGTTAATATTGACGCCAGCAAATTAAAAGCGCGATAAAACCTTCAGAAACGGATCATCTATGTAAAATATTATTAGGCTCTGCGACAAAAAGCTACCGTAATGCGTATGATTAAAAAAGTAGGTTTTTGTAGATATGTAGAGATTTAAACCCATGCTTCCTGAAATTCTTAGTCACGTTGTTTCATATCTGCACGTGGAGTAGCCACTAGTGAATAGTCAGTAGACAGTCGTTGTGTAGTGTTTGTCCATATTCAGAAACACTACACTCCAAATGCTTTCTATTAATGGAATACTTTCCTCCAGGGACCTAAGCTTTGTTAGTTGAAGTTTAAACACGATACAGCTTTTTAGAACGCACATTATCTTTTTCAGGAAAACTACAGTTTTACTGTTATCATTTTCTTTATTTTACGAGTTACGAGTTACGTTTCGAGGATATTGTGTAATGTTACAGATACTGACAATATCTATACTATCTATATCTATACTTATTATAAAACAAAGTCGCTTTTTTCCCTCATGTCCCTTTGTTCCCTTTAATCTTTAAAACTACGCAACGGATTTTGATGATTCTTTCAGTGTTAGATAGCCCATTTATCGAGGAAGGCTATAGGCTATATTTTATTACGTTAAGACTAATAGGAGCGAAGAAATAGAGGAAAATGTGGAAAAAACGGGGAAAATTATTTTAAAGGGCTAACTTGAACGCGCTATTCTCAGGAACTACTGGTCCGATTTCAAAAATTATTTCAGTGTTAGATAGCCCATTTATTGAGGAAGGCTATGGCTATATTTTATCACGTTAAGATTAATAGGAGAATGTGGAAAAACGGGGGAAATTATTTGGAAGGGCTTATCTCGCGAACTACTGGAGCAATTTTTATGTTATTTGGCACAGATAAGAAGTAGACCACGTGAAGGATCTTATTTTAATCATTTTTTCAGTGGCTATATATTTTATACCCGTGCGACGCCGGGGCGGGTCGCTAGTTATTAATATAATAATATTACGTTGCCTTCTTTATGACATTTTTAAACGCGAGCTTTCAGGCTCTGTTTTATCTAAGACATAATGTGTAAATACACTTCGCTTCTGTACCGGGCGATGGATCAGCCGTCTAGACTTGTAGTAGTGCAGTAGTAATTTTATCAGGTGCTAAATGAGTGAGCAAGGAGGACATGTCGGGAGCGCGGCGCGGCGGCGGGCGGGAGGAGGGCCGGCGGCGGCGGCGGGGGTCGCGCGTCCTCCCGGCGAGCGCCGCAGTCCGCGCGAGGTGCCGCCGCCGGCTCGTTGTATATCGTCGTCACGCTATCCGTCGCGGAGCCGACACTCGCGACTCGCGATCTTTACCTCTAGCCTTTGTTTACTCCCCCGCGCGTTCGCAGCTTCATCAGCTGATTCCAGTGCCCGCGCCCGACGTGTCCCAGTGCTTTTTCTGTGATAAGGAAGTGTGATTCGATGTGCGATCGGTCATCCGGTGTTTATGGAGCTCGCGCCCCCTGAGCAGCGCTGAACCCGCGCCATGGCGGCCACTGCCCGCCGCGAAATCGACACGGGCGAGGAGGACATCGCCGCCATTGCGAAACAGATTTCGGATCACGCCGAGGCGATATATCAGACTTGGAAGGCGCGCGGCCTCGCACCTACGGAGATTCTGTCGTGCAGGCCCACGCCCGGCCTCAAATTGACCGAGAGTTTGCGAACTAAACCTAAACCGGAGCCGAAGCCAGAAATAAAACAACGGCCCGAGTTTCGGAGGGATCGTCCCGAAATACGGGAGCGCCCCGAGCCGCGGAGGGAGCAGAGGCCCGAGCCCAGGCGAGATGTTCGGCTCGAGCCCGACGGCGACGTCGTCGAAGCGTCTCTGCCGCCGGATCTGGTCCCCGAGCGCAACGGAGCCGGCCCCGGCGCGAACGCCAGACGCCTGGACTCGGCCGCTATGCGCCTGGAGGTGGCGAGAGAGGAGGAGCGTCTCCTGCGGGCGCTCCGCACGGGCGGCGTCGTCGCGGAGCGCCCGGCAGAGAGACCGGATGTCGTGCCGCCCCTATCTTTAGTCGACTACGCCAAGAGCCGGTATCAAGACAAACTAGATACCGGAGCTAGAAAGCCGGCGACCGGGGCCAGCGGCGAAAGGCGGTCGTCCTTCGGTTCGCATGTCACCGAGGCGAGATCGAAGTTCGAGGCTCGGGCCCGGCGGGCGTCCAGCGCCGGGGCCGCCGGGGAGACCTCCACCTCCGGAGCCACGCCGGTCAGGCCCTTCCTGAGTCGAGGATCCGTCGCCGAGAGGGTGCTCATGTTCGAGCGATGCCCCAGCGAGGCCACCCTCGAGTTAGCCAAAAGAAAATCTCCAGCGGCGGTATCGTGGCGCGGTCCGCACGACGTCATCAACAGAGCACAGGTAGGATTCAGATTGTGTGAATTCATCGCATGTTTACATTACAAACGAACTCGTGATTGAATCGCTCGGCGTGTCGTCGCTCAGGGACAGGTAGATGGTAATGGAAGTGTGAATAATGAGGAGGTATTATGTAAGCTACGGTCGGAGCGGATTGCAGTGTAATCTGCGGTTGTATATCTAGATGATGTCAGCAATAAAAAATACTTTGATCAATGTCACAAATGCGTTGTGGTTAGGCGATACGACGAGGTTACAAATGGTTTTGGCTTTTCTGATACCAGTTTTAACAGATAATTTGTTAATCACTAAAACTGCGTTACTAATAAAATAAATATTTACATTTTGGTCTATTTGAACAGATGATTTTTAACTTTTCAATGCTATTTAATAACACAACAAATTATAAATTTCCAACTTACAACTAAAGCCTATCTACTAGGTAGATGTTGTTTCAAATTTAAATTACATTTTAGACCTGCTGCTCCTCAAATGAGACATCTTCTCAGTTCTCATAATCGTAGAAGAATCTCACACCTTAAAACTTTAACTATTATTAAAGATCTTTAAATAGTCAATAGTCATTAAATTCATTTGTTAATTCGAAAGTTATGTTGTGTAACAAAATTACCACTTTTCTATTTGTAACATGTGAACGTCAAGTATGAACAATGCTTTATGCTAATGTTTTAAATTTCACAGAATATTTCGCAGTTTCTAATATATTTTTTTTGCCTTTTTACGAATTTCGATAAACATTTTCATCCTACACGAGTAATAAATTTAAATCCATTTAGTAGCTTTATTTCAAAAATAAAATAGATTAACGAATTACCAAAAGTTCCAAAGCTCTCTATCGAGTGTTCAAGCCATACAAACACTCGTATCATCGGTGTCAGGTTCATTACTTCTGATATTACGATCCAATTGGTACCCGAAACTCGATATAAAAACTTGGCAAGCCCATACAGATGTCCGGTCCAGAGATTTTAAAAATGAAATACAGAGACAGGCTTTGTTCGTGCTATTAAATGTGTGTTATAGGTCAAGTAACACAGCGGTCTGTTTGCTATTTGACAAAACGCCAATTCCTTGTAGCGTCCATTGAAGCCAAAATTTGTGTATCGTTGGGAATTTATCTTCTTAATGGCGTTAACCCCGCTGCGATTAGGTACATCCACCACTTATAATACCAATATTATCTTCTTTATTAATTTCAAGTACTTATAGGTCTTAAATTAGATACTTAAAGTCCTTAATCTGCTCTAGAATCACTAATTATTATGAAGAGATTAAAATATTCAGTTATTTCATAATACACACCATTTTCATTATCCTTTGAAAGTACAAAACTTCTCCAAATATTATCTTAACTTCGAGTAGACTTTGTTCAAACGTTGTCTAGACTCAAGATTACGTAAGAACATCGATGTTTTTATTTACGCCAGTTTCTCTGCCTCAGTTAATTTAACCTTGTCGAAGTTTAAGACGAAATTTTATTAAAGTTTCGTAATTGAACCAAAATATTTAGTTATACGAGTGTTTTATTATCGTGCCAAGGCTGTTGGGTTTGGGGTAGTAAACTTAATGTTACTTAAAGTCCTACCACTTATTGATCATTAACATTTTATGGTCTCCGCAGTACAAAATGCTAAACTTTAATCATTTTTGGGGATGTTAATTTGGTCCAAACCAACCGCAAGAATTTATTTAGTATCTAGACGAGACTTAATAAATTCCTGCAGAAAGTTTCAGAGAAGATTTTTCGGAAATATCAAATTAATATTAGGACTTTGATTACAAATCGAAGATGTGTATTATCAATGCAAAATATACACCGTTATCGATTCCCACAAATTGATTTTCAACTATTATGATATTGTCCAAAAAATTCTTGTAAAATGATAAATAAAATAGAAATTTATCGTTCAGTTTTACGGTTCTATCTGAATTGTAAAAACCATCTTAAAAATTTATGGAATCATTCAACTGAATTTGCTCTAGCGTTTTAGGGTCTCAGTAAAATTTGTTTTTGTTTTATACCATGTTTTATTAAGGGCGTTCCTTTTGGAGATAACGTAATTTACCGTATTTCAAGCCTTATAAACTCATAATTTGAAAGCTACAAAGTAATAATAAAAATACAGCAATAATCTTCAGTCTATCAACATTCGTTTCGCCGTTTTAAATTTTCAATTTTTTTTTATTATACTCATGATATCAGCTTCCAAAGTAATACCAATTTATTAAAAATCAAGCATACATTCAGCATCTCCTTAGGATTTACAAATTACTTTTTTTTGAAACACACGCCAATAGATTGATAATATAATAAACTACATATTCCCCGTTTAAAATTTTTTAGGACAATTTTGAACTAAGATAAGTAAAAAAATAGGGTTTTGGTGCGATCTCGGCAACGCGGCAAATGTATGGCCAAGGTCGTTTGCTCGGGGGACGGCCTTAAATTGGGAATATTGATAAAGTCTTGTCATTTATTTAGGTAGGTACTCATGTGATTGTAAGTATGAAGAAAGATCAAGATTGGCAAATTATACTTCAAGTCTGGTCTGAATTCGGCTTTCGTAATGTCTTTGCGATTTACCTCAATTTACATCGCGTGCTGCTCTGTCGATCTAAAATACAATTGTTCGTCGTCTAGTGAATTGTTTCACACCGTCCAATTCACGTCAGATCACTTTTTAGCTAAGGTTCCCCAAAATAAGACTTCAAGCAACGATGGGTCTTTGAATTGGTAAATAGCGCTACATACATCTATTAAGAGAACAAGGAAAAACTGAATATTTTTTGCTAGTCTAAGATCCGGCCATAGAATGACCTTCACCCATCGTATTACGGGATGAAAATGATTTTTTTATAAAATTAAATATGTTAAAAAAATTATTTACAGGAGGTTGTCTGAAAAATTTGGTGCAAAGTGTAATTAATTAATAATTAAAAAATGTTTTTTTTAAACATTACATTCATTCAACCTTATGTCATTATATTCATAATAAAATTATCTTTATTTTGATATAAGGTTTATCGCGTAAGTGGATCGTTGAAAATTACTAGTATCGATTTACCTGTATATAGCTGCCTACCTGATAATTGCACCGGAAAAAAAAGTCAACCCAGCGTTTGCATATTCTATGAGCTACATACTTTCGATTAGTATACAGTTTTTTTGCGTAAGGGAATGAATGTAATGTTTAAAAAAAAAAACATTTTTTAATTATTAATTAATTACACTTTGCACCAAATTTTTCAGACAACCTCCTGTAAATATTTTTTTTAACATGTTTAATTTTATAAAAAAATCATTTTCATCCCGTAATACGATGGGTGAAGGTCATTCTATGGCCGGATCTCCTACTATATATTAACACGATTATTAGGTGAAGAAATTGATGTATTGCAGTTTACTGAGAAACCAGTCAGACGGAGAGAAACGTCACCGCTAAGAATAGAAGTTACTTCGGATAGTACGAGCTTGCAATGTTTTGCCGTGTTGTGAAGCGTAAAGGATGATTTATGAATCATATTGTTCATTAAAATCGTCCAAGCGAAAAATAACGAAACGACCTTCTGAAGAAACATGCGAAGAGTACATTTACGACGAGGCTCGAAGGACCAAATCGAAATGTCACCTTTGTACAATGTAACGTTAACGGGTTCATTATTTTTAAGTCGTGATTTTCAATTTCGAAAATTTATTTTCATCCAGCTAGAAAAAATGCTTAAGGAAGCAGTTTTCTTAATGATCTAAACTTTCATAATTTTGCTTGCTGGCCGAAAATAATTTTGCCAACGACGCAAATATTGAGGGTAATTTATTTTTAAGTTAATTAGGATTTAGGAGGAGCCTAAAATGATTTTAAAATAGAAATTTCATGGAGCGGCCGTTGACATATATTTTCATGTAACAGTAGTCGGTGATCGGTGTGCGTGGAATCGTAAACAGTGTGAGCAGGATATGAATTTGAAATATTCGTGTCACGGATTGACTTGCATTGTTAAACACTCTTAGGAAAGTATAGGCGAGCCGCGAGACGCAAGGCATAATTTAAGGTCATGTCTCAGGTTCTTCACCTACGATTGCAACGCATTAAGCTGAGATAAACTTGTGCATACTAATGTTGCTAGACCTGAAGAATTTAGAAATATATCTCTTACTTTGTATCGATACTCAACATTTTTGAGAAGTATGCCAGCCGGTAAATGTTACGCATTAGTTTCTATAGCGTTGTTGCATTTGTCGTTACAATATTTATTGTTATTACTCTTTTATATAATAATTAATATTAAATAGGTTTTATTTATGACTATAGCCTGATTATTCTACAAACATCCATTGATATGCACCATGCATCTCCAACGTGTGTCGAGCCAAACGAAAATCAGAACTGCAATCGGCCGAAAGAGATTGTTCACCTCGGCCGACGTGTCTCTAAATGTAAAGAAAAAAATAGGTGTTCTAATTTTAAACTGAACACAAACGCGGGAACGTTGGCGCAAGTCCAGCGGCGCTGATTAGAAACGAACGACAGGCGGTTGCATATTATAACGGAGTATCTAACACAAGAGGAATTATAAAAGACAAGCCACTAGGAGCTTAACTAACTGGAAATTAAGCAATAAGAACCTTTCCGAGAAATTCCAAAAACTTTACAAAAGGATTTTTAACTTTAATCTATATTTTGTTTTCAACGAAACGACTACGGTTGTCGGTTTCCAGAGGCATGGACCACATCATAGAAATGCCAGGTGGACTTAAAGTCTATACTTAGATTGCTTGGATTGTATAAAAACGTAATAAAACACAGGAAGGGCATCGTAACCGTCACAAGTCGTAACTCGAACGGAAGTCTTGTTTTTGGTAATCTAGAACAATCAACGGACAGACCGTTTGTACAGCTTTACATAATCTTTAACTACCATAACAAGCTATTTCTATGTCGTTATGATGAAATCGACAAGGGAAATACAAAAAAAAAAAATTGCCCTCATTGACAAAATTTCTGTTGATTTATATTGTACAAAGATACAAAAATTAATACTGAAACTTCCTGTCTAAGATCTTCAAAGTAAATATTTATCACAATTTGAAAGACACAGCGGAAATCCCTGGAAATCCAGAAGAAATGTGACAGAAATATTATGTGAAAATAAAGTGGAATAAGTGCAAGTACAGTGTCAAATTATTTATCAGAAATATTATGATTCTGATTATGTAGAGTGTGCGTGATAAAAGTGTTGAATACGTCGAATGTATGTTATCAGTCAACGACTTCTTAATTACAACTTGTGTAGTATTTTGATTTCATTAAAAACCAAACATGAGTATTACAGTACCTCTAGTATTTGCACCAACGCGAAGAAAATAAATATGTGAAAAGAGCCAGGCTAGATGCATTCCGTAGAAGTAGATTTAAATTTTCTACAAGACTGCTTTTGCGATTCCTAAATGCTCATGTAGTTCTACAAAATGCAGATGCACCGCACAAGGCTTTATCGAAATTTTGTCGCTTTGTTTTTTACCCTTTGAATATTTTTATAGTACTTTGAAATTAGGATAATTTGTAGAGTTCTATTTACGAGTCTAGTAATATCCCTTTAAGAGATAGCCACATGTGTTATTTTAATAGATTTAATTGTTTAATTTTACTGTAACATCATAAATTAATCAATGCAGACCTTCGATCACTAATATACAAGATACACAGTCCGCGGCAAAAAACGACCTCACTAAAAGAGCACCAAACGCAACATTCTGGTGGACTTTTGATTTAGTAGTGCTCGAACGCTCCGCCGGGAAACATGCCTTAATGCTCGTTCAATTATTGTAAAAATCATACGTCTAAAACGCAAAAATGGATGCAATGTTATATTTCCGGTAAATATTAATTTTATCCTAACATATTTCTTACAATTGTATTGTTAATATTAGTATTACGTTAAGAAATCACCAAAAAACTGTTTTAAAATTAAGTTGTAAATAAATCAACACGAGGTATAAACCATCTCAATTGCGAATACTCATACTAAAGGTACTTATCGTAGTTTATCATGCCCACTTGAAATGTTCGGGTTATAAGCTGTGTTTCTGTTCCATTTGATGGAGTCGCTATTATTTGTTATTTTTTTTATTGAGGAATTTTTTTTTAGGTTTCCTCGAGATCCAGTTAGATGTGGAAATTGGATATCAGTTATAGCACGGCAAAGATGCGAAGAATTTTTCAAGCCGACTTTAGCGAGCGTTGTATGTTCTAAGCATTTATATTCAATGTCTAATTTTATATTTTAGTTAATTATAAAATTAGACATATTAGAACAACATAATATTACATATAAAAATAATTAGTCCACACTTTATACATTAAACTTCGGAAAAATTAAAAAATGGACTATTAAAATTATTACAATCAACAAAAAAATGTTGAACAGTTCGACTCCTCTCATACTTCACTTCGCCCTGTTCCAGCGGCGAATTTCGGCCATAAAATTGGAATGCTTTTATGGCTCTATAATAATTTGAACTTTAAGACATACACGCGGATGGTTGAATTTAGTATGAAGCGTGCATCGGACGTAAAAATTTATTGCTTTGTAAACACAAATGTACATTGTTTTATAAAAAGATCTTTAATAATTACTATGATTAAGGTTGATTTTAGATAAATGTATACTTTTTTAAACTCAATTACTCGGCGACAGATTTTCGAGAGGTTTTGTATGAGACTGTGTATCTTGTATATATTTGATCGAAGATGCAGACTTAATTTAAGCCCCATTGTAACTTCCACAATTGTCAGAACCTTTCGTGCATGTAATATTCTTCTTTTCTTTTCACTCAATGTAAGAGCTAGTTCCAAATCTGTTATTCAATCCTTTGCAGACTTCTTTTGTTAATTCCTTCTCCAATTGCCTTGACCTTAATATCAGTATTTGCAGCGTATGCGTCATATTTGATCATACCTATAAAAGTACCTACACTAAGATTCACGCACTTAATAAGGTCAACTCCAGTAAATTCGTCATCATAATAAAGTCAGATTAATATTGTAGTTTTTTCCTTTTTATTATAGTCCAAGATTTATGTTTTTGATAAGATTAAATCAGATATAGAACTGTCTCTGAAAACATTCCCAGCTTGCAAGGAAAATTATAATTAGCATACCCATACATGGCATGGAGGTTATGTCAATGCCATTCGATTTGGCATGGCCGAAACGGCAAGTTATTCAAATATGGAATCATGATAATGTTTTAATCAGGGTGTATTATGTTAAATACAGTTGTCGTTAGTGTGAAATTCGTAAAGGGCTGAAGGCCAACGAGTGTGTTGCATGTCCTCGCACAGTCAGTGTTAGGGCCACGCAGAACCTTTGCGATCGATCGTTTCGATCCGTCGCAAGTGAACTTTTCTTAGAAAGCAGACCCCCAATTAAAAACCAGACTCTTAAGGAGAAGATTGTATATTTATTTAAAAAAATAAGGTATTTACAATAAGATGGTGCAATGTGTAATAGCTCTAATATTTAGTCGGAAATATCTCAACGTGAAACTTTATTTAGCTAGATCTCTTTCAAATTTAGTACAAGGTAATAATGACTTAAATATTCATAAAGTCATTAAGTTGATTATATTACACAATCTTACCATTCTTACCAATTTAGTTACGATAGATCGAAACGGTCGCAAATGAGTAACCACCCTTAGGGTCGAAAGTATTTCATTACTCGTATTGATTTTAAACGCCTAAGCACTATAATTTAAAGTTTAACGACCGTTCCATGTAATTATTACTGCGATGTTTGACCTACAATTGAATTTAACGTTTATTTAATTTAGACATCTGGATATTATTATTCAATGTAAATATGAATACATTTAACTTTTGCAAAAATTCAGTATATTTTATTCTTCGCGGATGTAATGTTATGGCACCTGTGGCCGTCAATGGTGGTTGTGGAGGAGTATCGCCAAGTCTTTTGTGAGTAGAGGCTGCGCTACTGTCATCTTAAGGGGGCGACAAATCCCAAAATTTTTGATTTTATAATTCATTTTTACGCTTGAAAATAAGCCCTAATTGCTCCATTTTCTAAAATTAGATAGTACATTATATTTCCAAGAATTCGATCTGAACAAAAGCACGATATCTAAAAAAAATTTCGATGGAAAAAATCACAAAGATGCATCTAATTTTCACGCATTTTTCATTTATTGCCATACTCGTGCATTGAACTAAGTTAATATTTTAACGCATTGTATAAAATTCTATCATTGAGAAACTGACCTGGCGGATTTTATAAATGTTGTTAAATATTTAATAAATATTTATCGAGTTATTGAGAAAAACCTAATTTGGCGATGAATCCGCGTCGTCCTTTTTCACCTGGCATATGAAAGACGGGCGTGAGTGTGAACTGTGAAGAGAGAAGGACGATGTTTGATTTTTTGGGTTAGTCGCCCTCTTAAAGCCGGCTGTACACTCTCGCCGAGACACAGCGAGGCGGCCCGAGTGCGAGAGTGTAAATGGGTGCGCTCGCCTCGTCTCGCCTGTCTCGGACCCTCTCGGTCCGTTGTCGGTATATTGCGCCCGAGACAAAGGGTCTCGCGAGGAAAACGAGCGCACTACTGTACACTCTCGCGTCTTTCAGTACTAGTCCCGCCGTTGGACAGTGTAGAACAGAAAAATAACAATATTAAACGACATTATGAGTCATTATCTGTGAGAAATAAAATTAAATATGATTATAAATCTTTGGATTACAATGATATCTTTCGATGCATGGTGAATGGTGAATGGTCGTTTTCGTCTTCTGAGTCCTCTGAGTTCTTAACTGCGATTGAACTAAGCGAGAATGTACATGATCGCACTCGGGTAAGGGGCTCTCGCACGAGACTCTCGCCCGAGAGCTCTCGGCGAGAGTGTACAGCGGGCATAAGACCTAGCGAGTCCCACATACCCGCAGTAGTCCCACATCCCCCGCGGGATGCGGAACGGCATTTTATTATTTTGCTCTATCGAAATATTTTACTTTATCTCAATATACTTAGCTCTATTCTGTACTGTATATCAAGGGATATAGAGTTAGTTTTCCACCTCTCTATATCCGTTTTAGTAGGAAATCTAAGCCTGTATCCAGTAAACTGCATTAGGCACATTAATATTTCGTATCGACCCAACTCGTAGGCAATTTCATAGCGTGTGAACATCGTATTAATCTGATAGCGATGATAGTGATTTATCTAGCGAGGGAACTTCTAACAATACCACTATAACTTTACCTTGGCTAATTGCTAAGTTTTGTACCGGATACCGACTTTCTAGAGCGCCTTTTGACACTAAACACTGGTCACTTATACATGAAATATATTTTGGGTTAAAAATGTTCAAGGAAAAAATTGAGATAGAGGTAGATCATAAAGATTATAAAGATAATTTCGAATTCTAAGTGGAAAATAATTATTATAAAACACGTAAGTATTGGACAAGTTATTATCTAAGAATTGAAGAAAGCAAGTCCAAGTATTCGTATTCGTTTGGTAATAATTTGTAAGAGAAAAAGATAAAGAAAATAGAGGAAAAACTACAGTAAATTTACTGTTTATACTTACTTCATGTTTTGAAAAATGATACAAAACTATGTGGCGCCGAGTACATTTAAAATCTTTCCTTTTATTTGTGATAGAGCCTGTACAAAAGCGGTCAAATAGGACAAGTTTTATAACTTCTATCTACATTTCTTTAGTATTGTTATGCATATAATCGCAAATTGCTCAAGATTAGGCGGGCTATCAGGCGATTTACCCACATACCCATAAAAGACATTGATAATTGCTGCAATACGTATTTAGACAACTTTCCAATTTTATTCTCGCAGACGCATATTATGTTAGAAATATCGGGCTACAAAATGTAGTTTCAAAAGATTTACGGCGTGTTCCTAAACTCTAATCAGTACAGTGGCTAGAGCTATGTGTAATGTGACGTCTCGATAACCAAACAAAAAAGTTATAATAAAAGTAAGGCGGCATAGAAAGGTTTTGCTTGATATTCAAATATTCTTTTCCAAAAGAAACTAAACTACGTTTTCTAGTCTTTTAAAAATACCTGTAATTATTGTAATAGCCATATTATACATTTCTATCTCGAACTCTACCTTACATCAGTTATCGTTAATTGATCAATATCTCATTCCCTAATGATTTACATAACTAACAATAAGAAGCATGCATTCATGCGTTTTTCTATTCCTTATCTCGATGTAATTATGGTGATACACAGTAGACTTTAGAGCTTACTGCCAGAAGTGCTTTCACTTTCACATCGTTGTTAGGCGCCTTTCGTAAGTTAATTCGCGCCATGTCACCGCGTGACATGAGAACTTTTTTATTTAGTGCTCTCGTCTGTAGCCGGAGGCTAAGGTGTCTGGCCGTAGTGCCATAACAATCTAGTTAAGTGATTTTGCTTACCGTTATGTCACATTATCTAACTAAAAGTTATTTAACTTAATTCACGATAACACTGTCGCATTTAGTTACAGTCTAAATATGTAACAAGCTAGTACAATACATTATTAACTATTTAATGAGGTACTCCATTGAAATATTAATTATTTCGGAAGTCGCCGAGCCCACACATACATAAATATAAATCATTTTTCGTGACAACAAAGAAAAATTACGCTGGCCCGAAAAGGACATTACCATATAAATTGTTACGAACAAGTCAATTAAGTTTGTTTGTAAGGTGTATGTTACCTGTAAGGCAATCAATCAGTATGTACCTACTCGTAATGAGTTTAGCAACGTTTGCGTCATACTCCGTAATTAACAGCCTCTTTGATTTCCTTTATCATCAGATAAATTCACGCTTATTTAACGCCTGGGGGACGCACGATTAGAATCTAAAATTCTATATTTGAACATAAAGGATTGAAGATGAATACTTTTAAATACAAGTCAATCCGGAATTTAAAAAAACTGAAATTTTAAAAAAGGAACAGAAATCTGTAAAAATGCCAGCCAGCCCGTGTTTTGCTGTGATTGTTTACAACAAACCACAAGTAATTAGTTATTAACTAGTCTTTTGTTTAGCAAATGCATTGTGCAATCTTCCTACACAGGTAAATAGTAAATACTTGACTATTGCCAATACATTATTGAGCGGTGCGACCGAGTTGCAAGTGTCGAATGATCGTTGGCGCCAAAAAAAGTGAAAACAAACGGAAGATTCTTGATCTTTGTTGTATTTTTAGATGGCCACGGGGACACCGAACTACGACGGTAAACACCAGAAACTGTGTGATTCACTCACGTATTAGAAGTGTACCCCTTAAAAGTATGGTAAGTATTAGTAAGTAAAAAAAGTACAACTAACGAACAGACTATCTTTGAATCAAAACAAACTTTACAATGTTGAGTCTACAATCTATATGTTGGAAAAGGCATCACTTGTTCAAATAACAATTGAGTTAGTCATAAAAATATATTTAAACTTGTATTGTAGGTACGAATAAATCGTAGTATTTGTTGTTTTGTTTTTTAGGTATTCAAATATGATTCAAATCGGGGTTCCCAAAGTACCTATAATAATTAATAACAATAATCTTATATTATTTATTATCTTAAATGATCACAGGAAAATGGGAAATGCTGGAAGATGTATAAAAATTACCACTTAAAACTACCGCTAAGACTTATGTACTTAGATAATAGATACTAGATAGACTAGATAATATTTTTAGATAGACAAAATAGACCTTAACTCACTATTTTATTATAGAATTAGGTTATAGGTAGTAAGATAGCTTACAAGACAACCTATTATATTGGTTAGGTTAGGTTAGGTTATATAACATTGGAGGGAGTCCTGTGTTAGACAGATCCGGGATTTCCCTCCGTTATACGGCTGAAGGCGAACCGCAGGTGGTTTTAGTGAGTAGTCTCACATACCCCCGGGGTACCCAACCCGGGGCACCCATGATGGGTTTCCCCTGCGATATCAAAAAAAAAAAAAGGTTATGTATATAACATAGAAATTAGAATGCAATATTAGTCCTAATTGCTTCAAGATCATCCAAATGCCTACCTCTTATTCAGGATAGGATCACAGACCACAGTGTGGTAAACAGGAAAACACGGGACTTGTCAACGTACGATCCACATTACACAAATAACCATTATGATTATTTTAGAACACTTGAACGTTCGCAGCTTTCTTTTGCGACGGGAACGTGAGAAGTACTTCATTAAGTCTGGCCGAAAGAGATCACAAACAATGGAACGACAAACCTTGACCACAGAAAGTAAAGACAATTGGATGTAAGAGTTATAGTCAGAAAGTGAACTAATTAATTTTACGCTACGCAATTACCATGATGATGGGAGTAGCATATGCTTATACTAATTAATATTATCTGAATTTAAACTATAAGAATTGAATGCACTATTTGTGTGTATTTTCGTCATCTTGAAATTTTCTAGTAAGTTGTCTCCCTAATATCCCAATTCCCATACATTATTAAATTTAAGCACAGAATACATAATAGTTTAACAAATTTAAGTGATAAATGAGTAGCTGGTTAAGTGTAAGTGTGATTGTTTTAGTAAAACTATATTTTACTATGGTTCCATTAATCTTTATAGTTCGCTAAACTCGATATAACTCTTAAACGGGATAATCCCGTGCTTAGGTACACTAAACAAAAGAAAGAGAATATTCTGTCTTGTTATCATAAAACACACCGAAATGATGACGAGGTGAAATGCTTAAATCGTCCCTCTCTATGACTATTACGCTACATCAATTTTACTGGCCAATATAAAATTTAACCCGGAACTCGACTACAATGTGCAAATTTTTGGAAATATACATAACGTTACGTGTTGTATCCGCAGTTATTGCTGTGCATTGCGTAACTCATCAAGTTAGCTAGCTAATATTTAAATTACCTCGCTTCCGTATAAGCCATGATAATGAATATTGCTATTAACTCCGCAGCCATTTTCTTCCGCCGCTGTCATATTTTACGGAGAAAACTATGAAATATGTTGCAAAGGTTCAATATTATCTTATGGAGAATAAAACTGTAAAATATGTTCAGAAGTTTCAATATCCATATCCATACTAATGTAAATGAAAAAGAGTATGTCTATCTGTCTGTTACCTCTTCACGTCCATTTCGCTCAACCGATTTAAGCAAAATTTGGTATGGATACTTTGAATCCCGGAAAAGGACACACGATACATCTGTATCCCGGAAAAATGTACGATTCCATTGCGATGAACGAATTTTAGCGGAACGGAGTTGCGGGCGTAATCTAGTTATCTTATAGATATTAAATATTTGAACCACATTTTAACAATCTTCATTTTCACTTGATGTAATCTATTAACAAGATCTTCCCTATCTCTTCAGTCTTCAGCTATAATCTCTACAATAGTCGATGCATATTGACATTTCAAAAGGTCAAGCTATTATGTAACCTTTCACACTCAGTATCTTTTTTCATTGTCAGCGTATTATATTTTAGTCATACGACTTTTGAGAAAGGATTATGATAGAGTCTACGTTTCGGTTACATATATTTTTTACTAAATTGTATAATATAAGTATAATTATTTTTGAAACATTCAAAATAATTTTCATATTATACTTATCGAAGGAAAGTTCTTCACAATGGTTGTCGCAATTCGTCGTGTTATTAAAAGGTTATTTACTTAATACAAATTACTTTCACGATCTGTCATTACTGCCCTGAGGGTTTCATCATATATCATAAGATAGTATCTCGGTAGAAATTATTATTTTAAATGTTAATTTATCTTAATATCTTTGGAAATAAACCTTCAGTAACCTTTCCGTTCTGATGCCCACGCCCATTCAATCGAGTCAAGGTAAAACAAATGACTTTAAAGTGAAATTGACGCCATTTTAAAATGTTGCGAAACAATTAAACTTATCGATTTTATTTAAACTTGTAAATCATATTATTCCGATTTATGTATTACAGCTATAGAGTAGGTATAGACCTTACGTACGTGGGAGCATGGTGGGAAGAGCATTAGATTTATTTTACTAATAAAACATACTTTACAAAATTACTAGCGACGGCGGAATACACTTTGGGGAATTTAAATGTAATTTGTTAAAACAAAAGCCTGCGAAATAAAAAACATAATAATGTAAAGAGGCTTATAACATCGCTACAAGTATGTTTTATGCGTGGATAAACTTGTTACAGTACAGAGACATACATGGATGTGAAATAGCAGATACTGACTATTGACTGAAATAAGAATTATATCTACAACAGAGATATAGGTCTACCAGAATCTGATGGCAAAAAGTGAGAAAGTAAATTGACTCTAGCTATACCGGGGTAATTGGAATAAAACATTTTGATCCTATTTTTTCTTTATAGCGGCTGATTATGTGTGTGAAACATGCAAATATTTATAAATTTATCCAATGATCACGGATATTTTTTCAAAATCTGCCGTCAAAATTTGCCATCAAATTATGGTAGACCTATAATTCTTATTTCGGCTACATACAAAATCGATGGACAAGAGGGCGTGAAACAGTTATCATTCAAGTGGCATTTTACAATATTATGGCACGCATAAAAACAGCCATGTAGGTGTGTATTGTGGTCTACATAAATTGAACTGAGAAACATGTGTAATCTTGGATACTAAATTATATAGAGCAGACTGCAGACCATGGGGAAGAAC
Source organism: Polyommatus icarus (assembly GCA_937595015.1). Lineage (NCBI taxonomy): Eukaryota > Metazoa > Arthropoda > Insecta > Lepidoptera > Lycaenidae > Polyommatus > Polyommatus icarus. Next base: position 15,867,311 of record OW569328.1, on the reverse strand, counting down.
AAAGGCTATTTTCAGCGGGGTAATGTTTCTGCGGAATCTCCTATTTACGCTGGGGGAGCCACGCGCAACATCTAGGCCCGTATTTTTGGTCAGTAGGTACTTAAGATGCGACCCGGTCTTAAGACGCGGTTCGGCTCTGTGATTGATCCAAATTTTGACAGCCAACCAATCACAGAGCCTGAACCGTGTCTTGGGACTGAGATGCATCTTGAGTACTGACTAAAAATACGGGCCCTAGTGTGAAATAAAGAATTCAACCCGCCGCACTCAGAGACATTTATGATTAAATTTTATTTTAAAATGCTTATAATATTACTAAATAACCCAAAATTCGTTTATCGCGCAGGAACCGTGCTTTTTTCCTGGATAAAAAGTATCCTATGTTCTTTCCCAGGACTCAAAGTATCTTCATGCCAAATTTCAGCAAAATCGGTTCAGCGGTTTGGGCGTGAAGAGGTAACAGACAGACAGACAGACGCTTTCCCATTTATAATATTAGTATGGATGTCAACATCTTCATTTAATTACATTTCAGTAGAGTTCGTCTGAGTGCGGCAGAAAGTAGTGTAACTCTTATCTAATGAATAAGATGTTCCGCGAATGCACATGTATAGCGGGCGCCATATGAGGAGGCATGATGGTCATTTGACCATAAAGCCCACGCCGCGGTTCATTCATGCGTAGTCAATCAGGTTTCCTGTTGTACCACTAGTAGAATATAAACTGAGAAAATTATATTTTACTTACTTTGTGGATATGAGTAAGTACTTTATAGAAAGCGTAAAAGTAAATATGGGTCTGCTTAACTTTTTATTTCTCTGGCGGTACTCTTCCGATAGATAACGATATGATTCGCTATCATTAAAGTTACGAGTACTTTGTACTAACAAATAACAATACAGTACTTGCCTAACGCTGAATGCAGTTTTCTGTGACAATGCCTTATTCTTTAATAGCTTTGTCCACACTGTGCCTTTTTTGTTCATCAAGGGCATGCGTTATAGCGCAGTCAACAGCGAACGTGAGGCATGCCCGCGACGCATGCCCTCTGACCGTATCCAAAACTTTCGCTTTGTTATTTTGTTTCTGGAATTCTTATAACCAAATAAGCCGCACATATTCCACCCAGTAAAATGTTCTAGCTGACAGACACTGCAACTGAACAAAAATGGCAATGTTGGCGTTGCGCTCGTTGACGCATTCAATTATTGAAAAATGAAAAAAAGATGACGAAAATTGAAGATGAAAGTGCATAGTGCGGACAAAGCTATTATACACCTTTGAGTCACTTTATTTATACGTGGGAGAGCCATGCTTCGGCACGAATGGGCCGGCTCGACCGGCGAAATACCACGTTCTCACAGAAAACCGGCGTGAAACAGCGATTGCGCTGTGTTTCGCCGAGTGAGTGAGTTTACCGGAGGCCCAATCCCCTACCCTTCCCCACCCTCCCATATTCCCTTCCCTTCCCATCCCTACCCTCCCCTATTACCCTACTCTCTCTTAAAAGGCCGGCAACGCACCTGCAGCTCTTCTGATGCTGCGAGTGTCCATGGGCGACGGAAGTTGCTTTCCATCAGGTGACCCGTTTGCTCGTTTGCCCCCTTATTTCATTAAAAAAAAACACTCGTGAGTCGTGCTGTAGGTATTTTTCAAAGTAGAGTCGATATTAAAAAAGTATGTATTTTCTACGAAGAGACACAACACACTCCTACGCAAAAGACAGAAGTCGGATCGGGTCGCTTTTCACAATTTTATAGCTCTTTAAATTATATATGTAGAGACTAGAGAATAGAGACATATACTAATGAATATTAAGTTCTGTTGTGTTGTATCGGTCGTAAATAATGTATTTTATCACTCGTTAGAGGTTTGATGAATCATTATCGATTATTATAAAATCGTTTTTGATAAGCGTTAAAACAATGTAGATGATTTATTTCATAGTAATTCAGAATTGTTGATATTATGTTTTCTTACAATTTAATGAATTCTACCTCAAAAGTTACTTAGTATTAACATACTGTTAGATTGAAAACCTTAAATTATATGATGTTAATGATCGGGATCGAATACAAGGTGAAGTAAATTTCAAGACTGAAGAATTAATACAGTCCTGAGTACTGACTTTAAACTATGTACTAATATAATATTATTCTGAGGTATAAGCAACTTTTTTGCATTCATTTTTCCTACTTGAAAAAAAAAAAACTCCTATCTGAGGTACTTTAAAAGAGTACCTACGCTGATTTTTGAAATGCAATAAATATTTATTAGAATAATATCATTTCAGTTGTATGAAATTCAATCAATTATTCAGTTTCCTATTATGAGGGATGTATCTGCTCCATTTCAACATTTTGACTGCAGCATATCGCATTGCGCAATTTGTTTAAGAGTTAAGAGATTGTATCATGCACTAATTCGTTAACAAGTGTACAAAATACAGCCTTCAATTCATAAACATGTTAATTTATTTCAATTTATGTTAAAACTAGCAAGAAACGTAGATTTTTCCGCGATGGTTCAAACCATGGCCCTCATCAAATATTATAATGCTCTTTTCGCACTCAGAGTCTAGAGAATATTAATTACCATTTTGACACAAGCTCCATACATTACCTACCTGTCAAACTTCATCATCTGAGGCTTTGTCCACATCTGTATCATGATAGCGTATATCAGATCTCCGTCGCGTAGCATCGAATCGTATCATGATCGCTAGTGTGTGCGGATGTTACCGGTACCACAGCCGGCACCTTCGTTCATCGCGAGGAAACCATGCATTTTCCCGGGATATAACATTCCTACATCTTTTCCCGGACTATATCTCTATATCAAATTGTAATTGGATGAGCGGTGAAGTGGTAAGACTCAGACTTTCGCATTTTAATATTAGTATGGGTGGAAGTATGGCAATTACGAGTTACGACTTAATTCCCTTGCACCTGATTGGCGTAAAAGCCGGATGCATCGGTGTTAATAGAGCGAGCCACATTGTTATCGGCTGTCAAACTGTTCACACGTGCGCGAGCGCGCTGATTGACGACAAGGAAATAAGTTACCATCAGCTAATTTTATTAAAATTAAATGATTAAATAAGCCAAGCACGCTATACTGACGAGGACGACGAGGTTAGCTGTCTAAAGTACATATAAGTATAGTTTTCTGTGCTTTTTAAGGCTACTTAAGTGACAGCTATCTCTTAACTCTACCTCTTCTTTACACCAAGTTTGTGAAGTTCAAATACTGCATGGTCGGACCGGAACTCAGTCCAACTGCAGTTACCTATTATAAAATGCCCAAGTTTGTGCGCAAGCCGCTGCAAACAGGAGCGCGAATGCCTTGGTTAGGTCCGTAATTTAATTATTGATATAGTTACGCTATCGCTAATATCAAATTAGATAATTGTACTTCTAAATTAAAAGGTATATATATAAATGACATACTTACATACATTATAATACTAAATACACTAAAGTTGGTATTATTTCAGGTTTAATTATGGGCATTTCCGAAAGTTGCATAGTGAATGGCTAAAACTGGAGGCTTGGCGGTCTCACGCAAAATTATAAAGGCAAATGAGAATTACGTGCGATTTCGAAAACGATCTAGGCTTTTCGCCTCAATGGATAAGGCGCGGTAAAGGCCAGCGTAATGTCAGACCATAATCCCGATCATTGTGTTCACTTTATGTCCATTTAACGATATTGAGCATAAAATTCTTCTGAAGTTACGAGTGTCCATAGGTTTCGGAACTTGCTTTCTATCAGGCGACCCGTTTGCTCGTTTTTATAAAAAAATTGTAGAATTAAATTTTGTGTGAAAAGGATCAGAAAAAAGATCAGAAGATAACGTTTGCTGTTCTTTTATACTCCTAATAGCACATCAGTTAGATTATTATATTAATATTATGTACCATCGAGGAAATTGATTCCTATGCATAAATTGTGGTTTGAGAGACCAACGTCATTTGGGAGAGACCAACATCATGTCAATTCAATGTTAATTGTGATCTGTCGGCTGGGTTTGACGTAATGCGACTAAACTACGTAGGTCCCCCATCTCCATAGGAATCAACTTCTCTGATAGTACATAGGCCTGCTGGAACTAGGCCTGCGCACTTCCGTGCGCTTTGATCAGCTGTTGTGTGAGGACATGGCATTATCAGGTCAAGTTCCATTCTTGAATCATGGCTTTCAGTGTACTTAATAATTATTATGGCAATAGAATATTATGTTTCCGGGCTGGGTCATTCTAAAGTTTAGTTCATAAATGTTTTATGTGACTGTAGTTTAGATTCTAAACAACAATCGTATAACTTCATTCATTTTAATTTGTTTGAAATTATCTCGTTTCGTAGTTTGCACCATAACTATGTAGGCAGTACGTACGGCGAAGTATGTGCTTGCACAATGTGCTCCCGCTGCCCACGCCGCGCCGCTCCGTTCGCCAAATACCACGATGTGACGTCACTTCGTAAACAATTTGCCGTCTGCAAGTGCCGTGTTTGAGGGTAGATAGTTTTATACAAATAGGTAAAGGCATAGCATTTTTATATCAACTTATGCAATTATAATTCGCATATGACCGTGCCGAAGTCTGCCAATGCCCCACCGCTGTGTCGGTCGGGGTGTTAGTTTTTTTTCGTTACGGAATATCTTGATTCGGTCGCCGCGCACATAGTCAGCGATAAAAGCTATGCAATAGCTTAAAATATAATAGACAGAGAAAAGAGCAGTAAGAAATCTTTTAAAAAAAACGGCTCCAATAAATGGTATTGGTATAATATTCCAGCTAATGGGCGCAGTTAAAGAAGAAATAGAAATACATAGTTATTAAAACACACCTATAGTAAAATTAAATCATATTATTCTTGTCATTCATCATTATGTTTGACAAGAATTAGAGGGTTCAATGACTGAAAGTTCAGAATCACATTTGATTTTAGTTTCCTGTTAACGATTTCCGTTTCCAAAAGAGTCCTAAATATAGTTGACATTGTTGCAACTACTTTAAATGAAAGAATAACATGAAAGTAAATGTTTTATAGCTAGACGTTCCATCATATTTCTACGAAGGGTAACCGACCCCTGCCCAAAGGAATACTTTACTTATATTGATATAGTTTGAGACTTACTTGCGCCGCCCCCGAGCGGGAAGTGTATTAAACATAAATATATCATAAAGTTTCAACTACACAAGCTTAGAAACTCACAAGTTATAGCGTTTTCGTCATCTAGAACTGCCCCGGAGCAGTTCTAGATTCCAAAAACGCTATTAGTTTCATCATACATGGCCCATGATAGAATATCTTGGTAACTTAGAAAAAAACAAAAATCCAGAGTAAGTATTCCGTGGTATTCCTTTTTCAAATCTGAGAGCTTCTACATTTGACATCTGTCAAATTTAAAATTGATTCCGGATGAACCTATTTCATATTAAGAATGTCTGGCTCATTCTTTATATGAATTAGGTTCATCATGTTACACAATTTCCTTATACTCCGGTAGCGCGGGCGGCAGCATCTCTAGATCGTTTGACCTAAAATCCTCAGCCCACGCCCACAATTGTGCCCACAGCCGTCAACGCGTTAAATACGCCACTAATGAGCCCAATAAAGGGTTCTTCACTTCGTCTTCGTCTCTTGCGCAAGATGCCGAGGGGTCAACTTTTATAATCGTTCTAACCCAATTATTTTAACTTTTATATTGGGTAATTTTAAACTGCAGTCTACCAGTTTGTGTGCGACCTTGCAACAATCAAATTGAAAATTGGAACAACGGGCTAACGAGAGCTTGCACGTTTTAGCTAAATGCCAAAGTGAACAATGGAGTCCCAAAAAGTTGCCAATATGTAATGAATTATAAATAAATTAAACTTTTTTTAAATAAGTTATTGTTATGGGTTTATATGGGAAATTATTATATCGGAGGTTCTAGGAATTCCCATTGTATTCTTTTGTTCTCGCGATCACCGGTGCTCGCGCGGGGCCTGAAGGATTAATCTATTGTTATCGCGGTCACCGGTGTCCTTATGGGACTTTATGGGTTAATCACGAATTGATTAAGGGAAAAGACCTAATGGTAGACACTTTAAGGAAACATGAAACATTTGAATGTTATAAAATATATATTTATGAAAATAAAGGATTGATAACTTCTACCATGTCTTCAGTAACTCTTACAAAATAAAACTATTACTTATAATTATTCTCTGACAAATCAATAAAAAAATATATTATCGGTCTTTTTGTAAACTTAGTCATAAGTACTAATAGATGACATCACAAAAACGAACATCACTAATAGTAGACACCAATATGAACTAATAGTTGACATAGAACATTACATTACATTTTACATTTTTCCTATTATTTGCCATTTTTCAAAGGATTTCATTTACTTCATCATAGTAACTACATGTATAAGAAATATTATACACGTTGTCTCCAGATTCTATTCATTCTTCTTCCATGCTGAAACTATCTTTCCTTTTATTTTTATTTTTCATATTTTTTTCCTAGCTACGTACGGCTACGGCGTAAGTACGGCTTGTATTATTTTCAGTCTTTAGTCTCCATGCTTCTTTTGCCTCTTCTTTTTCCTTCTTTCTCTTCTCAGCTCTCCTTTTTCTTCTTTTTACTGCTGAAAAACTAAAGCAATCGATTTTTAGATCAGTACAAGATCTAATATTATTAGACACCATGTCCATTTTTAGGTGCAGTAGTTCTAAGTTCTTAGATTGTTAATAGAATTATATTTTCAGAGAATAGTGATGATTTTTGCAGTAGAATAAAGTACATAATAACTTTAGTATGTATTGCAAAACTCAAAGATGAGATCCATGTCATATATTAGGTTTTTTTACATTTTCAAGAACTAATAGTAGACATCCTTTATATTGTTAGGGAAAATAGATAAAAAATCTTAAATAAACATTAATTAGTGTATACAACATGACCATTAATCCAATGAAATCAATAGAAATTACAAAAAATCAAACAAATGTATTCAAAACTTACGTACAAAATTTCGCATTCCTTAACCTATTTGCTAAGAAATTGCCGAGCGATATTATTTACGAAAAATGGTCCCATTTTAAAATTTTGTTCCCGAAAGCGTCTCTTATATATTTTTTCAATTCAACAGATAGCTTGAGAAGTTTATAAAATTTACAGTGGTGAGAAATAATTAGAGTAATTCTTATTTTTATGGTATTTTTGTCATAAGTGTCATCTATTAGTTCAGTGTCTAGCATTAGGTCTTTTACCTTAGTAAATAAAATACGAAATAATACTTTATAACTTAGCGTTAAGTAAGCAGTCGCTTGCAATTGCTCGAATATTTTTGTAGGAGAAAGAAAGAACATCCTTTAGATTGTTTTTTATTTCCAGTAGTTGTCAGAGGCAAATAAATGGACGAAGTTCGTATTTTCCTAAACGTTGTCGGGCGCGAACGTAACAAAACGTATTTTGTTCACGCTCGATAGAGACTCTCAAACGCAACGGATGAAGCTTGGAGCACTGAACCGAAAACAATGTTTATTACGAGGTGATTCAGTGACAAAACGCTTTTTATTTGTAATAGAGTGAAAATAGCTTCAATTAAAATTTAAATCCAAACATCGAAGTGTCACAAAACTTCATATTAAATGTCATTTGTATGTGATGTGTTGTGGTCTGTGGGGTGACTGGCTCGTATTTATGGATGGACGGATGAGTCCCGGGAAATATTTCGGTCAGAGAACGGAGAAAAAAATTATTGAGATTAACTGACGACCACAGAATCCGGATAGAAAAATGTGCGGGAAAAACGAGTACGGCTTGTATTATTACACTTTCCTCATTCTTAATATACTATGTTAATACTCTTATACGTCGTCTACGTAAGAAATATGCGGTTTCATACTATTATTGCCAGTACTATGTAGAGCTCAATAGAGCCCCAAGCGCAAATATTCAGCGTTATAGTCCGTAACTTTTAATAAAGCCAAGTTTACGACGTGGTATAATTTCTGATGGATGAGCGCACTCGTAAAACATCCTAGCCCCGAGCCTGGAGGCCTACTCCGAAGTGCAAATCTTGAGTTCCACACGAGGTTTTTTTTTCGCACTGACGACGCGCGTTCTTAATGCACTCGTCTTATGCGCGTTTTCATCGCGTTTTTTTCAGATATAAAGTTTAAAACGTGTCGGCTTCCTTGCGTTTGCTGAGTGTTCAACTTCCGTTTGTAAATTGTATCGATACAAATGAGCGTAAAAAACGTCCTGTGGAAGGACCCTTAATGTTTCGGCTGAATATAGAGCCATTTCCTACTCCGAAATACTTTCGTTCGAAAGTTCGGGGCTCGGGCCGATCGAATGCGATCGATGCCTCCGAAGTTTGTCATGTGACTACGATAGAGGATAGAGAGTCCGATGTAACTTTGGAATGTCATTTCTAAACTTCGTTCGACTTTCGGTCGGATCCGAAGATATGAACGCCGTTTCATAGTAGGCCTTCTGCTAATAGAAAGTTATAGAGCGGTGAAGGCCGCAGGATAATGGGACTATTGATGACAATTGAAGCCATTATGCACGGGATAGTCAATGTAGTTGAGGCAGACATCGGAATAGCTGCTACTATGTGTATTGTACAGTAACTACAATGTATTATGTGATCCTTGAATACATTATGTGATCATTTATGATAAAGATAATGAAGAAAAGGAGAGAAAGGAAGAAGGAAGGAGAAATATGTTTTAAATTTTTAATTGAAATAAAAATACGACTGTTATATTATAAGGAGATTATAAGACCAACGACTTTCGATAATGCCTCAATATTTTATTTCAAATTTTTATAATTCGAATTGCTCTATTTTCTAATTAGTAATTAAGCTAACCTAGTTTAAACACTAACAGGGATCATTAATAGAAAGAAGGTCTAATGGGTAGGCTTAGTTCTGAACTGTCAAGCGTCGTTCGAACGAGGGTTGACCGCTTCTAACTTTATCAAGTTATTGTTAGTTGTTACGAGCTGCAGACAATTTTCATTACAAACTAAATTTTAGTCGGGACTCCGGTCTCGTCAGCTTGATTAATTCTTTTATTCGTTACATAAAATTTGGTCTATAATAAATTTTCACTTCTGGGCATATATTTTGTGAACCAAAAATGTTCCTAATTAATGAACTTGGAAAATTGTAGATTTTTTGCCTTTAAATCAATTTAAAAAAATAGCGATAGCTCAAGCGATAGTATCCTGAATACAGTTTGATCACTTGTTAGAGTAAAGATTTTAGAATTTAGAGAATAAATCAATATCGAAGGCCAGAATCAATATTGATACAATAAATACAGTAAATCATTGTGATTTAAAACCAAATAGCTTGAAGTAAACAAACAATAAAGATGTTTACAGGAAGACGCGGCCATTTTTGCTTAGGAAGTCAATGAAGCGTCGCTGAAATCAATTGAAGTACTTCCGGCCGTTCTATTCTATTCTTAGGCCGGCCATTAAAGCTGATGTGAAAAAATTTATTACAGCTCGTATGGGTGAGAGTGATTCGTCTAGAAATAACGAGACTATTTTTAATAACGTAGCAAGTATAAGTACAAAATAAGCGAACTGAAAACCAGTGTTTAGTACATAGAAAATGTATACACAATAGGTATACACTATACAGTACCTTCTCATAAGCATAATGGATATTATTGAAAGTATTTCTATTTCCTATAATAATATTATAGCAATTCTCGGTATAATTTCAATGTCTTTATGTGGGCGAAGTAAGAGGTGCTTCTAGGTATTAAGATACATAGAAATTAATTTATGCAAAAATACCAAGGTAAATTCAATATTAATAATTCTTTGAGACGATAAAAGAACGTTTTAACTAGACAAATTTCTACTTCTGAAAAAAAATCACGTTATAAATTTGCTTTCAATGCATATATGACAATGTTAACAAGGTGCTCGAAAAAAAATTTGATACAGATGAAATTGAAAGTTGATATCCACTTGTTAAGATTAATCGTAGTTACTTAACGTTGAATAACTAATGGAACCGGTTCAGTTAATGGTTTACTTAATTAAACTTGTAATATATCACCAATCAGTCATAGTGAATTGTCAACAAGCCGTTTTGCTTGATCGTTACAAAATATTTGTTGTTAATTTATACAAGTTACTAGTTCTTACATTACTTAATTGTTTTACATCCTTTGGCCCAAGCAATATTCTTTACGTAAAGCATATAGGCTTTAAGTGTGCCTATCAGTAAGATTTACATTGTAAATTTTAACTCGTTCTTCAACTGTTACTTCACAAAATTATAGTTTAAAGTTACAATATAATTTTAGCTTAACATATTTATCTGTAACTTTACAAATTATCTAAGCAGTAAGCTCTAAACTCTAAAGGGTCCAAAACAAAGAATAGCATTAAAGTACGTAAGCCCAATTCGAAACCATTCTCCAAACTTTTATCTGTGGGTCCAAATTGAATAATACCCGTAACAGTCTGTAGAAGATCGGAGACAATCGATCATCTGCGCGCGCGCACGTGACGTAACGCCGCGCCCGCGCCTCGCATGCGCAAGGTCGCCGCGCAGTGTCACTGCAACCGGTTTGCCAGAGTACAATCACCCACGTTGTGCATCTGTTTGTATATCTGTGGCCTATGTTCTTACATGTCTTTGCTGTTTGCTTTGCACAATAATGATTGTTCAAAATTTGAATTGTTTTTGTCAATGGAGATTAAAATTTTTGCTGTCTTACCTATATAATTAAATCAAAATATCTTTGTCAATATCTTTGTATCGTCCTTTTGAAGTTGCAAAGATGGCATAAGTTTTAAAATTCTAATTGTATTGTTTCGTCTTTCGTGGCTTATGTCAAGCTCGTCGTGAGTAAATGGGAGCTGCTGAAAGTTCATGATTAAGAATACAGGAGTTCTGAGGATTAAAGATATTGTGTTTACGTTCATCCAGTTCAGTTATTATTTCTTGTCTTTGGTTTTTTTTCTTGTCCTTGTTTGGTTTCTATGTACGTTTACTACATACAGTCTATAGCGAAAATGACTTCAATTGTTATTATTTAGATAATAACTAGGTCATCCAACAACCTACTTAATAATAAAAAAAAGCTATTTAAATTCGAAGTGTATTACTGAGGGTCTAGGGGTATTATGACGTACGTGATGAATATTTTCTAATTTTGTTCTGTATTCTGAGTTTCTACTATAAATTAATTCTTTATTCTTTCCGTTCGCGTTATTATAAGCTCTTACTCTACATTAAAATACGTATTTTAATGTACACTGTACAGTATTATGACTCCGACTGTACTCACATTTTGCGTAGTGCCTTTTGATTTTATTCCCCGACTTATATGGCAGTTTATTATTGTATGGAACAGGTTTCCGTTTTAATTCATTAATATTGTAAGCCTCGTTTATGACAATGTTTATATTTTTATTACTTTCATTTTTATGTACTTTTGTGTGTTTAGTAATTAAAATGATTAATAATCTCTTTAACTTTATATTTTGTTTCAGGTAATTCATACATGAATCTCACAAATCGATGCTTACGTTAGAAGGAGAAAAAAGAAGAATTTAGAATGAATAATTCATATAGTAAGTTTACGTTTTGTATTGTAACAGTATGCATCTTACCTTTACAGATTTTACATTAAGGTCAATGATATTCTATATGATACTAACGTAACATTAATGTAGTAAAAACAGGAAATTAATATTATACTTAACAAAAATATAACCAATTGATATATGAAAAACCAAGATACTCCAGATTTGTCTTTATGAGAATATGAGAAAAAATACTAGAATACAATTATTGAAGCTGTAGGTGATAATGATAAAAAGGCGAATGAAATGAACAAAAGAAAATAATTAGAAAGAATAGAATTATTTTCTTGTGTTCGGTTTCTTTGTTTTCTGTGAACGAGATATGCGAACAGAGAAACCATACTCGCCGTGTTCTGAATACTTAATACAAGAAGTAGAACGCTTCAACTATGAGGATTACGGTCACTTGTTATGAATATCGGTTTCTCGTCGATAAGTCACTTTATTAAATTGAAATTGGTTAAAAATATGAAAATACTAGATGACACCCGCAATCGGTTTGGGCGTGAAGAGATAAAAGACAGACAGACCGACCGACAGACACACTTTCGTCTATATTAGGATAGATATGGATAGAGATATAGAAATATAAAATAAGGAAAAATATATAATAGCGCCTAATTTTATGGTACGTATGGCTAATTTAAGATAAGTAATATATATTTTGTTGTAAATTATGACTACATCCATACGTTTTATAGTACACATTAGAAATGCGAAGCGGATGGTAATTCTTAACGCTGAAACCACGGAACCGATTTTGATGACATGAGGATATTTTTTGTCCCGAAAAAGGACGCAATGGTTATCGATAAAACTATAGTTTTATCGTAAAACTAATGGTGTGGACAACACCTATCTGTTAATATTTCATACAGCTTAAGGGCCTGTTTCACCGCTTCCTGATAAGGCTATCCACCACTTAATTTGACAGATGGAGTATGGATAATCTGTCAAATAACCCTATCGGGCACCTTATCAGGAAGCGGTGAAACAGGCCATAAGTCTCTTAATATTATAGTGAAACTAGCTGTCCCGGCAAACGTTTCTTTACCATAATATTATAAGGTATATCGCCCGTATTATTTTATTGAAGTGACTAAATAAGTATGTCACCATGACAACGTCCATCGCTATCATGGTCGTCCTTTTTCCCGAGTTGTAATAATTTACTATTATTTATTCAACAAATGCACTTATCAATATAATAAGTACCGAGTAGCCGATTCTCAGACCTACTGAATATGCATATAACATTTGGTAAAAATCAGTAAAGCCGTTTCGGAGGAGTTCGTGGACTAACATTGTGACACGAGAATTTTATATATAAGAATATACAAAATATGACGTTTTGGTACTGGACAAAAAATAATAGGCGTTTAAATTAACAGCACTTTAATAAATACAGTTTATAAATTACATAAATATTACCTTAGCAATAACTGTCCAATAAATAACTTACCCTTTAATTTGCTCTAGTTTTCCCAGTGTTAGCAATTATATTATTAAATAGAGTTACTTATAATGACCATCCATCTATCTATACTTGTATCTAATGCAAACAAATCTTCATAATGATAATTCGAATACATTATCAAGATTCTTACTTTCCTAGTTAACGGAACGTGTTATTCATTATAAAAACCTCTGGTATTATTCACAACGTTACAGTTTTTCACGCTTATTACCCGATTTTACATGCTATTCTCAATGATATTGTACGAGGTACAACTAAACGCTTGCCAATAACTGGAACAAATTGACAAAATTGTGATAGTACTAGCAAGTTGTACGTATTTTTGAGTCATATTAAAACATTACTCTGTGATTTCAATACCATAAACAGACTCAAAACCCCTTTTAATAATCAACGACTCAAGTTACAACTTTAATCCCACACAGGAGATGCAGTGGTGGGAATGTGTCTACCATAACCCATTAATCCCCAAGCGACAGTCGGCTGCCGCATAACAATTGAAAATCTATTGTGTCTGCGATACCCACGATGGAGGTGCTACCCCTTAACAGCGATGAAGTAATCGTCCAACTCATCTGGATATGCCAAGGACTTGTATGGATCAATGACTTGAGTCTCCTTCCAAGTTTCAACAGTGCTAAAGGGCAGTGGTGTACTTAACGCGAATGCGTACTCTGGCTCGTCGGTAGTAAATTCTTCATCGAGTTCAATGTTTTCTTTACTTTCAGAAGTATCCTGTGCTGATTTTTCTTGGGTAGTTGATGTATCGTTTGCATTTTCAACACAAGTGGACTTTTCAGGTTCATTGCTTGTGTCCTTATAAGAATTGTCTGTGTTTGGTATTACTAAATCAATATTAGATTGCTCATTTGAATCACTATTATTTTGCCCAATTGAATCACTGTTCTCCGCGCTCTTGTTGTGAATTGGCACTGAATGTATGTTCGGTGTGACATCTTCGTCCGCAGGTTTTATTTCCGTAGCCTCTTTTACGATGAAATGATTAAAGTAAGGCGCTTTCGTTGTCTGGGTGTGGATTGTAATTGGGCACACTTCGTCGTTAGTATAGTTTTGAACTGGTTTTGTACGTTTTGGTTTCTCTGGAACCTTGATAACTTTGAAGTTACTTTTATATTTATTTTTGTCTATCTCGCATGGCTTGCAAATTTCGTAACCATTATTACCGATGTTACCAGCTGTTTCAAAGAAATCCCCCCAGTAAGTCGGTTTCCATATGTCTGTTGCTGTCATAGGATATTCAACTTCCGGAAAATTAGGACAATTTCCGCAATTTGAGGATGGTGCAAATAGCAGTGGAGCCTCTAAAGTATTATCAAGTTTTCTATGAAGATTCATCTGTGCCTTCTTTGCTTTATTTGCAATAATTCTCGCGTTTTTGTTTGTGAACTTTTGAAACGCATTTTTGTTATTCACAGCCTCATTTAGCGCATTGTGATTAAAATCATGAAAGTCAAAATTATTGCTAGGTTCAAAACCTGTGGCGAATTCTGTTTCTGGGAAATTATATTTTTTAAACAACGAATCTATGCTATTTTCTATTTTTGCCTTCTCTTGTTTTATTCGATTCTGTGTGCTGCAGTATTTGTTTATTCCTTTTATGTTTTTCTTTGTTTTTGGCATACAAAACGCTTGCGAGATCTGAAACAAAAAGAGACGTTTAAAATACACTACAGTATGATACAGTGCACATAAAAATATAATCATAGGAAAGTCAAAAGTACTCACGAATAGAATACATAACGCAGTATGTACTAACGCCACTTTGTCTCGCAGCCCCATGATGCATTTTGAAACGCTTTTATACTTTGGCATCGTATTTTATAACTTCCTTTTTAAGCAACATGCTCTGACGCGATAACTCTTACCTAAATTTCTCCATTTGCTTATCATCACGCAATCACTACTGAATAATGTTTACATAATAATAGATATAGTGTCTGATAGCAATTATTCTTATGTGTCCTTTATTAATAAATTAATACATACCCAACACTAATTGCCTACGTTACACAGACTCCGGGAAAAACTATATTCCTTTTGCCCAGGAAGAAGAATACTGCTTTCGATAATGTGTACATTTCATAATGTACACTGCTGACTTATTTATGGTGAAAAAGTAAATATTATTGAGGTGTTGCCTATATTATATCAGCGGAAGCGCTATGATGGCTATAATATCTCAAGTCTCAGCTTTTTTAGTTTAATAAACTAAAAAAATAAAATGATATATTATGCCTTAGATCCAACAAAATTGCGCAAACGTATTTTATTTTTATTTAATAAATATAACTATAAATCATTTATTTACGATAATTATAATATTGTTGTTGTTATTATCCAAAGGAAATATTTTCAAGTTTTTACTTTTCATGTCGATTTTTTTTGCTGAGTTAGTTTTCGGCCCGGTGCGGTGGTAGGTCAACATTTCAACAAGTGAAAGAAAAATTCATCACGTTTTATATTTTATTATTTAGTTAAAATACTAATGCGTGCCTGTGTATTTCTCTATATTTCGGTTGGTCGATCTTGAAGCTCAAACATGCCTGTTTTAATTTTAGTATTTAGTAATTTAATTTTCTCAATTAAATAATTAATTCTATATTTTATAAAATTATATTAAATAATATTATAGTCATTGGGTTTTCATTGTCAGACACAGTGTCATGTTAATTTAAACCTCCACTTTTCTAGCAGTTACATAATATTAAGTACTAAATAAAAAAGTTATTATTCGTAGGATTTATTTTTAGAAGTATTTTTTCAACAATGACAGATAGGTACTAAGGATAGAATATATAAATAAAACACAGTATTATGAAAATTATTATTTTTTTTGTTTAATAGTATCTTTAAAATACTTATTCACAAACTTAGGGCTAAGAGCTAAAGCTTACAATAACAATTATTTAGCTTGTGCTTAAAGTCAATTTCTCAGCTCTTTTTCAATTGACAGAATATTTATCTTTATCGCTTAAATCTACTTCTGTTGGGCAAAAGCGAGGTGTTCGTTATTTTGATTTCTTCCAAATTTTCAAAGTTACACCCTTTATTCAATGAGAATTCTTGAGTCTCAGAAGTGCTATTTTTGATTTCTAAACCAAGATTGATATTGTTAATTGGCTCCGACGTTTTCGCTATTTTTAGATTTAAAGTCCGTATTGTTATATTTTTTATCATCTTCTAATTGATCAGCGATAATCACAGATCTAAGCATTTCTATAATCGGACTAGTGTTGTATATCACTTTATTCATTTCATTTTCTAGTAACCTTTGTTCCGTGTTATTGTCTAGTGCACTTTCTGGTGCTAAAATTGGTTGAATTTCTTCATTTTCTTTAATATGATTTGTTAAATTTGTATTATCAATCAATATATTATTTCTAAAGTCTGAAGAATATTTCTCAAAGAGACTACATGAACTATTCTCAGCGTTCATAAACTCTGATGGTATTATTTCTAATGGATTGTTGTTCAATGAATCCAATAAAAGTATCGACAAAGCATTAATAAAATCAGTCTCATTAATTTCGTCTAGTACAGTAATTTGTTCTTCCAGTGCTGAATCTTCTTCAGTATTTTCGACACTATGTTTTACATTATTTTGTAGCCCCATGTGATTTTCAGATATTCTCGGTGCAAATTGTTCAATGTTAAAATCTGGGTTGTGAAAATCATCTATTTCGTTAGAATTTTGTTTTACTATTTCAATATTTATTTTCAGTCTTACTGGTATACTCGATGGAACAATATCTAATACAGGTTTTTCTAAATTGTAAGCATCTCTGTATACGACGTCAAAAACCACTGGCTCTTTTGGAATATTAAAACTGATTTGATCTGTATTTATAGAATCTTCTGATGTAAAATTAGTTAAATTAATCGTGTCATTAACATGTTCATAAATTTTCTCACTTTCGGAAGTTTGAGAACTGTTTAATTGGTCCTGAATGATTTCCGACTGCGCCAAGTGTTCGGTCAAGACAGAGTTACTAATATTCTGGTCACTTAATGCAGTTTCTAGAAGTAAGATTGACTCCAAAATTACAATTGTGTCATCAGTGCTATTTATTTGCTCAATCTCAATGTTTTGGGAAATAGAGTTGTTAACATCCATTGAGTGTTCAATACCCGTGGGTAAATTAGTCACATCATTAGTACTATTTAATAATATGTATTTTATATCTTCCTTAGTAAGCTCTAATTCTAACTGAATAGTTTCAGAACTTGCATTATAACTTATATCTTCATCACTCAAAAGTTGCATTGTTATATTGTTATCGCTACTACTGGAATTATTGGTTACAAAATATTCATTAATTACAATTTCAGTAACATTATCATCGGCTGAGTTATATGTCAGTATATTGTTATCAGCTACGGTTTTATCCAATAGTTGTATTAATTCTTCAATCGCAGAATTCATAATATACTTTGATTCGGAAAGTCTGTCAAAAAGTTGTTTAATAGATTCGGTGACGTTTTCTTCGCTTGATTTATTTGTTGTTATATTGCTTCCTATGATATCATCTAAAAGGTGTACTGGTTCTACCATAATTATTTCAGAAGATTTACTTTGATTTACAATATTGTCTTCAAAAAGTATCGACAAAATTTCTTTTAGCTCGGAATCGATATCATTTTTTGCTATATACTTTTCAAAAAGTTCACGTACAGCACCCAGTATATTTGCATTGTCTGACTCATTTTTAGTCTTATCCATAGTTACATTCGAAAACGGTGTTTGATATTGAATATTGTCTGCAACAATAGATTTCTTTGTCGTAACATCTTTGATCTTGTTTTCATTAGTTGCCAATAAAGACCTGTAATTCGATTGAACATCACTAGAAAATGGTCCTACAATAGCATCTATACCATTGGAATTAAAATAGAAAGGTTGGCATGACTCCAGAGCTGTTGTTGGATACTTGACATCTGGGAAATTAAAATCATGCAAAACTTTATACCCGTTTGCTTCTGAGATTTCTCCAGAATTGATCAAATTTGTTTTTGATAGAGCGGCCTTGCATCGTGGTGTAAGGTGTAAGGTCTCGTTACTGACAACACACTGAAAATAAATTTGGTTATTGTTTTTAAACATGTAGATAAATATTATGTTTGTGACGATCTGAAGTTGTATCTGTATATTTTAGAATTTAGATTGTATTTTAGTGCTTAGATTTTATCCTATTATTAATAACATTTATTATTATGTTGTTCTCCAATAAACCATTTTAAATACTTTTTATCTGAAGTTTCTTTAGTTTATTAGGCCTGGTCATTCGTAAAAGATACCTTTAAGCGAAACTAAAAAGTTTTTGCAGGTTAATATTGATTAATATCTGCAGATAAATACATAAAATAAAAATAAATACAACAATTACTGGAAAAGAAGCTTGCACCAAATTATTTTTATTTATCTAATTTAAATGAGATAACGCCTTATTAAAACACTTACCAGTGTTAAAAACGCTATAAATATTATAATCATTGAAATTATTTATATTACATAGTATCTAGAGTATTAGAATCGTTATAGGCCTATAAATACAACATTTTTTATGAAATAAACCTATGATTGTAGTGAAATAATAAGAATGTAATGTGCAATCGTTAAAGATAGTTGTAACACGTAACGATAAACTTCAACATACAAACTGGCGCAACACTTCAAGATTTTATTGAAATTGTTTAATTACTCCAAGTCTGCCAAGCCTTAACACAATTTTTTCCACTATCGTCACTTTATTATGCATCCACGTGCATTATGCAAATCTTTGCCAAAAAAAACTTCGAATTTCTAAAAAATCTTACCGCAAAACAGCAAGAAATCACCACAATCCTTATGACCTCTTTGAAATCCATCATTATGTCTTAAAAAATAATTTTAGGCAGGTACTATATATAGGTAAATGTATAAACTGCATACTACTATGTTTTGTAATTGTGTCAGTGTGTTAAAGGGCACGTTTTCGACTGTTTCTAGTGAGCATGATTTTTTGTAAGAAACGTGTAAAGTATTGCAGAAGAATTCCTAGCGCTCTGCACTTAAGAGGCCGGGTGCCATCGAAATTCTCATACATATACGTAATACCAAAATCATTTTCTCATACGAAAATATTTAACATGTTTGAGTTATTTTTCAGCTTAAAGTAGTAATTATCTAGGTTCCTGCGCAAAAATTACTACTACAAAATATTTAAACACTAAAAAATAAAATAGCCGGCCCCCTTTAACAATATTAACAAATTAACATAAGACTTATGTTGGACCCCTTATTTTAAATCCTGCCATGGAAACGACTGGATTATCCAAAACCAAGCCGTTTGATTAGGGATCAGCTAGGTATCCCCAGAATTATTTAAAACCATAATATTATGAACTTCTTTTTCGCGGTCACTACCTTTATTGCAAAACATGCAAGGATTTCTCATTATGGGATCTATATAGGTTTTTGATTTTACGATTCAACCTTACACAAATAACATTTAAATATTATTCGAAACTAATTTACGGTTCTTCATGAAACATCGTTAAATATAATTAAAAATTATGAAATTGTACGTACCCATCTATTCCCTTTCTGAAACAGACTTTTCTCACTTTTTGAAACATGTTCATACGACTTCTACCCACTGCCTTCTAAAATTAATTAAAATAATTCGCATGCAGGCAATTATAAAGGCCGTTTCGTTACGTAATAACCTTTGTACGAAATTTTGCCACTTTCTAGGGAATGCAATGAAGTCAAGTCAATCAAAAATAAAATAACTTGATTTGTTTGTCTTTTACACTAGAATCTTTTTCCTTATTAAACTCAAATACGTGTTAGTCCACGCATGGAGTTTGGATTTGGACTTAATGCGTCCTATAATATGATCCAAACCAATTTCATCTTTCTAGTACAACAGCTTGAAAGCAGAAAGGTAAACACAATATGGACAAACAGACAAACGGACATGACAAAAATATATACGGCTCTGAAAGATGAATTTTCTTCAATAGAGTTTTCTTTTTTTTTCATTTTAAAACATAAGAGCTTCTTTGAGATAAAAATTCCTTGAGTCTTAAAAATAAGAGTTTATAATCTGAGAGTTGCGTGAATTTACAAAATCTAAGAAAAAAGTTTCTACACTAACGTTTTATCGTCAGGCATTTTTATTATTTCGTAAAGATAACACAACTGTCGGGGTTAAAGTTAAATCTCAGTAAAAATATATATCATGTTAATTCTCTCGCCCTTTGTGTATACGAAAAAACATGACAATTTACACAGGATTAGCATTAACCTAGATTCAGCAAATGAGCCCTTTCACAGCTAAGGTGCTTGTCATAGGATTTGTCGTATGCGTTGGGTTGGTTGGGTTTAGTTCCCTTATGTACATAAAACTAGATCTTATTTCTGTGACCATGGACCTATAAAAAAAGGCGGACGGAGTCCCACCATACACAAAACTGTGTCCTTCAGAGTCGGCCAGCTGACTGTATGTACACGGTCCGCACGCACACATTTTTACCCTAGTCGACCATTTGACACCAAACATGAAGACAGTTGACACGTATAAGCTGCGAAAACTTAAATCAAAATATAATGTCGTGTATAGTAAAATCATGGTGCAAAAACCGTAGCGATCGCAAGAAAAAATGTCCAGGAAACTCATTTCATAGGTAGGTGAATAATTCTATGACTACTTTCTCGATTTTAATTATTTTAAAGTCAACATTATTTTTAAGCAAAATATTTCGTTACATGTCAATGTTGCCAATATTCACGTGTGCAAATCTCCCCAAATTGTGGGTGTTTATTTCGCTTTATTTACAATTCTATTATATATATTAATGGTTTTAGAAATGTTATTCTAACTAGATTCCCTAAAGAAAACGAGGCAAGGAGAAACAATTGGACTCAAATAATAAGACAATGTAACGATGAAAGATATTGGTACCCAAACAAATACAGTGTCATTTGCAGTAATCATTTTGAAGATTATGAAATATATGTCGCAGCCAACTGGTTTAAATAGCCGATCAATCAAACAGCTAGCCCTTTGACAGAACAGCGCCATTCAATCACACGGCTATACGTCGTTTAGTCGACTTGTTGACTGCAACCCTACAGCTTGACGACGCTTAGCTAACTAGTTACATGGCAAATTAACTAAGCTGACCATTAGTTTAGTTTTATTATTACACAAGCGCAATGATAATAAGCAGAATAAATTATATTCTAGCTCATTTTGAACACAATTGCAATTAATACCTTCGTGATCCATTTCATAATCCCGTAATTTCTCCTTGAAATTCGAATATTTGTTTAAATTTTGATTCACTCGTATGTGCCCCCATAATTTCTGTCACTTTAATAACACTTGTAACGTATATTTACGTAAAATATCTTAATACAATCACAAAACACCGGCTAGTTGACGCCATATTGTAAACAAAACGCACCTAGCGCCGCGGTGGTGAGCGCTGAACTAATTCAATCAAACGGCGGCGGCTTGAATCAGCTGTAGTGTTGAACGTTTCGAGCGACTGAAATATTCTATTAAAAAGCTAGCCGTGAAATTGAATGGCGTTGTTCAGTCAAAAGGCTACCTGTTTGATTGAACGGCTATTTTAACCAGTCGGCTGCGACATATACACAATAAAAGGGGGTCTCCGACGTGTTGTTAAGCATGCAGTTCCACAAAAGGTGAAATTAAATAATAATTACCTTTTTGACGACCTCTGTGGCTCAGTGGTAAGCGCGTTGGTGCTCAAGCCGGGGGTTGCGGGTTCGAATCCCGCCGACGGAACAAAAAGTTTTCAAAGTTCCTGGGTCTGGATGTGTATTAAATATGTGTATGATATAATAAAACTCTTAAATATATGTATAGTATAAAAGTATTAAATATATTTCCGTTGTCTGGTACCCGTAACACAAGTCCTTTAGGTACTTAGCACTGAGCCAGACTGACGTGGTGTGAAGCATCTATAGATATTATTATTATATTATATTATTAATTCTAACAACCTAGCATTTAATATATTTGTTATAATAAATTATTTAATTTATTATAATAAATGTTATTCGAACTTTTTATAAAAACTATGTAGATCATTTAATCTATACTACGTTATTATAGGTCTACCAGAATCTGATGGCAATTTTTGACAGCAAATTTTCAAAAAATATCCTAAATCATTGGATACATTTTGGTATTTGCATGTTTAATACACAGATTGGCTGCTAAAAGAAAAGGATCAAAATGTTTTATTTCAATTACCCCGGTATTACTAGAGACTAGAGTCAATTTATTTTCTCACTTTTTGCCATCAAAATCTGGTACACCTATACAACATACATTACAAACTGCGAGCAAGCAGCTAGTTATATATTGTGATAATATTAAACGTTGCTTAAAACTCTTAGTTAACCACTTTTAATTAGTTTGATACTATTTTTAGACCACACCACACAATATACAATTTTCTAAATAATTATAAGTATTTTCATTTTAGGGTATGACAGAGGCTGATGCTAAGGCACTTAATGAACCCGTAGAACCAAGTTCATTAAGTGCCTTAGCATCAGTTTTTTCAGTACTATACAAGAGGTGGGTAGGTCTATAAAACAGCGGCTTCAATTCTGATTGTAATGCTCATTACATAATTCAAATTTAAATTATTTGTTAAGCATACAATAATATGCAATTAATAATTAAAATTAATTAAATTAGCAATTAATATGTATATTTCGCCATACAATATATTTTCTCATACACATTCAATTTTTGTTCATTTAAAATTTTATGATATTAAAAATAAAAATATAAGTAAAATATTATGGGTAAATTTCATGTAAATTTGACTGACATGGCCACCCCCAATTTACAGACACATGAACAGCCGCCGCCATCATGGTGACACAGTTTTGTCTTAGCAGGACTCCGTCCGCTTTTTTTTCTACGTTCATGTCTGTGACTTAAAATATAAAAACCTTGAATATTTTTTAGTTTGTTTATTTAGATAAAATATGAAAATATACATAAAATTATAATTAATACTTAATCATTTCAGTTTTTTTTTTGTAAAATTATTATTATGTTCTCTGCATGAACGTAGAAAAAAAGGCGGACGGAGTCTTGTCATATACAAAACTGTGTCTTCACTTTTCTTCAGAGTCGGCCATGCACACATTCTGACGCCTGTCAAATGGTATGGACTAGTGCAAGAATGTGTGAGTGCGGACCGTGTACATACAGCCAGCTGGCCGACTCTGAACGACACAGTTTTGTGTATGGTGGGACTCCGTCCGCCTTATTTATACGTCCATGGTTCTCTGATATTTGTTAAAACATTTTGTGAAATATGCTTCCTCCGCATCCGCAGCCCGATTCGTTTTTCTGACATTCATTGCATTTACATTTTGGTTTTTGGTTCTTTTCTTTCTTCTTGCATTGGCAATCTTCTTTGCATTTACATCTACTCTTGGGAGAGTCACAACGAGGACAGTAGTCGGTCCTCGAACACTCACACCTGCACTCACATTTACATTCACATCCATCGCGAGTCTCCATTACTATAGGCACCGGTACATACATAGGTTCCTTCCTTTTCTCCTCCATAGGGAATATGAGAGACAGAATATCGTCCATGTCACAATCTGAGCGGTCATTATTGACGACTACAACGATGGGTTGCTGGGCATACTGCGGAGTTTGGGTGTAGCCGCCGTAAAATTGAGGATCATTATACGGGTAGGAACTATATTGTGAGTAAATGTCGTCGTATGATCCGTATGGATTCACGATGATGTATTGCTGACTGTACTGCCCACAGTCGTAGCCTCCATACCACTGACCTCTAACTAGAGATACCTGGAAATGTGAAAATCATGTAAACGTTAAAACAGACAGTTGACTTAACTGGAAAATGCTATTGCGCAGTTTTTAACTCTGGTTAATTTATTAACTAGCAGGCATTTTAAAAAGGAAAACTTCGGCTTTTACAGATAGAGATATTAGTTAAATTGTAATATTTTATTTTGGCTATTTCTTAAAATGTCGTACTTTATAAGAGTTTAGAACATTTACTCGTATATTAACGATATGATACGATACGAGCTTTTCCTAATAAGAAACCTTTAGATTATTATTTATTAAGCATGAAATTAAAAAAAATATGTAATATTTATAAAATGTTACCTCTAGTAATAAAAACGTTGCAAGACTGAGCACTTTCAGAATCATGTTTATAGTCCTGTTACAATATTCGTATGACCCACTTTTGAATGCGTTTTGGCTTATATTGTGACCATTTTGTATGGAAACAGGCGATTGCACAATTTTCGGAATGCTAAAGTGGCACATATTATGAGAAGTAAGGAACTGAGAGGAAAATTGAAACACATTTTATTTAGTACGCTATTTAATATTGAAAAAAAAAAAACAAAAAATACAGTACGCACTAGTAACTGAATCTAATCACATTCTGTGTTAATAATCAACTTGATTTCTTGAGGATATTCATAATCGGGATAACAGGTGTTGTCAACACCGTATCCTGGTACGTATGGCACAGGGACAGGGTAAGGTACATAAATACAACCATTACCAGCGTTGTAGCTGTCGGGGATATAGCTAGGGGCTGGAGCGTAGTTTTGACCTGAGTTCGGTCCACTACCAAGTCCAGGAAGGATACCGGGGAAGGGATTGAGACTTCCGAAAGGATTGTTGCAGTTGCAGGAGTCGCAAAGACATCCGGTAGTTGCGCCGCTGGTGTCAATGGATATAGTGATAGGGCTGGGATTCGCGGAGTTACTAGGGTTAGTACAGGAGATAGGACCATTGATCAACGAAGTAATGTCGATATATCCGTTGCTGGGGGCGCAATTCCTGGGACCGCAGCTCGGTTGGTTGGTTGGTAACAACGCGGAGAAGGGATTGAAGCTTGGGAGAGGATTATACTGGTTGTTGGAATTACATACGTTGTTGTTGGAATTTGAGTTAGAGTTACATTTGTTCTTGTTAGAGCCAGTTAGTGCTGAAATTAATAAATATATCAAATTCAGGTAATCATCATCGTCGTCCTGCAATGGATAGGGCTGGGGAGGGTTCTGGGGTGCGGGTTCTTGAATCTGTATCACAGCTGGGAAGCAGACTTGGCCGATTGGTTGGATGTATGCTGTGGACGGTATGTTACTGGCCGGGGGTAGCATCTCCACGCGCCCAGGGCACTGGGCCAAAACTCCATAGCTCTGAAATGAAAAACAATAATAAATCTAATGCTCATAAAAACGTTGATAACAACTTCACACGAAACGATTTACACAATGATTTTTAAGAAATACCTTGAGAAATAGGAGAAATGAAATTACACTCAGTGACCCATATACCATTTTAGCGTTTATTGACTAAGCCGTGTATTACACTTCATTTATATGTAAAATATTTCAAAAGAAATATAGGTCATTGTTTGAACTTTACGATGAAAATGTCGAAATATTTTGGTATGTGGTATTGGGGCACGTATGGTGCATTTTGAATTGAGAAATAGAAAATATTTAACGTGACACAAATGAGAAATGGGATTCTTAACCTTCAATTTATTTCTTTCTTTAAAACTAATAAAATATTTTTTATTTTGCTTCAATGTTTAATGTTTCTATAGAATTCTTACAACGCCTTTTAAGACGTTTATGTTTGATGTGCTATTTATTTTAAATAAAAATGTGACAAATAGTTTGAAACGCTTACGAAAAAATTTGCGACAGTGTAATTAATACTTTTTTAATCAATAATAATTACAATGTACTATCAGAGAAGTTGATTCCTATGCAGATGGGGGACCTACGTAGTTTGGGCGCATTACGTCAAACAGATCACAATTAACATGGAATTGACATGATCGACCAAATGACGTTGGTCTCTCAAATGCATAGGAATCAATTTCCTCGATGGTACATTGTACAATGTACATGGAGTTATTGTTATAATTATATGGAGTTAATGTCAAAATGTATATCACTTCACTTATTACACTGCTACACTTACGAGTATAGGCATACCTAAAGAGGTATGTTTCATCCTCTTTCTTTTCTCCTAAAAATGTTATCTTTTAATAAGCTAACAGTATTTATATCGTCAGTCTTGACTCTTACTGTAATAAAAATGAAACAAGTATCTATAATTCTGTATACCTTAAATGAAAACATTTTATTTTCTTAGATACTGGAACAATTAAAGGATATGGTATATGAACGACATTCCTTTCATTTCTTCTGCAAGAACTATTTCCTATTCCTATTTCCTCTGTTACGCAGCAGCAAAAGCAGAATAGGTAACACGTAGTTCCATTCATCATCATCATTTCTTTAACGATATAAGTAATGGCTTTCTCGTTAGTTCACGTTTCAAATACAGTATTGCATTTGTCCTTCAATGTTATCTGAAAATAATTTGAAAATGCTATTTGCGGGGTTAAGTTACCCTTACCCTTCTGGGGTTAAGTTAATGGGATAAGTTAATCGTTGTTTTACATTCTCTCTTTCGTTATATATTTATGTGAAAGAAGGTATGATATTTCGATTATCTGTAACTCAGATTAACGCAAGAGCACATTTGTGAAAAAGCTTTTTCTATGGCTATTTCTATTTGGTATTTAATATTTATGTAACATCACTAGCATACAAAAAATTCGGTAACATATGATACTTACAAAACGTAGACTACAATTATATAAAGACCCAGAAACCACCAGAACCACGACATCTTATAACTTATAAGTAATAAATTAAACAATCATCAAACATTTTTAATTTATAAATTAATTCTATCACATATTTATCTGATTTTGTATTATGACATTTCTTGATGTAATTTTCTCTTCTTTAGTCTTAGTTAATTACAATAATTGATTTTAAAATTGCATTGAAATCTTGGTTCTGTATTATATTGAATATTCCTCCATTTATAACATAACTGATATCTAAGCATACACAAATAATTCGTAAGTTGATCATTATTTATTTATTAATTCGCAAAAAAGTGTCTAGTGCCTACTTCAAGAATAGATGAATTTATTGTTTACATCATACATGTAAGAAAATCGTTATTTTGTGTTTGAATTAGCATATTTCTGAATGAAAATAAGAATGATGCTGGAATAATTAATAATAGTGGTAAAACTTTATTGTCGTCAACGTGGACCTTGAAATATCAAACACAACGTAACGAATACTAGCAAACGTCTGGTTTATAAAAATACAGTCTTAGTTCATAATTATAATATGCATGTACAAAATTGGCAACGATTATACTTTTTGTAACCAATCGTATGATTTCTAATCCCTAGGGCCTAGACTCTAGACTTATTCCTTCCTTCGTGAATGTTGAAATCATCGTCCTATTTTGACATCATTTTGAAGAGCTAAAAATATATAATAAATGGAGGTATAATTTATATTTTTATTTATTTATAATTTTCTGGTTTAAAAATTAGTTATAATAGTAAGTAGAAAACTAACGTCACTCGTTTTTTATCTTTTGTTCATTTGTTTTATTTATTATATCCTGTGATGTTGAATCTGGTGTCATCAACATGTCCAACCTTATCCACTTGAGCAGTCTCCACCAAAGCTAAAAAAAAATACTTCAATGGTCTTAGCAAAGAACTTCTGGTGCAAAAAAATAATCATTATTTCCCACAGATTATCTAATCTAGGATTTAAGTTAAATCACAAATTCCTATGATCGTGTGAAACTGGAAGCAAAAACTAAATCACTCACATTCAAAATGACGAAAATAACAAAGGACATAACCAGTGTGAATGAACTCATAGTTTTGTTTGATTATGAAACAGGATTCAATATTTATACGTACATTTTATCTCTAGCCTCTTTGTTTTAAGTACATCGCATAATCATCATTGATTAGTCATGTATGCAGTTTTTTATTATTCGTAGTGTATGCACATAATAATATTTTATTTGATAATTCATAATGTTTTAAATTCTCCGAAAAAAATATATCTAAATAAACGAAAAGGGATTTTTGTAGATAAAACAAGGATTAATGCTTATGATTTATTTTTAAAATTAATCAGTACATTTTACGCTTACCTATTTTAAAATAAATAAGTTTCGTACACATTAAACAGATCTCTGGTTAAAATATTGCTCAATTAATCTTCGTCAGATTGGTTTCCCTTGTTTTCTTCAGAAAGATTATTCCTGCGGTATTTGCGTTTTCTATATCTATTTTTATAAGACTTATCATTTTTCTTTTCCACGTCGTTATTTTCTTCTTCCGATTCGCTGTCTTCATAGCTCTCGTCAGATGGTGATCCATAAGTTATCTGCTTCGAATATCCAGAGTCGATAAGAGGTAATTCTCCCAAATTGTGTCTACTATTCCGACGTTGACAATGAGAGCAACACGAGCACTCGTCATTTTTATCGTTCAGTAGATTCAATATCAAAGGCAGTAACGTCTTCATACTTAACGACTTTTGACTACTAGCACTAGGAGGATTCGGTGGGACGTAATAGTAATTTGCAGCATTTGTAGTGACTTTGGGAGATTCTGATAAAGTTGCAAATACCTTGTTTGAATTTGTATCGTAAGTCAATTGATTTCTCGGTTGTAATTTGATATAATTTGTGGTTGGAGGAGCCTTTGGTACGAATGAAGGCAACGATGTTGATATGGTTAAAGAGGGGGGAATAATTGCTTGCGTGCTGGGAGCAGTGGGCATCTGATAGTTATTCGCGATGTTAGATGCAGGTAAAATATTAGATGTCAACGGTAATTCATTGGAAGGAGTGAGATTTACGTTGTTACCTAGATTTGGGTCCTGTCGTCTGCTCCACAAAGCTGATGGCACATCTTGTGTTTCTACGTTTTGCTGCCGTGTGTTAAAAAATTGATTGGGGTTGTTTGTAAAAATTGTATTTTGGTAGTTTTCTAGTGGTGAATTCTTCTGATTAAAGAAATCGGACAATCGATTCTGTGATAACTTGCTCTGAGATAGATGATTTTCTGCAAAATTGATGTAATTTCTTCGAAAGTTTGAGTTGTCTGCTATATTCTGGAGGCCTTTGTCGGACTCCCCAACATTGTTGAACTTAAAATTTTGGTTATAAGGTTGTTCATTGTTAACCTGTGCAATACTCACCTAAAAGTGAAAATGTTTTTATATTATAGTTTATTTAGTAAACAAAATAAAAGTGATTATATTATTCATACAATTATTACGAGTATAAAAAATATACATACTCACTTGCAAAAAATATGCAACAGCTATGATTATCTCAGTGAAAGCCATGTCGGACTAAATAACAATGAAAAATATCGAATACTTAAATATAAATGATATTATCATTTTTATAATTGTTACAAAAATCTTGATAATATTGTATTATCTCATACAAGATTAATCACGTACTTTTATCATATTGATGCACAGGTGAAATATCTGATAGTAACTAAGTATTTAAATAATTAAAATATTTACTACTTATGTATGCAAGACTATTTTATTTAGCTGTTGGTCAGCTAACATGCTATTCGATGAAAATGATTAATTCGCACTTTGAGTCTATAAAAGGTTAATTGATCCCTTATTTTTCTATGTGAATACTAAAAGTCTGCTTATACTAAGTACGAGTATAATGCAAATTTTACGCATATTGCCAATAAATTAATGGAACTCGCTAAAAGCCGAGCTTTGTGAGGGCTCGCACACCTTGACTAACTGATGATGACACACCTACATATAAAAAACTTTGGCTGACTAGTGATAACACATCTGCATATAAATAAAATTAAGTACTATATTAAATTGTGCTTTAACATAGTAGGCGTGATAGTATTTCCGTAAAATGTATTACAAAATGTACAGGTTGTGGTATATACTAAGACTCGCTTTGCTCGCCCTGATAATTATAAAAAATAAAAAAATAAAAATTTTGCTCTTAATTTTAATATAACTTAATAAATAATAAATTATATGTACAATAATATGGTACAATAACTACTAATGTGTGTATTTTATGTCCCTCACGATTTATTTCTCCTTACATTACTTTTATCACTGGCAGTGTCGTCTTCTTCAGAGACATTTCCGACAGCGGGGCTTATTGGAAATGGTACAGGAAAAGGTACCGGAATATATTTCGGTTGAACACTTTCACAGCAGTTGCAAGAATTCCTGCTTTTTGCAGCTAAAAGTATTAGCGCAAGGAGAACCCTAGTTTCATCATCATCATCTTCTACTGGAGCTGGCGATCCACCATAAGTTGGATCAAATAATTGACCGATAACACCAACCTAAATTAAAGAAAGAGAAAAAAAAAATATTTAAAATTTTAATATTGCATATTCGAGATATTAAAAAAATAGTAGTAATATAATTGTAATAGCCAAGTAAAAGGTTATCCTTTGAGACCCGAGGCCCTTCGAAAAGCTATTGCGAATTTACATAGAACCGTTCGCTCCACCCTCAATTTAACTTTACGGCTAACTTAAACACATACCTGCAAATTGATCAAACACGCCACGGCCAAGATAAAATAAAACGTATTCATTTTAAATTATGATTCATAGGTCGAGTACGCAAAATGTATAAATATCGTAAGCTTTAGAATCAAGTTATATCTGTGGTGTTGCATCATATTGTATCTAATCTTAACAATTACCAAACACTCGTCGAGATACACGTGCTCGCTGTATATTTTGTGTCTGCATAATTTTTATCTTGTACAATATTTTCACATCACTTGAGTAATCTGCTGATAAGACTAGCAAAAATTATGAATCAAAATGATTAGTCACCACGATTTGCAGACGGCATTTTCTAGCAGACGGTATTTTGATCAATATAATTATTTATTATTATTATTTTGATATCTTTAGATTTAAAATTTATCATTTAAAGTAAAAATAAAACAAATTCAAAGGTTGTAATTTTTTATTTTTTTAGAGATCTTCGTATTCAAAATAACTGAATATAAAATTAATTTTAATTTAGTTATTAAAAATTAAATACTATCTTCTACCTTCCCAGTAGTCGAAATCTTCGCGTCTTTGTCGATTTCCTTTCTTCGGTATGTCATCATCATCATCATCGTCGTCATCGTTGTAATTTCCGCAGGAAGGAAATGGTATCGGGAAAGGATATGGTATTGGGACAATGCTTGGACTCTCACAGACGCATGGACATTGGTTATTTCTATCATTGCAGAGCATCGCTATTAAAATTAGAGGTAACATTTTCTTCAACGGGGACGTATTCTTTTCAACTGGAGCGGGTGCTGTCACTATTGTTATCCTCGGCTCTGGTATATTCGGTGCTGGAAGATTTATCTCTAAGGGAATCATAGGGAATTCTTCATAATAGCATACATTTGAAGGACGTCCTGCATTTGAAGTTGTTCCAATACCTTCTATTGGCCTACTTTCAGCAGTCTGTGATGGGGTGGGTTTCTCAGATGGTTTCGGGGATGACTGAGATGAAGTGGGTAAAAGTTGCGATGATGGTGAACTAGACACAGGAGTGGACGTCGGTTTTGGATAATTTGGAGGTGGTTGAGGAGATGGAGAAGATGGCGAGGAATTAGAACTTGATTTTGGTGGCGTAGATGGTTTTGGTCCAGAATTTGATTGTGAAACTAATGGTTGTGGTGCTGGTGAAAGTGATGTCGGTGGTTGTAATATCGCTGATTGGGATGAAGCCGACGAGTGTGATGAAGATGATGATGATAATGTAGGTGAATGTGATGGAGAAATTGATTGCGACAAGGAAGTTGATTGGGACGTGGAAGATGATCGTGATGGAGTTAAGTATGACGAAGATAAAGATTGTGATGAAGATGATGATTGTGATGGAGTTGAGTATGATGAATATGATGATTGTGAGGAAGTTGATGATTGTGTTGGAGGTAAGTATGATGAAGATGATGCTTGTGATGAAGTTGATGATTGTGTTGGAGTTAAGTATGATGAAGATGATGATTGTGATGAAGTTGATGATTGTGTTGGAGTTAAATATGATGAAGATGATGCTTGTGATGAAGTTGATGATTGCGATGAGGAAGGTGGGGGTGATCGTGCCGACGGAGACGGTGATGGAGATGGAGAAGCGGAATCAGCATAGGGTGAATTTGGTATTCCATTTAATGTTATTATAATATCATTATAAGGTGTCTGAGTTGGAATCAACAAATCAGATGAAACATACTGATTTTGGTAATCATTTTGTGGTGGCTCCAGAAAACATGATGTCTCAACTTCTGGCCTTGCTGTCAAAGGAATAGCATTCGATGTTTGTGGTACAGAGTTCGTTTGAGCTACATTATTGGTCGTTTGCCGGGATGGAATAAATGGTGATAGGTCTGGTATAATACCATTATTAGTAGCGATTGATAAAAGTGCATTCAATAATAGGTTTTTCTCTTTCTCGCCCAGCTCCTTTACAAGTGCACCGAGTAAGTCACCATATGGTTCACATCCTTCAAGACTATATTGGCAATAGACTTCATTATTCTGAAAGAGATATATATGTTGAATCTACTTAAAACTCAATAAATAAAATATATTGAATATTGTAATAAATTATTCATATCAATTTCGACCAAAATTTAAATTAAATCTATGCTAGAGCATTTCTTTAAAATATTAGCGATAAAAAACGACACATAGATTACAAAATATTTAAACTGATAGTAATCAGTGATAGGCTGATAGCTAATATACTAGATAATAGCTCAGCAATTGCAAAAAGAGGTTATCATTAATTATTATGCTCGATAATATATTTTTTTAATTACCACAGGCATTTAGGCGTAAACGAAAAGAACTAACCTGCACAACGAGATAAATGATGAAATAAAATAAAGTCCACTTGGGTGGGCACGCCATCACGAACGAATTGTTTAAATGTAAATCCTCCTTTAATATAAACTACTTGTTGAAACTTATTTTCGTCAGTAAAAAAATCATGTTTTATTAACAAATTGATTTCACAATTGATAATTTTCGTCATTTCTGATTTAATAGTTGGCTGGACGGCAATGTTCAACGATTGTCGAGTAGGTCAACGTTTTGGAAATTTGTAATCTTTCGCAATAATTTTGAGCGATAAAACACTGAAATTAATCTGGCAGGTTGGATAGGAAATAATTAAAACCTTTTAAATGTTCTCATAAAGTTGCCTTGTATTGAGAAAATTTCTTAATTTTGAAGGTCACAATTGTTTCATAATATTTAAAGCGGTAAGGCGGCAATAGCGACACATGACAAGAGCCAAAGTTTAGAGCTCTAAAATATATAAGTAAAAAAAACTTTTTTATTTTTAAAATAATTCTAAGTTGCATTGTAAACATTCGTTACGTTATAATAACGTAACGAATTAGCTAATTAAATGCGTCGTGTTTGGCGGTGATAAGGCACACACGACCGATAGCGGGTAGAGCAATGCCCTATATCGTCACGTTGGTGTTAACAAAGTTATTTAGTCACTCACTCCTTCTCGAGAATTCCTTCAACACCCTTTGAAACCTTCTGCAGGGCCTTGATTCAAAATTCGTAATTCGACGCGGATTCGGAAACTTCATCCAATAAACGCTCGCCGCGCTAGGCATTGACCAATGACTGCACGGTAAAGTTTCCAAATCTGTGTCGAACGGGAATCGTGAATCGCCCTGCCGGTCTACGCCAGGTCTATCTGGTTCTTATAAAAATATCATGCTAATCCCATAAAGTTAATATACCTTTTTTAAGTTAATATACCTAGCGGAATAGAGCAACAATCTCGAGCTGTCAAACGAAACCGAAATTGGTGTGTAAAAATATGTGTACGTATACACTTACAATCTTTCTATGGGATTAAATTGTCAAGTGGACGTCAAAAAAAGATTTCTGCTGTCATGTATCACACGTCTCTTTTTACCACGCAGTGTTACTGATAGTGACATCTCGCTTGCTCAGGCCTTTGTTTCTCTATTCCGCTAGGTACGAGTATATTAACTTTATTGCTAATTCATGTCGATGTCTCTGTTTTTGGACATACGGATGTGTCTGTCTCGTCTTATTCTTGAAACAAATGTTTACAGACAATGATAGCCATTTTAGCTTAAGATACAGTAAATATTTTACCCAAAATAG
Organism: Polyommatus icarus; assembly: GCA_937595015.1. NCBI lineage: Eukaryota > Metazoa > Arthropoda > Insecta > Lepidoptera > Lycaenidae > Polyommatus > Polyommatus icarus. Next base: position 15,833,034 of record OW569328.1, on the reverse strand, counting down.
GGCTATTCTTACAAGAAATAAGAATAAAATACATGTCCCTTAAAATAAATAAAGTTTTGTAAACTCAACTTCGAATATTTTTGACACATGAGCTACATAGACCTCATTCTTCACTTCTCAACAATGCTGAATAAAATATTTTCCCGACTATATCACTATGTAAACTCGATAACACTCAGTTCTGCCCTTAGATGCGACTTTTACATTCCTTCACGTTGCCTTTCCCTATCTAATCCAAACAAGAAGCTTCAATAACCGCTTAAGACCATATCTTGCGGATGTCATTATCTCGTTCTGCCTTTTAAGGCCGTCGGCGACTACAAAGATATCGTCTACAGAATTGCAATACACTAGATATGCTTAAATGGAGTACTTTTAGTACTATGATCTATCTAGGCTTGTTCTGTTTATATTTGAATATTTTAGATAGGAGAGGCTCTAGACGTGTCCCATACATATTTAAACCTAGATCACGCCCGCAACTCCGTTGCGCCAAAATTCGTTTGTCGCGTGGGAACTCTAAATTTTTTTCCCGGGAGTCAAAGTATCTCCATACCAAATGTCTGTTATCTCTTCACAGATAGATATACTTTCGCATTAATTATAAAATTAGTATGGGCATTTTAGATAGAAGTCTGACCGAGGCGTACAAGTCCAAACTTATATCGGCTTGACTTGTTTCTTACGTTTAAAAGATCACCATAAAATTCTCACCTTTATGAGCTTGTCTTTGAAGAAGAACCATCCTTCGCTATAAATACATATTATAATAACTCGATTTGTGTACCTATAATAACGATAGCTATAAGACTAACTTAGTTAATGTATCAATAGTTAAATCGCACATTAAGACAATAGAGCATTGTATCGTTTATTCAGGAATTTAATTTTTTGCTCATTGGAAGTCGACGCCATCTTAATTCTGTGAACGAGACAACAATAGCGTTTTAGTGGAAATTACCCTGAAATCGTATTTTGTATGTATTTGATTCTTCTTTCCAATTATTATTATTTTTAACAAAAAATTAAAACCGACTTCCAAGGTAAAAACAATATTAACATTAATATGAACTAAAAAGTATTAAATAATTTTTGCTATCTAATAGTGCCTTTTTCCGAATTCGGCTAAACCTTGACTATTTCTGTACTCAATCTTCATTATTTTGAAGTCGGTACCAGATAGCTGAATCTTCAGTCCTCTGACAGAATATTTGAAACTTTTGGAACTGGCACCGACTTCAAAATTATGAAGATTGAGTACAGAAATAGTCAAGGTTTAGCCGAATTCGGAAAAAGGCACTATTAGATAGCAAAAATTATTTAATACTTTTTAGTTCATATTAATGTTAATATTGTTTTTACCTTGGAAGTCGGTTTTAATTTTTTGTTAAAAATAATAATAATTTCACTCTTTTTAGTTACACTAGTAGGTAAACCTTCGCGTATATTTTACGTATCTTATTACACAGTTCACACTTACAAAATAATATATTATCAGTGAAGTGAACATATTGTGCTAAGTAATTTAACAATTTTAATACTTCAAACCCGAAGCGGTCACCGGCGATTGCGATAACAATAGAAAGGCTATTGTGTCTCGTTTTTCCACGATCCAAGGATCTATCAGATAAAAAATTGTATAAACTTGCATAGGATGTTGCGTAGCTACTCATCTAATATATAAAATTCTCGTGTCACAGTTTTCGTTGCCATACTCCTCGGAAACGGCTTGACCGATTCTCATGAAATTATGTGAGCATATTGTGAGGATATTGGTCTGAGAATCGGCCAACATCTATTTTTCATACCAAAAATTATTTAAATGGCAAAACAACGTTTGCCGGGACAGCTAGTAATATAATATAATATTATCATAATTATTGACAGCTGTTCTTGTAATCAAGAATTCAATTTCAAATCCATTCAAATCGATACTTAGTGCGCCATCTATCGATTAATAAGTATAACTAATTAAAAAGACACTTATTGACTTTGTTTTGTTAAAATGCTCTTTTTAAAATGACTTTATTTTAATTATATATTTTGTCTATTAAAATTTTATAAAGTAGTTAGTATAGTATTCGATCTGTATACAAAGTAGTAAAGTATAAAGTAAAGCGATACCGTCGCCTCCGCGGTGCTGACCGCCGTGTATATTTAAACAAAGTGTTGTTATACAGTATAAAATTATTATTATTATTAGTATATCCACACCTATGCCTTGTACTATTATCTATTCTGTGCCATGAGACATTGGTGACCTTAACACGACGTGGTAATGATGAAGACGATGATGATGATGATGATGATGATGATGATTATGATGATGAATATGAGTTGCATAGTAGCATATGCTTTCTGTTCTTAAAACAACGCCGAAACTCCCAAACGTGTATCTATAAGGAGTCAGGAGTTCTCTCAGCATCTTCGAAACCATGGTATACCTTGACCCAATATTTGACTTTTTGGTAGCATATTCTTAGTACACTTCACATAAAACCAAAATCACCATATGTTTCCATATAAATTTCGAGGAGTTCCCTCGATTACTCCTGGATCCCATCGTCAGGTCACCACTTTGTGAACATGGTACCAAATTGGAGTAAAACCAAATACAACAAAGCAAAAATTTCGAAAATCGGTTCACAAACGGCGGAGTAATCGTTGAACATACAAAAATAAAAAAAAAATAAAAAAAAAAAAAAAAAAAAAAATATCCACAGCCGAACATATAACCTCCTCGTTTTTTGGAAGTCGGTTAAAAACAAGCAATAGTTTAAACTTTAAGTACCTAAAAAATTAAATATATATTTTACCCAAATAACAATAAGTAAATATTTGACGTGCAATAATACAAAATATCTACTTGAAATGGTTTTTCACAACAGACTGTATAAGAATAGAACGTTCATGAGAACGATATTGTATGTACTGTCACTTCTTGGTGGAAATTCATGTTCAGATAAATAATTTGACACTGTCCTTGCACTTATTCCACTTTATTTTAGTAGATTTATTACAAATTTAATAAATACACGACCGGTTTCGAAAAAATCATCATCAGGTGTACTGCAGGTAATTTTAAATTTTTAAAAAATTTGTAAACAAAAAATGGGTTGTCAGCATCATAAAATTTTTCTACCATTCAATACAATTTTATACCTAATAACAATGTTTTCTACCAAAAATCGTAAATTAAAATTTTAAATGTATTGGAACCTATAAAATTGATACTTAAATAAAAAACAATTACATTAAATATATCAGCAAATCAGTTAATTAATGTCCTGTAACAATAATGAATAATATCATTATACTAACAATTCATAAAATGATGACATTTTATGAATTGTTAGTATAATAATATTATTTTTTTAAATATAAGTAAATAATGTCACAAATTAATTAATTAATATAAATCATGTCAAAGTAATTCCAATGTCAGTTTATAAAATCTCTATTAAATTAAATGTCAAACGTAAAATAATGTCCTAAAATAAATTTTAAATGTCCTGTAATAACACAGAATTTGAGAGGCACGTCTGATCGTTTAGAAGGTTCCCATATTTCTTGTGTCTGTTTATTTCCAGTGCTTCTAATGCATCCATCTTCCTGCTTTTCGGTAATACATGTAGATATTCGATGTTTTTATCTGGATCGAAGTGATGTCCATTGTTATTTAAGTGTTCGGCAAACGTGGATCTATCCGTTTTCTTCTTCCATGCTACTAGGTGTTCTTGTTTTAAATTTTCTACCTGTTTGGCCTATATATATTCCACTACATGTATCGCAAGTAAGTTTGTATATACCGCTGCTGTCCGTGATATTATATTTGTCTTTATTGTTACACAATAAATTTTTAAGGGAACCTGTGGTGTAAAACGCAACCTTTGTGTCCTTCTTTTGCAGAATTCTCTGGAATCTGTAGGATAATGGGCCAATATAAGGAATTTTGACACCTGGTAGCATGGAAGAAGAAAACGGATAGATCCACGTTTGCCGAACACTTAAATAACAATGGACATCACTTCGATCCAGATAAAAACATCGAATATCTACATGTATTACCGAAAAGCAGGAAGATGGATGCATTAGAAGCACTGGAAATAAACAGACACAAGAAATATGGGAACCTTCTAAACGATCAGACGTGCCTCTCAAATTCTGTGTTATTACAGGACATTTAAAATTTATTTTAGGACATTATTTTACGTTTGACATTTAATTTAATAGAGATTTTATAAACTGACATTGGAATTACTTTGACATGATTTATATTAATTAATTAATTTGTGACATTATTTACTTATATTTAAAAAAATAATATTATTATACTAACAATTCATAAAATGTCATCATTTTATGAATTGTTAGTATAATGATATTATTCATTATTGTTACAGGACATTAATTAACTGATTTGCTGATATATTTAATGTAATTGTTTTTTATTTAAGTATCAATTTTATAGGTTCCAATACATTTAAAATTTTAATTTACGATTTTTGGTAGAAAACATTGTTATTAGGTATAAAATTGTATTGAATGGTAGAAAAATTTTATGATGCTGACAACCCATTTTTTGTTTACAAATTTTTTAAAAATTTAAAATTACCTGCAGTACACCTGATGATGATTTTTTCGAAACCGGTCGTGTATTTATTAAATTTGTAATAAATCTACTAAAATAAAGTGGAATAAGTGCAAGGACAGTGTCAAATTATTTATCTGTTCATGAGAACACTTTCAAATTTTAAATATTAGGAATTCGAAGAGCAGAGAACAAAGTTTTCAGCTCAGTTGGCAAAATGCTCGCCATATCTATAGAAAATTAAAAACTGTCGCCAAGTCACTGTTACAGAAAATTCAAAGAAATTCTACTTATTGTTAAAGTTGTCGACTTAGTAGGAGATCCGGCCATAGAATGACCTTCACCCATCGTATTACGGGATGAAAATGATTTTTTTATAAAATTAAATATGTTAAAAAATTTATTTACAGGAGGTTGTCTGAAAAATTTGGTGCAAAGTGTAATTAATTAATAATTAAAAAATGTTCTTTTTTAAACATTACACTCATTCCCTTACGCAAAAAACTGTATACTAATCGAAAGTTTGTAGCTCAAAAAAGTATAGCAAACGCTGGGTTGACTTTTTTTTTCCGGTGCAATTATCAGGTAGGCAGCTATATACAGGTAAATCGATACTAGTAATTTGCAACGATCCAGTTACGCGATAAACCTTATATCAAAATAAAGATAATTTTATTATGAATATAATGACATAAGGTTGGCTGCAAAAAGTTGGTGCTAAATCCCGGTTGTCGATTTTTGAAAAACGTAATATTCGTGCGGTTGAATACGTGCGAAACAGAGGTCCGAGGAACGTATCCAGTACGATAGAAAAGGACGCAGCATTGCAGCTATATATATATATATATATATATATATATATATATATATATATATATATATATATATATATACTTAATATGGCAAAGAAACGTTTGCCGGGACAGCTAGTATATATATATATATATATATATATATACTAGCTGTCCCGGAAAACGTTTATATATATATTATATATATATATATAGCTGCAATGCTGCGTCCTTTTCTATCGTACTGGACACGTTCCTCGGACCTCTGTTTCGCACGTATTCAACCGCACGAATATTACGTTTTTCAAAAATCGACAACCGGGATTTAGCACCAACTTTTTGCAGCCAACCTTATGTCATTATATTCATAATAAAATTATCTTTATTTTGATATAAGGTTTATCGCGTAACTGGATCGTTGCAAATTACTAGTATCGATTTACCTGTATATAGCTGCCTACCTGATAATTGCACCGGAAAAAAAAAGTCAACCCAGCGTTTGCATATTCTATGAGCTACATACTTTCGATAAGTATACAGTTTTCTGCGTAAGGGATTGAGTGTAATGTTTAAAAAAAAACATTTTTTAATTATTAATTTAATTACACTTTGCACCAAATTTTTCAGACAACCTCCTGTAAATAAATTTTTTAACATATTTAATTTTATAAAAAAAACATTTTCATCCCGTAATACGATGGGTGAAGGTCATTCTATGGCCGGATCTTAGACTAACTCTACCACACCGCAACAATAAGTAGAACTTAACAATAATAATAACTTTTAAATGTAGAGTTTAGTAGTAAAAATATCTTATTAAATGTGCTATCGAAGAAATTTATTTATAGGCAGTTGACGGACATAGACGTCAATTGGTCGGATATTGTCAATTTAATGTTAGCTGTGATCTGTCAGATGGGTTTGACGTAACGCGACCAAAATACATAGATCCGCGATCTGCCTATGAATCAACTTCTCTGATAGTACCTACTCTGCATATTGGAATAATCATGGATCCTACAGCAAAGATAAAAAACCAAATAAGTACAAACGTGTTAAAAACATTTAATTTTATTTCCACAAAAACGGTACTGCATGTTCTTTAAGATGACTATTCTAAAATATTTACCTAAGTAAAGAAACTGCATAATAATTGCAATGTTATTTAAAGCATGCCAACCATCTGAACGATGTCTATTGTAAATATTTTCCAATTCCGAACCGAACAGACAATGACCGCTTCTGTAAATAGTCCGAAGTATGCGCCAAATTTAGGACGATACATTTCTGCTCGCGGTTCCGATAGAGGCCGGTGCCTATTTGTTTTTGCTGGGTAATGAGTGACGGATTCCAATTTTAAATAGCTGAAGAATTCGAGAATGTGTCTCAAATTAAGTTTCGAATACTGCAATTATAGCAAGTACTTTGAAGATTAGCCATGTCTTCCGTAATAATTATAATACTAACTAGACCACCTTAAAATATTTAAATAGTGTGTGCATACGCTGTAACTGTTCTTTTTCTGTTACATAGAAGAAAGCGCTTGATAGACAAGCCTATCCACGTGCAACTATCCACCAGAGTAGATATAATTATAGAGTATGCCGACTTAGAACTGATGTTGAAATTTTTAAATTTGACGTATTATGACGATAACAAAAAATTAAAACCGACTTCCAAGGTAAAAACAATAATAACATTCTTATAATATGAACTAAAAACTAAAAAGTATTAAATAATTTTCCTCTCTAAATGTGCCTTTTTCCGAATTCAGCTAAACCTCAACTATTTCTGTACTCAACCTTCATCATTTTGAAGTCAGTACCAGATATAGCTCAATCTTTATATTTTCTTTGACAGAAAATTTGAAACTTTTGGAACTGGCACCGACTTCAAAATTATGAAGATTGAGTACAGAAATAGTTGAGTTTTAGCCGAATTCGGAAAAAGGCACCATTAGATAGGAATAATTATTATTTAATACTTTTTAGTTCATATTATAAGGATGCTACTATTGTTTTTACCTTGGAAGTCGGTTTTAATTTTTTGTTAAAAATAATAATTTCACTCTTTTTAGTTACCTAGTAAGCCATCGCGTACTATACGTAGAATAATACACCTGTATATTATACTACGTAGGTATCTTATTACAGTCACACTTACAAAATATAATATCAGCTGCAGCCTGCAGATAATATAAAACAATATATTAATTAAAAATCGAAGTGAACACGTGTGACGTGCTAAGTAGCCGGTCACCGGACTAGTTTCAATAGGCTGGCACTCGCTCGACTTGTCGCACACGCCTCGCACTGTATAGTGTTACATAGTACGGTAGGTACTATGATGAATGTAATTTGCATAGTAGCATATGCTTTCAGTTCTTAAAACAGTGCCTAAACTCCCAAACTTGTATCTATAAGGAATCCGGAGTTCTCTTAGTATCTTCGGAACCATAGTATACCTCGGTGCAAAATCTTGCGTTTTGGTAGCATATGCTCAGGATGCTTCTCATAAAACCAAAATCACCATATGTTTCCATATAAATTTCGAGGAGTTCCCTCGATTACTCATAGATTTCATCATCAGGTCACCACTTTTGTGAAGTGAAACCTAATACAACAAAACAAAAATTTCGAAAATCGGTTCACAAACGGCGGAGTAATCGTTGAACATACAAAAATAAAAATAAAAAAAATAAAAAAAATATATATCCACAGCCGAACATATTATAACCTCCTCGTTTTTTAGAAGTCGGTTAAAAAGAAAATCTACTTATGCCTCGATTTACGTTGAAATATTGGTAATGTTCCTAGGAAGGCCGGTGGTTCCTTATAAGGCCCAACCAAAGATTTGATAGCTGGCCTTGCTAGGGAACATAAACTTTACAAGGAAAATTTAAACATCATTAACACATAAACAGTTATTTTCAGTTATAGATGCGTACCTACCGTAACAATTAAAATAATGTTGTTTTTTATAACATCCTTACTTATTAGGATTATTAAACTTATACACGCATATTGAACATTTTGGCCTTATAAAGAACGGGCCCATAAGAAGGCCATTTTAGATTAAAAAATTTTTTGATTGTATTGTAAAACGCATTGGCAATTAGTTATAAGGTGTCAATGTGACACTCATTGCTACTATTTTTAAAGAATTTCCATTTATATATTCTTAGTTATAAGATGATGTTCATGCAATGTTCGTCATAGTTTTTTTAGATGATATAAATTTATTAAGCATTTAATGTGTTGCCTAATTGAAAGAAATTATAATGTTGTTTTAGTAAAAGCAAATAAATAAATAATTGTGACTCTATTTTCAAGTTAAATGAGTGACGTATAATATTGGCCTTATTTGGAGCTGTGTTCCTTGCAAGGCCATTTGGAAGAGCCTTAACAAAACTTTATTTTATTGAATGGCTATTGAAGCTAGGTTAAAAAGAGATATGATACCTTATGAAACAGAGCATTACTTGATAATTTGTTTTTTTAATTTATTTAGTTAATAAACGAGTAACAAGCATTTTCCCGTTAGATTGGCCTTACATGGCTCAGGGTCCTTATGCGATTAAAACGGCCCATTCACTATCCTGCATTGCAGTCCGCCGTGCAGGCCTGCAAGACCATTCACTATTCTGCATAAGCCGCCGTGCAGTCCGCCGGCTTATGCAGGATAGTGAATGGTGTTGCAGGCCTGCACGGCGGACTGCAATGCAGGATAGTGAATGGACCCTTTAAAATTACCTATCAGAATCCAATTTTGAAATCTTTATTTTAAATATTTAAAAATAAATTATATCAGCCAGCGCGCGGCACATTCCGTTCATAATCCTAGTGAAACCCGACGAATTTGACAGATATTAAAAGCTGTCCGTTTCTTTGCGTTTGCAGTCGAACTACTGGTAGTTAGGTATGTCTATTGTGTATCCACTGTGTATTGTACTTAATATTTTATTATGTGGTTAGTCGTGTTAGTGCCTAGTACATAATTACTATGCATTATGGTTAGACATGTCTAATTAAAATAATAAATGACTTATCGCGATAACGATAGATTGGCTCTGAGTTATTAGAAAGTGAAATGTAAACGACAGGTCACCTGGCATATCTGTCAAATATGAAAGTCTCAACTTCCATTCTGCCTGACCCGACATGAGCAGATTGTGATGTAATTTTTAGGGTTCCGTATCCAAAGGGTAAAAACGGGACCCTATTACTCATGAGACGTCGATGTCTGTCCGTCTGTCTGTCTCCAGGCTGTATCTCAAAAACTGCTACAGCTAGACTTCTGAAATATTCACAGATTGTGTATTTCTGTTGCCGCTATAACAACAAATACTGAAAACAAAATAAAATTAATAATTAAGGGGGGCTCCCATACAACAAGCGTGATTTTTTTGGCCTTTTTTGCTCGATTTCAATAATGGACAATGGTAACTATTAGACACTTGAAATTTTCACAAAATCCTTGATAGTATGTGTTCTTTAATAATTAATAATAAATAATAATATTAAAATAAAATAAAAAATTGAGGGAGGCTCCCATACAAAAAACACAATTTTTTGCCTATTTTAGCTCTTTATCGGTACGGAACCCTTCGTGCGCGAGTCCGACTCGCACTTGACCGATTATTGTCGTTACATAGTCTTGTTAGCGATATCGTGTTCACGATTTGTTAGATGATTGACTATCATGTTAAATTAAACGATTAAAAGTAACTACACTTTAATTAAATACTTAACGATTATTATTTTTGTAATTAGTTCGTGCAAGGAGGTATATTAGTTTGTGTTTAATTCGCTATATCTAATTTAACTAAATCGGTTCGATTTAGAGCAACACATTCACGTTGAGGAATGCAGGAACCTGTTAGATAGAGGATAATTGTCTAAATATTTTAACTCAGAATATTAGGAGCATACCCTGAAATTTCGATAGTCTGTTGGTCATGTTACAGAGGATGAAATCAAACTGTGACATAATTATCCTGACAGAATGCTGGTTATCTTGCAATCCGATTATTCCTACTCTAGATGATTATAACTTTATTACCTCGGAGAACACTTCGAATCAAAATGATGGCATCGTAATTTACTATAAAACTCAACTTAATATTGTCTGTGAGTTTCCGGCTTGTGAGGATAGCAACTGCGTGGTTATAAAATGTGGGAATGAAAACGCTTTTGTTGCTATTTATAGATCTCCTCCGCAGAAAAATATCGATAAATTTATCTCCTCGCTAAATGATGTTTTGATTAGCTCATATAAAACTCTAGCAATTATAGGAGACATAAACATAGATATAACTCTCAGTACAAAGGATCTTCGTTCTCAGGACTATTTGGATCTATGCAGTTTCCACGGCTTATTACCTGCTCACAATTTTCCAACAAGAGATAATAAAACTTGTCTGGACCACATTATATTAAAAACTCAACGGCCATCAAAAACTCTTGTCTTAAATTCCATCATCACCGACCATCAAGCTGTATTACTTAGTCTAAAAATAAAAGAGAAACGAGCCTTTACTTATTCTACCTCTCGAAAAACTGATCAAGAAGGGATAAAATCGGACCTGTCATGTACAGATTGGAAACCTATTTACGAACAAAATGATGCCAATATTGCTATGCAGTATCTTGTTAAAAATATCCAATCCGCTATTAACTCTAACTCGGTAGAAATTACGCTTCCTCGTTGTAAAAAAATAATTAGACCGTGGATCACCCCTGGCCTATTAAAATGCATAAGACACCGTGATAGGCTCCATGACAAATTGAGACACAATCCAAATAACGACATTCTTAAAATCACCTACACAAGATACAGGAACTTCTGCAATAATTTATTAAAAAAGATAAAGAGAGAGTACTCGTATGATACAAATTTACTAGAAAATGCTAAAAGTAACAATAAAAAATTATGGGATACTATAAAAAACCTAACCTACACAAGTAAATGTAAACAGCATGCATCTTACCTACTAAATTCTCTAAGGAATCAATAAACAAAGTTAACGACTATTTTGTATCCATTGGTGAAAAATTGGCTGGCAGCACCACTAAATGTAAAAATAAAGAACATATAAATTATCGCATAAAATAATTGTAGTACACCCATCAATTCTTTTGTTTTGCTTGAAACGGATATCAATGAGGTAGAAACTCTGATAAGGAGCTTAAGGAATGCTTGCGCTGTGGGATGGGATTGTATTCCGAATGTCCTTCTTAAAGAAAATAAACATACCCTCTCGCCATTGCTCGCACACATTTTCAATTTATGTTTGTCGCATGGTCAGTTTCCTAAGGTTTTGAAAAAGTCAGTGGTCCATCCAATATGTAAAGCTGGCGAGAGAGACCGTGTCACAAATTACAGACCCATTTCTATATTACCATCGATTTCTAAAATTCTAGAACGTATTATTAATACACGACTAATAAAATATCTAGAACATAATCATATTCTGTCTCCAAATCAGTTTGGTTTTAGAGCTAACCAATCGACTACTGATGCGGTTCATGAAGTTGTAAGCTTTATAATTAATAATATGGATGTGGGTAGACCAAGTTTAGGTATATTTTTAGATCTCGCAAAAGCATTTGACACGATCTCTACAACGCTGCTTGTTAATAAACTGGAAGCTATAGGAGTTAGAGGTAAACAATTAGAACTCTTTAAAGATTATCTCACGGATCGATCCCAAAGAGTAAAAATTGAAAATGAACTAAACGATGACTTGCCTGTGAGCTATGGCGTTCCTCAGGGAAGTATATTAGGTCCAACTTTATTTTTGATATACTTAAGGCCTCTATATCCGCCAATGACCTTGATCATTGTCTGTCAGTGCGAATATCGACGTAAATGACATTAAAATAACATTCATAACAGCGCGCCTTGTACGGTGGCGGTTACGATGCTCGCCGCGTCCATGATAGGGCTAAATAGGAGAAAAAACCTTTTTAAGGCTTAAATAATACATATTTCAAAAAAGTAAAAAAACCAAATTATTAACTTATGTATTTCAAAGCAGTAGATATTTTTTATATATTCTTTTGATAAATAATGAAGGAGTAAAGTGATGATGCCGATGAAAAGTGGTTTCATCTGCACGCTTTTTTCGCGAGAGGAGCCTTAAACGACCTTTGTAGTCTAAGCTTATTAGGCGGAAAAATTATATCTTACGCGGATGATACTGTCCTTCTTTTTTCTGCAGAAAGCAAAAATATGTTATTTAAGCTTGCTCAATGTGGCCTCAACTTTGTCACCCATTGGTCACAGAACAACTTCCTTACACTAAATGCAAATAAAACACAATTCATAGTCTTCTCTATTCAAATGCTATGCAAAAAGAATTAGATACCACCATCAATTTAACCGCCCACTCTTGTTGCAATGAAAATAAGTGTTCGTGCTCCCCTTTAAACCAGGTATCATCTCTAAAGTATTTAGGTGTCATCATCGACAGTGCACTGTCTTTTAGTGCCCATATTGATATGCTCACGTCAAGACTTAGAAAATTGACATATGTTTTTAAAAATCTACGACACATCGCTAATAAAAGTCTTATGAAGCATGTGTATCAAGCACTAGGGCAGTCTATAATCGAATATTGCATTACGATTTGGGGAGGCACTTTTAAAACAAAGATGAAGCCACTTGAAGTTGCTCAGAGATCTCTATTAAAGGTAAGCAGCTTTCGTCCATTCTTGTATCCCACTTCCTTACTATACCAGTCCTCCGAAGTACTATCAGTCCGCCAGTTATTCATAATGCAGACAATTTTGAGACAACACACTAAACAACTTTTTCTTAAAGATCTATACGCTAAAAGACGAAACAAGAATATTGCAGAAGTCCCAAAATATAGACATGCCTTTGTCAACAGATACTACTGTTTCCTAGGTCCATTCCTGTATAATAAAATAAATAAAGAAATAAATATACACCCTTTAAGCAAATCAAGATGCAAACAAAAAAATTTTAAATACCTACACCAACTAACGTATGATGAGACTGAACAACTGCTATTAAGTAAGAAATAATATGTAATTATTTAAAAAATTGTATACTAAAGCTAAGTACATGTTTTTGTCAATTTATACTACTCTCCAATGTTTGTATAATTAATTCTGTATTCAGATAATTTATAATGCTTTATTTTAAGTCCTTTATTTTGTAAAATTAAATACCTAGTATGATCCTGAAATTTAAGTAATGATAAGTTATTATATGCATAATAATTTATTTAATTGTATTGTTGTAATATTTTAGTAAATTAATTTAATTACTGTAAAATGAGTCGAAATAACGTAGCTTACAACTTATTAATTCTACTAAATTATAGAGTCATTGTAAACTGAAGAGCTCTGTGGTCCGAAATACAGACTTGATCTAGTTCGGACACAGATGACTTACCTTAAGTGTACATTTTTGAATATCAAAATTATTAGAATGTCGAACTTTTACTTGTAAGTGTTTTCTATGTGCTATAAATGTAATTAATTTTGATGAGTTCAATAAATTATTATTATTATTATTTAAACTATGTCAATCGTAAAACGTATGGATGAAATGTTTAATCTAATGAGATAAAATACTATAAACCTATTTTCTTCAAAGGAGGGCTTTCTAACCTATAATCTATTATTATCTAATTGGATTTGCAACTTTAACGGCGACTAGCACATTTCAGTTGTCAATAAATGCAGACGTCTGTATCCAAGATGGCGGCGAATCAATGGTTACCATGGCAACGCGTCGGGACCGCTCAGCTGGCGCAAATCCTGAAATAGGCGCCGAAACCTTCGCCGAAACCATAACAAGCCTGAAATATTGCACGAAAGAGACGGTGAATGTAAAACACCATGTGTTAGAGTGCGACAGATTAAACGAACGTTTAAAAGCTTTGTACCGTTTTAATTTTTTTTGTGTTAAAGCTTTGCTTTGTACTCTCAAAGTACCAGCTGTCACAAATGTTAAGCGAGGAAAAATTTCCTTCTTCCGTGGAAAAATAAACTTTTTAGTAAACTAGCAACAGCGGTGCTTTAAATTATTTTCGTTTCGAGATACATTTCTTTGAATATTTTCGGAGTTAATATTTAGAATCCTAATAAAATCCACAAGATGTGTTGCGTATGCGTTTATGCCTTTATCGTTTTTATCATTAAAAAAAGTTTAACTGCATACTGCAAAGTGCAAACTACTCATACGTGTTCTCATACTGGAAAGTGTTTATAGTTGCTTTAAGCTGGATAAGCTAATTCTATGATGACGATATAGTCCAGGTCACTGACCTATTGTTTATACAGTTGACTAAGTAATTCCATGTATAGTCAGCAAAATACGAGTCTCCGTAAAACTATAAACGCTATTATAGGTCTACCAGAATTTGATGGCAAAAAGTGCGAAAGTAAATTGACTCTAGCAATACCTGGGTAATTGGAATAAAACATTTTGATCCTTTTTTTTCCATAAAGCAGCTGATTCTGTGTGTGAAACATGCAAATATATTATTTTATTTATCCAATGATCAAGGGTATTTTTTGAAAATCTGCTGTCAAAATTTGCCATCAGATTCTGGTAAACCTATACAGTGTGTTTGTGTAAACACCGTTATCCTTGAAACCATCAAATGAGCCCGTCAAAATGAACAACTTTTTCTATGAGAACAATGCTGGGAACTCGAAAAAAAAATGTCGTCTTCATACCCATACGGATGCCCGGATCGGCAATTTGTATGGGTATGAAGACAGATTTTTTTTAATTCCCAGCATTGTTCTCATAGAAAAAGTTGTTCATTTTAACGGGCTCATTTGATGGTTTCAAGGACAACGGTGTTTACACAAATATCTTGTATATCGAAATACCCCCTTGTTAGAGGGTATTTCCGATTTCGATATAATATATTTTAAGCAGCATATAATCTTCTGTCTTTGTGTGTCACATGACTTGCATTGCAACAAAGCAGCAGCCGTAGCTGACATTGTTATGTAGTTATTCGCGAAGTATTTATTTTTTTCATTAAGGTGCGTTACATATATATATTGTCTTTATATTTTAAACAAAGTCCTACCGCACTAACTATATTATAATCTATCCTACTCTACAATTCATATAAGTATTTTCGAATTCGACTCTGCCCTTGGTTTCTGACTGTACTTCCATCTTAAACATAACAACATGGTCATGAACCTGCAGTTGTATAAACAATGATAACTTTTATTATTATGAGAGAGATACAATCCCGCGGGAACCGTCATTCTCTGTTCTCTACCTACTCTACCTACTAAACTTTATAAAAATTGGTTAAGTTATTTTCTGAATATGCTCCGGCCTATGCTGGTAAATTACTGTATGGCTTTCAGGAGCTGGAACACCGTTGGGGTTTTAGTGGGTAGTCCCGGGTGCGGAGACTAAGTCTGCCCCGGGGAGTCCCACATACCTCGGTGGTCCTCCCCAGGCCCCGGGATGCGTAAATACCCGCGTTATTCCGTTGGGGGAATCCCCAAAATCTAGGTCTACGATAAATCAAATTATACAAAATAAAACAAAAAATAATTTTAAATATCGGTCTACAAACACTAGGAGTATTCGTTAAATACCACACTGTAGAAAAAAATACGAATAATATAAGTCCCTTCCCCCTTTTTGGAAGTCTTTTAAGAATATTAAACATGATTAAAAAAAGATTTACGCAGAGCGGACGGGCGGGCGAAGATAGATTTCGAATATTGGTCATGTCACCGCTTTCAATGCGAGCTTTTTGTGACAAAATATTGTGAGGGATTTATCTTACGGGATTTTGGGACGTTTTATATCGAACAGCTATTGCGGGTAATCCATCACATCCATCATCAGCATCAACGAAGTCACCGTCAAAATCTGTACTAATATTGTAAGTGTGAAAGTGTTTTCTTAGTTGATACCTCTTCACTATTTGACCGCTAAAATGAATTTAATGAAAATCTGTAAGGAGATACTTTGAGTCCTAAGAAGAGTCAGAGAATAATTTTTCCCGGAAAGATAGCAGATGTTAACATTTCTTTTCATTCATTCCGGACACTAAACTATAAGACTAACCATGTGCAAGTTGGCTCAAATGATGTTCTCCTGTACCGTACGGGCGTTCTTTCATTATTGCTCCTCCTTGAGTTAAGAAAAAACGAATTTTTACGAACGAACGCTTATATTAGTATTTACTAGAACTAATATAGAACCGACGCATTTTCTAGGAATTTACTCCAAGGACCTACACTGTCGGCATTTAGTTAGCCTAATGAGGGTGACCGCAACACTTAACCAGCAGCTCGGAATGGCCGCAACTTTGTCCAGGCAATTAGCTCATTCCTCAAATTACATCAGCCTAATGAGCAGAAGCATTGCCTGATGAAAAGCGATTCCAACAGAGGAGTTGTCGGTCTTTGTTTGAATGTAGAGTTTTGCTATGCGCTCTATATAACATTGGCTTGTTTTAAAAAGTTATTTTGCTAACTCTGGTATAGCAGCTACGTTGAAGTATTTAGTATTAGTCAACAACATTAATTAATGATAAATGAATAAATAATAATAATTAGATTAAACTTCATTTTCAGTTCTCTCAAACTCTTCTAGTCCTCAAAGCAGCAAAGACTACTTAAAATTAGGTACTTATAATAAAGCTTAATGCTTTGTGAATGCAGACTTTGCATAGTGATGCAGGCGTTATATTTATATGTATTTTTGTGAGAAATGAGAACGAAACTTCGAATATTCTATATACGAATTACGAAAGTGTGTCTGTCCGTCTGTTATTAACTTATTAGATATGGAGACAACTTGAGATCCGGGACAGAACATGGGATACTTTTGATCCCGGAAAAACGTACGTTTCCCACCCGCAAGTCCGTTGTGACGTCACGGTGTGACAATACTTCTCTTAGGAGATATCTTAAAAGCCATGTCCTCTCTAAAATCTAAATATTAGTCTATAGGTCCAGTAATCTGGCTAACAGCCACATTAACTGTCTCTCATTATACAGCTTCTGTATTTACTTGCTCAACGGCCGTCCTAATTCGTTTTAACGATAACCGTAGCCCATAAATGTTTGACGCCAGAGCTGACCCAATATTCTAGCGTAAAAATCTGACTTTGGCACCAGAGATCGGATACTCTACATTTTTTTGGTAAAGAGATAAATGGACCAAATGAAATGCCACAACAAAAAGCACGTAAAATCTTAGATTTTTTTTAAATAAGGGGGCAAACGGGCAAACGGGTCACCTGATGGTAAGCAACTACCGTCGCCCATGGACACTCGCAACATCAGAAGAGCTGCAGGTGCGTTACCGGCCTTTTAAGAGGGAATACGCTCTTTTCTTGAAGGTTTGCAGGTCGTATAGGCTAAATCCTATACCAGCTAATATCGATTATTATATCGACTAATAAGTCACATATTTTGTATGAGAGGGCTTAGAAATACATACGCAGTTAATTCAAGGTAAGACCTTGCTTAGTAATTCGCTGTGTACTATCAGAGAAGTTGATTCCTAGGCAGATAGCGGACCTATGTAATTTGGTCGCGTTAAGTCAAACCCATCCGACCGATCACAGCTGCTAACATTGAATTTACATAAGCCGACCAATTAATGATGTACTGCCTAGGAATCAATTTCCTCGATAGTACATTTTCACCCGATTACAGCGAGCTGTAACGGTTACACACATATAAGGTGTCAATAGAGAGGTTATTAGGATGCCGCTCGTAAGTCGTAACACAGACGATTTTTTTGTTTTTACGCAATCGAGTTATATTTATTTTTTAAGAAAGGCACAGATAACTGAATATTTACTACGTAAAAGTAAGAAACTCCAGGATTTATTCCCTTCGGCAGCGTGTCCCGATTTGGCGCGCGTGCGGCTGCGCGTGCGACTATTTTTACACGCGCCCCGCCCGGCCCCCACCGCCCGACACAGTTATAGCGCGAGGGAATCCATCGCAAATGCCATGATACGAGGCTGACTCACATGGAATTAGGTGTAGGTATCTTAAAGTCTATAAGAGTAATCCTAAAGTCTTGTGGTAAAACTATAAGTAAAGTTGTAAACTGAAATTTAAGACACAAATGACCAATGATATTCAACTTGAGTTTTTTTTATATAATATCATTGCAAATGACAAAACTTCATTCAAAAGGTCAAAATTTGATCAAATGTGCATCGTTATTTTGATAGCATATGGTGCGTTTAAATTGGTAGCATCTCTAGTGTAGCGACCCATAAACTGAGATTTTCTACACTGAAATTATTTGAAACGATATACGAAAAGTAAGCAAAATTCGGACATGACGTCAGTGCTTCATTCCTACAGTACCGTCTACCAACAAGCAAAATGCCAGCCAAAGAGTCTGAAACTCTTATCTCTTCTAGTTTTCAGCCAACTCTTGTCCGTTCATTATCTCTAAAATCTCTCATATTATTCATTATTAAACTTTTCTCTATTCTCTAGCATGCTCATTCTATTACGTCAAAAGAGCCAGATTCTAGATCACTGGAGCTTCTGACTCACATAATAATAACAATGTATATTAGTGGTACTTGGAATTCTAGTCATACTATTATTAATAGCATAATCCATAGAGAATTATTACAATAAATAGTTGAATGTCATCTATAGCCAGTCCAATGTGGAATGCTAAAATTGTTTATTGTTATTCCAAGGTACTTCCTTCAACATTCCTAATCAAAAACGAATTAATGTGCTATACAGCTAGTGAAATAAGAGTTGGGTTAACCAGTTTCCTTAATTTATCGCCGTTATATTAGAATAACAGACGAAAACAGTGTCAAGAAAATATAATAAAATATGTAAATTCCTCAATCATAATATATGATAATACACCACAGGAAAACCTATCATTTAGACTAAGTTTTATCAACATCGACAAAGTTCCTGCTTGAGCGACTCAAAACTTTTACACTGTACACTATGCAGACGTGGTTAAAACACTATTTAGTAATCTGTGGTTAAACTAAGTACATTAATAAGCGAGTCTGTGTATGAGCTTCTGATTCAACAACACTTTAAGCATTTCCATTTTCCCTATAGATCACATAACGAGCATAAAACTCAACATTTCAAGAAAAACTAAAAAGCCCTTTTATCAAGGTGGTGACTTGGTGAGTCAAAAGTAATTTGGCGAACTTTAGCCTGCCCCTACAGTTCGTAAGCAATTACAGAAACTAGTTCTAAACACGTTAACCGCAGTGGAATAGATGAATTATTTGGGGTACAGCCTACAGGGGCGTAGTTACCACAATAATATTGTGGCGGATACAATTAGCGCCACAAGCCTAAACCACGCTATCGAAGTTCATAATTTACCTGTATAGCCCTTTACTAGTAACATCAAGATAGTGAGAGTTTAGGTGAATTTAGGGAAGTCGTAATAAATCCTCTTTATTTTACATATTTTACCGCCTACAATTGTGGACCCCCATTTTATGTCAGGGCCAACGATGACCCTGGTCTAGTCTGGGGGTCCACCTGGACCACTTTGGGAATCACTGCTCTACAGTCGTAATCGTTTGTTTTGGACCATCAAGTTCACAGGTTAACATGTAGTGGCCTCTTAGTTCTTACAGAGCCTGTGTGGCCTGCAAAATGCTACGCCACTGGATTTACAATTGATGACATAAATACAGCCTATTTTCATACACATAATTTAGCCTAAGAACTGGAAGCTGTGCTGGCTCAAATTAAACTGTCAAGTCGGAGCTGACACACACAAATTACAGTATTTTCGACGTGTATTCTAATGCTATAAGTTATTACTGAACTAGCGACCCGCCCCGGCGTCACACGGATATAAAATATTATATAGCCACTGAAAAAATGTTTAAAATCGATAGCCTATAATCTTTCACGTGGTCTACTTCTTATCTGTGCCAAATAACATAAAAATTGCTCCAGTAGTTCGCGAGATAAGCCCTTTCAAATAATTTCCCCCGTTTTTTCCACATCCTCATATTAGTCTTAGCGTGATAAAATATAGCCTTCCTCAATAAATGGGCTATCTAACACTGAAATAATTTTTCAAATCGGACCAGTAGTTCCTGAGATTAGCGCGTTCAAGTTAGCCCTTTCAAATAATTTCCCCCGTTTTTTCCACATTTTCCTACATTTCTTCGCTTCTATTAATCTTAGCGTGATAAAATATAGCCTATAACCTTCCTCGATAAATGGGCTATCTAACATTGAAAGAATCATCAAAATCCGTTGCATAGTTTTAAAGATTAAAGGGAACAAAGGGACATGAGGGAAAAAAGTGACTTTGTTTATAATAAGCATAGATATAGATGAGGTAATATTGAGTTAAATAGGCATTTCAAAATAAACACTTGAGATGTACACTAACCATAAAAACAATGAGCATAAGTCATAATATCATAACTCATAACTGTCCTGTTTTTTTTTAAATAAAGGAGAATATAATATGTACCTTAATTGCAAGAATGATAAGTAACACACACAAAAAAGTAGCAATCCATACTCTGAAAAGGAACTTTGAAATTATCTTTTCATTCACTGACTTTTCAGAAATTTGCCTTTGAGTCATCCCTTATATTATTTGTTATTTTAAATATTATGTCTAAGGGTTCAGTGATAAGAGTAGATCTCAATAGAATTAAATAATTTATTTTTCAACACTTTTCACACATAATATCTAAATAATAAAATTTTAAGGAGCTGAATACTCTTTTAATGAAATACTCTTGTTTTTTAAGAATAAAATATGGAACGAATGATGTTCAAAGTAGTTTATACATACTTATTCTAGATATTTTTTGTGAAGTCATTCCATAAATGTATTTCCTGTATTTAAATGTCAAAAATCACTACAATTCTGTGTTCCGTGAGAATAGAAGCGTCTTCGTAACAATGAACTATGAAGTAGCAATTATTATACCATACTTAGTACATTTTATAAGATCGCGGATTCTTGGAAATCTATTGTTATTATATTGTTGTCGCGGTCACCGGTGTCCTTATGGAGCTTGATAGGTTAATTATACTACCTTTACATTCATTACCTTTTTCCTTAACCTCACCTTACTTAAGCCTCTGTTTTTCGAGTGAGTTTCCAGGCCTCCTAAAAGAAAATTGTACAGTACCTAGTCCTACGGTTAGCTAGATTTTTACGTTCATACCGCCTAGTACCTAGGACACAAATTTTTAAAGAACATACAGTAGGAACTCGATTAACCGGACTAATTGTTGTTAGACATTCGGAATTCGGATAATCGAAAATCCTGATAATCATACGTATCAACAAAAGAGATTTGTGTATTTAAAGTAATATTTAAACATATCGTATTTGTGAAAAAAAAACAAAGAAGTCAAAATAAGATATTATAATATTACATATTCCGATGATAACCCGGATAATCGCAAATCCGTAAAACAGAGAGCTGGATAATCGAGTTCCTACTATAAATATAAAAAATTTAGAGCCAGAAAATGTATTGTAGTAATTTGTCAAGCCAGGATAATATTATTTATTAACTTTTTTTTATTTTTATCCACGGAATTTCCTCTTTATGTTAAGCAGGGTATTTCGCATCGAATAATAACTGAATTGCGGTGTTGAATGTTAATAAACATGCATTCAGCCATGATTAAACCCGAGTGCTCATTACGCGTCTATATTTATTAAATTGACCAGTTGAAGTTATTATGGGAACATAATAAAGTTCAATAATCTTTGGTACAGCTGTGGAAACTGCAGTGGTAAACTTAAAAATAATTATTCTTACCCTAAAATAGTTAGCACCTGGTTAGATCTTTTCTACTTCCTAATTTATAAAATAAAATTTTAATTTTAGTCTCGCTATAACTCGTGAACGACTGAACCTTATAGGCTTATAGGTGTGTATTAAAGTCATACTGAGTTCACCGGGACATCTAGTTCTCAATAGATTTCTTAAGAAACTGTTATTAACATATCAAGCCCCATAAAAGCACCGGTGATCGCGACAACAATAGGATAACAATATATGTCCAAGAATCCGCGATCGAAGGATTAAACACGAGAAGGAACGTGGCGTAGGGGAAGAAAAAGTACTCTATAAATTGCTACAGTTTAAAGTTTTTCAACTGCTCTTGATGGATTAGAGTTCATTAAAGTTTATAAACTCCACACACTATTGGATGTTAGCAAGATGTTGCCAGCTCCGATTGTACAACAATGCCTTTTTACGCGGAAACCGTGCCTTATCCATACTTCCATACCAATATTATAAATGCGAAAGTGTGTCTGTCTGTCTGTCTGTCTGACTGTCTGTCTGTCTGTCTGTTTGTCACCTCTTCACGCCCAAACCGCTGAACCGATTTGGCTGAAATTTGGCATGGAGATACTTTGAGTCCCGGGAAAGGACATAGGATACTTTTCGTCCCAGAAAAATGTACGGTTCCCGCGCGATAAACGAATTTTGGCGCAACGGAGTTGCGGGCGTCATCTATTTCCACAATAAAAATTAAAAACTATCCCATGTCCTTTTGCCTATTTTCTCGGACTCAAACTAATTCCATTGCCAAATTCCGGTCTGTGTCAATCGGTTTAGTTCTTTATGCATACTTCTACGGACAGACAGACACACATTTGAATTTATTAGTATAGACTACTAGATGATGCCCGCACTTTGTTGCGTCTAAAATCGTTTACCGCGCGGGAACCGTACATTTTTCCGAGAAAAAAATATCCTATGCCCTTTCCCGGGACTCAAAGTATCTCCATGCCAAATTTCAGCAAAATCGGTTTAGCGGTTTGGGCGTGAAGAGGAAACAGACAGACAGAGAGGCAGACAGACAGACAGATACACTTTCGCATTTATAATATTAGTATGGATAGTTTATTTTGTATCCGGCGTAATCATCTGGACCATTAATGTCAAACAAACCATATTTTGGCACGGAGTACGTCATGGCATGCCAACTCTCGCGCCTACAGTATGCAGATTAGATTGTTAGGTACCCTGTGTGGTAGCGAGCAAAGCTTAAATAATTAACGGTTTAATATTAATATTATTAACTTTCGTTTCGAAAGTTGATAATATTAATATTAAACCATCTAAGTGCGAGCTAGATACGAGTACTACCTTAAAGGGTTTCAGCACAAAATGCTAAAATGTACAAAGTCACATTTTGGAAGTTTTGCTTTAGCAACAACAGTAATTGTTGATAAGTACTATAGTTACTAGTGGTAGTAAGTAGTGTCTCGGTAAGGCCTAAACGCTTTCGGAAATACATCCTGATTATTGAATGAAATATGGATAAACTATGAAGTCATTTACCAAAATTGAAAATAGTCTGCTTATGTAAAAGGGTGGTGTTTAGCGAGATCGTCGAGAAGAAAATCTAAGAATAACCTAAGAATAAGTAATAGATAGAAATAATCACATGCATAATCACACACACACACACACACACACACTCACACACACACATACACACACACACACACACACACACACACACACACACACACACACACACACACACACACGCGCGCACGCACACACACACACACACACACACAAGATAGAACGCAGCGCGGTAATGATATTATAAATTATTAATTTTATAAATTTTAGTTATTAGTAACTTTTTTTTTATTTTTTATTAAGATACTATTTTGGTGATCTGCAGAACAGGCTTAGCCTAGTGCAGACATCAAAGAAACTCGGCAGTAAAACGTCTGTAATCTTAAAATAATATAATATACCTGTAAATTATTTTGTAACAGATGTATGTATGGCTGTTTCAATAAATTATTATTATTATTATATTAAAGTAAGGACAAATGTAATTAAAAAACGGTTGTTGCATTATAACAAGGCTACTTATGTAGAGTCCGGTTAACGTGCGACGTAAAAACAGTAATCAAACATCCTAAGCACAACCTTCAACAGCCACAAGGTTGTCTAAACATTGACAGATCGTAATATTGTGGTTTCTGACCAAAATATTGTTCTCATTACAATCGCGGAGCTATTTGATAAGACTGGGCGAAACTATAATATGATATCCGAAAAACAGAAGGGATTTTTTATGACTAAGCTGAGGTCAGCCCCCCTACCATGACATCTTATAGCAGTATTACTTTAATATTACTTTCAGATTTCGCACAAACAAAAAACATAGCTATGTTTATATAAATAGAGATCATTTTTGTTTATGCGAAATTCAAAAGTAATATTAAAATAATACTGCTATAAGAGCTCATGGTAAGGCCAGATCAAATAGTTTTGTAGGAGGTAAATGGTTCGAAATTTAAATAGAAGTTCAACTTTTTAAAATCATTTATTTTTGACGTAATTTATGATAGAGCAATAATTTAATTAGTGCTAATCGGTTTTAAAAATAATAATATCATGCCTCCTCTTATACTAATACGAATAAACCTAGTTTAGGCTTTAGAGTTACCAATTTTCAAATAACCCTTATGTTACCAGTCACCGATGGAAATATTACAATTGAAACAAATTTTTGAAAATTTCAAGGTCCTGTCAACATTGGAATTTATTTTTTTTATTTTCTTTATTCGAGGTTTTCAAATCATTAACCATATTTTTTTAAATTCCAGAATTACGCAGCGTCAACTCCCTCGAAGCCACAATCGGCGCCTCCACACACGACCCTGCAGCGGTCTGTGCGGGCGGCGCCCTCGCGGGTCATCCCCCGGTTCTACTTCCCCAAAGGCCGGCCCCCGCCGGGCCACCAGCAGGACCACGCGGTCCACAAAGTCCAGTCCGCCTTCGCCACCTTCCCTAATAGTCAGGTATGTTCTAATTTTAAAATGGGAATGTTCGGCTTTTTTTGGCCGCTCCATAGCGGCCGCTTAGTCCTTACAACAGTATAGTATTGTAATACTGTGTCCTTACTAGCGGCATAGAATTTACTCGAAGATTTCGCGTTTGTTCTCGTGGTTTTCTTTCAAACTTATAAACGCTCGATGAAAGCACAACAAATCTCATTCACACTTATAATAATTTTTCTAAGATCCCATTTGTAAAAACTTATTAAATACCATTTTAAATGTTGGGTAAAGCTAGGATGGTTTTAATTTTGTAACATACTATATACTGTTTCTGAAATAGATTCCAAATACAAAGGATACTTAGCTACTCTATTAATTCTAGAGATTGGTCTTCTACCAATGTCCAATACTACCTATACAATAATATCTACTTATATTTACTTTACTTTCTGAAACCGAGGCAGGATGCCAGCTTTTCGGAAATGCATCGTGCATTGGGTACTTTAGAAAAGGAATCATTTCGAAAAGTGTACTGCAATCCTTATAGTAGGGGAGGTAGTGCTATCGTTTACTAAGTGATATCATACCGACCAAATTTTTGTCCAGCGGTAGCTTAATATTTATCAATCAATATAATCAGCGTCAGTCGCCGCACCCGTGGTGGAATGTTAACTGAGTGTATTTCAAAGTTGTAAAAAAATAGTTGCGAAAAGTGATTTTATACCGAATGAAAAGTGATTTTATACCGAATGAAAGGTCATGTTTTACCAAAAAATCACCGTCAGCCGTATTGCAGACGAGGGATTCAACGTTAGTCGCGTTACTGAACATGTAAAAAAAATTTGAATATAAAGTCATTTTATACCGTACAAAATTTATACAGGTGAATGTTTCTACTTTGTAAATAACAAAGAAAACCGTCAGTCGCTAATACGATGGTGGAAAAACAGTCAGCCAGCAAAATAAGTTATGACTAATATAGCCCTACTTTGCTCTCAATGTATCCTAGGGCGTTGCGTAGACGACATTCAGCTGACGGCGATTTTCGTTTGAATTAACCATAAAATTATCTCACATAGCAATTTTAAGTAATTAATTCGATAGTCAATATTTGTGAAGAAGAATTATATACATTTTACTTTAAAAGCGCCATCTGTTGTTATATACTAAAACTAAAACAAAACCTACCCAACCTAAGCGTGTATTTAATATAGATATGAACCTTTATTGGGTGCGAATTGGGATCTATTTAATGTCTATTCAATACGATTCCCAACAACAACTTTGAGATGCTCTCAATTTTTATTCCACCCATTATAAAGTGGCTGACGATCAAAGCTGTTATTTATTAGTGGAATACTATTATTGTAAGGATTTTCGCTCGGTATGAAATGACTTTTTAAACTGACTCTACTATTATGAGTTATGACGAATGACGACTTCAGATTTCAGAATAATGTCTGGAGTTATTCACGTTCAGCCGGATCCCGACCGTACCCACTTAATATGGCGGAGGATTACTCTGTGTACAAGATGGCGAGATTCAGTAAACCATGTAATAAAAGAGATTGAATCGTAATCAAATTGGATAGAACGACGTTGCCAAAAATATACCGAATTTGTATTGCGTGGGCTTAATTGTACCTGCTATGTATGGACTTAACTGGTTAGCCGTTGATTTGGTTCTAAAAGCGAAATAATAAAACTGTAGATAATTTTCTTGTTCCAAATTAAATTAATGTAATTCGTAATTAAGACAAAGAAGAAGAGCAAAGTTATATTGAGTGGTTTTATAGGATAGGAGCCGTTATTTTATTCTTTATACGGCCACTAGGTTAGTGTAACTGATACACATTTTTTCCGGTTCTCTGCTAACTTAATAAAAAAAACAATAATTATAATATTAGGTACGTATCTATACTCCTGTTCCCCAGAGTCCAGACTTCGGACTTGTCTGATCTCAAAAAGATTTAGAATTTCGCCAGCGTGTATGTATGTATTCAACAAGTAACCCTGACTGCTAGCGTCTAAACCTTCGTCCTCGTTGAATAATAAACCAAGTTCAGGCTGAGAAATAAAAACGGTGTAAAGATTTAATGATATTTGCTGGTTGAAATATTCAACCACACACGAGGTAGAGCCGAATAGATATAGGTACATTGAACTATAATTAAACCTAATTGTTCAAGACTCAGGCTGATGGTAAGTGACAAACCGATTCTTTCTTCTCCTTTTATCTATTAGTGAAATCTGCATTAAAATCCGTAAAAACGTGGTTTAAAAATCTTAGAGAATAGACAACGAATTTAAAACGTATGTAAATTGAAAGTGTATGTACCTAAAGACAAAACGGCTTAAAATTAAACTTTAATCATTTAACAATAATTAAAACAGAATAATATAAAGATAATATTATTATTCTAGTATTTCACATTCAGGTAAATCCACCTACAAGTCTATTCAGTGTTGACTGCAACAAAATCGCAAAGCTTTTTCCCTTTCGCTTTCGTCGGCATCGCTGCCGCATTGCGTTTTACATGATCTTAAAATTCGATAACTCTCCTAAATCCGCAGCCATCGAACACGCAGAAAATCGGATTTACAATTCGCAAAATACGACTTTCAGATGATGCTTGATTTGTTTTGATTGTTTTGACTTTTTGATACATTTTGAATCGTGGCCATCCTGCCTAGCATACGCCAGAGAGATATCTCACTCTACAATATGTTTTCTCGATGTTTGATGGTTTGTCTCTTCATCTCTATTGACCCTAGCATGACATACATTTTTTTCTCTCGTAGATCTATCATCGAAATAACACATTTTTATAGAGTTTTGTTGAGATAACGTCGAGATTTTGACATTATGAGACGAGTAGTTTTTAATTATCTCGAGAGTAAGATATCTCGTTGGCGTATGCTAGGCAGGATGTTTACGCACATCTTGTACTTGTGTCTACTGAGACAAAAATGCTCAAATCTACCTACCTATATCATACTCTATATACTGATATAGAGTATGATATAGGTAGGTAGATTTGAGCATTTTGAGTAGATAGTGCTTTCCTTCGTGTCGGTAAAATTGTAAGATGACAGCTAGTCTGCACTTTAGTTTCAATTTTAAACCTTATCATTCGCTTTTCGCCACCGAAGCTATCGAAACTTAGCCCATTGTTTCCAACAGATCATAGCCAAGTTCGTGACGGATATGATAACTTAAGTTCAATAAATTGAAATTATGCATCGATCTGAGTGAGCGTCCGACCGAAGTGTTGGCAGGGCTCCAAGCGGCTTCTGCTATTCCTGCCTGCTTTAAAATACGATAAAGGATGAAAGGAGACTATTTATGTAACCCGACGCTGATTTATTTGTGCATTAATTTAGTTTGCACATAAATACGTTGGAAATTCTGGTAACAAACACGGTGGCAAGCATGTACGAGTGACAGGAGCCATGGTCTCATAAAATACTAACTTCATAAATTAATACGGAGTGCATCCTTTCGTATTTCATCTTCGAAAGGTGTTTTCCTCTCTTGAAGTTCCTCAGTTCCTGATCACAATCATATGAATGAATTTCTGAATCCGGCACCAAATTAATGAACGTAGGTGTTTAAATTTAGGTGCTAGCTACATTCCAGACTATTGTTAT
This sequence comes from Polyommatus icarus, assembly GCA_937595015.1. Taxonomy (NCBI): domain Eukaryota; kingdom Metazoa; phylum Arthropoda; class Insecta; order Lepidoptera; family Lycaenidae; genus Polyommatus; species Polyommatus icarus. The sequence continues at coordinate 15,804,198 of OW569328.1, read as the reverse complement.
TTTAATTTAAAGTTAGATCTCAGAGATCCTTTTAAATTCTTAAATATTCTCGCATTGGTATCTTGCCATATTCTTATGGTAAATGTACAGGTGTGTCCTGTGTAGGATGATCCGAAGAATTAGAAAAACATATAATTCTTCTTGATTATATTACCAAAGACAGTACCAATTATAATGTTATAATGCCATGTGGGCTTTTAACCTACGAAAAACCAAGATGCTTTTATGTGTATAGTGTAATGTAATGAGACAAAATTTTGACTAAAACATCTATTTTGATAATTATATTGTTTTAATATTTCTAAGGATGATTCCATGATCCCATCCCATGATGCCATTAATGTCACCAAATAGTAGACTTGGTTTTAATGGGACCAACGAAGACTCCTTGATTTATATTCAGCAGCTTTGAAGTGCTATGAGTATGCACTTAATATCTATATTAGTATTACACACGGTTTCTGAAAGGTCTGTCAAATCACTGATCAACTAACAGTTAACACTGCTGTTAATTTATGATCTATGGTATAGGTATGATCATTTTTAATTTGACTAGCGATTTGTTATTATTCGTTCATTACTTCACTATTAACTATCAAAAAAGGCAATGAAATGTCAAAAGATGGAATTGCAAAATGTCCTTGCTATCAAAAATGTTCTGGGAATTTCAAATCTGATGTTTTCTGAATCATTGATCAGACGAAAACTATCTAATCTGTGATCATTTTGATTTGACATGCGATTTGTTTATTTTCGTTCATTTGTCAGAATTTTGATTTTCAATTTTTCAGACGTTATCGATTCCTAAATTCTTCTTCATTATAGAAATGAAATGGATTATAATGTACATTTTTTGAAAATAAAACGAGTATTGCAAACAAAACAGTTTATTTGCATTATCGACGTATTTATTACGAAGTTTTATTGAAACTTCATAATAAATGTGTTTACAAACCTTATAGTAACGTAGGTTCAAAGAGAAAATGTAGATTTACATAAAAAATCAATTGAATTCATAAGTTAATTCACCCACAATTACCCATTAGTTGACACAGCTTTTGACAAACGTTTAATCTATGATCACGGCTTGACAAGCGTTTCGGAAGCCCAAAATGGCGGTTGACATATGATTCTCGCGTCAAATTGAACAGTCGTGTCAACTGACGCGCTGATCAAATTAAACTAACTAACCATGCTTCTAGCAACCCAATTGGTACTTGACAAGAGATTTAACAGGCGATTAGTTAATTTTAGTGTTGATCAGCCTTTCAGAAACCGGGTGTTAGTGTTAAAGATAATTATTAAGATATCAATAAAGCATCTTGGCTCTCACACAAAATTCATTAGCAGTTTGTACGCGACAATAATATTGAAATTACAGATGTAAACACTAATCTTGTTGCCAGGTCTCTGTCTTCTTAGTTTTTATTATTCGTAGGTCTTTTGTCTATAACAGTGGTAGCTGTACTAAACCTTTTCTTTTATACGGGCCCCAAACACCTTCTTGGTCTAATAAAAGTATTTAAAAAATAACGTTCTTCAATATAATTGGTTTAAAAGTGCCATACTCGTACACGACTTTCACGAAGACTTTGCACTATTTTGTTGGTGGGCGTGAATTTCAAAACAGTTTAACTTCACGCGGGCCACTGATAAATTAAAGTTAACCCAGAAACCGAAAGTAAAACATTTAGCTCTTTCAAGACTGCTACTTCCACAGTGAACTCCACACAACGCCTTTGAACGCCTCCGTGGTCCAGTGGTTCAGAGCTCGGCTCTTGACTCGGAGGTCGTGGGTTCGATTCCCGCGTTGGAAACATGGTATTTCCAAGTTTGGTTAGGATAATGCAGGCTGATCACCTGATTGTCTGACAAGTAAGATGATCCATGCGTCGGATGGGCATGTAAAATGTCGGTCCTGCGCCTGATCTCTCGCCAGTCGTGTCGGTCTGCTGTCCCACTGGGTTATGAGAGTAAAGGAATAGAGAGTGCTCTTGTGTACTGCGCACACACTTGGGCACTATAAAATTACTCCTGCGTAGCTGGCCTGGTTTCAATGAAACCGGCCACCGTAACCGAAACCGGTGTGGGAGCTATTATTATTATTATTATCTATACAAGGGACTCATACACTCCCTAGAGTATTATCACTATTTTTATTTATTTAAACATTTATTGCACATAAGACACTGTTTAGATAAAAATTGACATAGAAAGACGACACAAAGTTTTTTTTTTTTACATGGGTACACGCATAGGGGTTTTACATGGCTTTACGCATCCCCGGCAAATTGGGGATATCGGCCGGGGTATGTGGGACTCCTGCGTAGTCTACCCACTAAAACCCCATGGTGCTCCACTCATCGCTTAAGGCAGAGTTGCGGGTACGATAGAACCTACCGCAACTCTACCAGCGATCATCTACACAGTACACTTTTTTTGTATCCAGACGGTTCGCCTTCAGCCGTATAAGGAGGGATATCCCGGATCTAACAAACACGGGACTCCCTCCACGACCGGCCGGTCTACCTGAGACCGGACTTCCACCACATCAGTCTTAAGTATTAAATTCCAAAAGATTTAAAAACGTTGCCGTCATAAGGCTCAGCATAATATTTATGTCTACTTAGCATATAACGGCGCTACAAAGGTTCAATTTCGCCTCGTCAGAACAAGAGCGGTCTCAGTGTCTCCTTTAGGACAAGGGCGTGATTTCAGCTTGGTGTTTTTCTTGTTGATTGCAAGTACGCTATTCTTTGAAGTTTCGAAGCTCTTTAAATCTGGTAAAAAGATATTTGATACTAAGGTAGATAGGCTTTGAAGTTTAAAAGTTCTAAAGGCTTTAATGTACAAATTACAATACATAATGAGGAGATTTGATACTGAGGTAGCAAATTTTCAAGTTCGTTAACTTTATTTTACAGTGTGCTGTAAAATAGGGCCACTATCTAAAAGTTTTGAATAAAATATAATGTTAAATAAGATAAATGTTTAAAGTTTATTTGCATAACGTTGTAAACCTATAGTCCTATACGTAATTCTTAGGTACAGAGTGTAGTTTAAGCGGGCGATAGTTGGGAACAGAAGCTCTACAATATCTACTTATTCTGTTGTGCCCGAACTTGATACTTTGTTGAGTGACATTTACAATGTAGATATATAAGTTATAACTTAAGCGCCAGTTTCACCACTTCCTGATAAAGTGTATACGCTATCCACAACTTACTTGACAGATTCTGCATACTATCACTATCTGTTTAGTTAAGTGGTGGATAGCCATTCCGGCATTTATTAGGAAGCGGTGAAACAGCCCCTAAGTATTTAATACTAAATGACGGCCGCAGTTGCAGCCAAAATTTGTTTACTGCGCGGAAACGGTACATTTTCCAGGATTAAAAGTATCCTATGTCCTTTCCCGGGACTCAAGGTATCTCCATGCCAAATTACAGCAAAATTAGTTTAGTGGTTCGGGTGTGAAGAGGCAATATACAGATAATATAGTGTCGAAACTCGAAACACACTAGGCTGAATTACGCCGGCGCGGCGTAAATTCCGCCGCGTTTACGCCACGTTTCAAACACATACAAAACAGGGGCGGAACGCGAGGGGTGACCGGGTGACGCATTATTCCGTCGCGTTCTGTCCGTATTTTTATGAAATTTTGAAACGCGGCGGAAATTACGCCGGCGTAATTCAGCCTAGTGTGTTCAGACACTTACATAAATTATAATTACAAATACAAACTGCTAAAACATTACCATACCATAACCCTTCCATTTAGCTTCACTGTAGTCGGATAAAAACGGACGATCTTAGTACGTACTTAATGAAGCCCCTGTAACTTGACGTTATTAAATAATTAAGAAACTTACTCTAAATCTGTTCCTTTGAGCGTAACTTTATGAAACTTAATACAACTTTCATCTTCTAATAAGTTTAAACGTTTGATATTTATGTTAAAAGGAAGGTTAATTCCATTCGTTTGCTGAAGATGAGAGGTAATGAGATTAGTTCTAGCCCAGTTAACCCAATTTGTGACTCCACGTGGACTAAATTCAGACACTGTAGTTTGCATGACAAAATAACACGATAAAGATTTTTTTTTCATCAACAATAATACTAAAATTTTAAAAACAACAACAATAATTTTAAAAACTTATCAATGGTGTTCCTAGTTGTAATAAAACACAAATATACAGAATTATTACCTACTAAGAGGACAATACGAGGATGTAATTTTATCACAACAATAAAATAATCCGTGCGAACATTCTCACATACATCTTGAGATTAAAGTGACAAAAACACCATTAAATTTTATCTTTTTATCGTATTTGAAAATCAGAGAAGTAATATACGCTGCTTGTTAGATTTCAAAATCTTTCCTTTAATCTTTGTACAATCGGTGCAGTAACGGCCACACTCAGAGATTTTTAACAATATAGATGACGCCAAAATGCGTTTATCGCGTGGGAACCGTACATTTTTCTGGGATAAAAAGTATCCTATGTCCTTTCACTAGACTCGAAGAATCTCCATGCTCCAAATTTCAGCCAAATTGGTTCAGCGGTTTAGGTGTGAAGACAGGCATACTTACAGACAGACAGAAACACAGATAGACGGACAGACAGACACACACACTTTCGCATTTATAATATTAGTATGGATGTATGGACGTAATTACAATTTAACTAGAGTTCTATAGCATAGAGTCATAGACTATGTTTCTTTTTTTCTTGTCTTATAAGTCATATATAAGACTTTAAGCAAGAAGGATGCTAGACGAGACCTAGGCGTAAAAAGTTTAATATAAATTATATGTTTTAAAGAAACCTAATATTTATTTAACAAATCCACCTGAACTAAATGAACTCGACTAATTAAATATTATGTCATCTTGACCTTGTGCAGTACAAACATCTACCAGTGGAGTTATGAAATTAACTGCAAATTTATTCCAACTAACGTTTACCTAGTTAAAATAACACGTAAAGCCGGCGGTACAATCGCACAAGGATGTTTTATGCGACAAGATACTTGTAGTGTTGTAGTATTATTCCTTCGATCGGGGATTCTCGGAAATGCTATTGTATTATATTGATGTCGCGATCACCGGTGATCGTACGGGATAAAATGCTCTAGCTCTCTGGTTTCGGAGACTATGGCTGGTTTCATAGAAACTAGGCTTACTTGGAAGTGATTTTATAGAGTTTAAGCGTGTGAGTAAAACACAAGAGCACTGTCTCCTTTACTCCTATAACCCAGTGGAATGGATGATCAACACGTTACACGACCTGCGAGAGATCAGGCGCAGGATCGACTTTTTACATGTATATCGTCGTCTGACAAGTAAGATGATATATGCGTCATAGATCATATTCATACTTGTCAGACAATTAAATGATCAGGCATCAGCCTAATATCAGAATTGAAAACAGAATTTTTTCGACCGTTGGAATTGAACCCACTAGCAAAGAGCTGCTTCAAACCCCTGAACCATAGAGGCGTTATGACTTATACATGAATATGATAATTAATTTAATTTGTAAAGAAACATTCCAAACACAAAACCATTTGTATTATGTGCCAACTGCCAACTGAAAGACTCTGTAAATGATGGCGGCTCTTTAAATGTTGAGAAAGGATTAACAAAAGACGAATTAATTAGGGATTCTCCAACAGCATCCATTACTCAGCCGTCAGTATTTGTCGCCTTTTAGTAGGCTCGAGCTGGCCTTACAACATACGACCTGTCGGATGGTTATCATAAAAAAGATTAGCCTCCTTGACTAATAAAAATAGTTGTGCAGCGAATAACAGCTATAGAAGGTATGCTTGTCTTTGTTCGGCATATTGAAAAAGTCTTAAGATAGACAAAGACAGCGGACATTCAGTTAAATGCTACTTCAATATATTAAATTAGTATGGAGGATAGGAACTTATTAAAAGTTATAATGTCCTTAAGGGACGTTCTTCTATTTAAATTTTTAACCTTGGATTTCGAATTAGATATCATTCAGAGACTGAAAATGAATAAGTAGATAGTATCAGTTATTTTCAGGTTAGATTGGTTTAGTTTAACAACACAAGAAATATCGTGTCGAAGTCGTATCGTCGTCGCTTCGTCGCGGCTTAAAGATTGTTTTGGAATATACTTATGCGACCTTATTCCTCTTCATAATAATATAGGTCGCACATGACTTAAAAAAAGATTCAGAGTGATGATAATGACCTACTTACATTATGTGAATTGATACTTTCCCGATAGAATTAAATTTCTGGCTTTATTTCAATAACCTTTCAACATAATATCGATTACTTTAAAGAGCTCTTCAGTTCTAGGTCGTATCGGTGTAAAATATGAATGAGACTATCCGATCCGCATGCATCAAAAATTTAAACGCTGAACTGGGAGCAGGTGAACTTTGACTTTGATGCAGACGATTAAATTTTGATTAATTTCTTTCAGCGGCGCTGCAGGAAGCGAAATGCAAATTTTGAAATTTATTAGCTTGAGAAATTACGTAGAAAAACTCTACGAAAAACTACAACTTTATAAAGAGAGAAAATACACTGCTATAAGATTAAATACAGACCGACTTGAGTAACAATTTTTTTTTTTAATTTTTACTTACTAATAAAGAGTCAAGGTCCTATATAGCCTGGTCGCCGATCACGTAGAGACTTTTTAGTTTTGGGCATTAGACTATCGTGAGGAACGTTTTTTTCTCGCTTACGTATATGTCTCACATCCACATATTATGCACTATATGTGCTAGGACTTAGGAGCGCAATAACGATATTTGTGCGAATGAAAAACTAATATGTAGAGCTGTAACAACAGCTCAATTTGTCTTCTAATTAAAACCGACTAAAGGAAAATCAAAGCGCACGGAAGTGCGCGGCCTAGTTCCAGCAGGCCGCGCGCATGCCGTGCACTATTTACACGAACCGTTTCGACGTACTTTTGACCCCCCTGTAGCTCAGTGTCTGTTGCGATTATACCTACGTAATTATTTACGAGTACTTAAGCAGTATACCCAATTTCATAGATATAGCTTCAGTAGATCCTGAGATATGTCCTTGTAAAAATAGCTTATTTTGGCACTGACTCACTCATTCACTCACTCACTCACTCACTGACCGGTAATCAAAACCTCTAGGCCACTTCCAATTGTCCTAGCGTTATGAAATTTGGCACACAGGTCGTGTGTTATATGTAGATTAACGAAAAATTAAGAAATTGTAGAAAATGGTCAAGCGTGAGTCGGTTCATCTACGAACTTCAGAGGCCACTTCCAATTGTCCTAGCGTTATGAAATTTGGCACACAGGTCGTGTGTTATATGTAGATTAAAAAAAATAAGAAATTTTAGAAATCGGTCAAGCGTGAGTCGGCCTATCTACAGCCCATACAAACTTTAATGTCATAGCGTTATGAAATTTGGCACACAGGTCATGTGTTAAATGTAGATTAACAAAAAATTAAGAAATTTTAGAAATCGGTCAAGCGTGAGTCGGCCGATCTACGAACTTTAGAGGCTACTTCCAAATGTCCTAGCGTTATGAAATTTAGCACACAGGTCGTGTGTTATATTATTATGTAGATTAACGATAAATTAAGAAATTTAAGAAATCGTCAAGCGTGAGTCAGTTCATCTATGAACTTTAGATAAAAATTCTTATGTACCAGTGATATAATGAGGCATCTATTGAAAGTATTGTTTATATCGGGCGTAGCACAAAAAGAAAACATAGGTAGGATTTCTTGAAAAAAAGTATTGAAATCCCACCAAAAACATACCTGTTAAAATAGGGCCTAGTTCCTATAGGCTAACTGTTGGTCTAAAAAAAGAGTTGAAATCCAATCCAATGCCAAGTTCAGATGCACTTCATCGATCATAATAATCTTTATCAACAGCCTGATCCATAATACTTCTAAATTTGAACTTGGCAGGTTTTTGTGCTATGCGTTACACTTGATTAATTATTAATTTAGATAATATTAATAGAATTTAAATAACCTGCCAAGTTCAGATTAGAAGTATTATGGATCAGGCTGTTGATAAAGATGATTATGATCGATGAAGTGCATCTGAACTTGGCATTGGATTGGATTTCAACTCTTTTTTTAGACCAACAGTTAGCCTATAGGAACTAGGCCCTATTTTAACAGGTATGTTTTTGGTGGGATCTTGTTTACCCAAGCATTTACGTAGTACAATGTTCTGTTAAAGGTCATCTAACACTGCGTTTATGACTCGTCCAACACAAATATCGGAATCTCTAACCATAAATCATAAAGCATTATTCGCTCGCCGGAAGGCAATAAAGATTTTCACAGAGGATATCAGTTATTGAGGTTATGACGTCACACTTTCATATCCGATGTTTTCAAGAAAAATGTTGAGTCTTCCAACTGGAAAGAGTCGAAAGCAGCGCTTAGTTCGGTAACATTACGTTTAAAACAATGATATATTAAATAAAAAACTTGGTTTAAAACTAAGGTTACTGAAGAAGTAATGATTTAATATATAGTGAACATAGTTGTTTATTAAAAAATAAGGGTATTCACTATTAAAACTAAAATACTATAGTAGAAGCCGCCTACGTATTCTTGGTGGACTTTACGATAGAATTTTCTCCAGTTGGCTGTTCTGTTTCGATATTTTTCCGCATAATTTGCAGACCTGTAAATATGGCTGCCCCACACCCTTAGGGTTTGAATGACAGCGAAACGGGGCCAGTGCGACAGATCGACAAGATAGGTACCAGCCGCACCCACTACGAGATTCCTTCAACCGCGAATATCTAGCTGATATAGAAAGGTATCCTTTGAGTTCTAATAGCTATGACCACACTATACAATTTCATCTTCAATTTTCGTCATCTTCTTTGTTGGAATATACGTACTAGAGTACAAATATCCAAGTATAATATGTAAACCTCAAATCAAGTTTATTAACTTTTTAATTCCTACGATGTTCATCTAAGTCAGTTGATGTAAAACTGTCATGTGTGATTTCAATATATTAAAATTATATCTATTGTAATGGACGGTCGATTTTTCTTTTGCTCTAAACCTATTCCCATTTTCCATCATTCTTTTTATTCAACTTTCGTTTGGCATATTCAATAATTGAATGCGTCAAAATCCACCCGCGTTGAAAGAAAAGTGTCATAGCGAGCGCTACGATATCAACGCGCGTCACGGGCATGCCTCACGTTCGCTGTTGACTGCGCTATAACGCATGCCCTTGATGAACAAAATACATATAGGCCCATAATACAAAAGGCCCAGTGTGGACAAAGCTAGCAGTACTGACCTAAGGTGATTTCAGCCAAGAGGCCAGGAAGCTATTAAAAACCGGCTAAAATCTAAATGCATGCATCTCGCATGTAGAGTTCAGTACGATTGACTTGACAACGTAACATTGCGAATATTTCAAGCGGCGCATACAAAGAAACTAAGTCTGGTATTTAATTACAATGAAAATACTCACTAGAAATTAAGGTCCAAAAACATTTTCATTTTCAAATTTTTCAATGACAAAACTTCGTAATGATCCACTAATTTAGAGTCCAGACGAATAAGGTCTAAGGTCCTGAACAAGGACAATGTTACTTACGCCCAAGTAAGCTCAAGTCGTTATTCCGTTTTTAAGGATTCCCGTGGATACGCCATCCACGCTTATATTACAAATATTAAAATATGTCTGTCTGTTACCTCTAAACAACGTAACGGCATAAAAATACTTTGAGTCCTTGCAAGATTGAGCCCCGGGAGTGGACGTAAGAAAATTTATAGGAAGATGCTCGATCTTGCTCGATATGCGAATTTCTGCGCGATCGAATTTGTTTCCAATTAAAATTAATAATTAAATATTATAATAATAATATCTATGGACGTCATACGCATCACGTCAGTCCGGCCCCGTGATAGATACCCGAAGGACTTGTGTTACGGGTACCAGACAACGGAAATATGTTTATACTATATTATGTACATATATTTAAGATTCTTATTACATGATATATTATGATACATAGTCATATTTAAACACATCCATGACCCAGGAACATTGAAAACTTTTGTTCCGGCGGGATTCGAACCCGCGACCCCCGGCTTGAGCCACTGAGGTCTTTAATAGGTGAACTAAGACTGGAATTTGCCGTCCAGACGGCAATTCCAAAGTCCAGTCCAGGGCTGCCTAAAACGACATTTCTCGTAAATCGTAATGGATGACTTCCGTATTGCACAACAAAGGGCGCGGGTTGTCTGTCAAACGGTGCCCTATCTATAAATAGGGCCACTCGTGACCTACTTACCGCCGGTCGATGACCTCAGCGACTTTGGGGGAGAAAGAAACACACAAATGACAGAGAAAGATGATGTTTTTGTAAAGGCGGAAAAATTTGGAAAACGCTACGGAAAACGTGATAAATGGTAATATATATTTAATGTAATACTCGTATGCATTGTAGTGTCACACAATAATTTCCATAGTTTTATTCCTACACTTTGGGAAATTGAAAGACATAGTAAATTTTATGACAGAGAAGGAAGATTTTTTTGTATGCGGAAGCAGGAAATGTATTGGAAAATTTGTGAAAATCTATTTATTTATTTATTTATTTTACACTCTATGTACAATGTTCAATGGCGGAATTAATGTCATAGGGCATTTTCTACCAGTCAACCATTGGGTGGTAGCAGAGACAAAACTAAAAAGAAACACAGGTGCTTTCTATTTAGAAAAAAATAACAGACATTCAAGAAATAAATAATGAAATATATATTATATCTATTTATTGTTTATTAATGATTTATATGTCACTGGCGACTCCCGCCCCGGTGTCGCGCGGGTATAAAATATATAGCCACTGAAAAAAATGATTAAAATCGATAGCCTATGATCCTTCATAATATTGTGGTCTACTTCTTATCTGTGCCAAAGAACATAAAAATTGCTCCAGTAGTTCGCGAGATAAGCCCTTTCAAATAATTTCCCCCGTCTTTCCACATTCTCCTATTAGTCTTAGCGTGATAAAACACAGCCTATAGTGTTCCTCAATAAATGGGCTATCTAACACTGAAAGAATTTTTTAAATCGGACCAGTAGTTCCTGAGATTAGCGCGTTCAAGTTAGCCCTTTCAAATAATTTTCCCCGTTTTTTCCACATTTTCCTCTATTTCTTCGCTCCTTTTAGTTTTAGCGTGATAAAATATAGCCTATAGCCTTCCTCGATAAATGGGCTATGTAACACTGAAAGAATCTTAAAAATCTGTTGCGTAGTTTTAAAGATTAAAGGGAACAAAGGGACATGAGGGAAAAAAAGCGACTTTGTTTTATAATAAGTATACATAGATGCAGAAAGTGTGTGAAAATCTTCGACCACTAATATACAAGATACACAGTCTCATACAAAACCTCTCGAAAATCTGTCCCCGAGTAATAGAGTTTAATGAAGTATACATTTATCTAAAATCAACCTTAATTATAGTAATTATTAAAGATCTTTTTATAAAACAATGAACATTTGTGTTTACAAAGCAATAAAATTTTTACGTCCGATGCACGCTTCATACTAAATTCAACCATCCGCGTATATGATTTAAGTTCAAATTTGTATAGTGCCAAAAAAAAAATCCAATTTTACGACCGAAATTCGCCGCTGGAACAGGGAGTGGAGTCGAACTGTTCAAATTTTTTTTGTTGATTGTAATTTGTAATAATTTTAATAGTCCATTTTTTTATTTTTCCGAAGTTTAATGTATAAAGTGAGGAGTAATTATTTTTTACTTGTAATATTATGTTGTTCTAATGTTATGTCTAATTTTATCATTAACCAAAATATACATAAGTGTACATACATTTTCCGATAGGCCACAAAGGACAACTCACATCACCCAACGCCCATACTTTTTAACCTACTTAAAAATCCTTAATGGGAACTATATTTGATCGAAGATGGGAACATAATATTATTACCACATCTAACTAGATCTCGAGGAAACCTGAAAAAAATCCTCAATAAAAAAATAATAGTAATAGCGACTCCATCAAATGGAACAGAAACATAGCTTATAACCCGAACATTTCAAGTGGGCATGATAAACTACGATAAGTACCTTTAGTATGAGTATTCGCAATTGAGATGGTTTATACCTGGTGTTGATTTATTTACAACTTAATTTTAAAACTGTCTTTTGGTGATTTCTTAAAGAAATACCAATATTTATAATACAATTGTAAGAAATATATTAGGATAAAATTAATACTTACCGGAAATATGAAATTCCATCCTTTTTTTTGGTTTTAGACGTATGATTTCTACAATTATTAAACGCGCACCGAGGCATGTTTCCCGGCGGAGCGTTCGAGCACTACTAAATCAAAAGTGCACCAGAATGTTGAGTTTGGTGCTCTTTTGGTGAGGTCGTTTTTTGCCGCGGATTGTGTATCTTGTATATTAGTGATCGAAGGTGAAAATACATGAATTATTAAGTAACTATATATTATTTCTTTGTTCAGCGAAGTAAAGTAGTTATTTCTCCGAGTTTAATAGACAAAGAAATAAATGTATAAATAATGTGGTATGTTATGTGAGCGCAATGTATAAAATGATAATAATTAATAAATCGTTTCAACTGTTCCTAGATACTTTAAAAGAGTTTATCTAAATAAGGCCAAGCGCACGTTACTCGTTTACTACAAGTTTGCTTTATGCTTATGTATTTAACATGTTATTATGGGTAGGTTCAATGATCAATCACTTTATGTAACAGCAAATATTCTCAATCCTTATGGATTTTCTGAACTTACCACGTCAACATGCTTCTGTGTTTTCAAAGAGTTTAATATTTTATCAACCAAACTTGATTGACTACGGTAATCTAAAACAGAACCCTAACCAGAAGATTTTTAGTATATTGATAGGTTAATAGTTAAATAATTTAAGAGTAACATTGTCCTACAAATAGAACAATTCATATTTTGGGACCATCAAATCAAAGTATGAAATTTTATCACTGTTAGCTACCACTTTCAAGATTTTTCGCAGATAAAAATGTTGCTTGTCTTATCAAAATAAAGTTAATCACAAAAAATTTGCTTGATAGTAATAAAAAAATTGTTTTAGTCTTTAGGGCTCCCTACAAAATTTCAATGAAATAGGTCCTGCCATTTCAGAGCCGTTTGCCAACATACAAACAAACCACGAGTCGAAAGTTTTGTAAAGATTGTAATTATTTCTTAAATTGTATCAAATCAGTAAGTACAACAAATGCGAGAAATGTTAAGTTAATATAACATTTTAATTATATCTATCGCCAACTTTAGATTAATGACAAAGCGATGTGGCTAGTTTTCTTTGAAAATAATAAGTCGTACGGTACTCGTAGTTTAATAAATAGGTGACTCACACGGCACACCCCTTCTCCTTTAATTATGGCGGCCTCAGTGAGTTGCCACTGTCAGAGTGGCTGAGTTGACGACTCACACTCCTATTCGATTTTCAAATCTGCCATTCTCTCTCTACCCTCTATTCCTAACTAACTTCACTCTGTCGTTGCAGGTGACGCGGGAGAACTTCAAGCACATAGTGAAGGCGTGCGAGTGCCCGCTGTACTGGAAGATGCCGCTGTTCCTGGCGACGCAGCAGAACCTGCATGCTGCCGTCGACGGTCACAAGTTCATAGACTTTTGGAGAGAGTGAGTTTTAGTCTCTTTTTTTTTGGGCACTGACAGCTGTTGAGAAACACACTCCCTATTTTGCAACAGGCATATCGCAATGTTATAATGCATGTTTTATTAGAAATAGGAGGCAAATGAGTAAAAATTGCCTTATTATAGAAATTGTCGATTACCGTCACCCATACACACTTACCACATCCAAAGAGAATATTATAATCACTACGTTTATCACATCAAAGATGCCCGGCAACGTTTTAGAAGAGTTTATGTTAAAGTAAGAGGGTGTCTAAAGGTGCTTAGACACCCTCTTACTTTAATTATTATTAATATAAAATTTACACACGAAGATTTACTATCTAGTAATTTAGAAGGCTTAAGAGTCCGTGTGCCATCGCAATTCTCATACCAAGATAATTTCCCATTCGAGAATATTTACCATATTTGAGTTATTATTCAGCTTAAGATAGTAATTACCTAGGTTCCTGTACAAAGATTCACTGCAAAATATTTACATACCAAAAATATGAACGATAACAATATTTACAAACTAAATTCTATTAATCTCTATCTTCTAAGAAAAACATGCAGAAACCAGTGCATTTTAGGAGCACTCGCATAATATTATGATCCATTTATTCTAAAATTTTATCATAATAATTATTACGAAGGTGTACCTGTCCCTGTCTGTCAGTATGTCTATTACCTCTACTAACACAATTATTACATAACGCCAGAAAGCTGTAACAGATGTTTTATTAGCGTAGTTCAGTTAAATTCCATATAAGCTGTGTGGTGTAAAAAATTGCGTAATGGTAAAAACAATTAAAATTATGCTAAAAATATATTGTATGCTATGTATTTAAAATAAATTGGTAATGGCCACTTAACCATTTTCCACACCATAAATTCTGTATTTACAATTTTTAAAACATATTTTAGTTGAATTACAATAAAAAATGTAATATATTATATTTAAACTGAAGTTTTATGTACTTACTTAATTCTTAACTGTAACTACCTCTACAATGCAATGGCATAAACTGCATTGTTTTATAAAATTAAATTCCACTTCGATTAAAAAATCATGCGAAGTTGAATATTAATAAAATATACTTCTCTGGAACAACAAAATCCAGCCTGAAAATGCTAAAGTATGCCAGACAAAATGAAATCCAAGCCAGATTAACATTTCCTCCTATGAAAACCCAATTAGGATTAAATTCTAACTCAAAATAGCAGGTGCTGTCTGTCGACTATACCGGTTCCAGGAATCAAAACGGACAATTTTGACAATTATTATCAGGCCAGTGAGCATAATACGTACCTCTCACCAGTCTATTGCCAAAAATATTAAGTATACATAGGGTCAGGACTCAGGACCCTATGTATACTTAATATTATAAATGCGAAAGTATATCTGTCTGTGTATCTGTTGTCTCTTCACACCCAAACCGCTGAACCGATTTTGCTGAAATTTGGTATGGAGATACTTTGAGTCCCGGGAAAGGACAAGGGATACTTTTTATCCCGAAAAATGTAGGGTTCCCAAGCGATAAACGAATTTTGTCGCAACGGAGTTACGGGCAACATCTAGTTTACTATAAACCCTATGTTAAAATTTCAGGTTAACGTCGCAATGCCACGATCAGGCGTCGCGTTTCGTGTACATCCTCACCCGGGGGAGGAGCAACACCCTGGCGCCGGAGGACTTCGTGCCGTTAGTCCAGGATGTCGTGGACACCCACCCCGGACTCTCCTTCCTGAAGGAGGCCACGGAGTTCCACTCCAGATATGTACATACTGTAAGTATAAACTTGGGCTGCATTTCCACCGCAGTTGAACTAAGCTGCGTTGCGACATGCGTGGAATGTGTTTTAAGTCCTTTGGTATTTAGTAGCTTTGTCATTTTAGGTTTTACTATAGAGTATTAGCTCGATCACTTAATCTGATAGTACATTTTGAGAAAGGATGGCGTCGCTGTCCTGAGGTGCATTAAAAACACATTCCTTGCAACAAAGCTGCTTAGTTCAGCTTGAAGTCCTTTGGTATTGAGATTTGAGTAGCTTTGACGTTTTAGGTCTTACCATGGCTGGGCACTAATACCCACCATAGAGATTCGGCCATTGACCGCTACTTGTTTGTTTGACGCGCAAGAATATTTAGAAATTATATCTTGTTTCCACAGTTATGCGATTAGAGATCAAAATTTTACTAGGCTTACTACTTTTTCTGCGTCCGGTTACACCTTTAGTACACCGACGCGACGCTGCGAAACGCCGAACGCGTAAAATCTGCGAAACAGGAATAGAGCGAGTTGGAATATAACGCATTGGCGTGTGGCGGGTGAGACAGGAAATCGGTCAGTGTACTAACGGCGTTAATAGTAAAATTTTAACCAGAAATGCTTTATCTCTCAACTATGATAAAAGTTGTGAAGTACCCTCAATCTGATAAACTATCCATACTAATATTATAAATCCAAAAGTGTGTCGGTCTGTCTGTTACCTCTTCACGCCCATACCGCTGTACCGATTTTGCTGAAATTTGGTATGGAGATACTTTGAGTCCCGGGAAAGGACATAGGATACTTTTTATCTCGGAAAATTGTACGGTTCCCGCGCGATAAACGAATTTAGGCGTAACGGAGCTGCGGGCGTCATCTAGCTTTGAATAATGACTTGGAACTAGGGAATGTTATTATTCGACAAATTTACTATTCGAATAATTCTAATATTTTACAAAAGTTTTCGAATAATTCGAATATCATTCGAATAATTCAAAAATTTTGAAAAATGCTGAATACTCTGAAAAAAGTAACAAAAAGCTTGGTACAAACATGTACAACCTATATTGTAAATACTATGAGGTAAGCAATTCTTATTTTTACTTTTATCAACATAAATATTTGTAAATTACATAATTAATTCTTATTGTTAAGCACTTTAAAATGTATATTTTAAGGTTACAGCTGGGCAATTAAAAAAAGGCTGTAAAGTATAAACCGTTTTCGATCGTAGCACCTTTTACTTTTCTCATGTGATTATGCTTAGGGCCTGTTTCACCGCTTCCTGATAAGGTGCCCGATAGGCTTATTTGACAGATTCTCCATACTCTATGTGTCAAGTTAAATGGTGGATAGCCTTATCAGGAAGCAGTGAAACAGGCCCTTAGTCTTGCTAGGCAGCAGATAAGATTAAATAATAATAATATTATATTCGACGTTATGATATCTGTTCATTAATACTAAGCCAGCTCACCCGTCTTTTTGATATTTTCAATCCACGTTCACCTATTTCACCTAGACGGCTTCACCTGTGTCAAAGTGGCTCGAAATTTTAAAAAAAGGGCCACTAGAAACAAACACCACAACAAAGAAAAAAAAATTGCAACGAAGCCCTGGGGGAGGGTGAAACAATCCTAGAGCTGGTGACTTTAGTAACTTGAAGTTTGATAACGCCAATAACATGATATTAAGGAGCAATTGACATTTTTTGATACTGTACTAACTGTTTTAATTATTATCAGTCGAGGACTGCCGCGGTAAAGCTATTGAATAGCAAATTTTTATCAACTTGTCGAATCATAGATCACATATCGCGAGCTTCAAGCCAGAAGGGTGTATAACTAATCGGCCAAGTGCGAGTCGGACTCGCGCACGAAGGGTTCCGTACCATTATAGAGCAAAATTAGGCCAAAAATTGTTTTTTTTATGGTAGCCCGCCTTAATTAAAGTACACATATAACTAAGGATTTTGTGAAAAAGTGAAGTACTTACCTGTTGCCATTAGTGATATAGAGCAAAAAAGGCCAAAAAATCACGTTTGTTGCATGGAAGCCCCCCTTAAATAGTAATTTTATTTTGTTTTAGACTTTGTTGTTATACCGGCAACAGATATACACAATCTATGAAAATTTCAACTCTCTAGCTATTACCGTTCTCGAGTTACAGCCTGCTGACAAACAGACGGACAGACAGACATCGAAGTCTTAGTAATAGGGTCCCGTTTTTACCCTTTGGACACGGAACCCTAAAAATGATCTTTCGTATTTTAACTACATATTTTAAGACTCAATACTGCACTTACATCTATTACCTTCTTAAAAAACGAGTTTGTTTTTTATACACCCTTCTGGGTTAAAACCCGTGATATACCTATAGCTATCACGCTAGACAAAAAATTGAGAAAGATTGAAAGAAGTCAATGGATACAGATCATGAGCGACCATTACTGACGATACTGAAATCCATGACTGAAAGGAGTTTATATATTATTTAGACTAAAAACAGATTTAAATATATTATATACATAATATCATTAAATATGTAGAATATTCATAATCATAATAGTAATATTTTTCTGAAATAAACTTAATTCTGTTCTTATTCCATGTTAATTTTATGTTTGATAACATTTTAATCAAAAATAAAAAATATTTTTACTATTCGAATTATTCGAAAAATAATTTGGCGAATATTCGAATAATAAAATCGTCGAATATTCGAATAAAACGAGTATTCGAATATTCGAATAACATACCTACTATAATAACATACCTAATAATACCTACTTGGAACCCCACTAATCTTTTCAAACTTACGTTGTTTTCAGGTGATAGCGAGGATATTCTACTGCGTAAACCGGTCGTGGTCGGGCAAAATATCTATCCCGGAGCTGAGGAGATCCAACCTGCTGCAGGTCATCCAACTGTTGGAAGACGAGGAGGACATCAACCAAGTTACACAATATTTTAGGTTGGTGTTCAATATCATCTATTGCTATATTCATACTGAAGTTCGGAAGTCAGCAGGTTGAATTATTTAAGCTTCAAAGTAAAGGACTAATAGTTGTTCGTCATTTTCATTCAAGTATTTATTTAGACTTTAGAGCAGCTATCCCCAAACCGCGGCCCGCCGCGCCGGGACTTTATTTGTGGCCCACGTGATGTGCCATGTTTAAATTCACGCCCACCACCAAAATAATGTAAAATCATTGTGAAAGTCGTGATTTTTTTTCCACTTTTAAATCGTTTATTTTGAAGAACGTTATTTTTTAACCCTTAAAAATTTTTGTTGCGGCCCGCGACACCAAGACTAAAACATGTTTGTGGTCCGCATGAAAAAAGGTTGGGGACCACTGCTTTAGAGAGACCAAACTACGAAGGGTTATTATTAGATCAGTATACTTGCTATCTGCATCTGAATCAGATATCAGAGCATTTCTCTAAAGTCTAAGGCTTCAGTTTCGAAATCAGCGGCCAGCGGGGCGGGAGCGGCGTTTTCCAATGTATAGATTTATATGGATAAGCCTTCTAGTACGCCGCGCGCCGCGCCGCTCGCTGTGCCGCTGTTTACGAGGCCTGTACATATAAATCTATACATTGGAACGCGCCACCGCTGCTCCCGCCCCGCTACCCAGTTTTCGAGACTGAAGCCATAAAGTATCTTAAACGGATGGATTCTGAATGTGTGGTTGTCCTTACAGCAACGCAGCCTCCACCACAAACCCTATCAAAGCCTTTACGGAGAGAAGGTTAGAAACAGAAGCTACCAAACTTTATTCCAATGAGTAAATGTTTGTATTATATTTCAGTTACGAGCACTTCTACGTGATCTACTGCAAGTTCTGGGAGCTGGACAAGGACCACGATCTGTTCATCGACAAGCACGACCTGGCGAGGCATAATGACCACGGTGAGTCAACATTTTTTTTATCAATTAAGGGGTCATCCATAAGGTATGTCACACCTAAAGGGGGAGGGAAGGGGTCGACGAAGTGTGACCGTCTAAAATTCATGAAAATTTTGTAACGTATTTTATGGAGCTAAGCTACTTAAGAATAGGCCTTTAAGGCTACGGTCACACAGAAAATTTGTGGTATTTGTAACGTCAAGCGACGCTTATGTTATATTTCGCCGATTGAATAATGTAACTGTAGGGTCGTGGAAACTTCACTAGGGACGCATCTCGCAACACTAGAGTTACAAGCTAATATTGTGAGTGTTCATTTTTCATGAGCGTCTATCACATAATAATATAATATCATTAATTAGGTGATCTGCTCCTTTTCAACCTAATAATTTTAATAAAATCTGAAATATTATTCTGTAACTAACATACCTGCAAATTATCAGACAAGTATTTTTCACATAATATTTCTCCTATGGCTAACGTTTTACACAAACTTATTTTTTGACCGACTTCCAAAAAGGAGGAGGTAATACGTTCGGCTGTATGTATTTTTTTTATGTATGTTCAACAATTACTCAGCCGTTTGTGGTCCGATTTTCAAAATTCTTTTTGTGTTGTATAGGGTTTGATTCGAAGTTGGTACCATGTTCATAAAAATGGTGATCTGATGATGGGATCCATGAGTAATCGAGGGGACTCCTTAAAATTTGTATGGAAACATAATATAGTGATTTAGATTTTTTCTGAAGCATTCGAGGTAAATGCTACCAAAAAGTAAGACTTCGCACCAGGTTATACCATGGATCCGAAGGTAACGAACAGAACTTTTGAATGCTTATAGGTACAGGTTCGGGGATTTCGGCGTTGTTTAAACAACTGAAAACATAAGCCAACACATCAATTTGATTGATCATCATCATCACAACCATAATTATACCATGGGTCATCACACTATGACCCAATTATTGGTACTTTTTGCGATATTTTGCATCGAAGCAGTTGTTTTTGATGATGATTTCGCTGTTTGTGGGCCGATTTTCAAAATTCTCGTGTTGTTGTATAAGATATAATCTTAATTTTGTATAACAATGGTGAGCTGATGATGGGATCTATGAGCAATCGAGGGAAATCCTTGAAATTTATCAAAACACTCATAGTGGTTTAAATGTTGTTTCTAGTAAGTTAAACATATTATGTAACGAATAAGAAAAATTTCATACGAAGGTGTCGCTTGGTCCAAAGACACTGAATAGAACTCCTGAACCTTTAAACATAAAAGTTTGGAAATTACAGCATCGCTTAGGTAACTGCAAGCATTTACCACAATTTCGCTTAAACAGTAACATAATGTGAATAGTTAACATTCGTATTGATTATAGTCCGGTCATTTTAGACATAAAAATAGTGATCAAATAAAGAAAATTCCGACAGAGCCAAATCTTCGTAGAGACCTTAGGTTTACCACAAGGAATAAAGTGTCAAAAGTCCCCATCAGTCCCATGTGAGCTTAGGGACTTATTCGGGGCCCAAGGTAAAAATTTTAGGTTTTTTGGATTTTTCTCGAAAACGGTAAGTTTTATCGAAAAAGTACCTCAGAGCAAAGTTGTAGATCTTAAAATTCTCTATAAAAATGATCCCTATGATTTTTTCTCTAAGACCCACTATTTCCCAGATATTACGCTTGTAAGAATCACGTTCTACATAATATGCACACATTTCCACACCACCTGTGAGGTAGTGTACTCGGCGCGTTTTTTTTAACGTGGTATCCCCGGTAGGCCTATTCCACGAACCTTTATGACGTTATTTTCAGGAACAATAATTATTTAATAGTATGAAGATTATTGATATGGGTTACTGAGTTTAACTGTCGTTCTAACTTTTTTTTATTACTTTAATCTGACTCATACTCTTCATATTCAACTTCAACAATCGTGTTTTCTTCAATTTCTTCTTGTTCTTCTTCTTCTCCTTCCTGTTGATGAACGCTTGTTGAAGTTGTCTCTTCATCAAAATCACATGAATTTTCCTCTCTTGTATTTAATTGAACATTTGAGCAAGAGACACCTTGGCAATTGGTACACGCTGGAGAACACTGCAACCCTACTTTTTTACAGCCACATTTGGCACTACAACCTTTCTTGCAATTGCAAAAAATAGTGTTAAGAAGTTTTTCTGGAGCAGGGGGCAGTAAAGTTCGAATCGGTTCCAAAGTATTATTTATCAATTTCCAACCCCAGTCTTCAGGGTTCAGTTCATTGCCTTGCCATGTCTGAACTTGATAGTATACTCGAAACCACCAAATGGCGGACCGCGGTCCGCATCCGGACCGCCGACCCTTTGTATGCGGACCGAGCATTTTCGAAGGTGAACTTCGTTAAGTAGCCCGCAAACGATCAAACACGTCAAACACGTAGTAAAATCCAAATTTTCTTCAAACACGTAATTTGTACGTGTTTGACATGTTTGATGTTTGATCGTTTGCGGGCTACTTTAAAAATAAATTTCAGTCTTGACTTACTGATGAACATCCTGGATTTAATTTCAATAGCTTGCATCAATTTCACTCCAAGCAAGCAATAAAATTATCACTTTTCTTATTGATATGTAAATAAATACCTTTGTAATTTCCATAATTACCTTTGTTTCATAATTTTTTTTTAATTATAAAATGTGCGGACCGCGAAGGTCATTTCTTTTCTTAAAATGGACCCCGAGCGAAACTAATTGGTGACCCCTGCCGGTAGCCGGTTTTTGCCGCCTTCGGGCGACAGAGTGGCGCCGTTGCGAGTGCGTGTAGTGACCAAGCTGTACTGAATTAGGTTGGGATAAAATATGTTATGGTAAAAAAATTATCACCCTATTTTTTGTGGTTTAATGGACTCTCCTTATGACACCTAAGCCCCAAAAAAAAATTTGGCAGGTAGGTTTAATTGCACCCGGTATACGTGGCATATGTGTGCATACTATGTAGAACGTGATTCTTACAAGCGTAATATCTGGGAAATAGTGGGTCTTAGAGAAAAAAATATAGGGACCATTTTTATAGAGAATTTTAAGATCTACAACTTTGCTCTGAGGTACTTTTTCGATAAAACTTACCGTTTTCGAGAAAAATCCAAAAAACCTAAAATTTTTACCTTGGGCCCCGAATAAGTCCCTAAGCTCACATGGGACTGATGGGGACTTTTGACACTTTATTCCTTGTGGTAAACCTAAGGTCTCTACGAAGATTTGGCTCTGTCGGAATTTTCTTTATTTCAATTGTCTAAAATGACCGGACTATTATTTACGCATAAAGCCTTATTTTGTACATAACTAAAAAGAGTGAAATTATTATTTTTAACAAAAAATTAAAACCGACTTCCAAGGTAAAAACAATAGTAATATGAACTAAAAAGTATTAAATAACTCTTACTCTTTAATAGTGCCTTTTTCAGAATTCGTCTAAATCTCAACGATTTCTGTATAACATAGGTACTACAGTCTTCATTACTTTAAAGTCGGTACCAGTCCCAAAAGTTTCAGATATTCTATGTTCTGACATTACTGAACTCACGAATAAATTAGCTGGTACCGACTTCAAAATAATGAAGATTGTAGTATGTACAGAAATAGTTGAGATTTAGACGAATTCTGAAAAAGGCACTATTAAAGAGTAAGAGTTATTTAATACTTTTTAGTTCATATTACTATTGTTTTAACCTTGGAAGTCGGTTTTAATTTTTTGTTAAAAATAATATCACTATGTAGCAGCATGTCACATATTAGTTGGCCAGCGCGTTTATTACCCAAACCAGTATTTTTCACGTGTTTCCACTATGTAACGTCTTTAATATTTTCAGCCCTATCAAGTCGCATGATCGAGCGAGTGCTGTCGGGTTGTGTGACGCGCGGCAACCAGAACCGCCTGACGCCGGACGGCGAGCCGCGCATGTCCTACACAGAGTTCGTCTGGTTCCTGCTTGCTGAGGAGGACAAGACACATCCTACGGCGATTGAGTATTGGTTCAGGTTAGTTGGTCAAGTTTAAGGGGAATAATTGCTATGTTAGGAAAAGTTATTGAATGTTATGGGGCATGGGGTTCTTGGTATATTGACCTCAGTAATAGTGGGACCAGCACCAGCAATCCATATTCAAAAAAGATTCTTAAGCGTACTTTGCTAGGCCGTTTTTTCTAAAATTAAAAAAAAAATACTAAATCGATTTTAATGAAATTTGATACACCAGTAAAAACTGGCATTGGAGCACCGCAGATTCCCACTACTGTTAATCAGTGTGTAAGTAGTGTCTACTGCTAAAAAGTACCATCGAGGTAATTGATTCCTAGGCAGTTGACAGACCCACGTAATTTAGTCGGCTTATGTTTAAATTCAATGTTAGCTGTGATCGGTCAGATGGGTTTGACGTATCGCGACCAAATAACGTAAGGGCCAATTCACACCGGAATGGCAGAGGCGAGGCGAGCAGTTTCAGTGTCATAATATGATTTTAAACTTTATCTTCATTATTGTACTGCGTAGTATCGCTTGAGAAATCACGTAGTGATTATATTCTCTTTGGAGAAATCTACGGCGGCCCGTGGACGCTCGTTGCCGCTCGTGGCATCTTGCGGCCGCCGGCGGCGGCGATTTTTCAAGCGAAACTATGTATTAAAATAATGAAGATAAAGTTTAAAATCATATGACACTGAAACTGCTCGCCTCGCCTGTGCCATTCCGGTGTGAATTGAGCCTAAGTCCGGCATCAGTCTATGAATCAACTTCTCTGATAGTACTAACGTGGCTACAGAGACTGCAAAGGCACAGGCATACTTACTTCAAACAACTACAAATCTATGGACAAAAGCCAGTTAACTGATGGAACTTTCCAGGTGCATGGATCTGGACGGCGACGGGTTCATCTCGATGTACGAGCTGGAATACTTCTACGAGGAGCAGATGCAGAGGATGGAGGCCATCGGCATCGAGACCCTGCCTTTCCACGACTGCTTGTGTCAGGTAATTTTGTATTTAAGTTGGACAATGGACGTACAGGTTTAGTTGGACATTAGGTCAGGTAATTTTGTAATTTTAGTTGGATATATCGTTGGATACAATTATATCGTTATGGATTCCGCTACTTATGATAGAAATGCCACAGAATATTATTTAATAGTGTAATGCTCCAAAATTGGATGCAACTGTTAAAAAAGGCGAGGGTAGTACTTTAAAATATGATTCAAACATACATATTTAGACATTATCGCTTTCGTTCCCAAGTGGTTGCATGCGACCGCGAGAACAAAAGATTTCCAAGAATCTGCGATCGATTTATAATGGGTCAAGGACGAGTCAAGATTCAAATTAACTTTAGTTTGAATTACTATGTTTCCTGCCCTTTCGTTATTTGACATTATAAATAATATCAAACCTCCAGCTACAGCCTGGATAGTAGAGGTCAAAACCAGAGTTCGAATAATGTTTCTTGATAGAAAATACAAACTACAATACTACGAACAATACAAACTATGATTTTGCTTTTCCAGATGTTAGACATGGTCCATCCAGCGACAGAGGGGAAAGTGACGTTGTCTGATCTGAAGAAATGTAAGATGACGTCGATATTCTTCGACACGTTCTTCAACCTGGAGAAATACCTCGATCACGAGCAGCGTGACCCCTTCGCGACGCAGAGGGACTCCGAGTGTGAGGTAGTTACACATTTTACATTACTTGTATCAAAGATAAATAAACACAAAGATGGTTGAAAAAGCAGATAAGTATTCAATAATAATTGTATCATTTATTTAAATGATATAATGATGTTGCCTGTTGGCAACTAGATGAAAACTACCCTTTCTTGAAGGTATTAGGCAGATAGACTGTAGACCAGTAGTTCGCAACCTTTCTAGAGATTAGAGAAACTGATTTTAGCCAATTGGTAAATTTGCAAGTTTTTTTTTTATATAATTAGGTTCAGACTTCTCATATCATGCTCCACGTTCAGACGGTTTACGGTAGTACCAGAGTTGAGAGGCCGTTCTCGCATTTAAAAGTGGTAGCTCACGGTACCAATATTTTCAGATCTCTGTCAGCAATTATAGGGTATTCTGTAGCTGTTTTTCTCCAAAATGTACAGAGTTTATATTTTTTTTCAGCTAATTCATTTATTTTAGGTTCCACCTCTGTTAGAATAGCTATTTTACCCCCGCGGGGGTAATTACCCCCAGGCTGGGAACCACTGCTGTAGACACTTCACAAATCATACAATAGAATAGAAAGTTCTTTATTTGTACAACTTAAGACTAAACTTAAACTTAAAAAACATAATAATATAGGAAAACTATAGACTAATATGCGGTCTTACTGCTAACAGCAATTTCTGCCAGACAACCTGCCTATGCCTAATAATATCATAATTACAAAATCTCGTCTTAATAACGCAATTAACAATAATTAAAGTGATAACTGATAATAATGAAAGCAGTGTTTTAATGAACTAAATATTTTTCAGATGTCCGAATGGGACAGGTTTGCAGCTGAAGAATACGAACTGCTAGTCGCTGAAGAGGGAGGAAGCGACGCGCAGGATCAAATGTAAGACACACCCTTAAAGCATCAAACATCAAAGTATTCAATGTTGCTAACACTTTTCTTCAAATACAGGCAATTGTATAAAATAGTTAAAGAGTCCATGAAAAAGAAGTGTATAAAGAGATTCTATGAGTTGTGCAGGAGTAACGGATTATATGGATTAAAGTTATACAAAAAGTGATTCGGTAAAGTAAATATTGAGTACTGCACTCGGCATTTGAGCATCTTGTGTGCACCGTGGTCTTAGTATTGCTAGACCTGCACGTATATGTCACGATCGAATTAACAACCGAATATGTTCTGAATGCAAATACAATGAAATTAGGTGCAGATCGCCAATACCGGATGGGAAAGTCAGAGAAAATATGCTAGCGTTTTTTATCTTGTTTTACAACAGTAATTGCTTTATCTTCGTTAATGTTCATTAAAATAACTGGAGTAATAAATGTATAATTATCTTTTATTGGGCCTATATCATGTTCTATATAATTAAAACAGAATTCGCTAGCATCATTTACGCTGACTTCGTTGCCCTTAGTTACAAGTGGTATCTTGTTACATTCATGTATTATGTTTATTATGTCTATGAATATTTATGTATTGTACGTTCATTATATTTCATTTTCCTTGTTCATTATTTATTTTAATTTCTTTCATCAGGGAGGAAGATAGAAGTGGCTATGCTAGGGTAAGACTGTGTTGGTGAATTGAAGTGTATTGGATGTACTTTGCCGCATTAATATCGTGAAATCGACGGAACATTCGATTTTCATTTCGCTTAAAATTTGACCGAAATCAGACGAAATTCATTCGTGATTTCGAAAGATATTTTAAAGATTTTCTTTGCACCATAACACTAACATGTCCCAAATAAAAATTTAAAGATCATTTCGAATAATAAAAGCACGCTTGAGAAATTATAATGCGTGAAATAAATAGCACCGAATATCTCGATATTACACCATAAAGCAAATATTAAACGTGACTCGAAAGATATCGTCTGCCTTGCTGATGAAACACGTCCCTGTAAATACATCCCCACACACGAGCTTCTGTTTGTAAATAAATATCATTTCAGGCATGATGCGACTAACCTAATCTGAATTTGCGATTGCATTCAGTACATATCTGACGACGGGTATCATCTACCAGTACTAATTATTATTCGTTAATATTGCAGCTCGTACGATGAGACGGACGATGACTGTTTGTCGCCCAACATGGAGGAGGTCACGAACACGGAACCGATAGAAGACTCCAGCGTCGAGGATTCCACCATCAGCGAAGTGACGCCCGTGCCAACTCGAGTACGAGAACCCATAACGACTGGACCCAAACCTAATCCTGCGTACATCAACCTAAACTCCATTTACGCCATCGGAAACAACGACCGATGGAACCAAAAGGAGACAACGCCCGAAAGAAAGACCGAGAAACCGATCCCGCCAGAGAAACCCGTCAGCCTGATGATGCTAAACGGACGAATGGATAATCGGGTCGGTTTGAGCAACAATAGTTTCCTGTACTCGCATCTGCTGAATTCTGGGGCAAGCGGGGCGCGGGCGAAGGACCCTCCCTCCTACACGGCAGCTACCAGCGGGATGTACGACAAAGATAAGAAGGTGACGTCTCCCACCAAAGCCAAATCCCCTCTAGCCAGCCCTGTTAACGGTGTCAGCAAAATATCTGACAATTACGAGAAAGCAATCGCCGAGAGATTGAGCCCGCAGCGCGAGACGAGGCTCAACCGGAGTAGTTTGTTCAGTAAGGTCAATACTGGAATAGTATCCGGGAAGATAAAGAAGCCGAGGAATGATGATGATGACGACTACGCGCGCGACAGCGACGAGTGCTCCATTTAGACTTGGCTTTTCTGCCAGTGCCCGCTACCGAGGACGCCATCTTGAGTGAACTAGTGAACGAATGAACTAAGTGAACTATACGGTGATCGAACTTTGATTGAACCATTTCAGCGTATCCCACATTCGATACGTGCCTTGAGTTAGAGTAGACGTTGTGACGTAGTTTAGTCGTAGTTTTAACGGAACGGTGTGTTTTAACATCGAGTTAGCTAGTTACAGCATTTTCTAGTATTATTGACGTTTCTAACAAGTGTTTGTTTTACTCTTCAGTATTGTGCATATCAACTGTATCGTTTCATACATTCAAATCCAGTGCCCATATTATCTGAGCTAATGTCTTCCTCATAGTCAGCCAAATACTAGTTTAACATACGTTTGAATGTATGAACCGATGACGTAAAGGCCTATAAGTTTACCTTTTCACCTATTTTAGACTCTTCTACTGAACACATAAAATCCATATTTCTTTGTACGCATATCAATACCTAAATAACCAGTATCTGAATTTAATCTTGGTTTATTGTACCTATAGACAAGGGAAAATGGAGGAAGGTCGACCACTTTTTTTTTAGTATTGTATACTTCTAGATCAATCTTAATCAATACCTACTGTGTGCATCTCAGAAAGTTTCTACATTAAGAAATTGAACTAAAAAATATTTCTGCTAATTACTACCTACTTACTACAGTATTTAAGGTAGTGTAGGTACATGTGTACAAGTTAGTATTTTCAATAATCTAAGTAATTATAAGTATGGATATCATTAATAAATCAATAATTATTATAAATCATTGCCTATTTAAAATTCGATCCGAGTAAATGTAGAACTTTTAAAACAATACGAAGGTTTACAAAAATTTAAATTTAAAAAAATGGTTTGAAATTTAAAACAGTTTTACATTTACTCATTTTGACTGAGTCCGTCTTAGAGCTTACGTGTACGAGGGACAATTTTCACGATATTTTAATCTACATCGGTTAGATATTATATTGAAACCGGATCATTGTATTAAAGGAGATCTATTCTCGATCGAACATTATCTGAGGTACAAACAGAAGGATGTTAGGTAGAAGGATATACTTACAGAGAAGCTGTTAAATAGTAAGCTATATTTTGTAACATTGCAATTTGGGCAGGGGAGGGGGGGGACCAGTGGCTCCAAAAAGGTTGGGAACCACTGGTCTTTAGCAATTTCTGTTTTTTTTTTTTAATTTATGCTAGTGGTTTCGCCTATAACGATGGAGGCAAAAGCAACCGTGCAAACGTCCCCGTATGCGCAGCTCAAAGTATATAGTTCATATCATTGCGCCATCCATACAGATGCTATTTTAAATATCGCCAAAAGCCTTAACGAAACACAGCCAGCCGCTTTAGATATAGTCGTAGGCCGCTAATTATTTTACCTCCGACTGCACCTTATGGCGACTACAAAAGGATCATTCTCGTTAAACTCCGAGGTAAGATAAATGAGCGGCTACACTCCATTTGAATTCACTTTGATCTAAATGTTTAAAAAACTCAGGCTATAAAGCTACCAATTTAAATGCAAATAAAACGGTGGCAATTGGCATAGAGCTCGTCAAGGCTATAAATGAACGTGGCATAAAAAGGAACTAACGCTACCATCATACAAAAACGTCATTTTTGACAGTTCTTCTTTACCAGCAGCGCCACCACCCACGTTAATTAAAATTTAAAATTTTAAAGCCTTGTCTAACTGCACTGTGGTTGAGTTGTATATATATTTTTTTACATTTGGATCAAATTGTCACGGAGTTTAGGTAAAGGTAAACGCGCACAGGTAATCATGGTCGAGAAAGTATTTTTGTAAGGTCGAGTAGTGTTTTATAAAAAAATCCGTAGCACGCTACCACTCTGAAGTGTAGTAATTAGTATCGAAATCGTAGAATTTTTAAATGTTAAAAACAATTAAAGAGTATAGTGGATTTTTTAACTATATTCCTATCGCCTTATTATCTTTTATGTCATTATAAAGACAGTCATCCAAACCCTCTGAAGAAGAATCGGCCTTCGCCTCTGGTATACAATTTTTGTACGAGGTCTTAAAAATGGTTCTAAAATGGTAACAAACGTAGAGGTTCAAAGTTGTGTTTTATTCTATACACTTGTATCTTCTAATTTTCTAATAAATTTTTTAATTAAACATATTATAGCTTACAGCTATAAAGCTGTATATTGCTTCTAGAAAATTTTTAGTAGATAATATTCTTTCACTTCTCTAGTCTACAGGGTGCTACAAAATACACGGGTCTAATTACCTGATTGCAAGAAAATTATAGTAACACTGATGTATTGGATCATAAACAGTTACTTACCTCCAAATTTTAAGGACACAATATTACCATTTTAGTTAGCTCTTTAATTTTTTTTCCGAAATAGAAGCGATGGCGCATGCCACGAAAATCTATTCCTATATTTTCTTAATGGATAAAATTCCTCGATAAATGTACGTGAATGCCTACGTCTTTTTATATTAATTTAGTCACTAGGTATCTTATTTAATAAAAGTTAACAAACATCACGTTTACCAATTATTAACCAAAACATTATTGTTCCCATTTTTATAAATTTTATATAAAATGTTGTGCCCCTAAATTGTTTTAGGCTAATATTATACGATGTTTTAATAGTTATTATGATTACGGTTGTAACTCGGTTAATTTAATTCTAGATTTGTTAAATTATTTAGGTACATTAATTAGTATACCCAACTATCAATTTTAATATGTCAGAAACTTAGCGGAATTGTGAAGTTTTTTTATTAAAGTATTATCTAGCTGAACACTTTTTTCAATTTTAAAATAATTGATGTCAAGCCTAATACGCCTAACTACTCTAACTAGATACATAAAAGAGCTAGTTTGGCCTAATTCAAGATAAAAGTATCTTCGGATAATATGTTACTGACTGATCTGTTCTGTTGAAATATTCTATTAATATTCATAATATGCATGTTATGAATATATTTACTTTTAAGAATAGGTAGCTAAAAACTTGCAAAATACGCTGATAGTGAAGATAAGCCTCATGATAGCGCTTATGAATTTCTAGTGTTATTGCACTGTTATTGTTTTTTACATTACAGATTCCTCGACTCCTCGTACTTCCACGAATATATAATAGTGCCATTTTATGTATTAATATTATTTTATACATTTTCAACAGTAAAATGACTGTTTACCTGTAATAAGTAAAATCTTCTCTGAATATTATTGAGCAAGAGAGATTTTTTTTTAATATTTAACAATTTTGCGTAGCGTATGGTTACAATAAATGTAGTTAGTGTATATTTTCTTTACTGTTTTAATTTCAGGCTATTTTGTGAATTTGTATACCTATATGTAGGTACAAAATTATGTATTTTATATATGTTCGAACACAAATTGTAGAATTTTAGTATTTTTTAAAATATGACAACTCAGTGGTTTGTAACGCGCTAGACGTAACTATTTGAAACACTCTGTAGTTAAAAAATTGGTTTGTCGATCTAAAGATTTAAGATAGACGTTTACGCTCGTTCACGTATTGGCTGGTTTACATGTAGTAGATAAGTACCTAGTCAACTAAATTTTAACTTATGACTTTATACTTACTTTAGTAAATTTGAACTTGCTAGTCTTGCTACTTGCTTCTAAATTTGTGTTTACATGCAATTAATAACTTAAAATTATTATGTTAAAATTTAGTTGACTACTTATCAACTTAATACGTGTAAACCAGCCATATCGTAGCATCGTAGATTCTTGATCATTGGTCAATTTTGACGCGTGCAATGATGACTCACAAGTTACAACTCAAAACTGTTAAATTCATCAAGCCATCAGTACAGAAGTGGCGTTAGCAATAGATTATCAAATAATTACTACGAGCTACAAAAAATATTATGTTCTATGTGGATATGTGAACGATTTCTGTGTATTTTCTTATTGTTATTTTGGGTTCAAAGATTTTTAAAGCTAGAGCTTTTTGGTTGCTCAGTCATTCAGAATGCAGTTACGGTTACTTATTTCAAAAACTAATTAAAAAAAACTAGTTTGTCGTGCAAGTTTCAGTGAATGAGCAAGGCACTTTTGTATTTTGTAGATATACCTTTTAACCACTTTTCCCTAATATAATGTAATTTCCTATAATTCTTAAAAGTATTAAAATTAATGAAATAACCAATAATTATTATAATATTATTTAAAATATACAATTGAATTGATGTGTTTACGAATGTAATTTTATATTGTATCTACAACAGTGAATATTTGTAATGGATTTAGAACGAGAATCGTTTAGTGAGCGTGGTGCGTGCATAGTTTGTTGTGTTATAATTATTATTACGAGAAGGGTGACAGTACTAGTTAAGTACCTATCTTAATAAAGTACACTCAAAATAACTTGTTTAATTACGTCCTAGTTCTACGTACTCGCCTCTAATCCCGAGATCTGCTTTGTGTCCAGCGCCTCAGCACTCGGCTGAGCTGATTTTCTTACTTATTAAACATCTTAAAATTAGTGGGTAGGTCAAAAAAAATTGAACTATTTTGTTTCAAATCTTGTGTAACCCATTTATTTTTTAAACTATGACTTGTACCAGGAGCGCATATATGAAGAGGTGGTTGCGTTCAATTTTTTTGGCCTACCCACTAATTCTAAGATTTTTCTTGTGACTACCCCCAATATTTTGTTAAAATTCTTGTGAATTAAAAAATTAATAAGGGCAGCCTATTTGTTTTAAACTATGAAGTACCAGGAGCGCATAACGTAATATGAAGAAGTGTTTGCGTTCAATTTTTTTGACTTACCCACTAATTATAAGATTTTTCTTGTGATTACCCCCAATATTTTGTTTCAATTCTTGTAAATTGACAAATTAATGGTGGTAGCCCATTTGTTTAAACTATGAAGTACCAGGAGCGCATAACGTATGAATAGGTTTTTGCGTTCAATTAGATCTTTTGTGTCTACCCCCAATATTTTTTTTCAATTCTTGTAATTTGACAAATTAATGGAGGTAGCCCATTTGTTAAAAACTATTCTCTTCATACATTATGCACCAGGAGTGCATAATGTATGGAGAGGTGTTTGTGTTCAATTTTTTTTTGTGTCTACCCACAATTATTTTTTCAATTCTTGTGAATTGACAAATTAATAGGTTTAACCCATTTGTTTTAAACTATAAAGTAGGTACCTGAGGGCATAACGTATGAAGAAGTGTTTGAGTGCAATTTTTTCGACCTACCCACTAATTCTAAGATTTTTCATGTGACTACCCACAATATTTTGTTTTAATTCTTGTTAATTGACAAAATATGAAATTGTAAGTTTAGGCTATAATTTTTCAAAATATAAAAAATATTATAATCTTAGCTACTAGTCATTAAAAGACTACATTAAGACATCTATACTAATATTATAAATGCGAAAGTATCTCTGTCTGTCTGTCTGTCTCGCTTTCACGCGGAAACTACGGAACCGATTGTAATGAAATTTTGTACACAGATAGTCTAAAGCCTGAGAAAGGACAAAGGCTACTTTTTAACTGGAAAAAGGGGTTGTAAGGGGGTGTTTATGCGTAAATTTGTTCAAATTAAGTTAGTTTCAAAAATTCATAACAGGTGACGCTAAGAGTCGCCTACATCGCGCTATCGCTTGCTCATAAGTCTTTCAATAAGGGGTGGTACCATGTTAAGTAATTAGTAGTTTTCGATTCTTTCGATTGTTATACACGTAATTATAGGTCTACCAGAATCTGATGGCAAAAAGTGAGAAAACCAATTCACTCTAGCAATACCGGGGTAATAGGAATAAAACATTTTCATTCTTTTTTATTCCTTTAGCGGCTTATTTTGTTTGTGAAACATGAAAATATAAAAAAATATCAAATCAAGGATATTTTTTGAAAATCTGCTGTCGAAAATTGCCATCAGATTCTGGTAGACCTGGAGTCTGGCTAACGAAAGCGTGACCTGAGAAAAAGCGGGAAATTCAAAAAATCTTTATATGGTATCACTATAGTAGGAGAAAAATGTTTTGATACTTGTGTATTTTTGTGTTTACAATTAATTTGTAGAGTCTGTTCTAAAAGAAAACCGTTTTGAAGTTTCGAATGAGCTAGCGTTATTTTTATAAGCTTTAGAAAATAATGTTAGTTCACTCGAAACTTCGAAACGGTTTACTTTCGGAATAAATGTTATATAAGGGAAGAGACCTAATGGTAGACACTAAACTAATAGATGACAATAATGCCAAAAATACCATTAAAATAAGAATTACTCTAATTATTTCTCACCACTGTAAATTTTATAAGCTTCTCAAGCTATCTGTTGAATTGAAAAAATTAATTAGAGATGCCTTCGGGAACAAAATTTTAAAATGGGATCAGTTTTCGTAAATAATATGACCGCGTCAACACGCACTCGGCAATTTCTTAGCAAATAGGTTTCGGAAGGCGAAATCTTGCACGTAAGTTTTGAATACATTTATTTGATTTTTTGTAATGTTTTTTGTAATCTATTGATTTCATTGGATTTAATGGTCATCTCGTATACACTAATTAATGTTTATTTAAGATTTTTTGTCCATTTTCCCTAACAATATAAAGGGTGTCTACTATTAGTTTTTGAAAATGTAAAAAACCTAATAGATGACATGGATCTCATATTTGAGTTTTGCAATACATACTAAAGTTATTTTGTTTGTTATTCTACTGCAAAAATCATCACTATTCTCTTAAAATATAATTCTATTAACAATCTAAGAACTTAGAACTACTGCACCTAAAAATGGACGTGTCTAATATTAAACCTTGTACTTAGGGATTGCAATCCGGATACTTCGAAATCCGAAAA
Organism: Polyommatus icarus; assembly: GCA_937595015.1. Classification (NCBI taxonomy): domain Eukaryota; kingdom Metazoa; phylum Arthropoda; class Insecta; order Lepidoptera; family Lycaenidae; genus Polyommatus; species Polyommatus icarus. Next base: position 15,769,516 of record OW569328.1, on the reverse strand, counting down.
ATCCGGATAATCCGGATTTTTAGGGTCTTTAAAAAATCCGGATTTTTATTTTTTAAAATCCGGATTTTCGGTTTTTTCGAATAGTAGATAAAATAATGAAAAGAAAGCTTTACGCAATATAAAATATATTTAAATGTATCATGTAATATCTGACATACATATTCACATTTGTTTAAAGGCGATATCACAACTTTGCGTGGTCTACACGTACCAAAGTCAAAATTTCGTATGTCTAACATTCCATTGTGTAGTTATTTGGTGCCTGTAATTACATTTCTTTATATTTTTTCATTTAATTTAAAAGAAATAACTACATATTTTAATTTCTTATAACCTAGCTTTCATTTTACTATTTTATTATGCTTTCTATATGATAATATAAATGCAATGATAGTAAATTTACAATTATTTTAGAACATTTTTGTATTGAACACTATATTTTTTCTATAAAATATGTTGTTTTTGTTTACATTGAGGTTATAATTATAAATTATAATAATTATTGTTTACGTAACCAATTCTGATTTCTGATTCTGTTTAATTAAATAAAGGGATATAGTAAATTTATAATATAACGAAATGTTGATTTAAAGTTTAAATAATTATTTTAAGTCATTATTTTGTGCAATAGTTTAAATATAAATATACTATCCAACTACTTGACAAAAGAGCCGCCCGAAGCTTTCACTTATCTTGCCCCAGCGTCACTGTTTGCCAGCCCAGCTGATATGCCTCCAGTGGGGAGTTTATAACTGTGTTCTAGGCTAAAATCTTCGCAATCGTTGGTTCCTCATTGGTTACGTAACCGCTGATGAGTTGGCTAGTAAGAAAAAAAAATAGAATCCTTGCCAGAAGCCTAATTGGACAATGTAAGCTCAACAAGCTCTTTTACAGAATAGCTGGTGTTTATAGCATTACGACCTGCAAATTCTGTGACACACCTATTCACCTTCTACTTGACTCTACTTCTTTACTACAGAGCAAAAACTCTCCTAATTTACTAAAGAGAACATTTGTGGTGCCAATCCCAATCACGTCGTTATGAGCAGCACTGGGTTGGGGACTGTACCAGGAATCACAATAAATCCTCAAGGATCGTCGTAACGTCAGAATTGCAGTGATCTGCCTTTGGAGGAAAAAAAATACCTCTAGAGCATAGCGCTATCTTTTCTTAGGCCTAGATACCCACTCAGTCGATATCCAGCCTAGGTGTAACGCGGATAACGTGAACAGCCCAATGCCACAATAGCTTGGCCGTCTTGATTCCTACATCTGTGATTTTAGTTTGGCAGCACATTATGTTTTTGTTTTGTTGAGATTTGAGCTCTATTGCTCTTTAGCAGAGCCTGAGTTAGAACTTTTATTAATCGTAAATCGGTCAATGATCAAATTTGCGCATCGTTGGTTATAACGAGCGAAATAGACATATCAACGAGTCTGCGCTTCAATGAGATTGGTAAGTCACCATTCTTCATGGACATTTTTCTGCCATTCTGTAATCATAAGAAACTAATTGGACCAAGTACAGGTACTCGTTGATATAGTGAATTCCTTGCTCGTCTACCTCGACCCTACGTCTCGTACTATTGATCATTGTTTGTCTTTGACCTATTTTTTGAAAGTTCTACCTCTAGGCTTGCAGATCTTGGAGCATAATTTGATGATGTGCGTCTGACGGCTGTAGGCGCAAAAATGAATAAGTCGTCGATAAAACGGAGATTGCTTAGGTTTTTCTTGTTATCTAAAGTTTCACATTTTTAAATAGTTAAAATCAAGGTATTTTCAAGTTCTTAATAATAATATTTAATGTACCAAGACATTTTATTTTGCACTTTTAAAATTAATGTTAAATGAAGAAATAATAAGCAAATAACTCACATTTTAAGCTGTTTATCAAAAATATTTAAAAAACTACAAAAAATCCGGATTATCCGGATTTGAGGATGAAAAAATCCGAAAATCCGGATTTTTTTAAAAATCCGTTTTTTGCATTCCCTACTTGTACTGATCTAAAAATCGATTGCTTTAGTTTTTTAGCAGTAAAAAAAAGAAAAAGGAGAGCTGAGAAAAGAAAGAAGAAAAAAGAAGAGGCAAAAGAAGCATGGAGACTAAAGACTGAAAATAAATTTGCTAGGAAAAAAAAGACGGGTTGCACTCCGGGAGTGCCGATAAAACTTGATTATTTACGTTGTGCATTTTTTAACCCATTTTTTATGAAAATCGATTATTAAAAAATCGTTTTTTTTTAATTAATCGAAACCTTTACAATCGATTAAATTTTTAACCCAATTTTTATGAAAATCGATTTTTAAAAAATCGATTTTTTGAATTAATCGAAACCCTTACAATCGATTAAATTTTAAACCCATTTTTATGAAAATCGATTTTTAAAAAATCTTTTTTTTTTTTTTATTAATCGAAACCCTTACAATCAATTCGAGTTCGAGTTCGACACAAAACACTACTCTCCAACCGTCTTACGGTTTTTCCAAGGTTTTTTGATCAGCACGAGAATCTGACGTGAGTTTCACAGTTTTTACCCATCCCACAAAAGTGCTCAACGCCGCTAAAGAAGTTTTCACTTCAAAAATATGAAAAATAAAAATAAAAGGAAACTTAGTTTCAGCATGGAAGAAGAATGAATAGAATTTGGAGACAACGTGAATAATATTTCTGATGCATGTAGTGACTATGATGAAGTAAATGAAATCTTTTGAAAAATGGCAAATAAAGACCTAATTTAATAGGGAAAAATATGTAAAATGTAATGTAATGTTCTATGTCAACTATTAGTTCATATTGGTGTCTACTATTAGTACTTAGGACTCAGTTTACAAAAAGACCAATAATATACTTTTTTTATTGATTTATCAGAGAATTAGTATAATAGTTTTATTTTGCAAGAGTTACTAAAGACATGGAAGAAGTTATCAATCCTTTATTTTCATAAATATATATTTTATAACATTCAAATGTTGCATGTTTCCTTAAAGTGTCTGCCATTAGGTCTTCTCCCTTAATTGAATATTAAATTAAACCTAATGTTAAAAGTATGTAGATTTATTGATACATAAATTAAGTATTTATACTTGATTTTTAATTATGTTTAATTCGAATTTGAATTTAAATGTTATCATCGTAATATTATTTATCGTAAGTAAATATATTAAAAAATCAGCTCAAGGATAAAAATTCATCTACACTCCATATACAAATTAAAGACAACGACAAACATAGACTTTGACGTGTGTTTCACAAAAGAATAATATTGCCATATTAAAACTAATAGGGCCCGGATTTATATGTAAATACATATTTTTGTTTTGCGTGAGTTTCAGCCTAGAATGTGTTTTTTACACGAATTATCATGTTTCGACCGTGAAAAACCAAGTTTTATTTTCCATATTTTTTTCATATTTTAGGGTTTTATAAAGATAAGTCCATATTTTGCAAGAAAATGTCACAATCGTCCATATTTTCACAAAAATACAAAAAAAAAATACGTTCCCGCCACCATGCGGCTGCGTATTTCGTTCCTCTCGCGCTTTATCGTCGTGTTTATTGTTTCCAAAGAAGATTATTCCTTCAGGATTCAAGCCCCATAAGAGCACCGGTGATCGCAACAACAATAGCATTTCCAAGAATCCGCGATCGAAGGATTAATAAAGAAATAGAAAATAAAGTTGCAGATGCAAAAGGTCCTGTTGCTGACATGGCTAAACAAAAACTGAAGTATGTTTCGGTCTTCGGGTAAAATAAAAGATTTAAATACGTAATACACAAAAAAAATCAAAATTATGTGCCGATTAAAGCGTAAAAACGGGACCCTATTACTAAGACTTCGATGTCTGTCTGTCACCAGGCTGTATCTCAAGAACGGCTATAGCTAGACTTCTGAAATTTTCACAGAATGTGTATATCTATTGCCGCTATAACAACAAATACTAAAAACAAAATAAAAAGGCAAAATAAATTAAGCGTGGCTCCCATACAAAAAACGTAATTTTTTTGCTATTTTTCGCTCGATATCAATAATGGCTACAGCTATGCACTTGAAATTTTTACAAAATCCTCAATTATTCCTATCCTTAATTAAGTACTCAAATAATTGATAAAAAATTAAAATAAAATAAATAGTTAAGGGTTACCTACACTAAAACAATGTTTAATTATTGTAATTTTATAGTCCATATTTTTCCATATATTTTCTGTTTTATAGTCCATATTTATTCATTTTTTCGGTTTTGTTGTACATATTTTGGATTTTTAATACATATTTTTCCGGGCCCTACTTATAAGGAAACTCCAGGACACGCTTTCGTTAGCCAGACTCTTAAATAAGTCACTACGCAATTATACTTTAACTATGCAGTGATGAGTGACGTAACCTTAAACCTACCAATGATAAATTAAATAGTTTATGGGTAAAGCTAAAGTTGTGTAATGGTTAAAAATTTGGTATATGATATATGGTATAAATAAAATATATTTAAAAAAAAAATGAAATATTATGTGCACACTGCGTGTTGTTTTTGATATTTTGATTTAAGGGGTACCAGGATTTTAAAAAGCTTTGACACCAATTTTGTTGACACCGCGCTATAAACTAAAGTCCACGCAGACGAAGTCAAAAATTAGTTAAAGTATATAATTATTAGTTCTATTTAATTTTTTAACCTATCATGCCCCATAAGATCACCGGTGATCGCGACAACAGTTATAAAATAACGATAGATTTCCAAGAATCCGAGATCGAAGGATAAGGACAATTACTAACAATATCACAATATACAGGGTGTAACAAAAACAAGTAATAATACTTTAGGGTGTGTACGTGTTCCTTGTAGAGAGATCACTGTGAAAGTAGCAGCGCTGAAAGACCAAATTTTTTTTTCACTTTTGTATGGGGAAACTCGTGACGCTCGGGCCCTTGCCCATACAAAAGTGAAAAATTTTTTTCGTCTTTCAGAGCTGCTACTTTCACAGTGAACTCTCTACAAAGAACGTACAGACCCCTAAATTATTATCACTTATTTTTGTTACACACTGTATATGTCGCAGTCATCTGGTTTAATCTGCGATTCGATTGAATGACTAGCGCATTCATTGAATGACACCATTCAATTGAATGACTAAAGGACTGGACAACTCGTCAAGACGTTGACTGTAACGTTTAACTAAAAGTCATATATCGAAATCGTTAAATGGGATGCTATATTTTTTTCAAGTGGCGGTTGACGGGGTAGTTATAGGTAAATCCACGCTTACATATTATTTTATTAGTTATTACAAATAAAGCACTTTAAAGTAAATGTAATCGATAAAATATCAACGCAGTGCTGATAAGCTTCATAGCTGATAAGCTATGCGAGCTGTTTGACGCCATATTTATTTTAAAATGAAATACGTTCAATTACTGATTAGTGGTTTCATGTCCGCTATCTTAAAAACGCTATGCTGCAAATCGCTAACTAGTTGAACGTTGAGGGACGATCGTTCAATCGACGTTCGGCCGAGTCATTCAATTGAATGGTGTATTTCAATTAATGTGCTAGTCATTCAATCGAATCGCAGATTGAACCTGATGACTGCGACATATACATAACATTATTGAAAGCATATTATATTAAAAGTGTTTATAATATAATTGCTAAAAATGCCAAGCTTTGTGAGGGCTCGTGTCATCACACCTTGACTGACTGATGAAAACACATCTACATAATAAATAAAAATTACTATGATAAAGCACAAATCAATAGGCGTGATAGTTTTTCCGTAAAGTGTACTACAAAATGTTCAGGTTATTATAATATAATATAGGTAGTATACTAAGGTAAATGACTAGTAGATTGGACAGTACTGAGTACCATTCATTGGAAAGAGCACAAGAACACATTATTGTTGCTTTAAAAAAGTAAAAGAACGCCTGTTTTTTAAGAATAACAGTCAATTTTAAAGCAACATTAATAAATATTATGGTGGACTGGTTTTGTGCTTTTTCCAATGACTAGTACTGTCCAATCTACTAGTCATTTACCCTAAAACAGTAAAAAGAACTACTGTCAAAATATGTCAAATAACTGTCAAATGTCATCAAACTCAGCTGATAAATTTTGAAATTTGACGTTAACTTTTGTTTTGCTATTTGCATTTTGCTCAGTGATTTTTGTTGCTTTTGTGTAGTTGTGTAGTTGAAACTTGAAATTATTAAAATAATCTGGGTAGGTACTAAAAAGCCTACTACCTCACCTTAGGTCAAATGATATGGAAAACACTGAACATACGCCAAGCTTTTAGTTTACTTAGTTTTTCTAAAACAGTATCGGTCATGCCGTTTTATGCCGTGGCGAAGGGCCGAGTGGCTGGAATATACATGACTTGGCCTGACTGTGAGGCGCAGGTGAAAGGCTTCCCTGGAGCGAGGTACAAAAAGTTTAATAGTGTGGTTGAAGCTGAAGATTTCATTACCACCAACGGCGGTACCGTAGCGCAAAATAATAAGCCAAGTAGTGCTGCGGTCAAAACCAGTAATCCAAGCTTAAAAAGGTCCTATTCTACAGCTGCAAACAATAAAAACAACGATAACGCCCAAAAGAAAACAGTTAAAAAGTCACGCAAAAGTGACACCAAAAACAATGAGTGGCCCGACTCGGAGGATTCGGAAGAATTGACTGAAATAATCACAAAGCAGATGGACGACATAGAAAAGAGATTAGCTGGTTTTCAAAAGGGAGTGGACAAAATATATAAACAGAGTGCCAAGAATAAGAAAACCATACTATTACAGGACTATTCAAGTTCAAATTCGTTTCAAACAGACCACAAAGGGTATGTTCAGGTTTATACAGATGGGGCGTGTTCGTCCAACGGTCGGAATGGGGCTCGAGCTGGTCTCGGAGTGTACTGGGGTGAGGGGCATCCACTAAACTTGAGTGCCCCAGTTTCCGGCCGAGCCACAAACAATTGTGGTGAGATACAAGCAGCCACGCAGGCTATTAGGACTGCACTCGATCATGGAGTCACCAAGCTGTCCATAAACACGGATTCTAAATTTTTAATCAATTCAGTAACAAAATGGATGACAGGTAATGTGCAATCCTTACTTCCTTACTAATGTATGCCTGTTACCTTTATGCCTAAACTGAACCAATTTAATTAAAATATAAATAAAACCGACATAGGATATTTTTATTGCAAAAAATTTTATGGTTTCCTTGCAATAAACAAACAGTGCACATCTTCTAGTCTGGAATTTTAAATAAAAGTTGCAGAAAATGTATGTAACAGTATTATCTGAATTCTGAAACAAGTAACCACTCTGCTACCGACACAAGGACAAGTTATTTTTAATGTCTGTGTGCCCAAGCACAAAATAATATGAAATATCCTTATTAATAAAAAGTAACATAAATCTAATCTTTTTTTTTTTTTTTTTGATATCGCAGGGGAAACCCATCATGGGTGCCCCGGGTTGGGTACCCCGGGGGTATGTGAGACTCTTACTCACTAAAACCACCTGCGGTTCGCCTTCAGCCGTATAACGGAGGGAAATCCCGGATCTGTCTAACACAGGACTCCCTCCACGACTGGCCGGTCTATCTCAGACCGGACTTCCACCAAAGTAAGGGAACGCTTAGGCGAACTAAAGCGTTCCCCTCGGCGCCGGGACTGACAAAGCCGGGCAGGTTCCCATCCTGACCCGGAGACCCGTTAGACGAGAGATTGGAGGTTCGCACCTCCGCACTCCCGTCCTACGCCGGCGGAGCGGCAGAGAGGTGGGGTCATTCTCTCTGTCCCGCTCCGTGGCCTTTTTCTGCGACATGACAAATTCGCAGAAAGAGACCGCCGCCTGCCAGGCCTCGTCGCTCTCGAGCATGCAGCGCACCATGCTCGGGAGCGAGAGGTCCTCGCCCTGCACTGCCATCAGATCGTGGCAACATAAATCTAATCTGACCTAAACAGTATTAATGAGATCTGGTGAGTAATTATCTTAATTTTTTTCAGGTTGGAAAAGAAATGGTTGGAAGTTGAAATCAGGGGAGCCTGTTAAAAATGAAGTAGATTTTAAAGAATTAGATAGCTTACAAAATAAGTTGCAGATTGAGTGGAACTATGTAGAAGCCCATCAGGGCGTACATGGCAATGAGAAGGCAGACCAACTGGCAAAGGCTGGTGCTGCCATGTACAATCTCTGAGTGTTGCCTTCAAATCTTATGTTATCAAGAGAAAATTGTTGAAATTACCTAAAACCAAGTTATTTAAGTTTTTTCTTTTTAAAGGTAAAAAATCAGTTGCTAGCCTTTTTTTTATTAAATAATAAGTAATTTATTTCATTTTATTGAAATCTATAAATGATGTTTTGTTCTGAATTTTGGTCCAGTGCAAAAAGGATTATGCTTAGCACAAACCTACGCGACCACACGACTGCGAAGCGGCAGCGTCAATACAAAACACACATTTGACAACTTGTCAAATGTGTGTTTTGTATTGACGCTGCCGCTTCACAGTCGTGTGGTCGCGTAGGTTTGTGCTAAGCATTATTGTTTTGATTAAACTAAGAAATAGATGATTGATAAACTAAGGATCAGTCACACTGAAACAAAATAAGGTGTAAGGCAAATATGCCTAGCCATGCTGCGTCTCCCAATGACTTGTTTGATGTGTACCAATTAATTGTTATACAGAGTGTAATAAAACTAAGTGATTATACTGATAATACTTTTGTATGATACTGCATAGCATACCCATGCAGTAGGTATGTGTCCCTTATAGTAGAGTTCGCTGTGAAAGTAGCAGCGCTGGAAGAGCAAATTTTTATTTTGTGATTTGTATGGGCAAGTGCCCCTGCATCAGGAATTTCCCCATACAAAAGTAAAAAAAAAGTTACTCTTTCAGCGCTGCTACTTTCACAGTGAACTCAATACAGGGGATATAAACCCTAAAGTATCACTTAATTTTGTTACACCTTGTATGTAACATAATGTAAGAATATGATCAATACTGTTTAGGCTTTGTACTAAATCATTATATGTATTGACTCATGATTTTGAGGTTTTATTTTATTATGTTTATAATGTATCATGATGTATAAATGTAACCACCATACAACTCTTCATTTTTTTTTGCTTTGCTCAAGTACCAAGATTGATTAGCGAGTATAATATTTAGGAAATATATTATAAAGGAAAACAAGAAAAATAACTTATATTATGGAGAAAGTTTTATTATATTGGAAATAAACTTATTGTTTCCTATTTCCTATAAAATAAACATTAGGATGTAAAAACAGTGTATCGTTTAAAAGTCATTATTGTATTGCTTTAATTATTGAATGGAGCTTATTATGATGTAATATTTACAAGCTAAGCAAATGCAAATCTTTTGACTAATCACAAAAAATATGTATTTCAGAATAGAGTACCTTCTGACATCAGAATTTGGAAGGCACAATTTTTACACAATTTGAGTTAGTTAGTTGGCGTTTGATTACTATGGATTTTCTCGTTACTCAATTACAATTTTCGTTTTCTTCTTTCGTGCTTATTCCTTAAAATATAAAATTATTTACAACTAATACTAACTCTTAATCCTCATACAACATAATATCACTTGATACAATTTTTCATAGGCAGCAAGATACAGTAGTACTTATTTACATATTTTATTTTTTATATGAAACAATTTTTAACATAATAAAAATCGCGAAATTTGCGGTGTACCAGCATATAAAAAACAAGCCAGTTAGATAATAATTAATAGAAATATATTTTTAAAACAATGATGAGCGAGTTTCAGACTTCGCATTTTGAAACATAATTTGTATAATAATTTTATTCATACAATAATACATGGTTGAGGGAACTTGCTCATATAAAATAGTTTAAGGTTCGGAATACCCCATGTAATATTGCTGGCACAAGATAAAAAAGGAGAAAAAATATATGATTAAAGAATATTATGCTGGGAATATTTTAAAACTAGGAATCAACTTATGGAAAGAAATTGTAAGTTTGTAGAGCATCGTCTCTATCAGCAAGCACTACCAATGTGACGTTTAAGGGCGAGGCCATACGAGCGTAATTTTGTGAGTCGTGAGTCGCAGAATTTCGGTCGCGTAAATATTTTTTCATACAAATCATGACTCACAAAATTACGCTCGTGTGAATCAAACAGGACTTTTGTATGAAACTGAATGCAGCAGAATTTCTGCCAACCGAAATTCTGCGACTCACAACTCACAAATTATGCTCGTTTGGCTTCATCCTAAAACAAGAGACATATTATCTACAATGACTAAAGCAGAATCATTGTCACTTTAGAGTTTAGACATTATGTAGGTTCCCTAAGACGTAAATTACCTGTTTCAAGATGAAATTTATATTTCGAGGACTAACATTGTTTACAACTTAACAGTAACAGTCTTAATGCAACATTTGAGTAAGTGATCTAAACATGTAAAGAATGGTTTCACGTAATACCACCACAACACTATCCAATACACTACTAGCACAGAATACATATTAGTACAAGTACTACTACAGTAGGCGCGCGAGTTCATGTCCATCCTGAGGAATGCGGTAGTGCTGTGACCTAATTAATTATGGTAATGTCGATGTCGATAATTATTACACATTTGTTCAACCATATCTATCACAAACACTCGACTGCGGACGAATGCGGCGAGGTGGGTGAAGGCGGGGCGCGATGCCCCCGCGCGTCACCTCAGGCCCCGATGGACATGAACTCGCGCGCCTACTGTAGTAAGAAAATAAAGTGTTATCAATGTTTTCTTACACTTATATTATTTTTGCTTTATTACAATACACAACACATATTGATAACCAAAGCAAAAACAACTAACAAAAGTAGTGAACACCTTTTTCTTACCGTGATCAATGATCGTAAATCATAATAATTCACAATAATAATTCATAATAAAAACTACCATACTGGATACCATGTTATTCATTTATAATAGCTATACTCAACCTGCGGCCCACAGGGACTTTATGAGTAGCCCGCGTGAAGTTAAACCATTTTGAAATTTACGTCCACTGGCAAAATAGTGCAGTCGTCGTGAAAGTTATGAATTTTTTTCCACTTAAAAACGGTTATTTTGAAGAACGTTATTTTTTAGGCCTTAAAATTTATTTGTGACGGCCCGCGACTCCGAGACCAACGTGTTGGTGTCCCGTATAAGAAAAGGTTGAGTATATTTATAACCTTTTTAAAGTTGTACAAAATAAGTAGAATATAATTTGGGTTATTGAATCATCGAAAAAAGGGATTGATTGATTAATTTCGAATAGAAAAGAAATTAGTGACCCATTTTACACTATTCATTGAAACCCAAAATATGTAATCTTACTTGAACAGAGAACTTGACTATATGCTACTTTTAGGATAAGCGTTGCTTATGTACATTTTGCAGTTAATATTATTATTGCTCAACTGTGTTCTTCGTTCTACGTTACTTGTTGGAAGACACAATCAAATAAGTTGCTTTATTATGCTGCAAAATAAAGGTTTTTACGTAATTCTACGTAAAAACTAGTTTTCAATATTAATACTGTACAAGTCTTGAACATTATGTAGCTTAGTTTCTTAATGAAGTTAAAACATAACATACAGAAGTTTTGGGATGCAATGATAAAAACAATATTTGATACATGAACTCATTTCTAAATTATAAGCCCATTGGTGAGTGCAAAATCTGCAGATCTGCAGCACTCAACTTTATTGCGAGTCTTATCATTATAAGTCACGTCAAACCACTAGGTTTAAGCTGCCGCGTTCAGCATGCTTAGCATGGCCATAGATATGGTTTCTTACTTTTTGGAATAATACACAAAGTATTAATATGAGATTTACAAAGGAGATCTGTAATTTTGATCCTATATTCTGTCAGTGTTTCGTATCGCATTTTGTGGTAATGCCAGGCCTGTCTCACTTCCATACAAACGGTGCAAAATTGCCGAGATATTTACCTACTATTCTGGAAAACAAGCTAATTTCAACCTTTTGCATTGCGTTTAGCGTTCATAGTACAATAACTGTCTGCCGTCTCGCTTCAATGTGCCAGGGCTGTCAAGCGAGCGGCGCGGTGGCGCGGGGCCGGGTACTATTACTTTTGTATCGCGGATGCGTGCGTTGCGTATGCGACAAGTCGAGCGAGTGCCAGCCTATCGAGACTAGTCCGGTGACCGGACGCTTGCGTTTATCATACCTAAACTCGGGAGTGAAACTTCTGTACCGTAAGGTACTAATTATGTATTCTGTGGTAATGCTAAGCATGCAGCAGACAGAATTCGATCTCGCTGCACTCACACACTTTTTCACTCTGTTTTTATGTCAGCAGCCTTGACGACCGCAGGCGCTAGCTATTGAAAGTACTGTATGGTCTGTGTGCGGCGCGGCGTGACTAGCGGCGCGTTGTTGCCCGACCCTACTATGAGGTAACCACCGGACGTCATAACCTTTTTCTGTGTGCCTTCTTCGTTGTTCATCTGAAAGTAATAAAAAACCACTTATTTTTTTATCAAAAATTTTAACAAATTATTGCAATGTCATTGGCTCTGGTATGTATGCAAAGTCGAATTAATAAGACTACTGGAAATAGTTAAAAATCGTGCTCAAAGATTGCGTTACATACACAGACATAGATCAAGATAGATACCGCATGTCGCCCCATTTGTATGAAAACGAGCGTGCTACTTTTTTCCTACCTACTGTGACGTATCGATGATAAGAAACATATCCATTATCAAGGCTGCAACGTTTCTATTTGAATTTCTACAGCTCATTACGGCACTTTAAGGCATTTAGGCATTTTTTAAATTTCAATTTACTTCCGATTCCGATATCAGACTAAAGAACAGACTTTCGTTTCCAAACGACGAGCAATGCTCGTCGTTTGGAAACGCGATATGGCACGCGAAGTACATACACATATCTTGACCTATGGTTATTTTTTATAAATACAGTATTGTTTGTTTTTGTACATTATTTGTTATAAATACAGCCCAAGCCAATAAAAGCGTGTTAATTAAAATGGAGATTGGCTAAGACTTGATAAGGCACACATCTTAGCATTGATATTAAAATTGGGATTTACAATAATATTTAAATGTAATAAGTATAGTAAATTAAATAGAACATTAATTTCAGATGAGACAAAACAAAGTGACACAACAAAGACCCGCAATTTAGTTGCGCTAAAATTTGTTTCAGCGCAACAAAATTGCGTCCAAAGTATCTGGATACCAAAGAGAAAATAGAGGTAATAGAATTATAGACGAGACTGACAGACAGACTTTAATAATATTATAATAATAACTAGCTGACCCGGCAACGTTGTTTTGCCATATAAATAACCGAATCTCAGACCTACTCAATATGCTCACAAAATTTCATGAGAATCGGTCAAGCCGTTTCGGAGGAGTACGGGAACGAACATTGTGACACGAGAATTTTATATATAAGATATGTAATGTAACGCCTCCGTAGTCTAGTGATATAGAGCGCGGCTCTTGACTAGGAGGTCGTGGGTTCGATTTCCGCGTTGGAAACATGTTATTTCCAAGTCTGGTTAGGACAATGCAGGCTGATCACCTGATTGTCTGACAAGTAAGATGATCCATGCGTCGGATGGGCATGTAAAAAGTCGGTCCTGTGCCTGTTCTCTCGCCAGTCGTGTCGGTCTTCCGTCCCACTGGGTTATGAGAGTAAAGGAATAGAGAGTGCTCTTGTGTACTGCGCACACACTTGGGCACTATAAAATTACTCCTGCGTAGCTGGCCTGGTTCCAATGAAACCGGCCACCGTCACTGAAACCGGTGTGGGAGCTATTATTAATAATAATATGTATGTGTACCTGGTTGTTGAGTATGAGCGGGGGTGCCTGCGTGGTGCCCGCCTTGTAGCCCACACACTTCATCCCCGGCATACCGTTCTTGTCATCCATCATGCTCACTGGAAAAAACGGCGAAAAGGTTTATTTAATTGTATTTTTAAATTTAAATAAGAAGTCCACAAAATTGTCTGAAGATTACTCATTAGTTCAGAGATAAATAATTATAATTACCGTGTGGGGAAAATAATATTTTTTCTCTGGAATCTCGCCTACTTATTCTATAATATTCTTTCTATATATTCTTATTCCATAAAAAAATATTATTGTTACTTCTTAAGTTTTTGTAATATGTATGATGTAAATGATGTGATGAATATGCGTGGGAGTAAGTTGGATGTTGTTTTGACGCGGAAGGGCGCTGTCGCTAGTTGTGACCATGTACCGGGAATGGAACTGGTCCCGATTGACCTATATCATCCTCCTCTTGACGTTACTGTCTCTATCGTGTCGTGTAAGCCCACTGAGGCTATGGAACCTAGTAACGTTAACCAGCGTCATGATTACAATTTCACCAGAGCTGATTTTGTGCAACTATACCATACTCTGAAAACTGCCCCTTGGCACAATGTTCTAGATAATACTGACACCCATTTTGCTACAGATACATTTTATAATATCTTGTATAACGCTTTCGATACTTCTGTTCCCAAGAAAAAAAGACAATCCTCGGGCAACAGGCGGTATCCTGTCTGGTTCACTGCAGATATTGTTAGTGGTTTAAGACGAAAAAAACGACTGCATAATAAATGGAAACGTACTCGTTCCGAGCTAACCTATACTCAATTTAAGAACCTGCGTTCGGAACTGAAAACGAAAGTACAGGCAGCGTATAGCTCCCATTGCTCTGCCATTGAAAGCAGGTTGTTCAAATATCCAAAGCAATTTTGGCAGCACATTTCCAATTTAAAATCTAAGGGTGGGTTTGAACCAACTGTATCATTTAACGGTTCCTTCTATTCTGGAGCTAAAAGTGCTGAAGCATTTGCTCGATACTTCTCCAGCGTTTTTCTCCCTGATGTACCTAAACTAGATCCCAATTCAGAGCCTGTAAATGTAAATGCAGTAGGAACTAATATAATTCTTCCGTGCTTAACACCTGGAGACGTAGGAAAGGCTATTGATAAGCTAAAAGCACAAAGCTCGATAGGCACTGATAGTGTACCCCCATATGTCCTAAAAGCGTGCAAAGACATCTTTACCGTTCCGTTATGTCATCTGTTCAACACATCACTGAAAGCTGGAATATATCCTAAACAATGGAAATTATCTAGGGTCACACCTATTCCCAAAACGAGCGATCGACTATCAGTAGAAAACCACAGACCTATAGCTGTCTTGCCTTCTGTTGCTAAAGTTTTTGAGCTTGCACTACATAATATACTAATGAAACAGATCCGTGGAATTCTTTCTGACAACCAGCATGGTTTCCGTCCTGGTCGCTCTGTCAGTACCAACCTTCTAGCTCACGTCGACATAATTTCTAAGGCTCTTGACGCAGGCTATCAAGTGGACGTTCTATACTTTGATTTCTGCAAAGCCTTTGATAGAGTCGATAATGACGTCCTCCTTAAAAAGTTGTGCGCTCTTGGGTTCTCTCCTGGTCTAGTTCGTTTTTTCGCAGATTATCTTCGTGATCGGATGCAATTTGTGGGGTATGGATGTTTTGAAAGTGCCCCCTATCACACACGCTCTGGTGTTAGCCAAGGGTCAGTGTTGGGCCCTCTCTTATTTCTTATATTTATTAACGATCTTACAACCATTATTAAGTTTGCTAAGTGTTTACTGTATGCTGACGACCTCAAGATTATTATGATAATAAAATCTCTTTATGACTGTCTTCTTCTGCAAAAGGACTTGGATGCTGTACTACGCTGGAGTATTTCCAACAACCTTTTATTTAATATGAATAAGTGTAGCCTAATGACTTATGGGCGGAAGCTACACCCGATCATCTTTGATTACTCTATGGATGGTCATATTATTTCCCGTGTCCATAGTATCAAGGACTTGGGGGTGTACTTTGACAAAACTCTTACGTTTAAGGACCACATATATGCGACGGCTCAAGACAGTTTTAAACGTCTAGGTTTTGTACTTCGCAACGCTAGGGACTTTAAAAATCCCGCCGTTATAAAATTGCTGTACAACGCACTAGTACGCAGCAAGCTGGAAACAGATGCGTGTGTCTGGGCTCCTTATACAGCTACATCAACCCTGATGCTAGAAAAAATCCAAAAGGCGTTTCTCAGATTTTTATTTAGAAAAGTGTATGGATACTACCCTTACATGTACCCAACGGGTTATCTCTTGGGTATCTTGGGTTACCAGTCTCTAGAGGTGCGACGAGGTGTAGACCTAATATTTGTTGCCTTAAAAATTCTTCGCAACATAATAGATTGCCCCGAACTCCATGCCTTAATTTTCCGCTTGTATGTGCCTGATAACTATTTGAAGCACCGTCCTAGCCGTCGGCCAAAATTATTTGCACTGCCGACATGTCGGACTGTCGCGAGAGCTGAGTCCCCACTGTACCGAGCATTAAATTTGCTCAACGCCCTTCTGTCGGCCAATCCTGAGTGTGATGTGTTTACTGATAAGTGGATGGATTTGAAGAGAGTATGTATAAGATTCTGTGAGAATAAGTATCAAAGGGTATCTTCTGTTACTATTTAATTTGTGTAGTTAACTGTTTGTGTATTTTTTGTGACAATGTCATCACTAATTTTAAGTTAAGATAGTGCTTAGTTGTAGTTAATTATTGTAATTGGGGTAACCCGTTTTAATTAACTTTAATAATAAATAAATAAATAAATAAATAAATAATTCCTCTAAGTTCGCGCGCAAGCTACATAATATATAGTAAAACTGTGCTTCTTTTGCGGTATACGCTAACTTGAGTTAACAAAATATGCTGATTATACACAGTGTTTTAAAAGTGGCTTAGTAAACCAAAAGGGGGTGACTTTGGGGATCATTCGGAACAACTTTTTTTTGAAAATTTGCGATAAAAAAAATTGATTCTCTGTAGAAACTTTTGGTGACGCGACTTTTTTACTATGAAAAACAATTTTTTTCGCACAAAAGTTTGTCGCGGGGGCTGCTGTCCGTCATGTGTGCGCTGCGACGGTTATTTGCATGTAAAACAACGCAACGGCAGCGCTGCGTCGACGCAACGCTGACGCAACGCGCCGTGTGGACTAGCTCTTAATATATCCAGCTTCCTTAATAATTACAGAAAAAAACAAGATAAAAATCATAATAATATAAAGCCGTGACTTTAGAGCAATCCGATATTTACCTATGATGGATGACTTGGCGGAGAGCGGTCCGGGCTGGTCCTTGCCCTGCACGCGGATAACCTTGCCGCCCACCGTCAGCGTCGGCGCCGGCGTGTTCCGCTGTAACGCCTGCAAATATATTTATATACTTTAAACAATCTATAAATTAAAAAATATAGAACTACTAGATGTCCCGGTGAACTTCGTGTCACTTAAAAACCTTCCATGGACTTCCAGAAACATTTTAAGACTAAAATTAGCCAAATTGGTTCAGCCGTTATCTAGTTATAGCGTGACTAACACAATTGAAAAGCCATTTTAAAGTCCGGTAAAGGAAAAGTATGTATCACCAAAGTAATTTCTAATATACTTACGGGTATATTTTCTGGTGCCGACAGTCTTTTATCTAGTGTATTTGAGTTACTGCTATTGTTGTTTTCCTGAAAATATATATAAATTATTCATATTTTCCCTTTCATCTGGTAGCATTGACTCGATTAAACAACCCAGCGAGTTGAACCCAAAATGTCGTAATATTGACGACAGACGACTTAGACGGCCAATTTACTGTTAATATACAATGTGTCCCAGCACCGGTGTCCGATCCTTTAATGTTATGATGTATGGCATATTTTATTGACAAATTGGCTCACAAACTTTTTTACTCTAACTTTTGGAAAAAAAATTTCCTTGGCTCTCATACTAATTTGACCAATACCAGTTTAATGCGTTAGATCTTCCACAAAAAGCTATTACTTAAAACAGCTATCGCGGCCCGCCATGACTTTATTTGTGGCCCGTGTGATGTTGAACCATTTTGAAATCCACGCCCCCACGTCACATCGTGAAAGTCGTGTTTTTTTTTTCACTTTTAAATCGTTAATTTTGAAAAGCGTTATTTTTTAACCTAAAAATTTTTGTTGCGGCCCGCGACACCAAGGCCAAAACATCTTTGTGGCCCGCATGAAAAATAAGTTGGGGACCACTGAATTAAAAAATACACATTATGAAGTACATCAAACAAACGGGCGAATATACGCGAGTTGGGCGCGGCGACTCGCGAGTGTCACTTTCAAGTTTCAACATGTTTCACAATGATGGAGAAACGCATTAGTACTGCGCGCGCCGGCCGATATGACATACTAGTTACTACGTCAAACGTATAAATTTCGAGATCTCCTCTGAGTCGGCCTACTCGTTATGCGGACTCTACACTCGCGGCGCGAAAGCCCGCGAAGGCCGCGAACTGCGAGTGTGGAGGGTTTCGCGGCAGCTTCGCGGCTTCGTATTTGTTCGAATCGTGTTCACGGCGCGAATCGCGGCCGCAATTCGCACACACACAGACAATTATTTATTGACCCTATTATATCTCACCTGTGTCCGGTCCTGCGCGCAGACGGAGTGATGCTGCGGCCAGTGCGCGCGCTGGCACGGGTAGTCGCAGTACGACGTGTTCCAGCAGCAGTAGAACTGAGCCTCCTGCATGCAGTTCGCACACCTGGAATATAATATTTATTTTTATAAAATTAGGGGGCAAACGAGCAAACTGGTCACTTGATGGAAAGCAACTACCGTCGCACATGGACACTAGCAACATTAAAAGAGCTGTACAAAATTATGATGACATACGATGACTAATTCAGTGCTAAGTTAAACTTGTGTTATGTCAATCAGACGACGAATGCACACCATATACGGTTATACGGTTATAAAATATCATTAAATCGCATTAGATATTATATTTTGTACTTCGCGATCGCTCCGTGCGAATGCACTCAATAATAAATCAGTTCGATAGCCGCAGTCCTTGTTTCCATAACTATCTAACTAGAATAAGAAAGTAAAGCTATTTTTTAAGTAAGTGTGTAACTTGCAGTAACTTCTCGACTGCACGACAAAACATTGTTTACAAAACGTCGATTCATATGCTTGGGCCGCGTGTTTGCACTACATGCTTTTGATCTTGGCTTTGTATTAAGACTGGCCGCAAGTTGCAATCGGGACCGACTGCTTTAGACCGGTCGTGCTGAAATTTACAACGATCGCTCAAGAACTGCTCGAGCGTCCGTGTATTGCGGATATGAATTTAGTATGGAAACTGCAGATCGCCGTCATGCAACCGCATCTTGCAGTCGGTCTTGACTGCAAGATGGCCCAGTCTTAAGTAGCCCGCAAACGATCAAACATCAAACCGTCAAACACGTCAGACACGTAGTTTGTTTGACAAACAGCAGCGCAGATGATCAAACGTGCATCAAACACGTTTGTCAAACAATTAGCTAGAATCGGTTTGAGATCATGAGATTTTGTTTGACAAACACAGCGGAACACGTTCAAACACGTTTGTCAAACGCTACGTAATCCAAATTTTCTTCAAACACGTCAAACACGTAGTTTGTCAAAAAAACTACGTGTTTGATGTTTGATCGTTTGCGGGAGCTTTAGTGTCTAAAGCGATCTTACTTCTTACCCCCTTACTAATAAAAGTTGTATAAGCTTTGAATAGTTATACAGTGTTTTGTTCCTGTCACACAAGTGACATTTTTAATTGGATTGAAGAAGACAAAACACTGTATAACTATTTAAAGCTTATACAGCGTTTATTAGTAAGGGGGTTAGTGTCTAAACACACCATGCCAAAGATACGCGGCCGAAGTTCGGCAAGATTACGCCTGCAATGTATTTTAAATTACCGATGACACACTATACCGAAATTGCGTCCCCTGTAGCGTACAGCCGAGCTTCGGTCGAGCGTAAGTTCGGCAGCGATTCGGCGGTAATGTTTTTTTTCGGCGTCAATTCAGCGACGTTTGAGAAACTGAATACTCGGACAAAGTTACACAACTGAATTTCCACCGCGTAATTTCGGCTCTTATCGTGTGTCATATAAGCCTAATGCGTCGGAACTCGGAACGTAATATCGGCCACGGAACTTTGGCCGCGTATCTTCGGCATGGTGTGTTTCTAAGACACTTAGATCTCACCATTGTTTGGACTTGGCGGCCTTGAGCGCGGCCTCCATCTCGAGCTGCGCGGACCGCCAAGCCTCCGCCACCGCGCGCGCCTTCTCCTTCTCGAAAGCGCCTCGCATCTCCGACACTGTTAAATCTGAAAAATTATACAATCAATAAGTTCATTATTTATATGTATTCAGTCATAATATTATGATATATTATATTTCCAACACCTGTGTTTATAAACTATCTGCTTCTGATTTTGCCATATTATGTTTGAGAGCCAGGCGAGGATTATACCATTTCTGACGTTGTGTATTACCTATGTCACGTTGTTTTCAGAAAATTCGATAGGCGCGATTATTGTGCGCTGTTTGATATGCTAAATTATAATTTAGGGTATGAAAAAAGGCCAAAATGCGTTTATCGCGCGGGAACCGTACATTTTTTCGGGATAAAAAGTATCCTATGTCCTTTCCCGGGACTCAAAGTATCTCCATAGTCTAAACCAAATTACAGCAAAATTGGTTAAGCGGCTGGGGCGTGAAGAGGTAACAGACAGACAGACACACTTTCGGATTTATAATAGATATTAATAAAATAAATAAATAAATTAAATATTAGATAGATATTAATAATTATATTATATTAATCCGTCGATTGGAATTTCTCGGAATTGCCATTGTATTCTATTGTTGTCGCGATCACCAGTGCTCGCGCAGGGCTTGATGGGTTAAGTAAGTATCCTGTACTTACTTACCAAAATTATGCTTCATCTCTTTAGCCTCCTGCTGGCTCCGCCACTTGAGCGTCTCGAGCTGCATCTTGACCGCGGTGAGCTGCGCCGCGGGGTCGTCCCACTTCTCTATCGTCTCCTCTAGGAGCGTTCTGAACAAATTCGTCATCTGTAAACAAAATGGCGGAACAGTTAGCCATGTAGATGCGGCCTATAAGCTGCGCTCAACTAAATCGGACGGCGTAACTGGTGGAGGCAATAGGCGTTCGACGTAAAATAGCTGTCGATATAATGTGTCACCGTTTGATTGCGATCTTCAACGACCCATGCGTTCTATACCAAAGAGCTCATCTACTAGCTATACTACTAGCGTGTCTCCGCTAAAAAAATCGAAAAATCGAACACCTTTCACTGATAGAACATTTTTTTCAATCTCTTCTTTTTTTGAGGCTTTTAACACTAAACATCAAGTTTTCATGTCGTCAAATTAACAACTCTTTAGTCTATACCCATTACAACATCTATATACTAGTTTATCGTATTATACGTTTCAAACGTTGCTTTGACGTTTTATGGAAAAGTTTAAGAGATTTAAATAATATCTCGAACTACGAAGCATATCACGCTATATACTTGAGTAGAATCGGGGTAATCTTACCTTGGTGGCGTGCTGGTTGAGCTTGGTGGTGATGGGTCCGGCGAGGGAGGGCGTGGGCACGGTGGTGGGCGCGTTCGCGTCCAGCGGGTTCACGTACCCCGGCCGCTGCTGCAGGCGGGGCAGCTCTGATGACTGCTCGGGTAACTGAGAAAATACATAGTTTTTTGTTTTTTTTTTTAAGTACCATCGAAGAAATTGATTCCTAGGCAGTTGACAGACCAACGTCATCTGGTGGGATCATGTCAATTCAATGTTGATTGTGATCTGTCGGCTGGGTTTGACGTAATGAAACCAAACTACGTCGGTCTCCCATCTGCCTAGGAATCAACTTCTCTGATAGTACATATGTGATATCTATAAAAAGTATATCCAATACGGTACATCTGCTGATTCTGTGACGCAATATTTTAAGGTTATAATTTGAACATATAAGCTTATAAGACGTTATACGCAAATTTTTGAAGCAATAAGGTTCCGAAGTGGTAGAATGAATCTGCCGTAGAATTTACAGAATTAGTTGGTGACTGAAACTATATATATATATATATATATATATATATATATATATATATATATATATATATATATATATATATATATATATATATATATATAATGGTATAATATATATATATGGTATAATATAATGTATAATATAATATAATGGTATAATATATATATAATGGTATAATATAACATACAAATATTTCAAAAATCTTTTCCCAATACTCCACACACAAAACAAGACAGCAAAAAGACTGCAGAAACATATCAAAAAATGTGCCCAAGTGTGTGCGCAGTACACAAGAGCTGGCTAGTGTCTCATTTTTCGGGCAGTATCGTCTTGACATTGTGAGCAAGTATCAACGGGCAAAATCATTAACGTAGACATGCCAAGTCCAGCATCCAATATCCACATCAACAGTACAACAACCAGCAATAACAATTCCTACCTTATCAGCCTCAACGGTGCCGTTGAGTACGGGCGGTGCGGTCGTCGCGGACGGTGCGGACGGCTGCAGGACCGGCATCGGTGGCGCAACACTCGGCACAGGGACTTCCCCCACCACCGCACCCGACGGGTTCTGAAAACGATGATGCATAATAGTTTTATGTTCGACCAGTGGCGGCCTTACCCAGTGCGAGGCCCCGGCCGGAGAATCTTTGTGAGGCCGGGCGGAGAGGCTTTGTCTTCCAAAAAAAAAAAAAACACCATGCAAGTCCCCTGCAAGAGCGAGACTTCGGGCGATTGCCCTGTTCGCCACCCTCTAGGACCGCCACTGTGCCGCCAATGAAATAACAGGGACGCAAAAAAGAACGCGATGGGAAACCTTCTTAATGTGATGGACACAACTGTCAAGGATGTTGTATCGAAAAAATGTCTGCCAAATAAGTTTCAACAGTAACGCTGGGAGACTACTAAACATTTAAACGTGCTGTTTTAGCACCTAATAGCACGATTTGCATGGAGTGTGGAGAGAGGATAATACAAAGATTATATATAGGTGATCGCACATTTATCAGCACGCACGCACCGAACGCGCCGTATTTTAGGATTTGTTGTATGAAATGATGTGAAACCTCGCACATTCGTCCGCACCGTACGCGCCGCATTTCGTGTAAAGATAAACTACGATAACATGGGCCCCTCCAAAATTCAAAACGTTTGAAGTGCGTTGTCAAAACGTTTGAAGTACATTGTCTTGCGCGGTCGGCTAGTTATGATTAGTTTACCAACAAATCTTGTGACATTAAGTGAAATATTACGAGTACTGGTTGATTGATTGAATACTTACTACATGCAAACTCATTCATAAGGATGTGACTACACACATTGAAAAAGTAATTTGGAGGGGCGCGCCATGTTATCGTAGCTTATCTCTACTATGCGGTGCGTTCGACGCCTACGGTGCGTACGGTGCTGACAAAATATGTGCGATAAGCTTACACAAGGTGCAACCGATAAAAAAATATTACTTACATCGACTCCTCCCACCGACATGATCGGTTGCAGGCTGAAGTAGCATTGTCCATTGAGTGAAGTTATGTACGGAACAGTATGCACGGTGGGCAGCTGTCCCACTGGCAAGTTGCTCTTCGACACCGCAACTGGAGTGGGCGTGGGGTTCGTGGCGGATGACGTCACCACCGGCACCGTTGGGGGAACAACTGTGTTCGTCACTGAAATTACAAGTGAAGTTAGCCGCAAGAGCAATGTTGTACTGTGATGTTCACACAAATATTATAAATATTGTAGCTATGAAACAAACAATTATTGTTTAAATATGCGCTGGTTATTAACTAACCTTGCATTACATACATTTACTTGAAATTTACGTAATGAAATGTAATTTCTAATATTCGTTCGTTCGTCAAAGTTTAAGAAAACCGTTCGTGGCGTTGCGCAAATTCAATACTAGCAAAATTTTACTTTATGTCTAGAAACTAAGAAATATGCAATGGATTTTATATATATTATACTAGACGATCGCCGCAACTCCGTTGCGCCAAAATTCGTTTATCGCAGGGGGCTTAAAGTATCCCCATACCAAATTTCAGCAAAATCGGTTTAGCGGTTTCGGCGTGAAGAGGTAACAGACACAGACACACTTTCTCATTTAAAATATTAGTATGGATAGTATAAACTCACCAGTAGACGTAGCAGTCGGCATGGGCGGGCGCAGAACTGGCGCGCTAGAGTTGACCGGGACGGGCCTCACTTGTCTGACGGGCGCCTGCGTCGTCGGCGGCTGTATGGGGATATACACCATGGAGTTCTTGCCGTTTAACTCCGAGCGAACCTCGTCCGGCTTCTTCGGCTGGGGGAAAGTCTTCCGGGCTTTCGGCTTGGGCTCGGGCGGCTTCACCACTTTAGGTGGTGCCGATTGTTTATTAATCCTAACCTCCCTCAACTTCTGAGCGGGATTCACCGGTCGCAATCGGAACACATTCATCAGATCCATCTTTTCGGACTGTCTGTCCGCATCGTCGAAGTCCATGGGTTCAGTCTTGACTTCGACTTCGACGCCCTTGGGTTTCTCTGGTGACGTCATCCGCGCGAACGCTCGTACGCCGACTTTACCGAAGCCCGGTTGTTTCTCGTTCCTCAGTTGCTCTAACTTGTTCACCGCCTCCTTCATATTCTTCACGCTATCTGTGCTAGTCGGGGTGAATATACTAGCATTGGCTGTAGGTTCTATTGTGATCTCTATGGTTTTAGCGTTGCTTGTCGGAGGAGCCGTGTTTGACGCATTTGATACTGTCGATAGACTTCGAACGCAGCTTATGGTGGGTAGTCCGTTATTTTTCGGACTCGACGACACTGCTGTGACCGTCAGATCGCGTCTTACCTTTTTCGACGCTTTCGCATCATCTTTTGTCTTATCATTGTTTGTCTTGTTTTGTTCCGTTTCCTTGTTTTTACTCGCGCTGCTCTTGTCCTTTGGTGTTTGTGAATCTTTCTTGTCACTATTTTTTCTGTCTACTCTCTTTTCGCCTGTTTGGCTAGTGTTGGGAGAATTTTTAGGCTTATCTCTATCGATTCTTATCCTCAAAACCTTGGCACTGTCTGGCGTGCCGGGTTTTTCTACTACAATCTTCTGTTTAAGCGTAGCGGGTTTATCGTCCTTCTCTTTAGGTGTACTGGTCTTACTTGTTCTATCTTTTATCACAGTTTTAGCCGGTGTTTTGTTTTCAGCTACCTTATCGACTTTATCAGTTGAACTTTGAGGTTCATTCGCTTCTTTACTACTCGATGAGGTTTCCGTTTTCTTTGCTTTAGGCTCTTTTTTGTTGTCTTTGTTGTCGTTCTTACTAGTGTTTACTGATGTGTTGAGGCTCTCATTTTGGTTATCCTTTTGGCCTTCATTTGCGACTCGTTTCTTTTTGCCACTCGCACTGTTGTCCAGTACTGTAATAACGGCTTCCTCGAGAGCTGATCTTCGTCGCTTTCTCGATTCTTCTTTATTTTTCGGAGTGTCCACCTTCATTGTGTTGTCCCTGTAAATAGATAAAACTAATTACCAACCTGAAACACTCAAAGCGAAATATTTTGAAATAACAATAAACTTACTTTTCCGTTGCAGAATCTTCCACTTCCTTGGCTATTTCGGCTCCATCGGCCATCTTACGAGATTTGGTAGTTTGATTGTCCTCGATGTCACTCATTTCACTTCAAATACAAAAGAAGTTGAGAATTTACAGAAATAGTTACGTAACAAATGTTTTATGGAGGCACTTCACATGGCTATTAGTGTTTGCGTATTTGATGCATTCGCCAAACAATCACCATGTGTAGACGGTATGTTTGACAAAGTATTTGCCTATTTGACAAATATGACCAATACCAAATACACGTATCAGTACCAGTACCTTTGTCGGTTTTTGACGCACATCAAAAGAGTCAAATAGACAAGTAAACAAAATCAAGTAAAAGTTTGGTATTTGACGTCCATGTATGTAAGGCCTTATTTGCCTTTATTTACTTGTTTATGTATATGTTACGCTCAAAGACCGAAATCGCTCAGTGAGCGAATAAATAGCTCACAACGCGTTGTGGTTACAGTGAAACAGCCACGACGCGAAATTCGCGTTGTGGCCCTAATGAAAACGGCCACGACGCGTTCTGGCAATCACAAAAAGACCATAACGCGAAATTCGTGTCGTGGCTGATATGTTATTCGTTTTTGTTGATTTGTTCTTGATTGATTAATCGTCCATAGGTATGGAAGATCAAATTTGAATTACCACGCGTACTACAAAATATTTTTTCTTTTACTAAATCACTGCATAATGTGTTTAATATTATTATTTATAAAATATGCATAGTTCCGTACTATCCGTACTAATATTATTACTGTCTGTCTGTCTGTCTGTACGGATAGTTATATGGAACTGGATATTTTATAAATAATAATGATAATGAACAAAATAGCTCAACTCATTAAATAAACTCGTGTACTCTTTATATTATATTTATTTTTCTCGTTACACATGTTCTCATTACACCATTTTTTTCATACACTATTTTTTCTCTAGAAAAAGTCACATTATAGAATATGTAACATTTAAAGCACATAAAAAAACTAAACATATAAAAAGGCTGGTCAAAATCATTTTCAACAGATAATTTACATGTTATGCAGTAATTTAGTAAAAGAAAAAATATTTTGTAGTACGCGTGGTAATTCAATATTATAATTTTCCATACCTATGGACGATTAATCAATCAAGAACAAATTAAGAAAAACGAATAGCATATCAGCCACGACACGAATTTCGCGTTATGGTCTTTTTGTGATTGCCAGAACGCGTTGTGAGCTATTTTTTCGCTCACTGAGCGATTTCGGTCTTTGAGCGTAACATATACGTCAATAATTTTGTCAAATGCAACAAATAGCAAATACAAATAGCCATGTGAAGTGCCTCCATTAAGTTGAATAAATATGAGTTGTTTTACCCGTCATGATTTGAGCTCTTGGAACTTTTAGATTCAGACCTTCTCTTCTGCTTGGGTGTTACTGTTACGCTTGTGTTCGATTTCTCCTTATAGTTGATTTTTATCTCGCCATCAAAGGACGGTATCTGAAATACAAATATAACATAATGTTAGCACTTTTACACATTTAACACATTAAGTATACAAATAAATTCAAAAAGACGCACAAAAACTATAAAATTATATAATGCATTGACTAAATATTGCACTATAAAGGAAATAAAGCAGGCAAACAGCGGACCTACGTAAATTGGTCGAGTTACGTCAAGTCAATGTAAGTCATAATTTGTTTGTTTGGTTTGATATAACGCGACCAAATTACCTCTACCTCAAATAGTTTTCTGTGATAACTCATAATTCATAAATCATAATATACAATGTAAAATATAATTAAAACAGCACTAACCATAGCCTTCAAGTGTTCATTGAGCGTGGTCGGCTCGAATGGCGTTTTAAACGGCGGGTACACAAACTTGCCGTACTTCCGCGAGATATTCCTTATGTGGTCCTCCGCTTCCTGTAACATTCCTTGAAGTTAGAAATATTCGAATAAAAAAAATTCTACACATGATTCGCATATTAGATGGTAGCCACATTGCTCCATTGCACCAAGGGCTCCCAAATATAACCAATTCGCATTCCATCGAAAATATCCGCGACAAAATCCATAGTAAAAATGCTTCGATCAAAATATATATTTATCATCAGATATAATATTTGATCGAAGTAAAAATTAAATACGACGCGATGCGGTGTGAATTCGTTGAGTCGTCAGAACAGTTCGCATTGTGTGCCACAAAGCTTCGTTGCGTTCAAAACTATGACAACGTATTGATCACCATCCCACTTCATCCGCGTCCAAATACGCAACGCAATATTGTGGCATAATCTATACTTATTATAAAATGAAGTCACTTTTTTCCCTCATGTCCCTTTGTTACCTTTAATCTTAAAAACTACGCAACGGATTTTGATGATTCTTTCAGTGTTAGATAGCCCATTTATCGAGGAATGTTATAGGCTATATTTTATCACGCTAAGATTAATAGAAGCGAAGAAATAGATGAAAATGTGGAAAAAAACGGGGAAAATTATTTGAAAGGGCTAACTTGAACGCGCTAATCTCAGGAACTACTGGTCCGATTTGAAAAATTCTTTCAGTGTTAGATAGCCCATTTATTGAGGAAGGCTATAGGCTGTATTTTATCACGCTAAGATTAATTAGGAGAATGTTTTGAAAATAATTTGAAAGGGTTTAATCTCGCGAACAACTGGAGCAATTTTTATGTTATTTGGCACAGATAAGAAGTAGACCACATGAAGGATCGTGATAGGCTATCGATTTTAATAATTTTTTCAGTGGCTATACATATATTTTATTCCCGTGCGACGCCGGGGCGGGTCGCTAGTATATCATAAAATATAAAACTGAGAATCAACACCGCGACGAAACAATGAGTCGCACTTATTATAATTATTGAATAGAAAATATTCTTAATTCATCCCTCTTGCACAATTTACTGAACATTCCCATCAACACTCTGACATAAAAGCGGCGAACCGATTTGCAGTCTCACTCGCCACACGACAATACGTTATGTTCCATCTCGCTCTATTTCTTTTGTTTGTTTCGCATTGGTTTCGCAGATATTTCGCAGTTCGCAGCGTCGGTGGACTAGAGGCGTTAAGGCCGTCCCCCGAGCAAACGACCTTGGCCATACATTTGCCGCGTTGCCGAGATCGCGCCAAAACGCTATTATTTTTACTTATCTTAGTTCAAAATTGTCCTAAAAAAAATTTAAAACGGCGAATATGTAGTTAATGATATTGTCGATCTATTGGCGTGAGTTTCAAATAAAAGTAATTTGTAAATCCTAAGGAGATGCTGAATGTATGCTTGAATTTTAACAAATTGATATTACTTTGGAACCTGATATCATGAGTATAAGAAACATAAATAGAAAATTTAAAACGACAAAAGGAATGTTGATATATGAAGATTATTGCTGTATTTTTATTATAACTTTGTAGCTTTCAGATTATGAGTTTATAAGGTTTTAAATACGGTCAATTACGGAATCTCCGGACGGAACGCCCTTAAAGTTAATGCTCGAATAAGTATCACGTTAGGTCTTTCGTTTTTTCATATGAATGAAAGTGAAGATTTTAACAAGCTGTTAACACTAACAGACATTGGTGAAATTGAGCCTTAGTCTGCCAATATAAACACAATTAGTATGTATTTTAATTAAATTGCCTTATAATTTACCTGCATGCTATCAATAATATCCTGACGTTTCGCTTTGAAGCTGTTGGGATCTTTCTCCGAGTACAAGAAGCAGTCTTTAGCCGGCACCCAGGCTCGATCGTGCGCGCCGAAAAAACGCACATCGACCATTCCCGCATTGTTGACTGACATGCCTTTCGCTGGCCAGTACGGAAACCCTGAAACAAAAACACGGACATTAAAATATGATGCTTTAGTTTGCATTTAGCATTTCATGTAAAACAGTCAAGTTGGCCAAATGCCAAAATAGCCATAAATCTGTAAAAAACGTGTAAACTCAGACCAAATAAAAGAAGAAATGGAAGAAAAAGCCGGTTATTTATGAGCGTGTAATTTACAAGTGTGCAGAATTGTTTTTTAAAAATTGATATTATTATAAATTGTATACTACAACGACCTGTCGCGCTAATATTGTATAAACGATGCTATCTTGTTACGACAGGCAAGCGACAGAAGGAAATAGTTTTTTTTCCGTTATGCAAGAACATGCACCAACGAAGCGCCCGCGCTCTACCGGCTAATAGTGCGCATGCGCAGGTCACATGTTCTCACCTTTGAGCTTGGCATACAGCAGTATGTGCGGCGTGGAGCACACGTCGACGAACCACGTGGGCCTGCGGGCGTGCGCGCCGGCGTAGCACTCCGGACACGCCTCGATCTCGCCCATCTCCGCGCGGCACGCACGTATCAGCGCCCGCATTCTACCAGCTAATAGTGCGCATACGCAGTTCACGCATTCCCTCACCTTTGAGCTTGGCCCACAGTAGTATGTGCGGCGTGGAGCACACGTCGACGAACCACGTGGGCCTGCGGGCGTGCGCGCCGGCGTAGCACTCCGGGCACGCCTCGATCTCGCCCATCTCCGCGCGGCACGCACGTATCAGCGCCCGCATTCTACCAGCTAATAGTGCGCATACGCAGTTCACGCGTTCCCTCACCTTTGAGCTTGGCCCACAGTAGTATGTGCGGCGTGGAGCACACGTCGACGAACCACGTGGGCCTGCGGGCGTGCGCGCCGGCGTAGCACTCCGGACACGCCTCGATCTCGCCCTTCTCCGCGCGGCACGCACGTATCAGCGCCCGCATTCTACCAGCTAATAGTGCGCATACCCAGTTCACGCGTTCCCTCACCTTTGAGCTTGGCCCACAGTAGTATGTGCGGCGTGGAGCACACGTCGACGAACCACGTGGGCCTGCGGGCGTGCGCGCCGGCGTAGCACTCCGGGCACGCCTCGATCTCGCCCATCTCCGCGCGGCACGCACGTATCAGTGCCCGCGCACCCGCCGTCAGCTTCGATTGCACTGGAAATTCACGTTATTTATTGTAAATGGTGATTTAAAGTGATGGTGATTACAATATTGACTTATTAATGTATTATCTGTATACAGGGTGCAACTAAACCTTCCTACCAAACTTTTTCCAGGACTTAGGTATCATTAGGAGAGTCCATTTAACCAAAAAAACTTGGGTGTCATTTTTTTTTGTAATAGCATATTTTATCCCATTTAAAATCGTTGCAGAATGGTCACTAGCAGTGGTGGATATGAGAAGGGGTGACGCGGGGGGAGGCGCGCGCGCGGAGGCACTGCATCATGCTCGGATTAATTGTAGTGTTTTTAGGATAACTTTCGGAAGCTATTTCTCAACATTTTAGTACTGGGTGATTAATTGATTATAAAATTAAAAATACGTTATTTTTATTTTTAACAAGGATCAAGATATCAAAATTTGGCAGGAAGGTTTAATTGCACCCTGTAGCAAGCGAGTAGCCGTTACTAATAGAAATATTTACGCATCGAATAGCTTTACTAGATCTGCTAACTGTTTGTTCGATTTCAACAATCAAACTAATATAATAAACACAATTAAATATGTAATATGTATACCTCACAAGGGTCTATTTCATAATCTTCTTATAAGTGTGGAATACCATATTAACTTTCTTTTTTTTTTTCTAAAGTTTTGTTTCTGAGCGCAGATATACAAGTATTTAGATACCAAAACACGTACTTAATAGATATTTTAACAGTAGACTGTAAAACAGGTCCTGAGTAAACTAAATTAAAATATTATAGATAAGTTAGTTTAAGATAACTAAGCAAACAAAAAAATCAAAAAATATTTTCTCTAAACCCCAAAACATGACGCAAAAAATACCGTTAACCCATCAACTCCCAAAGCGGCACCCGGGTGCCGCATAACAATTGAATATTAGTTTTAATCATAATATTAGTAACAAAACAATAATAATACATAAAATATCTTACATGTACCTAATTTTTTACACGTGCTAATTGCATGTAATGCATTCTTACATGTGTTGAATATAATGCTATTGTGTAGTATCCACTGCACGTCCGCAATGAACGCCTCAGTGCTCCCGTACGCGCCGGCGGCGACATTGTCCTTGATTATAGTCAAGTCCATGGGATTAACCACATATTTGTCGTAGTCCGGAAACGCGGCCCGGTCGACGGGACTCATGAAGGGTTCCACCTGTAAATGCAACATAGTATATCAGTTTAGAAAAAGGACAAAATCAGTGGCGTATACCATCTGGAGACTGTGACTAATTGATGGGCCCTAAAACTCGTCATGTTAATGATAAAACAGGTACTATCAAAGAAGTTGATTCATAGACAGGTGGCGTACCTTGGTAATGAGGGTGTTTGAAATTTTATTTTAGTGTATCCTATCGTGTCAAATAGGCATATTATCGTGACAAATGAAAACCTAATCGTGGCATATGACAGCAGTTTGACACGATAGACGACATCGCGGCACCTGGTGGCAAATAGAATTTCAACCACAATTTAATATTTTGGCGTTCAACGAGCTATACCGTACTCGGCGAAACATGGGAGTCAATGGCCGCTACCGCCATTTTTCGCCGAGTACAGTATAGTGAATACATAAACTTCTGTCAGAGAACCTCAAAAACCGGGTATTAGGACATTTATAATAATAAGTAACTATTAAGGAAACTTTGCGAGAACGATATTTGAGTAATTCTTCAAAATCGATTCTCCGCGTAACTTTCGTGGGAATTTTTTATTTTAGAGTTATGTTTAAACAAATGCAAATACCTTTAAGACGCTGTAAAAATAATAAATACGATCTTTAAGACATGTAAATCGGTCCATAAACTACTGAGATAATCTAATTTGAAATTTCGGTCCCCACGAAAGTTGCGACAGACTCCACGAAAGTTACGATTGCATTTTCTAGGAACAAAATATGGATTAAAATCTTTATACTTTAATAAATAAAAGTAATTATTATTTCATTTATTAAGATCAACAATACTAAAGATTATGGAACTTTAATTTGTTGTATAAACTGTCTAGTAACCGGTCAGCTCTCGGTCAGGACCGAAGATTTGAATGCGTCTTTTAGTGGTAGATCTCCTGAAATGCTGTGACTTTCTCAAAGTTTAGGTGATGTTTTTTGAAGTACTTGCAGATTAGGTAATTTAGGATGTCATATTATTATTCAACTAAACAAAATGTTGAGGTTGTAGGATATAAGAGGGCTCGCTTCGCTCGCCTTGTTAAGTTTTAATGAGTATCGTGTTGCTTTTGAAGATGTACTGTCAGTTGTTTCATGCAAAATACTGATATTCAGGTAAATCCGCTAGACTAGAAGCAGACCCAATATATTTGGGGAAAAGATCTGAAGGTAGATTGATGTAAAGCCACATATGTTTGTTTTTTTTTTCTAAAAAAAAAGCTAGTATAGTGAAAAGTGAGTGCAGGGTGCTAAAACCATAGCTGGGAATACTATATTGTAGCCAATTCATACAGGAAAACTGTGTACAAAACAGCCTACGTAGGTTTCGTAGGTCGCTAGGTAGCTTTCGTGGATTTTCATCCACGAAAATTGTGCCACGAAAGTTACGGAAATTTCACATTTTTTATAATTACGAAAAAAGTAATGGGTAAATAAACAAAAAAAGTACTAGGAAATAATCTCGATCATATGCCTTATTTTGATATGAGTGTCATAATTATAAAATAATATCATTCAAAACATGCACGCAAAAGTTACGTGACTACAGCATCTTCATAATATTTAAGGAATATTTTTCCTCGTATTTTCTTTGTTTTTAAGCGACCAGCGTTTGTGTCCCCTGTACTGATGCCGGAACAGCACCGAGCGTTGGTGCAGCTAAAATGTGTAACCAGAAGTCTTCGCGTTTGGAAGATAGGTGCAGTTTTGTTACCCGCTCGTGAAACTAGCAAAATCGTGTGACAGAGACGTTATGCCTATTCTCATTTTTAACTTAAGATATAACATTCTTTTATTTTAGTAATTAGGTAGTTCAGTTAATCTAGTTTAATTTGATGTATCACACTCTATACTAATGACTAGAATACAAAAGTTATTAAAGCTTTCCGTAAGCGCGAACAGAGTGTAACGCGCGGAGAACACCGATTTTGCCCCCGATTTCGACATTAAATTATCAATTAAACAAAAACTATAAATAATTATAGATGTTATTTATTGAAATCAGATACTTAAATTAATGAAGAATAACATGTGTTTGGTCCTAAGGCTGTATGTTTAATAGGGTAGTAGTAAAGAGCGTGTGACCACATTTTGAAGGGCCTCTGAGAATTACTCATTTAGGCAGCGCAAAACAAATTCAAGGTCAGCTGTCTTTGTCTGTGGTAATATTGCCATTCCCACACAGAGACAAGACGATCTTGTATTATTAATGACTGTGTAAATATTTTTATTAGTAGTAGGGTATAATATATTTTATAATCGCTACTAAATTATCGATTGTTTGTTAGTCTCGCTAAATCTCGAGAACGGCTAAACCGATTTGGTTGATTTAAATCTTGAAGTATTCGTTAAAATCCAGGAAAGGCTTGACAACAATAAAAAAAATTAGCTTGTTAGTAATAGAAAAAAAACTTGTTCTAGGGTTCCCTCACTAATAGTCTACAGAATATTTAAAAACATTCAATACGATATTATGGCCTCAAATATTAAAAACTAGATGACGGCCGTAAATCCGTTGCGCAGAAACTCGTTTTCGCGCGGGAACCGTACATTTTCCGGGACAAACAATATTATATGTCATTTTTCGGTATATCCATATCAATTTTTCGGTATATCCATATCAATTTCAGCAAAAATAGGTACAGCAGTTTGGGCGTGAAAAGGTATTAGACACAGACAGATAAACGGACAGACTGACAGACTGACAAGACAGACGGACAGACCGACAAATACACTTTCGCATTTATAATATTAGAATGAACTACTAGAAATATATCAATGAATTCGTTAATGACTACATGCAAAGCTGCATGCACGGCATTCGAAGATTATCCAAACAAATTTTCCGTGGTTTGATTGCCCCCTATTATAGAACTAGTAAAACCTAGTTATACCTGAGTATGTATGCATTCGACTAATAAAGATTTTAATTCTTAGTGAAATGGGACTACAATAACAATGAAGGCCAAAGAAAAACAATAGGTAGTTGTAAAAAATACTTTCAAGGAATGCTTATTTTTTATTCAGTTGTCTCCTATTTTCTCAGAACTAACCTTTGGTTCTGAGAGATATTCGAGAAATTTAATTTCAAAAATTGTTCTAAGAAATACAATTTGTATTTTTTATTTTAAATTAAAAAAAAGTTTATTCAAAGTTACTGCATGTAAAACAAATTAGCTCCTGTTGATGTTGTATGTACACTTACTAACCCGGTGTCTTTTATTAGCCTTATTACCTAGGGCATAAGATCGAAACGTGATACACCGGTCAGTAGCGATCGTGCATACAACGTAACATGCGCGGTACCACATTTATTATTAGCACAGAGCGAGACAGCGCGAGACGCGCGCGTATCGATTAGGTAATGCGAGAGCGAGACAGCGAACCGTCTGTAGATAATAGCAAGGTCATTTCACTCCTCCCGGCTAAGCGTCGAATAATATTCAACGCGTCACATTCCTTACCTATACGTGCTATAAGCCTATATAACACACGAATCAAACTATCATTGAATATTTTGATATCTTGCGACAAAAACATTGTTATGACCTAGAAATGCTCGCAGCTAGATCGTAGGTTTATCTACTCTTGTTTATTGATGATACATAATACTAGAATAAGACAAGTTAGCAACCGCAACACCATTTGCAAATGAATTATTTCCTCCAGGGATATACAATTCGAGCAATACCATGAATAGGTAATTCCTCAAAACAACGCGAATGTTTTGCATGATCGCGAGCCGCATAGTTTCTTTATAGGTTATAACTGCAGCTGTTACCAATGTTGTAATATTCTATAACTATCCTACTTAAAAATATGGACAAATTGACTATAATTTCTCACATAACAATGATTATTAATAAACATGTTTTATACTTAAAAAATAACATTTCATAACATTATCAGCAACTTAGATGCCATTTCAAAATGGCGTCTACAAAAAGTTTAAGTAAAGTTTTAAATAAAATTTTGATATTTTTAAGATTTTACCCCATTTAGCTGCATCATTCCTTGCAGGGCATGCTGCAACAGCTCACGCAATTCACCAACTGTTATTTTTTTCATTGCCGGTGACCTGAAATACGAGTATTTGCAAAAATACAACATTATGAAAGATAATTGCAAGAAAACAGAAATTATTTCAGCTACACTTTACTGTATTTAATTGTTATTAACTTTTTAACTAATTAAAGTACTTATTACTTTATTATTGTGGACCAAAATGTTTAGGCTAAGTATATATTTTCTATGAATGAAATGTTTACACAAAGGTAGTATTTAAATCTGACAAATAGAATAACATGATCATAGAGATTAAAATAAAATATTGTATCTATTTATTGAAGTCAAAATTACTGCCATTTTACTGAACTGACTGTGATTCTCATATCAGACTGCAGGGGTACCCAATCTTTTTAAGCCTGCGGCGCAGGTATACGTCGCAATATTTTGTCATGGCGCCCCTTTTGCCTTTCCACGTCGCACCAGGGCGCCGCGGCGCACAGTTTGGGAACCCCTGTATTAGAGTAAATATTGTGACAATGCACAAAACTTCATAGTCATTATTGTCATACACACAAACATCATACACTCAGTGTTTAGACTATAGAGAACTTCATAGTCATTATTGTCATACACACAAACATCATACACTCAGTGTTTAGACTATAGAGAAAACCATACCTAGTCTCTGAAGTCTCCGCTTGGAGTATAGTCATACATTCCGGGCACACCCAACTCTTGCCTTGATCAATTTTGTTCCTCTCGGATGTGGAGAGGCACTTGTAGTGGAAGGAGCGGGGGCAGACGGTACAGTACATCGGTGGATGACCCTTCTCGTTGGGAGCCATCTCCACTTGCCAGTGACACCGCCAGCAGTACAGGTCAAAGCTGGGTTTTCCTTCCATGACTTCAGGCTAAAATGTATTTTTTTAATACATTGAGTGTTTTGATACAGGACATTAAATAATATATAAAACCTAGAAACTTTACCTGGGTTATAACTAAGAATGCCTGTACAGAAGTAATAACATTTATATTTTAAATGTCAATAAATAAATTATGGAAAAGCCTAGAATAGCTTAATGTCTCTAAATATCTTGTATTCAAATTAAGAATTTTGATATGACATGATAACCTCATTTTTTATCAAGTCAATGTCAGCTTTTTTCCTTTTATTTGATTCTTATATGCCAGTTAAGCTAAGCTAAGAAATTATATTCAACTAAATGAGATTTTTATAATATTTATGAGTCAATAACCAGAAACTAAAATGTCTGATTGTTGAAAATTATGTCATTTGTTCTAATAACCATAAAAACTTACCACTTCCACCTGATCAACCTGTTTTTTCTTTTTAGGTGATGGTGATTCAGTCTTCTTCTTAACATCCTCGGAATCCTCATCATCAGATTCACTCCTCTGATGCTTCCCAGTAACAGAATTAAGAAATTGTTTTACCTTGTGCACAAATTCTGGATTTTGTGATCTCATGGAGCGTTTCAACGGTGTCTTCTCAGATTGCTCACTGGAGTTGCTGATCTGGGAATTAGTACTGTTACGTCGCCCTTGTACTTTGTCTGAATCGACACTCGGGCTGGCTGAGGAGGTGTCCAGACCGACTCTAGATTTCCTAGTCTTTGATGTGAGCTGGGTACATTCGCTGATGATTTTTGATTCTTTTGCAGACTTCATTAGTGACTTGAGTTCTCTGCTTATGCTTTTATTGTGCTCCTTCTCAGACACGTCAGAAACCGAATCAACTTGAGAGTCATTTGACTGCTCACAAATATCAACAGATACTTCCTCCTTCTTGGAACTGGTATCATTGCAAGCTTTAGATATTTCAATACATGTAGTCTGTATTTCCTCCATTTCTAACTTTTTTATTGGTGACTTTTTCTCAATTGCAATTTCAGGTATGACTGGGTTTCCATCTTCTTTTGTGACAGAGTCAAGTGTGCTAGTATTATTGGATGAGTCTACCGTTTTTTCAAATTCAACAGTCTTAATTGGGGATGGCTTAGTGGTACATTCAATGGTCTTCACTGGAGAAGTGGTCTTAACAGGTGAAGACTTGGTAGTGGACACCTGCTCTTGAACATTTTTTGGTTGGATTGGCTCTGATGGGGTCTGCTCTACTTCATCTGTCACGGGGGAGACATTTGAATCCACGGGCTCAGCCGAAGTTTTCTCAGCAGCATTATCATCATTTGTAGAGACCTCATCATTGGGAGGAGTCCTGGAACACGACTCAACCTCATTATCAGACACAGACTGAGATGCCTCCTTGGCGAGGGCAGAAGACATTTCTTTTTCTGTCCCTTCGTCCAGCTCTTCTACAACAATGACAGTTTCCACTTGACTGCTGCTCTCCATGCTGGTCTCTCGTATCTCTGGGACATCTGCTGTGGTCGAGGACACATCTGTATCCATGTTCACTTCTGAGTTGCCATCCATCACCTTAAAACAAAACAACATAAGTTACACACACTGGGCAACTATGCTCACTACATAAATTGAGTTTATTTCATAATAATGAATGGGATGGCGACAGAAAATATAGAAATTCAATAACCGGTCGCTAGCCAAGCTGAAACGATCAGCCAGCTAGTGAACATCTACCTACTTTCAATATAATCATACAAATTCATACATAGACTCACCTAGCCGTGAGGTGCCGTTTGAATACTACACAATGCACACTTTTCCTTCAATAGTTAATTTTGTCGCACATATAATAATAGCGTACCCATAAATGTTAATAATCTTGCAAATATGGCCCAAATATTACAACGAATAAAAGAATTAACACATTGCTATTTGCTGCACAACTGTCGCTGTGTCGCACCAACTTCGTACGTCGGAATTTTTCTGCATTCACGATGTAGATGGAGCCTGTAGTCATACAAAATGTGTTTTTCTATTCTTTTCTTGCAAATAACTGCCTCTCATTCCCTCTCATGAGTCACGTATTTACCTGACCATCTATCTCTTTCTTGCACATGTAATTTTTGTAGAAAACATCTGTTTGCCTGCTCTAACCGGGTTCTTGGCTTCTCGCAAATCTCGCTCGAAGATATTTGAAAACGAAATGTTTTTGGTGTTGCTGCATTTAATAAAAAATAATAATTTTTAGACCAAAATATATCTACTGTCAATAATCAACAACGAAACAATAAATATGTACGGTAATGAAAATTGGTAAAACACAGTCAAACACAATGGAAAAACAAACTGGTTCTGAATACTTCATTCGAGTTAAATTCGAGTCACTTTGAAGAAAATTGACAGTTAATTTTTTTTTTTATTTTATTAGTGTTGTGTGCTGGGAATAAAAATATATCTATATAGATTAAAGACTAGATCACTAGAAACGATTATCGATACTTTAAATTTCTATCGATACATTAATAAGCGCTAAGCTAAAATTAGGATGTAGATTAAAAATGTAGTACAAGTACTTACTTACTGCGGCGCAGCGACCCAAATTGAGTCGAGCCTCTGAGACAAGCACACGCCATTTCTTCCGATCCTGTGCGACATTTTGTCATGATTCAGCTCGTAACGTCTACCTCATTTCTCCAGCGGTATCTGGGACGGAATACCGATCGGACCAGTCATTTGCCCCACATACGCTTTTTTGCCGCTCGGTCATCGTTCATTCTTTCTAGGTGACCGAGCCAGCGGATTCGGTGAGATTTGTATTCCCCGATAATATTAGGCGTTGCCACAAGGTTTTCAATCTCAAGGTTTTTCCGAGGTCTCCAAGTTCCAACTGTCGTCTTCATCTCTCGTCGGTCCGAGAATCTTCGTACCTCTACTTAGAATCTCGGACACTAAAATTCTATGGAGTGCCGCACTACACCGAAGAGCACTTTGGATTCGGATGTCGATCCCATCAACTCTTGAATTTGTGTCGGTTATAGTGTAACCTAGGTACTTAAACTTAGCTGTAATTCCTGTGTATGAGATGTGATCTATTGCAAGATCTTCAGGTAGTCGTCGTTTATCTTTGTATCTCCGCATGTGAAAGTATTCATAATTTAAGACGTGAGTGGAAGAATAAGGTAACATGAAAAACTTCCCGTTTTTCATGTTACCTTATTGTTGTGACTCTAAACTACTGTGAAACTCGCGCCAGATTCTTGTGCTGATCGAAAAACCTTGGAAAAACCGTAAGACGGTTGGAGTGTAGTGTTTTGTGTCGAACTCGAACTCGAATTGATTGTAAGGGTTTCGATTAATTTAAAAAATCGATTTTTTAATAATCGATTTTCATAAAAAATGGGTTAAAAAAATTAAAATAATATCCTACATTATGACATAGACTATATTCTGTCATAAAGTGGCATTTTAATTGAATTTTTGTCGGTCGCGATTAACCGCGGTAAAGATCGGAACGGCACCCTAAGTTTATTTATTTATTTATTTTTATTTTTCTTTGCTTTGCCTTTGCTCCACTCATACCGCTTCCGCTTCCACTTTCGCTTCCGCTTCCGCCTCCACTTCCGCTTCCGCTTCCGCTTCCGCTTTCCGCTTCCGCTTTCGCTTTCCGCTTTCCACTTTCCGCTTTCCGCTTCCGCTTCCGCTTCCACTTTCGCTTTCCGCTTCCGCTTTCCACTTTCCGCTTCCGCTTCCGCTTCCGCATTCTGCTTTCGCTTTCCGCTTCCGCTTTCCGCTTCCGCTTTCCGTCTTCCGCTTCCACTTTCCGATTCCACTTCCGCTTTCCGCTTCCGCTTTCCGCTTCTGCTTCCCGCTTCCGTTCCGCTTTCCACTTCCGATTCCGCTTTCCGCTTCGGCTTCTACTTTCCGCGTCCACTTTCGCTTTCTGCTTCCGCTTTCCGCTTCCGCTTCCGCCTCCGCTTCCGCTTTCCGCTTGTATGAGTGGAGCAAAGGTGGAGAGCACCCTAACTATACGGAGATGAGCATTGTCAGTGTCAAGTAAAAAGCGGGAAAACGAATAGCTCGTACAAATAAAATAATAACAAATGTTCATAGTGATTAATGTTAACTGCCCATAAACAAAAATTAAAATCAACAACTCATTTCCCCGACTGTACATTTCTGCTTAGCACAATTTTCCCCGACTGTACATTTTTGCTTTACACAATTTTCCCCGACTGTACATTTCTGCATAGCACAATTTTCCCCGACTGTACGGTGCTCTGTGCGATGTACAGACGTTGTCACGTCAAAAATGCACAACGTTACTAATCAAGTTTTCACTTCTGCCGGCACTCCCGGAGTGCATCCCGTCTTTTTTTTTTTGACGTGATAACGTCTTATAACTTATAATTCGATATGGGGTGCGCGCCCGAATAACATGACAGTTCATGTGTCGTTACCTCGCTCTGAGGCGTTCCATATAAGGCTTGAAGTGCAAGCGAGAGCGCGGAACGAGCGACAAGGAAGCACAATCGGCCTTTGCGTTCGGCAGCGTTCGACATCCGTCTCTCTCCTAAGTCCTACTTGAGTGAGCGATGCGTCTGCGTGGACAGCTGCTATATTATATACTATAGTACATTAATTACAATATGTTTTTTAAAGAAAGCGAAAAGTTTGTATTGCCGCCGCGTGGACGCGATCCTGGAACTTGGCGCTGTGATAACTAGCTTGTCCCGCTGGGCCAACAAGACGCTGACGTAAGTGCTGCAATTGTCGATATCTTGCTACTCGAAGTTGGTAGTGAGGTGACACTTGTAGTAACTATTGTTTTTACGTAAATTTTTTTTTTTTTTTATAAAATGTAGAGGTCCGATAGCAGTAAAAAA
The DNA here is from genome assembly GCA_937595015.1 of Polyommatus icarus. Taxonomy (NCBI): domain Eukaryota; kingdom Metazoa; phylum Arthropoda; class Insecta; order Lepidoptera; family Lycaenidae; genus Polyommatus; species Polyommatus icarus. Next base: position 15,727,909 of record OW569328.1, on the reverse strand, counting down.
TACAATAAAAGTACTTTGGTGATATATTCAGATAGAACTTTGTTCTTTGCATAGGTCAATTTGAAAGAAATACATCGAAATAACTTTCTAGGTTACAGTCGAAAAAGTTTGTTTCTATTTATAGAGATTCGGAAGCGAGGGTTAAGGGGTTAAGGATAGTTGAACTATCATCAGTAAACCGACTTTATAGACAACCGATTTTTGCTTAAAAATAGAGGCTTTAGGGCCAGAAAAATTATTTGAAATAGAAAAACTGTGGATTACATATTGTGTAGCCAGATATATTAGCATTTAGCTAGGTTATAAAGTAAGTAGATAAATTACAAGTTTTATGAAAATAATTAGGGAAAAAATGAGCTGTTATGTATGTAGTATGGAGTAATCTTGATGATTCCCTTTGTTCATATTAAAAATCCTAATTGATAATATTATTCTTTGCTAACATAATTTATTGATTCAAGTTCAACTTTTAAGTATAGTTTTAAATTCTAACCTACACTAGGTATAATAATAATTATTCTAAGGTAAAATTAAAGTACTTGTGCGAGCAACATAACTTCAATCCCATGTCTCTGCATAAGTCATAACTTCAACTAAATATCGACATTGTCGTAACAAATATTTTACTAGGTATCGATAATTTTCTTATCGCATCACTAGTTTCATTCATGATTTTCAGTGACGTTTATCAGCGAAGGCGACGTTTCTACAAATATATACTAGTAATCTGTGGCGACGTTTTTATACAAAATCAGAGAGAAATGAAAAGTTATTATTTAAAATAAAATAATATGGAGTTTATAGAATTAATCTTAATAAATAAATTAGACGGAGTCGTTCTAAAACACCCTCACCATGACACCATAGATGGTACAGTGTGTATTACTGGTCATCATCTTATTTTGAGCTGTAGAAAAGAAGGCGTCCGGGAACTATGGGTTTGTTTATTTTTATTTATTTAATTGTATTTATTAAATCAAAAAGTCTAACATCTACTCAGTCATAGGCCACTTCCATACTGTACCAGACCATAAACATTTTTTTATTGTTTTACTGAAACCAGCATGAACTTTTGGTGATTGAAATTTGATGCTAGACAGATCTTATTTTAATATTGATAGAAAATTCAATTTCACATTTAAAACACCAAGTACAGCTTTGTACAAACATTATTTTGTAGACTGAAGTCACTAGTGCAATATTAATTATATTGTTTCTTGATTTCAGTTACTGCACAAAAACATAGACAGCATAGAGAAGAAGGAGAACAAAGGCAGAGGTATAGTACAGGGTGGTTCATTGTTCCTCAAATGTAAAGACCTGAGAATAATCCAGTTGGATATAAGTGGAACAACAGAGCTACACCTTGTCGCTCAAACACTAGAGAACTTGTCTAATATACAAGACTCCAGTCACTTCTATCCATTCTTCTATAGACATATGCACCCTATTATGGAAAACGGACATACATTGTACAGGTACTTTTTCAATTAAATTATGATTTCAATAGTGGTAAGGAGTATTATATTATACAGACATTTTTTCGTTGTCTTTATTTATTTATTTGTTTTGGAAAACCAACAGCTTATGATTATAATGAAATAGAACAATACTATATAATTATTATTTTTAACAAAAAATTAAAACCGACTTCCAAGGTAAAAACAATAATAACATTAATATGAACTAAAAAGTATTAAATAATTTTTACTATCTAATAGTGCCTTTTTCCGAATTCAGCTAAACCTCAACTATTTCTGTACTCAATCTTCATTATTTTGAAGTCGGTGGTACCAGATAGCTGAATCTTCAGTCCACTGACAGAATATTTGAAACTTTTGGAACTGGCACCGACTTCAAAATTATGAAGATTGAGTACAGAAATAGTTGAGGTTTAGCCGTCCTCATACCCGCCGTCATCCATACCTATGTCTTGTACTATTATCTATTCTGTGCCATGAGACATTGGTGACCTTAATACGACGTGGTAATGATGATGACGATGATGATGATGATGATGATGATTATGATGATGAATATGAATTGCATAGTAGCATATGCTTTCTGTTCTTAAAACAACGCCGAAACACCCAAACGTGTATCTATAAGGAGTCAGGAGTTCTCTCAGCATCTTCGAAACCATGGTATATCTTGACCCAATATTTGACTTTTTGGTAGCATATTCTTAGTACACTTCACATAAAACCAAAATCACCATAATATGTCTATACTAATATTATAATTGGGAAGAGTTTGTTTGTTTGTTTGAACGCGCTAATCTCAGGAACTACTGGTCCGATTTGAAAAATTATTTTACTGTTGGATAACCCATTTATCGAGGAAGGCTATAGGCTATATTTTATCACACTAAGACTAATAGGAGCAAAGAAATAGAGGAAAATGTGGAAAAAGCGGGGGAAATTATATGAAAGGGCTTATTTGAACGCGCTAATCTCAGAAACTACTGGTCCGATTTGAAAAATTCTTTCAGGGTTAGATAGCCCATATATTGATAAAGGCTATAGGCTATATTTTATTACGCTAAGACTAATAGGAGCGAAGAAATAGAGAAAAATGTGGAAAAAAAAGGGTTAAATTATATGAAAGGGCTTATTCGAACGCGCCAATCTCAGGAACTACTGGTCCGATTTGGAAAATTCTTTCAGTATTAGATAGCCTATTTATCGAGGAAGGCTATAGGCCATATTTTAATACGCTAAAACTAATTAGAGCGAAGAAATAGATAAAAATGTGGAAAAAACGGGGGAAATTATATGAAATTGCTTATTATCTAAGAACTACTGGAGCAATTTTTATGTTATTTGGCAAACATGAAGAATAGACCACGTGAAGGGACAAAGGCTATTTTTTGCGGAAAAATGTACGGTTGCGTGAAATTCCTAAATTACGCAAGTGAATCCGCGCGGAACATCTTTATATAATAAAATCGTAGGAAAGTCAATTCTGTACATTGAATATTTTTGTACAATAAATAATACTTGGGATGTGATCTACTATGCTAACGCGGACGAAGTCGCGGGCAACAGATATTTTTCATATAAATTTCGAGGAGTTCCCTCGATTACTCCTGGATCCCATCATTAGGTCACCACTTTTGTGAACATGGTACCAAATTGGAGTGAAACCAAATACAACAAAACAAAAATTTCGAAAATCGGTTCACAAACGGCGGAGTAATCGTTGAACATACAAAAAAAAAAACCACAGCCGAACATATAACCTCCTCGTTTTTTGGCAGTCGTTTAAAAAGAAAGCCATTAACAGGTTTTCACTAATAAATAGATACTTATGACATAGTTAGAACCTTACAGTATACACACAACATTATCTACTGATACAACATTACAGTCATAATCTTAAAATATAATATATTCCTTATTTAATCACTATTACACCTTATTATAATATTATCTAAACAAAAGTACATAACACTAAATATGAATTTTGTGATAATATAGAAATCCTATCAGTCACTTACTAAAGAACTTCTTATTATAATCCGATCGAAATTTAGTACTTTTGGTAGTATAGGGATCTAAATTAAGTTCTTTGCAAATAGAATTAAAGGATCTGCTTGCTCGCACCAGGAATGAGTTACCTCTATAGTTAGTGCTGTAGGTTTCACAAGTAAGTTTAGTACTTTAGTTAATAGATTTTCCAATATATGTACTTACTGCTAATAAGTTTGTTTCTGTATTTTTTTTAATATTGCACCTACTTAGTCATGCTAATAAATTGGCTTCGTAGTTTTGAAATTTTATGTTATATTACACATTTTTAACGTTTTAATTAATCTATTAGCTAGATACAATGATTAGGTAGGTAAGTATTTCTTGTGCTTATTAGTAAGTGGTAAAATTGGTACACTAATTTAATATTTATCACTGCACTATAGTTTTTAGGTATCTGAGTGTCATGATGACATAATATATAGGTCTCCCCTATGCTCCCCTATGTATGTATAAATAGGTATACGAATATACCTGTTTATACAGTCCATTGCGTTTATATTTTAACCTTATCAGGGCCCCTTCACTCCCACTTCTCCTTATCCTAGGCAAGTCTTATCTGGGTCACATCAGGTTTCCCCTAGATGTTTCCTAGGTTAGTATTATATGAATTATTATTATTATTTCAGTATAGAGGGTGAGTTTACAAAAGTATTAGCGACAGAGGAATGGCGGATATCAAGAGTGAACCAGCATTATACAGTGTGTCCCGGTTATTCCAAGGCTGTTGTTGTTCCTAAGAGCATAGATGATGAGACCTTATCAATGGCAGCTTCTTTTCGGCAAGGTGGCAGGTTTCCAGTGCTATCTTATAGACATAACAATGGTGTAAGTACGAAAATAGGACCTTTTGTACTAAAACAATACTTTTTTCTTGTATCCTTTGAAAGAGCTAAAGCCATGTACATACCTTTGTGTAAATTGTTTCAATGGCTTAATGTGAGGAGGTAACAGACAGACAGTCTTTTTTTGCATTTATAATATAAGTATGGATATCAAATAGATCATTCTTATTAAATTGAAATCATACATTGCCTAGTTCAAATACAACATTTTGTTTTGCTAAAGATTTAAAAACAGAACTGAGAAAATGATTTCAGGCAGTTTTAATACGAGCCGGCCAACCGCTGTATGGTCTGATGCACCGCCGTTGCCGACCAGACGAGGCCATACTCAACTCCATAGTCACCCCGGGCATGAAGGGTATCATCTACGACCTGAGGAGCTCAAATTCTATATCACAGCAGTTGAACAAGGGTAAGACACTTTTGTAATTATCTCTCAACCCCTATGCTTTGGACACACCTTTAAACCTATCATAAAAAAATTAAAAAAAAAAACTAATATTATGTTTTCATTCAATCATTTCGTGGATTGTTGTAACAAGGAAGCAATATGGTAATTATAATAAATGTTATAGTTTTACAATGTTTAAAGCCGCATCCCTAGGGGACATGTCGCGGAGACAAGTCGTCCAACATTTACGTAGTTTATCCCTGCAACACGTAGTTTGTGCAACTTTGTCCCTCGACATAATATGACTTGTTCACACTAGTCAGTGGTGAACAGTATGTCGCCAGCGACAAGTGCCGCAACCCGTAAATGTCGCTGCGACGTCAGGCGACATGTCGCGAGACACGTACATTTCGTGTCGCGCGACTAGGTCGCGAGACAAATGTCCCCTAGTGAAAATGCGGCTTTGTCCCTGTTGGATATGTCAGGAAAGCAACTTGACATAGTAGGATAAACAATTGTGGAACTATTTACGGATTTTTTATTTGTAAGGAGATAAAGGTAACATATTATAACAACCATGGTAAGGTAGGTAGACATAACTTCGAGAGAGAAACCGATAGGAGGATACAGTTGGGTTGGGCAGCATTCAGGAAGTTAAGCCACATTCTCACGTCGCAAATTCCGCAGAGCTTGAAGACGAAAGTCTTCGATCAATGCGTGCTTCCTGTTATGACCTACGGGGGCGGAAACCTGGCCTTTTACAGCAGGGCTAGCTCGTAAGTTTTCCGTTGCTCAGCGTGCTATGGAGCGCGCTATGCTCGGTGTTTCTTTGGCGGATAAGCTTCGAAATGAAACAATTCGTCAAAGAACTAAAGTCACCGACATAGTGCAGAGAATCAGTACGCTGAAGTGGAACTGGGCTGGTCACGTAGCTCGAACAACAGACGATCGCTGGAGTAAACTTACTCTGGAATGGAGACCAAGGCTGGGAAATCGGGGTGTAGGTCGACCTCCAACTAGGTGGGACGACGATCTGGGTTTAGTTGCGGGTCCATGTTGGATGCGAGTAGCAGGAGATCGGTCATCTTGGCGTTCATTTAGAGAGGCCTATGTCCAGCAGTGGACGAATATAGGCTGATATGATATTATGATGAAGGGGATAAAATAATATGTACTTATACTAGATAAAGTATGTGGATTACTAGATAACGCTTGCAACTCTGTTGTACAGAAATTAGTTTATCGCGCGGGAATTGTACATTTATCCGGGATAAAAAGCTAAGCTAAGCTTAAAAAGTATAAGCGTGAAGAGGTAACAGACAGACAGACAGACAGACAGACATACAAACTTTTGCATTTATAATATTAGTACGGATAGAGGTGTGTGTATATTCATTATTAGAAAATGATGATTCCAAACTTTACAAACTTGAAACAGATATGCATTCATCAGTCGATTCCATTTTATTTCTTCCTAGGTGGCGGTACAGAGACCGCGTCAAACTATTCACAGTGGAAAATCTTCACCAGGTCTATGGACGAAGTTGACAACCAGCAACAACTTCTCGAGAGCTTCTCTAAACTGATAGAAGGTAATTTTAACACTATGTAACACGAATTAAACATCACCTATACTGTACTCGGCGAAACATGGCGGTAGCGGTCATTGACTACCTAGTTCCTATCAAAAACTTGTCATTTTCTAGATAAAGCCGCGATTGACAACATCTGACACTTCATTGTCTATTGCGGTTTATATAGAAAATGACAAGTTTTTGACAGGGAGTCAATGACCGCTACCGCCATGTCTCGCCGAGTACAGTATACTTACATACTTAGTTCAATTTGAAAATTCCTTCTTTTTTTAGCTTTACTTTTCTTTTACATTTTCCATTGTACCCAAGAGAGAATAGCGAATTTGATGTTAATGATTTTCTTCTCGTACAATAATTAATAATTATCAACATAATACGTATTTCATAAAATATGTAATAATAATATGCGACACTAAAATCCGATACAAAACTATTTTTTTTAATATTGTTAAAACATATCATTACTCTAATTTTATTTATCGGTGCGATATCCGTAATCCGATATCGTGCCGATATGTAAAACTTTTTGACCTATTTCTTTTTTCTTTCCTTCGAAGGCAGGTCATTGCAGCCCTGACGTCACTGCGACCAGTGCCGGATTTTTTTTATGAGTGTATGCCACATTATTCCGCCGCCCCATGTACTATCAGAGAAGTTGATTCCTAGGCAAATGGTGGACATTGGTAATTTGGTCGCGTTAAGTCAAACCCATCCGACCGATCACAGCTAACATTAAATTGACATAAGCCGACCATATGATGTAGGTCCGTCAACTGCCTAGGAATCAATTTCCTCGATGGTGCAAAATCTGCCGACCCCTAGGCCGCGCCTATTGATAAATCCAGGGATGTCAGCGACCCTCAAGGGTCAAACTGACTCATAATAGATTCTCAAGAATCTATTATGAGTCTAATATACTTATTCTGTTTTTATCACTCTTTCATTAGTTTGGGTTGTAGGTACATAATATGTAACAGAATCTTTGAGCACTTTTTTTACCTATCTCCAGTAGCCTAATTAATTCGAGCATACGTATTGAGAGCCAATGACAATAATTCAATAATTTGTTAAAATTAAAAATAATAAAACAGTTTTTTTTTGTATTTTTCCAGCATGCATGTCGGAGGACATATCCAGCGACAAGTGGGTATCCCGGCTGGAGTCGTGCGGCTGGCCGGAGTCGGTGCGGAACTCGCTGCACACCGCCTGCATCATCGCTCAGCATATACACCATGTAAACCATAATCCATACTAATATTATAGATGGTCGTATATCCTCGTTTCGAGGGCGCATCTTTAACCATCTCCCCTAGCATTGAGATACTTGGCGTCAACATATCGAGCGAAGTCCAGTTCCGATATCATCTAGAATCTAGATTCTAGAGGGTAAGGCCAAATTAGCCTTGAAGAAGCTTGGTGTTCTTAACAGAGCGAGACAGTACTTCAGTCCGGACCAACGCCTACAACTCTACAAGGCGCAGGTACGGCCTCATATGGAATATTGGTTGGTATTTTGGCGCCCCTGCCCAGAGATGAGAAATCTCTGGGCAGGGGCGCCAAAATACCAACTGCTCCCTCTGGATCGTATCCAACGAAGGGCCGCTCGAATTGTTGACTGCCATAGTGTTTCAAACAGCTTGGACCCCTTGGAATTACGCCGAGATGTAGCTTCACTCTGCATCCTCTATCGGTTGTATCACGGGGAGTGCTCAGAGGAATTGTTCGGAGTCATACCACCTGCAACTTTTCGCCATCGTCCCACGTGAAAAATATATCATACTCATCACCTTGATGAGTCCACAGTACGTTTTTCGCGTAACTTTGTGCCGCGCACTGTAAAACTCTGGAACGAACTGTCACCAGCAGTATTTCCGGACCTATACGACCTGTGAACCTTCAAGAAAAGATCGTATTCCCTCTTAAAAGGCGGCAACGCACCTGCAGCTCTTCTGATGTTGCGAGTGTCCATGGGCGACGGTAGTTGCTTACCAGCAGGTGACCCGTTTACTCGTTTGCCCCCTTCTATATCTATACTTATTATAAAAATAAGTATAGATATAGAAGGATAAAAAAAAGATGCGACACTGCGACAGTGTTTGTCTGTTGCTTCTTATGGTTAATGGAAATACTTTGAGATCTGTGCGTCTACCATGCGCGTACAACGAGATATCTCACTCTGCTACCCTAGCACACCGTCAGTAGACAAACGAAAGAATCTAAATTTTGACAGCTTTACCGGAAAAACATTGGAGATCCGCTCTTGAAAATCTCAAGCATGCTGCGTGACGACCATTTTTATCCGCTTTTGACATAAGTTTCTTGATTAATTTTTTTATTATTGTACTTTGGCTATAAAACCATGGCCAGTGTCGAGTAAATGGCATGGTTTTATAGCTGAAGTGCCATAAAGAAACTAAATGTCAAAAAAATAATAATTGCCGTTGCTATAATGGTTGCTATGGAAAGAGTTTCTTGTCTTTGTCCACTGAAAGTCGAGTCGATGGGTGGCGCCATGCTCGGGAAAAAGATATGTAGACATGGGAAAGAAACTGCCATTACTTTCTTCCGAAGAATCGACTGGGCAACGCCGTGCTAGCTATGCTGGAGTGTAGTTATATTGTCGATATCGACATAATGTCAAAATCATTTTTTAACATGATGTCCATAGATTTTGACGACAGATCTACACGAGAAAATATGTATGTTATGTTAGGTTCAATAAAGATGAAGAGACTTGAAACCATCAAACATCGAGAAAACATGTGCTAGACAAAATTACTCGTTATGCGCATGCTAGGCGCACTGGGCAAGGATATAGGATACTTTTTATCCGGGACAAATTTATCCCGCGCGATAAACCAATTTTGACGCAACGGAGTTGCGGGCATCATCTAGTAATTATATAATCAATCACACATTTGTCCATGGGCGACGGTAGTTGCTTTCCATCGGGTAACCCGTTGGCTCGTTTTCCCCCTAAATTTATATTTAAAAAATAATCCATACTTCAATACTAATATTATAAGCGATACGACGCCCGTATCTCCGTTGTGCGGAAATTCATTTATCGCGAGGGAACCGTGCATTTTTCCGGAATAAAACATACAATAAGCAAAGTCTTTGTTTCTTTTACAGAAGGCTGAACCAGTGCTCCTGCATGGCACGCGAGGCGAAGACGCTACTCTCTTAGTCTGCTCCCTAGTACAAATTATATTGAACCCGGATTGCAGGACGATACGTGGGTAAGAATAGTATTCTGTGTCTGGAAAGAATTAACAATAATTATTTACTGCTCCGAACGAAATATAAGGTTGGGTTGCACCAACTAACTTTAACTATAACCACAAACTACATAATTAGTACCTTACGGTACAGAAGTGTCACTCCCGAGTTGATAAACGCAAGTGTCCGGTCACCGGACTAGTCTCGATAGGCTGGCACACGCTCGACTTGTCGCACACGCAGCGCACGCATCCGCGATACCAAAGTAATAGTACCCGGCCCCGCGCCGCCGCTCCGCTCGCTTGACAGCCCTGGCAGATGGCTGGAAGCGAAACGGCAGACAGTTATTTGTACTATGAACGCTAAACGCAATGAAAAAGGTTGAAATTAGGTTGTTTTCCAGAATAGTAGGTAAATAACTCGGCGCTTCGCACCGTTTGTATGGAAGTGAGACAGGCCTGGCGTGAGTAACCTTACGTATAATATATCGCAATCTCTAGTTTGCAAATGAAAAAACTAAATGAAGCGACAAGTCACTGACACTACCTAATTAATATTTTTTTTGCGTATGCGCGCGGATTTTCTTTGCACACGCTTACTCAGAGACACATACAAGTAAATAGTTTCTTTTTTCACCATATATAAAAATACCTTGCAATGTACCATTTCAGTCTCCAAGCGCTGATAGAACGAGAATGGCTGCTAGCGGGTCACCCGTTCGGCACGCGGTTGCGTGCGGGCGCGTACGGCTCCGCCCCCCGCGCCGCGCCCACCTTCCCGCTGTTCCTGGACTGCGTGCGACAGTTCCTGGAGCAGTTCCCCTGCAGCTTCGAGTACAGACAGTCCTTCCTGGTGATACTGTTTGAGCACGCGTATGCCAGTCAGTTTGGTGAGTAAATACTTAGCAATAAAAAAACTTGAAAGGTGTCAAGGGACACCCGGATGGAACGAAGTTTTAAATTTTCCGCCAGTTGACGTCATCGCCACATCAACGCCCTCTGCCCCTACATCGCAGGTACTAAAATAAGTGTCGGTCAAAAAGTGTCGTTACAATTTTTTCCGTCTAGCCCCCTTTCGCAACGTGCGATAAGGAACTTCGCTCCAATATGTAAATACATCAGTCACCCGTTCGACACGCGGTTGCGTGCGGGCGCGTACGGCTCCGCCCCCCGCGCCGCGCCCACCTTTCCGTTGTTCCTGGACTGCGTGCGACAGTTCCTGGAGCAGTTCCCCTGCAGCTTCGAGTACAGACAGTCCTTCCTGGTGATACTGTTTGAGCACGCGTATGACAGTCAGCTTGGTAAGTAAATACTAAAGCTGATCGCACATTTGTCAGGCGGCGCGTACGGTGCGACGAATGTGCGCGGTTTCACATCATTTCATACAACGAATTCTAAGTGTCTAAACACACTAGGCCGAAGTTCGGCATGATTATGTCAGCAATGCGCTACTCATACAATATAACGCGACGTAATTTCGATTGAGAAGGAGAATTTTTCATGCAAATAAAGTAATTAGGGTTTTTTCATCAATAAAAATTATTATTTTAAATTTTATTAGTTATAAATAAAAATAAAAATATTATTATCTGGCTTCTAACAACAACAAAACAGAATAGAAACAATTATTGGACATATAAATACCGCAATGGCTTTATTTAGATGAATAATTTTTGAATGCCTTTGAATGTTAATAAAAAAGTGAAAACTCAAAATTCTTGAATTTTTTTGATGTAGATCCCTTCTAAGCCCTTTTAAGATTAGCTCAAAAGAATAAAATAAAATCTAGATTTCTTCTTTTAAAAAAATCTGCGTTTTTATGTTAACATTAAAATAATTACTGTTAACAAATTAAGAGAAGCATAACCATTAAACAAATGGTAATAATTTATTTTTCTTGACGGATTCTTATTTATTGATATGTCTACTTAGTACCAATTTTTTTTTTAATCCTTAATATTAATATTTAATCAGTTAAAATATGTTTTTAGTTTACGTGGCAGATTGCGGCAAATCACGCGAAACGCGAACTATGCGTTTTACCGTTACTTTCGCCGCTCAATTAAAGTTATAAGGATTGTTGATAAAGTTCCAAAATGTAGGATTTATTTTAGGAAATTTCCTGCTCTTTAAGGATCTATTTTTAAATTTTGACTATCTCAAATAGTTTATGAAATATTTAAAAAAAAAACCAAACCCTTCTTTTTTTTGTTTACTTTAATGTTTATAACTTTTGCATTTTTTTTCAGCCCCTCTTGGAATTTTGATAGAATCTTCTAGATGCTATTCCGGATCGAATGAGACCAAAATCATAAATTTCGGTGCATGAGATCAGGTTTCGAGGAAAATGGCACTTGTTAACCAGAGTAGGATAGTTTAGTTCGTCTTGTTCTCAAAATAAAATAAATTTGACTATTCCAGGAACATTCCTCTGTGACAGCGAGCAGGAGCGCACCGCTAGGGGTGTGTACACACAGACCACGAGCCTGTGGTCGTGGGTGAACGCGCCCGACGAGCTCGCCAACCACATCAACCCGCTGTACGACCCCACGCCAAACGTCATATGGCCGTCAGTCGCGCCCATGAGCTATGTTATATGGGAAGGTCAGTACCACAGATAATATAAAAGCCTAGAAAACTGAAAGTCTTGGCTCTCCGTCGCGCCAATGAGCTATGTTATATGGGAAGGTCAGTAGCATAGCTCCTCTATCATGGAGAATTGAAATTCATCATAGCTAGAGATATTAATGTGGAGTCCAATTTCACAACTTTGAAATAACTTTATTGCATTAAGTACTATTACGTAGATGGCGGACCTACTTTAGGGCGCATTTTCATTAGTCGTTAACTCGTACGGTAGTCGGAATACAGCATGCGGGGAGTCTATGACAACAGCTAATGCCGCATTGTCATTGGTCGTGGCATGCGTTTCAGAAATCTCCCGTACCCCGCATGCGACCAGTGAAAATGCGCCATTATATTTTATTCGAATTTTGTCAACATAACGTTAGTCGTGATCTGTCGGCTAGACTTGACATAACACGATCAAAAAACTCATAAGATTTTGAGAAATTGATTCATTCGTATTTTCTAGCGTGGCAAATCTAATCAAAATTTATTACGTCACTCATGCGTCATTATGATATTTACAGAGCTATACCTCCGCTGGCTGGTGAAGCAGAACACAGAAGAGCGCGAGGAGCAATACCGGACTATACGCACGCGCGAGCAGCAGTTGCGTGCGCAGGCGCAGCAGCTGCGGCGAGAGCTGCTAGACGTCGCGCAGCAGTACTACGCACCCTAGCGCCTCTAGCGGCGTAAAAATATCTTCGATTTCGTATAGACAAACTGGATACCTGTATAACTGGTTAGTCAAATTGCATACAATAGTTTTGACAGTGAATTTAGACGCCAAAATGTGTGGGATTTGACATAACACATCATCAAGTATTAAGTACCCCGCAAACGATCAAATTTGCTTGACAAACATGGTTGATGTAATTTACGTTTTCATCAAACAGCAGCGCAGACTAACAAACGTGCATCAAACAAGTTTGTCAAACAGTTAGAATCGGTTTGAGATCATGAGATCTTATTTGACAAATACAGCGGAACACATTCAAACACGTTTGTCAAACGCTGAGCCAAAGCAAATTTTCTTCAAACAGGTCAAACACGTAGCTTGTTTGACAAACGCTTCAAACAAAGCTGTACACTATCAAACTGTTTGACAAACACGTAAAATTTGTCAATTTGATCATTTGCGGGGTACTTTATGATGCTTCTGATGTCCTATCTCAAATATTATACATTTTGACATCTTTTGCTATCGAAACTAATAATACAATATAAATAAGCAGTAACTAGTAAGCACCCTGGGTACTCCCTGTAATACTAGCTGGAATTTCTTACATGTTAAATAATAATCAAATACAAATACCTACCTTCATAGGTATTTGCCGGTTGATCCGTGGCCTTGTCTCTATCTCGTGCCCACGAATATATTGCTATCGAGTTTCCGATTATATAATAAACGCGTTATTGCTGTTAAAAGGCTATATCAAGGTATGTAGGTAAATTACAAGAGCAGCATTCGAGCGAAAGAGACAAGTAGCTGAAATGTATGTGTGGTCCTCAATCGCATTTTACCACCTTTAGAGTTAGGTATTTCTAGTCAATTAAGGTACTCTCTTATTTACGTCATAGGCCGCGCAAAATTTTATAATCGTTTGGTGAAACTACAAGAGGCAATCAAGCAATAGGGTCATGTGTACAGCTTGGCAAAATACAGTCTGGCGCGGTGACAGCTGAAACTATATCTATACTTATAAAATTACATCTCCTGACTGACTGACTGACTGACTGACTGATTCATCATCGCTGAGCAAAAACTGTTAAAGTTACAGCCACGAAATTTGGTGAGTAGGATTGTTATATTAAGTAGACACCCACTAAGGAAGGAATTTCGAAAATTTTACCCCGAAGGGGGTGAAACAAGGGTCAAAAGTTTGAAGTCCGTCATTTCTTGAGTTAGAAACATGAAACTTGATTTTTGGGTTAATGATTAAAAATTAATGAATACATATTTAAGCGTTTTTAGAAATTCTACCCCCAAGGGGGTGAAATAGGGGTTGAAAGTTTCAATGAAAGTCCGTTATTTCTTGAGTTAGAAACATGAAATTTTATGTTTGGGCTACTGATCAAAAATGATTGGATACGTGTTAAAACACGTTCCTTCGGGGTAGAATTTTGTTGGGGTTGAAAGTTTAAATGAAAGTCCATCATTTCTTAAGTTAGAAACATGAAAGCTTTTTTTGGACTGCTGATTAAAAATGAATGGATAGGTATTTAAGCGTTTTTGGAAATTCTACCCCTAAAGGGGTGAAATTGGGGTTGAAAGTTTGAATGAAAGTTCGTTATTTCTTGAGCTAGAAACATGAAAGTTTATTGACGTTTGCTTAAATAGGGTCCTGTTTTTACCCTTTGTATAAGGAACCACAAAAAGGGGAAAACTATCCATCTTTGTTATTATACTATGTTAACGCGGACGAAGTCGCGGGCAACAGCTAGTTTTTTTTATATATGACAATATTACAGTACTTGTCAACACTAGTACATTCTGTGTGAAAAGTGCGTTCAAGCGTAATAATTAGGGCCCGGATTTATTAGTAAATACATATTTTTATTTTGCGTGATTTTCGGCCTAGAATGTGTTTTTACACGAATTATCATGTTTAGACTGTGAAAAAACCAAGTTTTATTTTCCATATTTTTCCATATTTTAGGGTTTTTCAAAGATAAGTCCATATTTTGCAAGAATATGTCGCAATCGTCCATATTTTCACAAAAATACAAAAAAAAAATACGTTCCCGCCACCATACAGCTGCGTATTTCGTTCCTCTCGCGCTTTATCGTCGAATTTACTGTTTCCAAAGAAGATTATTCCTTCAGGATTCATGCCCCATAAGAGCACCGGTGATCGTGACAACAATAGAATACATAGTAGCATTTCGAAGAATCCGCGATCGAAGGATTAATAAAGAAATAGAAAATAAAGTTTCAGATGCAAAAGGTCCTGTTGCTGACATGGCTAAACAAAATGTTTCGGTCTTAAGGTAAAAATTAAAATAAAGGATTTAAGTACGTAACACACAAAGAAAAACAAAATTCTGTACTGTTTATTAGAGTTCCGTACCCAAAGGGTAAAAACGAAACCCTATTAGGTACTAAGACTTCGATGTCTGTCTGTCCGTCTATCTGTTACCAGGCTGTATCTCAAGAACGGCTATAGCTAGACTTCTAAAATTTTCACAGAATGTGTGTATATTATATTGCCGCTATAACAACAAATACTAAAAACAAAATAAAATCAATAATCAAGGGTGGCTCCCATACAACAAACGTAATTTTTTTGCTATTTTTCGCTCGATATCAATATTTGGCTACAGCTGGCACTTGAAATTTTTACAAAATCCTAAATTATATTTGTAAGTACTTTAATAATTGATAAAAAAATTTAAAATAAAATAAATATTTAAGGGTTACCTACACTCAAACAATGTTTAACTATTGTAATATTATACTCCATATTTTTCCATATTTCTGTTTTATAGTCCGTATTTTTCCATAATTTCGATTTTTAGTCCATATTTTAAGTACATATTTTGGATTTTTTAATACATGTTTTTCCGGGCCCTAGTAATAATAATAATATCTGTGGACGTTTAACACGTCAGTCTTGCCCCGTGGTAAGTACCTGAACTTGTGTAAGTACCTGAACTAGGATCCAATCAATAATGACTATTTGATCAAATAGTCATTTTTGATTGGATCCTATAATATATGATCCTATAAATGATCCAATATAAATGATAATGTAGTACCCCCCTTACGGGCACCAGACAACGGTAACGGCATTGAATACTTTTTAATACTATACATATATTTAAGATTTTTATTGATAAGTACATATATTTTATGGTTATACACAACCATGACCCAGGAACATTGACAACTTTTTGTTCCATCGGCGGGATTCGAACCCGCGACCTCCGGCTTGAGCGCGCGCCACCACTGAGTCACAGAAGTCGTCAAAGTGTTTAGGGTTGCCTATGATAGAAGCGCTCGTATTTAAAACGCACTTGCCAAGCTGTACAATATCTGCCAATAACATGTCACCGTCTGATTACGATCCACCAATGACGATGCGTCTAATCTGATATCTACCAATAGCGAGTCACTCTTCGTCCCACCAAATACACCCAAAATCGATCTTCGTGCCTTTGCTTTCCATTTTTGCTAAGTGATGTTAAAGCTGTGTGTGTTCTAAAAACTAGTTTAATATAATATTTCCCTTTTATTAAATGAATTTTATTTTATGAACCGAGCTTTTGAATGTATTTTATGTAATTATAATATTATAATTATTATGAATTCTAGTTTCATGTAAATAAGTGTAAGTAAAAACTGCCACTTCTTCTAGAATTTTCTGAACTGTAACCTAGCATTTATTAGACTTCCAAAGTAAAAAAAAAATAATATTGTATTGAGTACCTATGAATTTTTCACAAAACACTATTTAAATATGGACGTTGATGATTTGATAGTTGAAAAATGTATTAGGCAAATTAATTACTTTTTATGTAGTCAATATTTTAACACAATGTACGTATTATAAATAATTTTAATAATATGATAAAAGTAAATCTATAAAAGAGCTCTCTCTTGTGCTATGTTTATGTGTAAGTACAGATATTACATACATTCCAAGTGGCCTAATGCATTGAGTATTTACTTAGAAAATTAAGGTTAAAAATAATTTGATATGGTCAAAAACTAGGGGCGAGTCACAATTTTTAAATTGAATGAAATGTTATGAGTTATGACTTATGACCATACCCTTAGCAAACTGCCCCACTCAGGGACGAATATTAATAACAGTGTTTAAAATTCTGTTTGCCACCAGTTTCTGCTGTGTAGCTCTATCATATTGTAGCTTAGAGCATTAAACAAGCCTGGTTCACCTGCCTGGTTTAATGCTCTTAGTAGGTCTATCGTATCAAACTGCTGTCATATATGTCACGATGTAGCTGCCATGTGTCCCGATAATATGCCTATTACACACGATCCACACGATGGACCATAAGGCTACATAGCGGCACCTCGTGGCAAATAGAATTTCAAACACCCTTATTGCTTAATAACGGTATTTAAATGAAGATTTTGACATATTAGGCCCTATACATTCAAATCTTTCAAACTCTTCATTTATATTACATAATATAAGTAATTAATATTCGACTTTGAGTGCGACAGTAAGATCATAGTTCTGTATATTAAAATATAATTGGATGAATAATAATTATTGTTCTGAAAATAGATGATTTCAAGTTTATAAACTGATGTGCTTGCGATTGTAAATTATAAATAATATATTATTGTAAAGTGTCTGTCAATTTGAAATAAAATATTATA
This sequence comes from Polyommatus icarus, assembly GCA_937595015.1. Taxonomy (NCBI): domain Eukaryota; kingdom Metazoa; phylum Arthropoda; class Insecta; order Lepidoptera; family Lycaenidae; genus Polyommatus; species Polyommatus icarus. The sequence goes on along the minus strand of OW569328.1, from coordinate 15,710,352 downwards.
TTATGTTGTCAATTAAATATTTGCACATCTAATAAATTTATTATTTTGAACCAAAAACCTATGCCTAGTCTGTATGTTTATGTGTACTCTGTAGATATATTATTTGGCTAACAATGTTTTATTTGGAACGTAACTCGTAGCTTGACAACGTTTAAGAAAATTATAGTTGAAAAAAAAGACGGGTTGCACTCCGGGAGTGCTGGCAGAAGTGAAAACTTGATTATTAACGTTGTGCATTTTTTAAAACCATTTTTTATGAAAATCGATTTGTAAAAAATCGATTTTTTTAATTAATCGAAATACTTACAATCAATTCGAGTTCGACACAAAACACTACTCTCCAACCGTCTTACGGTTTTTCCAAGGTTTTTCGATCAGCACGATAATCTGACGTGAGTTTCACAGTTTTTACCCATCCCACAAAAGTGCTCAACGCCGCTAAAGAAGTTTTCACTTCAAAAACTCATTTTGTAACGTTTCACTTTTATGAGTTCATCCTAATTCCTATAATGAGAGTTAGTAAAATACCGAAAAATTGTGGTGGTTTAAAATACAATATTGGGAACGCGCAGAAATTTGAGGTGGTGCTGGTTAGCACACGTCGTTTAAGCTTTGTGCATAGAGGAAAATAATACACGGGGCTTTGTGACGCCAGCAGGCCATGGTGACCATAGAAACGGTTTCTTTCTAGGGAAGAATAGACAAAGTGACAGTTAGACAAGATAAATTGACAGTTAGACAATGGAAATCCGCCATTTTGTCGATAAAATATGTCCGTATGTCGATTCTTCCCATGTCTACTGTTGTTATGCTCTGCAGTAGTGGTTTGATGTGTAAGATAACGATAACGGTGCCATGGTGATCAAATATTACGACTGATGGGATCCATCGGTTTAATTTTTAACCGTCTTCCAAACCGCCTTTCGCCTTTGGAACAAACAACTACCTTATAGGCGCGCAATAACCTCAATTCAAATAACAATAAAACCGTTACACACGATATATAATTTGTAGGCTCCGGTAATGGCGGACATGCAGTGTAGATGACAAGATAACAGCCGTGCGTGCCTGTACGGGGAATATAATTTACTAGGGTTTTATTACTTTCTACAACTTTCATGTGCCTTGACGACGGGCTTAGCATTTTTATTTCTTGGTCCTATGTAATTGCTGCACTTAGAGATGAATATTCATTAGTTATTATAAAGAAGATTTTTAAATCAACCCCATGCCATTATCAACAGCTGTCAAACTCTTTATTAAAATATTGAAGTTTAATCATGATTAAATGTCTCTGAAGTCTGAGTGCGGCAATTAATCTTTACTTTCCTTGTGTCTAACTTGCCTAGTTGCCTCCTTATTAACGTTAATATTACGTCGTAGCGACTAGCGTATTCGAAACCAGCTGCTATTTGTCTGATATAATATGAAGTTCCAATAAGTCAGAACTCAGACAAACACAAGCATCCCTTGTGTATTTTATTTAAGAGCGGGCTGTGCAATTTTGCTGTGTTTTCTAATAAGTATTACGATCCCGGAAGACGATTGACTCAAATGGAATTGAGATTTATTTAATCATTGTATATTTATCTGATACTTAGCTAACGAAAAACACGATTCACCTATTTTGACTCGATAGTTTTATTTTTCGAAATAATAAATCTTTTTGGGCATTTCTTACTATCATTAAATAACTATGCACTACTACAATCACACACTTTATAAAATAATAGCTAAAGGAAATATTAGTATTGTATTTAGTTTTTAAGTAATCATCAAAAAATAGTTAGAACTTACGACTTTTACTTTTGTGCTATAACGCGGGAACCGATGTTACGCGATATTGTTCACTATTAGCTGCAGCCTAAAACACATTGCCTGGGAGCACGATTCATAGAATTATTGTATCACGATCGGAGGATAGCGTTTTGACAGCAGGCCCTTAATGGGATTACTATCTACAAATTATGAAGAATTTTTCAAGATAAAAACTTACGGTCTTACTACAAAAGATTTAATCATCTGTTGAACAGTTGTTTTGAGACAATTTTGTATGGTATTTTTTCTCTAATCAACTGTTCAACGGGTGTTTAAATCTTTTGTAGTAAGACCGTTAGTGTTTTAAGTCCTTTCCCGAGACTCACATTATCCCCTTAGCAAAGCAAATTCCTTTCAACTGTCTATACTCGAGGTTACAGACAGCCGAATACTCTTTTGCATGTATAATAATAATTATTATAGTATGGACAGCATCGCACTTTAAGGGCCCTCTCTCCCTAAATTAGCAGGTCGATTGTTTGTCAGTGCGAATATCGACGTAAATGACATTAAAATAACATTCATAACAGCGCACCTTGTACGGTGGCGGTTACGGCGCTCGTCGCGTCCTTGATAGGGCGAAATAGGAGAAAAAACCTTTTTAAGGCTTAATATAATACATATTTCAAAAAAGTAAAGGCCCGTCCGCACGTTTGCCAAACCTCAGCAAATCGTCACAAACGGTCACAAAAACAAACGTGTGGATAGGGAGTTTCGCTTGGTTTGTTTAGGTTTGCAAAGACTTGTAGCCGATCCGACTTGTCAATGTTTTTGAACACAAATCAAAGGGAATTTGCCGCAAGCGTTTGCCACCCGTCCACACGTTTGTGCGCGTTCATTCTCATCGATGCTCTGTAAGCGAAGAGACGTGCTATACGTACGTAGTATGTCTGTGTGTGCTTTCGAAAAATGAATGACTAGTGGTCAAATGAAAACGTATTAAATTATATTATATTAATTATATAGTTTTCTTATATTTATAACTAGCTGTTGCCCGCGACTTCGCCCGCGTCAAAGCAAAATATATCCTCCTTCTTTTTGGAAGTCGGTTGAAAAGTAGCCTAAGTTACTCCTTACTACATAAGCTATCTACCAAAAAAAGTCCCGTCAAAATAGCTCCAGCTGTTTCAGAGATTAGTCGGAACAAACAGACAAACAGACAAAAATTTTAAAAAAATATTATTTTGGTGTACTTATATAGCGTATATAATATATTCTTTCAATATTACAAACAGACACTCTAATTTTATTTATATGTATAGATAAAAATAACTGCCAAATGTTTATAGCCGATACAGCAACTTCGACGTCCGTCATGCTTGCCGCGTCAGAACAAACTAACATAATAAAGTACTCTGTGAAACTAACTCACTCGCAAGCGTGTGGTGGGATTTGGAGTTTGTAGCAAACGCCAAACGTGCGGACGTAGCATAAAAAAACCAAATTATTAACTTATGTCATATGTGTTGCAAAGCAGTAGATATTTTTTATATATTCTTTTGATAAATAATGAAGGAGCAAAGTGGTTCTGGTTCTGCTGCGGCCGCACATGCGTAGTGCTTCGTGCTTGAGACGATACTATTGGACGATCTGCGTGTATCGTCCAATGGTATCGTCTCATAGCACGAAGCTTCGTGACGGTAGATGCATGTGCGGCCGCGGCATTAATTTAAGGATAGTATAGTTTTTAACCGACTTCCAAAATGGTGGAGGTTACATATTCGGCTGTTATAGCTCTTATTTCCTGACATTGTACCATTGCATTGCAACTCGAAAGCGGTCGCAGTAATGATGCGGTTGTGAGTACTGAGTAGTGACGTCACGCTGTTGTTCACCCCGTAATGATACCATTATCTATGTACGTCCACAAATACAAATCGTTCATTTCCAGTACGAAGTTTAGACAACGGTTAGGATGCTAGTAACATTACACCAGAATTCAGATGAGAACTTAAGTAGTAGAAGTACCGTCTACGGTCTATATAGCGTACCTAGTGAAAGGTACTTCTTGAGTCAGACAATAATCAAAATGAATACTACAAACTCACGGGATGTTCCTATTTAAAAAGATAGATAAGTACCCTAAAGGCTATAACGTCCAAGTTTTACGAACGGTTTCATTATTGCTAATTTAACTATTTAACTCTGAGCTATAACTCAGGCAAAACTATCGAAAGCGATTTGACTAAGTTCTCTGAACGCACTGCAGATATTTGCTGAATCTAACAGTCAACACTTCACAATAGGTGATAAAATGTTAGTGTCCATTATTGTGGCTAGTTAAGGCGTTGGGATGCAGGCTGAGAAAAAGCGTGCAATCCCAAGTGCCCTGATAGCTGTAGTTGGCTGTTGACTGTAGTTGCAATGAAATTACTCTGCAATCTTCTGAGAAATTCTTAAGTAAATGAATGTAGCTCTTCACATTTACCAATGATATAGATAGGCTCAGAAGTGTAGCGTGCCTTGGCAGGGCTCCGTATATTTTGTTTGGAGGCCCTTACAAAAGGGTAAAGATTTGCCACCTATGTCAATTGTGGACGCTATAAACCTTCGCAATCGTGGTGTCAATCATAGTAACCATCATGCCTCAATGTGGAGAGGTCTTTACTTTTTACGATTACGACGCGAAACTTGTGAGTTGTGACGTGGTTGTGACTAAAAGAAAAATTATACCTAGCTGTTATTACAGACTATTGCTAGTACACAATATTATTGCCATATAGTGTTCATTAGGTACTATTGTTATTGTATTTATTTACTTAAAATGCGATCTAAGCTAAACAACGCAAGAATTTAGAATACTTATATAGAGTTGTAGGACCTTCAAGCGGTCGTAGACTTAAAGGCGTAGAATATTATATTAATAGGTTTTGTAGACAAGACAATTTAATAATAATACCTATTTATTAAATAATAAAGTTGACAATTTAATGTAAGGCTAAATATTACGTTTTACGCCTACTCACGGCGAGTGGCTGAATTATCGACCAGGGAACCCTGAAAAGTGAGAGTTAGGGATTGCTCGTTTATACAGCAAAGTAGTATACACTTAATCATAACTTAATAGATGACCATAATTTATTGATATTCCGGACTTATACGACGTTAATACTTTTATTGTTTGCGATTCCAAACATCCAAACATTTCGGTTTTCAAGACGTTCTCAAATCGTTCTCAAATACGTTTTTGTTCCCAAAAACGTTATTGCAGTGAACCGTTCCGAACGAATCAAAACCGTTATTAAAAATAACGTTTTCGAGCCCTGTTTGCGCTAATTGAAGGTAAATCTATTTTATTGGAACCACCGTCGATGTTGGTTGGTTTATTAATCGCAATGATTAAAGCGCATCACAGACGGTGAAGATAATATAAAATATATATTATCTTAGAGCATATTTTAGAATATCGCTCACCATACAAATCCTATGAACCATCACACACGACGAAGTTAATTTATATTTTATATTTTGTATCTTAAGATATGGAAATATATATTTCGTACCTTAATATTTTATCTTAAGATACGAAATATATATTTCGTATCTAAAGGTAGCTTTAAGAATATTTATGTACTTATCTACTCTAATTTATTACTTCGTGTATTTTTCGCGGACTCTATGTTTTACTCTATCAAACGTTTTATTTTATTTTTGTGAATCCATAGAATGTACTAGCATTTCTGAATTAAAAGGTAAATCCTTGCAGTTTCTCAAAGAGTGAATAAAATCTACACACAGAAGTTAAAGTAGGCCTATCTCTAGGATTTCTATATAGCGCTTAGGGCCTGTTTCACCACTTCCTGATAAGTACCGAATAAGCTATCCACCTATTAACTTGATAGGTCAAGTATGGAGAATCTGTCAAAAAAGCTGTGAATAGCCTATTCGGCACTTTATCAGAAAGTAGTGAAACAGGCCCTTATGTAATAACGAGCTGTTGCCCGCAGCTTCGATCGCGTTAAGAAGTATTATTATACACAAACTTTCATCCCCTATTTTAACCCCTTGGGGGTAGAATTGATCAAAATCCTCTCTTAGCGGATGCCTACGTCATAACATCTACCTGCATGCCAAATTTCAGCCCGATCCGTCCAGTGGTTTGAGCTGTGCGTTGATAGATCACCATGTCAGTCAGTCACCTTTGAGTTTCATATATAAGATAAATATATTTAGACTAATAATGGTGTCTATAAGATGATGATTCTCAAATTATCTCTTTTTTCTGTGTTTCAATCTTTCATTTTCCAAATCTCAACCAACCACTCTGCTCCATAAAAAAGTAATTAATTCTTTAATCCCTACTACTATGTTGATACTATCAGCCTAGTATAACGCTCCAACGGTGAAGATGCAAATCGCTGTATTGAATATAAGTAGTTTTTAATTGCGCAAGCGCGTAGTAACAATGGTTTTACAGTCTGTTTAGCAGGTTGTTGAAACCTTGTAATGGGTAATTATCCATTGTGAACTATTGTCGGAATCCGTTATTGTTTTTCGATCTAATATTTTCGGTTTGGTATAACCAGTAACATAACAGTTAGTTGAAAACAACGGCAATTTGCTCTACTTAATACCATACCTAAGGAGAGGAGTTAGGATGCCTTTAATTCTCGTCTGTGCCTTCGGTAGTCAATATAAAGCAGTAACTCTAGATATCGTTACAATGTTGCATGGCAGTGCTGAATTATATTTTTTATGAGAGTGGGCCACTCTATTTTCGCTGCGCCATGTACGAAATCTGTAGGGCCTCTAATCTCTATGGAGTTGGAGTTTTGGCGGGCATGTGAAAGAGTGCTGTTGTGTTTTTATATTATTTTCCAAAAATTGTGTTAGCTGGGTTTTTAATGTGTAATATTGGTAGAATATTAACCATTAGATATTCGTGTTCATGCACAAGTGTAGGAAAGTGATGTAATATCCAGAAACGTGCTATTTTGTGTTCCCTCCAAAACTCCATCGAAAGTTTCAGTAAAGTGTCTTACCACTTTACTGAATCGACCGACTTGACTCCTTGACTGTATTGACTTTTACTTAGACTTTAGACCTGACGATACATGAAAACGTACTACAAAAGACATGGCTGTATGGGCTTTGTTCCCTAATCCCTTTGCCTGTCCTGAATGGGACGAATCAAACCAAAAAAAATCTCTATGGAGTATTGACGTTGCCGCCCCAATTAAAGGCCATGGCTATGTACCAACTGCCATGGCTTATCTATACTTATTATAAAACAAAGTCGATTTTCTCCCTCATGTCCCTTTGTTCCCTTTAATACTTAAAACTACGCAACGGATTTTGATGACTCTTTCAGTGTTAGATAGCCCATTTATCGAGGAAGGCTATAGGCTATATTTTATCACGCTATTAGACTAATAGGAGAATGTGGAAAAAACGGGGGAAATTATTTGAAAGGGCTTATCTTGCGAACTACTGGAGCAATTTTTGTGTTATTTGGCACATATAAGAAGTAGACCACGTGAAGGATCATAAGCTATCGATTTTAATCATTTTTTCAGTGGCTAGGTAGATACATATTTTATACCCGTGCGACGCCGTGGCGGGTCGCGCTAGTAACTTATAAAATACGGGGCTTAGTAGCAGTTTATAAACAAACATATTTTTAAATTTAAGTACATATTTATTTTCAGAAGTTACCTTGCCTAAAATTTCTTCAGCTATTTAATGAGGTAAGCGGTAACAGCCATACAGACTTTTGCATTTATACTAGTATGACTTAGTCCATAATGCATTCCTATACCCCAAGCTAAGCTTACAACATTGGCATTATGATCTTATCGTTCGAATACATTTAATTACATAGGACAACTGAAAGACATGAATATTCATGAGGTAACCTATTACAGGATTATTTATGCTCTACTAAAGGGCCTATTAGAGACACATTCTTGTCATTTACTTGGATATAACTTACTATAACTTGGATATAGAGCCTACTAATGCATGTTCAGACATAAATTTTACTTTCAATTAAAATTGTAATTTGAATTTTAGCAGTGAAGCGAAGACACGATGCGTTCAGCGTTTTGCGTTGCAATGTTTTCGATATTTCCTTCATCGCCGTAGAAATGCGAAAGAATCACTGACACAATGACAGACTTCCTTTTTCTTCTTCTTTTTTTTCATTATTAACATCTTCTTCTTATATATAAAATTCTCGTGTCACAATGTTAGTCCGCGAACTCCTCCGAAACGGCTTTACTGATTTTTACCAAATTTTATATGCATATTCAGTAGGTCTGAGAATCGGCTACTGGGTACTTTATATATTGATAAGTGCATTTGTTGAATAAATAATAGTACATTATTACAACCTGAGACTGACGGCGACCATTGTTTCTGCGACGAAATAGCTTCGACGTTGCCATGGCGACATAAGGTCAATGTGTCTTAACTAGTCCGTCTGGGAGGTAAGTCCGTCTAGCGGCAATAACTTCCATATTTGAACGACTAGTTTCATATGGCTCAGTGGGTAAAACAGTATTGCAGAGTTAGTTTGACCTAAGAAACCGACATGTCGCTACTACTTACCTGTTACAAAAATAAAACGATCGGCAATTTTTTTCCCGTTTTGTACTCGCATTTGGAGTGGTAAGTCTCTGGAAAAAAATTAAAAAAAATGGCAAAACAAAGGAGTTTTTGGAGTTTATTGGATTACGTAAGTAATTTAGTGATCCTTTTACTTATTACTGGTGTTCAATTCGTTAATGTCGCTTTAATTTAGTTATTATCACCTGCAACATAATGTCTAACCTAAAATTGCAATAATTGGGAAGTCCGTCTAGCAGCTCTAGCTTGCATAAGGAAAGGCCGTCATATGCCGGTCTTGCCTCGAATCAGATATTGTCAACCTTTTCAAACCTACATATTGTATTTATTGTTAAAAATTCCAAGAGTGGCTGATAAAAAATGCAAAAGTTATAAACAATAAAGTAAAAAAAATGGGTTTGGTTTTTTAATATTTCAAAAATTCTTTGAGATACTTAATCAAAATTTGAAAAAAGATCCTTGTAAAGCAGGAAATTTCCTTAAATAAAAATCGTCTGTCTGTAAAGTCGGTTTACTGACGATAGTTGAACGTGACAACTACCTTTGTTGAGTTGAACTTCATAATATTTTATAAGTAAACTTAGTTCCGCGATTTCATAACAGATGTCACTGTTAGGCCTCTAGATCGCGCTATCGTTTACTCGACAAAATTTGGTATATGTAATTCGCTGATACTCACTGGTTGTTTAATTTATTGTTATGCCAGAGGGATTTGCATCCCAGGGTATTCAGTATTACCAACACGGAGTTTTTAGAGCTAGATTTAGCTCTAAATCCGCTTGGTTAACTTTAAAAAAGCGGATCTAGCTCTTTAGCTTTATTTCTTCTACAATTTTAGCTTTTTTTCCGTGTACACTGTACACTATGAATTAATCCTTATGGAAGCACTTCACATGGCTATTTGTATTTGCGTATTTGATGTATTCGCCAAACAATCACCATGTGTAGACGGTATGTTTGATAAATATTGGCCTTAAATCTTAATTGCCTATTTGACAAATATTATGACCAAAAAATAATACAACAGATAAAAATTGGCCAAAAATAATAACGTTCGCATTTAAAGGTGGTTTTAGATTTTAGTTATAATAGTATATTACAAAAAATTTTAAATATCATATTTTTTCGTGACTAATAGATTATTTACTAGTAAAAAATTAGAAAGTGAGTTAGTATCAAATTTGTGTCCGTTTTGTTGCCATAAAAGTGGGCGCCTGGATATGTGGGACTCCTCGGGTGCTGCGGTACGTAGGAGCACCCACTGAAACCCAACGGTGCCTCCTCTCCGCGTGTCGCTGAGCCGCTGGAGTCTGGACCCGCCTGAGGCGATAACTGCAGCAGCCCAGACAGCGTCATCTGCTCTACCAGCAGAAACATCCGTGCGGATTCTGCCGCTTTCTCCGGGAGAGCGGTCCGGGGCTCCGAGCGCTCTTCTACCGGAAGAGCTCGTGCGATAGGCGACGGATTCCCCAATCCATCGCCCGAGCCCTATTATGAGGGAAGTAGCCGCTCATGTTGAGCGCGTTTTCTCCTTATCGGGTCAGCTGCTTCATCGGCTTCCCGATTTCTCTCAGCGGCCTCCTTCTGCGTCATGATGGACTCGCAGAAAGTAGAGACCACCTGCCAGGCTTCTCTCGACCAGACTAATGCTCTCATTACGTCCGAGAGTGTCAGGTCTGGTCCTATAGCGGCGCAGAGTTCTGCCCATTGTGCGACCCTGGCTGGGCAGCAGCGAGCGTGTGCTGCGCCGTGTGGTCCTTGTCCATACAATGATGGCACTGGGGCGTTGGCTCCCGTCTGGTCGTATGGTGCAGGTAGTGACCGAAACACCCATGTCCTGTCAGCATCTGCACCATCTGGTAGGAGAGAGTGCCATTACTGTCTAGGGCTTTTGACTTGGTTTCCTACGACGTACTATGGAAGAAGCTTGAACATCGGAATTTACCCCCAGATCTAATTAAAGTCTTGAAGTACTGGTATGGAAACCAAGTCAATTGCGTTAGATGGGATGGTGCGCTATCTGCGCCATATGTGTTGGAGTGTGGAATGAGACAGGGGGGGTTAAGCTCGCCAACCCTGTTTAATATTTATATAGATGCCCTTATTGGTGAGCTCAGCAGCACTAGAGTCGGCTGCTATATAGACGGAGTAGGTATTAATAATATTAGTTACGCGGATGACATGGTGCTGTTGAGTGCATCTGTGTGTGGGCTTAGGAGGCTGGTAGCCATGTGTGCAGCGTATGCCGCTTTACATAGACTAGTCTACAATGTTAAAAAAAGTGTAGTCATGGTCTTTGAGGACGGAAGTAGACGCTGGTCGAATGTGCCCTCTGTATCTATTAATAACTGCTGCTGACTGCGTGTTACAGAGGGTACACAAGTTTAAATACCTAGGACATATGCTGACTTCCGGCCTCAGGGACGATGACGACATAGAAAGAGAACGAAGGGCGTTGTCGGTTCGTGCTAATATGTTGGTCCGCAAGTTTGCGCGCTGTGCGAGGTCGGTCAAGATTACTCTTTTCAGAGCATTTTGCACGACCTTCTACACGTGCAGCCTGTGGACCACATACACGCTCAGGGCCTACAACGCTCTCCGTGTTCAATTTAACAACGCATTCAGAATGCTGTTGGGGCTTCCCCGCTATTCCAGCGCTTCAGGGATGTTTGCTGAGGCACGCGTGGATTGCTTCTACGCCACTATGCGCAAACGATGCGCGTCCTTAGTGCGAAGAGTGAGGGGGAGTACCAACAGCATTCTTGTTATGATAGCTAGTCGACTCGATTGTCCATATGTGCGTCACTGCTGTGCCATATCTAACGGTATGGAGCAGAGGTGATGCACATGTGGTCAAATTTTATTATTTATTTAAACATACAACATAATGTTACTAACATAATTTATAAGCCTTTATATACTATCAAAATATGAGTCTATGTAACTCGACTTAATAAAGTATTTCATTACGCTGCGCCACCCAATCCTCCAGAGCTGGCCGAATTGCTGCAACAACTCTGTGACCGGCAGTTGGCGATGCCATTTGGTCTTGCCAGGTGCGCATTATCTGCATTCGCGCTTGGCGACGCCATTGGGCTGCCAGATCTGGTGGCACCCGTTCCCCTCTTTCTTTGCTGCTGCTGTGCGGGAATAGACTTCCGCCTGCACACGGGCTTCCAGGTCCCATGGAGGGGTACCGGCTAATGCAAACGCTGCTTCGGCACCCCGCCTACCTACTTATGTTTATTTTCACCTTTATCATCCATATAATTTCAGCTATCAATATGTAGGATATATAATATTTAACAGGGTAGGATTTGATATAAAAATAAATATGCATAATATGCATAATAAAAACAAAAGTCAAATATATTATTAAATTTGTGAATTGAAATTGCAATTTTCCTCTTCGAGCTTTTTGTTCAGCAAATAAATCTATAGCCTTGTCATAATTTAAATCATGTGCACAGTGCAATACGTTTTTCTATCGCTAAGATTGCAAGATCCGATAGATCGCAAATAATTTTTAACCAGTTTTAGTTTGCTAAAACGAGCTCTGCGATTCCTGCAGGCGAGCGGGACCGGGCGCGTATTTTGAACGCGCCTCGCGAATAATAAAATAAATGTTCGTGCAGCACGTCTCACTCCGCACTCAGGGTATACTCGTATCGGTCAAGTTGATATGGCCATGAAATTGCTGTACTTGTGCTATTATTTTTTTCGTGGCCAAAGTTAAATAAATGATGAGTTGTCCATTGGTCCGTGAAGTGTGAGTTTTGCCGCCCCCTGAACTTGCCGCCCGGGGCATGGGCCCCGGCTTGTCCCCCCCTTGGCTTTTATGTGGGTAAGCTGTGAAATCATGATCGCAGTACGAATGCGAAACAGTTGACATAAGTACCTACTGACTATAGTCCCTAAGGACAGAATGAATTTCCTGTGCCAACATGCCTATAATAGAAAATATGGTAAAATATTAAATACATTACTTTGTGATGAATTCAAATAATTCTATATTTATACATATTATAAAACAAAGTCGCTTTTTCCCTCATGTCCCTTTGTTCCCTTTAATCTTTATAACTACGCAACGGATTTTGATGAATCTTTCAGTGTTAGATAGCCCATTTATTGATCAGGTAGGCTATAGCTATATTCTATCACGTTAAGACTAATAGGAGCGAAGAAATAGGAAAATGTGAAAAAAACGGGGAAAATTATTAGAAAGGGCTAACTTGAACGCGATAATCTCGGCAACTACTGGTCCGATTTAAAAATTCTTTCAGTGTTAGATAGCCCATTTATTGAGGAAGGCTATAGGCTATATTTTATCACGCTAAGACTAATAGGAGAATGAGAACAAAACGGGGAAAATTATTTGAAAGGGCTTATCTCGCGAACTACTGGAACAATTCTTATGTTATTTGGCACAGATAAGAAGTAGACCACGTGAAGGACCATAAATAAGGTTATCGATTTTAATAATTTTTTCAGTGGCTATATATTTTATGCCCGTGCGACGCCGGGGCGAGTCACTAGTCTATACTTATAAAATTACATGTCCTGACTGACTGACTGACTGATTCATCATCGCTGAGCAAAAACTGTTATAGTTACAGCCACGAAATTTGGTGAGTAGGTTTGTTTTATTAAGGAAGGAAATTAGAAAATTTTACCCCGAAGGGGGTGAAATGGGGGTTGAAAGTTTGAGTGAAAGTTCCTCATTTCTTGAATTAGAAACATGAAACTTTATTTTTGTGCTACTGATTAAAAATGAATGGATACGTATTTAAACGTTTCTGGTAATTCTACCCCCAAGGGGGTGAAATTGGGGTAGAAAGTTTCAATGAAAGTCCGTCATTTCTTGAGTTACAAAAAATTTATTGACGTTTGCGTTTGACGTTTACTTAAATAGGGTCCCGTTTTCGCCCTTTGTAAAAGGAACCACAAAAAACCGGCCAAGTGCGTGTCGGGCCACGCGCAATATAGGGTTCCGTAGTACCGCTAGTTTTTGTCAATTTTTTATGGTCAATGAACGTACATTTATAGCGTGTTTTACACTACTAACAACATCATCTCAGTTACTTTCAAAGAAATTTGAACGAAAAGTTCCTTTATACTTCACCGAATACATTTTTTTAGTTGATCGACTATTACTCAATAACTTATGAAGTCTTCTTAGCCGTGATAGTTTTCCTTTTAAATTCAGCATATTTCCTACTCCCGCGAATTTATTCACATTTCCAGAACCAACCGTTTAGCTTCTACCAGCTGGACTGGACTGGACTGGACTAACGATTTTTTCCACTTAAAAACTTAATATTTCACAAACGGATCCCTAAATCGGAAAATGATCTATGAATACTCGCAATATTTTTTAAAAACCTATTCAACGACACTCCACACGATGAGGTGGGCGCGAAAAAAATATTCATCCCCGCTTGATGTGTAGGGGAGGCACCATAAAAAAAATTTTTTTTTACGATTTCACGTATCATTTTGTTACCATCATTAATATGTGTATTCATGCCAAATTACAGCTTTGCCGGTCCTATAGTCTCTGAGTAAAACCGCGGACAGACAGACAGACAGACGGACAGACGGACGGACAGACCGAAACTATAAGGGTTCCTTGTTGACTACGGAACCCTAAAAAGGGGAAAACTATCCATCTTTGTTATTATACTATGTTAATAATAATAATAATAATAAAATGCTTTATTCAGACATTAAAACAATGCACAGCACACACTAAACAACAATCAAGCAATAAACCAAAAGAAAAAAAAAGAAAAAAACTGCTTAACTAAAATACACAACAACATCGGAGAGAACAACAATAAGTAAAAGCATACAAAATAAATCTACAAAAAAAAATGGCAGCATTAGGCAGTGCATTGCATAATGCCGAAAAGGATCTCCACTCAGGTGTATTACCACGGCACAGAACACTACACCGCGGTTCCTGATCTTCCGTGGTTCCTATACATTACGCATGACGCACGACAGATTCAGCATTATTAGGGTTTAAAATAACTAATAGCATACATATAATAATAAAATAAAATAATAAAAAATCAAAGAATACTTAAATAAGTTTAAAACGGTAGGTAGCTGCTATTTACGATACGGCACAGCACACTGCACCGCACCTGTGAGTCCTGTGACGCAACGACATTCCAGCTTCAGGAATCACGCCGCGGGCAAGTCGCGGGCAACAGCTAGTTTAATATAAAACTTATCTACTTTTTGTAGAAATAATCTTCTTTGTTAGCGATGCTAAGTGTAATACGATGGAAGGTTGCATAGTCGCTTCTATGCTCTAGAGCAGTGGTCCCCAAACTTTTTTTCATGCCGGCCACAAACATGTTTTGGTCTTAGTGTCGCGGGCCGCAACAAAAATTTTTGAGGGTTAAAAATAACATTCTTCAAAATTAACGATTTAAAAGTGGAAAAATTTTAACGACTATCACGTAGACTTTACGTTATTTTGCCGGTGGGCGTGAATTTAAAAATTGTTTAACATCACGCGGGCAACAAATAAAGTCCCGGCGCGGCGCACGGTGGTCTGAAATCGCTAAATAGTGGACATTCGCAAAAAAGTTATATTTTGGTGTGGAAAAAATACCATTCGATAGAGTTTAAGAAGAGTAACAATAAATCCTCAATAAGTTTTTTACAAAAATGTGTTTTTTAGGGTGAAAAAAAATAATAACGAAAATGTTGTATGGGAAAGAATCTATAAATAGATTTTTTGCAAAAACTAGTAAGGCATTCTGCTTCATTTTTGAAACAAGTAAAGTTCTAGTGGTATTGAAGGTTTAGAAAAAAAAATACGCAAATTTACGTGCAGCCTTTTGCAGTAGAGGGGTTCAAAATTTTGAAATAATTTTACTAACTTTTTAGGTGTGGAAAAAATACCATTCGATAGATTTCTTAAATAGTAATAATAAATTCCTAATAAATTTTTTACTAAAATATATATTTAAGGTGAAAAAAAAATATTACGAAAAATTCTGAATGGAAAAGAATCTACAAATCGATTTTTTTGCAAAAACTACTAAGCCATACTGGATCATTTTTGAAACAGATGAAGTTCTAGTGGCATATAAGGTTTAGAAAAAAAAATACGCAAAATTTACGTGCAGCCTTTTGCAGTAGCAGGGGTTCAAAATTTTGAAATGATGGTACTTACTTTTTAGGTGTGGAAAAAAATATCATTCGATAGATTTATAAAAAAGTAACAATAAATAGACAATAAGTTTTTTACAAAAATGTATTTTTGTAAAAAAATTTATTAAGGATTTATTGTTACTCTTCTTAAACTCTATCGAATGGTATTTTTTTCCATACCAAAATCCAACTTTTTTGCGAATGTCCACTATTTAGCGATTTCGGACCACTATGCGGCGGGCCGCATGCGGCCCGCCGCTCTCTATTTTTTAGTGTTTAAAAATTTAGTAGTAAATTTACTAAAAAAAATTTAAACAAAAAAAAATTTTTAGTGTTTAAATATTTTGAAGTAAATTTTTGTGCAGGAACCTAGGTAATTACTATTTTAAAGTGTAAAACAACTCAAATATGTTAAATATTTTCGCATGAGAAAATGATTTTGGTATTACGTATGTATGAGAAATTCCAAGGGTACCCGGCCTCTTAAGAGACTAGTTTACTAACAGATGATAGGAATAACTGCCGCATAACAGACTACGACATTCAAAGCATGCCTTTACTAATATGTTTGTATATTAAAACTATTCGTCAAAGTATGTTTCCTGTTTGGCGCGTTTCCTATTTGTTCTGTTAAGAAAAGTACAAGGTAAGTTGTCTTTTTAATTGCTGAGTAAACTGAACGTAGTTTTTAGGGTTCCGTACCCAAAGGGTAAAAACGGGACCCTATTACTAAGACTTCGTTGTCTGTCCGTCTGTCCGTCTGTCTGTCACCAGGCTGTAACTCAAGAACGGTTATAGCTAGAGAGTTGGAATTTTCACAGATTGTGTATATCTGTTGCCGCTATAACAACAAATAAATAAAAACAAAATAAAATTAATGTTTAAGGGGGGGGTTCCCATACAACAAACGTCATTTTTTTTTGCCTTTTTTGCTCTATATCCATAATAGTAACAGGTAGGTACTTGAATTTTTCACAAAATCCTTAGTTGTATATGTACTTTAATATTTAATAATAATATTGAAATAAAATAAAAAATTAAGGGGGACTCCCATACAAAAAACAAAATTTTCGGCCTAATTTGGCTCTTTGATGGTACGGAACCCTACGTGCGCGAGTCTGACTCGCACTTGGCCGATTTTTTTTCTTACATAAAAACTGTAAATAATGCATTGGAAATACTTGAATATTATGTTAATGTTGGACTCTATATTTAGTAGAGTTCTTACTACTTATACGAAACAAGTAACAAGATAATCTTAATATATATAATTCTTCTGTGAGTGTGTATGTCACTGAACTTCTGTCAAACGACTGGACCGATTTTGATGACATTTTTTGTGTGTGTTCAAGGGGATCTGGGAATGGTTTAGATTCACAATTTTGTCCGTTGGACAATGTTTTTTTAATTAATTTTTAATTTAATAATAGTTGTTGATTTTGGAATGTTTTACATTGAATCCGACAGACGGCGCTACCATCGCAGTGTCAAATTTTAAATAATATTCGAATTCGAATTTTAACTTTAGTCTGTCCCGACAGTAAGCGCTGCGATCAAATTAAAAAAAATACTTTATATACTTAATATGGCAAAGAAACGTTTGCCGGGACAGCTAGTATTAAATAATATTGTTTAATTTTAAAGAAATATTTAGGTTATTTTAAATATTATGTACCTACTAGGTAGGTGATGTTACACCAAAATTCGCTGAAACCGTACACTCAAAGTATCTCCATACTAAATTTCATCAAAATTGGTTTAGCGGTTTGGGCGTGAAAAACAGACAGATACACCGTCGCATATTTTATAATATTGGTATGGTCGATTCTACTATACTGTACTCGGCGATACATGACGGTAGCGGTCATTGACTTCCTGTCAAAAACTTGTCATTTTCTATATAAACCGCGATTGACAATGAAGTGTCAGATGTAATTGTCAATCGTGGCTTTGTTATTTGTATAGAAAATGACAAGTTTTTGACAGGGTCAATGACTGCTACCGCCATGTTTCGCCGAGTAAAGTATACTCACTTAGATTTTGATACTCTTTGCCATTGGTTATAGCGGTACTTATTACTTCACGATGTACAAAATCCTTGGGTAGCAACAATAAACCACATTTATTGACCATCTCGCTCGTGCAGGCAAATTTGGGTTTTATATGACAAGTAAATAGAGTTCAAAATCAATTACACGATACACGAAACAACTTTTCATCGAGCATGTTGAACTTTAACTGACAGCCGTTGATGTAAAATATCTAGATAATTAACTTTATTATTGTACAAATTTTATGATTTTGTTGTAGAAACACATATCATAGAATATTTTGTTAAATAATAGCTTACATTCAAATCGTATATCTAGAGCTATAGCACTAGATTTCCGTGTTTCAAATACTTAACCGTAATTAAATGAAGATTTTGACTAATATGCTAAATACATTATTTGTCAAACTCTTTTAATTACAACTAGCTAAAAGCTGGTTTTGTGAGGGCTCGCGTCGGCACACCTTGACTAACTGATGCTATCACATCTACATACAAAATAAAAACTACTATGCTAAAGCATGCACAAATAAATTATAGGCTTGATAGTTTTTCCGTTAAGTGTATCACAAAATGTTCAGGTTGTGGGACATACCAGGGTCCAGGGCTCGCTTCGGGCGCCCTGATTAAGCCAATCTACAGCTACTTAAGGTGACGCCGCGTTAAAGTAAAAAACCGTGTTGGATATTATGTTTTAGATTGCTTGTTTTCTATGACAGGAAAGGGCGTAAACGACAAAATGGTTTTTGTCACGTAATTTAAAAACCATAAATATATTTCATATAAGCTATGAGCAAATTAAAGTGTATGCTTGAATAAATCTAAGTACAAATTTTGGAATCATTCTCCTCTGTTAGCAAAATTAGAATCCCTTTTTTTACAGAGGAGAAGTTGATTAGCCAGGTCCACACCAGACGATCCAACGCGCTCCGATCGCGCGCGGCATGAAGCGCGTTGCATTTGGTGTAGACGTGCCGCGCGCGATCCATGCGCAAGTTTTGGAGCGCGCGCTCCCTGGCGCTCGCGATCCGTTCGTTGTCGGTTTTCTTGCCCGCCTCAGTTGCGTGGCGCGCGTGGTGTGGACGGTTATGTTATTAGAGCGATCCATCACACCATGGATATTTTGCAAAGTCGTCTGATATCGCTTTATACTTAGTTTAAATGTTTTTGGGACCCAAAAGATGTTAATTTTACGAATAGAGGTGCAAGAGACGATGCTTGGGCTCAGCTTTCTCGGAAAATGGGGAACAAGCCAATAGAAGATCTACAGAAAAAAATTCGGTCTCTGGCGGGAGGATACACCGTCCTTTTTTTCTTGTACTTTTTTGCGCAATAATTTAAGCAAAATAAAGGTTACTGCTGCAACGGCAATTCGCCGCCGCTGTACGTGTGACTTCATATCGTGCAAGATACTGACTGACTTAAATAACGGATCGCCTTCGGATCGTTTGGAGCGCATATTAGGATCGCAGTTCCAACGCAATCTAACGCGATCCGCGATCCAAGTTTCACGATCCTGGATCGCGGATCGCGGGATCGCCGCTCCAAGACGGATCGTCAGGTGTGGACCCGGCTAAATCGTGTTATGCTATGGGTAATTCAAAGACAAAGACATGATGAATACTGACAATGAACTGTAATTTCTTAGCTTAAGTCATCGTTGACAAAAATCGATATCGCTACAGCCAAATTATCAAGGCGTCGCGTCGCCTTAAAAGCTTATTATTTCACATGCTCTACATTCCGCAATTACCTCTCTATTAAGTACTAGTATCTAAGTACCTTATAAATAGGTATACATGGTTGGAAAATCGAAATAGAATTATATCTACTGTATCGTGATTCTTGTAGAATCTAGATGTTTTATATCAACGCTACTATTAAATGTGTACTAATAAGAGTGTCTCATGATGGATGCCGATGGTTATAATGCAAGCGTTAGAGTTATAATATTATGTTGTACTTAACAATATTATTAGCTGTTTGTTTTAGAGTTATTGTAGACTATGAGCCAGGTTACGTATATATGTCGCAGGTATTTAGTCAAAGACGTTATATTATAATTTCACTAGGGAAATTTTAATTACACTGATTATTGTCAATAACGACACATTCGTATAATTTCACGGGTTTATTTCTGTGATATTGTAATTTCACTGGATCGCAAAAGTGATATTATAATAAATCTAGGTTTATTTTGCAAATGGTGACTGATTAACTCTATAGACCAATCAGATCACGCGGGGCTCCCACCACAAACAAAACTCATAGTAAACCTAGATTTATTATAATGTCACTTTTGCGATCCAGTGAAATTACAATATCACTGAAATAAGCCCGTGAAATTATACGAATCTGTCGTTATTGACAATAATCAGTGTAATTAAAATTTTACTAGTGAAATTATAATTTAACGTCTTTGACTAAATACCTGCGACATATATATTATCAGAGTAATTCTGTTTATTTAACTGTGGTGCAAGCTCTACCAAAAACAATTTATAAGTAGTTGGATTGTATTTATCTTGTTTTGATGGCAGGTGACAGGACAGGTCATATTATAAGGTGTTTCTATATTTAACTTCCCCTATCTATAAAGTTCCCTATTAAATCTCCCCAGAGCCTGTGTGTTAAGTTTTTGTTGTGAGCCTTTGTCTTTATCATTTCTCTTTCGTACCTGCGAAGAAATACCACATTTAAAGTACGATAGATTAGCAGGTTTTAAATGTGCACTAGAGATCCATACTAGTCCATACTCAAAGTGTGTCTGTCTGTTACCTCTTCACACCCAAACCGCTGAACCGATTTTGCTGAAACTTGGTATGGAGATACTTTAAGTCCCGGAAAAGGACATAGGATACGTTTTGTCCTGGAAAAATGTACGGTTCCTGCGCAACACACGAATATTGGCGCAACGGAGTTGCAGGGGTCAACTAGTACAAAGATAACGTTAGAAACATAATAGCATAGCAAGCTCAGTGAAGCCAGCAGTAACGCCACCCGAGCTAAATTTACGAATATCATGTTAATTTTTCAACGAAACCCGCGCAATGCGAGCCGCGTTGTCGGTGGTCTTGGACGCATTATGTAAACTTTTTAGTAATTAATGATGCTTTTCTCGCCAAGGGACTCGGGAACAGGAAACCGTCCATTTTTTCAGGATAAAAAGTATAGCATCCTACTCTGAAGACACAGTCAGCTGTGTATAATAAGACTCCGTCCGGCTTTTTTTCTACGTTCATGAAGTATAGGTACACTTTTCCTTTCGTGTCCTTTCCTGGGACCAGTCAGATATTGTGAAATATCTGCTATTAAACTCGTGTTGCATTATTTGTCGCAAGATGCGTAATAGCGTATACCTTCCCCTGCCGATATTTTTCCAATCGTATTTGAAACTTAGAGAGGAGATTTTCTACAGTTTTCACTTTCTTGCTTTTGCTTCGGTGCTTCCAAATCATTCCTATGATTAATTATTATAATAATTTATGCTAATCATGTTTCTAGCTAAACCAGTCTTAAAAACCATGACAGGCACAACATCTATTTTTACTTACTAACTACCTGCAGCAAGTCCGACCGTGTTGATAATAATAATTATAAACACTCCAAATATTTTAATGTTGCTTCCTCTGACGGTGCTGGCGACTGATCAACAATATAATATTATTAATTATAAAGTATTCCTTTATTCTACATTGCATCGCCTGAATCAAACGCGCACACCTTAGCGTTATTTCAGATGACTTGAAGTAGCAAAACAAAGGAGTATGAAGTCGCATACGGGTGTAACTAGTCTATGTTGGAGGAGTTCGAATTAAAGGACATGCCCGAGTTACGCTGCTGTATGATATTTATGTTGTAAGTATACTAGGGCTGCCAACCGTCCTGTTTTTCCAGGACATGTCCTAGTTTTCTTAGTGTCCTAGGAGTTGGAACGTCCTGGATAGTTTATAGATTAGGAGGGAGGGGAGGGAGGAGGGTTAAAATTTTGTTGTAAACAAAATTGTTTGTTTTATATTATGATTTATGATAAATAGTTTTATCTATATTGTTTTATTGGTTAAAAGACATTATTATTTTAATTTCCTAAACCTGAGGTAGTGTTTTTTTTGTCACTAGATAATTCTACTATTGCGAGTCTTGTGTCCTGTTGTTGGGCGACTTCAAACCTGTTTTTTTTTTAAATTTTAGGTTGGCAACCCTATCGTATACCCGTCCGGCGAGGAAATTCGAGCTCATCATCTCCATTCGATTCGTATTAGCGGCCGAGTAACACATTATGTCGGGGCTCAACGGAGCGGGCCGCATACATGTTTGATGTCGAATTATCTGAGATAAGTCATATAATAATATAAATGTATAGGTAGAATAGAATGCAGAAGCGAAGCGTGCTTTGGCGGAGACCCCTGGTAGAGCTACGCCACTGGTAGAATGTGCTCATAATAATGTGTGCGTACCGGGCCAACTTACACTAACAAATTGATGCGAATATCTGAAAATGCAGAGTAAAGCTTCTTAGTTCTTATTCTTACTAAGTATTCCTCTTGAGCGAAAAATTAAGTCTTAATAATATTTTTTCCGAAAACATTGCATTTACTTAGTTGTGGTATTTCGGGTTTAAATTGAACAAATTTTTTAAAATTCTGATTCTACCCTATAGTATGAATCGAACCTAAGAAGGGTCGATGGCCGGTACGAAAGATCCACAAAGAAATAGTTAATATTAGAGGCCGGAGTGTCATTAGCGGCCACAAAGCAGTTCCACTATTTGTCGGGGGCAAAAAGTGCCTCGGCCACAGTAATTACCGGACCGGCTTTAGTAATTCGTCATGTTCTGGTCGGCCGCGTCCTTTCCGAACGAACATAATTTGACGTTTCCCGCTTTGACATCGGAGCGCGGGAAAAATGACATTTTTGGATGTCGCGCGATAAAAAAAAATATCACGACGAATCTGGGAATTAAAAAATCAACATTAAAAGGACTTTTGTTGTACCTACCTACTGATCTGCGATTGAAACACAGCGATGAATTAGGTACAATGACATATTATTATTTATTATTATTTTGAGGTTTCCCGCGTTACATCAAAGCGTGGGAAAAAGATATTTTGGATACAGCGCGTTTAAAAACCCACATCACAACAAAGTTGGGATTTAAAATAATAAAACCAAAGATAAAAAATAAAACCAAAAAATGACACTACTTTGGTTACTAAAAGTTATAAACTAAGCAAATACAAAATTAAGAGAAGATTGCATTTTTCGCCGGAACCAATTTTGAATGACAGACCAACAATTTATATTCAAAGAGGTTTTAAAATGTTTTTTTTTAACAAACGACAGTCTGACAGTTATCGTTACTTTTGGCTTTTTTGACGTTTATTTGAATTTACAAAGTTTAGAGGTTAGAACTCTGAAGCGGGCGGGAATTAGCCCGAGTTCGTCGACCTTTGCGATACTTTACAAATCAATTGTCCGTATTAATACACTACGGCTGTGAATTACATTTTGCAATTCTATTGTGTTCTCGAACATCATAACAGAACACGAATAATATAGCGAAGATTCAATAATATTACTTATATTTTTAATTATAAAAATATTTTGTTGTACAGTCGTTTCATAGTAGCTTGAAAATTTCTTATTAAGCTTTAAGCTTTTTTGTAAGCTCTTACAGACGGTGAAAAGATAATTTTCTGATTAGGTACTCTCTAATTCCCCAAACATTATTTTAGAATTAAATCCAAATTCCAAACCAAGCCGAGCAGAAAACCCGATGTAACTTCCTGACGTAGAGTCAAGATCTGAAACTCTACATAACCCACTTTACACTTAATATATTGGTAGAAATAATTTGTGCTAAGTTTTAGGAAAGGTTTGGATTATAAAATCAGGTATGGATATGAAATCTCTTAGATTTTATGTATGGCTGTGTTTGAGAATTAATTACCAATTATAATATTAGGTGCCTATATTGTGCATGTGCGATGATGTGTGCCATGTTTGCCACATAGTTATTTATTTAATGAAAACCACTCTATTATCTTTTGTTTATTGTTTCGAATGGAATATTAATCCTAAATGGCAAATCTAAGCTAAATATCACGTGTTATGCAAAGTCTTTTCAATCAATAGAGTCAATTTCTATAACAAATCATTCACAGTCAGGGCAATACTGCTATGGAACTCCTTACCAGCCAAAATCAGGCAAGCTAAAACTATTGTAAGCTTCAAAAAAATGCTTAAGATTCATTACCTCAGCATTTCGTAAAGATTTCGTGCGAAGGAGCTATAAACCTTGTATTGTTCTTTATTTATTTCCGTGTATGTAGGTATACGTGTATGTATTATATTAATATATATATATATATTAGTTTGTTTATATTTAGTATTTGTGTATTAGTATATTTTTAGATTAGTACTTACCTATAGTATTATTCCAATATGCTATAGAATATATTGTAATACATTTTAAAATAGGATTTAGCGTAATTTATTAAGATTTAAGCCTCGTTTAACTTTAGTAATATTCCAACTTAAGCTGCACTGTTTTGTAATTTGTTTCCATGCGCCAGAGGTTGGTTGGAAGAAATCGCTTCATAGCGATAAAGCCGCCTTTGTGCTCATGCTGAGTTCATGTAACTTCTTTTGTTATGTTTGTACATTTTGAGCACAATAAAGCATATTCATTCATTCATTCATTCTTAATATCAAACGAACCCACAGAAATTAGATAGGCGATAGATCTGTGAACGAACCAGATGATTAAATGCTCTATGTAAATTGTAAGATTTCAGCCCACTCGCGCCATTCTATGTTATTCACATAATAAATAATAATTAATATGTTATTGCTAATATTTACACGCCTTCTTTTTATAAAAATACGAAACAAAGAAAGAGATAGAGCTTTAAATTCAGTAGGTCAACAGAATGAACGTCTTAAATTATTATACGATAGTTGATTTTGTAGAAACTAAAGTACTTAGGTAATAGTAGGTATATTACATAATGCATCTAGGGCAGGAAAATAAGAAATGTCTCACATCACAATAATTATGTAATAGTTAATTGTTTACTGCCCATGGTGCGTTACATACTATTATTCTCGTCGACGGAGGCGGAAAACGGCAACATCGGTAAGCGCAGCGGGAAGAAAGTTGACGCTTTCCGCCCGGAGGTGAGAAAATAATGTTTTATGCACATGTATAAGAAAACGAAGGAAGTAGTGTTTTAAAATAATATGTTTGTAACATAACAGATCCAGCACAAATTTCAAATCTATTAAGGCCATCAAAATATTATATTGCTCCTATGTACGAAGTATCCTAGAGTATGGGTCAGAGGTTTGGAATCCTTCCTATAACATTTATAAAAACAGAATAGAGTCAATCCAGAGACGCTTCCTAAAGTTTCTTCAATTTAAGTCCCATCTAAACCTTCCTAACTATGAGGCAAGATGTAATAAATTTCATTTCCTACCCTTATATCATCGCAGAGACATTTCCGACTTAGCTTTTTTAAGTAAAATTATCAACAACATTATTGATGCTCCAGATCTATTATCTAAATTCAATTTCAATGTCCCCAGTAGATACTTTCGAACTCATGTACCATTCCATGTCCCACCCTATAAAACATTTTATCGCCGCAACTCATTTGTCTGTAGAGCTAGCGCACGTTTTAACCAATTTTATTTAGATAATAATATTGACGACATTTTTAAAATAAAAACATCTGATATCTGTAAGCTTTTATCAAATGCCTATTTTAATAATCAGAAATGAAAATTGTTACATAATTTGTGTGAGTATTGAGTAATTTCGATAACCCGTTATAGCGTTTGTGAGTGCTGTGGTGTATTATTTCCTATACTTAGTTTTTTGTAATGTTCTTACTGTTATTAACTGTTGTTTCCTAATTTGTTTATACTTACTTTTCTTGTCGAGTCACTAGAATCATAGATTATGTTCTTTACGTCTTATCTAATTGCGAAAACTTTATAATTGGCTTTATGTTTCTAATTTAAATGTATTCTTACTGTAATTTCTGCAAGCTGTAAGTTTTCCGAATAAAATAAAATAAAATAAAAATAATTGGAAATTAGCAGTTACCGTCGAAATCGAAACAACAGCAGCGCCCAATCTGCAGTCAGACGATCTCTACATTCAGCACCAGCACGTAGGTACGCTATTCTTCCTCGCGCATGAGAAAATCCAATTTTAATGAAAGGGAAACGTGTGAAAATCAATTAAGCCGTATGTGGGTATTGCGAGGGTGAGGGAGGGGTAATTTTAAGAGTGAGGAGTGAGGTAGTTAACGGTAATGTGAAACTACCCGCACCGCCGCGATGCGGGCGCACACGCCAAATTGAGCGCGCGCGTGTGGAAGTTATTATCTGGTATTAATTTTGCGTTTAAATCCAGACTTCCATAGATGTATTAATGTTATAATTGCAATAATGTGTGTCCGTCTGTCTTGTACCTTTATTTAATCCTTCGATCGTGGATTCTTGGATTGTTATTCTATTGTGTCTCGCTCACCGATGAGCTTATGGGGCTTGATGGGTCAATTTGTATTAATTTGGAGAATGCACACTAATAATTTAAATACGCAAGTGTCTGTTTGTTACTTCTTCGCGCTTAAACCCCTGACCTGATTTTGATGTTTGGTATGGAGATACATTACTTTGAGTCCCGAGACATAGGATAGTTTTGACTTCTGATTTACAATTCCAGTGCGTAAAAAGTAATGACTCGTAGACAACATAGAGATATACTTATACTTAGCGCTTATAAAAAATATATTTTTAACCTTGATATTAAACTTTACTTAAAGTACCTATAAAATTTACAAAAAGAAAATAATGGGTTTCGCAGAAGCAGAACCTACTTTAAGGTCCAATCCTTAACTGATTTACATTTACAGACAATAGTGTAGATAAAAAAAATCGACAGCCGAACATAATAATATACTCAATCATTAATCTCCTCCTTTTTGGAAGTCGGTTAAATTAAAATTATACTATTACGCCAGACAATAATTATGAAAAATAGTAGGTACTGTTATAATGAAAATTATGTAAACAGTTTTAGTTATTGTTTAACACAAATACTTAATATTAGAGAAGTCAAGTGTTATCTATGAATTAATAAATACAAACATTTTACAAGCTTTATTAAGATAGGTGGTTAAAAAATAAAACGTTTTGATAGTACAGTTAGAATATTTAATATTTTTAATCAAATTGCTTATTTAGTTGATAATAATAATAAGTACAAGTAACTTTAAAATAAGTAGGGTGAATATGACTAGTGATTGGACAGTACTATAGTCATTGGACAGAGAGAGAGAGATATTATTGTGTTTTAGTGCTTTGCCCAATGACTGGTACTGTCCAATCACTAGGTACTCATTAGTCATTTACCCTAAATATTTTTTTTAAAAAGATGTGTCATATCTATAAATCTTTTGTAAGAGCCTTTTAAGCATTTATAAGTGGTAGGGTAGACTGGGTACGTTTGTGCCAGGTTTTTTTTTTTTTTTTTATAAATCCACCCCCCTAACATTATTAGGGCTAGTTATTTAACTTTTATTTATTTCTTCTTTCTTTTCCTTCTATTACATACCTATTACATAATATTTTCTTGATTCTTATACAATTTTCCATATTTTGTGGTATAACAATTTTGTATTTTCCATTTAATAAAGTCTGATAATTACTTTCAAAATAAATTTACATTTTTCAATATTATAGCAACAATGTCAAAGATAAAACAACGGCACAATGAATGTAAAACTATCCTAATATCACAGCTAACCAATCTAGAACCTAACTATTATTACACAGAATATCACAGTTTTTCTTACATACTGCACCCACAATCTTCCTGCAAAAGGCCAGGAATATGTCCCGCTTTTTTCCCCCCAGGATGGATGGCAGATTCTCACCCGTTATCGATGTGCCCAATTTCTGTTCAATATCATATCTATTGCTAGCAAAAATTGGGCAGTCGAGTAACAGATGAGGAACCGTCTCCTCCACTCCTGGCTGACATAGGCACGACGGATCCTCCTTCAACTTGAATCTGTACAAGTAGAAGGCGAATCCGCCGTGTCCAGTCAGAATCTGTGTGGTGTAGTGTGTGATGTCTATCTTTTTGACTATCTTGTATGCAGCAGCAGCGCTTGGGAAGAAGAGCTTCGTGACTCCGGCCGTCCCTCCCACTTCGTATCTCCTGTCCCATTCCTCAATCGTATCCTTTCTTAAGATACGCTTGACAAATGAAACAGGACACAGATCGTAGTCGGGTTTCCTCCTCAATCCCAGCGCGGCCTCCTTGGCTAATTCGTCAACTCTCTCATTCCCTCTCAACCCTGCGTGCGCCTTGATCCAAAACAAGGAGACCTCCCGCCTCTGCGATGCAGCTTTTCGGAGGGCCGCCCTTGTTTGCACTGCCAGGGGATGAGGAGAACTAACAGTGACAGCCTGGAGGGCCGATCTGGAATCGCTGAGGATTCCGACCTTCGCCAGTCCACTCTTGCAGGCTATAGTTACTGCTCTTTGGAGCGCTAGAAGTTCGGCTTGGTAGACAGTGCAATACGGCGGCAGTGCAAGCTTGACGGCCTTTGTCTCGGCCTCACCCTTCCATACGGAGAGTGCGG
Organism: Polyommatus icarus; assembly: GCA_937595015.1. Classification (NCBI taxonomy): domain Eukaryota; kingdom Metazoa; phylum Arthropoda; class Insecta; order Lepidoptera; family Lycaenidae; genus Polyommatus; species Polyommatus icarus. The sequence continues at coordinate 15,682,083 of OW569328.1, read as the reverse complement.
CTCCAACTCGACCCTCAATCTTGCTGCCATCCGTATATATCCTATGGACGTGGCTGTTCACCACGTCTGCATATGAGTCCTCGTCTACCAACCCGAACCTCAGCTCTACCTGCTCTGCCGGATGTGGGTCCTCAATCGCAGGAGCTATTCGCTCCACCTCCCTGTCTCTCAGTGCCGGGAGTGGTACCCCCCTCTTGGCCTCATAAAGCCTCGATGCTTCGAGTATTCTGAGGTCAAGAGGGAGTATCCCAGCCAACAGCACTGCAGAGTTCAGGGAGATGGTTCGATATGCTCTGCAGATCTTCAGGGCAAAACCCCGTTGAACAGAGTTGAGCCTTTTTTGGACCCCCATCTTTTCCACGGTTGGTGCCCACGCTGCTGATGCATACAGAATAGTCGGTTCTATGACCGCATTATAAATAATTCTGACTATTTGGGGGCTAAGCCCCCAGCTTACTCGAACGGCTTTGGCTAGCTGCTTGTATCTGGCGATAGCTTTTTGGCAAACGTTGCCGACATGTTCATTGAAGCTTAGTCCGCTGTCGATGGTAAGCCCTAAAACCTTAATTGAATTAGAATATTTTATATCCACACCCCCCATCGTGAGTCTAGGTGTATCAAATTTCAGCTTCCTAGTGGAGATCATAGCGCATGTTTTGTGTGGTGCAAAATTAAGCTTATTTACCTTACCCCATTCTTTTATTTTCTCTAACACCCTATTGGCTTTCTGCGCTATTTCTAAAGCTGTCTTTCCCTCAAATACTATCACAATATCGTCGGCAAAAGCTTGATTAAAGACCTCCATCTCCTCTAACAAAATTAGCAAGGGGTCCAACAAGAGGTTCCACAGGATTGGTCCACCGATGGACCCCTGTACGCACCCCTTGTCGGTCTCCCTGCTAACTTCCACTCCAGCATATCTCACATTCACTCTTCTTCCGCTCAAGTAGCTACTGAACACCCGCCTCAGGTTCCCCGGGCACCCAACTTCAGCCAACCGAACCTTTATGGCTGGCCACCAAGCACTATCGAAGGCCCCCTCTATGTCCAGTGATACCACAACAGAAATATTCTTCTCCTCCCTCAGCTTTCTGATGTGGTTCACTAACCTATAGAGGGCGTCTTCGGTGCTCCTTTGGGGCATGAAGCCATACTGGTTGGGGCTTATTTTGGGCAACAGGTAGAACCTAAGTCGGGCGACCAGCATCTTCTCGAAGATTTTGCCGAGAACAGGAAGGAGGCCGATCGGTCGATAGGCTTTTGGTACCCGGTATGATTCCTTGCCTGGCTTTCTCAGCACCACCACTGTCGCCTGCTTCCACTTTCCGGGAAAGTAGCCGACAGTGAGGCACTTATTCAGCAGGGCAAGGAACCATTCCGGGTTACAATCTACAGCGTGCTGGCAGATGTCGGACGTGAGACCGTCCGCCCCGGGGGCCTTTTTGGGGTTGAAGGACCTTACGGCTCTCTTCAACTCCTCCATAATGAAAGGAGGGTCGTCCGGGCCCGTCGGCGGTTCGGAGTCCAAGGACTCCGCACGCCGGCGCGTCCGTCGATGTTCCTCACTTTCATCACTTTCCAGGTCCGCGGGGTAGAAGGTCTCCGCCAACAGTTCTGCAGAGCTTCGGGCGTCGAGGGTCTCACTGCCCCTTGTTAAGGGCAGATCCTCCTCCCTCCCTCTCACTCTGTTCAGCACTCTGTAGATGCCCTCCCAGACCCCCTCCCTATCCTGTTTTCGGCAAAACTCTTTCCAGCTCGCTACTTGAGCCTCTTTCACTGCCTTTTCATACTTCTCTTTCGCTTCCAGGTAAAGTCCAACTACGCGGTTTCTGCGATCAGGCGCTGCATTTCGGATCCTGCGTTTCCTCGTGGCGACCTCCTTCTTCATCTGCGCGAGCTCATTATTCCACCACGACAAAGTGAATTTCTGTGTGTGTTTTTTTGTCGGCATAGTGTCTCTGCATGTCTGTGTTATGGCTTGTGTGTAACTGTCTATTGCTTCATCTATTTGTTGTGTGCTGTGTATTAAGTCAATTGCTTGTACAGTCAATTGTCTGTCTGACATTAGCTGAGTCAGTTTCCCATGAAACTGAGTCCAGCTTGCCTTATGAGTGTTAAAGATGCGTGTGGTACGTATTATGTTTATGCCTGTGGATTTCTGTTGTCTGATGCCGAATGATATGCCGTTGTGGTCCGAGCTCGTCAGACTCTCCTCAACCCTCCAGTCACCCACTCGGTCCAGCAGATCGTCGGAGCACGCTGTCACATCCACATAGCTGGTGTACCTTTTACCCCCTCTGACGGTATCGAAAGTTGGGGTGTTTGTGCCAGGTTACGGTTGTGACAGTCGTCATAACAGCGAAACTATACGGAATATGGTGATGGGTGCTAAGAGAGAAAGACGCGTCTTGCAAGTCTGAATGCTTCTCCTAGCATTGCTTTTGCCAGCACTTGACGATAACGTTATCAGGGGCCTACATTGCTTTTTAACAGTCAAAAGTAGGTTTTCTCACTTGGTTTATTTTTATGTTTACTATTTTTTGTTTACAAATAACCTATGTCGCTTATTTTCTTGTGATAAGTAAATCATTATTAGTTAACTGCGAGTGATTATTTGTTACGTAAATCTTTTAGCCGATTCGTGGCGATTGTTTAATAATTGAAATTCTGTGTTGGGTACGGTTGTGACAAATCTTATGGGTACGGTTGTGACATACATTTATCCTATCTTTTTTCTTAGATGTCCTAAAAACGCTTACAGAAGGCCAAACGAGCGCAGAATATTATCAGTCAATACGAAAATATTTACGAAAAAGTCAAATGTAGGACTTATTTACAGAGAACGGCGAAATTCATCAAATTAATCGGATGTCGTTGTTTTGGTCGATAAATATGTTTCAAAATAGATTATGTTTTGATACGCTAGATGAATTTGTTTAGAATAATGTTTATGGTGTTTTATGGTGCAATTTTATTGAAATAAAAATTATAAAAACATTTTTTTGTAGATGACACTACTTACCCCAACCACTGTCACAACCGACCTTGGGTTGTGGTCGGTTGTGACAAGTTCCCTCTTTCTTTAAAATTTGATTCCATGACTAATACATCGTATTTTGGCACGATATAATGGTATTTTTATGTAGCCAAATAAATAAACTATGGTTTGTGACAAAATTTTCCCAGCTAACTGTAAAACTAACAAAATTATTGGCCCCCAAACCAAAATTGGCACATCCGTACCCAGTCTACCCTATTTTGCATTTTACTAACAAAGTAAAAAACAAAATTACAACATGTCAACGAGGAATGGGGCGAAGTGTGCTCAGCGTGAGTAAGATGCAGAGAATAAGACACACAAAAATAAGAAAAATTAAATCACCTGTCAAGCTTCATTTCTAAGTAGCTACTTTTTTAGTACATAAAAAGGTTTTAACTTTTAAATAAGGATGAAACATAGTAAAATATTAAGGTTAAGTAATAAGTATGTATATTATTGCGTCTATATTATCTTTCTAGAGCGGCTGTATAATTCATTTATTACTAGACGCTAATCTCAACTGATTTATATATTTGTTTCTACGCATTCAAGTAATACAAAGAAGTGTACCATAATGGGGATGAACGGCCAATTTAATGTGACCTATGACTCTTTACAATATTAGATCTATTCGCGCATAGACAGAGGTCAATATATAATGGACATCTACAAGCCAAAATAGACGAAGACGAATGATGGTATCTTCACGTGGAGCGTGTTGTGGGTAGGCGACGTGACAGTGTGCTCTTATAGTTTTATGCTATTTTATACTGTATTATGATGTGTATTAGGAGTTGTATAGCTTGAGGGGTTTAATGTGAGTGCACTGGGCTACGATCAACCGGTTCTGTAGTAAGCGTAGGGCATAGCCCGCGTAGTAGCGATGTTGCTCTCGAGTCTATGATTTGACAGGGCTTATGATAATTCTGATCTTGGATGTCTTCATACACATACCTGTGTGAGAAATTGTTATTTTAGACGCTCAAGTAATTCTTAGAATTTGAGTTTGGAATACTTATGCCCAATTACTGCGTTTTTTGCCAGTTTTTTTTTATACGCGTTGTTGATTGGTTGTGCTTTTGACGTTAACCAATCCAAAGCTCTAGTGAATGGATAAACTGCTGTCAAAATGCTCAGAAACCTGGCATTAATCGGTTACCTGAGGTACACAGTTATATTTTTCGTCGCCTTCTTCACTGCTTCAAAAGCACTAACAAAAAAATCACATTTTTTCACTGAAAACAAAAACTTAAACCCTCATCTAAGTATTTGAAGTTAAAATACTCTTCTAAGTTCTAACTCTAACCTTTTCTTTAGTTGTTTTCTTTGAAACAGGCTTTGGTCTATGTTTTGTTGTATATTTCTGGTACAATTTAAATGAGTGTTGGTCGAGCAGCTGTAAACTGCCAAGTCACGGCGCTCCTCGCTCGACCGCCTCCAAAAACTAATCATCCCAATGCTTTCGAAACTCCAATAGAAAATCGGGATATCGATATATTCGACTGAGTTTAGAAATTATTCAAGAATGCATCTAAACAGGACTGGTTTACTTTACGACAAAGGCAAATAATAATATATAATAATATCTATGGACGCTTCACACCACGTCAGTCTGGCCCGTGCTAAGTATCTGAAGGACTTGTGTTACAGGTACCAGACAACGGAAATATATATTTTAATACTTTTATACTATACATATATTCAAGATTTTTTATTATATCATACACAACCAGACCCAGGAACTTTGAAAACTTTTTGTTCCGTCGGCGGGATTCGAACCCGCGATACCCGGCTTGAGCTACCAACGCGCTCACCACTGAGCCACAGAGGTCGTCAGACTTATGAGTTATGACTATTGACTGTACCGCAATACTCTGATAACTGATAAGCTATGATTTAAATAAGTTTGTAGCTAAAAGATAATAAGAAGAACATATCGAGGCAAAGAGTGTGTCCAGAAATGGGCCACTTCGGTACAGTTTGGGACCATTTGAAGTATGCATGCCGTTGATGTTATACGTCTTATAAATGTTGTAACTTTATCTCTCATGGAGATTTTTCCTGCCGCGGCCGTATAGTAGGTATCCTTGGACTATTTTAAGCTATTTTAAGTTTTCCTTTCCAGTAATTACAAAAGCAAAAACACGTGTACCCGGTGTACCACAAACAAAAATGGCCGACACGCTTCGAAATAACGGACAATTTAAATATTGACGGTTACAAATGAAACAGTCGGCCTTGGAAGAAGGCGGTCGAGCCTTCTTAATTACAAAATCGGAGAAGCGGGAAGATCCGGGTTCCTACAAAATTACACCGTGCCTTTTTTCGCCATTTTGAAATTAGAATTCGCCGTAGGCAATATTCTATTTTGAAATAAGAATTCACTGTAGGCAATGTTCCAAAATGTCACGTCTAAAAATAAACCGCAATAATTTTGAAACCTTAATTAAGGTACAATAATATATCAAGTGAAGAAAAAATTTTTAGCAAAAGTAATAATATTCTTAATTACCAAAATAAACTTATTTAAATTCAAAATTATAATATTGTTTTAACCGTCGCGCCGCATAATATAGTTCTTTGACCTCAAAATATCCGTTGACATAAAATATACATATTCATACTATTATTACAGTATTAAAATTTATTCTATGGTTTTTCGCTGTACACGATAGCGTGTGAAAATTATCTGTATCGATCGAACCCGCACTCTTCCCCTAGTCCCGTACATCCGACTGATTGTGTTACATTTATTAGTGGCTATTTACAATCATTTCTTTTTTAATAATTTATTTTTTGATAAGGGTCAATTCCCAATTGATGAAAATGAGCCATTAAATTTGGAAACAAGAGCTTAAACAGACGTATGATTTAAGTAATATTTTAGATACTCGTACTTGGCTACAATTTATAAAATATATTAATATTATGAAATATGTTTAAGTTTACTTTAATATTACATTTTTTATTAATTTACATTATTTTATATATAAGTATATTAACATTATTAAAATAAGTAATAATTTCTAACATTTCAACATGTTATCTAGGAAATGAAATTTTCGGAGAAAAAGATTTCAACGCGTAGAGGCGCGCTACGAAAAAATAAATATTAACATTAATTTATTGTCTAAATTACTTTAACACGCTTGTAACGTTTGAAATCTGTGTAATATCAATTATTGATGTCTGTAACTATCTTTTAAGATTTTTTTTACTCTCACAGCTAGAAATAAACTCCAACGGATTTCTCTCAGGCGTACATTTTACACTGAAAATATCTTACAATCTATCGAATAAACTAATTATAAGGCTGTAGACACAGTTTTTTGTCACTCCCGGTGACTCGGTCATTCCAGATTCGTCAAGCTCACGAGTCACGACTATCCACGATCCTCAGACGTCCAGGGAGGGAAGTACCATTAGAGGAATAGATTCACGTGGCAGCTGAGTTGACCGACGTACCTTATTCGGTTGCGTTATATCAAGCCAGTGTTAGTCGCCAGCTGTTGGTTGTGCCCACTGACATGACATAAACCGATCAAATAAAGTAGGCCAGAAAAATGCCTATGATTAAATTTTTCTCATAAGTCATAAACTCATAACTTACATTATGTGATTCTGGTCCTGAGTCATGATTAGTTATCTTCATCACTTACAGCCTGTGCCTCAGATCTAATATTATATGAAAGACAGTGTCAATAAATAATGCTAGGGTCTATTATATCAGCTAAGCTAGCTTTTTTATCAAGTACACGTGGTTCCGTTTCCATGATTTTAAAATATTTTCATTATTTTCCACACCTGTTATAACTGTTATTTAAGCTTTTCTTTTACGCAAAATTATTTTTAACGACTTTTGCATAATATTACGTGAGTCGAAGTATAGCGCGTGCTTATACCTATTTGCTTATAATGTAAAATAATATAAGCAATAAATTATACAGCACGCGCTATCATTATAAAATAATTTTTGTTTGCAGTAAGGTTCGTATATAAACAATAATATGGATGGATATAATATTACTATCGTACCTTAGTATAAACTAATATTAAAAGTATCCTATGTCCTTTCCTACTCAGAGTATCTCCATGCCTGACTGACTGACTTTTTGCTTTCAGCAAAAAGTCGTTCAGTGGTTTGGCGTGAAGAGGTAACAGATAGACAGATTGACAGACATACACACTTGCGCATTTATAATATTTGTATAGACGTATGGATATGAATGGTTACAAATTTTCTATAAAATATTAAATGACGGCCGTAACTCCGTTGCGCTAAAATTCGTTTATCGCGCGGGAACTGTACATTTTCCGGGATAAAAAGTATCCTATGTCCTCCCTCGGGACTCAAAGTATTTCCATACTGAATTTCAGCAAAATCGGTTCAGCGGTTTGGGCGTGAACAGGTAGAGGCTGACAGACACGCTTTCGCATTTATAACATTAGTATGGATGTTTTTTAAATAGTTCAAAAATCAAAATTGTGTAGCCGTGATGCATCGGAAAAGTTACCTAATCAGTTAATCACTATTCACTGCCCTCGTATGTTGTACCTCTACTTCGTAGACCTCTAATTACCTAGCAAGTGTCGCTAGTGAACCTGTAAGCGGGGTATATTATGGCGGCAAGTGTACAGAATGATTTATTGTGTAATGCATGTAATACAAGAGGCTCCGTGACTCAGGGGTCATCGCCCCCGCGCCATCTTGCCCGCCCTCTCTAGTTTCAACCCTGATCGTGAAGGCACTGCGCCCGCGTCTTCGTAGTAGGCCAACGGCCGCGGCACACATTTAATGATTAAACATCAATTTATTGAAGAGTTTCACAGATAAGGGGCTTTAAATGTCAAAGTCTTCAGATAATTATAGTTGTAAACACACATTTAATTACAGTTGTAAATCACAGTAAATCTATCTACATTCACCCTAAAGCAATGATATTCTACTAAATACAGATCTGTTACGTTCATACTATTTTCCGGCTTAAATTGCTTCCGAACAATTTTCAAATTCAATTGTCAAATTTGACAGATAAGTGAAACAAAAGATACGAAATGTCATTTACATAAAAGAGACAGACTAAATAAAAGACGGGCCAATTGGCCCGTATAGGCTTCACAACGCGCGCGGTAGTAACATATTATCTGCTTTGAATTTTTTTATATAATAATTATCATTGCCCTAAAGTATTAATTAGCTTTGTTACAGCCAGTATAATATGGCAATATGCAAATTAATATAAAAATCTCTCCTTTTTGGGAAGTCGGTTCGTAATACTACATAGCACACGTGTAAAATTCGCCATAGTTACCCGTACGTGTACGAGCACAATAAAATTGATGGATATAATGGCGTTGTATTTGATTGTATTGTACAGCTATGATAGCAATCCGTATTCGTCGTGACGTCAATGATACTAACAACGAGCTACATCAAACCACATACAATTTACTAGTGTAGTTACCTACGCCATCGAAATATTTCAATATCTATTCTGTATTATAGTCCTGACTATTTCTTTTTTTTTCATTACTATCAAGCTGATTTTTCGTGTGTTGCTTCATTTTGATAAGACGAACAACGATTTCCTCCGCGAAAAATCTCGAAAGTGGTATAGCTAACAGAGATAGAAAGGATTTAATATTTTGATTTGATGGTCCTAAAATGTGGATTGTTCTATTTGTAGTTAGAACAATGTTACTCTTTAATTATATAGGTAACTATTGTCTCTTAACGCTAATCGCTATCAATATACAAAAAATCAGTCGATTAGGGTTCCGTAATCCGTAGTCAACCTAGTTTTGTTGATTCTTTCTCCTTCGCCTCGTTTATCACGCAGAAACCTTACATTTTTCCGGGACAAAAAGTATCCTATGTCCTTTCCCGGGACTCAAAGTATCTCCATGCCAAATTTTAGCCAAACAGATTCAGCGCTTTAAGCGTGAAGAGAACAGACAGACACACTTTCGTATTTATAATAGGTATTATTATAGTAATGGCATGTGTTTTAACTTTTTAGATTTGCAGGCTTTTACTTGCCATGACAAAGTCTATGATTAAATAATTAAATTATTAATCTAACTTTTTTTATGTTATCTACCTGCAATTTTTTCTGTTTTTAATTCAACTTTTTTTTCTTTACACTGCAACCGCATTATGTACCCTGGGATAATGAACTGGGATCATTTTATGCGGTTTCTTCCACCGGTTTGTGCTGGGTGGTGGAAAATGATAGTTCTCCATCAACTAGCTGTTTCCAGTTTTGATGTAACATTGTTGTTACTATTTTATATCTGAGAGAAAAGTTACTTTGACAAATTCAGAGGTACAAGTGAGGATTTCGAAATTATTTTTTGAAAGGAAAGGAATCGGCATTTTTATTAGACATGACAAGTCGAAGCAAAAGTGTTAAAAGCCTAATTTTTGACATCGAAATCTCACCTCCTTTATCTACCTATAGAGCGTAAAGAGATTTTCTAATTTCATAAACTCCTTTATAAATAATATGTAATTTTATACTGCAAAATCACAACAATAATACATAGTACAACGTTAAATAAAGAAAAGTAGTGTAGAATATTATTTAAAAAACCATAATTTTGCGATCTTTATTGGCACTATAATGTACATTCTATTAAAATAGCGGTGTTTAAAATCGGTAGGATTTATAACAAGGAAACTTTGCTTTATTACATAATTAAGAATAGACAATATCCTCCTCATAAATGTCTTCAACGCCAGGACCAAATGGGGCACTGTTATGACATGCTACGATTTAAACCTCCAAACACACACACGAATAAAGTTCCCAGTAGAGTGTTATGTAGACAAAAGAGAATAATATGCACTGACGACCTCTGTGGCTCAGTTGGCTGTTGGTAGCTCAAGCCGGGGGTCGCGGGTTTGAATACCGCCGGCCGCTGACGGAACAAAAAGTTTTCAAAGTTCCCGGGTCATGGATATGCATTAAATATATGTATCATATTATAATAAAAATCTTAAATATATTATGTATAGTATAAAAGTATTATAGTACATTACGCACCTAGGGCAGGAAAATAAGAAATGGAAAAAGGAAAACAAATATGTGATCTGAGGCTTGTGAGAGGTGAGAAAATATATTTTTCTCACCTCCGGGCGTCAAGCGTCAAATTTTTTCCCGCTGCGCTTACCGATGTTGCCGTTTTTTGCCTCCGTCGATGAGAAAAATAGTATACGCACCACGGGCAGTAAGTATGAAATCCTCAGATCACATGTTTGATTACATGTGATCTGATACATTTCTTACTTTCCTGCCCTAGGTGCATAATGTACTATTCCGTTGTCTGGCACCTGTAACACAAGTTCTTCAGGCACTTAACATGGGGCCAGATTGACGTGGTGTGATGCGTCCATAGATATTGTTATTATTTTGCAGTAATATTTCTACGCGTAAAAACTCATCATAATTACTCAATCAATTTCGACGGGTAATGCAGTAACCATTACTTTGCTTAATACTGTCAGCTTAATTAAACCAATGAAGAAAGATGCTACGTCCTGTCCCATCCTTATTTTGAAATTATGCTTAGATCGATTTATGGCGAAGGAAGCAATAACCGATAGTTAAGTGAAAACTGTTTTGCATCGTGTCTTTATTGCACTCTGTTGGCGCCAGTGCTGTGATTGAGGAGCTGAGGAGTGAGGGTTTAGTTTAGTAAGAGAATAATACATTATAAGCCTGTAAGCCTAACGCCTGTTTTGCAAGCGTGTAATTATTGTTAAGATCACATTGCAAGGGTTTTACCAACACTACGAAATGCTTATAAATGCCCAAAACGTCAGAGCACATCTATACATCTATACTAATATTATAAAGAGGTAAACTTTGTTTGTTTGATTGTTTGTTTGTTTGTTTAATTGTAATGAATAGGCTCAAAAACTACTGGACCGATTAAAAAAATTCTTTCACCATTCGAAAGCTACATTATTTACAAGTAACATAGGCTACATTTTATTTCGGAAAATATAGGGTTCCGTAAGATATTTGGGTTTTTCTGACACAAGGTGAAAAAAATCACCCAGAAAATTTACTTATTTTGCGTACGCTGCCTAAACTATAAAAGATAGAACCATACAATATTCTAAGTAAATGTAGATCTTTTAAATATCTACAAAAAAGTCCGCGACACACTATACCTATCTATGTCAAGTGAGGTACAACAACCTATATTTTATTTAAAAATATTGATATTTTTTTTGGACTACATTTAAACGCATTTATTTTACTTATGCTATTAAGCTTTATCAGAATAAATTATTTCATCACTAAGTACAGTTTATGTAGATAATTTTTGGTCTTTTAATGATTAAAATTGGACGTCTGGTTTAGTAGTTATGGCGAAATTAAAAATTGCGATTTACGCCCGTTTCGAAGTGGGCGGGGATGCACAGTAGCGAAGAACAAAGATTATGACCGGCCCTGCAGCTGGTGAATTGGCTCATATACCAAGAATACCAATGATCCCTACTGATTTGCCTATACCCTTCAAAAGTCTCCAATTTCCTGTAAAAAATTATTTTGCACTAACGATAAATATTATGTAAATCCCAGGGCCAAACATTCAAATTAGTAGGAATAGATTTACGAAAAGAATGTTTTGCTCTATAACGACTCGAGTCGGGGATCCCGACCATCAGTATATTTTGTTACCTGAAAATAAATTAACGTCAATTAATGTTGTTTATAGAAAAGCTCTACAATAATCGCTTTAGTTATCTATCCTAAAACAACGGGTTGCACTCCGGGACGACCGTGAAGTGAAAACTTATTATTAATTACATTTAAATATTCTCATCATTAACAACTTTAACATCCACAGAAAGACAATCTGTGCAGCCTGCGGAAAATTACTGCGACGTCGATGTTTCTGTGAATTGAACTGGGAATCATTTTGCTGACCGTGTCTTTCCTGGGTAGGCTTTTTGCAGCGGTAACCGACAGCCACGCGGGCGGAGCCGCGGGCGACCGCTATCTATACATTATATTATAACATTGTAGAAATGAAAATTCTGTAAATTAAAGATATTCAAAAAATAATAGGGGGGGGGGGTCACTACATCGCTATAGAAGCCAAAAATGTAGTTAGTTTTTTGTCTGCCTGTCTGTCTGTATGTTTGTTCCCCTATCACACGAAAACTACTCATCCGATTTGAATGCGGTTTTCGCAGATATATTTGCCTTCTTCCAACTTAATATCTGGTGTATAAAAAAAAATCCCCCCACACCTCTAAAGGGACGAAAGAGGGGGTCAGATTTTGTATAAGACTTTTGCGTTAACACGAAAACTACTGATCGGATTCGCATACGATTTTCACAGATATATTTGTCTTCTTCCGACTCAACATTTGGTGACTAAAACCTTTTTTCTTTAATGGACTTACTTTGACATATTATTAACTGTTTTTTCCAACTTAACATGTGTATACAATTTTTCGCCCCACCCCTCTTAAGGGGACAAAAGAAGGGGTAAGAATTTGTATCAACTGATGAAGTAGAAATATTTTAAATGGCAAAACAACATTTGCCGGGACAGCTAGTAATATTATATTTTGATGGATAAATAACCACTACAGTCCTACAAGTATGTTTCGACAGCGGTATGGGAGTGAATTAACTGTCTTTTATGGACCTCCACGTCAAAACATCTCATGCAGCCTACAGGACTGTACAAAATGTGCTATCAGAGAAGTTGATTCTGAGAGAGACCTGTGTAATTTGGTCGTTTTATGTCAAACTGAAACCCAGCCGACTTTCATTAAATTCACATATATACCGACGAAATATCGAAGGTCTGCCAAATGCTTATGAATCAATTTCTTCGATGGTACACTTAAATGTTAGTTTTGATTTAAATCCATGCTAGAAACAATAACACTGTACTGTACTCGGCGAAACATGGCAGTAGCGGTAAATGACTCCCTGTCAAAAACTTGTAATTTTCTTTAAAAACCGCGATTGACAATGAAGTGTCAGATGTTGTCAATCGCGGCTTTGTATAGGAAATGACAAGTTTTTGACAGGGAGTCAATGACCACTACCGCCATGTTTCGCCGAGTACAGTATAGAAACATCAATACTACTAAGCAAGATAATCCTTTTTTTTCTCCGAGTATGACCCCATGCACACTCACATAGCATGTAAAGGCGCCATAAGGTTGAATGATCTAATTTTCCCCCGCCTAGTTTCGAAGAAACGGTAATTTGAACTGACAGATTGTTACAAGTTATTACTGTGACGATCGTTTTCCTCCAGCGGTCAGTTACATTTCAGCTATTATGAATACACAAAACTATTTTGACAGTCTTTGAAATGACGTGTCACTGAGGAGGGTGACTAGAAATTTTACACTTGCAGGATTATTTTAGGTTTTAAAAATAAGCTATTTTTGAGATTATTGTAAGTTTATACTTACTTATCTCTATATTATTATAGAGAGTACTTAAAAGCTGCTATGGAAAATTAATGGAGTTGGAGTCGAATCGCACGACATTATAGTATTAAGTTTTCGTATTACATCGTAACAAAATACTTTAATATTCTATTTATATAGACATTGTAACATTTCAAATGCTTTTTTTATCAATTTTCTCTTTTACTCGTACAATAATTACCTATGGTTTACACACTTTATATGAAACAATAGCTAGATATTCACTATTTTTATCTATGTAAAAATTACATTTTTTTTTATCTAAAATACAATTTAAAACCATATGTTAATACAATGTGTGATTAGTGATTACTGATTACTTACTCTAAATAGTTAATTCCGTTTTTATAGCGTGGTTCAGTGACCACACTTTTTGTAGGTCGAATTAACAGTTTGCTCTTTAAAATATTTTATTTAATATAATTTTAACATCATAATTACTTACTCAATTTTAATATTATAATCATGCCGCGCTGCTGATAAAATCTAGACAAGTGTACGAAACTTTTGTATAATTTAAAAGTACTACTTTTAAATTATACAAAAGTTAGCAAACAAATAGGTACTAACCTATAATAGTATTTTAAAAAGATCAAACCGAATTAAAATTCCCTATCTCAAAAACTACTAAACCGATTTTGATGAAATTTGCAGTATTACCTAAATTGAACAATACCTAGTACAATAAAAAAAGAATCACTAAAATCGGACTTGTGGTGCCGGAGATATACGTGCACAAACATAAAATATACATACATACATGCATACATACATACACTTTTGAAATTTTGGCACATTTGTTCAGAAGCTGTTATAGATTAACATATACAAAAACTGGGCGTTCTGAAATTATTACATACATAAGCGTCGAATTGATAACCTCCTTTTTTTGAAGTCGGTTTAAATTATGCTCAAAACGTAGATATGCATATTTTATACGCATATTCATGTGGTCACCGTACGTGTATAATAATAATTATGCTTTATACACAAAGAAACTCAATTTTGGGATAACCGTAATTGTAGAGAACTACGTAAGCTACTTTTGATTGTAGGTTTGATGCAATCTGTATAATTATACAATCCCCTTTCCTTACTCTACGTCTCTACTAGCGAGCAGAAGTCATGGTCGTTGTTTCTATGTAGATTGTTCGCAGCGATTCGTTTTTCCCTTGTTTTTTTCCATCAGAAAGTAGTATTTTTATGTAGCGTTTTACAGAGCTGGAAGATTTTCAAAGTACTGCTTGGCCACCGAAGAGAAAGGATTTCAAATTTGTCACGTGACGCAGTCAAAATCCTCTGGAAAAATGTCGCGCAAAAATATTTTAATTGTAGAAAAAGTAGTGTAGTTAAAATGTCAGAAAACGTTCAGCGCAAAAAAAGTATAAACTTCGCAAGGAAGTTGCGCAGTAGCAGCAACATAAATAGTTGTATATTGTACTAGCTGTCCCGGCAAACGTTTCTTTGTCATATTAAGTATATAAAGTATTTTTTTTATTTGATCGCAGCGCTAACTGTCGGGACAGACTGAAATTAAAATTCGAATTCGAATATTATTTAAAATTTGACACTGCGATGGTAGCGCCGTCTGTCAGATCCAATGTAAAACATTCCAAAATCAACAACTACTGATAAATTAAAAATTAATTAAATAAACATTGTCCAGCGGACAAAATTGTGAATCTAAACCATTCCCAGATCCGCTTGAACACACACAAAAAATTTCATCAAAATCGGTCCAGTCGTTTGAGAGAAGTTCAGTGACATACACACTCACAGAAGAATTATATTAAGATATTGCGGTAATATTATGGTGACAATAATTGTCATCTTCCCACCAGTTTCCTTGAACCTGCACACGTATGGGAACTTCCGCGGTGGTGCTGATGAGCTTTCCCTGTAATTGCAGTGACCACACACCGTGCATTGCCGGGATAAGATCAGGTGAAGGAAATGGTGGTCAACCTATGAAATTGCACTGGACATGGGTGTGTAACTGTGTACTTTCTACTCTGTACTAAGAATAGGGAATGCAAAGACGTTACTAGCACATACAGTAAGGGCGCATTTTCATTAGTCGTTAACTCGTACGGTATACAGCATGCGGGGAGTCTACGAGTATGGCAACTAATTGACAACTAATGGCGCATTGTCATTGGTCGTGGCATGCGTTTCAGAAATCTCCCGCACCCCGCATGCGGGCCCTATCGACCACTGAAAATCCGCCATAACTAATTGACAACTAATGGCGCATTGTCATTGGTCGTGGCATGCGTTTCAGAAATCTCCCGCACCCCGCATGCGGGCCCTATCGACCACTGAAAATCCGCCATAACTAATTGACAACTAATGGCGCATTGTCATTGGTCGTGGCATGCGTTTCAGAAATCTCCCGCACCCCGCATGCGGGCCCTATCGACCACTGAAAATGCGCCATAAATAATCCGACCAAAATCCAACATGTTGCACACGTCATGTCAGAATATTGACAGAAACGTCGTCAAACTTCGATCAAAACTTTCTGTTTTCCAAAACTCCATCGAAAGTTTTAGTAAAGGATCTACCACTTTACTAAAACAACTGACTTGACTCATTGACTTTACCGACTACTTTTTAGACTTTGACTGGACTTTCGACTTGACGATAATCTGGAAAAACAACTTGAAAATTTTGTAAATTTTTTACGAAATTTTTTTGTTCCCGCCAAAACTTTACTTGACACTGGCCATGGTTTAAAAGCCGAGAGCCATAACAAGAAAAAAAAACTTTCTGTTTATTGTCTATGGTGGTGCTGCCTATAGCATGAAAACACTGCAGTAAAATGTCCTATTGTGTTTATATAGCAAGGGCTAACTCAGCTTTTCCCAAAGTGGGCGATAACGCCCCCTTGTGGGCGCTGAAGGTGTAAAGGGTGTGGGACCCAGAAAAAAATGGGGGCGTTATGGTTTTGATTTATTTAATATTTAATATGCATATTCAATTTAAACAATCTATGGCGCTAAAACATATTCTGTTCTTAAAGGGGGCAGTAGACAAAATAAGTTTGGGAACCCCTGGGCTACATCTTCAGAAAAGGAAACATAGTAGCCATACGGTATTCGAAAATTAAATTTTGTGTTGCATTAATGCATCGTAAAGTTTCATTTCAATTTATGACCTCAAAGTGTGAGACACTGGACACAGATCTTGAAACAGATTACCTACAGTCAAGATTTAAATCACTTTTAAGTTTACTTCTTTTGATTTACCGTAAGCTGGTTAATTCATTCATTTAGTTACATAGAGACCATAGATAGATTAAAACGCGTAGTAGGTAAGTACAGCAGGCTAGAGTTTACCAATAAGTTTTTTTTATTCAATAACAAAAGATAAAGTGTAAAGAAATTGCTTCGTGCCGTTAAAGATAAATTAACGAACCCCTCCCCCCAATCATTACTTATATTCAAGTTAACAAAAGAATCGGTACTTTAAGAGTAACAATAGAGTACTGTAAATTAGATCAATTCCATTATCCAACCCAACAACATACCCTAAGGGCCTTATGACACTGGCGATTAGCGAGCGGTTTGAACGCGACGCGATTGCGCAGCGCGCACGCCGCGACAGCGCAACGGCGCGGCGTCGCGGCGTGGTGTGAACGCCATTTTGTACACTCGTCTAGGGAATTCCCTAGACGAGTGTACAAAATGGCGTCCACACCAGGGTTGTTGCGGATGCCGATTTTTTCACATCCGCGGATGTGAATGCGGATGCGGATTTTTAGAGGTTCACATCCGCGGATGCGGATGCGGATGCGGATGTTTCGGATCCTACATAAATATA
The DNA here is from genome assembly GCA_937595015.1 of Polyommatus icarus. Classification (NCBI taxonomy): domain Eukaryota; kingdom Metazoa; phylum Arthropoda; class Insecta; order Lepidoptera; family Lycaenidae; genus Polyommatus; species Polyommatus icarus. The sequence goes on along the minus strand of OW569328.1, from coordinate 15,664,747 downwards.
ATTTATAAACGAAGAATTATATTTTAGTACCATCAAATCGAAATATTAAATCATATTTTATCTCTGTAAGCTACCACTTTCGCAAAGGAAATTGTTGTTTCGTCATATCAAAATAAAGCTGCCAACAATAAACGATGTCGACAAAATCTTTAAAAAAAATATGGGACCTCCCTTACACATCAAGCGGGGATAATTATTTTTGAAGTGAAAACTTCTTTAGCGGCGTTGAGCTCTTTTGTGGGATGGGTAAAAACTGTGAAACTCGCGTCAGATTCTCGTGCTGATCGAAAAGCCGTAAGGCGGTTGGAGAGTAGTGTTGTAACATCGAAATCGATAACTCGAACAATTTATGGTTTTTTTTCGATTGTCGATATTTTTTAATCGATTGTAAGGGTTTCGATTAATAAAAAAACTATATTTTTATAAATCGATTTTCATAAAAAATGGGTTAAAAATTTAATCGATTGTAAGGGTTTTATTTTATTAAAAAAATCGATTTTTTAAAAATCGATTTTCATTAAAAATGGGTTAAAAAATTATGCACAAGTCACAACGACGCTAATAATCAAGTTTTCAAATCTGCCGGCACTCCCGGAGTGCAACCCGTCTTTTTTTTCGCGTCCACTTCACCGTGTGTAATGTCGTTGGATAGGGTTTTTAAAAATATTATGAGTATTCCAAGATCATTTTCCGATTTAAGGATCCATTTGTGAAATATGAAGTTTAAAAGAGGAAAAATCGTTAGAGTCCAGTGTCTCCCCCTTCTACCAGATAAACGGTTTATTCTGAAAAATATGTGGAAAAATTCACAGGAGTAGGAAATATGCTAAATTTAAAAAGAAAATTATTACGGCTAAGAAGACTTCATTTAAGTTATTGAGAAGTACAAAGGAACTTTTCGTTCAAATTCCTTTGAATGTAACTAAGATGATGTTGATAGTAGTGTAAAACATAATATTGTTATAATTGTACATTTATTGACCATACAAAACTTATCAAAAACTGGCGGAACTACGGAACCCTCTATTGTGCGTGGCCGATACGCAGTTGGTCGGCTTTTTTGCTCCCATTGGTCATTGTCACGCGCAAACGGCACGCGCTATTCACAGGCCCCGCCGTTTTTTTCTTTCTTGTTGCAACTTGTATGACATCCACATCCGCATAAAAATCCGCATTGATTTATTGCGGATGCGGATGCAGATGCGGATGTCCAAATCTATGCGGATGCTCCGCATTTGCGGATGCGGATGCGGATATTCACAACAACCCTGGTCCACACTTTGAACACTGTCTAGGGAATTCCCTAGACGAGTGTACAAAATGGCGTCCACACCACGCCGCGACGCCGTTGCGCTGTCGCGGCGTGCACGTCGCGCAATCGCAGCGTGCGCGCTGCGCAATCGCGTCGCTTTCAAAATGGCGTCCACACCACGCCGCGACGCCGTTGCGCTGTCGCGGCGTGCGCGCTGCGCAATCGCGTCGCTTTCAAACCGCTCGCTAATCGCCAGTGTGATAAGACCCTAAGGGTCTAGGGAATTCCTTAGACGAGTGGACTTCATTTTGTACACTTGTCTAGAGAATTCCCTAGATGAGTATACAAAATGGCGTCCACACCACGCCGCGACGCCGTTGCGCTGTCGCGGCGTGCGCGCTGCGCAATCGCGTCGCTTCCAAACCGCTCGCTAATCGCCAGTGTGATAAGGCCCTTAGATCGTATCAACACAAATGATATTAAAACTTATGTACGCATTTTACCTTTCGTTGTTTTATAAATTGATACAAGTATCAAACGTTAGTTTGTGTAGTAGGTATTTGTTTTATTTATCGAATTTTATATTTATATTTTATAAATAAATAAAATATACTTACCTACCTCAGCTACCTGTCAAATTGATTTTACCCTCCATTTCTGTGATTTCTATTTCAAACTGCGAGTATGTTATACTTAAGTTATAAGTAGTAAAGTCTAGGATTGAAGCTGCTTAGAATATAGTTATTAATACCAGTTAATGCCTAATAGTATATTAGGTACTTACTTATTAGTACCTAGAAACATTTTCATAAAATGAGGTGAGGTAAGTACTTTATTTGGTAACTTACATTTTAATACACATTTTCACTCGAATTTTTTTATTTCCAAAATACATTTTTTAGGTTTGTGCCATACGTCTTAATTTAATTACCTATGTAAACGTATGCAACTAAAATTAACATTGAAATTACTAAAATATACATTTTCAACTCTGAAATAATACAGCGACAAAATTCTGAATCCTATACCTACGAAAATTAAGCGACAAAATACTCATATTTTTAACTTTACAATTATATTTCTACGACGAAATCACAATGATACATAATTTTTAAACTAACCCTAAAACACAAAAGGAACCATATCATAATCGGTGATAAGTACAGCATCAGCCGGCGGTCGTTGACCCGGTGGCCTTGCCCTTAGTTCGAGACGAATACCTGTCGGCCGCGTACATCATTAGGTACGCCGCTTTATATCTTCAAATTGAAGACATCAGTTGATAAAGTGGATAACTAACATTTTTTAATAAATATGTCTTGTACTAATATAAATAAGTATTGTATTCTGTGATAATACTAGCTAAAAGCCGAGCTTTGTGAGGGCTCGCGTCGTTTTTCTGCGTGGTAATAATCTTTAAGGCAGTTTTCTCTATTATTTTTATATTCTATTTTTTAATATTTTAATTGTAACCAAACCTTGACTGACCGATGATAACACAATATATCTAAGTACATATTATTATAATTATAAATAAAAATTAGCACAAATCAATAGGCGTGATAGTTTTTCCATAAAGTGTACCACAAAAGTGCTCGGTTGTGATTTATGGGATACAATAGGGCTCGCTTCGCTCGCCCTGATAATTTGAACAATAGGCCATATATATTCTTGTAACTTACCTAATTCATCATCTGGCTAATATATCTATCTACTTACAGTTCCGTAGTTACTACAAGGATCCCTAATTTGGTTCTATTCGACCAACCTTTGATGACTTCAGTAATTATTGACTTTGTTTTAATATTTATCTAAATTTTTAAACCAATATTATCCTGAGTTGAAATTTAATAACGTTAAGATATAAAATATACCTACTTACCTCTTAAAGATATTAGGTATAAAATCTGATCCAAATAACAAATTAAACCTGTAAAATTTATACCGATTTTACAGCTTTTTCTGAATTGCGACATTTATGGCAACATTCCCGCCGACCTGAATCTTAAAAGTTTTTTTTCTTTTAAATATAAGTACATATTATTATTTATTATAATAATCGGCCAAGCGCAAGTTTGACTCGCGCACGAAGAGTACTGTACAATTACAAAGGAAAAATAGGCAAAGATTGTGTTTTTGTATGGGAGCCCCAGTTAATAATTTATTTTATTAAAATTTTATTATTCATCTATCTATCTTCTATCTTATATACTTCGATCAAATATATACAAGATACACAGTCTCATACAAAACCTCTCGAAAATTTGTCGCCGAGTAATTTAGTTTAAAAAAGTATACATTTATCTAAAATCAACCTTAATCATAGTAATTATTAAAGATATTTTTATAAAACAATGTACATTTGTGTTTACAAAGCAATAAATTTTTACGTCCGATGCACACTTCATACTAAATTCAACCATCCGCGTATATGTCTTAAAGTTCAAATTATTACAGAGCCAAAAAATCACTCTAATTTTATGGCCGAAATTCGCCACTGGAACAGGGCGAAGTGAAGTATGAGAGGAGTCGAACTGTTCAACATTTTTTTGTTGAATGTAATAATTTAATAGTCCATTTTTTTATTTTTCCGAAGTTTAATGTATAAAGTGTGGACTAATTATTTTTTATATGTAATATGATGTTGTTCTAATATGTCTAATTTTATAATTAACTAAAATATAAGTGTATACACTGAATATAAATGCTTAGAACATACAACGCTCGCTAAAGTCGGCTTGAAAAATTCTTCGCATCTTTGCCGTGCTATAACTGATATCCAATTTCCACATCTAACTGGATCTCGAGGAAACCTAAAAAAAAAATAATTCCTCAATAAAAAAATAATAAATAATAGCGACTCCATCAAAGGGAACAGAAACACAGCTTATAACCCGAACATTTCAAGTGGGCATGATAAACTACGATAAGTACCTTTAGTATGAGAATTCGCAATTGAGATGGTTTATACCTCGTGTTGATTTATTTACAACTTAATTTTAAAACAGTTTTTTGGTGATTTCTTAACGTAATACTAATATTAACAATACAATTGTAAGAAATATATTAGGATAAAATTAATACTTACCGGAAATATGAAATTCCATTATTTTTTTGCGTTTTAGACGTATGATTTTTACAATTATTGAACGAGCACTAAGGCATGTTTCCCGGTGGAGCGTTCGAGCACTACTAAATCAAAAGTCCACCAGAATGTTGCGTTTGGTGCTCTTTTAGTGAGGTCGTTTTTTGCCGCGGACTGTGTATCTTGTATATTAGTGATCGAAGCTTATATACTTATAAAATTACAAGTCCTGACTGACTGACTGATTCATCATCGCTGAGCAAAAATTGTTTAAGTTACAGCCACGAAATTTGGTGAGTAGGATTGTTATAGTAAGTAGACACCCACTAAGGAAGGAATTTTGAAAATTTTACCCCGAAGGGGGTGAAAAAGGGGTTGAAAGTTTTTATGAAAGTCCGTCATTTCTTAAGTTAGAAACTTGAAATTTTGTGTTTGGGCTACTGATTAAAAATGATAGGATACATGTTTAAGCGTTTTTGGAAATTCTACCCCCAAGGGGGTGAAATTGGGGTTGAAAGTTTGAATGAAAGTCCGTTATTTCTTAAGTAAGAAACTTGAAATTTTATGTTTGGGCTACTGATTAAAAATGATTGGATACGTGTTTAAGCGTTTTTGAAAATTCTACCCCCGAGGGGGTGAAATAGGGGTTGAAAGTTTAAATGAAATTAGTCTATATTATATAGGTATACTATGTTAACGCGGACGAAGTCGCGGGAAACAGCTAGTCTATATCTATACTTATTATAAAACAAAGTCGCTTTTTACCCCTCATGTCCCTTTGTTCCCTTTAATCTTTAAAACTACGCAACGGATTTTGATGATTCTTTCGTGTTAGATAGCCCATTTATCGAGGAAGGTTATAAACTATTGTTACGAAAAAGGACACGTAGTGCCATCTAGCGTCAAGCTAGCGCAACATAAAACGCAAACGAATCCCCTAATCGACACAAGATGGCGCAAGGTGTACGATTGCATGCTCGAACATTCCGCACATGTTTACGTAAACAAGTGTTGTTTACGTGTTTATGCGAATGTTCTCGTACAGTCTAGCGTTCGATCCGGCCCGTATAAATAGTCGCAGACAGTCGAGCCGGCAATTCAGTTTTATCTGAGCGGTCTTCGAGGCGACTTCGGAGCGAAAACAAGTGATTAATAGTGAGTGATTGTGATTGTGTTAGTGACTCGGCTACGACCTAGGACAGTGATAGTGCTCAGTGATTTGGATCTAGTGCTTAGTGTTTGGACTCAGTGATTAGTGTGAGCTAGTGTTTGTGAATAAAGTCTTCAAGAGAGTCACCAGGTCTTTTTCTCCGAATCCAAAGAACCCTAGCACGTAACAACTGGTGTCAGAAGTGGGATTTGGAGATGCCATTGACTCCGAGAGAGGACTTCAAGGGGAGTGTCAGGACAAGGGCGCAGCGAGCTGCTGCCATTGACTTCGAGAGAGGAGTTGGCGGTGGAGCTGCGGAGGCCATACCCACTGGGGACCAAGCTCCGCCCACTGCGGGGCAGGCCCTACCCGCTGGCCCCGCCCACCAGGCGCCGCCCACTGACCACGCCCCCAGGCTCCACCCACTTCGGGTGAAGCCACGCCCACTGGCTCCGCCCACCGGGACCCGCCCACTGACCACGCCCCCCAGGCCCCGCCCACTCTGGACATGGCCACGCCCACCGGCTCCGCCCACCAGGCCACGCCCACTCAGGCCACGCCCACTGGCCCCGCCCACTGGGCCCTGCCTGCTCAGGCTCCGTCGACTAGCTCCATCCATCCTGCCACGTCCGTAGTTTCTACGGCCCCTCAAATGGCTCTTCAATTGGAAAGTTTAATTAAATTAATGGAGCTGCAAAGAGCTGATATTCAGGCTTTGCGGGAGTCCCAAAAAGCTGAAAGTCAGGCCTTGCAAGATTCTCAAAAGGCTGAAATTCAGGCAATGAGGGAGTCACAAGACCGCAAACTTGGCGCTTTACAAGAGTCACAAGAGCAACAAAAGGACCTCCAAGAGAAAGCGCTTCTGGCTATAAAGGATGTCAGTGACACGGTGACTAAGCTTCGTAAAGATGTCGACGTAATGGACGAACGAGTTACCGGGTTAGGATTGGATATGGAAAATGTAAAAACCAACATCACCGAACTACAGAAGAAAGTAGTGCGCCTTGAAACCACGGGAGCTGCGGTGTCTAGTGGAAACACTATAGTGGTGCAGGGACCAAGAGTTAAAGTGCCACCATACGACGGTACTACTTCTTGGAACGCTTATCGTCAGCAATTCCAGACGGTTGCTTCTGCCAACGGATGGACTGACGAACAATGCCTGACCGCTCTCACTGTTGCGCTCAGAGGGCAAGCTTTGTCGGTCCTAGAAGCACACACAGGGAAGGGGTTGCAAGACCTGATGGAGGCCCTTGAATCCAGATACGGGGAGCGACACCTGGAGCACGTGTTCCGTGCTCAACTTCGTGACAGAGTCCAACGCTCAGGAGAGGGACTACAGCAATGGGCGTTGGAAATTGAAAAACTTGTCAAGAAGGCACACCCAGGAGCCGATTCCAAGATGATCGACACGAATATTGTGCAAGCATTTGTCGACGGAATCAGGGACCTCGAGGTCAGAGCAGCAGTGAGGCTACGTCACCACACCTCGCTAAAGGAAGCATTGGCGCATGCTTTGGAGGTCGAGGCTGTTCGCCGTGACATACGACAGACCCATAAGATCCATGAGGTCTCTGAGGATGTTAAGGAGGTCAAGGCTCCCAGGAAGAGAAGTTTTGGAGCCATGTGCTACAAGTGCGGTGAGAGGGGCCATCTTCAGCTAAACTGCCCGCAGAAGGAGACTCAGATGGCAAGGATGAAAAGGCTCGAGGAACAAGTAGAGGAGCTGAAGAAGCAAGGAGCCTCTTCCCCTGCCCGGGATCAGGGAAACGAATAAAAGCCAGGACTAAGGGGCGAGTACTGGCTGACGCGGAGGAAGCCCCGATAACTGTTATCTCCCAAGCATGCAGCGGGAATAGTCTTGTGATTCAGGGGACTATTAACAGGACGGATTGCAAAATTACTCTAGACACAGGAGCCTCTAGAACGATAGTGAACCCAAATCTGGTAAAAGCCGCAAGGAGACAGAAGAGGAGAATTAACTGTCGGCTTCTTACTGCCTCCGGTCAGCCAATACCCGTCCTGGGAGAAATGTCAGTTACGATTAATGTAGGGGGGTCCTCATACCCTCACGACGTTATCGTGGCTGAGATTATGGATGATTGCATCTTGGGTTTGGATTTCATGAAGAAGCATAACTGCAGAATTAATGTCGCTGACGGAGTTTTCCAGTGTGGTGAAGAGGAAATTTTCATCCTTGGAGGCGCCTGCGGGAAAGTTGAATGTGTAAAGAAAGTCATTATACCTGGACGTGCGGAAGCTCGGGTGCTGGTGAAACTACCGCCAGCTGGAAAGAAAAAGTCAAACAGATGCGTGTTGATCGAAGACACGCCTACCAAGACATCAGCGCAAAAACTGATGACGGCGAGAACCCTTGTTAGTGGAAGCAGTAAAGCTGTGGTCAGGGTTTTGAATCTTGGTGATCGCGAGATCTGCTTGAACAAAGGTGACGTCATTGGAAAGTGCGAGGAAGTTGTCTGGATGAGAAAGTGTAGTTCGATCACAGGCTCAGACTCAGCAAACAGCAGCAACTATGGAATAGTGACTGAGCTACTCGATGACTGCAAGAGTAATCTGACTTACTCGCAGAGCATGAAAGCTAAGAAGTTTTTACAACGCCACGCGAATATCTTCTCCAGTCAGGAAGGCGACCTTGGAAGAACGTCGATGGTTCAGCACAGGATAGATACCGGAAGCGAGAACCCAATTCGTCAACGAGCAAGACGGATACCCATTGCAAAGGAAAAAGAAGTTGAAGGCCTTTTGGAGGACATGAGAAGGCATAAGATAATTGAACCGTCTGCAAGTCCGTGGTGCTCACCTGTTGTGTTAGTGAAGAAGAAAGATGGCAGCACAAGATTTTGTGTGGACTACAGGCGTCTCAATGATGTCACTAAGAAGGACAGCTATCCATTACCTCGAATCGACGACACTCTGGATACCTTGAGTGGCATGAAATGGTTCTCGACCCTGGACCTGAAATCTGGATACTGGCAGGTGGAAATTCATCCAAAAGACAAGGAGAAGACAGCTTTCTCCACCGGTAAAGGTTTATGGCAGTTTAACGTCATGCCCTTTGGATTGTGTAACGCACCTGCCACATTTGAGCGACTCATGGAGTGTGTACTGGCAAGCTTAGTTGGAGAGGCTTGCTTAGTCTACTTGGATGACGTCATCATTGTTGGCCGCGACTTCGAGGACCATTTGCGAAACTTAGAACGAGTTTTCGCCAAAATAGAGGGGGCCAAGTTAAAGTTGAATCCGAAAAAGTGTCGTTTGTTCAGGAGTAAGGTCAATTATCTCGGCCATATTATCTCCAGTGATGGAATCCAGACGGACCCGGAGAAACTGGAAGCAGTTCAAAATTGGCCAACCCCTAAAAACAAAACCGAAGTGCGGGCATTTCTCGGCCTATGTTCCTACTACAGGCGTTTTGTTAAGGGATTCTCAGAGATAGCCAAGCCATTACATCAGCTGACAGAAGATAAACGACAGTTTATTTGGGACAAGACTTCTGAAGATTCTTTTCAGAAACTGAAGAAACATCTGTGTGAAACACCAATCTTGGGGTATCCACAACCTGAAGGTCATTTTATAGTCGACACGGACGCAAGCAACACGGCCATTGGAGGGGTGTTATCTCAAAAACAGGGTGAAAGAGAAGTTGTAATTGCATATTTCAGCAAATCTTTATCTAAGCCAGAGAGAAACTACTGTGTGACAAGAAGAGAACTCTTGGCTGTCGTAAAGACGCTACAACATTTCAGCAAATATCTCATCGGGAGACAGTTTTTATTGCGAACTGATCACGCAGCCTTGAAGTGGTTACTACAATTCAAGAACCCAGAAGGCCAAGTAGCTCGATGGATTGAACAACTCCAGGAGTATGACTTCAAGACGGAACACCGCAGCGGAAAGGCGCATGGGAATGCCGACGCACTTTCACGAAGGCCGTGTTCAGAAGACTGCAAACATTGTGTTAAGCAGGAATCTAATAAAATTACATTAAAGTTAACGAAAACAAGTCCTTTGGGTCCATGGGAGAATGATGCTATGAGGGAGGCTCAAGAAAGAGATGACGACCTTCGGCACGTCATCACATGGAAGAAACGGGGTGACGTAAAACCGATCTGGAGTGAGGTTGCACCCACTGGCGCTGCCACTAAGGCGTACTGGGCGCAATGGGACAGTCTGATACTTCAAAATGGAATACTTTACCGGAAATGGGAGAAGACTAACGGCAGAGAGTTCCATCTTCAGATAGTTGTCCCAAGGACGAGAGTACCAGATATTCTCCGCGAAATACACGATGGCGTATCAGGAGGTCATCTAGGTGTCAAAAGGACGTTAACAAAAGTGCGAGAACGATTCTACTGGTTGCATTGTCGAGATGATGTGCAGGATTGGTGCCGCAAATGTACTACTTGCGCTGCAGTGAAGGGCCCACAGACAAGGAGCCGTGGGAACCTGCGCTTGTATAACGTTGGCGCACCGTGGGAACGAATTGCAGTTGACGTAGCTGGGCCATTTCCTGTAACGGAATCGGGAAACAAGTATTTTATGGTGGTCATGGATTACTTCACAAAATGGCCCGAAGTGTTCGCCATACCAAATCAGGAAGCTACAACGGTTGCTTCCAAGCTAGTCGAAGAAGTGATATCTCGCTTTGGTGTGCCTCTAGAAATCCATTCCGATCAGGGCAGGAATTTCGAATCGCAGGTCTTCCAGGAAGTATGCAGAATTTTGGGAATGCATAAGACGAGGACCACCGCGTACCATCCACAGTCTGATGGAATGGTTGAGAGATTTAACCAGACCCTTGAGAGGCATTTGGCGAAATTGGTAGATGACAAACAAAAGGATTGGGACAAGTATATACCGCTCTTCCTTCCATGGGCGTATATAAGGGGGGGGTCCTGGGGGTCCGGACCCCCCCCATTACTATCTATCTTACTTGTCCAATCGACAATATATTATGTACCTACCGCACCGATTTTAATCGGCGACGTAGGTACATGTGTTTTTCTTTTAATTCACAGTATAATAATAGAATGTAGAGCGTGTCCATAGGCAGAGTAGGTACCGCGATGCGTTCGTAGTTCGTCGCAGGGGCGCCGGGAAATGGCTGGCTGGTGGCACCACTGCACATTTCCCCGCGCCCGTGGCGGTGCATCCAAACTATACAAGTTTAGATGCACCGCCGCCAACCGCACAGACTCACTGGACTGGCGGCGCAGCTTGATCCCGAAGAAATTATTAAGTAATCAATTAGCAATAAAACGTAAACATTCATTCCGATATGCAAATTTTTAATAAATATTCAGCCAAGTGCGAGTCGGAATCGCGCAAGAAGGGTTCCGTATCGTTATAGAGCAAAATAGGCCAAAAATGGTGTTTTCTGTATGCCCTTAAATATGTATTTATTTTATTTTAATTACTAGACGTTCCTCGCGGCTTTGCCCGCGTAATGGCGCATTTTCACTGGTCGATAGGGCCCGCATGCGGGGTGCGGCAGATTTCTAAAATGCATGCCACGACCAATCAAAATGCGCCACTAGTTGTCATAGAATCCCCGTATGCTGTATACCGCACGAGATAACGACTAATGAAAATGCGCCCTAAATTAGATATTTCGCAGACAAATTAGTCCACAAACAATTGCCTATGATCCTTCACGTGGTCTACTTCTTATCTGTGCCAAATAACAGAAAAATTGCTGAAGTAGTTCGTGACATAAGCCATTTCAAATAATTTCCCCCGTTTTTTCCACATTTTGCTTCATTTCTTAGCTCCTATTAATCTTAGCGTGAAAAATCATAACCTTCCTTTTTGCTTCGCCGTAGTCGGGTAATAAAATATAGCCAATAGCCTTCCTCGATAAATGAGCTATCTAACGCTGAAAGAATTTTTCAAATCGGACCAGTACTTCCTGAGATTAGCGGGTTCAAATAAGCCCTTTCAAATAAATTCCTTCCGTTTTTTCCACATTTTCCTCTATTTATTCGCTCCTATTAATTTTAGCGTGATAAAATATAGCCTATAGCCTTCCTCGATAAATGTGCTATCTAAAACTGAAATAATTTTTCAAATCGTACCAGTAGTTCCTGAGATTAGCGCGTTCAAACAAACAAACTCTTCCGCTTTATAATATTAGTATAGATTTTTCCACATTTTCCTCTATTTCTTCGCTCATATTAGTCTTAGCGTGATAAAATATAGCCTATAGCCTTCCTCGATAAATGGGCTATCTAACACTGAAATAATTTTTCAAATCGAACCAGCAGTTCCTGAGATTAGCGCGTTCAAACAAACAAACAAACATTAGTATTATTATACAAACAAACATTAGTAGAAAAAACGGGGGAAATTATTTAAAAGGGCTAACTTGAATGTGCTAATATCAGGAACTACTGGTCGGATTTGAAAAATTCTTTCAGTTTTAGATAGCCCATTTATTGAGAAAGGTCTATAGGCATAATTTTTCGAGTGGCTATATATTTTATACCCGTGCAACGCCGGAACGGGTCGCTAGTTATTATTAAAGCATAAATAAAACTGTATATTTTGTGAACATTTTAAGTATAATAATAATAGCTCCCACACCGGTTTCGGTGACGGTGGCCTGGTTTCAATGAAACCCATCGGGGTGTCCGGCTCTTCTCGGGGAAACGTATCTCGATACGTTATCATTGTGCTCTTGTAAGATTGATACATTTTAAGTATCTACCTATTGTCATTATTGATATCATTCAAAAATGGCAAAAACAGCACACGGTATGGGTAACCATTAAATATTTATTATGTTTTAGCTACGAATAATAAAAACTAGTTTTTAGCATTTGTTGTTATAGTGACAGAAATATATAATAACAGAAATACATAATCTGTGAAAATGTCAACTCTCTAGCTATCACCGTTGTTGAGATACAGCCTGGAAAGTCTCCAGTGGAGACAGATAGACAGACGGACGGACAGACGGACAGACATGGAAGTCTTAGTAATAGAGTCCCGTTTTTCTATTTTGGATACGGAACCCTAAAACGGAATATTAAAAATCTTAGTACCTACTTACAGATGTTTGTTATGATTCTAAAGAACTTATTTATAATAATAATTATTAATTTAAATACAATTGAATACATAAAAAAATATTAATTGACGCCTGCAACTACATATTTTGCGCCAAAATTTATCCGGTATAAAATGTATCCTATGTCCTTTGCCAGGGCCTCAAAGTATCCCCATACTAAATTTTTGTCCCGTGCTGGGGGTGAATATGAAACCGACATATAAGAAAACTAGCTGTCCCGGCAAACGTTTCTTTGCCATATTATACATATAAAGGATATCGCCGGCATTGAGATGTACGGTATTATTTTATTGAATTAGTGACTAAATAAGTATGTCACCACGGCAACGTCCATCGCTATCCCGTGACCCGCGTCGCATAAATAATGGTCGCTCTTTATAGACAAACTAGCTGTCCCGGCAAACGTTTCTTTGCCATATTAAGTATATAAAGTATTTCTTTTTTTAATTTGATCGCAACGCTAACTGTCGGGACAGACTAAAATTAAAATTCGAATTCGAATATCTATTATTTAAAATTTGACACTGCGATGGTAGCGCCGTCTGTCGGATCCAATGTAAAACATTCCAAAATCAACAACTACTAATAAATTAAAAATTAATTAAAAAAACATTGTCCAGCGGACAAAATTGTGAATCTAAACCATTCCCAGATCCCCTTGAACACACACAAAAAATTTCATCTAAATCGGTCCAGTCGTTTGAGAGAAGTTCAGTGACATACACACTCACAGAAGAATTATATATATTAAGATAATTTGCAATAAAATAAAATTGCGACTATAATTAATCTAAACTATCCTATCTCTCAAGTTGGAAAAAAGCACACTTTAAAAAAAACATTAAAATCGGTTAAATAGTTTAGGAATCCATCGCGGACAAACATCGTGACTGGAGATTTATATAAGTATATTAGATGTATAACAGGCCCAGTAGTCCCGAAAATTAGCAGGTCGATGTCTGTCAGTACGAATTTCGACGTAAATGACATTATAATAACATTCATATCAGCGCGCCTTGTACAGTGGCGGTTACGCGCTCGCCGCGTGCCTTGATAATAGGAAATAGGAGAAAAAACCTTTTGTTTTTAGTATTACACAAATCAAATATATCAAATCGTTTAGGTTAGGTTATGACAAATGTGCTACATTTTTTGTTTTTTCTAGAAAGTGTGTAATTTAGCCATAAAATGATTTAATTATGAAAAACAGCGTTATAAGAGTCATCTTTGAGATTTTTTTCTATCGAGCAGAATTTTTCAAATTGTGTACTGATATACCTTTGCGTATAGGAAAGTTTCTCAATTTTAAAACGGTACTTTTTTATACTTAAATAATGACATTTCCTTAACAAAAAACGTTATTTAAAAAACCAATTTTACGTAGTTGCAACAACCACTGCACCTTAGTATAATAAATTGTACTACATAGAGAAACTTTTTCTTGGGAAGAATGTGGCGTGAGTCATTTGCAAGTTGCAACACAGCAATTACTGTTTCAACGAACAACAAATTGTCACCTTCCACGTACGATATTTCATTAGGTATTAATAACAGGCCATTTAGCCACGACTTTTTCGTTGTCGCTAAGTAAAGAATCGTCGATCAAAATGTATGGAATTGACAATAAGCGTGCGTTGATATGACGTTGACGTTCGACTCGTTATGTCAATTCCATACATTTTGAGCGGCGATTCTTTATAGAAGCGGTAAAGAAAAGATCTTGGCTCAACCCCCTGGTAAGTTTATTCAGACTTAAGCTATTCAGCAGTTTTTTCCATTACTATACTGAATACTAATATTATAAAATATAAATGCGAAAGTGTGTCTGTATGTCGGTCTGTTACCTCGTTACGCCTAAACCGCTAAATTTGGTACGGATATACTTCAAGTCCCGGGATACATAGGTAAGTATCTACTTTTTATCCCGGAAAATTTACGGTTCCCGCGCGATAAACGAATTTTAACGCAACGGAGTTGCGGGCGTCATCTAAAATCTAGTGCTGGGCGATTCCATTATCGCGGGTGCAACAGATTGACACACTTAAAGCTTCCTACAGGCAAAATGAAGCATATTTATTAATCAAATATCCCGTGAAGGGATACATTTTAACTAGTTTAACAATGAGTTATAAATGAAAACCTTCATCAAATGTTTGAAGAGCCACAAACAGCTCTGAAGTGCCATCGCGGGTGCAACTAATTTGAACCTCTACTAAGAACTGTGATGAGTTCATATGTGAGTACTGGTTATTGCGAAACTTTTACAAAATAACTTGCCTATATTTCAAAAGAGCGTAAAACAAGGAAACTATGTAACAAGATAAAAGTAATTGTAGTAATAAGTACTAGAAATTATTAACCATTTCTACTATCGCGGGTGCAACATCAAAATTTTTAAATCTCTTAAAGGTGAATTAAATCGTAATTCTCTGACAAATTTTAAAAATTTCGATATGGAATATATAATTATACTAGTAATTTGTAATAAAACTGCACCAAATTGTAATAATTTTTTTTTATTTTCAGTTGTTTATTGGCCTGACAAAATTAATCGTCTAAATCACTAAAAACGGTTGAATAGTTTATACAAAAGATTTCGACGTATTGCTGTATAACTATACTACAACAACACATTAATTTCAAATATATGGTATTTTAATTAAAAAATATGGGAAAAAACATCGCATTCCTTAGTTGATAATGCGTAAAAACGCTCTAAATTATTCGAATTCCATTTTTTACCAATAAAAGTTGTTTTGTTAGTAAATACACATCTTCTTATGTATATTTCAATTGAAAAATGTAACTAATTACACATTTTAAAAATTCTCGTTAATTCTCTCTGTAGCGGAATGGCCCTGCTATAATAATTGGTCGCTGTGCATTTGTGTCCTAACTCCTAACCCACATTTTTTAATGCAATCCTCACTCAATACGTAATTTTTGTGGGTTGGTAGCTTCGATCACTAATATACAAGATACACAATCCGCGGCAAAAAACGACCTCACCAAAAGAGCACCAAACTCAACATTCTGGTGCACTTTTGATTTAGTAGTGCTCGAACGCTCCGCCGGGAAACATGCCTCGGTGCGCGTTTAATAATTGTAGAAATCATACGTCTAAAACCAAAAAAAAGGATGGAATTTCATATTTCCGGTAAGTATTAATTTTATCCTAATATATTTCTTACAATTGTATTGTAAATATTGGTATTTCTTTAAGAAATCACCAAAAGACAGTTTTAAAATTAAGTTGTAAATAAATCAACACCAGGTATAAACCATCTCAATTGCGAATACTCATACTAAAGGTACTTATCGTAGTTTATCATGCCCACTTGAAATGTTCGGGTTATAAGCTATGTTTCTGTTCCATTTGATGGAGTCGCTATTACTATTATTTTTTTATTGAGGATTTTTTTCAGGTTTCCTCGAGATCCAGTTAGATGTGGTAATAATATTATGTTCCCATCTTCGATCAAATATAGTTCCCATTAAGGATTTTTTAAGTAGGTTAAAAAGTATGGGCGTTGGGTGATGTGAGTTGTCCTTTGTGGCCTATCGGAAAATGTATGTACACTTATGTATATTTTGGTTAATGATAAAATTAGACATAACATTAGAACAACATAATATTACAAGTAAAAAATAATTACTCCTCACTTTATACATTAAACTTCGGAAAAATAAAAAAATGGACTATTAAAATTATTACAAATTACAATCAACAAAAAAAATTTGAACAGTTCGACTCCACTCATACTTCACTTCGCCCTGTTCCAGCGGCGAATTTCGGTCGTAAAATTGGATTTTTTTTTGGCACTATACAAATTTGAACTTAAATCATATACGCGGATGGTTGAATTTAGTATGAAGCGTGCATCGGACGTAAAAATTTTATTGCTTTGTAAACACAAATGTTCATTGTTTTATAAAAAGATCTTTAATAATTACTATAATTAAGGTTGATTTTAGATAAATGTATACTTCATTAAACTCTATTACTCGGGGACAGATTTTCGAGAGGTTTTGTATGAGACTGTGTATCTTGTATATTAGTGATCGAAGGTTGGTAGTTGGTACACGAATGCTTAACAGCGACCTATTAGTGTCTTTAAAACACACTAGGCTGAATTACGCCGGCGTTATTTCCTCCGCAAATGTCAAACGCATACAAAACGCGATGTATTAGTGTGTCACCTCTCGTATTCGGCCCGTATTTTGTATGCAATTTAAACGCGGCATAAACGCAGCGGAATTTACGCCGGCGCGGCGTAATTCAGCCTAGTGTGTTTAGACTAGAGATGAAACGGATATCCGTTAACTATCCGGTATCCGGCCTATCCGGCGGTCTTATTACTATCCGGCCGAATACCGGATAGCTGTTATTCGGCCGGATTGACATCCGGCCGAATAAAAAAGAAGATCTGGATAAAAAAAATAAGTAATTATTTACTTTATTTTAGTTAGTCTTAGAAAATATATAAGCAGTTTTAGTTTAAAGTAGAAAATGAATTAATTAGTACTCATACTGCACTAAGGGCAAATTACGGTGAATAAAAACCAACATCTCTGCATTGAGAGGTAGCGGTTTCGCTTCTCTTCATAAATAAGGCCAGCTTCAAAAAATTTTTCGCTGTACACACTGCTACAAGGTGCTGAAAGCATGTGTGCTTTGCACCAAACGGCTAAGTACCGCCGGATATTCGGCGGCCGGATATTCGGCTATCCGGCCAGGTGGTTGGCCGAATATCCGGTATCTGGTATCCGGCCAAACTACTATCCGTTTCATCTCTAGTTTAGACCCATACAGTTTTGTTAGGACAAAACTGTATGGGTCTAAACTAGAGAAAATTCTATGATTTCAGCGCTTGCTAATGACGCCATGATGTACAATTTGTATCAGTTCCAGAAAGTTCCACGCACTGGGAATCGAGTAATGGGAGGAGGGTCCGCCGCATTCCGTGTAACCGCAGCTCTAGGATTATAGCAGCGGTTTTATCCCCTTACATAATGTGTTGGCGATACCTTGTAGTTCTCAAATATGCCCTCTATCTACATTTCTATAGTCTCTCACAGTCACACTAATTATTAGCTAACCTTATTTCCGTGGTGCTCCCCCTTAAGTTCTTTGACTTTCGGTCATTGCAACTTTGTGCTGTCTCCCGCTTTTATGGGGAGGGAAATTGGAATCTTCCTACTCCTATTTTCTTCTGATTAATTCCGTTGCGGGTCCCAAGACAGCTTTAGCATGTCCCTCGGGCTCCCTGAGATCATATCAAAGGGTTTTCGTGGTTGGATACCGCTGTCGATCCTGGCGACACAGGAGATACAGTGGTGGGAATGTGTGGTGCCCGAAAGCCCGTATAAAAAAATTCTATAGTCTACACCCGTCACCAGTGTTTTTCAATATTTTTTTATGTCGCGACTCAAAGAAAAATGTTTCACGACCCCTTTGCTTCTTTGTCAAGTATAACCTTTGTTAAAATTCTTATGGAATCTATCTAATAATCTAACTCCGCTGGCTCAGCGACCCGAAGTGGATCTTGGCCTCCGAGATGAGCTTCCGCCATTGAGCCCTGTCCTGCGCTAGCTCCTGGCAGGAAATCTATCTAAACTCTTAACTTTTTTATTGTTTATTTTACTGAAATATTTCTCTCGACATCTGGCAACCCCGTACCAAAAGCTACCCACAGGTTAAAAACACTGGTCTCTGGTAGAGATGTCCTTCCGAAAGCAAAAGTTCGTACTATCAGATTTGGTCGCTTTATGTCAAATCCATCCGACTTATCACGAATTTCATTAACTTCACATTATACCGACCAAATGACGCAGGTCTGCTAACTGCCAATGAATCAATTTCTTCGATGGTACTTTGATAGCCGGCCAATTTCTATTAACTTCTTTGAATATAATTATTATAAGAGCGCTGATTATGTTAAGAATTGATTGAAGTAACATGAGTTTTAAAAATTCTTCATGTTGCGTGTAGTTAATTGAACCGAGTATGTCCATTGTTTAAGATGTATAAAATAGATAAGTAGATAAGACACCATGTACTATTGTTACACTTAGAATAACGCAACAAGAAGTTCTACGTTTCTTCCAATCAGAGAGAAACCTTTTTTTATGAAACGGGTGAGGAAAGCAGATTTTCCTGACATTTGCAGATTTGTATTTAGAGAGACAGCACGATAGGAGTTCCAATTTAGAAGTGTTTAAAATAAGGAACAAACAAGAAGTAAAACTTGGCTATTTTCGAATTTTAAAATTTCCACAACCTAATGGAAGCCTAGAGATCAACTACGATAACATGGCGCGCCCCTTCAAATATCTGTTTTAATGTGTGATTATGTGTGTAGTCACATCCTTATGAAAGAGTTTGTATGTATGTAGTAAGTATTCAACCAATCACAATTCACAGTACACGTAATATTTCAGTTAATGTCACATATTACCAAGATTTGTTGGTCAACTAATCATAACTAGCCGACCGCGCAAGACAACGCACTTCAAACGTTTTGACAACGCACTTCAAATGTTTTGAATTTTGGAGGGGCGCGCCATGTTATCGTAGTTGATCTCTACAGAAGAATCGAATCAATTCGACAGAGGCGAGCTGCCACCGTATCTGCCGTATCCATGCGAGGGCTATATACACCTTTTTTATTTTACCCTTTTCTATGGACCTTCAAACAAATTATATTGCCAAGGCACGCTATACTTTATACCCTTATATAATACCCTTCTGCAACTTGACCAGACAACACTTAACTAGCGCACGATCGATTGGTTCAATTTGTCAGATCGAGAACTTTTCACACGAACTCAATTTCAAATCAAGAAAGCGCATTTCGCATCACGATCGAAGGTAAATCAAAATCGATGTTGATTCTGGAATCTAAAGCCTATCAATTTTGGACGTAATTTCAACTCCTACTTCTAAGTTCTATTGCCCTAGAACCTGGGTATAGGTATTGCTCTGGTCCTTATACCAAACCGCTCTCATTTGTGGTACCTATATAACCTAAGCGTAGCTCTTTCATCGTATAAATAACATCATCATCACACATCTATCAGCACAAAATTTTAATAACTCCTCCTCCTGCCATTCTTCTGATCAACTTACTGATTTAGCTTGTCCCTCGGGCATGCCTGTGATCGTATAGGGTTTTCGCGGTTGGCTATTTACACTGTTAATCCTGGCGTAGTTGCAGTGGTGGGAATATCTGGTAGAACAATAAAATAATACCACATCTATAAAGCGGGCTCAGTGTAGCTGAGTCGTGTTATTTAATTGCGGTGTCGTGACTGTTCTATTTCCTGCCCTCATGTGATGAGACGTGAGAGAAGGGCTCTGGTACTCGGTTCAAAGGTCAATAGGGACATTCTTTCCCTTTGTACAAAGGCCTAGGAATCTAACTGTTGAGGCAATGTACACCCGGAGGTCGATCGCAGGCCGACCACACCGGACTAATGTCAAGCTCCTTACAAGAAAAGTTAAGGGCTTATACGAATGCACTGCTTTATGATTTATGATTTATTACTATCAGAATAGTTTATTCATATAGACATAACCGACCAAATATGAAATAACGTAGGTCCCTATCAACTGCCTATATGAATCAATTTCTTCGAAGGTATAAGGCTGTGTTTCCACTGAAGCGGAGCGGTGCCCGAATTGAACAATCGTGCTATTCCAGCGGAATGACAGCGAAGATTTCGAGCATGGAGATTGGTCAATTCGAGCATCGCTAAGCTCCGCTCCGCTTCAGTGGAAACGCAGCCTATTTTGATTACTGACAGATTGTGGACAAAACATTGCCTATAACGACGAATTTAGAAAATAGAAAAAACATCCTACATCCAGTCTACCTTTATCAAAAATAATTGCTCTACATATTTTGCATAAATTCTGCGAAATAAATCAAATTAAAGTTAGAAAGTCCTAATTTTATTTCAAAGAAGCAATTTTCCTAATGGCTGACATGCACGCTACGGTCTATCGGAGAGATCCACCTGAATGTGTGCGGGAATAGACCTGTGCAGTGTGCAGTTTTTTGAGCCTGCGCAGGCGACCGGTTCAAAACCGAAAATCAATTCTTTCGAGTGATATACGATATGATTAATTAGAGTTGGTATAATATATGGCTTACATATCTTTTCGAACGGGCATAATATTAAACCTTCAATATCTCGTAGTAAAAAATGATCTGTAACTGAAAAAAGATTTTACACTTTACTAATTTTTTTATCGTATTCAGAATTAGCCGACACGTAGACCTATAAAATATGTAGCTTTATAAAAATATTTTATATTTCTATTTAATACGATAGTAGTATGAATCATAATGTTACTATGATGTACGTTTTTGGAATAATCAATAATAATTTGCATAAATATTTCGCAACTTTCGATTGCATAACCAACCGGTCTAGGTACCATCACGGGTAATCGGTAGAGCCAGCAACGTCAACAAAATATCACGTGTTGTGTGGGAACCGAAACCTACAATCCTATAACGATAGCACTAATATATATTCTGCAATGAGTTTCTAAAATACTAGAGTGGCAATGTCTTACAAACGATTCTCAGAAATGCGTAACCACTTGATAGCCCAAAAGACAATGTCACTTCATAATGTTATTATGTCATTATGTATAGCAGATATGCCTGCAGGCATCTTCAAAGTGGTGACGCGTTTCTGTCGTAGACTGCCAATCTAGTTACGTTAGTAACATACAGTATCATTCAATGATATTCAACTAAATACAGATCTGTTACGTTCATACTATTTTCCGGTTTAAATTGCTTCCGAACAATTTTCAAATTCAATTGTCAAATTTGACAGATAAGTGAAACAAAAGATCCGAAATGACATTTACATAAAAGAGACAGACTATACAAAAGACGGGTCAATTGGCCCGTATTTAATGGCTTCACAACGCGCGCGGTAGTAACATATCTGCTTTGAGTTTTTTTTATATAATATCATTGATATCATTGATATTCTGTGATGATAGTAGGAAAATATCTTCCACCGTGAGGTTTTCGCATAACTTTCTACCAAGCAATGTAAGGCCGGTGTAAGAAGTCAGTACTCAAGATGCATATCTCGGTCTCAAGACACGGTTCAGGCTCTGATATTGGTTGGCTGTCAGGACCAATCATAGAGTCGAACCGCGTCTTGAGACCGAGATGCGTCTTGAGTACTGACTATTTATACCGGCCTAAAAGTCTGGAAAGAACTGTCGCCAGCAGTATTTCCGGATTAATTGTTAATACGACCTGCAAACCTTCAAGAAGACAGCGTATTCACTCCTAAAAGGCCGGCAACGCACCTGTAGGCTGTAGCTCTTCTGATGTTGTGACTTGTATCGATGGACGACGGTAGCTAGTTGCTTACCATCTGGTGACACGTTTGCTCGTTTACCCCCTTTTTTAATACCTATCTTTCTTTGCCGGCTGTACTTGTAATAGCTCTGCAACTCGACGTGATGAACAGGTGTAGGCATAGGGCTGCCGGTGTTGAAAAAAATAATTGCTTTTTTATACCAAAGGATATAAGGCTATTAGGCTGGCAGTCTTAAATAATAGATAGGCATATTGAGAATAGGAAATTGTGTTTTACATTATACTGAGTAGCCTAATAAAATGAACTATACATTGAATAACAGATAACTATAAAATATGCAAGATGCTTGTCGTCGTCTGGCACATTGGACAAGTTATATTATAACAGACCAAGACAACCTTGGATAGTTAAAACTTAAGTATAATTTACACAGAGCCAGTACTGGCTGCCAATAAGACTGGCAGCCAGTATTGGCTTGACATATGCTGTGAACATATTGGCCTGGCTTGAAAAACTGTTCACACGCGGCATATACCAAAGCCAATACTGGCTGCCAGTCTTATTGGCAGCCAGTACTGGCTCTGTGTAGAGTGCATTGTGCGGCCATAGCCCATACAAACTTAACATTTTCTTATAAGATCACTTGATATTGATAATAATTATTACTTATAGCCACACTCGGAATATACCTACCTAATAAATACCTACCTAATTATTTCATGAAGATTAAATAGCAAAATCTGCGTTTATTTTTTTCAACACCAAATATCTATTATTTAATATTTCTGTTCATAATAATAATCGACCAAGTGCGAGTCGGTCTCGCGCACGAAGGGTTCCGTACCGATAAAGAGCAAAAATAGGCCACAGACAGACAAACATCGAAGTCTCGGTAGTTAATAGGGTCCCGTTTTTACCCTTTGGGTACGGAACCCTAAAAAGGAATAAGCATTACTTCACTTTCTACCTTATTCGATAGCATGGCAACCGGACTCAAAGTCCGTCCGACCTTCAGTTCCGAGAAAAGCCATGTGCGATCACATGTTTTGACAAGACCGCCGGAGATGGGGCTCAAATTATCCCCATGTTCACTCAATTAAAGCAAATATTAAATATCAGTTTAAACAAATATTAAATATTCTATTTTGGCAACGTCGGAATTCAGAATAATACTTGAGCACTACAGTTTTTGTTGATGATACTAAAGTGTCTTCACAATCTTGACGCAGACATTTTTTTGCTTACGTTAAACTAAATTTTGAATTTAGAATTCGATAAATATTTTTATAAGCGACCAGTAACAACTAACAATCCATAAGTTCACTTAACTTTTATCGCTCAAAAGAGGCCTAAAATTCATTGGGTACAAATTTTAAACTTTAAATTGATTTTATGCGTCCGATGACTAGTCAAACTCGAGATGCGTCTCACTAAAAACTTTTAAAACATTACTGGAGTTGGCCGGCTATAAAAAGTAGTTATTTTTTTAGAAATTACAGTTATTGTCCAGTAAATGCTGACTCACTGGTCAATGCCCCGAGCCAAAGATGTCTTCCCATAGAATTTTGTGGTTAAAATATCCAACAGAGCATGTCTTCCCGGGCTATGATTGGGATTTGGGATTCCATTAAATAGATTGTGAGATTTTGAGATTTCATTGTTTTATACTATTTAAACATTTTACCGTGGAAGCGTACTTCCAATTTTGTAATATTATATTACAAGTACTACATTTTTTTACGCTAAAGTTGGTACAACTAATATAATATATTCTGTGGCTAGAGGCAGCAGTCAGCACCAGCATACTAGGTAAACAAAAAATTGTTGTTCGACTTTTCACAACGTTTCTCTCAATTTTCTGAGACGTGCAACATGTCTAATTAGTAATTACTAATTATGCTCGGATTAATTGGGTTGGAGCAGGCGCTACTAGCACTACAGTAGTATGTGCTAGAAGTCCTTTACTCCGACCTTTGGGTAATAAGTAATAACTAATATCATGTTAATCCCTATTGCCTATCGTGAAATTCTTACGTAAGAAATGCCATAGATGTAAGAGTTTCGTAGAAAATTCTATTATGCGTTTACGTTTCTTTAGTAGGTTCGTAACTTCTTTATGTGGTAATTAGTTGTTTATTTTCTTAGAACTCTAGCTGCGGTATTGAGATAACTGCTAAGAAAAATATTATTAAGACGTATTACTTACTAGAGAAATAATTCATAATAATACCTAATTTGTACGCGATGACGGGACTACTAACATAATTTATAACATACTAGTAACTAGATTGTCCAATTCAATCCCGCCAAGACAGAAGTCTGCGCGTTCACCACTAAAAAGTCACCAATGGTCGTATATCCTTGTTTCGAGGGCACATCTTTAACCATCTCCCCTAGCATTGAGATACTTGGCGTCAACATATCGAGTGAAGTCCAGTTCCGATACCATCTAGAGGGTAAGGCCAAATTAGCCTCGAAGAAGCTTGGTGTTCTTAACAGAGCGAGGCAGTACTTCAGTCCGGACCAACGCCTACAACTCTACAAGGCGCAGGTACGGCCTCATATGGAATATTGTTCTTATCTCTGGGCAGGGGCGCCAAAATACCAACTGCTCCCTCTGGATCGTATCCAACGAAGGGCCGCTCGAATTGTTGACTGCAATTATAGTGTCTCAAACAGCTTGGACCCCTTGGAATTACGCCGAGATGTAGCTTCACAGTTCACTCTGCATTCTCTATCGGTTGTATCACGGGGAGTGCTCAGAGGAATTGTTCGGAATCATACCACCTGCAACTTTTCGCCATTGACCCACGCGAGAAACATACCATCCTCATCACCTTGATTAGTGGCAGTCTTCCACAGTGCGTTTTTCGCGTAACTTTCTGCCGTGCACTGTAAAACTCTGGAACGAACTGTCACCAGCAGTTTTTCCGGACCTATACGACCTGCAAACCTTCAAGAAAAGAGCGTATTCCCTCTTAAAAGGCCGGCAACCTGTACCTGCAGCTCTTCTGATGTTGCGAGTGTCCATGGGCGACGGTAGTCGCTTACCATCAGGTGACCCGTTTGCTCGTTTACCCCCTTATTCAATAAAAAAAAAAGATGATATCCGCAACTCCGTTGCGTCACGCGGGGACCGTACATTTTTGACGTGACAACGTCTTATAATTCGATATGGGCTGCGCGCCCGAAAAACATGACAGTTCATGCGGCGTTGCCTCGCTGACAGCTTTGAGGCGTTCCATTTACACTTTCAAGTCTCTCAACAACCGTAGTCCGTAAGGCCCACCTGGGCCGCGCTCTTTGTTTCGATTATATTACGTATTTCGATGACTTAGAGAATACTTTTGTATGAAGAAGTTTGGTTAGTTATGACCTTTGATACATTGACCACACTCTGAATGAAAAATAAATAACAATCTGTGAGCTATTAGTATTATTTCGGCTATTCAAAATTGTGCTCTATTTCCTACGTGTCAAGGTATGACTTGTGCTTTGTTCGAAGATTTTACTGGATTTTACGAATGTATGTAGCGTTTTGTATTGCGAATAGTTTATTTTACTCATTATAAATATTTTGACGTGATAACGTCTTATAATTCGATATGGGCTGCGCGCCCGAAAAACATGACAGTTCATGCGGCGTTACCTCGCTGACAGTTCTGAGGCGTTCCATTTAAGGCTTGAAGTGCAAGCGAGAGCGCGGAACGAGCGACAAGGAAGCACAATCGGCCTTTGCGTTCGGCAGCGTTCGACATCCGTATCTCTCCTAAGTCCTACTTGAGTGACGTCATACGCCTAATACTGGTCGCAAATCCCTCTGGCGTAATAATAATTCATAAATTCTTACATCCTCGTATAAAATTCAAGTCCTACCCACCACTAATAATAAATAAAACGCGAAAAGACGAGAATTTATTCCATCTAATTACATAATAATATACCAAATGTTGTCGGGTAAGCGATAGCGCGATCTAGAGGCCTAACAGCGACATCTGTTACTATCAAATCGCGGAACTAAATTTACTTACAAAATATTATGAAGTTTATACAAATCTCAACAAAGGTAGTTGTCACGTTCAACTATCGTTAGTAAACCGACTTTACAGACAACCGATTTTTTTTATTTATAATGAGTAATTTATTCGTTTATTTTACAAAGATAGTAGGCCGGGTGCCATTTTTCTTTGCACATTGACCTGCCAACTTTTTGCATAGATTTTTCCCGAAACTGAGGGGTTAAGGCTATGACGTTGTCACGTTCAACTATCGTCAGTAAACCGACTTTACAGACAACCGATTTTTCGGAACAAAAAGTATCCTATGTCCTTTCCCGGGACTCAAAGTATCTCCAATGTATGCCAAATTTCAGCAAAATCGGTTCAATGGTTTGGGCGTGAAGAGGTGACAGACAGACACACTTTCGGATTTACAATATTAGTAAGTATGGAAACCTACCAATAAAACATTGACTTGACATAATTCGGACGAATATTAGAGGTCACTATTTCTATTTTAAAGTCAATCGCCTGATTATGCTTTAGGCTCAGCGCTAAACTGGCGAATTCTTCCAGGAATAAAGATTGGGGTGGTATGGAGTATGGACTATGGCGCTTATTGGGGGAGGCCTACGTTCAGCAGTGGATGCCAATAGGCTGATGATGATGAATTCTCGATTTATCGGGTTTCTGGGCCCGATGATGATTGTCCAGGAATGCCATGACGTGGTGGTTTCCTGGACTGTGGGCATAATTAGCGTCGCTGGTTACCGTCACCGCGCGCACCCCGCGTGACGCAGCGCAGGGTTCACAACCGTTTTGTCTATTCATTCAAATTCTAGATAAAAGCATACAGCACTGAATATAGACTGACATGTTTGAGAATTCTTTTTAGGAGAAGCTATAACTCGTCGATTCATACACGTAATTTCAAATTCTTATATCTCCAATCTCGTAAAGCCTGATAATATTTTTCAAATTATAGGTATTAGTAGCACACTAGCGCCATTGTATGTTTTAGAGTTAGCTGATTTGCTTTAAAGAGCAGAATCCAATTCTTGGATATCTAACCTCAGTTCCATAGATAGGCTTAGACCTTTACCTACTAACTAATAATTTGGATATTGCCCAGTACAAAGCGGTATAGGTCTACCAGAATCTGATGGCAAAAAGTGAGAAAATAAATAGACTCTAGCAATACCGGGGTAATTGGAATAAAACATTTTGATCCTTTTTTTCTTATAGCGGCTAATTATGTGTGCTAAACATGCAAATGTAAAAAAAATATCCAATGATCAAGGATATTTTTTGAAAATCTGCTGTCAAAAATTGCCATCAGATCCTGGTAGACCTATAGGTACATAATTATCCACTTCTACGGTAACTGCAGTTAGCCGACTTAAACGTAGATATAAATAGTTCCTTTATTATGAATCTTATTAACATCAAAACTGTACCCTTGACCTACAAATATATTTTGCGCAATCCAAACATGGCGGTTTCAGCAAAAAACTAATTCTAATACGCGTGTTAAATATATTCATTCTATAAAGTTTCCATTCCGAATTTAAATATCATTTACTTACATAAGACAAAAATATCTTAGGTACACAAAATACATAATAATCTAGAGCTGATATTGTAAATTGCAGACGTCGTAGACGATAGATACTTACAAGATAGAGTAAGAACATAATAATTTACTTAAGTAATTATGAAATTACAATTAGTCTGATTTTGATATTTTTTTAATAAAGAATTTAAGACTTGAGAACTTGATTGAGTTATATAGAAAGTGAAGAAAACTACATGATTTCTACAGCGAATTTCAAAATAAAAAGACGGTTGGAGAGTAGTGTTTTGTGTCGAACTCGAACTCGAACTCGACTCGAACTCGACTCGAACTCGGTTGTCTGTAAAGTCGGTTTACTGACGATAGTTGAACGTGACAACGTCATAACCTTAAATGGAACGCCTCAGAGCGAGGTAACGCCGCATATTTCGTCATGTTTTTTCGTGCGCGCCGCCCATATCGAATTATAAGACGTTGTCACGTCAAAAATGCATAAGATTAAGGCGTCTACAGCGCTTTCGGTGCCTATATCAAACCCTTACACATTTATATACTTACATAATTATCTACTTCGTCTAAATTATCGAAAACGATTTGACTAAAGGCTGTCACAGACAGAGCAGGTAATGTAAAGATGTATATTATAATTTATAGCACGATACATCTTTCTATAGAAATCGTATACAACAACTATAATGTAAAAATATACATTATAGCTGTTGTGTGTGGTCTCCTGACGATTTCTATAGAAAGATGTATCGAGATGTATCGTGCTATAATATACATCTTTACATTACCTGCTCTGTCTGTGACAGCCTTAAGTAATGAAGTTACTCAAACTTCTCTATTTTACATCCTTGACCTTACAACTTAAAAAAAACATATAAAACATAAAATTGACAACCCTAAAAGTAATTGAGATGACTAGATAAGAATCAGATACAGTAGCGTCAGCCCTAGCCGGAGTCAATGGAACCTCTTTGACACGCCGACGAGCGGCGACACGCACCGTGATCCGCAATTTGTTCCCCTCTCCTTCCCCCGCCCCTCCCCCTCTCCACCTCTGTTACGCAATGGTTGTCACCAGCATCGCTACTGTTTTGCCTTGACTGCAGAATTTATAATCAGAAGTTATAAACTGTACGAACGGCAAATTGATACTTTTAATACGTGGTACGATTTACGAACGATACTTGGTCGGATTGGAAGTGCTTCGGGCGAACTTACCTACATAATATACATTTGCACAGAAAGCTTAAATAAAAAGGGACTGCCAAAATCACTAGGTTACCCCACAGCATAAATATCATCCAGTGACACTCCATTCATAATTATTTAATCGGTTGTTTATTTTATTAATTTTTGGAAAACTTACAGCTAACATACTTATATAATCTACATATTATACATTATATAATACAAGAAGGCCAATTAAAAGTTTTCACAGATAGAAAAATGCTAATAAAAACAAGGCAGCTATAGACATTAATGGTCACAATTTAGAAATTTGGGTTTAGGCAGTACTCATAACAATTTGATTGGTAACTTAGGCACTTCCTACTGCACGATAAGAACATATACATTTACATGACTGCCAAATCATAACCCTTTCTTTACTTTGTAGTCGAGTAAGATAATCACGGACTAGACACCAGACAGATCGACTGTAAACGCAATGCAAGTCGCAATAATTATGCACGTGTAGATTACAAACCTAATCTGATGCAGGATTTCCGCCAAGCGGCCCTGACATCCTGCGCCATGCCACACAGCCATTATAGAGGTATGTGTTTTGTATGGAAACAAATTACACCAAAACGCTGTATTGCTATGCTCTGTATCCCATGTACACCTGTGTAGTGTGTTTCTATTTTAATCTAACATTACACTTAATAAGGTTCTGATGCAACATCTCGGTAGAATTTCCGATCCAACGCGGCAATCTACCTATTGTCAATTCGCGTCATTGTCGCAACGTTGAAGCTAGTAGAGTATGGCGTAAAACAAAGGGTCAGTTGGTAATTTACAACTATCCGAAACAAGACGATATGCAGTTCGGCGATACACCACACTATTACACATTTCAATAATTTCAAAGTTGATTTGTATTCCTTTTATGCTTCACCAATTCGCACCTCATTTTGTCTCGTTTCTGATTGGCCAATTCGAACTAGTCATGGCTGCTTTAGTAGTGATCACGAATTTAATTAAAACGCGTTGGTTCAAGTTGTAACTAAGATTTGGGTATAAACCGAACACGACACCATTATAAACCCTACAGTTACAACATACATTTCCTTGAAGTCTCCTACAACACCTGTCTCTAGTTAAGGTGATAGTTCAAAAGGAGAGACTCTATATCTAAGACTGATTCGTTGGCTTTAGTCACATGTTTGACCGAAACCCACTGCAATAATTTTAGTGCCACTGGAATAGGCTGAATCACCAAATTAAATGTAAGAGATTCTTAACCTCTACCGAAATATTACGACGATCCACCAACAAGCCAACAAATGTCCCGAACTTTTCGTTGGTTTCGATCACTGGTCTGGCCGAAACCCACCGTAATCATTTCTGTGGCACTGGCATGATTACATTCACCTAAATCAGCATATTAATTTAAATGTAGAAGATCGACCTCGCATTTGCCGACATAATACCACGGTCTAACAACAAACCGACGTGAAACAAAGATACTATGCCTTTGAGTGAGGCAGGAATGCTTAACTTGTGTCAGGCAGGACATTGGTATAACATTTTTAAATCATCTCTAGAAAGTTCGTAACACCTAGAATTGGTCGCTTCAACCAATTACCATTTGAAGTGAAAAAATCTTTAGAGATGAAAATCCAGGAAATATGATTCAGGAGATACCCTGAATCCTATTTCCTGATTTATCACAAGCCGGAGATATTCCCTGAATCCTCAATCCCAATTCCTGATTGATCCGCCACAAGTCCATATAATACGAGTATTATATGATACACAAGCAAGCGATTGCAATTGTCAGTATTCAGTAAGGAGGGCACCACGAGGACCGACTACTCCATTTAATTACGACCAATTGAATATCTATGCCGTAGTCGCGCTGTTTGCAGCCGACACTTGCTTTAGATAGAGTATATAGAATTTCAACAAGTATTCCAAATTAGTTACTGCTTGTTACATTGATAATTATATTATGGAACATAGCTTCTCCTCCTATGTGAGGGCTGTGACTCGTGACCATCCCCTACCTTCCAGGACTTTACTCCTCATAATACTGTGCCAGATTTTGCTGTCTTCGTTCACTCGGAGAGCACATAATATACTATACACAAAGCAGGCATAGGAACTAGTTACTTGTAACTTATGTTGTTTTTAAAAGTATCCTCTAACAAAATTTTAACTATGATCAATGATGTATGAAAACAAAAGTCGAAACTCGACCAAAATTACATTCCCATCTAGATCATTTGTATGGTTAACTGGTTTAAACTTTAAAGACTTTTAAATTAATATCATTATAATCTGTTTGAACTTACAACAAAACTGAACGAAACGGAATAATAGATACCCAACTAGCAAAAAGTACTCTTATAATTATCTCAAGACAATTAATTTTTTTCACTTATAATACACTAAATCCTATCTCCTGAACCCCAAAATTGCCCTTTTTTTAGACTATTTGCTCTTATACCATGCTAGCAGAATATTTGGTCAATCCGATTTACACTTGTAATGACCTTGTATAACCAAAAACTAGTGTGTTATAAAACTGAATCGTACTATAACAAACTTAGGCAAGCGAGTGATAAAACTAAATGAGAATATTTTGCACTTGTCAAGTGGAACGAGATTAAAACTTAGATACATTTCAAAGGTTACATATATTATTAATTCATAATATTTTTGGTTTCTTTTATATTGTTGATAGTTGCTTTACATTAAGTGTGTTCGTAGGGGAACGGGAATTTATTGTAAAGTATATTAGGGTATAGCCCAAATTTTTAATGCGCCTCGCTAATTCGAAATATTTACAATAAATATTTATTCAATTATTCAGAATCAATTGCATTATCATACATATTGTTTCTACTATCATTTTGAAGAGTGTTATAAGTATATTATCAGAAAAACTAGTTCAATAGGGACTTACTCAAGTGTCTTACAAAACTGTCTCCCGCCATGTTGCGAATTAGTGATTGATTAGGGTTCTGCAGTAAATATCTACCAAACAACCCATGTCTCTGTATTGTAATTAAAATATGCAAATCAAGTAATAAAATATCTATACATATTATAAAACAAATTCGCTTTTTTCCCTCATGTCCTTTTGTTCCCTTTAATCTTTAAAACTACGCAACGGATTTTTAATGATTCTTTTAGTGTTGATAGCCCATTTATATAGGAAGGCTATAAGCTATAATATTTTATCACGCTAAGACTAATAGGAACGAAGAAATAGAGGAAAGTGAGAAAAAAGGGGAAAATTATTTGAAAGGGCTAACTTGAACGCGCTAATCTCAGAAGTACTGGTCCGATCTGAAAATTTATTTCAGTGTTAGATATCCCATTTATTGAGAAAGACTATAGGCTATATTTTATCACGCTAAGACTAATAGGAGTATGTTGAAAAAACAGGGGATATTATATGAAAGGGCTTATCTCGCGAACTACTGGAGCTATTATAATAATAATAATATCTATGGACGCTTCACACCACGTCAGTCTGGCCCCGTGCTAACTGCTAAGTACCTAAAGGACTTGTGTTATAGGTACCAGACAACGGAAATATATTTAATACTTTTATACCATACATAAGTATATTTAAGATTTTTATTATATCATACACATATTTAATACACATCCAGACCCGGGAACATTGTAAACTTTTTTTGTTCCGTCGGCGGGATTCGAACCCGCGACCCCCGGCTTGAGCATCCAACGCGCTTACCACTGAGCCACAGAGGTCGTCGAAGCTATTTTTATGTTATTTTGCACAGATAATAAGTAGACCATGTAAAAGATCATAGGCTATCGATTTTAATAATTTGTTCAGTGGATATTTATTTAATATCCGTGCGACGCCGGGGCGGGTCGCTAGTAAGTAATAAAATATAAGTATATAAATAAATATAAGTATTGTTTATAGTTCTTTCACAATTATTGTCGCTTATATTATAATTTTGTACAGAACCCTCATCACTTCGAACGATATTGTGCTTGCTAGATCCACTTGTCAGATGAGAACTCCTGATTTGACAAGTGGATCTAGCAAGCACAATTGAAGATTAAATAACCTTATAAGAGTTCTGGTGGAGACGATTAAAGATAAATTGTACTAATAATACTCTCGCATAATGCTCTTACCAATACAGCTGATATACAGTTGTCTTATAATAGCTTACAAGCACAAATAACTAAAGTAAGTACTCTTAAGTCTAGTAACTCTTTTTCGACATGTATAACTGTCATCTTATAAGCTACTACAAGAGCTTATTATAGGAGTAACTGTACTTCAGTATGTTTACTAATAAGGGTTAGAATTTTCATACTCATAAAGGCTTATAAGTGTAATTGTAAGAATAAACTGACTTGAGCATAAAATGCATTTTTCAAAACTATTAATAGTGCAAACAGCATAATATGTCAAAACTACTTTAAGTAATCTATAAGTGCAGTACTCTTATAACGTACGTAGGTTGAGAGAAATTTGCTAGTTGGGTATGCACTAAATGACGCTCGCAACTTCGTTGCGCAAAATTAGTTTATCGCGCGGGAATCGTACATTTTTCCGGGATAAAAAGTATCCTTTCCGGGGAGTCGAACTATCTCCCATACTAAATTTCATCAAAATCGGTTCAATGTTTCAAGCGTATAGAGTTAGAATTTTGCATCAAACAGCTGCGCAATCACGGTTGTCCATCATGGCAAAAAGCGAAGAAGGCAATGTGAAGGGGCTTCTAGAAGACCAGTAGCAAAACCATAAAATATCTAAATGCTTATTGATATAACAGCGATGAATAATGGCGAGTGGGTCGCCGGACCTTGGTGTAACATCTGCTCGCATTTGCATTTTATTTGGCGGTCACTTTTTGTGTCACTAACTCACTATCCAGTATCCATATTCCATACTAATATTATAAAATATGCGAAAGCGCATAATTATAATATTATGTCTAAACTCTATAACATCTGTCTGTTCACTGTTATCTCTACATGTGCAAGCCGCTGAACCTATTTTGGTGAAATTCTGTTACATGGAGATACTTCGAGACACGGGAAAGGACATAGGATATTTTCATAACGGAAATATAATATAGGTAAGGTTCCGCACTAGAAACGCATTTTGGCACAAGGGAGTTGCGGGTGTCATAATAATTGTAGCCTCAGTCAAATACATAAATTACAATGATGGCTAACCAGTAACGAGTCATCGCAATGTTTTAACTTTTAGCACAGTCGAATTAGCGAGTACAAGCTCGGCCCACTCGCCACTCCGCATTAATTACGATCGTCCTTCAGACCACGGACTAGTCCCACGATGGATTAATAACGGGTAATTATTGTGTTAGTACGATTTACTGTTCGGTGCAACAGAATATCTAGATTCTACGGCAAGTTTACTAAGAAACGTGACGAAACGAGGAGTTTATTGGGGATGCCGGATTCATAAGAGCGATATAACCATACTTTCATACTATAATCTTATATATAAAATTCTCGTGTCACAATGTTAGTCCACGAACTCCTCCGAGGCTTTTCTGATTTTTACCAAATTTTATATGCATATTCAGTAGGTCTGAGAATCGGCTACTGGGTACTTTATATATTGATAAGTGCATTTGTAAAATAAATAATAGTAAATTATTACAACCTGAGAATGACGGCGACAGTTAAGTTTGTGCGACGTTACGGGATAGCGATCGACGTTGCCATGGCTACATACTTATTTAGTCACTTCAATAAAATAATATGGGCGAAATACTTTATATTATGGCAAAGCAACGTTTGCCGGGACAGCTAGTAATATTATAAATGCGAAAGTGTGTCTGTCTGTTACCTCTTCACGCCCAAACCACTGAACCGATTTTGTTGAAATTTGTCCGGTGAAAGGACATATTATAGGATAGTTTTTATCCCGGAAAATGCACGGTTCTCGCGCGATAAACGAGTTTTGGCGCAACGGAGTTGCGGGCATCATCTAGTTATGTATAAATTGAATAATTGTTAAATAGCGCCTTAATAATTATTATGTATTTAAATTTTGTACCTATTGTCTATTTTTCGGGGAAAACGGACTATAGGTTCTCCACAAGGTACAATGTAGGCACTAGATGTTGCCTGCGTCGTACCTAATGCCCATACTTACCTAATACTTAATAGCAAACTGCTGCTAAAATAATGGCTGGTACTTTTAAATAAAAAGTATCAACAAGTAACTAGCCTGTGTTCTTACTAGTTACTCCTACGTAATTAATATTGGTAAGTCGGCAAAGAATATTGCCAATTCTCAAAATTTTAATTGTTACCGACCAATCTGCTGATAGGCGATAGCTAAAACAATAGTATTACTTATACTATTCTCTAGTCTTAAGTTTACCTACAACTCAGTTATTGTTGGAAACATATAAATCGTGTTGGCAAATTGGCATTGGGTCTTATAGGTCAACCGAACGCTGACATAATAATAGGTTCTAAGTTTCTACCCACATTTCTCTGTAATTCCATAGTGTCACTTTGACACATGCCTAGTGTTAGTATGGTATTTGATTAATAGGTATATCACAATCGACAATGCTCGGGTTGTAACGGCAGTCGTGACAGAAAACTTAATAGTAAGTATTATTATTTAACTGAATTAAATATATATTATTGGTTTATTTCAATTCAGGTAAGTAATTATGTCCACTGGGCGGCGGGCATTTAGCATTCAATATTATAGTAACTTGCCTAATTCCTAAGGAAACACCGTATGTACCAACTTTTTTCCATCTTTAAAGAGATGATACCTGAAAGGCCAAAGTTTGGTAAAATCTTGAAAAAATTGTGGTTCTGAGGCATAAGACCGATCAGGCTATCACTTAACATTAAGTAGGTATAGTTTATAAGTCAAACCAATATATACTTTAAAAAACATACACACGTACTTTAAAAATAAGAGGTATTAAGTAGAGCATCTGTATGTAGGATAAACCGCACTCCAATCAGGCTATGTTCCAAACAACGGAATTAGACATCCAAAATATACCAAAAGCTAACTCAAAAGGAAAACGAATGTGTTGGTTTAACAAGTTATCGAGTAAAGGCGCATAGGGTTACGTTGCGTGTGCGGTGTGGTCTAATCTCATTACAAATTCTGTGGTTAAAGCCATTGTTTCTGGCCTAGTGCCTAAATATATCGAAAATCTTTCTAGATCGTTAGACTCAAAAAGGCATCCGTCAATTATATTCATCTTTAGGTACAAATATCATAAATGAATGTGTGTGTGTGAGACCTCCTCACTTAAAGCACAGTATAGCAATATCCCTACAGTAACGAAACGCCTTTGATGTCGCACGATGCCGCCACCGGTGTAGGTACCGAGCAGATATGCCAGGGTTGCCACGAAACGGGAAATAAAATAAAAATTAAATATTGTGCTTGTAATGTTATCATTTAATCTGTTTAATCGATATTTACGTGAAACTTTATTTTTAGATGATTTCAATTCTCTACTAGATGATACCCGCAACTTCGTTGTGCCAAAACTCGTTTATCGTGCGAGAACCGTACATTTTTCCAGGACAAAAAGTGTTATATGTCCTTTTCCGGGACTCAAAGTATCTCCATGCCGAATTTCGGCAAAATCTGTCCAGCGGTTTGGGCGTGAAGAGTAACAGACAGATAGACATACTTTCGCATTTATAATATTAGTATGGCTTTAAAATTTTCATTAAACCCATCAGGCCCCATAAGCTCACCGGTGAGCAAGACACAATAGAATAACAATAGATTTCCAAGAATCCACGAACGAAGGATTAAAATAATTAAGACGCATTCGAATATTTTATTATTCGTAGGAATATAATATAAAGTATCCAACAATTAATCATATAACCACACGTCAGGTGTAACAGAAGCACTTTAAAACTCGCTCTTATTACGTGCGCGGTAAGGGCGGTCCAAAGGTCAAAATGTTACACTAAGTGTAACATTTTTTGATGTATGGCCCTGTGTACCTAACTAGGTAGGTACTAATTAGTATGTAACAGGGTATTTGACAGATTTTTAATTTATTCTATATTGTTTCTCTCCATGTTACACTTCTTACAACACGTAAACAATAAAATAGATATGCAAATAAATGCCGCCAAGGCCAACACAATATTAGTGTGAACTGTGAGGCGATATAAATTATGAAAATTTAAATCCTTTTTGTTTTTTGAATCAGACTTACATCCGCACTCTGAAAACATATTATATCACATTGTTTATAAGATAAGTAATTATCGTTTTACAAGTTACAACACAAAACTCGTAGACAACGCGCCAACGTCACCCCTGCGCGGGCAGGTACACAAACTCCGCGAGTTTGTGTACGCGGGCCCGCGCCGCCCGCTTCCCCGCGGGCACCCCTCCGTTGCTCTGTGCAAGTACATTCGTTTCACTACAGCCTCTATATCCGCAAATGACCTTGATCATTGTCTGTCAGTGCGAATATCGACGTAAATGACATTAAAATAACATTCATAACAGCGCGCCTTGTACGGTGGCGGTTACGACGCTCGCCGTGTCCATGATAGGGAAATAGGAGAAAAAACCTTTTTAAGGCTTAATATAATACATATTTCAAAAAAGTAAAAAAACCGAATTATCAACTTATGTATTGCAAAGCAGTAGATATTTTTTATATATTCTTTTGATAAATAATGAAGGAGTAAAGTGGTTTCATTCAACGATTTGGAGGTGATTTGGTATTTTATTTCTTTATTATGTGATACCGATAGAAAAAATATGGCAAAACCACGTTAGGTACGTATCATATCATGTAGATTACTAATTATTTTTTTCGGATATAATTTCTCTGTTAATGCCGATGAAAAGTGGTTTCATCTGCACGCTTTTTTCGCGAGAGGAGCCTTAAGCGTGATGTGTGATTAAAAATACAATTCATAAAGTTCAGTGGTTTAAGAACCACTGAACTTTTTGAATTGTATTTTTATTGTATTCTTATGAAGAGAAATGAATCTCTCAGGGAACAATTTAAAGTAGCTAAAATACTAACCCTGCCATCATTATACATATATGAAGTCATTATATATACTAGAAAGATCATGGCTTTATTTAATAGAAAATGTGATTATCACAAATATAATACCAGAAATAAAAATAAGCTTCAGGTACCAACATATAGGCTTAGTAAAACTAAAAAATCTTTTATGGGTAACTGTGTCAATTTTTATAATAAAATTCCGACTAGCGTAACTGACCTAACAGAGACTAAATTCAGGCAACATGTTAAAATTACTCTTATATCAAAAGCCTATTATAAAATACAAGATTATCTTGATGACAAAGATGTATGGGTGTAATTTCAATCTGCACTATGCTTTCACATATTCTAAAAATCTATTTAATATTGACTTATTACATTAAAATAAAATAGCATATTGACATAAGTACATAATATAAGTAATTAATAATATTGACATAATATATCTATTATTATTGAATAGCAAAATATCGACATATTTATATTTAGATAATAAGATAAGGGAATAATTTAATCGTGCTTATAATAATAATATTAAAATCTGAAATTGTAATAAATAAATTGTAAATACTGTACTTTGACGTCAAAAAGTGTTGTAACAACCTATTTTGAATAAATGAATTTGACTTTGACTTTGACTTTGATTGTGAGTGACAGTCTTCCACCGTGCGTTTTTCTCGTAACTTTCTACCGCGCACTGTAAAACTCTGGAACGAACTGTCACCAGCAGTATTGCCGGACCTATACGACCTGCAAACCTTTAAGGGCATTCCCTACAGAGGTTCCGTAATTTACCGTATTTAAAGCCTTATAAACTCATAATCTGAAAGCTATAAAGTTATAATAAAAATACAGCAATAATCTTCAGTATATCAACATTCCTTTCCCCGTTTTAAATTTAAAATTTTTGTTAATTATACTCATGATATCAGCTTCCAAAGTAATACCAATTTATTAAAATACAAATTATTTTTATTTGAAACTCACGCCAATAGATCGACAATATCATGAACTACATTTTCCCCGTTTTATTTTTTTTAGGACAATTCTGAACCAAGATAAGTAAAAATAATAGGGTTTTGGCGCGATCTCGGCAACGCGGCAAATGTATGGCCAAGGTCGTTTGCTCGGGGGACGGCCTTAAGAAGTGAACGTATTCCTTCTTAAAACGCCGGCAACTCGCCTGCAGCTATGTTACTTTATCAACAGATATTATAAACGCCATCATTAAAATATATCTTCTGTTTCGTTTTAATTCTTTTGTTACTCTGTTCAACAGACTTTTTACAGCGTAAAGCTGAACAAGTGAGTTATAATGGAATAATTGGAGTGTATTGGTTTCTTCGTACACCATAGTACAGCCGCAATACAGCTATTATACACCTATTTATGCTTATACAGCTACTGTACAGCCAATATAACGCAAAACGCTGTATAATTTGTGCCCATTTTAGGGGTATAAGGGCTGTATAAGCGCTTATACAGCCTTTATGCAGCCTGAAAATACAGCATTAAGAGTATAAACGACCTTTAACACAGCTGTTATAAAGCTTGTGATGTTGCTTGGGTTGTGTTACGGGTACCAGACAACGGAAATATATTTAATACTTTTATACTATACATATACTTAAGATTTTTATTATATGATACACATAATATTTAATACCCATCCATGACCCAGGAACTTTGAAAACTTTTTGTTCCGTCGGCGGGATTCGAACCCGCGACCCCCGGCTTGAGCTACCGACAGCCCACCCACTGAGCCACAGAGGTCGTCAAATATGTACCTAAGTAGATACTTTCAGGTCCGTAAAAGATAATTGTATACTGTATAGCTTTCCCCGGAAAATGTACGTACTTATAACGTATTACAGCCAAAAAAGCTGCCTTGCAGGAGCACTTTCCAAGAACATAATATTTTTAAAATATCTATGAAAAGTATACTCTATCTACGCTACTATAACTTTATTTATCAACTTTTTTGTAAAGGTGCCATGCTCTGGACTGATTACATCCGTTTTTGAATAAAAACTCGGCTAGATGATTACGTTGGTATAATTTAAGGTTGTGTGGACATGTCAGCACTCAGCAACCTTGAAAATTGCGTCCGGCATAGAACTACTCGTTAGATAAAGTTCAAACACTATAAATATCACATAAGATTAAGTACCTACTCATTGTTATGCGTTAGATAAAAGCAATATACCTCTGCTATAATTAACAAACACTAGAAGACAATTAAGCCAGAGTCGGCTAATCAATTTGATAAAAGATTGTTTTTTAAAACTTTTACAAAACACTATTTACTTTTACTCAGGAAATTAACGTTGAAAAAAGTTGTTTATCGATAAAATCTCCTCCCTAATCCATCATGGCGTCGATGGCTGACAAGTACACCGCAGAGAAGTAATCACAGGCTGCCATTACCTCTCATTACTCCACAGTCACGTACCTCGGGCAGAAATGGATTTGTCTTTGCAAAAATAATGATTGTAGATTGCAGACCGCCTTCAGAGAAAATTAGATCCGACGTGTAAACAGGACGGGTAGGTTATCGCACCTTTCAGTCCCGCTTTTTATGGCCGAGGTAATCTACAGGATCGAGGGATTAGGGATGTGACATCGCTAACATCGTTATTTTTTATCGATTATAATGTTTGTTTTGAGCGCGTTGAGGTTTTTTATATGACATAGGCAGCGCGTAGCTAAGCCTACGAGGAAATTTTGGGAACGCAATGGTTTTGATACTTTACAAAAATATAACAAAATCAAGTCTGAAAAATACTTAGATTTTTGATGATTCTTTTATTGTAGATTTTTTCATATCATGCATCCATTTAGATAAGTTTAAATAATAAATATAACGCACAATCACAGAATACATAATATGTAACTAATATTATTAGTTGGCACAATGTAGATATATTTATCTAAATTAAACGTAAGTGCTCAAAAAAGTTATTCCTAAGTCTAGCAACTTCTATTGCAGTTGGGTAAATTAATGTTTATAAAATTTTATGCAATTCCAATGTTTTTTACGGGCATTGGCCTCACACAACGTCTACCACAGTATTTTCTGTGTCGCTTGGATTGACAGCAGTTTTTTACAATTTCAATCTTGCTGTAATTTGTAAATACAGCAAGATTACAGGACACTTAATATGGGTTTCATGTTTCATCTTCACACGGACATAATAAGGTATCATATAACATACGAATTGAAGATCATCTTTCATACAGTCAGTGCTCATCAAAATTTGTCTATCCCGCAAAAACCGCATCAAACGTAGATAATACTGATAGAAAGTACGGTTTTAGATGGATATACAATACATATACAATATACATAATACATATTACATACATTATTTTAGTTTAAAACGATATAATGTCAAATAAGGAAATATGTAGAAACGAAACGATTTAAAATGAAATTAAGTAGATAAACCCAAATTTTTCGGCACTAATCGGGCTAGTGAGGACGAACTATAGCTAAATAAAAAATCGGCCCAGTAAGAGTTGTACTCGCGCACGAAGGGTTCCGTACCACTACAGAGCAAATATAGGCTAAAAATTGTATTTTTTGTATAGGATTTATAATTAAATATTAAAGTACAAATACAATTAAGTATTTTGTGAATATTTCAATTGCCTATGTGTTGCCGTTATTGATTAAGAGCAAAAAATAGCAAAAAAATCACGTTTTTTGTTTAGGAGCCCCCGTTAAATATTTATTTTGTTTTAAGTATTTGTTGTTAGAGCGGCAACAGATACACAATCTGTGAAAATTTCAAAAGTCTAGCTATAGCGGTTATTGAGTTACAGCCTGGAGACAGACGGACAGACATTGAAGTCTCAGTAATAGGGTTCCGTTTTTACCCTTTGGGTACGGAACCCTAAAAATTAGGTAACTAGATAAGCCCAAATTTTTCGACACTAAGCGGGCTAGTGAGGATGAACTATAGCCAAGAACACTCTTGATAATTTTTAAATAAAAAAACTAGATCAAAATCGATCCGCCCGTTTGAATCCTACGATCAAAGAGGAATGAGGATAGATACGATGCCATGGAGATACACAGACAGACAAACAGGCAGGTAAGACTTATAACACCCCTCATTTTTGTCAGGGGTTAAAATTTAACGAGATGCATAACTAGGTACCACATATTATTTCGGTCGCGTGAAGAACACATGCAGCTACCGTTCGATGTTCGATGTTGCGAGTGTTCATGGACTACGGTAGTTTCTTTCCATAAGGTTACACGTTTGCTCGTTTACTCTCTTATTTTATTAAAAAAAATCTTTCTCCTCTCTGTCCTATGTATTCAAACATTGCAACTATTTTGATGCGTTTTCTTTATAAAAGGGATACTTACCTTTTACCTCTTGAATCATTTGATTCAGGAGAAGTTTTATTTGCACTGCATTACATTTATTATTTTTTATGGATCAATAATTATAAGGTTGACTTTTTATATAATATTATTGTACTGACGATGTTTATGAATTGTAATAATAATGTTGTGCATATCTGTAATTGACATAAGCACATAACCCTTAATATGAATAATGTAACTGATTGTACTGATTGTGTTTATGTTGTAGATGTGCCTTTGAAATAAATAAATAAATAAATTACCTGTAAAACATTAATTGATGTTTGTTTCGTATCAGAATACGTGCAAACCCAGGCGGGTCGCTAGTTTAGTAATATCGGCGTGGAATCAATGGCTGTAACAATGTAATGTAATCGTGAAAATCGTGACCAATAGTCGTGGATAAAGCTTCGGGGCGCGATTTCTCCGTCACTATGACATAGCCCCACAGGCTGAACCTTTATTAGTTTGAGGAAATGGTAACATAAACAAGGCTAAAACATTATCCCCACAATATCATCTAAAAAAACCGACCGGGGCACAAATCTAAAGAACTGATTCAAATTTGTACACCGTGTGCAATTTGATTAAACTTGAAAGATAGAATAGCTTATATATCTCAATCTATAATCACAATAATATTATTTATATTTTGTGAAGTTATATTATTATAATCTAACTTGATGTTCCGCGCGGCATTGCCCGCGTAATTTAGGAATTTTACGATAATTAATAATATTTAGTTCGGCTGTGGCAAGTGCAAGACTAGCGCAAACCTCGAGTTAGTCTTAGATTTGCACCAGCACAGATCACTTTAAACTTGATCACTTCGAACAGGAGGCCTACTCCGAAAGGGCGCATTCAAATCTTCGGACCGAAAATCGACAAAAGTTTAGACATGACTTCGAAGTTACATAGGGCTTCTATCGTCTATCGTAAAAACTACGTATCGTAACAGACGTCGTCCAAAAATTCGGAAACTGTCCGATCACTCGGTCGGAACATTTCAAAATATACACTTCGGAGTAGACCTCCAGGTCACACAGCCAGTGGACCTGCTTGAATGACTCACCGCAGAATTTTAGGCAGTATTTTAAATTTAAACCTATTAAAATATACTTACCATTTAAGGAATAGGCAATTTATGAAATCAGTAAATATATTTCTGTTACGTGATACCATTGCACAATAATTTCTATCGCAGATCAGGCGCTGATACATACTTACATACTACATACATACATCGCATACTTTTGCGAGGCATGCTTCAGTACGACTTAGCTGGCTGCAGGCTTGACTTGACTCTTGAGTAAACCAATGTGCCAAGTCAGTCTCTAAGTCGGCGTCTACCACGGACTGATAACTGGTAACACAGGAATAAAAGTCTGCATTTTTAATAACTTACACCTCTTTAGAAAATTTGAAGCGACGTCTTTATTACTCGGTTTATGTAACTTTAGTGTATGTAATGACTGTGTGTATAGTGTGGATTAGTATTCATTTTAGCGCGCTTACAGACGAACGGCACGTATCAGCGGCACGCATCGGCGGCAATCGACGGCAGTCGGCTGCACGTGTCGGCGGCAGTCGGCGGTAGTCGACGGCAGCTATCGACTGTTTATCACGCTTGCAGTTGTGACGTAAAGGTAAGCGTCCACAGGTCGGTATCTACTGTATCTTTTTATATATAATATCTACTGTATTTTTTACAGTACGTCCTCTGTATCTGCAGCATACGGATTACCGACTAGCGGCTAGCCAGTATTTTTATCTTCAAATTAGTCCAAACAAAGTTCGTAAGTCAACAATTCTGCTTTCGACTATTCCAT
Source organism: Polyommatus icarus (assembly GCA_937595015.1). Lineage (NCBI taxonomy): Eukaryota > Metazoa > Arthropoda > Insecta > Lepidoptera > Lycaenidae > Polyommatus > Polyommatus icarus. Next base: position 15,620,797 of record OW569328.1, on the reverse strand, counting down.
CCACACGGGGGGTGAGCATTCATTTACTAGGGTAGTCGGTAATCCGTACGTTGCCGATTCAGCGGACGTACTGTGAAAAAATTATCCGTTTGATGCGAGACGTCCGTTGCGTATCTATCTATCTATCTATATCTATAGACGCTACACACCACGTCAGTCTGGCCCCGTGCTAAGTACCTAAAGGACTTGTGTTACAAGTACCAGACAACGGAAATATATTTAATACTTTTATACTATACATATATTTAAGATTTTTATTATATCATACACATATTTAATACACATCCAGACCCGGGAACATTGAAAACTTTTTTGTTCCGTCGGCGGGATTCGAACCCGCAACCCCCGGCTTGAGCGTCCAACGCGCTTACCACTGAGCCACAGAGGTTGCGTATGATACCGACTTGTGGCCGCTTACCTTTAGGCGGTACGTCACAACTGGGGACCTACCACCAACTCTACTAAGCGACACCGTTTGACAGATAAGCAATAATTATTATTTTAACGTCAAGCTAGCGATCTTAAAAAAGTTGATATTCCGTTTGACAGATAAGCAATAATTATTACTTTAACGTCAAGCTAGCGATCTTAAAAAAGTTGATATTAATTCACAGATGTTTTGTATTTTTTTTTTACTGTTTTTTAGTAAAATTATATTTAAAAAGTGAGTACGGTAATGTTATTGTAATCTTACAACAAGTGTTCTGGAAACATGATCGTAATAGGAAAGGTCGTGGTAGGCCCCCTGCAAGCGTCATAAACTGTCAACGGGCGTTTTCACACTGCAACGATAACGACACGACACGATATCGTCGGAGTGGTAGTTTCATACAAATACTACTAAACGCTTTCACACTGTGTCGTTGCAGTTAACGATATCGTCGCCGACAGATTGTCGCGCCGATATCGGGACGTTATCGGGAATTTTTGTATGCGGGATCACAGTATATGGAACGTACAGTAGGCCAACGGACACGTCTAGACAGAGCAATCGTGCGGAGCGTGCGGAGTGAGAGAGGGGCGGTAGCGAGCCCACTGCTCAAGCCCCAAGCTGCCTTAGTCCATACACTCGCTTGGGACACGTCAGCCCGGGTTGACGCTTTTAATTTGATTGTTTTAAGTAGTTTGCGACAGTGCTTAGTTTGAGTTATAAATAATTTTAATAATAATTTAATTAAGTATTATAAATAATTTGAGTTATAATAAAGTTTTTGATGACCTAGGCTTGTGAAAGTCTCGGAAAATAAGACCTGTGTATTTAGACTGTGTAATTGCCTTGATGTAAGATTTTTTAACCGACTTCCAAAAAACGAGGAGGAAAAAAATATCCACAGTCGAACATATAAGTTCGACTGTGGATATTTTTTTTTGTATGTTCAACGATTACTCCGCCGTTTGTGAACCGATTTTCGAAATTTTTATTTTGTTGTATTAGGTTTCACTCCAATTTGGTACCATGTTCACAAAAGTGGTGACCTGATGATGGGATCCATGAGTAATCGATGGAACTCCTCGAAATTTATATGGAAACATATGGTGATTTTGGTTTTATGTGAAGTGTACTAAGAATACGCTACCAAAAAGTCAAATATTGGGTCAAGGTATACCATGGTTTCGAAGATGCTGAGAGAACTCCTGACTCCTTATAGAAACACGTTTGGGAGTTTCGGCGTTGTTTTAAGAACAGAAAGCATAAACTACTATGCAATTCATATTCATCATCATAATCATCATCATCATCATCGTCATCATCATCATTAACACGTCGTGTTAAGGCCACCAATGTCTCATGGCACAGAATAGATAATAGTACAAGGCATAGGTATGGATATACTAATAATAATAATTATGTACTGTATAACAACACCTGTTTGTTTTTAATACACGGCGGTCGGCGTCGCCGCCTAGCGCCGCCGCGCGGCGCGTGGCGGCAGAAGACAGAATATCGAATACTTTACTAACTACTTTATATACAGATCGAATACTTTACTACTTTATAAAATTTTAATAGACAAATAGAATTAAAAAGAGTTATTTTAAAAAGAGCATTTAAACAAAACAAAGTCATTAAGTGTATTTTTAATTAGTTATACTTATTAATCAATAGATGGTGCACTGAGTACCTATCGATTTGAATTCTTGATTACAAGAACAGCTGTCAATAATTGTGATAATATTAAATATTATGCTACGCTACATCCTATGCAAGTTTGTATAATTTTTTATCTGATAGATCCTTCGATCGTGGAAAAACGAGACACAATAGCCTTTCTATTGTTATCGCAATCGCCGGTGACCGCTTCGGGCTTGAAGTATTAAAATTGTTAAATTACTTAGCACAATATGTTCACTTCACTGATAATATTATATTATTTTGTGAGTGTGAGTTGTGACTCTTAACAAATTGTAATAAGATACGTAAAATATACGCGAAGATTTACCTACTAGTGTAACTAAAAAGAGTGAAATTATTATTATTTTTAACAAAAAATTAAAACCGACTTCCAAGGTAAAAACAATAATAACATTAATATGAACTAAAAAGTATTAAATAATTTTTACTATCTAATAGTGCCTTTTTCCGAATTCGGCTAAACCTCAACTATTTCTGTACTCAATCTTCATAATTTTGAAGTCGGTGCCAGTTCCAAAAATTTTAAATATTCTGTCAGAGAACTGAAGATTCAGCTATCTGGTACCGACTTCAAAATAATGAAGATTGAGTACAGAAATAGTTGAGGTTTAGCCGAATTCGGAAAAAGGCACTATTAGATAGTAAAAATTATTTAATACTTTTTAGTTCATATTAATGTTATTATTGTTTTTACCTTGGAAGTCGGTTTTAATTTTTTGTTAAAAATAATAATAATTTATAATAAAACTTTTCATTAATACTATTTTTTTTTGTTTTATTCCTAGTACTCTACATACACATACTACGAATACACAAAATGTAGAACAGATTATATAAAACATAATATAAAACCATTGACATCTCAATGTATTTAAAACACAATACGAGTATTATTACGCTATGGCGCGGGCGGGATATTACTACTCGAATATTCTACACATCGCGCGGTTACCGCTGGCGCAATACGACCGCCACGCTGTGGACTACCGCATAACAAGCTGTTGGTTTATACCGTGTCGATATCGTCGGACGATATCGTTGTCGTCCGAGTAGACGACACAATAGTATCGTGTCGTGTCGTTATCGTCGCAGTGTGAAAACGCCCGATAACGACACGACACGACACCACAGAATAGATAAGGACCACCGCACATATACAATTTCAAGTTGGCCGACTATCGTACAAACTAAATTGCGTAGTGTCACAATTTAATTGGACAATTTCATCGTGTACACTGCCAGCCGCAGACTTTTAGATTTGGTAACGGTGTTGCTAGCCTAGCGACGTGCGTGTTAAAATGCGTAAAAAGCACGCTTTTATTGTGGCACTAATAAAACGAAGACGAAAAGAAAGGAGAATATTTAAGGGTGCATTCAATACTACAAAAGTGACACCATGCAATTTAGTTTGTACGATAGTCGGCCAACTTGAAATTGTATAATATGTGCGATGGCCCCCTATTCTGTGGTATCGTGTCGTGTCGTTATCGTGCAGTGTGCAAACGCCCAACGGCTGCCGTCGGCTGCCGTCGACTTCCGCCGATATGTGCCGCCGACACGTACCATTCGTCTGTAAGAAGCCCTCGAACACATTTCACTAAGAGGCAAAGAAAGAGAAAGAAGAATATAATTTTGTAGAATGCAGTGTATACGTATGTATGAGTAGTTATTAGAATTTGCATCCGTTTTGTGCCAAGTGCCAACGTAGCAGCTAAAGATCCTAAGGAAGTAATTAAATGAATATGCTACATTTGTGTACTGAAATTTTTAGCCTGTTTATTCATATGGAAAACAAACACCCCTAAACACGCAGTAAAATTCCCATAAACACTTTCATTGCGCATGAGCAGCTCGCCACGCTATGTAACATAGCGGTGCCGGTGCGGTTCCCAGGGTCACGCACCGCACATGAGTTATGGGAACACACGTGACCTTTACTACTGCGCTTTTTGTTTGACACTTCCTTTTATAATGACAATAGATTTCCGCGTTGATTTAATTGCAATAATGAAAAGTTTTTGCACTAATGATTTTAAGGTTGGTACTTCATGTAGTGAAATGCGTTGTTGCAACTTGCCAAGTATTAATTATCATGTTTGCAAGTTGCAGTCTGATTCTGAAGTTTTTGCTGTCAGCTTTTGAATCTTTTCTGCAGCTTTCATAGCGCTAAAGAGCGATTATAAGATTTTAGCAACGGTTACACGGTGAGTCTGGCACCAGTTCAGTGCAGCAATGGTCAGCAATGACGGGAGGATGATCGTGTACCAATTGACTGATGGACTGATCATTTTTTATTATGCACTTTTCAGTCACCATTCTGGGGTCAGTCTCAGACTAAAGAATTGAACTGATGGCAGAATGAGCGTGTAAGTATAGACTGGGATATACTGAACTTACCACAAGATGTGTTACCATATAAATAAACTCGAAATTTCCTATGCACAAAGGCCAGGAACTCAAACTCATTCGAGCATACTTATCCAAGTTATTACTGTTTTATTACCATTTTTAACTCCCCTAGGTGTTAAACGGATAATTTTATTCCTTGCGTAACACGAACATCCGCGTTTATTTTACAATTTATTTTCAAAACTGGTTTTATTTTACTGATGTAATTATGGCACCAATTATTTTGCTATAATATTTTTATCTTCAATCAGTGAAGTGACGGCTAACGAACTTTAAAGAAGTGTGATATAAGAATTTACATTGCCAAAATCCTTTCTTAGAATATAATAACAATTAGCCTCGAAGACTTTTCAGTCTTTCCATAAAAATCAGCACTTTTCGTTAGTGAATCAGATTTTAAAGATCTTTATTTATTTATTTATTTACTTATTTACTTATTTATTTATTTATTTATTCATTTATTTATTTACACAATACATATTATGTGAACGCTGAGACCTAAAAAGTAAAGAAACTTAACATTCAACAATGTATTGACCACGATTAGTAGCCCAAAGGGAATTATTCTAAATGCTAATCCTGTTTTAAACTTAATCCACAGGCAACAGAACTATAGAAAAATTTCATACTTTTATTTGAATAAATTAAGTTAGCAGTACCACAGAATACATATTAGCACATATTAGTACAGTAGTACCAACCGGGATAACTAATTACGCACAATAAAAAAAGTACTTTCTATGTAAGAGTTCAGGTATAATTTAATTACTTGGATAAATGCTATAAATCTTACCACAGCAGCTCAGAAGTCTGATATTAAAGTAATAGCTTACTCACCATCTAATTCAATCAGAAGTGGTATCTAGTTAAAAATAAATTACGCAAGTTATAACTTACCTCACCAATTAGATGGAAGTTTCTCTTCAGAGAAATTCAATTCAACTAAGTGCTTCGTGGTCAGGTAATAGTTTTATTGTAAGGGAAATCTTGTAGTAACTAGAATCATATTTTAGATGAATAGGTACCGGTTGTTGCAGAAAAACAAAAAGAAATAGTTTCAAAAACAATAGACGAGCTGAATAAGTTTATAATGGAAGTACATAATTTAAAAAATACCTTTCCCTAGCGTCCCTAAACTAGAAGCAGAATATTATGCACTTCTGGAAGATGATTTATTTGAATTTCTATTGAAACTAGTTTCGCACAAAAAAGGTTTATACCTGGCTCGTACCTGCGTACCTGAATACCCGGAACACCATTACGTTTCCACAAAGCGTAACCCGTAAAGCTATTTTAAATTCCTAGCCAGAATGTAAATGGTTTTAAAATGGACGCTTAGACAATTTGATGCAATTTTCTCTGCTCTGATGATATTTTAGTGCTGCCACAGAAAATTGATATGATTATCTCGAAATGGTTTATGCATCCGAAACTCGGGACTAGAAAATATATTGCAACATAAATCACTGAAACGAGCAAAAACAGTTAATGTCACAATTTCACCTTGCAGTTGGGACTGGAAAGTTTTATAATGCAGTAATTAAAAATAAGTAATTGTACTCAAAAGATTTTCTGCATTGCAACAGTGGAAGGACCGCGAAACATTTATAAATAACATTGCGAAGTTATGACTCGCCGACCGAAAGCGATTGTTTCAGTGAGCTATATTGTAGCGTGGATTGCCACTTGACAGTAAGAAATTGTGATCTAGAATCAAGATAAGACAACAAAGGAGGTGTGGGAAAAGAAACTGCCGCTCGATGTACACGAGCGAGAATTCCGCAACGGTCAAATGAGACATTTGCAACAAAATAAAGACGATCTTTAAATATAAGACTATCCCAATCTTACCTTTAAACGGATTAATACGATAACAAAATTAAAATGTAAAACGCCTGACTGACTTGTCAGAGATAAAAGATTAGTCCTAACACAAAGTAAAGATTAAATTTCAAGTCTGGAGGAATAAACGAGTGCCAAAAAAAGGAAGATCCAATTTTGTTATTTGCAACTACATAATATTAGTTGAAAACATTGAGAATGGTTGAAAACAAACGATCTCATTATGTAACAAGTCAAATGAGAATATATTATTTTCTAACTACTCATCAATTACCAGAGCATATTTAATATTTATAAATTCAAGACATAATATAATTTATTTAGATATTTTGCTTAAATAGAAAGGTTTCTTAATGATAATGAAATCTAAAATTATTATGGTTCAGTGGTACAACAAAATCCTTTTGCAAAGAGTTTTCTTTATTTACAATCAATGCTAGACTCAATAGCTAGTCGTAAGTCGTTATTCATTCAATTGAGCTAACACTTAGGTCTTAATCTAAGATAAGGCAACCTAAACAAGTTTGGCACGGCAGTCGTTTGTAGTCGAACCACTCGTACCTACACTTGTAACTAGGATACGTCACGCACGTATTTAACACGTGATAAAATTTATTTGACTTCATTTTTGTCGGCCATTTGCCTTTGAATTCTATTTCTACTATATCGGCCCTTTTTATGCTTTTAGTGTCTCCTGTTTCATTTATGGATTCCTCAAAAATGCCATCGCAAGGTGTGAGTCCTTGCAAGGTAGTGCGAACTTTTTACTTGGAGCCATTAATTGGCGAAAAAAGTTTTATTTTAACGAAATATTATAGTAAAATTAACAGTTGGAATATACTGCGTTTCAAAAGTGATCTTTATATCGTTGAAACAAAGCTCTTTTTAGAAGTAAAACGTCTGTGAATAGACTGTAATTTCTAGCAATTTATAAGTGCTATTTAAAATAAATGCCTGCCTATTTAGAATCAATAAAGAAACAGCACACAGACATGTTTGAAATAGCATATTGGTGTTAATGTTACTTTGAACACAAACCATCAATTGTTTTTAAGTTCTCGGGCTAGCTTATCTTAGAAACGGCATTTCTGGGTATTACGAATAGATTTTATAAACACTATTGTCAAATCTTTGTTGTTCATAACCCACGCCCGTAGCGTCATTACTTAGCGTTAACTTTTTAACAATATTAACTAATAAAATCCTTAGGCATATTTTGGCGGGGTGGTTATATATTGCATTATTTTTCTTTAGGTACCTCCTTTTTTCCTATTTCTTTCATTACCAACTAATTTAGGCAAGTTACCATAAACTTTTACGGCTAATGGAGAACAATTATTATTCTTTAGTGTTGGTATTTTTCTTTAATTCTGTCCCTAGTTTCTAGAAGCACGTATTTAAATGCATTGTTAGTTGTTCATCAAGTAAGGGTCAATTTTCTATTTTATTCCAAACAAATGGCAAATAAAAAACCTGTGCTGTGAGCAGAAACATTCCAACTTATATTTTTAATGACTAGGATGTTAACCAAATCCTTTTAGAGGCAACATTTAAATCAGTTATACACCAAAGCCGGCAAAACGAATAGCATTCTATATCGGTCTCTCGCCTCGCGATATTCAAATTTTATTCAATGTCAGGTCAAAGGCCTTTTTCTATAGAATTTTTTGTACTGAATTTTGTAGTACGCGCCACTTTTTTACTATAGGCAGTAGGTACAAAATTATATACTTATATATATACCAGGTGCTGGATTTTTTGTTCCATCGACTATCATAGCTTTACATAGAAATCTTTGACAGGTCAAGTTTTTCTTTGAATTCCTAGAACGTTGAAGTAATTACTAGCAGGAAAATAATACCGACAATACCATAGAAATACATACAATGCACATGACTATTTACAAATAACTGAAATAACTCGAGGAAAGAAAAGCGCACAATAGTAACAGTAATAAAGGCTACAAAAGGATGAGAATTATGAAAGGAATATTGTCAGCGTCAGGTTGTCGGCCCCCGTGACGTCACCGCACTGACCACTCCGAGAGCCGACACAATGGCCTTTCTCAGAAGGAGCAGATGCGCCTGCGCCGCTATTTACCGCGCCCCGTACGCCGGCCCCCTATCGGGACACCACAACTCCTCCGAAAATATTCACAAAACATTTCAATGACAAAACGGCTCGCTACATTATTGCAAAACTCCAAATGACGCAATCCATAAAAACGACTACAAAAAACTTACTTTGAATAAAATGGTTAAGTGGAAACGAATAATGATATCGCCGACTCCGCGGCTCGCCGCGCACCGGCCAGGTAGACGCTAATTTACCTGCGCGCGTACCGCTCCAACGTATCATTAGTACCGGCACAGATATAATGATACCGCCGCAGCCAAACCCGCCCCGTGTCCTCGCCGCACGAAGAGCATCGCAACTTCCATGGATGAGTGTGGATCTAGTCATGATGTATAACATGCACTAAACCTCCACTCATCGAAAGAAATTGACCTTTGCGCGCAGTCCTATCCGCCGAGCGATGCACTGAACGCACTGATTGTTCGCGATGTCACGTTGCACCAAACCGAACGTTAACGAGCACGTTGCCGTGTTTTTTTAAACAATAAAGGAATGTCGGAGTGCGCGCGATCGGCAACGCGGCACGACCGCACGCGACGACCGTCCGCTACGAAATAAACGGTCGAGATTTGAAATCTGGGAAGCTTGACGCTGCGCGTGCGGCGGGGCTGGGGACGCGGCGCGCGGCGGCGGCCAATCGCGGCGAAGCGCGCGCAATCCGTGACGTGGGGGGGACTCCGACCGCTCCGCGCTCCTCGATTTTATCTCTCAAGAATATTTTCTTTCCTACTCGCTCCCTCGACCGTTCAACCGTCGGCGGAAGTGAAGTATACGTGCGCGTAAACTGTAGGAGTAGAGCTAGTACCGGCCGCCGCTGTACATCTGCCTACGAACGTAACGAATTTCCAGCTAATTGACAAGTATCGCCATCAGGAGATAGGCTCAAAATTTATTCCCAGCCCGAGCAACAAATCATTCGATGAACTATTAGCGCAAACTAGGTAAAAACTGCCGGTGCCGGCAATAAAACTATCGAGAATAACTTGTCGATCCTGTTGTAACTTCAAACCTGTACCTCAATTTACCTAGCCGCGGTCATGAAACGATCGCGAGGGGCATTCGACTATCCCCTCGCTTTTTATTGCAATATAACATGGGAGGCATACTAATCAAGTTTCATTCGAGTTACTTTTATGCGTTACCTTGTTAAAAGTTAGGTTACGTACGTATTATTATTTATTAGGTATTCATTTTAATTTTAACGTATCATGTTTTTATTTTTATTACTGGAAGGTTTATAATATTATAATCTAGATTCTAGACTTTAAAGTTAAAATAATCGGCCAAATGCGAGTCGGACTCGCGCACGAAGGGTTCCGTACCGTTATAGAGCGAAAGTTGGAAAAAATGTGTTTTTTTAGTGGAAATTAATTATTTATTTTATCTTTTTATTATTAAATATTAAAGTACGAATAGTATTATCTAAAGATTTTGTGAGTATTTCAAGTACCTACCTACCTGTTGCCATGTTACGGATTACGAGCAAAAAATCCAAAAAAATCACGTTTGTTCTATCATGGGAGTTTACTATTAAGTTATTTTGTTTTTAGTATGTATTTGTTGTTTAAAATATCGGCACATTATAAGAGCGAATTTTTTTAATCTGGATATTATGGTATAGGTATAGGTAACGACAAGACTCGCCTTTCTCATATTATTATGTACCCGGTACCAGAAAAGTTACAAGTCGCATTGTACTATAGGCGTAGCATGGTCACCAATGGTTGCCAGCTCGTCTGCCGCAACCTAGGGTTGCCAGCCCGTAAACAGACATATTTCTTCGCCAAAAATTGAAGCATCTTTTTTTTTACATTTTTATACAAAAAAACTTGAGGAGGTGTCAAGGGACACCCGAATGCCTATACACTCAAAAAAATACCGCGAAACATGCCAACTTTGCCAGCTTTTTTCGAATAATTTTAATTCTTGTAAAAAAAAAATTATGGAAGTGTAAGTTTTTTGCCCTCTGCAACTACAAGGCATCATGTGCAGGTGTAGGAATGTTTAAAAACATTACTTCTATTCATTTAATTCAATTTATGATTGATTTTCATGCCGGGTAAAGTTACCTGGACTTGTAGCCAACATTGCCCACCTTGATTTTTCACGTAGATATGAACTTTGCGCAGGTGGCATCAAAATCCAGTGAAAGAATTTTGGAAAAGATAACGTTTACTATAGACATTTAAACGATATCGCGAATAATATCCTACCAAATTGACTGGGCAATGTTACCCTTACATTTTTTTCCTTTTCCATACAATTTGCATTTTGGTCTGTAAGAGTACTAGGGCTGCCACATATCTCTAAAATTACTTAATTATCTTTTACATTAATATCAGGAATATATTATAAATATTAAATTTCTTCTGTTTATTTATAAACCCATTATCATCCTTATATTATTTGGCTGGTTGAGCAAGGCATACAGTAATAAAAAATGACATAAATTTTTAGTAAAGTATTTAAAAATGTCCGATTTGACAACCCTAAGGATTTTTTGATACCGGGCAATGTTGTCAATCGATGATCGGAATACTGCTGGGTTAGTTTGCCCACCACCATTAGTTTTATTATGTAACTAGTTGTCCCGGTGAACTTCGTATCACTTTAAAACCTTCCCTGGACTTCTATGAATATTTTAAAACTAAAATCAGCCCAATCTGTTCAGCCGTTTTCGAGTTTTAGCGCGACTAACACATTTGAAAATCCATTTTTATATATAAGAGATTCCCTGATTATTTACATTATCACTATAATACTCTATAGATATTATTTTATAATATACTAAAAGCAAACTAGCCTGTGGTTTCACCATCACGCACAATTTACTCACAAATCTGCACCACAATTTGCCCGCAAAAATACGTACCGTTTTTCAGAAGTTCCAACAAGTTACTGAATAAAGTTAGCACTACGGGGTATTGTCAATGTTATCAGTCATATAACCTATTTTCCGCCAAATTAAACAAATATTGCCATAGTATTAAAATACCTCCGTACATCAAAGATTTGCTTAAGAATGGATCTTAGGGCAAAGTTATCCTATGTGGCATAGTTGGCATGTTTTACCGGTATTTAAAAAAAACGCCATCTATTGATGCCCAGGAATACTAACAACGCGTCGCTGTTTATTTAAAAACACATGAATACTTACTATCAACGCCATCTGCCCCTAACATGCAGGTAGGTAGTTAGGTACTAATAAAAAAGTGTCGAGGTCAAATCAAGGTCAAATATCGTTCTGTCTAGCCTTCAGATTTCGCCGAACGCGGGATAAGGAACTTCGTTCCAATTAAAGTTTTATTCATATTAAACACGATCCATGGTATGGTAGCCAATAGCACGATAGCCGCAAACAAGGGTTGCCATGACTTTTGTGAACTATATCGCGTTAGGTACCTAAGTAAGGAAGCGCAAGAGAGAATAAGCACGCATTGTTACGTTCGATAAAATATAAGGACATTGCATAGCCGCTGCGAGTTGCGACACTGATGGCCTAGTAGAGCTTGTCTAATCTGAAATGACGCGCCCCACCACTTCAAAGTTGATATAAATAAAACATTTTTGTACTATGAATACGAGGGAGGGGCGCGTCTTTCAAGTTAGACAAGCTCTAACGAATACTTATTTGCGGATGGAAAAGTTCAAAACAAAATTATTTGACTTACTATGTACTAACAAAAAACTTCATAGGAACAGGACGGACGGACTGGCAGGTAGGCATAAGGCTGGCAGGTAGGCAGGTAGGCAGGCAGGTAGGCAAGCAGGCAGGCGGGCACGTTGGCAGGCAGGCAAGCGGGCAAGCAGGCAGGCGGGCAGGCGGGCAAGCAGGCAGGCAGGCGGGCGGGCAAGCAGGCAGGCAGGCAAAAAATATCATAGAAACGGGTGGACGGACGGACGGACAGACGGACACATGGGCGCAGCCAGGATTCTATATGAGGGGGGGCAACGCGACCAAATTACGTGGGTTCGCCAACCGCCTATGAATCAACTTCTTTGATAGTCTCCAATGATAGGACATTTTGAATGGACGCAGCTAGGCTGTGAGTTGTGATTTTGTGAAGTCTGACTCTTACCTCTTCACACATAAACCGCTGACCGGATTTAAATAACATATTTTGGTATATAGATTTGGACATAAGACAGTTTTCGCTGTAGAAAAGTAGACATACGGTACCCGCGCGCTAATTAAATCTCGGCGCATTGGAGTGCATTCAACTAGATTTTGTTTTAATAGTCAATAGTGTCCGACCGAAGCTTCGGCTTGGGCTTCGGCTTCGGCCGCCTTCGGCCAAAAAAACGCCTTCGGCTTCGGCCTAAAACCCGGCCGAAGCCGAAGCTTTGCCGAAGGTCCGAGCAACCGTCAAAATTGAACGAACTGTAAAGTTACGAAAGACTGAGTGTCGACTGTCGTGAGAGCTGGGCGACGGACCGGTCGTGGGTCGTGTATGCAGAGGCTGCAGCTGGAAGTCACTGTTAAATACAGTAAACACACACTAACTTCTGAATAAATAATTAAATGATTTATTAACAAGTTAGTGTTTGTTTATTTTATATATTAGTCTAGTTTCGGTCTAGTCGAGTAAAACAAAGACTGATTGAATGGTCTAATTATTGTTATTTGTGAAATAATAAAGAAATTATTATTTTTTACAATAGTTCAGTCAATAAAGTAGTTGTAGAATGCGTGAGCGGGAACCTAAGAGATTTTTACTGGAACTTATTCAGGGTGCTTAGGGATTAAGTAATTATATTTTGTAGTCCACAAATTATTAAGTAATAAATAAATCACGAAATCACAAACTTTTATTACCATCTCTAAATCAACTTCTCTATGAGACAGTCAATATAGAGGTTAACCTTCAATATGAAGTTTTGAAATACTTAATTTTAATATTAATTATAGCTTGTAGACAATATTGAACATAACTGTATTTAAAAAAGATAAAACCGACTTCAAAATTATACGTAATTGAGAATTAATACTCCGTATCTCCAAAACTACTGAACCGATTTTGTTGAAACTTGCACTATTCCCCAAGTAGAACAGTACCTACCTAGTACAACAAAAAAAGAATTACTGAAATCGGAATGGTAGTTCCAGAGACATGCGAACACAAACATAAAAACATACATACATACACTTGTAATTTGGCACATTTGTTCAGACGCTGATACAGATTACAGACTAAGGCTGGTTTTAGTGTCACGCGGGCCGTCGCGTCGGTACGAATCGCTTCATAGATCGATTTGTATGAAGTTTTAAGGAGTAATGCGGACGGGTCCTTACGGACCCCTCCGCATTACTCTAAAACGCTCCTTAGAGCGTAATGCATATTGCATTTTTACCGAGCGATCGGTACCGACGACGGTCCGCGTGACACTAAAACCAGCCTTACCTAAACGAAAATTGGGCAGTTCTGGAAATATTACATACTTACGCGTCGAATTGATAACCTGATTTTTTTAAGTCGGTTAAAAATTAATTACTGAGAGTCGAGCGATTAAGATTATAAACCTTCGGCTTCGGCCGAAGGTTGTGGCGATTGCCGATTAATCGGCTTCGGCTTCGGCCAAAAATAGACCTTCGGTCGGACACTAATAGTCAAGTAGGTCATAAAAATGTCCACGTACCTTTTAGTTGCTCACAAACAGGCTAATATTTTATAACAGACACAGTAGATTATAGTTGCATTCAAATACTGCGTTGACTACGTGTAATAATTAATGAAAAATCGGCTAAGTGCGAGTCGGACTCGCGCACGAAGTTCCGTACCGACCGTACCGTTATAGAGCAAAAATACGCCAAATATTGTGTTTTTGTATGCCCCAGGCCCCGCTTAATTTTTCATTTTATTTAAATATTTTTATTAATTTATTATTAATTAAAGTACATTTATGCATGCAAATTATGCCAATTTCATAAGTACATTAAACTTAATTAGAGGTACTTGCGGCTCGTTTCGATACATATTTAAGAGGCCGGGTACCCTTGGAATTTCTCATACATACGTAATACCAAAATCATTTTCTCATGCGAAAATATTTAACATGTTTGAGTTGTTTTTCAGTTTAAAATAGTAATTACCTAGGTTCCTGCACAAAAATTTACTTCAAATTATTTAAACACAAAAAAAAAATTTTTGTTTAAAAATTTTTTTTAGTAAATTTACTACTAAATATTTAAACACTAAAAAATAGAGTAAAACACTAAAAAATATATAAATAAATATTATATTTACTACATAATATTTAAATACTAAGAAATATTTTTAGTTTAAATATTTTGTAGTAAATTTACTATTTATTTATATATTTTTTAGTGTTTTAGTCCATTTTTTAGTGTTTAAAAATTTTGTAGTAAATTTACGAAAAAAAAAATTTTAAACAAAAAAAATTTTTTTAGTGTTTAAATATTTTGAAGTAAATTTTTGTGCAGGAACCTAGATAATTACTATTTTAAGCTGAAAAATAACTCAAACATGTTAAATATTTTCGTATGAGAAAATGATTTTGGTATTACGTATGTATGAGAATTTCGAGGGTACCCGGCCCCTTAACGGTGGGATCTCACACTAGGGTTGATGAGGAAGTGATTATGAGGAAGAGGAGGAGGAAGAGGAATTGTCACGCGCAAATTTAAAGGATGTGGATGAGGAAGAGGATATTTTATGAGGAAGAGGATGCGGATGAGGAAGCGGATGAGGAATAGGATGATAGGAAGAATTATAAATACTAGCGGACCCAACCCAAAAGAATTTGTCCTGTCTGTACATAACAATACACAAAAAATTATTCAAAGGGCATTTTCCAGTGAACGAAACTATGAATCTAAACCATTCTCGAAACACACAATATAGATAATAGAATCATCAAAATCGGTCCAGCAGTTAAGGAGGAGTTCGTGTGCCTAGTGTGAATTTTTTGTTTCACATTCGATCGTGAACGCGTTTGGCGTTTACTAAGATTTTGTATATGGGATTTGTACAGCGCCACCTGGTCACGCGAGTGAGCCCAACCCAGTGAGTAATCCCATACAAAATCTTAGTAAACGCCAAACACGTTCACGATCGAATGTGAAACAAAAAACTCACACTCGGCACACAGTAACATACACAACACACGCACACAAAAAAAGATGAGCAAATAATACAATTCTCGCGCTCTGGCGTGTGCGTTGCCATGATTGGATACGCGACGCGCATGCGCAATGAAATTCCTCATAAATTCCTCTTAAATTTTGAGGAAGCGATAGCGGAAGAGGATTTTTTTATTTTTATTTATGAGGATGCGGTAACGGTTGAGGAAGCCAAAATATTGCGGAACTTCCTCATTATGAGGAAGCGGAAGAGGAATCCTCAGCAACCCTATCTCACACTATAAGCATGCTCTAAGTCCTAAGACCTAAGTAACTATATTTTAGTAATCTGTGGTTGAACGTTGAACATTGAACGCCCGCAACTCCGTTGCGCCAAAATTCGTTTATCACGTAGGAACCGTACATTTTCCGGGATAAAAAGTATCGTATGTCCTTTCCTGGGACTCAAAGTATCTCCATATCTTTCAGTTAAATCTGTTCAGCGGTTTAGACATGAAGAGGCAACAGAAACACTTTAATTATACAGGATGTAACAAAACTGAGTGATAATACTTTAGGGTGTGTAATGTGTAAGTATGTGTTTCTTGTAGAGAGATCACTGTAAAAGTAGCAGCGCTGAAAGAACAAATATTTTTTTCACTTTTGTATAGGCATGCGCCCCAGCGTCACGACTCACAAGTTTCCCATACAAAAGTGAAAATGTTAGTCTTTCAAAGCTGATATTTTCACAGTGAACTCTCTAAAAGGAACACATACACACCCTAAAGTATTATCACATAGATTTGTTACACCCTGTATTACTAATTAATACCACGTGGACTGAGTAAGCGACAAATCTTATAAAATAGAACAAGCTGACACAAGACAAAAAACTCGAGCCAACATTCTCGGTAAGTAACACAATATGCATGTTCTCCGTAACAGTGTTTTGCTGACGCGGCGCGAATCATTGTTACTAATGAGTAATAAATGTATTACGGCCAAATTACGACATAGGTACCCAGTAACTTAGCTAAGTGAACACCGTGGGAGAACCATGCTTCGGCGCGAATGAGCCAGCAGCTTTGAGATACATCGGTCTTAGGGCTGGGACACAAAAACACGATACGACGTCGTGGATTCCCACGACGCGACATCGTTTCACGATGCGACGTCGTGTCGTGGGAATCTACGACGCGCGTCGTAAAAAAACTACGACACAACATCGTACGACGTCGTACGACGTCGCGTCGTAGAAACTCGTGTCGCGTCGTGGTACAACACGACGTCCTGTCGTGTTTTTGTGTCCCGGCCCTTAGGGCCTTGATTACACAAACAGAAATATGACAGAAATACATAATCTATCACTCTATGTACTCGGAGTCTTACCGAGTAGAGTGACAGATTACGTGTATTATTTTCCTCTATGCAGATTATGTATTTCTGTTGCCGGTATAACAGCAAATAAGTACTAAAATTAATTTAATATTAAATTTATTTAATACAACAAACGATATTATGTTCGATATCGGGGTATTAAATAAATAATAATTAATTAAATGGGCTCCCTAACAAAAACATAGTTTTTATGCATTTTTGCTTTTTAAGGGTGAAATCAGACCGCAACGCGACGCTTAGAATACGTATGCATGTTTTCTAAAGTTTTGTATATGGATTTGACAGGTTTCTACTGCGTGAGACGTTTTGCAAATCTGTCAATTCAGTACTAATGAAAACCATCATGCTGCGGTCTGAATTGACCCTAATGGTGTAGAACCCGTCGTATGCGAGTCCGACTCGCACTTGGCCGATTTCATTTTCTTTTAATTTTGGTTTCGTGAATAGTAATATTATGGCCGGTTTACATTATTCCAATCCAGCGCTGGATTGCTACTCGAATAATGTAAATGGGCACTACAATGCACTAAGTGCCATAATTTTATAATACATTTTTTTTTGTTAATAAAAATACTTAATAAATAAAAAATGGATTTTATTCTCTCTTAACGCTCATGGATTATTGTTTGCCATAATGATGATGCAGCCAAGGTCTGTGAGCTGCATCACCTCCGCACCACCATCCAGCAGTCGGTGTGAGCTGATCGCTATCTTCTCGCTTATAGCACACTTCTGCTTGTTAGTGAGATAGCCACTAGTAATGACAGTCGCGCTCAGTTGTTCCAACAGTTGTGCTGCTGAGTACGCCTCCATTAGGAATCTGGAATGAATTTGCATAATATAATAATTTTATGAGTACATAAGTAAAAAAAATCAAAACTGACCAAGTCTGAAATACGTCGGACCACACAATGCATAGGATTCTGCAGTCATTTATAAAGGCATGCCTAAATATGTTATTTTTGAAGTTTTCTAACTAGGTGAATATTTATTTTAACTACATTTATAAATTACTTTAGGATTGTTCTTTTGGGTACTTACTTTTCAACAAACTTTTCAAGCTCACTATAATTCTTAATACTCAGGTATTCATTGACCAACTTGTTAGGAACAAGCCCTGTTACCTGTAAAAAAATAAAAAAAACATATGAATGAAATGCATGATATTAGCTGTCTTTTCAACTTCATCGTTGCATAAAGTCATATGAGTACCCATACATTTCATTACAGTAAAAATTATGCTACTTTTCTGGGACTCAAAGTAGCTCTGTAGCTAATAGACAGGAGTTCAAAGACCCACGCATGATGCATGATAACAGTCAAAGAACCACTTTCACATTTATAATATTAAGTATGGATATACTTTTACATACCCTCAGTAGTAAAAGGGCACAAATTACTTAGAAAATGTTAAGCAGTTATGCCTTTGTCTTATCAAGCTGTTATTTGATTTTACATACCTCTACTAAGCCTTCTGCAGTAATCTTCCCCAGTAAACGCTGGCAACATTGCATAGCCGTGAGTGCTCTACGTAAATCACCCTCGCAGGTGTCCACAGCCTGATGCAGCACTGTACCATCTCCCACGTCCACACCCTCAGCTATACACACATCTTGAAGGCTGAAATTATTATTGAAACCATATGAAAATGACCAACAATGTACAAAAACGACTATTGCTGAAGAATAATAATCTATACTTATAAAATTTACATGTCCTGACTGACTGACTGATTCATCATCGCTAAGCAAAAACTGTTAAAGTTACAGCCACGAAATTTGGTGAGTAGGGTTGTTTTATTAAGTAGACACCCACTAAGAAAGGAATTTTAAAAATTTTACCCCGCAGGGGGTGAAATCGGGGTTGAAAAATTGAATGAAAGTCCGTCATTTCTTGAGTTAGAAACATGAAACTTCATTTTTGTGCTACTGATTAAAAATGAATGGATACGTATTTAAGCGTTTCTGGTAATTCTACCCCCAAGGGGGTGAAATTGGGGTAGAAAGTTTCAATGAAAGTCCGTCATTTCTTGAGTTAGAAACATAAAAGTTTATTGACGTTTACGTTTGACGTTTGCTTAACCGATTCGTGGCCAATGCCGCGCCCAGCGCGTCATTCAAAAAGTTTTAGTGAGGCCGATGACGCGCCAGACGCGGCATATAAGAATTATTAAAAAACACGTTAAAACTAATTTATTATACTGTAATTACAATTCCCGTGTCTAAATATACATGTTGAACTCAATTTTATGCGTGGCCGTTTATTTTAGAATTAAAGGCTACTAGTCAGAGATCGTCAATCATTGGTTCACTCGAAGAATCCTTACTTTTCTGCGATTAGCGTATTTATGAAACTTTTTTTTCTTATTAACACTCATCTTCATCAGCGTCAGTAATTTACCTTCGATGCTACTGTCTGTTGAGTTATTTTTTGCGTCATGACAAATACGAGAACTTTCAATTACTTAATGTCCTTTTGAATGTAAAGTTTTGCAATATTGAGTGACTACATTCTTGGAAAACTTTCATTCTCCTTATTGTCGTTTTCCAGGCAATTTTCATTTGAGTATGTTTGTAAATCGTGGCTGGCTATATTCAGGAAAGTCATTATATTCCTGCTGATTATCCAAAACAAACGTATTTCATTTGTTTAAATAAACGATTTTCTGAGAGCTCTTAAATTTTAATACAAATTTATATTGTTATAGCTACACAACTACTCTAAGTTATTTATTCTTCAACTAAAATAGATGAAGTTGCTAGTCATAATAAATCCCACAACCGTTACGGAAAAACTATCATGCCTATTGATTTGTGCTTTAACATGTAATTAGGGTTCTAACTTCCGTACCCAAAAGATAAAAACGGGACCCTATTACTAAGGCTGGCCTCACACAGCCGGAACGTCTCTCTGAATAATTCATAATCGGAAATTCATAATCTAAATTTCGGCACCTTGCCTCACACACATCTTTGAAAATAAGATTGATCAGTAGTCTCATGATTCCTGGCACATATTTAAACGTCTTTATGGAAGAAGAATTAATACTAATAAATATTATTTTTCTTTTACTTTCGTTTTCACTTAATGTTTCCCAATTTGGAATTAAACTTTTAAGAATTTCCAACCACGCTATGTTTTTTTCCCTGTCATGGTAATCCTCAATGGATGTGTTCTATATTTCAATGCTTAAGATTAAATTTTCCGTGTCAGACATCACGCCAGCAGGTCACAACACGTCCAGTGGTTAGCTTCTTGCAGTGTCAACTGAAATAATTCATAATCTGATTCCAGTATGTGTGTGCCGCTCTATTAAAATGTATGGGAATACGCGCGTTATGAAATCATAATCTTAAATTTATCGATCCGGAATTCAGAACGCTCGTCAGTATCATTCTTACAGATCGATCTGAGAAATATAATCTGAAAAAAATCAGAATGTGTACGTGGAGCATACTTACTGATATTGTATGGAATTCCAGTCTTTCTGAATTAATAATATGAATTCAGAAAGACATTCCGGCTGTGTGAGGCCAGCCTAAGACTTCGTTGTCTGTCCGTCTGTCTGTCTGTCTGTCTGTCTGTCTGTCTCCAGGCCGCAACTCAAGAACGGTAATAGAATTGAAATTTTCACAGATTATAAATATCTGTTGCCGCTATAATAACAAATACTAAAAACAAAATAAAATTAAATAAATAAAATAAAAAATGAAGGGGGGCTCCCATACAAAAACATAATTTTCGGCATAATTTTGCTCTATAATGGTACGGGACCCTTCGTGCGCGAGTCCGTGTTATATGTGTTATCATCAGTCAGTCAAGGTGTGACGACGTGAGCCCTCACAAAGCTCGGCTTTTAGTAACCAGCACTTATTAAAATCATTAATACCTACATACTCGTATGAGCAAAATTTGTGCCAAAGGTTGACGACTACTTACACATTTTGTTAACAGTATGAATTACTACTTTTATACGCCATATCAGCTTTGAATTACAACTAATACGAACACTGCACACAAAATTTATCTTTTCCCTCTCTGATTTACGCCTATTTACAATAAAATATGCATAAAACACAACCAGTGGCCAATGCCGCACGTGGCGCGTCATCGTTTAGCAGGGCCGATGACGCTTATGGTGCGTCATCGAACAAAGTACTTGGCCTGTCGTAAGAATTTGTTGAAATGAAGGTGGCAACGAATCGGTTAAATAGGGTCCCATTTTTACCATTTGTATAAGGAACCACAAAAAGGGGAAAACTATCCATCTTTGTTATTATACTATGTTAACGCGGACGAAGTCGCGGGCAACAGCTAGTTAAGTATATTATTATGTAGTTTTCTACAGGGTGTAACAAAACTAAGTGATAATACTATAGGGTGTGTACGTGTTCTTGTAGAGAGTTCACTGTGAATGCAGCAGAGTTCACTGTGAATATAGCAGCGCTGAAAGGCTCTTGCCCATACAAAAGTTTAAAAAAAATTGGTCTTTCAGTGCTGCTACTTTAACAGTGAACTCTCTATAAGGAATACATACACACCCTAAAGTATTATTTCTTAGTTTTGTTACACCCTGTATATATGAGGATATTTTCATGTGTGACATAGGTTTTAACAAAACTTACCGTTTAATTACATTCTCCCTTGCTAGGGGTTTGAATCTGAATTTTGAACATCTACTCGTTATTGGTGGTATGATTCTAGATACATAATTACAGATAAGACAAAATCTGGTGGTGCGAGTCTCTCTTTCTATAGTTCTACGTAAAGCTGACTGTGCCGCTGTAGTCATTGAATCTGCTTCATCCAAAATCACAAGTTTGTATGGAGGACATGGTCTGCCACTAAAATAAAATACAATTTAATATTATTTATTAATGTAAGGTCTACGAATAATAAAAACGAAGGAAAAGTAATTCCATCAAAAAAACATGTTCTACAATACTTGTCAAAAATTTGCACCTCAGGTACACACTTCGATACATTTTCAATATTTAGGTGGCCTGGAGCGGTATCAGGCTGACGTTACATGACAGTTTCAAATTTAAAACGGTAATAGTATGGGAGTTACGTTTCCTCAGTTTTTATTATTCGTAGTGCACGGATGAGAAAAATACAGCCAAAATTGTAAGCCAGAAAATAAGCAAAATATTAGGTAGGTAAGCATAAAGTTATTGTTAGTAACATAAATAAACTTATCCTATTGTAGCATGTTGCTTCTTTATATTTCTGACACTGTTAAATTATAGCTTAACCCATCAAGCCCCGCATGAGCACCGGTGATTAAACAATATTTTATGACCCCCTTTTATATTTAAAATGAAAAGGAAATAAGCGAATGGACAGCAATTGCCGTCCCTTATAGACCAAATGCAAAGGAGAGTTGCAAATGCATTGCCAGCCGTAAGGATGGTCTATAATATTCTATATAATCCTCTTGAAAGCATGCCTTCACGTGCCTTTGACATTCAATACTTTATAAAAAGGTACTTACTCTGGCCTTTTACTGCTTACGGTCAGCTGAGCAAAAGTCTTCACTTTGTCTCTTATGACTTGGATTCCTCTTTCATCTGATGCGTTAAGTTCCAACACGCGATCTCGTGTGATATCTCCAAATAGCTGTCGCGCTGCTGCCAGGATGGCACTAGTCTTACCGGTACCGGGAGGTCCATAAAACAGCAAATGCGGTAAGTCACTGCCCCCCAGACATTCTCTCAGCACCTGTACCACTTCGCCTTGGTCTACAATATCATCTATTGTTTTTGGTCGGCTGTAAAAGTAATAGTTTGTGGTTATTTGGATTTCTTAATACGGGGTACCGGTAACCAACAAAAACAACTTACTATTTTTCGACCCATGGCGCTGGAGGCTTCTTTTTCAAAGTTTTTACACCAGATGTTGAGGGTTTATCCGTGCTAGATATTTTACCAGTCTTTAGAAATGCCTGCATTTCAAGCAGTAAATAATAATTCTGATTACAATTTACAGCTTTGTGTTGACAAAACCACAAACTATGACAAGACAAAACACGCGCCAAAATTTGTGAAAATTATGAATGTCAATTGTCAAAATATGACACTTGTTTTTTTAAAATACAAATTATTATGCGCACAGACCACAGTACACAGCCACGCTCGACCAAACCAAACCAAAATGAATAAGGAATGAGGAATTTTCTTAGCTTTTTAATTTGATTGTCAAACAGCTTCCATTTTAGTAACTAGATGGCGTATGGGTAGACAACTATCGGTAATACCAGGGAATACCATCAATAATTGCTACATAACTGGGCAAAAGCATGTAAAACTTGATACCTACATTTCAATTTGAAAAAGACACAATAATATTCCAATGAATAGGATAATCAAGTTATAATAACAATGTTTTAGTTAAAACTCGCGGAAGAAATAGCCCTATTTACCGTTGTTCACACCAAATGTCACAGGAATAATACATTTTGGTTTTGACAACATCTTACCTGCACTTGTGTAAGATAACAGATATTTAGTGGCTAATATTTTACCAATAATGAACATCAAAAACCCAAATAACACAATTTGGGGAAAAATAATAAAAACCACACCGACAATAAAAAGTAGAAGTAGAAAACTCTTTCAGTTATCATGTTTTCAGTTTGACAAGTGCAAGCGTGTTCCTAAGCTGTTACCAGTATACTGGCCTAATTGCTTAGGCCAATGATCGCTTAGGAGTATGATATTTTGATTGATATTACACTTGACAGTACACTGATATTTTTTAGAAACACGACCAACATGTAGTCAGTAATGCCAACCTGCAAATAATTTCAAATCGGTGGGGAATCAATAGAAAATTAGTGAGTGTCTACCGTCGCGCCGTCTGGTGGAGATGATAAAAAGAAAACAACCCATTAAAGCGCTTATTCCACTTATCCTAGCTAGGTTCCTACTTCCTAGATCCTAAATCGTTTCCGATTTAACCAAGTGGAATAACATTTAGAAGCTAGGATCCTAGCTAGGATCCTAAATCGTTTCCGATTTAGTCAAGTGGAATAACATTTAGAAAGCTAGGATCCTACCTAGGAACCTAGCTAGGATAAGTGGATTAAGCGCTTTATATATAATATACCTCATGTGATGTGAACTGTCAAGTTGTATGAAAATAGATATTTATCCATTTTCATCAAATTTATTATATTATACAACAATGACCGTTTAGTGTGAACCTTACAAAAGCGTTGTTTTTTTTTTAAGTACCTAGGTTTATCGCCCATAAATTTGTCCGTTATAATTCAAAATGTTTTGAGCTTTGACGGTTGACTTGACAGTTAATGTAGTTGTCAAAATATTATCATGAAAACCGATGCGCGACGCTTGTATGTTTTCTTGATGTTTTCGTGTAATAATTGCATAAAAACCGTGCTTATTCATTATTAAAACTATAATAAATAATAAGAAAGTGACTTAAAGCCCCTTTAAGCAGTGTACTGTGCTTTAAATTCATAGCAAAATGTCTGACAGTGACGACAATTTAACCCAACACACCATGTTCGAAAACGAAAACACTGTAAGTTTTAGCAATAAATTACTCCATTCTATTTATAAAAAATAAATTATAGATAATATTTAATACTAGATAAATACTACAACCTAAAACTGTGAAAGGAAATATTATGTTTCTGTCAACACAAACATGGTTTACCCAACTTGTAAACATTTTTTTATTTCACAAATCACAGTTAATATTTGTTTCTTTTTATAAGTTTTGTGATAAGCAACATTTTAATTACTATAAGTTTTATAACATGCAACATTATTTCAGATATTACGCGGGCAAGGCTCATTTTTCAATCAGAGGTTCAAAAACTTGGCATCGTCAACACATACTTCAATGCTACAAAATTACAATAGTGGATATGGTTTCAACCATAGGAGCATGCTACCTATAAACAGGAGAGAAACATCGCCAATGTCTTTGAGAAGTGTGCCTGACTTTGGTCATAATTATGAGAACTCTTATTACTCAAGAGGTAGAGCTTGCGAGTCTGTCATCAATGGGAGAAGCCAATCTCCTGGATCCGTAGGCAGCATGGGTAAGTTAATGTAATATTTTCCCAACATTTGGTTAAGATTTCGAAGAATTATATCTGTAGAATGACTGGCTTAGCTATATTGTAAACAATTTGAAGCAGACGAGTTCATTGATGTAGATCAGTCTATTGCAATTTGTGCACCAGCTATGGAGGATGGTATTGTACGTGAAGTTCAAGAGGAAAATGAAAACGAACAGGAAGACTCGGAAGAACAATTTACAGTGCCAACTTTGATTGACGGTCTCAATGCTGTTAGTGTATTACGAAAGATTGTTCTTTTTAATGAACAGTTCCACATGTAGGGAAAATGTGACGATACGCTGATTAAAATCCAATGTGAATTACAAAATGTGTATGCACAATAGAAGTGTTCCAAACAAACTAAAATTACAGATTTTATGCACACAAAAATGATGGAAAAATGATATTGTTCTTTTATAATATTATGCGTTTGTATTGAAGTAAACAAAATGTGGATTAATTTCCTACATTAATATACATCTTATTTTTCCTATTAATACCTGTCACTGGTTATTACAACTATCGGTTTTTACGACTTAATATGAGCAGTCCCTTCGATGTAGTTATAACAGATTTTGACTAATATTAATCCTTCAGTACCCGCGCGAGCACCGGTGATCGCGAGAACAAAAGAATACAATGGGAATTCCTAGAACCTCCGATCAAAGGATTAATATAATAATAAATAATATAACATTTTGTACATTATTTAAAATATACTATAGACTACCTACTAAATTTTAAAGTTAATTGAGTATGTCAATCTTTAATTTTTGTACACTGTGAGGTGTAATTAATATTGTTATTGCATCTTATGTATGTATACAGTACATGTACTCATTTCAAAATAAATAATTTGCTAATTTTAATTTAATTGTTTCAGATTCAACCACAAGTGCAGTGTATGTTGCACAGATATTTAAAAATATTAAATTCAATAAATGTGATAGGAGCATAATCTATGAAGCATTTAATAAGTACTTCAGACACAGAGATAGAAGAAGAGTTGGTAAAAGGCGAAAGCTAAAACTGTTTATAAAACGTAACCGACGCAAATCAGATGACTCCGGTGATGAGGGTAGCAACTCGTCAATGAGCAGTGATGATAATAGATCAGTGAGATCTGCTATACCTAAAGAAAGTGTACTCAAACCCAGAAAAAGGTCAAACAGAGCTGAAATATTAAATTTCAGGGACACAATGAAAAAAAGTGACATGTATACAGACTGTACAGAAAATATAAGAAATAGTTCACTCAAAAATATGTTTAATGACAACCGTGCAAAACCCACCCTTAAATTATTAAATAATGTAAGAGATGTGAGAAAGGATTGCAGTGCAATCAACCCCATACCACAAGAAACTGTTAATCGGTTTCAAAGCAATACAGGAGCACAAAGAGATAGATTTACTAAAGGTTTTTCATTACCATCAGAAAGGTTTAACAGATCAGTCATGAGACCGACATCAAACAAGAACATGCCTTATAATTTAGAGAAAAAATCCCAGAATAATCCAAGAAGCGATGATTCTGATAGTGATGATGATATTATTCCAAATAAAACTGTGCTGAGTGTAAATAATACAAGCCGGAAAAGGATGCTCGAAAACCAAGAGACTACAATGTTGTCAAGTGAAAAAAGAAATAAATTATCCTGTGACATACCCCTTACAAATCCAGATGACACTACTTTTAAGAAACCTCTGATGCCTGTAAGAAGACCTATCAAATCTAAAGCTAACTTTCTTTCTGGACCTGTTTCATCTAAATCTAAGTATCCATTACTGGGTTTCTTATCATGCTCTATCAATAAAGATAATAATAATTTGAATTCAACTAAAAAACCTAATGAAACTATATCTGAGAATGTTTCTGTTCAAAAATGTGTGGATAATCAGAAAGTAATTGATAGTGATAGTGATGACATTTTTACACCTACTACAAATACTCAAAAACAGAACCAACCTGACAATAAGGATAGAAATGACAACAAAATATCTCCTCAAAATAAAAGAAAACAAGCAACACCAGCAAATGGTAAAAAAATGAAAAACCAAAAGAGTCTACCTGATAAAAGTCCCCAAGCAAAGAATAAAGAAAAACTGTCACGTGTAGAAAATACTACAGAAGAAATATTAATTTCTAAATCAAAGCAACCTCTAATTGGTAATGTTGAAGTAATTAATCCCATAACAAGCAGTAACAAACTAGCAACAAAACATACTAATAATGAAAAAAGTAGTGAAAACAATTCAGATAATCCACTCTCTATTACTGACATGTCTATGAAGCCTAGCTTCATAAAAAGAAAATTGTTTACTCAAAAACTAGACATAGCCGATGAAAAAAATGATAGTTTAGTAGCTAAAAGTCCGCATCCTAAAACCTACAAATTACGAGAGAAAAACAAAGTTCGTAAGTTAGCTACATCACAATCCTGTCTCAGTCGCGATATCGCCGGTGGGGATACTATGATTCTGGATTTGATTCATAAAATTGTACCAGCCAATCAGATGAACATGACCTCTGCTAATCACAAGACAAGAAACAGCCAAGAGAATGAAGACAGGTGGGACGTAACTTCAGTTATTTCAATGTGTAACAAGACTGTAGAAAGTGACACATACACAGATGAAGATATATTCCAAGAACATGGCCCTAAACATAATGAAAAGCCTCAAAAAAATAAAACCAACAAAATTTCTGATAAACAGAAGGAGAATGTACAAAAGAATGCTGCACCTGTTCACGACAATTTCTACACAAATGATAGTATCACAAGTGGTATGTAATATAGCTTACTATTTTCAAGATTTCTATTCGAAACCTGTATAATAGCTACTAAAATAATAAATATTGTTGTTTTTAATTTTAGGTACTAATAAAACAACAGCTGTAAGATGTGCCAATGCATTTTGGGATACAGATTTTGAAACTGACTTAGAAGACAGCATGAGATTACCAATGAGATCTCCAGCGAGAAATATTGGTGAGATCTTACATTATAATACGCTAGAAGTTGCCCACAACTTAAATTAAAAAACAAACGATAACATTACATTTTCCTGCAGCATACTACTTGCTAGGCTACTTAGCATATATGTCCCTGTAGTATTTGCCAAAATTTTTTAAAATCAGTCCAGCAGTCTGGGAGTTAGTGTGTTGCAAACGGATTTTAGCATTCTATAGTGTCAGCATGCTACATAAAATAAAAGTATTGTATTTCTGAGTTCTGACAACAATATCTAAGTACTAAATGTAAACTTTTTTAATTTCTAGTTCGAAAAAAGGAAGCCCAAAACAAGGAAAACATACAAAAAAGTAATGTAGCTGATTCAAACCCCAATAATCTACAAAATACGAAAAATTTAATAACCAATTGTAAAGTTCAGCTTGTAAAACAAAAAGATGATATTATAGTGACAAAGTTATCTGAGAAGAAAGGTAAATCTGTGAAAAAGGGGTCATCCCCCAAAAAAGGCAAATGTGTAGAGACGAAAGAAGAAAATAATGCCAATAAAGTTACTAAAGAGAATAAGTCAACAAAACTGTCACAGAAGAATGGCAAATCACCCCCCAAACAGGACAAACATGCAGAAACAAAAGTGAATAATGCCAAAAAAGAGAGTAAGGAGAGTAAGACAAGGTCAACAGATAAGAAAGGCGAACTTGTAAAAAAGGCATCACCCCCAAAAAAGGAGAAAGAAATAAAAATAAGAACTTCACCAAGAACACCAAAGCTGGGGGTTAAAAATGTGACTAAAAATGGTGACACAAAACTAAACAATGAACCAAAAAGGCAACCCAAAAACAGTGCAAAAAAGGTTTTACAAGAAAATAAAATTATTAGTACAATAAGAACAAGAAAACAAAAATCTTTTCTCAATGATAGTTTAAATTCAAGCTGTGAGCGCAGTATTTTTACGCGAAGTTTCACGTTACAAAATAAACAACGATTATTATGACTTTCTAATTATAAAAAACTATAATTAAGTTTTTAAACTTGTTTTAGAATCATAACTAAAGCAAGCAAATTATTTTCATGAAACTTTCATGACACGACTTGTTTTTTGTGTACAAATACTTAAATACTGTTATGAATATAAAATAGAACTCAAAATATACTAAAAATCTTAACATTGTCTAGTATATTTGTTGTTGCATTTTTATATACATACTTTTTAAAGTACCATTATTTCTCTAGTTAGTCTTCCTACTTTTTTCTTTATATTATCATGTAGGAAAAGAAATAAAAATATTATATTGTGCTATACATACTTATTACTTAGAATGATGTTGATGTTATTTTATTTGATCATGTATGTTAATTTTAACCATATAACAGAAAATGTTATATGGTTGGAAATGGAAAATTGATTTCACAACAATAAGTATGTAACATAAGTTATTTATAGGTCTACCAGAATCTGATGGCAGTTTTTGACAGCAGATTTTCAAAAAATATCCTTGATCATTGGATAAAATTTTATATGTATTTGCATGTTTAACACACAGAATCAGCCGCTATAAGAATAAAAAAGGATCAAAATGTTTTATTCCAATTACCCTGGTATTGCTAGAGTCCATTTATTTTCTCACTTTTTTCCATCAGATTCTGGCAGACCTATAGCTTTAATTTTTTGTGTGTACCTAATTATTTGCCTTTAGATTGCCTCTTTTGTGTCTTTGTGAATAAATACTGCATTTTTTTTATTATGCCATTCTGTTTATTTTTATCAATATACTTACAACTCGGGCGAATTAACTTAACCCCTGGCTCAAAACTTTATCCCCTCTCGCTTCCCCGCGCGGCGCCCTGCTCTCGCCCAGCGACCAATACCGTTAGCATAATATTATTATCTGTTTTAACTATATATGTATTTCAATTTTAAAGTATTAATATCTTAATATTTTAGTCTAGACATACTATCATATTATGTTGTTACATATTTTATTGTAGGTATTATCACTGTAACAAGGTGTTATAGTTACCTACACAATTTATTATAATATATCACAATTTATTTTCCCTGATAAAACGCGAGGGACAGACATTTCTATACTCCACTCGGGCTAGCTTGTCGCTAGGGGGTCAATGACCGCTAGTGACAAGCTAGCCCGAGTGGAGTATACAATATGTCATTATTATGCATAATTTTAAAATTAGTAATATTATATTGAAGTACATGTTACTTAAATATTGATTGAATTTAATAGGAATTAAAAATAAACTTTTTTCACTCGGTACATATGAAAAACGTCAATCGAACGGTGTCTAGTTAATTCGCCCGAGTTGTAGCTTATATTTTAGAAAAAAAATCGGCCAAGTGCGAGTCGGACTCGCGCACCGTTATAGAGCGAAAGTAGGAAAAAATTGATTTTTTGTATAGGATTATTTTATTTTAATTTTATTATCAAATATTAAAGTACACAGTCATACTTCGTGCAAATTTCGAGTGTCTACAATCTACATGGTTCCATTATGAATTACGAGCCAAAAAGGCCAAAAAAATCACGTGTGCTGCCCCCCTTTTTTGTTTTGTTTTTAATATATTTTGTTGTTATAGCGGCACCAGAAATATACACAATCTGTGAAATTTTCAGAAGTCTAGCTATAGCGGTTCTTGAGATACAGCTTGAAGACAGACGGACAGACACCAAAGTCTCAGTAATAGGGCCCCGTTTCTACCCTTTGGTGGAACCTTAAAAAGAAGATTTTCATAAAAGATCTTTGTTATTTATCTTTATTACCTAACTTCTCCAGTTTCCTGCCTCTTTGTTATTCAACTTTGCTTACTGTGTATGCATCTTAGACCTTTTTAGGGTTACGTACCAAAATGGTAAAAACGGGACCGTATTACTAAGACTTTGTTGTCTGTCCGTCTGTCTGTCTGTCTCCAGGCTGTATCTCAAGAACCGCTATAGCTAGGCTTCTGAAATATTCACAGATTGTGTATATCTGTTGCCGCTATAACAAATACTAAAAACAAAATAAAATTAACATTTAGGCTGTGTCTCCACTAAAACGGAACAGAGCTTAGCGGTGCCCGAATTGACCAATCACCATGCTCGAAATCTTCGCTCCGCTCCGCTGTTATTCCGCTGGAATAGCACGATTGGCCAATTCGGGCACCGCTAAGCTCCGCTCCGCTTCAGTGGAAATACAGCCTTATGGGGGTCTTTCATACAATAAACATGATTTTTTTGGCCTGATTTGCTCGATATCAAATATTATGTCAACAGGCACTTGAGGTTTTCACAAAGGCTTTAATTATATTATGTCTACTTCAATAATTAATAATAATATTAAAATAAAATAATAAATTTTTAAATTTTAGTTTTTGTACCCCATACAAAACACAATTTTTGGCCTATATTTGCTCTGTAACAGTACGGAACCATTCGCGCGCGCGAGTCCGACTCGCACTTGGCCGATTATTTTTCTATCATTTCTGTTGACTATGAAAACAATAACCATATACATTATACATAATAATGAGTGGCACATTAGTCTTTTTACAAACTCGTATAGGATTATTATACTTTCTTCTTAAAAGATACTGCATGAGACTTGAGCTAGCATCAGTTACACTATTAGTTATTACTTGGAAATTATTATAATAGGTATGTATGTATAGTTTAAAATGTAAATAAATAATACAAATTACATTTTAGTAATTTTTCTTTTATTTTTTAAGAAAATATCATTTTTTGGTAAAGAAAGAGGAGATAGTTTTGGAGCCGCTTGCAGCTTTTTGTCGCGCTTTTTCTTTAGCCGTTAATGACTTTACTGATTTTGTTTCTGGCGACTTAGTATTAATGAAATTAATGTTTTCTTCGCCATTATTCTCGTATTTTAACTTTTTAGAAACACTGTTACCATTTTCTTCAGTTTTTCTCTTATTACCAACAGTTTCAATTGTCTCGGCAGGAAAGTTAAAATGTTTTTCTAGCTGACCACCAAAATAATCATCTAGGTATTCTGATACTATTCCAAATGCATATTTTAAATATAGCTCTGAAAAAAAAAATGTACAGAATTATGTGAACTTATTACAATAAGTATAATAAATAATTTGATAAATTAAAAACTTGGTTATATTGCCCTCTGCAGTAATGCCCGGTCCCCGCCTGTGTTTTATCTTCACGAAGCTTCGTGCTAAGAGGCGATACAATTGGACAATGCAAAAATTTTCCAATGGTATCGTCTCATCATAGCACGAAGCTTCGTGACGATAGACACATGTGCGGCCGCGGCATTAGAGTTAGATTTATAATGTTGCCTTAGAGCGCTTACAGACGAACGGCACGTGACGGCGGCAGCCGACGGCACGTGTTGGCGACAACCGACGACAGTTTAAATGACGCTTGCAGTTGTGACGTACCGCGGAAAGGTACGCCTCCACAGACTGGTATCGTACGCAACGATCAATTTCTCGCATCAAAGGTAAAGCGTCCAAGCGACCGATAATTTTTCACAGTAATTCCACTGTATTGGCAGCGTACGGATTACCGACTATGTTTATCTCGGAATTAGTCCAAACAAAGTTCCCAAGTCAAAATTTCTGCTTTCGGCTTTTCCATCTACACCTCCCTTTTGAGCATTTTTTTACTAGGCTAGCCGGTGGTAATCCGTACGCTGCCGATTCAGTAGACGTACTGTGAAAAAAATATCCGTTTGATGCGAGACGGCGCACGTCCGTTGCGTACGATACCGACCTGAGGACGCTTACCTTTAAGAGGCCGGGTACCCTTGGAATTTCTCATACAAACGTAATACCAAAATCATTTTCACATACGAAAATATTTAACATGTTTGAGTTATTTTTCAGTTTAGAATAGTAATTACCTAGGTTCCTGCACAAAAATTTACTTCAAAATATTTAAACACAAAAAAAAATTGTTTTAATTTTTTTTTAGTAAATTTACTACCAAATATTTAAATACTAAAAAATATTTTTACAGTTTAAATATTTTGTAGTAAATTTACTATTTATTTATATATTTTTTAGTGTTTTACTCTATTTTTTAGTGTTTCAATATTTAGTAGTAAATTTACTAAAAAAAATTTAAAACAATTTTTTTTTGTGTTTAAATATTTTGAAGTAAATTTTTGTGTAGGAACCTAGGTAATTACTATTCTAAACTGAAATATAACTCAAACGCAACAAACGTTAAATATTTTCGTATGTGAAAATGATTTTGGTATTACGTTTGTATGAGAAATTCCAAGGGTACCCGGCCCCTTAAGCGGGGAATTCACTACCGGGCTGCCCGCGGGCCGCCCTATTGAACACACACAGAACAGGCAAGTCAGTCGAATAGATAGAGAGCTGCAGCTCGGTCGTGGACTCATGGACTCGATATTCTTTTTAACCGACTTCCAAAAAACGAGGAGGTTATATGTTCGGCTGTGGATATTTTTTTTTTTTTTTAACAGATGATAGATCAGCATCGGCATTGATTTCTTTGGATTTTTCAATAAGTTTGCTGTAAGCGGCTTTATGTAGATCGGTGTTCATGTAATCCTTGCTTTTATAACTTTCCACAAACAAGGATGCGACCGGTAAATGGAAATAAACGAATGTCAAAATTGTTTTTGTTGGTTTTTCTTAACTTTAATGTTTGTATTGTTTACAATAATATGTTTTAAAATAATATTTTATGTGCACTTCAGTCGCTCTCCAAGGCGCAAATGACGACGGGCCGCCCGTTGCGACCATTCATGTACAGACTTGCCCGTGCCCGCGCGGGAAAAATGCGATCTCGCGGGCAGGCTGCGGGCACGGACCGGCGGGCATGTCTGTGCCCGTACCTAGGAATTGACGAGCAGACATGCGACAGACCTGCCTGTGACGGGCGGTCCGGTAGTCAATTCCCCGCTTAGGCGGTACGTCACATCTGGGGGCCTACCACCACCTCTACTAACCGACACCGTCTAGCGATCTTAAAAAAGTTGATATTTCACAGCGGATTTAACAATGTTTTGTATTTTTTACTGTTTTTTATACTGTACTCGGCGAAACATGGCGGTAGCGGTCATTGACGCCCCGTTAAAAACTTGTCATTTTCTATACAAATTACAAAGCTGCGATTGACAACATCTGACACTTCACTGTCAATCGCGGTTTATATATAGAAAATTACAAGTTTTTGACAGGGAGTCAATGACCGCTAGAGATAAACTACGATAACATGGCGTGCCCCTCCAAATTACTGTTTCAATGTGAAAGAGTTTGTATGTAGTAAGTATTCAACCAATCAAACAGTTTCATTTTTGGCCTTAAGAAATATATAGAAAGCAGTTGCAGTGGCTCCCTATCCGCTTTCGTAGGAATTACCGTTTACTGTGTTTCCTATTCAACATTTTATTTAGTCCTACATCCCCTTCCTATTTAAAAGAGCGCTTCTCCTTTCCCAACTTGCTAAATTCATCCTGTAGATCCTTTAGACGCACCCTTTTAGATATCCCTCCTCATCGTACTGACTTCTTTGCATACTCCTTTACAGTTAATGCCGCTAACTTTGGAACTCCTTGCCAAGTCATATACGTGAATGTGAAACTCTTGCACTATTTAAGAAAAGACTGTATGAGCACTATTTAAGCTTCTCCTAATAATGTCACCTACGTCAACAAACCCCTTAAGTACCTTAGATAATACTATAAAATATTATTATTTGAATATTTGTGTATTTGTATATTTTTAAATATATTTTGTATGTATATTATTGATATAATTATATATTAGTATTACATTCATATATTTATAGTTTACCTTTATATTACTTAATTCATGATTATTTTATTTTTTTAAGTACCTAATT
Source organism: Polyommatus icarus (assembly GCA_937595015.1). Classification (NCBI taxonomy): domain Eukaryota; kingdom Metazoa; phylum Arthropoda; class Insecta; order Lepidoptera; family Lycaenidae; genus Polyommatus; species Polyommatus icarus. The sequence goes on along the minus strand of OW569328.1, from coordinate 15,585,879 downwards.
ATAATTATTTTTTTATCTAAGACTCAATTGTTGTGTGCACTAATTATTGTTACCTTTTTTTTCTAAATTTCCTGTAGCAGGTCTACTGGAAGAGATTCCAATAGGAATTTGTACCAAAAATATATTTAGTTATAAGTCTTTCACTGTAAATAGTTTTGTGTACATTAACTATTAAATAAAATAAACAGTACTCGTAATATTTCACTTAATGTCACTTATTACCAAGATTTGTTGGTTAACTAATCATAACTAGCCGACCGCGCAAGACAACGCACATCAAACGTTTTGACAACGCACTTCAAACGTTTTGAATTTTGGAGGGGCGCGCCATGTTATCGTAGTTTATCTCTACCGCCACGTTTCGCCGAGTATGGTATAGTAAAATTATATTTGGAAACGGTTGAGTACGGTAATGTTATTGTTATCTTACAACAAAGTGTTCTGGAAACATGATAGTTTTAGGAAAGGTCGTGGTAGGTCATAAAGGTCATGCAAGCGTCATAAACTGTCAACGGCTGCCGCCGACGCCGTCGACTGCCGCCGACACTTGCCGCCGACACGTGCCGTTTGTCTGTAAGAAGCCTCTAACAAACTTATTATGTAAGTACCAAAAACTTTCCGGATTTTTGATTTTCAGAATGCAAGATATTGTCTAAACTGAAATGACGCGCCCCACTACTTAAGTCTATTTAAATGTGTGAGTGCAAATATTAACAACAACACTTCATCTGTGTGGGGGCATCGATTTATTAGTAAACTACGATCTCTGAGTGTACAAGACGGTTGACTAGTCGGGCAATAAATCCGATAACGCTCGCGCTATCGAGCAGCAACTTGTCATTGTATGAAACAATACGTCCTCTCCTCTCGCGTGTTTAACATTAACTAAACTAGTTGGACAACAAATCCGAGAATAACGTTTCTAAAGCGCTTATTCAATTTCACTAAATTTAGACGTCTAAATGATTTAGTGACTAAATTTAGTCAAGTGGAATAACATTTAGTAACTTTCTAAATGGTATTCGACTTGACTAAATTTAGTCACTAAATCATTTACACGTCTAAATTTAGTGAAATGGAATAAGCGCTTTAGCAAGTATAGTATCTAAGCAACTGAGCGACCAATTATGCCCGCTGTACACTCTCGCCGAGAGCTCTCGGGCGAGAGTCTCGTGCGAGAGCCCCTTGCCCGAGTGCGATCATGTACATTCTCGCTTAGTTCAATCGCAGTTAAGAACTCAGACAAGATGGACGAAAACGACCATTCACCATTCACCATGCATCGAAAGATATCATTGTAATCCAAAGATTTATAATCATATTTAATTTTATTTCTCACAGATAATGACTGATAATGTCGTTTATTATTGTTATTTTTCTGTTCTACACTGTCCAACGGCGAAACTAGTACTGAAAGACGCGAGAGTGTACAGTAGTGCGCTCGTTTTCCTCGCGAGACCCTTTGTCTCGGGCGCAAAATACCGACAACGGACCGAGAGGGTCCGAGACAGGCGAGACGAGGCGAGTGCACCCATTTACACTCTCGCACTCGGGCCGCCTCGCTGTGTCTCGGCGAGAGTGTACAGCCGGCTTTATAATAGCATGTTTACGTGTATTGCGTCCATATTTGAGTTGGGCTTGTGTGAGTAAATGCAGAGGTGGGGCGCGTCATTTCGGCTTAGACGAACTCTACTACTATAAGTCTAAGGCCGGCCACATACAGTCGGAATTCCGTTTCGAAATTCTGAGACGGAATATCGATTCGGAAATTCCGAATGCAGCAAATTCATACAAATCAATGATTTTGTCACAAGTAGTTTTCCGTACGTTTTTTGTTCCATATGTGTGTGACAAAGTCATTGATTTGTGTGGATTTGCTGCGTTCGGAATTCCGAATCGATATTCCGTTTCGGAATTTAGAAACGGAATTTCGACTGTATGTGGGCGGCCTAATTGATCTAGTTTCCACTTTAAAAAAATTACCAGGGTCTATATCACTTATAGTGCTGGATACAAATGTAGCAGATGCAGCTCCGGATGTGACGTGGATATTTTTTTCTTTCAACACATTGGCCAACCTTCTGACCCTTTTTTCCAACCAGTCAATGGCTTTCTTTTCATTATATTTAAATGCCTTTATATCTCCCACTTCCTTAAAAAAATATTCAAATTATTTTTACTTCTGAATAGGTACAGTAATATTTTCAGAATGGTGGAACCATTTGAAAATGTTACTGAATCTATCCACCTTGGAGCCAACCAATGATAAGGGAACTAGCACAAGAACAGGCATAGAAATAAGTAAATTTAGTGTGAATAAGCCATGAGCATTCTAAGATTGCTTCAATTAAGAATAGACAAACTTTACAGAGTTAGAGCCAGTCCACACTCCACAGTCCACACGGCGCGTTGCGTCAGCATTGCGTCGACACAGCTGCCATTACGTTGTTTTACATACAAGTAACCAAGGTGTTCACGCTGCGCGTTGTATCATCGCAGCGCACACATAACGGAAAGCAGCCCCCGAGACAAAGCGGGAGGGGGCATTGACGTTAAGACTGCTTCGTAATAACGCTGCGATGACTTGCTCTTAATGTGACGCTGAATTTGTTTCAGTACTTTTAATTAAATATTTGTATAGAAAAAATTTATAAAATTGTAAGCAAGTCAGTATTTATATTGAAATATGATCCAAGTGGCCTATAGTTGGATGTAATAAAAGACATTAATGGTTGTTTTCACCAACTGCCTCCTAACACTGTATTCCATAGTGGCCATTAAGGAGCCGGGTACCCTCAAAATTCTCATACATACATAATACCAAAATCATTTTCTCATACGAAAATATTTAACATGTTTGAGTTATTTTTCAGTTTAAAATAGTAATTATCTAGGTTCCTGCACAAAAATTTACTTCAAAATATTTAAACACTAAAAAAATTTTTTTTTGTTTAAAAATTTTTTTTTTGTTAATTTACTACTAAATGTTTAAACACTAAAAAATAGAGTAAAACACTAAAAAATATATAAATAAATACTAAATTTAATACTGAATATTTCAAGTCCAAAAAATATTTTTTAGTATTTAAATATTTTGTAGTAAATTTACTATTTATTTATATATTTTTTAGTGTTTTACTCTATTTTCTATTGTTTAAATATTTAGTAGTAAATTTACTAAAAAAAAATTTTAAACAAAAAAAAATTTTTTTGTTTAAGTAAATATTTTGAAGTAAATTTTTGTGCAGGAACCTAGGTAATTACTATTTTAAACTGAAAAACAACTCCAACATGTTAAATATTTTCATATGAGAAAATGATTTTGGTATTACGTATGTATGAGAAATTCCAAGGGTACCCGGCCTCTTAAGAGCACATCCTTTAAGATTTCACAAATTTTTATGTTTCATCTATGTCTTTAGGATGTAAGAACTTTTAGAAACATAAGTTTTGCCACAAACATTATTGTTTATAAGGAACATTGAACATGTACATGACCCAAAAAAAAACTGCTGGGTATTTATACTTAGCAGTAGGAGGCGGTTGGTGAATACAGGCATAGGATTTTAAACTTTAAACTGGTAAAAACAAGATTAATAATAATAAGTACCTTAACATCAGCTACGTCATCCAATCTTATTAAATCTAGGATTTTTGTAAACCCCTTTTCAGACAGCAAATCTTCTAAAGGTATAGCTCGGCTCTTACACTGTTCCTTCAGCCTTGGTAGCACTAAAACAATGTTCAATTAGCTACAAATGAAATCGTAAATAGGATTAATCCTTACTACTAAGTATATATTATGCAAATTATTTCATTGTTTTTAGGTTTATGAAAAAAGGGAACAATCAGTGCCAGTGTTAGCCCTACCAGCACTGTGGGGAGATTCTTTTGGTGTCCTTCAATTCAAATACTTTAAAAAGAGAATTGGCCAGGTGCCCCTTTATATGGTGTGCGGTGCCTCATTTTACCCAGCGCCCCGGGCGGTCACCCAGTGTGGCCCTAGCGCCGCTATTGGGAACAATAAATATTTTGTTTACAAAGGTTACGGCTACATACCAAGAAACACTGGATTGAAAGGTGTCACCATTAGCAGGTCTCCATTGGATTTCACAGATTCTCCAATAAACCATGACCGATATTGTTCGTTGTATGTGACCACTTCATACATATTCTTATTTGATGTGTCTACGCAGAACTTACTGGGCCCTCCATGAGATGGATGTGGAAGTGTTATTATAGAAAAGTTCTCATTCTTACATAATTCATCTGTAACAAACATTATAGTAATAAATAGATAGATTGGATATAACAATAACACAATGCTGATCAGTAGAAGGCATGAGGTGTGAGTTGTGAGTTGTGACCTACCCTTAACCATTAACACCCATGAACTGGTAATATGTTTGTTTGTATGATGTTCTGCTTGTGATTTTTGTTGAATCTTCTTTTGAGATCGTGTAGACATGATTTTTAGTTGATTTTAGATATATTTTCACTGCTCCCAAGCTTGTTATTCAAGTACAAGTTTAAACTTTATTTGACATTCAAACTCGTCTTTCATGAAGGCTTTTAGCCATGTTTTTAGCATTCATAAAGGTAAAAAATACAAATATTCTGCTTAAAATTTATTATTAGATTTTTATGTTTACACTTTAATCTAAACCTATCATAATTCTAAACCTAATTTAAAAAAAATTTATCCACAGTCCACAAACTACGGCTGCGTTCCAGATGACGTTAATAACGCTCACGCTCAAGACCTTCGTTTCTCCCGTTCCATTAGCATGTGAGCAAATGTGAGCGTCAATGTCACAAACCCAAGTGGAACGGAATTATGGAGCGTTTTGAGCGCTCTGGCGAGATGACAGTGACAGGTGACAGCTGAAAGAGGTTATGTTAGAATTCGAGTCTACCGCTTTTATTTGAATAATATTTAGGTACCTACCTATCGACTATCGAAATGGATATTTTTACGGCAGTTAGACATATTTTGCAGGTGCATCGGAATAATGATTCAGACATTTCTAGTGGATCTAGTTCAGATGAAGAGTGGAATGCACTTTTCCACAATTATGATCGCGAAAAGCGAAAGTTTAGACCACGAATCAATGACTACGAAAATGTAATCAATCTTTATTCTAATGAAGAATTTAAAAGACCAGGAGAGACGATAACTTAGTATTTTATAGGAAAATATTTTATCTTTCATTGAAAATAATTTCTTTTTAATCGAAATATTTTATTTAATTATATTTAATATATTTCAATTAAAAATATTATGTTTTGCAATGAAATTATATGAAGTTTTTTTGTCGCTACTCGCTCCTGAAAACTTTCCGAATATGGTCTTTGCGATATTGTTACATTAAAATAAAAAAAAAACTAGAACGCCCACTTCGACCCATTTTCGTCGTGGGTCGTTTTGAGCGTTGCCAGAGCGAAATTGATGACGTCATGAGTGATGTCATAGCCGCTATCAAAACGACCCCGGTCGCCAAAGGGAACGGCAGAAGGGGACGTTTTGAGCGTTTTGGTCAAAATTAACGTCATCTGGAACGCAGCCTACATAATATTATCTTCTCCTACTTCTTTTAGCGGGTAATTTGACATTGACAGATGACATTTGTCACTTGACAATGACGTAATATTTTTTTTACGTTACAAATATTATTGCAAAAAAGGAAGTGATGCCTTTTTTAACGGGTACTAAAGTAAACAGAGAGGGATTATTTAAATGCCCAAACGTTTGACTAATGCATAGACTTATAATTAATGTGTTGCCGAAAACAATCCTAGATAGAATGCCCCCAAATTGAATAGATAAGTGAGACTAATAGTATAGTTATAATTCGCATAACTTTCGTTATTAAAATATGGAATTCGAAATGAAACAAATAAAAGATGGTAACATTAACGTCGCCATTGCTACGTCCGACGTCCGTGATCGTTCCTTTTCCTTTTCGGAAGTTCTGCGTTTCTTTGTACAATATTGACTTTCAAAGTAATTTTTAGTGATAATCGGACTACACAGACACTTTTTAGTGAAACACATGTGATTTATATAAATATTGTCGTGTTATAAAGACTTTGTAAAGATTCAATAAACGAAAATCGCGGCCAATGTCAGCAGGCGTGTCAGATCAGGTACTTTGCTTTTACGCATTTATCATATAAATATTATGTGATTTAAACAGTATTGTGATAAAAATAAATTCTCCTTTTCTTGTTTCATGTAATTGGTGTAAATAGCGGATGAAAGGACAAGGGAATCAAGGTAAAGTCGTACACTTCATGACGTTGCAGGTGTTTTGAGATAGCTAGAACGATTCTTACCGGTCGGCTTGCGTCTAATATATTTCGATAATACAACATCAACCCACTCACATTTGATACAGTGGGTAGAAAATTTATAAAGAAATATAAATAAATCTATACTTACAGAGTAAGTACATGATATTTGTATAGTGAAAATTTGTAGTCTTAACAATATCTTGATGAATATTGCAGTAAAATTGTAGGAGCGTTAATGATTTTATAAGAGGATAAGGAAAAAGTTGGCTTAACCTCCCACCAACCTCCCACACAAAATTCAATAACTTACATTCAGCAACATTTTAATGTTAAAAGGGCTACACTGGCTACAGGATAGTTTAAAATATACAACTGTTGCTTGTCTTTTATGTAAAAACAAGCTCATATTTTTAAGAGTAATAATGAGTAAGTAAATAAGTCATATATTTATAAATAGATCATGTTTACAGTGACAAATGTACCTAAGGAGCAGCTAGAGAGTGGAGGAGACGAGTTGGCCGAGGTGTCATGGCGCCATCAGCAGCAACCCTCGTACGCACCACCCATCTCGTCAGCGGCCGACCCCTACAGTGCAGCAGGTAGCAATTGGTTTTTCTTACCTTCTTTTTATTTACCAACATTGCTTCAGCCCACATAGAAATGCTATTTTTAAATGCATAGAAATTGTATGTATGGATGTAATTACATATAACATTTACTTTATTTATATTAACCCATCAGTCGTGGCAAAATGAGACACAATAGCTTTTTCATTGTTATCGCGGACGGATGTGGCTGCTTGGGGCTTCATGAATTAAGATCAATGTGAATTAATTCATCAAACCCCAAGCGGCCACATCCGGCCACGATAACAATGAAAAAGTGTCTCGCTTTGCCATGATTGATGGGTTAAATATGTTTACTTGACAACATATCATATTCTGTCTGACAAGTGAGCAGTGTTTACATTTGTATTATGATTTCCAATAATTTCCTATGAAATCATATTATTATGATACCATTATTATTATGAATTATAACACTGTTACTGTGTGATATAGCACTGATGGTTATACTAAATTTAAGTAGAAAGATAAATAATCATAAAATATCATAAATTTCAACACAGTGTGTTACATGTTTGTTACTTTTTTACTGACAAATAGTAAAGATATATTTATCTAAAACCTAAATTATCAATGTAATAAAGAAATTTCAAGAAACTATATTATGATGTTAAGATAAAATTCATTCATTCATTCATTTTTTCACAAAAGAACACCAGTATTCATACAATATACATAAAAACTTTTGCAAGTAATTTAGCTAGGATCTTTTCTGCAATTTGAAATAAGATTTTGTGTTCAGTCTGTTATTTCTCAAATAAAACATATGCTCTTATTGCATTTTGTTTTCCTAGGATATCACGTGAGTTGTGGGCATGGAGGAATGTTGTTGTTGAATTAACAAGATATAGTTGAAGGGTAAAAACTAAAAACACTGAGTATGATTCTTCAAAATTATGCTTAGAAGTTTATAAAAATACAGCAGCACACTCAATCACAGATTCACTCACACTATCATGCATTTTATTCAATAATTGTTAATCTCAGGACAACTAATTTATATTATTTTTTCTCAGAAGCAATAGAAACCATAAAAAACTGAAATATTTTCGTGGTCAAATTTCATTTCATTCATTTCAATATCTTGACCACAATAAGATTTTTCTCTTAATAATTAAAAGTCAATTTACAAAATAGTATATTATTGTTTCAGGTTATTATGGTACAACAGCACTTCCTTATCAAGCCTTCGGAGTTGGGGACGGAACATGGTCCAGCAATGGAACAGACCCTATGACTTTTCTTGGAGGATACAATCCTCACGATTCCTATGGAATGGATGGTAGCTAGTATTTATTCCAAATAAAACGAGGACTTCTCATGTTTGGTTGCAAATATAAAATATGAATGCACCAAACATACTAAAACATTGACATTGTTTTATGTCCTCTTGCCTTAAACCATGTTCCCAAGAAATAGGTTTAAGAATATATGATATGAATGAAAAGAAACACGTACACAGGTTTTTAGTCATAAAAAGTAGAACTTTTCTTAAACATTGTTGTATGCAAATCAGAACTCAGTAATTAAGACACAATTCAAAATAATAGTTGACATTAATTTGTTACAGGTGTATTCGGACCGTCAACAACACCATTTTCCACAGCGGCATTTGGACAGCCGGCGTCCACGTTTAATTATTTCCCTGGCAATGGAGATTACTCAACGTGGGGCCAGCTGGGCCGCGCGAAGCAGTATGCCGACGACTACTACAGACAGGACGGTCTGTACGTCCCGGACGGCGTCAAAGCGGTGGAGACGGGAGTGCAGTCCCTCTCCCTCGGAGAGCACAAGTTGGATAAGGATCGCGGCCCCGACATTAAGGACATTTCTAGTGCACAACCTAAAAAGATGACGTGGGCGTCGATAGCGAGCCAGCCGGCCAAGCCGGCACCGGCGTCCCAGTTCGGGGTGCTAAAGAAGAAGGGCCCGGGCATGCCGCCGCCGCCGATCGTGCCGGGAAAACATAACATGGACATTAACACTTGGGACGTGGGCAAGACCCACCCCGCCCCCGTCGCCACCGCGCCCCCGCTGACCGATCTGCAGCCGCCGCCGGTCCCCGCCCCGCTGCCGATGCCGGTGCCGCAGCAGACGCCGCCGCAGATGCACCGTGGGCCGCCGCCGCAGCATCAACCGCCGCCGGCTTGGGCTCACGCCCCCCGGGCTCCGCCCCCGCACCAGCCCCGCCCGGCCCAACCCGGCCCGCCGCCCGTGATGCCCGTCGCCAACGCGCCGGCGCCCCCGCCCCACCCAATTTTAGACGAGCTGAAAGTCAAAAACGACTACAACCCCAAAGAATTCGATCTGAGCGCCCCGCTGGCGCGCTTCTTCGTCATCAAGTCCTACTCCGAGGACGACATACATCGTAGCATCAAGTACGAGATATGGTGCAGCACGGAGCACGGCAACAAGAGGCTCGACTCCGCCTTCCGCGACAGGGAGAGGGAGGGCGGCATGGTGTACCTATTTTTCTCGGTGAACGGCAGCGGCCACTTCTGCGGCATGGCACGGATGACGAGCGCCGTCGACTACAACTCCAACTCCAGCGTGTGGTCGCAGGACAAGTGGAAGGGGCAGTTCCGCGTCAGGTGGATCTACGTCAAAGACGTTCCTAATATGCAGCTCCGTCATATCAAGCTGGAGAACAACGAGAACAAGCCGGTGACGAACTCCCGCGACACCCAGGAGGTGCCGCACGCGAAGGGTCTGCAGGTGCTGCGCATCATGCACAGCTTCTGCCACTCCACGTCGATCTTCGACGACTTCATACACTACGAGAAGAGGCAGGAGGAGGAGGACTCGCGCAAGGTGCCCCAGCACGCCCCGGAGCCCCGCGACGAGCACGAGCCGGGGCGAGGATATCGCAACTACAGGGACTACCGCGATCACCGCGACGGACGGGACGGGCGAGACGGGCGCGAAGGTCGGGACGGGCGCGACGGGCGAGACGGTCGCGACAGGGGCGACAGGGAGCATCGCGACGGTCGGGACGGCCGCGACCACCGAGACAACAGGGAGCCCCGGGACGGCCGCGATCCACGCGACCATCGGGACCCTCGCGACCATCGCGATCCTCGGGACCCTCGTGACCATCGCGACCCCCGAGACGTCCGAGACCCCCGCGACCATCGCGACGATCGCGACAACAGAGAGCATGGATACCGTGATCGGGACTCGAACTTTAGATCACATCATAAGGTTGGTTCTTGCAATTGTCATTACTCATTATAATGTAATGGCCACCTGGGCACCTGTCAATTACTGATTCTGCCTATGATATAAAACAAGTAACTTTGATAAACATGAATTTCATTGCTTATGGTCACAGTTTTAACATTTGATTTTTAAAAGTTAATTTAAAAGTTCGAAGTTCAAAATTGTGACCATAAACAATGAAATTCATGATCATCAAAGTAACATATTGGCTGCGTTCCAGATGACGTTAATAACGCTCACGCTCAAGACCTTCGTTTCTCCCGTTCCATTAGCATGTGAGCAAATGTGAGCGTCAATGTCACAAACCCAAGTGGAACGGAATTATGGAGCGTTTTGAGCGCTCTGGCGAGATGACAGTGACAGGTGACAGCTGAAAGAGGTTATGTTAGAATTCGAGTCTACCGCTTTTATTTGAATAATATTTAGGTACCTACCTATCGACTATCGAAATGGATATTTTTACGGCAGTTAGACATATTTTGCAGGTGCATCGGAATAATGATTCAGACATTTCTAGTGGATCTAGTTCAGATGAAGAGTGGAATGCACTTTTCCACAATTATGATCGCGAAAAGCGAAAGTTTAGACCACGAATCAATGACTACGAAAATGTAATCAATCTTTATTCTAATGAAGAATTTAAAAGACCAGGAGAGACGATAACTTAGTATTTTATAGGAAAATATTTTATCTTTCATTGAAAATAATTTCTTTTTAATCGAAATATTTTATTTAATTATATTTAATATATTTCAATTAAAAATATTATGTTTTGCAATGAAATTATATGAAGTTTTTTTGTCGCTACTCGCTCCTGAAAACTTTCCGAATATGGTCTTTGCGATATTGTTACATTAAAATAAAAAAAAAACTAGAACGCCCACTTCGACCCATTTTCGTCGTGGGTCGTTTTGAGCGTTGCCAGAGCGAAATTGATGACGTCATGAGTGATGTCATAGCCGCTATCAAAACGACCCCGGTCGCCAAAGGGAACGGCAGAAGGGGACGTTTTGAGCGTTTTGGTCAAAATTAACGTCATCTGGAACGCAGCCATTGTTGAGGGGACAGTCCTCAGTTGTACAGATGTCGCAGTCCACTGGTTAATTGCAATTATTGTGTTAAAAATTACTTAGAATACAATTTATTCTGCTCATTATCATTGCACTTGTGCAATATTAACACTAAACTAATGGTCAGCTTAGTTAAGAGCGAGTTGTCAAATTTTGCTGTAATTTCTAATAAGTATTACCATCCCGGAAGACGATTGAAATTGAGATTTATTTAATCATTGTATATTTATCTGATACTAGCCTAACGGAAAACACGATTCACTTATTTTGACTCTATAGTTTTATTTTTCGAAATTATGAATATTTTTGGCCTTTCAACAAATATCTGTTACACTTATTTAGTTACTATCATTAAATAACTTGCACTACTACAATCATACACTTTGTAAAGTCATAGCTAAAGGAAATATGTATTAGTATTGTATTTACTTTTTAAGTAATCATCAAAAAACTGTTTTGGGACTTACGACCTTTACTTTTGTGCTATCATTATAGCACAAAAGTAAAGGAAAAGGAGGAAAACCTTGTTACGCGATATTGTTCACTACTAGCTGCGGCTGAAAGTACAATTCATGCGCACACGATTCATGGAATCATTATATCACGATTGGAGGATTGCGGGGTATGTAGGCGGGGCTAGCGTATTTTGATAATTTTGGCAGCCCGGTCTCAATTTGCCATTTAACCAGTAAGAGTGGATTGCACGAACTAACTTTAACTTTAACCTTAACTTTGACAACAGTGCAAAATGTTAAATCTCTGGTTAAAGTTAAATATGGCGTCCAAACACCCCATATGCTCATACGACATCTATCAAATTTTCCGGTTAAAGTTAAAGCTAAAAGGACGCCATATTTAACTTTAACCTTAACTTTAACCACGCCTCTGGTGCAACGCAGCCTAACACACAAGTCGGCTGAACGACGTATAGCCGTGTGATTGTATGGCGTTGTTCAGTCAAAGGGCTAGCTGTTTGATTGAACGGATTTTTTAACCAGTGGACTGCGACATTGACGTACTTTTTGTTTAACCTAATACACGTAAATTTTACTTAAACTTACACTTAAGTAGCCGCTGCCTAAATGATGCCAAGACACTGCTAGATAATGCCAACTATATTTGTTATGCCTTTATACTCAAATTAATATAGTGGATTGGGGCTTATAATTTTTGAGAAACTAATTGGTATTTTGTTTTTCCAGGATCGCGATGGATCCCGCGGCCGCGGGCGTCCTCGGAACTAATCATACATCAAGTGATTGAGAACTGGCTTCTCTCCATAGACAACTAGTACTCAAGCCATGATTGGTACCACATAGCAAGTGTAAGAGAGTTGAACACAAATGAGGAACATAAACTATGTGACTCTGCATAGTCGCTTTTCAACTTGAACAATTATGTAAAAATAGTTATCGTTGTTTTAAACAGTGCTTCACTAATAAAAACATTCAACAAATTAAATGTGCTAAAAATATTTTGTACTGAAGAACATTATTAACAAAATGACTAGTGAACAGAACGTTGTCATAAATTGTCATGTGTTGGTTTTCATCACATGAGTCGTGTGGAATTGTGGACTTTATTTCAAATTTGTGGACTGAATCAATATAACGTAATTTTAACTAGGAAATTCTGTGGTGAGAAGATCATCTTGTGTTATTAGGGACTAATGAAGTTTGTAAAAATAAAATATGTCATCCTCTTTACCGGTGCGAGGGAAGTTTTATATTATACCCTATAACCGGTGTTTGATTCAATGCCAGATATATGAAATGTCATGAGATACCTAGTGCAACTTTTTATATTGAAAGACTTGTAATCACCGGGTGTGGAAGTTTTGTATACAATTTTACAATTACAAGAATTCTCTCGTGGCATCATTCATCTGTATTTCAACTATAATATGTATACTATACAATAATACAACATGTCAGTGTATTTTATCATACAGTATGTCTACTGTCAGTTGAGTTGATTATTTTTGATATGTTAAAGTGAGATAGATATGTATTTTTCTTCATATTTTTAACATATGTACATAATATAATTATATTTTATTAAAGAAAACAAGATGTTAATTAAGTGAAGTGTCATCAGTGTAACGAGAGAAATTCGATATTATGAAATGCAAATTTTATTTGGAATATTTACTGACCCTGATAATTTTTAAAGTGCCTTTTTGTTAGTTTTGTACCAGAATAGTATAGAAACACAATCAAATTCTTAAATATTTTATTTCGATTTATAATTTTTATTATAGTGTAATTTGTTTCTTTTTTTGTTTCCTTTATAAGCATAGCTGATATTCTCAGAAAAGTGTCATCATTTTGTCTTGTTTTAGTCAACTATTGTTAGTATACCTACATTTTAACTATAAACTGTAAAACATTTATTTTAGGAACGGCTTTACAAGCTTGAAATGGCTACTCATTGTGAGAGCTGTTTTTATTTTCTTCATTAGAACCTACAGTGTTTGTTTTTACAATAAAGTGAACTTGTATTAAGTTCAATTGGTATTGAATTAAAACTCATAGACATTGTTGACGATTCGTTATTTTTGATACGAATAAAATATTTACCTCCACAAACAAGTTAGAGGAGTAGACTCGGCGTTTTCACACGAGACACGACACGACACGATTCATAGACAAATATAAATTGCACGACAGACGTCACACAGTCTGTCGTTTGAACGTTTTCACACGACGATTTCTGCGACGACGACGACACCGCATTCACTTATGGTTGGTTTAAACGTGATAAGTAGATAAATGGTCAACTAAATTTTAACTTATGACCTTATACTTACATAACTAAATTTTAACTTGCTATTGGCTACTAAATTTTTTGTTTACAATTTACAAATTTAAAATTAAGTTAACTACTTATCAACTTAGTACGTGTAAACCAGCCATTAGTAGGTACTTAAAAATATTATGTCATCTATTGTTGGGTTTTGTACAATATAATTTTAAAAGATAGTTCGATGATCCTTTTTAACGTCAAAAGCTACGAATAATAAAACCAGGAAACGTAACTCCCATACTAATACAGTTTTAAATTTGGTTCCATTCGAACTGTCATGTAACGTCAGCCTTTATACCGCTCAAGGTCACCTAATGTATGAAAAGTGAACCTAAGGTTCACTTTTTTGACAAGTATTTTGGAGCATGTTTTTTGACGGAGTTACTCTTCCGTAGTTTTTTATTATTCGTAGGTCAAAAGGCAGTAATGTGGCCTGGTTCAAAATTCAAACAACATCTTTGTAATTTTTTATCTGTGCTAAAAACGTGACGACATAGCGGATTGTCGTCTCAAAATCGTCTGTCGTGCTGTGCGGTGTCGTTCCGTGTGAAAACGGTACATAGAAATGTATGGCGCACGGAATCGTCACCGCATTTTGTCGTGTCGTGTCGTGTCTCGTGGGAAAACGCTCTTACGGCGTTTTCACATGAGACACGACACGATTCATAGACAAATATAAATTGCACGACAGACGTCACACAGTCTGTCATTTGAACGTTTTCACACGAGTGACGATTTTTGCGACGACACCGCATTCACTTATGGCTGGTTTACACGTGTTAAGTAGATAAATGGTCAACTAAATTTTAACTTATTACCATATATTTGCTTAACTAAATTTTAACTTGCTATTGGCTACTAAATTTTGTGTTTACAATTTACAAATTTAAAATTAAGTTAACTACTTATCAACTTAGTACGTGTAAACCAGCCATTAGTACTTAAAAATATTATGTCATCTATTGTTGGGTATTGTACAATATATGGCTGGTTTACACATATTAAGTAGATAAGTATTTAACTAAATTTTAAGTTACTTATTGCATGTAAACACAAAATTTAGTAGCAAGTACTAAGTTAAAATTTAGTTAAGTACTAAACAAGGAAATTAGGTTGGCAGGCGGGGCTTGTCACTTGACACATTTCCGGCAGGCACTTCAAATTAAGTTAAAATTTAGTTACTACTTATCTACATAATACGTGTAAACCAGCCCATAGTTCGATCAGATCGTTTTTAACGTCAAGTGGAACGCGGGGCATATTGTATTATTTATGGCAGTAATTTTAGTGGCCTGGTTCAAAATTCAAACTGAACCAATGAACCACAGACAACTTTCATAATATCTTTGTCATTTTTTTATCTGTGCTAAAAAACGTGACGACAGCGGATTGTCGTCTCAAAATCGTGTGTCGTGCTGTGCGGTGTCGTTCCGTGTGAAAACGGTACATAGAAATGTATGGCGCACGGAATCGTCACCGCATTTTGTCGTGTCGTGTCGTGTCTCGTGCGAAAACACTCTTAGGGTGGGTTGCACCAACTTACTTTAACTGTAACTGTAACTGTATCTATAACTATAGTGCAAAATGTCAAATATTTGGTTTATGTGTCCGGGGACGCCATATTTAATCATAACCGTTCATACGTACATCTAAATTTTTCGTGAAAATTTACTATGTTTTATTACAGTGTTATATTTTACCTGGCGATTTTTACGGATATTTTTTTTTTATGCTGTCAATCCTGTTACCTGTAGCTTGAATAAGAAAATAAACGCAACAGACATCGGTGAATTTCTCCAGCCAAAGTTAAGGTTAAAGCTAAAGCCAAAGGACGCCATATTTAACTATAACCATAACTTTAACCTTAACTTTAACCACGCCTCTGGTGCAACCCACCCTAAGGCTGAACTTATTGGGTAGAAGCGATGTGTCATATTTTTCTCCAAAGCTTCGTGTCCTAAATAGGTAGGTACTGTGCTAAGTGCTTATACATAAACAAAACTCAGGTATGCCGTATGGACTATGAAGTAACAATAGATTTTGTAATTAATATCAGCAAAATATATTGTCTTGGTGCAGTATTCCTTCTGTAGGACATCTACTTCATATTCAATGCTGGAGCGCCCTGGGTGAGATTTCTTCGGCGCCCAGGGTGCTGGTAGTGGTAAAAAAGGCCTTTGTAAAAAGGCGTCCGTTTTTGTTTGCCTGAAAGAGCCATTTTTTTGTTTTTTTTTATAGAATAAGGGGGCAAACTAGCAAACGGGTCACCTGATGGAAAGCAACTACCGTCGCCCACGGACACTCGCAACATCAGAAGAGCTGCAGGTGCGATGCCGGCCTTTTAAGATGGAATACGCTCTTTTGCGAGTTGAATGTTCTTGAAGGTTTACAGTGCGTATAGGTCCGGAAAAACTGTTGGTCCAGAGTTACACAGTGCGCGGCAGAAAGTTATGCGAGATATGTGTGGGCAAGCGCTTGCAAGCGCTCCCGCGTCATGATTTTTTTCCATACAAAGGCAAAAATGTTACTCTTTCAGGGGTCCCCGCACACGGCCCACGGGCCACCGGCCAAAAGTCACAACCACAAAACGCCGCTATCAGCATATTTCCTATAGTTTTTATATTATGGACTCGCCCATGGGCGTACCCAGGTATGAGGTAGGGCAGGGGGAAGAAAAAATATACCGTCAATTTTCCTGGCAAATGGGAATTATAATAGAAACGTGTTGTACATACCCTGCGCAAAGTGAAGTGTTGGAAACAAAATATCTTTTCAGTCCAGACCAGACCGACCATCTTCTCAAAGGTATGCCGTATGAGGCATGAGCTGCTCGAGCTTCTAGAATTTCTACAAAATCTTATTAACAGTCAGAAAACTCCACGTAATTATTCTTTGGCCTACGTAAACAAAATTAAAACAAAAAATGTCAAGGTTACTGTCAGACGTCAGTTGTCATTTTCCACATGTCAATGTCATTTGTCAATAATTGTCAAACTCGAGCTCGATTGTTTTCTATTTACGCGGAGTACAAAAATGTAGTAATAAACAATTTTTGTGTTAAAAATAGTGATTTAGTGAATGGCAGCTATTTACCTTTTCTATATTCAAGTGTAGCTTAAAATATTTTGTCAAATCTGTTGTGTTTATTATTGATAAAGTCGGTAATGTTTAGCTCCCATTCCTCTGTCAGTCTTGCACTTGGAAGCATTTTGTTCATTGTAGTTGTGGTCTCGCTACCGACCTAACGCCTATCTTGTGGTATCAGCAAAACAATGTTATCGAAATCGTATCTTTCGTACTAATAAACGATGATAATAAAACAAGACCGAACTTTAGTTTTGATGTACAGGGACTAATGAAGGACACAATTTTGTTGAAGTGCTTTTGTTTACGAAATAATTGTAAAAATGAGACATGCAACCTTACAAAATGCAAAAAAGTGTATCAGTTCAAGTAGGTAGTGATTTTGCCCTTTTTCTGCCTAGTGGTGTATATGAAATTAAAAAAATGGAGCCAAGATCCAGGCTTCGTAAAGTGATATTGTTTTGTCTGCTGCTTTCACTATTTGGAATGGTCGCATTCGGGTATTTTTGCCCAGAACAGGTTAGTTCAAAATATCATTTTATTATTATAGATTACATTTGAAAAGAATTATGATTTTTAACAATTTTTTCTATTGGATCGGACCGCTTTTGTTACAAAATACTCCGGGGGTCTTAAGATATGAGCTTAAAGTGCAAAAAAACTAAAATCTAGTACAGTGGACAGGTCTGCTTTTGTTCCCGAGCTCCTCATTTCATAATTTATGGCACACTGCACAGTAACATGAGAGATTAAATTATAAAAGTAAAAAACATACTTAATCTTATATCTTTAAACGAGCAATTCTTGTATATATATAATTGGAATCTCGGAATCGGCTCCAACGATTTTCATGAAATTTAGTATATAGGGTGTTTCGGGGGCGATAAATCGATCTAGCTAGGAATCATTTTCATAAAATGTCATTTTATGTGTGTTTTTTGAATTTTTTGAATCCCGAGCGAAGCTCGGTCATATAGCTAGTATTATTTAACACAAGTACTTATCTACTACTAAAATATACTTAAAACATTTTTTTAAGGTTTCTAAAAAATTACCGAGAATAAAACACCAATGAAAGTATGCATAGTGCTCCTACTTTTCAACCAATAATTTATTTAGAATTTGAATTTTTGTTTGAACTTCTACATAAAGTGTTTGAAATACTCCAGTTTTCGCAAAATATAAGTTTAAATTTTTGAATGGTCGTAATGTAATTAGAAAAATTAATCCTGACTGATTATAACTTCAAATCATTTAAGTAAATTAATAATTGTTTTGTAGAACCAGGACTGAAATTAGAATTGTAGATATATTTCAAATGGGCTTCAGACAAAGATTCTGACTCATAATTTCCCCAAAATCCACCTTCAATGAGACTCTGTCCGTAACATGTTGTAACAGGTAGAACTTTCAGTTGGTAGTAGTTTCTTAGTTTGTTCATAAATACATAATTATTCTTACTATAATATATTATTGTACCTTTGGTAAAGCATAGGCAAGCTTCACATTTTCAAAATATTTGTGACCTTTTATTACCAAAGGTATGAATTATTACTTGATATTGGCAGAAATAATTGAAATTATGACCTTTAGTTATAGATATTTTATTTATGATCCGAACCAATCATCACACATCTACTACTTAGAAATAAGCAAATTTTCTTTGGTAATCAATTCAGTAACAAAAACCCTTTTTATTTTACTTTTTAACTCATTAGGCCTTAAGGAATTGTAAAACTTTGATCAGTTTGGCTAACTAGTAGGCACATCTCAAATATGCATAATAATTAACTATTGAAATAGAATCACACGACTATTAGGATCTAAGATAATAGGAGGATTAAAGGTAATCAAGCAATAATAATAATTTGTATTCAATACTTTTTATGCTGAACTAATTACTAGGTAGGTAGGTACTAGGTAGTGCATTGTATTATTGATAAAGAAATATCTCTTTTACTTTATACTTACTTATTGTGTCTCAATATTTAACTTAGGTGATTTCTATTCTCTGCACTATATTTGTACTTTATCTATGACAAAAAATGTGAACACACAAAAAATAGTAACAGACAACTGTAGCTGTAAAGTAAAATAAAACTTATTCAATATTTCTAGTGCGGGGCGCACGCAACGCATGCGCACGCGTCGCACGCGCGTTTTTTACATTTGTTTTGGTTTCTTCTAACATACCTAATACTTAAATAGTAAACAAGCATGTCTAGAGACAGTAACTTTTTAACCGACTTCCAAAAAACGAGGAGGTTATATTATGTTCGGCTGTGGATTTTTTTTTATTTTTTTTATTTTTGTATGTTCAACGATTACTCCGCCGTTTGTGAACCGATTTTCGAAATTTTTGTTTTGTTGTATTAGGTTTCACTCCAATTTGGTACCATGTTCACAAAAGTGGTGACCTGATGATGGGATCCATGAGTAATCGAGGGAACTCCTCGAAATTTATATGGAAACATATGGTGATTTTGGTTTTATGTGAAGTGTACTAAGAATACGCTACCAAAAAGTCAAATATTGGGTCATGGTATACCATGGTTTCGAAGATGCTGAGAGAACTCCTGACTCCTTATAGATACACGTTTGGGAGTTTCGGCGTTGTTTTAAGAACAGAAAGCATAAACTACTATGCAATTCATATTCATCATCATAATCATCGTCATCGTCATCATCATCATCATTACCACGTCGTGTTAAGGCCACCAATGTCTCATGGCACAGAATAGATAATAGTACAAGGCATAGGTATGCCGTATGGATATACTAATAATAATAATTATGTACTGTATAACAACACCTGTGCCGTGTCGCCGCGCCGCCGCGCGGCGCGTGGCGGCAGACGACAGAATATCGAATACTTTACTAACTACTTTATATACAGATCGAATACTTTACTAACTACTTTATAAAATTTTAATAGGCAAATAGAATAAAAATAAAGTTATTTTAAAAAGAGCATTTAAACAAAACAAAGTCATTAAGTGTCTTTTTAATTAGTTATACTTATTAATCGATAGATGGTGCACTAAGCACCTATCGATTTGAATTCTTGATTACAAGAAAAGCTGTCAATAATTATGATAATATTAAATATTATGAGTAGCTACGCTACATCCTATGCAAGTTTGTACAATTTTTTATCTGATAGGTCCTTCGATCGTGGAAAAACGAGACACAATAGCCTTTCTATTGTTATCGCAATCGCCGGTGACCGCTTGGGGCTTGAAGCATTAAAATTGTTAAATTACTTAGCACAATATGTTCAGTTCACTGATAATATTATATTATTTTGTGAGTGTGAGTTGTGACTCTTAACAAATTTTAATAAGATACGTAAAATATACGCGAAGATTTACCTACTAGTGTAACTAAAAAGAGTGAAATTATTATTATTTTTAACAAAAAATTAAAACCGACTTCCAAGGTAAAAACAATAATAACATTAATATGAACTAAAAAGTATTAAATAATTTTTACTATCTAATAGTGCCTTTTTCCGAATTCGGAATATATATATATATATATATATATATATATATATATATATATATATATATATATATAATTTTGGTATGGAAGTACTTTGGGCCCCGGGAAAGGTCAGGATACTTTTTATCCCGAAAAAATGTACGGTTTCCGCACGATAATCGAATTTTGGCGCAACGGAGTTGCGGGCGTTATCTAGTATAAAATATTACCACAATATATTATGTAACAATCTTATATATAAAAATGGATTATCAAATGTGTTAGTCGCGCTAAAACTCGAAAACGGCTGAACGGATTGGGCTGGTTTTAGTCTTAAAATATTCGTAGAAGTCCAGGGAAGGTTTTAAAGTGACCTGTGACATGAAGTTCACCGGGACAGCTAGTATATTATATTTTTACAGTATTACTTTAAGTGCAGTTACTGATCATTTAGCCGAATTATCGAACTATTTTATTAACCGACTTCCAAAAACGAGGAGGTTATACGTTCGGCTGTGGATATTGCTTTTTCCGGAACATAAAGCATCTCCAAAATTTTATCCAAATCGGTTCGCCGTCTTATGACAGACAGGCAGACTTTCGTATTTATGTCTGTTATACTGATAACTACGTACAAAAAATACAAGTGCATGATATCGTGTGACCCCTCCTTTAAAAACGCCTTATCTCCCGTCGCAATCTTACACTCTGACATGGGCTATCAGATACCCAACTTAATGAATGAGACCTTCGCAGCTCGCACATAACACGATACAAAAATTGTTCATTATATATTTTTGTATTGTGCTACATACGAGTAATAAATTATATTACGTTACATGGCTTTAAACTGAGCCGTGCTCTTGAAATACAAGTATTGCACGCGCGACGTGAAAGAAAAATGCAGTAATTATTCTCTTTTTTAAATTATCTGAAATCACGCGTTTACGACATGCTTGTGTGTGCTCAATTCCGGCGGTTATTAAAGGTCGACAGATTCCTAATAATTGTTGGTCAAACAAAACATCTCATTTACACGAAAAAAGAGAAAAATAACATAATTATCTCAGCCGTTGACTGCCACAAGTGCCGTTTGTCTGTAAGAAGCCTTACTACCTCGATCGCGGGAATCGCAGACGCAATAGATTTTAAAAAGTTATGCGACAGCCGGGTGCCGCGCCGCTTGGGCATTGACGGGTTCAATGCATTGTCAATATAATATGAAAAACCTTCAATGGAAGAAACTCGGTGAATGTAGTGGTGATGATGATGAAGAATGGGCACTTTTCAGTGCCCTATGTCTCATTTAGTCAATCAATGTTGCTTAGAAGCTGTAACTACGTTCTATCTAAGTGCATTCATTAGATGCTATTTAGATGGAATATTGAAAAATGAAACGAGCAAGACTAAAAGGAAATTTCAAGTAAAATGGCAACTTCGAATTTCCAGCGTAAACGCTCACACGCTGGCTTATTTTAAAAGCGTTGCTCGTCGCCGACTTCACTAATTAATTAAAGAGGGTGGCAGCCATGCAAGTGGGTTTTGTTTTTGTGTTCCCGACCGACGCGCAACGGGGTCCAGCAAAAAAGGTCGCCGGGAACCCCTTTAAGCGGCTTATGTTCCGTTCTGCAAAGGCCCTGCCTCATTACACTTTTGCCTATTTAAAAATGCTTAGGGACATTCTAATGAATGTAAAAATCTTTGTCTGCAATGAATTATTTTTGATCATTAATGTAACTTTTTAGAAGAAGTAGTTAGCGAGTATTTTGGTAAGATATCGCATCAGCAATCAACACTTTGTCGCAATCACGCAGGCGGCTGGCGGAGCATCGACACGAGTAAGGAGTTGCATAAAATTCCACTGGCCCATGATTGCAGTCTGCACTCTTTATGTAAATGCAGTTTAATTAGTATTTATAAACCGACCCGTATGCCACGTAATTCGGTTTTTATTCCTGCATCTTCGTCGACGAACGGTCGATAGGATCCTCCGTATATGGACACCGGCTATACCACTTCCATACGGGAGTCGAACAAGGCCAGACCATTAGCGACGGACCTCACGCCTCCACCCGACGCGTTTAAATTCAACAACGGCCCGGGACCGGTATATTCGTTGCAAAAAGTTCTTATTGTTATATTTATATGGCATTGTACAAAGATGCGCCTGCCCGCATATCGCTATAGCGTAATTTGTCTAGTGAAATATGGCGATCACATCGAATATAAAAAGTGAGATAAGGATGTGGAACGCGAAATCGATGCTAGATTTGAATTAAGCCATGTTTGGTTGATAAAAGTTACGGTCATATAATTTCGGAAATCGGAGGTCTCTAAATGGCGTGCAACCATTTTTAAATATGTTACCTCTATTGCTATCACCCTTGTAAGGTACACCCATAATAAATGTTTTTAGTTCTTCCTACCACTGTAGATCATTTTGTATGATAAAGGGTATGTACTCGAGGAAAAGCAAAAGAAACCCTTAACGACGTTACTTTTTTAATTGTCGTTTAAATGGGTTTAAGGAGAAGGATTTCATTTTATGAAACTAAAATCACTTAGTTTCAGAATGTTACAGTTTATCCGAGATATCAACGTGGATAAAATGCTTATTTTTGACGAAATTTTCGTGGAAAATTGAAACCCACAGAAAATTGGCGCAACCGGAAAATCTGAGGAAATATATAAAGTTTTCAGCTAGGAGGTTCGCCTAGAAATCGCTTAAATATTGCCCTGACATCAGAACCGCTAGAGAATTGCAACTTGGAATACAACTCCCAAGCTTCCGTTTCGGTTACGAGACTGACGGCTTGAAAGAGTGGACTGCATTTTAATGCGGCTTCCGAATATATTGTACGTTTTCACAAAAGCGTTTTATTAAAGTTAAAACGTACACTACACCTGGGGAATACGCCAGGCGCCTCAGCGTTATAAAATCGTTGGCACTGTAACATTGTTCAGACTTCAGAGTTTAGACAGAAAGTTTCTGTTCATACACAATACACATACATGGCTGCTTGGTATTTGTCTAAATTTTGTACGAATTCAAAATAATGTAGCTTTTATGTTCTGTTAAAACATGTAAAGGCTATAATTAGACTTCGCCCTTACAATTTCTTTATAAAGACTCGAGACAGTTTCTCCTTCCTAACTTGAGAAATCATAAAATAAAACGGAATAAATTTCTGACAAATATTTGCAGAATAATAATTATTTTATCAGCCTACAGTGACCCACTGCTGGGCAAAGGCCTCCCCTCTTTCCTTCCAAAGTTCACGATCCTGTGATGTTGCTGGCCACTCTTTATCGAACGCATCCAGTTCGTCGCGCCACCTTTTCTTGGGTCGGCCTCTGTTACGCCGACCAGTCGGTAGCCACTCCGAAACTAGAAGCTCACCTATCTTACCTGTTGACCTATCACCGGTTCGGGAACTAACCCAGAGAAGATTTGTCGAACTTATTAACAACGCGTAACGTTCGCTGTAACGCACTGCATATGAGTCGGGATGATGAGTGCGTCTATATTTAACCCCGTCTGCTTGATCCTGTGCCTTCCTGGTGAGGACTATATTGAGATTCCCGGAATCGTACACACTCGATGCTTACTTACCCTAGATCTTCTAAGTACTGGTCTGTTCTTTGTTACCGGATCAAGGCACATACTGAAATTTGAAGTGATGCGTGGGTTTCTTCCACTAAAAGGGTAATGGGCTTTGTTTTAATCTTTTTGATAACTTTTTAAATGGCGAATGTGTCTCTGCTGGATCTAGCAAATGCTTATTCACCTGTTGCCTTTGTTATTCGTTTCTCTAATTTTTTTGTCGCAATTTAACCCTCGGGAACGGTTGCATTTTCCGGACTTTAATACTATGCTATCATCAAATTCAGATGAGAGTTTAAGCGTAAATAGGTAACAAACATACACACTTTCACATTTTAAATAACATCGGCATGGATACAGTGTGTGTACACGATAAAAATAGTAACTTGGTTTGTGTATCCTCTACCTGTCTATGGTCACTTATTTTTGGACAATATTTACTGCGTCAAGAATTAGAAGTGAATGAGTGATGTTCCCGACGGATCATTTGACTTGTGGCGAGTCTTGGGCCGGTGGACGGTGGACGAAATGTCAGAGGCGGGTATAAATAAAGCAATTATAGCGCGGAAGCCGGCGACAGTTTTTTGGTCAGATACAATTCGTTCGTGTTAAAGTTTTAAACTAAAATGAGCAAGACCAAAATTTAGTGTATTTTTGTAATAAAGGATATTTTGTACTGTTTATTATGAGAATCAAAAACTTTCGGCTTTTCCGGTTTGAGATATAAAAGAAAGCTTTACTTTTGTTATCATTGTCTGTTACCTTGTGCGCTTAAACTGCTGAAACAAATTTAGATATTTTGAAAATTAAGCAAAAACATTACATGGCTAAATAGTTTTTATATTATATCTAAGTAAATGTACGTCTACGGTTTCCGAAAAATCGTGATATATTATATAATTATACAGCTGATCTCTGTGCTAACTTAGTTACGGGTCTTCTAGTCTAGTAACTAAATAGTATACTATAGTTTTATTATAATTTATTTTTGACTTATTACCTCGATCGTGGAAAGACCAGACACAATAGCCTAAGGCTATATAGCTATTGTTACCGCGGCCGCATGTGGCGGCTTGGGAGTTGAAGCTAGTTTTAGATTTTAGGGGAGAATTAAGAATAGCTTTTATCCAGAAGACGATTAGAAACTATATATGTATTATGCTCTTAACCTTGGGAGCCTCTTATTGCCTTACGGTCATGTTACAGTCCCTTATTTGTAAGCCAACTCCCTGGAGTATAGAAGGGTCGACCTTCTGACTCGGCGCCGCGCCCGGCCGTTGTTTTGTCGAGGTGCGGATGCGATTCACTCGTTCTTGTGGCATGGGCGCCGGCAGAGGGGTGCCAGAGGGTGCACTTGCACCCCTTGGGAATCTCGGGATCAACAGGAATGCTTGCCGTACAAAGATAGTTCGTAATGTTTCGGCACTAAATATTATGTATTCAGTTGACGTAAATAAACGGTCACTGTTGTTCGTAAAAAGTAAAAAAAAAAAGAAAACTAAAATCTGCACCCCTTGGGAATTATTTCTGCCGGCGCCCATGTCTTGTGGTGTTTGTATAGAACCTTTTTATAGTTTTACCTTTTTGATAAGTTTTGTCTTTTAATGTCATATTGTGTCAACGTTCATTCTGCAAATAAATATCTTTTCGTCAGCATGTTCTAAGTTGTTTGATTACTAAAATACGCAGATATCTTAGTTCTATTCTACGAATAATAAAACCAAGAAACGTAACTCCCATACTAATACAGTTTTAAATTTGGTTCCATTCGAACTGTCATGTAACGTCAGCCTTTATACCGCTCAAGGTCACCAAATGTATGAAAAGTGAACCTTAGGTACACTTTTTTGACAAGTATTTTGGAGCATGTTTTTTGACGGAGTTACTCTTCCATGTTTTTTGACGGAGTTACTCTTCTTTAGTTTTAGGCTCTAATGTTACATTCGTTTATTGAGTGATAAGTGATAACTGCTTAACTCTAAAACTGAACGGTGCTAAAGGTTTATACAGTACATAGAGTAGGTTTTCAGCGCCTTATTTTGTTAGTAGAAGCAGAGACCAGACATACACAGTGTCTTTACTCCATGGTAGAAGTTGTAATGCTAATTATTATTTGTTCTATAATTTAAACGGGTTATAAGCTTTTTACAATCTTACTGTTTATTAGCTGTGAGTTTTATATTTGCGTTTTATGTTTGCTACAACTTTAGTTTTTACACTCTACATCTCTTTTCTTCTTTCTTTTTGATACAGACGTCATGGACGTATAAGAAAAGGCAGACGGAATCCTACCATACCCAAAACTGTGTCGTTCAGAGTCGGCCAGCTGGCTGTATGTACAAGGTCCGCACGCACACATTCTTGCGCTAGTCCATACCATTTGACAGGCGTCAGAACGTGTGCGTGGCCGACTCTGAAGAAAAGTGAAGACACAGTTTTGTATATTATAACAAGACTCCGTCCGCCTTTTTTTCTACGTTTATAATCATGACAGACGTAATGATTTTTATTCTGTATTCGGCGAAACATGGCGGTAGCGGTCATTGAATCCCTTTCAAAACTTGTCATTTTCTAAACCGCGATTGACAATGAAGTGTCAGATGTTGTCAATCGTGGCTTTGTATAGAAATTTACAAGTTTTTGACAGGGAGTCAATGACCGCTACCGCCATACTGTATAAAATTTATCTGTTTTTAAACTAAGGTCTGTATTTGAGAGGTTGGAGCGTGAAGAACCGACTTGAGAGTTGAAAAGCTTTCATGCTACTGTTGTTTCTTGGAAACTTGGAGAATGTTAATCCTTAAAGCCCGTGGGATTAAGGGGATTATCTCAATTTACTGAATTGAGACAACGAGATGTTTAGTTTAAGGATGATATTATTATAGATAGCGTAGATGATTTAACTAACGAAAAAAAACACAGAATTCTAGCTATAGCGAATCTTGAGATACAGCCAAGAGATAGACAGACAGACATCGAAGTTTCTGTAATCGGGTTTCCTACCTAAATGGGTAGGAAATCCTAAACATGATGGACCAATTCCAGGATCTACGAGGATGTAAATTCGTCAATAGGCGCCTCTCCACGCTGTGACATTAATCATGAATCATGATAGATAACCAAGATTGCCATATTCTATACATATTATAAAACAAAGTCGCTTTGTTCCCTTTAATCTTTAAAACTACGCAATGGATTTTGATGATTCTTTCAATGTTAGATAGCCCATTTATCGAGGAAGGTTATAGGCTATATTTTATCACGCTAAGACTTAAAGGAGCGAAGAAATAGAGGAAAATATGGAATAAACGGGGAAAATTATTTTAAAAGGCTAACTTGAACGCGCTAATCTCAGGAACTACATTTCCGATTTGAAAAATTCTTTCAGTGTTCGATAGCCCATTTATTGAGGAAGGCTATTTTATCACGCTAAGACTAATAGAAGACTCTGGAAAAAACGGGGGAAATTATTTAAAAGGTCTTATCTCGCAAACTACTGGAACAATTTTTATGTTATTTGGCACAGATAAGAAGTAGACCACGTGAAGGATCATAGGCTATCGATTTTAATCATTTTTTCAGTGGCTATATATATTTTTATACCTGTGCGACGCCGGGCGGGTCGCTAGTTAATAATAATTGCGAAGCTATTATAGCTTATACAATAAACGTCGATAGTGGGCATATCTTAGACGAATAAACCCTACATATTTGTAATCGTTCATCTTGAGTTTACATGAAAGAAGCCTTTATTTGGCAAGATGTTGATTTATTTATTTATTAAAGTAATAATTAACCCATCAAGCCCGATACGAGCACCGATGATCGCGACAACAATAGAATACAATAGCATTTCCAAGAATCCCCGATCGAAGGATTAAAACGGTTTAACCCAATTACAATAATAATTAACTACAACGAGCACTATTTTTTTAATGTGCTAAATTTCACTTTTGTTGGGATTTGATTTCGTTCATCATGGCCTGGGTCTACGTAAAGGGAAGCCTTTATTTGGCAAGGTGTTACAATTAATTACAATATAATATTATAATCCGTCGCGCTGCCCGCAGTAAATATTGCATTACCGACAATATGAACGATCCCCACTCACGCGACCTACACATTTGTTCTATTACTAGGGCTGTCGCAATATTACATTCGACGATTTCGCGATAAAAACGGATATTTATTTTCCTGCATGTTCATTTACGGGACTAAAATTATAATATCTATACCGATTGTTATTAAAAATTGTTCGGAGTTTGCCCGAGCCTGTAGCGAGTACATAATAGACAGAAAGCATTCGCATTAAAAATTATTAGTATAGTTTAAAATATTTTTCTTAAATATTTACTGTCATTTCATATGATTTTTTTTATAGGTAAGTTTTTTCAGGTAGAGAAGGTAATTACTGTTACACGTACACTGTCTGTTACAAGGAAGTGTTG
Source organism: Polyommatus icarus (assembly GCA_937595015.1). Taxonomy (NCBI): domain Eukaryota; kingdom Metazoa; phylum Arthropoda; class Insecta; order Lepidoptera; family Lycaenidae; genus Polyommatus; species Polyommatus icarus. The sequence continues at coordinate 15,557,246 of OW569328.1, read as the reverse complement.
TAAGTAATATTTGGATGTTGTTATTTGTAGCCGTAGACCTCAGTCGTAAAAGCCAAGCTACCGCCTACCACAAAACAATATAACAGGACATAATATAAATTATGGCCTGAAAGTACTGCTACTTACTAAACGTATTCTAGCGTTCTAGCAATGCCTAAGTTGACGTTTTTTGTTATTGACGTTGTTTGTTCACAAATAACGTTCCTCTTGAGATGATTAGTTTGATTGTTCGTTTGCATTTTTATATATATATATATATCAGGCGTCCAGAAAAATATACACTTTATTAGGTATAATCGCAGTATACAATTTAGATTGAAAGAAAACAGAAGGATTAAGATATTTTATATCCTAAAGGACAATATAGAGGCAGCCCTATATCAGAACTACCCACTGCAAATTAAGTTAGGATTTATTAATAGGGTTGCGTAAACTGCTGTGGCTGCTATCATAGATTAGATACAGATCAAGGAGTTGATAAGTTAGGACATTTGTTATTATATGCTTTTGCCTACTGCCCGTATTGCCTATTGACTATTGAGCAATAAGGCTAATAAGTGTTTTATAGCAAATGTCTTGAGGCCACTTTAACAGAACATTGTTAAAGTTAAATATGAGGTTAATTCCTTGATATAATAATATTAACCAGAGGGATAATAATATGATATTAAACCCGTCGTTAAGAGTCCGTATACGAAATTTTCCGATTTCGCTGATTTTACAGACGTGATTTAACAGTTTTAAAATACAGTATTTCTATAAGTTTTAATGCACAACATGTAAGATCATAATTTAATTATAATCTAATGTTGCAGCTAGATTTTTTTTTAAGTATCTTTAAATAATCCAACTCAAACCCGCGACAGTTTTGTGATTTTTGCTGTAAAAGGTTTAGAATATCACTGTTTATGGATTGTATTGACGTCTTAACGGTATGAAAAAAATACAATGTACTGTTCAGAAAGTCGTCTATACAATGTTGGAATTACTTTTTACCACTTTCATAATATAAAAAGCCTTTAAAGAACAGAATACCTATAACTGCCCGCTAACTTGGCGATCGTCCTTTTTCACTTGGCATATGAAAGACGGGCGTGAGTGTGAAGAGAGCAGTAGAAAACGGACGCAAGATAGTACGGGCTCTTAAGGGCCCTCTCTCCCTAAATTAGCAGGTCGATTGTCTGTCAGTGCGAATATCGACGTAAATTACATTAAAATAACATTCATAACAGCGCGCCTTGTACGGTGGCGGTTACGACGCTCGCCGCGTCCATGATAGGGCGAAAAAGGAGAAAAAACTTTTTTAAGGCATAATACATATTTCAAAAAAATAAAAAAAACCAAATTATTAACTTATGTATTGCAAAGCAGTAGATATTTTTTATATGTTATTTTGATAATTATTAATAATGAAGGAGTAAAGTGGTTTCATTCAACGATTTGAAGGTGATTTGGTTTTTATTTCTTTATTATGACGTGATACCGATAGAAAAAATATGGCAAAACCAAATTACGTATCATATCATGTAGATTACTAATTATTTTTTTCAGATATAATTTCTCTGTTAATGCCGATGAAAAGTTGTTTCATCTGCACGCTTTTTTCGAAAGAGCAGCCTTAATTGCCCTTCTAATAATTTAATGAGTTTTATTATTGAATTTTGTCTTGGGTGGTATTAAAATCAAGCTGCCCCAAGTAAAATAATTTTTTAACACGATTAAGAAATATTTAAACATGAAACAGCCCCAGACCCATTGCTGATACGATAATTTTTAAATGTTTTGACGCTTCATTCTAATTCCTATCTTAATTGAATGACCAGACATGACTTTAAGTGTCCACTTGTTAACGACACATCTCAATAGTTTTTAAGTAGTCGAGATTCGAATCTCTACTTCTGTTTAATTTACCCTACTGGATCATGATGTCCATTTGTCCTTACTCTTATATTATAAATTCGAACGTGTGTCTGTCTGTCTGTCGGTTACCTCTTTACTCTGGTTCAGTGGTTTGAAAAACCCCTCAACCAATTTTGCTGATTTTTTTTGACATAGGATATTTTTAATCCCGGAAAATGTACGGTTCCCTCACCATAAGTATAAACGAATTTTGGCGCAACGGAGTTGCGGGCATCATTATATCTAGTATACAACACGTATCGAGTACACATCAAAATGGCGCAATAAAATGAAATATTTTTACAAAATTAAATCACTTATTTCATTACAACATTGAGAGGGTAATAAAAGCTCAAACTATATAATAGAAGATGATAATATTCTGATAAACCGCGAGATCAAAAGATAACGCGTGTTTTGAACCGGCATGGTAGGGCGTTATTAAAATTAATCTATTAAAGTATCCTATTTCACTTTCTAGATAAAATCTTCATTAGTTGGCTTAATGAATAACAGTTGGATGAAATGTTCCGAGCTAAGACTTAAAGGTGTACTCTGTTGTACCCACAGACATAGATCAAGATATCATGTTCCCAAACGACGAGCGATGCTCGTCTTTCGAAAGTTTCTTCTTTAGTCTGCTATCAGAATCGGACGTCAATCGGAATTTTAAAAATGCCTAAATGCCTATAAGTGCCGTATTAAGCTGTAGAAATTCAAATAGAAACGTTAGCCTTGATAATGGACACGTTTCTTATCATCGATACGTCACAGTAGGTAGGAAAAAAGTGGCACGCTCGTTTCCATACAAATGGATCGACATGCGGTATCTATCTTGATCTATATCTGTGGTTGTACCGATTAATCTTTGATCTTAGATGTATTGCATAATACAAAGGTATATTGTGCTCATTGAAGTAATTGTTCATCTAATGAAAATCGGTTTGATTCTTCTAATATTATCCCGGGACCTCAGAATGTATTCTGAGCCCGGGACTCAAAGTATGTCCAAAGTCCAAACCAAGCTTATCATCAAAATCGGTTTATTGGTTTAAGCGTTTAGAGGTGACGGACAGACAGATAGAATTTCGCATTTATAATATTAGTATCCATACTAATATGCATAATATGAGATATCCATATCATATTAAATGCAAATTCATTTTTTGATTTCCTTAAACAAATTATCATAATTATTATTGCCCGCGAGTAAGGCTGCGTTGCACCAGAGGCGTGGTTAAAGTTAAAGTTAAATATGGCGTCCAAACACCCCATATGCTCATACGACATCTGTCAATTTTTTTAATTTAAAGTTAGTTCGTGAAACCCACTCTAAGGGCGCATTTTCATTAGTCGTTAACTCATGCGGTATACAGCATACGGGGAGTCTATGACAACTAATGGGCAATGGCGCATTTTGATTGGTCGAGGCATGATCTCCCGCACCCCGCATGCGGGCCCTATCGACCAGTGAAAATGAGCCATAAGAGTGGATTGCACGAACTAACTTTAACTGTAACCTTAACTTTAACTTTAACCTTAACTTTGACAACCGTGCAAAATGTCAAATCTCTGGTTAAAGTTAAATATGGCGTCGTCCAAACACCCCATATGCTCATACGACACCTGTCAAATTTTCCGGTTAAAGTTAAGGTTAAAGTTAAATATGGCGGTAGCTAAAAGGACGCCATATTTAACTTTAACCTTAACTTTAACTTTAACCACGCCTATGGTGTAACGCAGCCTAAGACAGCGGTCGAAGCAACACAGCGAAAAGATTTGATATAGAACAGTGGTTCCTCATCTTTTCAGAGCTGTTACCCCTATGGCCTGTTAGATGGCCTGAGAGAAACTGATTTTACCCCCTATAAAATATTTAAAGAAAACAATACAGTAATAATTAAAAATTAAATTTATTAAGTGTATTAATAGTGTGAATCTCGCTTCCCGTATTGATCGCGATTTTATGAATGCGAGAGATTGCCATGCGGGCCATGCGGCGTACCTACCTACTATTAATTTATTTTAAACATAAAAACATATTTTTTTTCTCTGCCTATTCATCTATTTTAGGTACCACCTCTATTACCCCTATAGAGTATAGAATACCTTTTTTACCCCCGCGGGGGTAATTACCCCCAGGTTCGGAACCACTTATATAGAAGGTCGATCTTCTATTATTATTTTTATGGACCACAATAATATGTTATGTTGTCTACAACTCCGTTGCGCTGGAAGATACTAGAAAGTTACGTATACCGAACATGAATAGGCCATGTTTACATTACAATAGCTAAATAGCAGAAGTGCGTGTTGTGATGTTTTAGCAAACGTTACCGCTGTATATTATGTGCATTGTGCGTCTCATGTTACAACTTACAAGTTACAACAATTACATCAATCTGGCGCCGGGTTACCATGTGTTTATATAATCAAGTAGCTCAGCGGCTCTCAATCTTTTTTGGTGCCGGAACCCCTTTAAGAAGTCACATTTTTGACGGACCCCCAAAAAGTAATTTGTTTTGTCTTTGAATAAATTATCTCCAAGCTGGTGTCTGTCATTTCTAAAAACAGTTCGCTCACGGTACCCCTACAAGCCTTCGCGGAGCCCCAGGGCTTGGCGGAGCACACTTTGAGAATAGCTGAAGTAGCTATAATATCATATTATAATATTATGTCCTGACTCCAGTAGCCCTGGCATGGCCACCAGTAGAATTATGTAAAAGTATAGACATTTTAATTGAATTTTTCGGAACGAAAAAAGATCGGAATGGCACCCTTAGTTTATCTCCACAGTTTGTCTGATATACTTTCGCATTTCTACTGGTGGCCATGCTAGGGCTACTGGTAGCGCACTTTAAAATTAGGTTATTGACCTATCTCCAGTTTCATTCGCGCACGCGAGTAGGAGCGAAGCAGCGATATTTTTGTTTTCGTTACTTTCATTTCATTCATGGCTGAATTTTATTTAGGTGTTCGGTGACCGGGCTATGCCTGTTTACAAGGTTACATAATAATCACTTAAGGTACTTACCTAATATTATGACGATTTAAGGACATACAGGTTTAAGTCCAGTTTGAATTGAATTGGCTAAAGGCAAGAAACATGTCGAAAATACCTACCCAAGTTGTAAAGCCAAAATTATCGCTTCCTCGGAGTTGAAAAAAAATTAAAACGTGGAACAGAAAAATCTTACAACCTAACAAGGTTCAGAAGGCGCGCCTTTTTGTTCCTTAAGCAAATGTTTGTCAAAACAAAACACAACAAAGTACAAACAATTATTGTGTTGGGTTCTGTGAGGATTGGGATTTTGAGATTTACGTAAGTACACGAAATATACAAAACCAGTAAACCACGGATTATATTATTTGCGGTAAGTTGGTAGGTAAGTTTCAGGTTACTGATGAGTTCGCGCGGGGATTAGAATCGCTTGTACTGTCCATCCATGATCCATCCATCATGAATATCCGAAAAGGTAGAGAAGCCGGACTAAATACTCCTTTTTACAGACTAATTATCGTTGTAATACGATGTTTTCCCACGGAACTCAAAACGTCGCTAGGTTTGCATATGGTAGACATTTGTCAACGTTCTTGGGATTACGAATGTAATAGATAAATCGGAGTGGGATGAAAACCGAACATAAAGTGCGAGTCGGACTCCCGCACGAAGGGTTCCGTACCGTTGTATAGAGCGAAAGTAGCCAAAAACTTCAGTTTCTATTATTATTTACAAATAATAACAGAAACAAAAGCCTCAGCGTATAATATTATAATTAGGGCCTGTTTCACCACTTCCTGATAAATGCTGAATAGCCTATTCAGCACTTATCAGGAAGTGGTGGGTGGTCCATAACTTAACTTGACAGCTATAGGAGCGTCTGTCAAATAAGTTGTGGATAACCTATCCGGCACCTTATCAGCAGGCCTAGCATAACAAGAGTAGAAATGGGAAAGAATCGACATACTGACTGATTTAATTTTAATCGACAAAATTGTGGATTTCCATTGTCTAACTCATAAGTTCTGTCACTTTGTCTATTATTCCGTAGAAAGAACCCATTTCTATGGTGGCCATGCTATGCCTGCAGGAAGTAGTGAAACATTCCCTAAGTATCGGTAGACTGGAAGTTAATTTGTTTAGTTTGCATTATACTTGTTGGGGGCATTCTATTTCTAGTCGAGATACCTCAGCGAGCGACAGATATTGTGATACGACTAAAATACACTGACTAGAGGCGACTCATAACTTCATAAGTCATATTATTATGTCGAGCGAAACTTGCTATCTGACGTTTTGCGTAGGCTACAATACATACACGGATACAATGGGTGTCGAATTTGAGGTGATGTGATAATGTGTCCTTAAAGTTGCTAGTGTGTGAAATAATATCTTTCCTTGTTTAGCCATACGTTTTTTAGGGTTCCGTACCCAAAGGGTAAAAACGGGACCCTATTACTAAGACTTCAATGTCTGTCCGTCTGTCTGTCTGTATGTCTCCAGGCTGTACCTCAAGAACTGCTATAGCTAGACTTCAGAAATTTTCATAGATTGTGTATATGTGTCGCAGCCAACTGGTTTAAATAGCCGATCAATCAAACAGCTAGCCCTTTGACTGAACAACGCCATTCAATCACACGGCTATACGTCGTTTAGCCGACTTGTTGACTGCAACGTTCAACACTACAACTAGACGACGCTTAGCTAACTGGTTAAATGGCAAATTAACTAAGCTGACCATTAGTTTAGTTTTATTATTACACAAGCGCAATGATAATAAGCAGAATAAATTGTATTCTAACTCATTTTGAACACAATTGCAATTAATACCTTCGTGATGAATTTCATAATCCCGTAATTTCTCCTCGAAATTCGAATATGTGTTTAAATTTTGATTCACACGTATGTGCCCCCCATAATTTCTGTCACTTTAATAACACTTGTAACGTATATTTACGAAAAATATCTTAATACAATCACAAAACACCGGCTAGTTGACGCCATATTATAAACAAAACGCACCTAGCGCCGCAGTGGTGAGCACTGAACTAATTCAATCAAACGGCGGCGGCTTGAATTAGCTGTAGTGTTAAACTATTCGAGTGACTGACATATTCAATTAAAAAGCTAGCCGTGAGATTGAATGGCGTTGTTCAGTCAAAGGGCTAGCTGTATGATTGAAGGGCTATTTTAACCAGTCGGCTGCGACATATGTATATATTATATCTGTTGCTGCTATAACAACAAATAATAAAAACATAATAAATTAAATATTTAAGGGGGGCTCCCATACAAAAGACACAATTTTCAGCCTATTTTTGCTCTATTGCGTACGGAACCCTTCGTGCGCGAATCTTACTCGCAATTGGCTGATTTTATTTTTCTTCTTTATCATGGCCGCATTTATATGCGTCCGCTCGAACGCGCGGTTTGGCGGCTACACACGAGATCACAAGCAATTATAAAATGTAAATGACAGCGCGATCGCGCCACTATTTCAATAAATCGTTGCATGCATTTGCTTGTAATCTCGCGGTGTAGCCCAGGGGTTCCCAACCTTAATAAGTTTGGGAACCTTTTTGTTCTGAAAGTGGGCAGTAGACACAATTGTCTACTGCCAACTTTCAGAACAAATTATATATTTTAGCGCTCCCCTTGTTTCAATTTAAAATGCATCCAGATTAAATAAATCACCCCCTAAGCCTCTACACAACGCCCCAGCGCCTCCATTTTTTCTTGGGTCCCACAGCCTTTAGACCTTCAGCGCCCACAAGGGGGCGGTATCGCCCACTTTGGGAAAGGCTGGTAGCCAGTAGACACCAAACCGCGCGTTCGGACGGGTACACTCACAGTATAAATCCAGCCTAAGGCTGCGTTTCCACTGAAGCGGGGCGGAGCGGAGCGGAGCTTAGCGGTCCCCGAATTGACCAATCGTGCTATTCCAGCGGAATGACAGCTAAGCGGAGCGGAGATTTCGCTCCGCTAAGCTCCGTTCCGCTTCAGTGGAAACAAAGCCTAAAGCTTTTTGCAAGGCTTGTTTGTAATATGTCTGCTTGTAAATATTTTAGGCATGATTTATACAGTTGTGGTGAAGGTAGTAATGCGATACTTTTGCAACCGCAGAGCTGAACGTCAGCGTATCAGTTCGCGGTCACCGCTCTTTGTCTCGAATTGTTTAATATCCGTAAGAACACATAAATAACTGTGCAATACGGATAAATATGTTTTGCAAACATACATTGACACTGTGCAATATGGATAAAGGTAACAACAAACATACTCCCACGCTTACAAACTTTCGCTTTTATATTATGTGTGATGGTCATAAGAGACACGAAAAGTACTCGATAATGGTTATAATTCTTTGTGACATAAAGTAAGCGTAGTGATTTATAAGTAGGATCAATCACTTATGTCCGGTTTCTGAGATTTTTATCAGGAGTTTATCTAGGTACCTACTTACTAGCGCTTTAGATTGGCTGATGTCAAAACATTAGCCAATCAACAACGCTGTTGAGAAGATATACTCCTTTTTCTTCTGTTGGCAAAATGCGTTAAAAAAACTCAGAAAACGGGCATTTACTTTTTTCTTCTATCAACCCCTAAGTATTTATTGTTGTCTATTACAATAGCATCCAATTTCCTCTGAACTTCTGAACAAACTAACTAGAATACCTCGACCCCAAAACTTATTTCCATCCGACCCCAAAACAATTTGTGGGCTACCGCCTGGCCCCACGGGAGTTGAGTGTCTGGCAAGTGTCTCCGGTCTGACACTCCGAGCCATTACTTTTAGAGAAAACCCCCCTGGGAGTCCCCATCACTCATCAATTTAAATATATTACTTAGGTATCGCACAACTACATATTGTGGGTTCAAACCACGAGGCTCAATTTTTTAAAATGTAAATTACATTAAAGTTGTCTAGGCTTTCCGCCCATTTTTGTCTTGTTTGTTTTTAAATTATATTTTTACATGAGACTAAAGGCCTGTTTCACTACTTCCGGATAGATTATCCACAACTCATCTGACAGGTTGAGTATAGAGTATCTGTCAGATAAGTTGTGGATAGCCTATCCGAGACTTATCGGGAAGTAGTGAAACAGGCCCTAAATTTTGCAGATTAAGCTAGTTTTAGTCCATTTAGACGATTTTTTGCGGAAATTCTTGACGGAACGGACGAAAAACGGATTTTCTTGATTCGGTCGGCGCCTTCAAAGCCCGCGATAAAAGCTATGTAATAGCTTTAAAGACTTATGGCCTGTTTCACCGCTTCCTGATAAGGTGCCCGATAGGGTTATTTGACAGATTTTCCATACTCCATCTGTCAAATTAAGTGGTGTATAGCCTTATCAGGAAGCGGTGAAACAGGCCCTTAGTATGTTGTCACTATAATATACAATTTTATAGTTATTCGCATATACGAAGAAAAGTCAAAGTACACGAAATATATGTCGCAGTCCACTGGTTAAAAAAGCCGTTCAATCAAACAGCTAGCCCTTTGACTGAACAACGCCATTCAATCACACGGCTATACGTCGTTTAGCCGACTTGTTGACTGCAACGTTCAACACTACAGCTAAATGACGCTTAGCTAACTGGTTAAATGGCAAACCATTCCATGGTGACCATTCGTTTAGTGTAGTTATTACACAAAATATGTAATGATAACAAGTAGAATAAATTATTGTATTCTAACTCATTTTGAACAAAATTGCAATAAATACCTTGGTGATGCATTTCATAATCCCGTAATTTCTCCTCGAATATTAGTTAAAATTTTGATTCACTCGTATGTACTCAGATAATTTCTGTCACTTTAATAACACTTGTAACGTATATTTACAAAAACATCTACATACAATCACAAAATACCAGCTGTTGACGCCATATTGTAAACAAAACGCACCTAGCGCCGCGGTGGTGAACGCTGAACTAATTCAAATTGGTTTATTACGACAACAAAATATATAAACCTGACACCGCCACCCCAAGGGTATACAGGCTCCAATTAAATTCTGCTAAATAAAACAAATAAAAAAGCCATGCTAGAGTTGGCGTACGAGACTTTTCGTCTGACCCAAAGCGAAAAAATAAAACAGTTAATTCGTAATTACTTCTTTATTTACCAAAGGAAGTCTTTTTAAAGTCTTTAATGAAATATGTAGTTTTGGTATTCAAGTTTGAACTTATCCTTTTCGATAAAACAAGACATTAGGTACAACATATTCAAATAAAGATACGAAAATGTAGAGTTCATTTTCGTCTCAACAATAATCATAGTACGGGACCTAGAACTATATTCTTTTGATTTCTACGAGTAACAAGCTAATTTTTTGTGAGTAGATTAATTTTGATAAGACAAACAACTTTTTTATCTGCGAAAAATCTTGAAAGTATTAGCTAACAGAGATAGAAAGGATTTCATACTTTGATTTGATGGTCTTAGAATATGGATTTGTAGGTTAATAGTTATATAATTTAAGAGTAGCATTGTCCTACAAATAGAACGATCCATATTTTAGGACCATAAAATCAAAGTATGAAATCCTTTCTATTATTGTTAGCTACCACTTTCAAGATTCGCAGATAAAAAAGTTGTTTGTTTTATCAAAATGAAGCTACTCACAAAAATTTAGCTTGTTAGTAATAAAAAAAAACTTTGTTCTAGGGCTCCCTCACTATAATAATATTAATTTATGTGTAAAATCTGTTAAGCACTGTTGATCTTGGATTGTCCCTATGCAGATGTACCTTGAGGCTTAGGTTATAAACCACAGTATACAACAGTAGAGCATATTAGGGTGCGTCCACATTTGTATCATTTGCGCGATCAGATCTCCGATCAGATCTCCGTCGCGTATCATCGAAGCGTGTCAAAATGATACACGTATCATGATATGCCCCGATCGCTATTAACCGCGTATCTGATACTTGTCATATCAAATACACGCATGATCAGCAGAATGATCTAATAGGCGTCCACAATATGATACTCATACTTGATACGGCGCGGCGCGATGATCGCGACGGAGATCTGATCAGAGATCTGATCGCGCAAATGATACAAATGTGGACGCAACGTTATATGAGTTGCGACTCGCGACACAACTTGCACGACTTTTGCCTTACCATGTCAAGGTCTGTGCTTATTAGGCATGTAGGTACGTCGGTATGTAGATACTTATGACTGGATGGTCGTGTCCTGAAGTATCCTGTGTTATAGTGATCGAGGAAACTCCCGTTTATTGCTGGTACGTTCGGTGGTTTTAGTGTTTTGTTCGCCAGTCGGCGCTACTGGCTAGTTCCAAATTATCATAGTTCCCTAGCTTTACCAACATTCCCATCCAGAGAAGCCTTTCCTCTGCAAAAAAAAGTGTCTGAGCGGATGAGAGCCCGACGCGCAAACATCAAAACCAAACGCGCTTTTGTTCGAGCTTTGAAGATAGGCTACTGTTCCAAACTGTGAGCACCCTGCGGAGTGGTGATTGCGACGTATTAATAGACGAGGGCGGCACTTCATTAGGCCGAACAAACAAGAGGGGAGTTAGCCCGTCACCCTCTCGGCCTTCCCATGAATAGGCTTCCACATCATTGATGTGGACTTTTTCTTTTACTTCAATGTTATCAGCCTCCACACTCCACAGATGCGAACGCTGCTGGGATGTGATTGGTTTTTACGATGTGATTATTGTAATAGGTTTTTTTATAACCTTTATTTTATTTGCTGAATAACATGCCATAGGGTCAGAAAATAGTATATACTATAGATGATAGGTACTAATATGATCTATAAAATAAAAATATGTTTTATTTCTGAGTTTTGAATCAAATCTTTTTAGAATGTCATACGTGATGACCTACCACCGGCGTAAGAAACTCGCACGGGGCGAGTATAATTTATGAGATTAGGTGTTTTTAAAGACATTTTGAATTTACCTAAAAATAGCGTCAGTTTTCCAAACACGCAGCTGTTGAATCAATTACAATTAAGGTACAGAAATTTTATAATAACTTGTGAAGATCGAACTCGCACGGGGCGAGTATAATTTATGAGATTAGGCGTTTTTAAAGACATTTTGAATTTACCTAAAAATAGCTCAGTTTTCCAAACACGCAGCTGTTGAATCAATTACAAGTAAGGTACAAAAATGTTATAATAACTTGTGAAGATCGAAGAGTAAAGGAAGATATCAATTGACCACGATTGATAAAGGCAGCCTTGAGATAAAGCTTTCAATATCAAATGATTTATATTTTAATACGCTTCCTGGTTCCCGCTTCTTTCGCTCAAGTATTTTCTTGGTGGTTCTATTGATCGTATAAAATACAGAAATATCCAATACGCTCTTTATAAAATTACGGCAGCGTAAAAACGTGGATTTGTGGCTTGGATTACGTCGAAGTATGTTTGAAAATATTTGAGAAGTTTAGTAGTTTTGACTTTGAAACTTTAATACTAGTTCAAATATTTGATTAAAGATTCTCTACATATTTGGCCAAATATTTGAGCTTATATTAAGGCTATAATTTTGCAGAAGTTATAAACTTATTGACTTGTGAGTTTGGAATTTTCATTGTTATTTAAAAATGTTACAATAAAATTTTGTTTCACGTTTAGTATTTTTTTATCTAATGAGAATTAACTGCTATAGCTGCATCAGTAAAACTCGTTGCAGTACTTGTAATTAGTACTTAGATAATCTAGACCGGTGGATGTAATTATTGGACTAGTATTTTAAGACGCCATCTGACCTTTCTCGTGGGATCCAATTAGTAGATTCTACTGACCAAGCACTATTTGGCATGCGACAAGTACGTCCTGTCTAATCTTAATGTAGAATGCATTTCAATATTCATTATTCGAGGTAATTCCAAGCTTTTAAGTTTACTCTGTATGCAATGAACTGTGATGCAAACTTCGAAACAATCTTGTCATAAAATACTTTCATGCCATTGAAAATAAAGTTTTTTGTTTTGCATTACGACTTCGAACATATCGATACTCTTATGAAAACGTAGCGTGCGTTAGCCGCTAAGCAAGCTAAGCTTAGTTGCAAGGAATGTGTTTATAAGATCCAATAACTGCGCTGAGCTTGGTAAGGCAAAAAACGGATAAGATTCTGTTGGTTCTTAAAAACACATTTTCGCAACGCAGCTCCGGTAGAAACGCATCCTAACATTACTCTAAATACTCTATGTTTCATTCTATGGCCCATTTGAATGTTATTCAGACGCGCGAATCCGTTAAAGCATTTTGAGTGATCCCACTTCTGACACCAATGTTCTTTTCCAGGTGTGCGCCATGCCCTCCAGGGAGCGGGTATCAGAATCCTTAGCCCTCACGTACGCGGAGGCTCTAGGGCGTCCTTTACCCGACGTGATCGCGCAGCCGGGCCTGTCCTATGACGAGGTGCTCCACGATGATTTCCGATTCGATCTGGACGCACACGACGTCATGGTGTTCCTACACATCCAGAAAACTGGAGGCACTTCCTTCGGAAGACATCTGGTGATGGATCTCGACTTGAAGGTGAGCTGTTTAGAATTTAAAAGGAAATACGAAATAAGCTACACATTTTTATGTTATCTCATTTACTTAACAATGTTTTTTGTCCGTTGATGGAATACGAGTATCTAAAGATATATTGTTCGTGCCTTTTGGGTTGTGACTGCCCTCGGTTCTCGTCTCTTCCATTTAATATTACAATGGATACATTTACTCGCGATAATAAATATGTCCATTAGACCTGAGGTCGATATTTAGGAGTACATCATATATTTACAGCGTATCGATAGCATGTGGGTCGTAAACTCGTAATATGGAAGCTTCTGTCCTTATCAGTGACAGAAAGTTCTTTCACAATACGCCTTATCTTTTTCTTCATGAAATAAGTTGTCGATTTTGTGTACTATCGGGAAGGTGATCGTGATTGACCCAACCACCAGATAAATAAACAATATGGTCTTGTTTATGGACAAGTGAATAATTGAGGAGATGGACTATTTGGCGGTGCTTTTGTGATAAAAGACTAACGAGCGAATGTGTCCTCGAAACGTGTATCTAACGTGTCAATTGCAAATAATAGCCTGCGAGAAAACGGCGTCGTTATCATGTAACAGTCTTGTTCTAGATTTTATCTACTGGATGTGTTTTATTTTTAAATTTTAGAGCTGAATCTTAGAGCTATACGTCGCGTCGGTATGCGTCTCAAAATCATGGCGCCCAAAACTAAACAAGCACCAGAAGAAAAAAAGTACTACCTAGTTGTATTGATTAATCTTATATATATTATAAAATTCTCGTGTCACAATGTTAGTCCACGAACTCCTCCGAAACGGCTTTACTGACTTTTACCAAATTTTATATGCATATTCAGTAGGTCTGAGAATCGGCTACTGGGTACTTTATATAAATTGATATAAAGTACCCAGTAATAAGGTTACAGTAATTTACTATTATTTGTTGAATAAATAATAGTAAATTACTATAACCTGAGACTGATGGCGACCATTGTTTGTGCGACGAGATAGCGATCGCCGTTGCCATGGCGACATACTTATTTAGTCATTTCAATAAAATAAGGCTTATAATTAACTGATCACCAGAAATAGTAACATTTTACAGACAAAAATAGTAAATGACCACCAAAATACAGACCACCATTTTAATGTAAAATGATAACCAAAGATTTAACATCTTAAAACCAAAAATAGTAAATGACCACCAAAATAAGTAAATGATCACCAACATTATACTAGCATTTTAAAGTAAAATGATCACCAAAATTAGTAAATGATCACCAACATTATCCTAGCATTTTAATGTAAAATGATCACCAAAGATTTATTATCTCGCTATCCTATTTACGCAAAATGACTCCAAATAAATCATTGTTAAACCAAAAGTAGTAAACGATCACCAACATTATGCGTAAGCATTTTAATGTAAAATTGTAACCAAATATATTTTATTTAGCAATCCTATTAAAGAGAAGAAGACAGATAGACGGACAGACAGACATCGAAGTCTTAGTAAAAGAGGCCCCCTTTGGGTACAGAACCCTAAAAACGGGACTCTATAATATGTCCGTCTGTCCGTCCGTCTGTCTTTCTCTTGGCTGTATCTCAAGAATCACTCCAGATAGACTTCTGAAAATTTCACATATTGTGTATATCTGTTGCCGCTATGTCAAAAAGTACTAAAAACAAAATAAAATTATTATTTAAGGGGGCTCCCATACAACAAACGTTATTTTTTGGCCTTTTTTGCTCGATATCAATAATGGCAACCGGTAGGCACGTTGATATTATCGCAAAGGCTTTGATTATAATATGTTTACGTCAATAATAAATAATAATATAAAAAAAATATATGAACACATTTTTAGGTTTAATTTTGCTCTATAACGGTACGGAACCCTCCATGTCCGACTCACACTTGGCCGACTATTTTGTTAATAATATGCTTACAGTCATGTTTTGTCAATCGTAGTGATTTATTTGGACAGAAATATCGCATTGATTTGCTCACAAGGATTTGGTCGGTTATGGAAAGAATATTTTGATGAACGGTCATTATCAAAAGGGGTGTGGATAGAACTATGCAAATGACTATACCAAAAAGACCTTGGTTCGATGATGCCGATATGAGCATCCAAGATATTGTGCTGAGCCTCAGACTTCGTTCCGGACATCTTCCTTTAAATAGTTTCGTTTCGTTGATGGGAAAAATTACATCACCAAACTGTTCAGAATGCGACGTGGTGGAAGACGAGTACCATATTTTAATTGAATGTGTCCGGAATGAAGTCGAGAGACATAGAATTCTATATGAATATATAATATTGATGTACGTCAGATAGAAGTATGCAATAGTATTCTTTCTTTTCCAAATTCAAAAGAGGCTAGCATGTTATATAAATTAGTTAAGTTAGGCATTAAGTTTCGGGCATAAATTATTCTGTATGTTCCTATGAGGGTGACATGCTCGCAAAGCGAACAAACCCTCTTTAATAAATAAAGAAAAAAAAGGATTTGGTGATCATTTACTATATTTGGTGATCATTTACTATATTTGGTGGTCATTTACTATATTTGGTGATCATTAACTTTATTTGGTGATCATTTACTATATTTGGTGTTCGATTACAATTTGAAGTGTTGTCATGACTAAAATTGCTGGTAGTATTGCAATTTTAGACTTTATTTTTTTGGTGTTACTTATCTTTTTTTGGTAAACAAGTTTAGGGTATCAGTGCATTTTTTGGTGGTCATTATATTTGTTCCCATAAAATAATATGGGCGAAAAATTTTATATTATGGCAAAGAAACGTTTGCCGGGACAGCTAGTAATGTTATAATATTTACACACGATTTTATTGCAATATTATGAATGGAACTGTGTAGGAGTATACGAGTATAATTGATTGTGATAGCTAACCGAATAATAAAGCAATTTTAGAGATAGCTCTTTTCGCGGCTTTGATTTATGAGAGAGCACACGCTGCGACATCACAATGTGCTGTGTTTATGTGCTCGAGCACATGGATGTCTCCGTGTGAACCATGTCAGTGTGCTAACGAGTCCCGCCCAATTTGTCGACCACTCTCTGAGTCACGTTCACGGTTCACGTAATGTGTGAAAACCTCACGCCTTTTGACATTTCATAATTATTCATTATGAGATGAGCTCATGGAGATGTGTGGGTTTTGTTAGGGTTCAGGCGTCCATGTAAGCGTGATGTGACTTTGACCACAGTCTCGAGATGAATTGTTTGAAAAGTATGTTGTGATAAATGAATACACCTCGACTCTCGTTTCATATTTACGTTTTTAAAAGGATAATATTCTATAGTTTACTAGCTGTCCCGGTGAACTTCGTGTCACTTTAAAACCTTCCCTGGACTTCTACGAATATTTTAAGACTAAAATCAGCCCAAACCGTTCAGCTGTTTTCGAGTTTTAGCGCGACTAACACATTTGAAAAACCATTTTTATATATAACAAGAAGAAGAAGATGCGTCTAGCATAGAAAATATTGTGAATTCGAAGGCAGTCGCTCTGACTAGAATAACAGCAAATTACGATTTCCCAATTTCATCTTTAAATAATATTTATATCATGATACATTATTATACAACTACGAGTATGTCTACTTCAGTTCAGAAAGGTTCAGTTTTCGCTTAATGTAATACATTTTCCACGTCGCTAGAATGCCGTAGAATCAGATCACAAGAGTCAATCTACAAATCCGACTCGATCAATTGGAAATAGTGAGTCCTCTGCAGAAATTCAAAGGGGAAACGGATATGAAAAGATCCAGGGGCTTAGCATGTTATTACAGCGCGTCATGACGCAGCTAGAATAAAAATGGAGGATTCTTTTCACCGGCGAACTTTCGCCTTACGTGACCATTTTTCTTGGTGACTTTTAATAATTGAACTAAGTAACTTCTTGGCCTATTTTCAAGATGGCGCGTTTGTCCTTGAAATTATGTCCGTTTTCAGATAAGGTAACTAAATATCTTTCGTTTGATTTCTTTGGTTCGTTTTTGCTAAGAACACATCTATCTAGTCGGTCGTGACAGTCGAGTGTTTTTATAGGGGAACTATTCGACAAACTTTTTTAATCCCACTCGCTCTGATGCCCCATCTATCTTATTCGGGCCGTGTAAAGTTTTAATCATTTGCGAGACTAAAACGGTTTTAAAAAGAAAGTTTCGTAATTGTGATCGAATTTATCGTTCGAAAAGAGTTGCAGGTCGAAGGTCGGCAATAAATACGCTTATCGAATCACTCAGCACGAGGTCACTTTAATAATGTGTTAATTGATAAGTGGCCAAGTTCGAGTGTGGTCTATGCCACGATTGGAGTCATGAAACCAAATGTATGAATTGTATGAAAGAGTTTTGTAGAGTTCCGTCAGTGGTTTGAACACTTTGAAGTTTGAACTTTTCTGTAAAATATTAGTTTAACTTTGACATTTTCTTAATTCCTAAACAATTTCCTTTTCGTCGTCAATTGGGAATACTTTCCTGTGACATGAAAGGTTATTTTTATGGTTATGAGAGGTTTTTTTTTATCTCAGTGAAAAGCTTTATCCTATATTTTTACGTTCACCAAAAAGATCTCGTTTGAATGAAATGCAAATATAGTTTCGGTATTGGAGTATTCGCGACTGGCGCGTGTGTGTGTGTCTCGACCTCATCGTCGATTTGTCACAACAATCGTCGATCGTAAATATTTTAACTCTAGTTTGGGCCACGCTGAGCACCAAGCTCCAACATTATGAAACGAACCTCAAAATAGCGCTGTTTTTACACTCAAATTGACCTCGCAATATTTTAACGCGGAGTGTTTGGGAGGAAAAAGGCGGTGGTTTTTAGGTTTTTTTTTTTTTTTCATCAATTTATTTAAGGGGTTTTGTCGGTGACCGACAATGCCACCCCCATAAAGCTTATAAATAAATCTGCCACAACATAATATTATAAACTAATATCTATACCTAATTATTACTTACAACGAAATCTAAATATATGTCTAGTAGGATACGGGCTTCCCTTGAATTATGTGAGGCTAGGAAACTATTACAGACTCCTATATTTCCTAAAAGATCATCACCGAGGCTACTACGTCGGGATTCGCCCCGACCACACTCCATCAATACATGTTGTACATGTTCAGGTGTTCCACATAATGCACAATTTGGAGAATCAACCTTACCCATCATAAATTTGAAAACGTGTTTTTAGGTTTCTTAAATCTTCTTCAATTCGAAATTTTTAAAGTTTTTGTTAACAGTTTGTTTTCGAGAACTGTTTCTCGGCAACAGCTTGAAGTTTTCATTATTATAATAATATTGTAGTATTTAAGGGGTCTTGGGGGAATAAAATGTTCCGGCTATGTTTTATAACTGGGTAACTACTAACTATGCAATTTTAGGTTTTTAACGTGTTATCTTCAAACTCCGGGCAAACGTCGATATCTCAAGCCCCAAAAGCTGATTGTAAAGTTGGTCAACAACGCTTTACTTTTTATTGTTTTTGATATGGATGATGAACATCTTCCACACATTAAATTATTCTTTTGTACAACATTTTACAAAAGAATCGCGGGAATGCATTCGAGGAGCGTAAATATTTTTGTAGTCGGCAACTATTGTATGAGTAATGTGTTCTATGCAAATAAGTCGGATGCGGCGTTCGCTCGGATCTGCTTCAGTTCCTAGGAAAAATGTAGATTCGAATATTAATAGCTCCTATTTGGGATCCGAACACGTATTTGCTGAGAAAAAACAGACAATGGACTTTTTTAGTGTCGCTCGAAAAGTATTTTGGCTCGAAGTGGCGTGGGGAGATTTAATCGTATGCATCTTTTGAATTTTAATGAAGCTGTATCTGCAGTTTATCCATTCCTAGTAAAGGGATATGTAGACGAGACCGATTTACTAAAATTTTGTACATCTATATGCAGCAGGTGATTCGAGTATGAGTAATGAGTTGGGAATGGAAGATTGCAGACGATAATTTTTGCATACAATGAATTTAAATTAAATAAACTTAAGTATCCGTAAGACTAACATACAGTTCAATGTGTAATGCTAACATAATGTAAAATATAAAGTTTAAAAAGTCTGTAAAGTAAGTAAATTAGTACTTAAATAAAAGAGCCAAAAAAGAATATGACCAATAGATCATAAATGACTAAAAAAATTACATATAATAATACTAGCTGTCCCGGCAAACGTTTCTTTGCCATATTATATAAAGTATATCACCCGTATTATTTTATTGAATTAGTGACTAAATAAGTATGTCACCATGGCAACGTCCATCGCTATCCCGTGACCCGCGTCGCATAAACAATGGTCGCTCTTTATAGACAAATAATTTGCAATAAAATAAAATTGCGAATATAATAATTAAAGATCTAAGCTATCCTATCTCTCAAGTTGGAAAAAAACACATATTTAAAAAACAAAAACATTAAAATCGGTTAAGTACTTTAGGAATTCATCGCGGACAAACATCGTGACAGGAGATTTATATATATTAGATGTAGTAAACTTATCAGTCTTGAATCTACTGTCTATCATAATAGTAAAATATAATATCATCAATTCACAATTGAACTTTGAAGCCTTAAAAAATCGTAAGTGTTTTGCTTTTAAATATGGCAATGGTACGAGCCAGTATTGAGAAAATATCAAAATTCAAAAAGGGTTGAAATCACCCTTACGCAATCTAATGTCTAACCTATTCACAATAATCGAAGAAGTTCTCAGAACAAAGGCCAAAACTTAACTGGTAACTGCATATACTACACATAAAAGATATTAAGCGACCAAAACACATTTATCCTTTGCTGAAAATGGAACGACGTGAACCAGGCACGCTGCAGGAGTAACGAGGCGATGCTGATGGTTATTGCCGGCGATATTAATGCAAGCCAACTAAGCCTAGCTCCAACTTTTATTGCTGCTAATCCAGCTACACACGCTAGGTTTTAACTGCGCAGTTCGACCACAGAATTGGGTGATTCCGAAATCGGGGAATTCCCGTTCGACTTAGTTTCGGAAACATAGTGCGAGCGTTTGTTGGCTGTTGTGCAAAGAATTTGGCTAATTTGAATTGAATTTCGCATTGCGAATTTGTGAATCAGTTGCCTGATATGAGTTTTAGTTTAGTTGCCTGATATACCATTTAGGCGGTTCAGTATGTTGACTGTGGCCAAACTGTGCAGTTATATCACCGTGTGTAGCGGTCTAAGCCTGACTTTAACCTTTATTGCAGCTAACAGATTGCTCGTAGCTAAACGTTTTTCTATTGGCATATTCAATGTAAGCAATGGATAAAGCAATGTCACAGCCCTCACAGGAAGCGTAAAGCGTGCATGGCATCTGCATTTTATGCGCATTCAAGGCGTTTGTTAGGGACGTGTTTCTCCGAAACAAGCATAAGTATTGCATTTCTTTTAAAACGTAGGTACCTGATTCTAGTGGTAACTCCATATGGTTTGAAACCAAATGTTAAACTTAATGATTCGTTGTTAATGTTAGTTAAAATGTTGCACGGGTGTATATCTGGCAGTTGGACGTGAAATAATCCTCTTAAAAGCTCATGCATCATTTCCGAAATGAAACTCCGATGTCCGGTGAGCTATTAGCGAATTACAACCCATACCCAAAAGTGAAATTATTGTCTAGATCAGGGGTTCCCAAACTTATTTTGTCTACTGCCCACTTTGAGTACAAATTATGTTTTAGCGCCCCCATTGTTTCAATTTAAAATGCATCCAGATGAAATATATCACCCCCCAAGTTTCTACACAACGCCCCCATTTTTTTGGGTCCCGCCCTTTTAGACCTTCAACGCCCACAAGGGGGCGTTTTCGCCCACTTTGGGAAATACTGGTCTAGAATCTAGACGAAGCCCGCAATTATGTTGTGCCAAAATTCGTTTTCCGTCCATAAATCGTACATTTTCCGGGTATTCTATCTCCTTTCCTGGGAGTCAAAGTATCTCCAGAATAATCAGTCAGTAAAATCGGTTCAGCCGTTTTGGCGTGAAGAGGTAACAGACAGACAGACACACTTTCACATTTATTATATTAGTATGCATAGAATAATAATATCTATGGACGCTTCACACCACGTCAGTCTGGCCCCGTGCTAAGTACCTAAGGACTTGTGTCACAGGTACCAGACAACGGAAATATATTTAATACTTTTTATACTATACATGTATTTAAAATTTTTATTATAATATCATTTAACACATATTTAATACACATCCAGACCCGGGAACATTAAAAACTTTTTGTACTGTCGGCGGGATTCGAACCCGCGACCCCCGGCTTGAGCTGCTAGCCTGCTACACACTCAACCAATTGAGCTACAGAGGTCGTCAAAGAATGGAAGTGTGAATTGATCACGAATTTTGAAAACGTCAGGTAGCATATAAAAGTAACGATATATTCAAGTGCACAGACTCTCCAGTATTGATCAACGTCAGACTGCACTGATTTGTGTGACCTCGAATTAATATCTTCAAGCGGAGGCTCTAGTTTCAAGTCAGATGCCATAAGTGGGTCAGCGTGTGACCTTTTTCAGTAGATTTAATCTCGGCGCTATGAAGTGGCGTAGGTTTATCTCTTGAAATATGTATTTCTGAGTCAAAGGCTTTAGAAATTTCCTTTTAATTGACGTCGATGTAACCGTCCTACGGTATGTCATGTTGCAAGACAGCATCTAGAAATATGAAACTCGCTCGAATGTACGATTTTCGTACATTTTCGTACATTTATTGCTATATTTTAGGATATGTGTTTAATAATGTTGTGTCATGTTGTGTGCCCTTTATTATCTGCTATGTTTCATGTTTTAGGTATTGTTGATGTCAGGACTAATTTAATATTTTATAAAAGAATGGATGTGTAAACTTAATTAAGTAATTTATTATTTTTACAATTATAATTGCATGATTTCGCGAAACATTATAATATTTTGCGTTCAGCATTATTTTATTTATCCTCGTTAAAATTTTCACAAAGACGAGCAGTTTTTCCCTGACAAGAAAAAAATGTGTCATTGCGACATAATCAAGTTTCTCAGGCCGTGGATTCTGTTCGCGCCTGGAGAATTGAGGGGTAATTTCCGTACTACGTGTAAAGATCTCGTAACAGTGTGAACGAAAAGCTTTGCATTTTAAAACGCTACGTTATTGGCTTTCCTTATTTAAAATGTGTTTAGATTTTATACATGACAAAACGCGTCTATGTTGGCTTTCCTATTTTAAAATGTGTTTAAATTTTATACATGACTTCTCGGCGTCCGGACCGTGCGGCGCGGGATGGAATTTTTAAAAATTCATTGCATTTTTCTTTTCCAGCGGCCCTGCAACTGTCAACGCGCCCGAAAGCGGTGCCATTGTTTTCGCCCCCACAGCAACGAAATATGGCTGTTTTCCAGATACTCCACTGGCTGGAAGTGAGTACCGTTTATATTTTACGATTTTCGAAGTGTTAAAAGCTACGAATAATAAAAACTAAGGAAACTCTCCGTCAAAAAACATGCTCCAAAATACTTGTCAAAAAAGTGAACCTTAGGTACACATTTCAATTCATTTGCAATATTTAGGTGGCCTTGAGCGCGGTATAAAGGCTGACGTTACATGACAGTTCGAAAGGAACCAAATTTTAAACAGAAATAGTATGGGAGTTACGTTTCCTTAGTTTTTATTATTCGTCGGTTAAAAGTTAAATTATTTACTGAAATTCTCCCGTCGCGTCGTACTCGTTATATCGGTAGATAGTGTGTAACACGACTTTAAATTTATTGTACAGCTTTAACACGCATTAATCGGCACTTAGCCGTGCTCGAGTCATTATCTTAGATCGTTTAGGAGGAAATTGCTCGAATATGCAAATTATTCACTTGAGCAAAATTTCCTTATCTGGCAACCCTAGCACGTGGCGAATTCTCGTCACGCGGCCGGCTCGTAGTCGGTTGCCATATTTAAGATCAATACGAGTGTCATGGCAACAATAATTGTATTTGAATTATACGATCGCGACCGATGATTACATCAGGGTACTCGGTCAAATTGCTTTAGATAATTTTGTCAGCGAAGTTAATAAGGTACTTGACATATAAAGAAGGCACCGCAAACGCCCGTGCCATGTCACCTAGCACGAGGGTTCACATGACAGTTGACACACGTCAGTCTTAAGACAGACTTTTGCGTTACAAAATATTTGTTTCAAGCTTGCGCACTTTCTCCTTCATGTGTTTTGTACATCGATAAGTCTTAAGTTAAATTTGAATTTCTGGCTTCGCTGTCCAAATTATCAAATGTGAGTTGTCTAAGTACCCACGTAACGTTCTATGTATTAGGCCTAGGGAATGCAAATGTGCCGAATATATTTGGTGCGTACCTACAATAATTCAAATCGCCTCTCCGAGCTATTGTCCGTCGTCCTTGACTGGACTATTGTAAGGACGTGGCCGGAATTAATGTATCGGTTCGCATTGATCAATGGAATTGTCGGTTTTTACGCATAGTGTGATACTGGTTAAAATTAGGGTTGTCAATACATAATATATCGTTTACAAAACTATCGGATATTTCTTGAAACTTGATTATTGAAGTTTAACGCTTGAATAAAGTTTGATCATGTATAGGCACAGAATATATTATATTAGTTGTACCAAGTATAGGTGCGTTCTCCATTAATCTTCGTGTAGCTTTTTAAACGCTTTATAAAATGTTTGTAGAGGAGAGTCTGGTTTTTGTGGCAAACGTTCGTAGGAAATCTAGAGGCCCCACTCCACGTTAGGCCATCTATAACTTTGACATGTCGATCATAGGCAATCATAGACTATTCCACGGTTTATATACCTTTATCTAGGATGAAGAGACCGCATTACCTAGTTTTTTAAGTGACATTAAAAAACTAGGTAATGCGGTTTAAGTGACAAAAAAATCTAAATAGTGACCCTGAAATATTGATTTCGGATACGGAACTCTGATAAGCAGTTATTCAAATTAATATCGTTATTGTTTAGCGGTTACCTCATCATTATGCGGTAGTGGTGTCCAACATATAGTATGTCGGTGGTCCGGTGCGTAAGTGATCAAATGTATATTATAGTGAGTACTCGGGGATGTGGCGCCGCATATATTATGTGTATTTTAAGCTGCGGAAGTTTGGCCCATGGACAACAACTTGTGACAGCTGGCAATCATAGTCTATTTATTGGCCAAAGCGGAGAGGGGTTTACATTTAAAGAACTCCTTATTAATTATATAAGTACTTATACCTACCTGCCTTATGTGTATTTTAAGTTGCGGAGGTTTGAGACACCGTTTGTGACATATTAATGATTCTAGATGAGTATTATGTCGACGTTGGCCCATGGACAACAGCTGATAATGTAAGGGAGAATATTCGTCCACGATCGAATGTCTTATAGACAGCTGTGTTGGGATGACTAATCATAGTCTGTCAGTGGCCAACGTGGAATGGGGTCTTTACATTTGAAGAACTTCACCCGCCTTTTTAATAAACGTAGGTAGCTATGACAAGTCTAACTGAGTCATGTCGCTGTCTTTCAGGCTCGTCCGTATCAGACAAAGATAACGATTAGTTAGTCCTCTTTTAATCTCCGTTTATTTAAGGCCTTTGTTGACTATAAAATAGGAAGCCGATATCAATGCTGAACTGTTTCCAAATGAAAGGAATCTTTATATGAATCGAGGTACATTATTGTACGTCGTAAAGATAACAGCGACCATAAAAAAATGAATTATGATCTATAAAATAGCGATCCAAGTTTTTGTCTCATACAGTCACTATCCGACAATCTAAACAAAATCCCCATATTGTTTACTTGTTGAAAAAACACTTGAACAACGCGAGACTTTATAAAAGCGTTTGTGAGATCTATAGCCCGTTCAGAGTTTTGCCTTGGAGTTTCTATAATAGTCCTTATGTCGTTGGTGTAGAGGTCAAGGGTAAAGGTCTGCGCGAACCGTTCCCTCAATATATCTGTCAACGATGTACAAAGACTCATCATTCAAATGCGAGAGCAAGTATCCAGACAAATAGACAGTTGTCTATCTGTCTGGATACTTGCTCTTTGCTTTAGAGTTCTAAAGCAGTGGGCTAGAGTCTGTCTGTACCAGACTGGGGTAAACCGGGTACAGTTAACACCACGCTAGTTAATACTGCTGCTCAGGGCCGGACCGTGAGCTTACGGGGCCCTGGGCTGAAACTATTTAGGGCTACAACATTTTAACTGTCAGTTCGTAGTACCAACACCTAAATTGTATTCAAATTGAAAGCCTTTATTCAGATAAGTCAATAATCATTACAATAATTCATTTAAACATTAATTAAAATAGTTTTTCAAAAATAACATGTCAATTACTAGCTAAATTACAATATTGTCAATACATTTTCATTTTATAGTTTACTATCAATTCATCATGTTATTTTTGTAATTTTACTTAAGCTAGTTTTGTACACATATTTAATATAATAAGCTGGCTTTGTCATCTCAACTCTCGAGGTGGCAATGGACGGGATAAAGGTTGGACTGTTCACTGTAATCCCCTGTTATTACTGAAGTCCATGTTTACGCAGTTGGGAACCAAATTCTTCTTTTGTTCTGGGGTCACAAATTGGTTTTCAACTGCAGCATTTCTAGGGGGTAGGGGATTTGGCCTCTGGTAAACTCACTTGGCTTTGGCGTTCATTGAGAGAGGCCTATGTCCAGCAGTGGACGAATATAGGCTGATATGATGATGATGATGATTATGATGAAACTCACTCGGCAAAACTAAGAGCAAGCACTGTTTCAGGCCGGTTTTCTGTAAGTCCGTGGTATTTCTCTGGTCGAGCTGGCCCATTCGTGCCAAAGCATGGCTCTTCCATGGAATAATTTCGGAATAAAACGTTTGTTCATATATTTTTTCTTACGAAGGAATTTACAAAAGGCGTTAGCTACTGAAAGAGTAGTGTATAGGACATGTCATAATTTATACGCTTGTAAGCCACACAGCAATATAATGATATTATGTTAGGCCGAGATCATTTCAAACAGCTCGTGTAAGAATGAAATGCCAAAAAGTACACTAATGTTACAAATAGTGCTTTTGACTAATGATTTATTGCAGTTAAAACTACTTTTGACGTCTTTGAACGTCAGTCATAAGTACTTTTGACCGCAAATTTTCAGTTAAAAGTACCTTAACCAATAATATTCAGTTAAAATCACTTTTGACCAACCTGTTTAGTCAAAACTAGTTTTGACTGATTTTGTTAGTCAATAGTACTTTTGACTGGTTAAGAGTTTTGACTGCAACATATACATCTTGATTCTTGGTACAGCTTTAGAGCCAGGATCATTCAGACAGCAATGTTCATTTAATTCAAAGCAAATATGCAGTTTTATATTTGTTTCTTAATAATTATGTGCTCATTGCCAAGCCACTATAATAATTTTCAAATAAAGAAAACTATTGATACATTCACTGAATGTTGATTTCAATTACAAAATAAGTTGAAGGCTTGGCTTGAATGTGATCGATCTGAAAACTTTTTACGACAGAAGTATTGAATAGCTATGCAATATTTTACTTGGCTCCTTTTACATTTAATGTTTTGGTGGGATTTCATTTCTATTTTTAGGGTTTTTTCTTTTCAGGTCACGTTAAAACTATTCTACCATATTAACAAAGTCTTAAGACTTCGCTGTCTGTCACCAGGCTGGATCTCAAGAACCGCAATAGCTAGATAGTTAAATTTTTCACATTTTATGTATTTTTGTTGTCGCTATAAAATAGAATAGTCCTATTAAAATAAAATAATTTAGGAATGGCGGGTCTCGTACAACAAACACGATTTTTTTTGCTTTTTTTGCTCTATCTTCATAATGGTAACAGTAAGGTTTTTGGAAATTTCAGAAAATACTCAATTGTATTTCAACTTTAATAATAAATAATAAAAATTAAATAAACCTTTTATTTATGGGGGGCTCCCATACAAATTTACGGTACAGAACCTACTTGAACTCTACGCCAGTCCGACTTGAACTTGGCCGGTTTCATAATTTTTCCTTTCATTGTGAATAAAGACCTATCCGGGTACCAAATTTCAAGGTTCTAAGTCTGCTAGAATTTTGATGATCTGTCAGTCAGTGACAAAACGTAGTAACTTTGACCATCCGTAACTAGTAAACTATAAATCAAAATATAATGTAATTTGGAGGTTAAGCTAGTTTTAATACTTGCTCCTAGTCCTCGAAATTCTAAATCTCTTACTTTGTTAACATCGAAGATAAGGAGGGTGTGAAATAGCCGCGAACCGCTTCGAGAAAAGTATGGTACGGGCGTGCCTTTGCTAAAAAGCTTGGCTGGGGCACTGCCGTGCCCCCAGATAATTTGTAATTCATTATAATTTTTATATCAGCATTCAGCATGTTAAACTTATTTAATCATCATTCCTAAATAAGATCTATTTATCTTTGAAAACAAAGCATTAAGCATACTTTCATCTTTGGTGGTCCAGATTATTAGTGAATTATAATAACTACATAATATTTTGTTATCTGGAACTCTTTATGTGATCATAAACAAATAAATATTCATCTAAATACATTATTTATATCTCCGATATTATGAACTTTATCATAGTATAAATAGCATATAGTAGAGTAACTCATTTCTGAAATCAAACACGCTCGATACAGAACGCCAGTCACTTAAAAAGCAAATAGAATACAAATATCATTATTAAACACACAAAAGTAAAAAACAGTAAAAAATACGTGTCAGCCAGTGGCACTGTAAACTGTTTCATTTTTTCTACTTCATTTAATGAGATTTCAGATATATCTCACTAAAGGAGTGCGCGTGTGCCCGATTCTAACGTTATATTATGAAGATCGTCTACTATGTATTCCTTACATTGTGACGATATTCAAAGTAGCCTCTTATCTATATCATAGATTGTATATGAATTATTAAAGAAGCTTAAGACAGTGCGGCGACTTGTGTAATAGGATTATAGAATAAGGCTTCCTGCAGACTTGCGACCGGAGTGCTATCCAATAATGCCCTATCGAAGGATAAAAAAAGATTTAAGCTTAGCGCAAACCTACGCGACCAAAGCGACTGCGAAGCGGTAGCGTCTACCGCGCGGCGGACGCTGCCCATGTAATCTTATGGCGCTGTGCACGCCTGCATGACCGCGACGCGAAATGTTCGCGTCGGTAAGCGGAACGTGCGCGTCAAGTTACATAACTAGACTTCTTTTTTAAAACCTTTTTTATAGTATTTTGACTACTCTTTAGTTTATAATTTCTTGATTTGTTTACGTTTTGATGGATTGTGTCATGAATCAAATTGCCCGATGTATTATTTTTCTCTATGATCATGATATTAGTAGTCGCGCAGGTGTGCACGCAAGTTTCGCGTAGCAGACGCTCCCGATTCGCGTACCGTGTCCCCTGTCACTGACGCGTAGGTTTGTTTTAAGCTTTATTTTAAGAAAATCAAGGTTATGAAATTGCCTTTATACTAGACCTTGCCCGCAACTTTAGCGGTTTAAGCCTGAAAAGTTTTCAAACAGAAACATAGGCAGTGTTCTTTCTTCTTTACAATATTAGTAATATTATAAATGCGAAAGTGTGTCTGTCTGTCTGTCTGTCTGTTACCTTTTCACGCCCTAACCGCTGAACCGATTTTGCTGAAATTTGGCATGGAGATACTTTGAGTCCCAGGAAAGGACATAGGATACTTTTTATCTCGGAAAAATGTACGGTTCCCGCGCGATAAACGAATTTTGTCGCAACGGAGTTGCGGGCGTCATCTAGTCTTTACAGAATCCGTTTAGCGGTTTGAGCGTGAAGAGGTAACAGACAGACAGACAGACATACTTTCGCATTTATAATATTAGTATGGATATGGATTTTACTTTCCACTTGTCATTTAAACCTGTAAAAATCATCACTTCTTCAGGTCTGAAACTTCAATACAGCATTGAAGTTTCTAAGCTTGGAAACTATTTCTATTCTCTACTCGAAAGGCAAAACAAAACGTCTCAATACCGTTTGGCTGAGGGTATGAATGTGTTCGGATCAGCTGGCTCGTTGTCTATTAATTTACTAGCTGTTTCCACCGGGACCTCCCACCGAGTAGAACAGCGACTTTGACGAATAAATCGTCGAAATTATTCAGCCGATCATCCAGCGACAATAGCTTCTAAGGCCTGAGCCGTTAATATTATAATAGCTTGCACGGCTCTGGATTGTAGCGCAGGAAAAGACCATTGTTATAGGTTCACCTAATACTTTGGGTAAACAGATTTTGTGATACTGTGTAAACTTTACATTATGCCAGGGCTAGATGCGAAGAATTTGTGATTAAGTATTTTTGTTGCGATTTTTTATGGAGCCGCAGGTGATATACTCGTAAGCTGTAGCTAAGAAGCCAAATTCTTAACGGTTTTATTATGCTTGGTTGTTGTTGTTTTAAGGTTTTCAATATCGGTGTTGATTGGTTCACACGACCCAATGACGACAAATCAAAAGCGCTTGTGAGTTGTGATTTGTAAACTGTCGCAAAAACCTTCGAAACGCCCGGTTTCTGAGGTTTTAGGGAGGGGGAGGGAGTTTGAGGTTTGAGGTTTCTGAGTTTTAGTAGTTTATTATTTATATATTAAATATTCAATAAGAATACCGGATATATGTTTAAGAATTGAGTTTCAAAGCTGTAAGAAATGCCCTTATGGGATCGCTTAGTTCTATTCTTATGATGGAATCCTCAGGGAGTTGGTAAGAGTGCTCACTATTTAATTCAACCCGGAAGTTATCTAGACCAATGTTGTACATGCGAAAATGTGTCTGTCTGCTACCTCTTCAGGCCTAAACCGCTGAACTGATTTTGTC
Organism: Polyommatus icarus; assembly: GCA_937595015.1. Taxonomy (NCBI): domain Eukaryota; kingdom Metazoa; phylum Arthropoda; class Insecta; order Lepidoptera; family Lycaenidae; genus Polyommatus; species Polyommatus icarus. The sequence goes on along the minus strand of OW569328.1, from coordinate 15,526,895 downwards.
GGGTAAGGAGATACTTTTATCCCGGAACGGACGGCTCCCGCGCGATAAATTAATATCGACGGAGTTGCGGGCGTCAAGTTTATTACAAACGGACCTCTGTATGTATTAATTGTCAATTGATATGATTCAATTAGGCAGTCTGAGTGGGCACTTAAAGTTTGACAGTTACATCGGCATTAATATAGTTGGGGAGTAGTTTTACCGTCAGAAATACTAATTTAAGTTGGTCACAGCGCCGGTCGATTGGCGAGCTCCGTTAACGAGTTCGGTGCTGACTATCTGTTAACAGGGTTGCCAATAGCCAGTTAATGTAAAAAAAAGACGGGTTGCACTCCGGGAGTGCCTGCAGAAGTGTAAATTTGATTATTAACGTTGTGCATTATTTTTTTGAACACATTTTTATGAAAATCGATTTTTAAAAAATCGATTTTTTTAATTAATCGAAACCCTTACAGTCGATTACATTTTGAACCCATTTTTTATGAAAATCGATTTTTAAAAAATTAGTTTTTTTTTAATTAATCGAAATCCTTACAATTCGAGTTCGAGTTTTCGAGTTTTTGAGTTTTCGAGTTCGAGTTCGAGTTCGACACAATACACTACTCTCCAACCGTCTTACGGTTTTTCGATCAACACGAAAATCTGACGCGAGTTTCACAGTTTTTACCCATCCCACAAAAGTGCTCAACGCCGCTAAAGAAGTTTTCACTATAAAAACAGTTGCATACCCACATTCTTCTTAAAAAACCCCAGAAACCAGCGGGGCTAAAATGGTCACATTTAGTAATTCCTCTTAATCAATTCAGCAAATGAATTGTCAAAACTGACAAACTGACGAATGCCAAATTAATACGAATTACTATTTACTAGACATGAATTGCAAGCAGAGTGATCATTTGGCGATTAAAAAAAATGAATCAAATTATGATTCATAATATGATTCTCCAAAGCGACCATTCTAGCCCCGCTGACTTCAATAAAGCATTATGATTTGTATGATATCTGACGTACAAAATAACATAGTTTGGCATCAAACAAAATAATGTGTTAGATTGGCTTTCTTACGTGTTGTTAGAAGATAGATTTGAGTTTTGCGTAAAGTATAATATTTATGTTAAACAACACACACCACGTTCGATTGTAGAGTCAGTGGTGTAGTAAATCGTATTTAACGATAAACAACTTATATCGATCTGGATATTGTACCGATTCGGGGGTCTATTTGTAAACGTTCCTATATTCAGCATCTAGGGCAAATTACGAAATTGCCGACGTAAATACTGTATTGGGTTATTTACAATGGAATGACTCAATTTTGGTTCCAAGTAATGCTTTAAGCTTTAAAGGTAAAAAAATCTAAATACTTACATAAAGATGAAAATATGTTCCCAATAAGTCCTGACCTGTCTTTTGTGTCCTTATTTGTCCTTATTGTCAAGTGGTGAAGTTAGATTAACCCATCAAGCCCCATTAGTCGCACCGGTGAGCGAGACACAATAGAACAACAATAGATTTCCTAGAATCCACGATCGAAAGATTAATCGTTCATCGTCTTCATTAAGGGCCTTCTACACCCTAAATTAGCAGGTCGATTTCTGTCAGTGCAAATATTGACGTAAATGACATTAAAATGCATTCATTCATAACAGCGCGCCTTGTACGGTGGCGGTTACGACGCTCGCCGCGTCCATGATAGGGCGAAATAGGAGAAAAAACCTTTTTAAGGCTTAAAATAATACATATTTCAAAAAAGTAAAAAAAAAAACAAATTATTAACTTATGTATTGCAAAGCAGTAGATATTTTTTATATATTCTTTTGATAAATAATGAAGGAGTAAAGTGGTTTCATTCAACGATTTGGAGGTTATTTGGTTTTTTATTTCTTTATTATGTGATACCGATAGAAAAAATATGGCAAAATCAAATTACGTATCATATCATGTAGATTACTAATTATTTTTTTCAGATATAATTTCTCTGTTAATGCCGATGAAAAGTTGTTTCATCTGCATGCTTTTTAGGGTTCCGTACCCAAAGGGTAAAAACGGGACCTTATTACTGAGACTTCGATGTCTGTCCGTCTGTCTGTCCGTCTGTCCGTCCGTCTGTCTGTCCGTCTGTCTGTCTGTCTCCAGGCTGTAACTTAAGAACGGTAATAGCTATAAAGTTGAAATTTTCACAGATTGTGTAAATCTATTGCCGCTATAACAACAAATACTAAACACAAAATAAAATTAATATTTAAGGGGGGCTCACATACAACAAACGTAATTTTTTTGGCCTTTTTGGGCTCTATATCAATAATGGCAACAGGTAATTACTTGAATTTTACTCAAGGTCCTTGTTTTATGAGCACTTTAATATTTAATAATAATATTAAAATAAAATAAAAAATTAAGGTGGGCTCCCATACAAAAAACACCATTTTTGGGCTAATTTTGCTCTATAATGGTACGGAACCCTTAGTGCGCGAGTCCGACTCGCACTTGGCCGATTATTTCGAAAGAGCAGCCTTAATGCAACCGCTATGAAATTAATTAAGAACAATAAATAGTAAAAATATTTTAAATTTTTATTATTAATACTAGATGAACCGGTGAATTTATCCTAATATAAACCTGGACTTCCACGAATATTTCAATACTAAAATTAGCCAAACCTGCTCAGCCGGTTTCGTTTTAGCGAACAAAATTTTAATATAGATATCGGCAGCCCTAGATGCGCGATTATCGCTTCATCATAACCAAGCGCGGCGTCACGATGTCTTGTGAGTTGTGGCGGATTGGATGATTTCAGACCGATTCTTATACGAAGACCCTTTCGATATGAACATCAAATCCGATATTAGAAACTCGAAAATTCTCAATATTTTAAGGCCAGTACCTAAAGCTTTATTCATATTATTAATAATACAAAGGCGAAAATGTTTCTGTCTCTCGTCTGTCTGTCTGTCTGTCTGTTACCTCTTCACGCCTAAACCGCTGAACCGGTTTAGCTGGGTACGGGGATACTTTGATTCCCGGGAAAGACCATAGGATACTTTTTATCCCGGAAATTTGAAAAATATACGGTTCCTGCGCGATAAACGAATTTTGGCGCAACGGAGTTGCGGCCTTCATTTAGTAGTTTGATTTAAAATGAAACCATAAATAGATCAATAAGACATTAGAGTTTAGACAATAGCTGCGTGTCTGTGAATCTGTCCACTACTCGTTGCGATGGAACATTTTTATGACCCAAAAAGTAAAAACGCGTCATTGAATTTTTGGTTGCCTGTCACGAAATGTTCATTTCGCTGACGCTGCGATGACACGGACGTGGCCATTTTGTGGTCCGGCGTCGTTTAAAATGGCGGCCCCTGTGAAGTATCGCCGGCATATTGGTCAATTCATCAAGCGTGCTGCAGTAAAACCTACGTACATTTACATACGGGAGATTTATGTGCTAGTTTTATATTGTGCTGAAACGCGCGAATATTAATTTAAAATATTATTACAATATTTTAAATTTTATATATTTACTAGCTGTCCCGGCAAACGTTTCTTTGCCATATTATAAAGTAAGTATATCGCCTGTACTATTTTATTGAAGTGACTAAATAAGTATGTCACCATGGCAACGTCCATCGCTATCATGGTCGTCGTTTTTCTCGAGTTGTAATAATTTACTATTATTTAATCAACAAATGCACTTATCAATATAATAAGTACCGAGTAGCCGATTCTCAGACCTACTGAATATGCATATAAAATTTGGTAAAAATCAGTAAAGCCGTTTCGGAGGAGTTCGTGGACTAACATTGTGACACGAGAATTTTATATATAAGATTACTTTAGAGCAATTAGATGCCGCCCGCAAATCCTTAGCGCCAAAATTATAAAATTAGTATGGATAGTAAAATTTATTTAAATAGCGGCTATTTTCAAACAGTTGTACTTTGTGATCTCGCGGTGTACGAGTAGCGGTCAAGCCGCCCGTTCTCGCGGACGCATATAAGTCCAGCCTAATAGTACGGGAGCCCTAGAACAATTTTTTTTGTGATTACTAACAAGCAAATTTTTTGTAAGTAGATACATTTTGATAAGACGAATAACATTTTTATTTTCAAAAAATCTCGAAAGTGGTAGCTGACCTAGAGATCCTCTCTCTGATTTCATACTTTGACTTGATGGTCCTAAAATATGGATTGCTTTATTTGTAGGACAACAAGGTTACTCTTAAATTATTTAACTATTAACCTACCAATAAGTATACAAAAAATCAGCTGGTTAGGGTTCCGTTTTAGGGTACAGTAGTCAACCAAGTTTTGTTGATTACAGAGCTACTCACAAAAAATTTGCTTGTTAGTAATCACAAAAAAAATATGTTCTAAGATGTTTCCATATTTGTCTACAAAATATAATTCCGTTGATAGGCGACGGTAACGCGGAGGTCCCCGAAGTGAAATCCAAACCGATCCCCCTCAAAGTTATTACTTTTATTTTAAAAACGGATTCCCTCCGAAATGGGATTGATATTGGTTATGGGATTTCCCCGCCGGTGTTAGATTATTACGTTTATTGACGTACTTTATGCTTATTCAACCGCCGTAATGAGGTTTCTATTGACTTTTCAACGGAAATAAATGAGGGTATTTCATAAATTTTGTCAGCTAAATAAATTATTGTTTTTACTGATTGTTTTTTTTTTTGACTTGCATTATTCCTTATGCCACATTATTTTTGTTAAGTTCCAATCAAAATTAGCTACGAAGCATAAAGTAACTTAAACTTTATTTGATGAAGGATTTTGGCATAAACTCCATGGATCTTACTATAAAAGATTTAAACGCCCGTTGAACAGTTGATTAGAGAAAAAATCAGTACAAAATGGTTTCAAAACAACTGTTCAACAGATGTTTAATCTTTTGTGGTAAGACCGTAAATATGTTTTATACAACTCATCATCAAAATATACTTAAGTATTCAATAAATTTCTCTGAGTGGGAGAGGCCGCAAGTTATATTCTGGCATAAAAAAGTTAAGATTTATGAAACGTTACTGTAATCTCACTAAATAGTGTCGAACGTGCCTCGATAGTCTCCGAGTCTGGAGACGATGGGGAATCACCATTAAACTAATTTAGGTGGAAGGTGGAACGATAAGAATCCAAGGCACGAATCTGATCCGATTTCATCACATACGGCTTGTTTTACATCGAAAATGAACCTCATGTAGTCGGCGTAAAGTCCTGTTGGAGGTAAAATATTTTTCATTCGCACATAATATTATAAGGTTGCCACTTGCCACCCTAAGCTCTATGTCTGCTAGAAGATTTTCTGTCTTATTATACAGAAATCTTGAATCTAACTCACTTAGATTTTAGATGCCTAGTCCTCAAATAAGCTAGGTGTCCGACTTTTATAAAATTTTCCATCTGAGTTGGCTTACTTGTCAGACTTTTAAGTATGGCGACCTGGCAACCCTACGCGCATAGAGCTCGTTCGGAGATATTTTACCTCGAATTCCATGAAATTGATCCTTATGTGTTTGGCATGAAGAACAAAAGTAAATTGTGTCTAAACTATAGCCGGGTAACAGATATTACAGGCTTTTATCTAATTCTGGCTCGTGTTACAACTTTATAACGGTGGTTCATCTTTTTGTGTGATCTGACACAATCCTTTAGCACTAGATCGCTTTCAAAATAATTTGTTTCCTTAAGCAATGAATTCTCTGGTGTGATTGGGGTCTGGATTTATACACGAAAAGTAGTTCACAATACTGATTACTTTCCCCGTGCATTAGAAAACAATTTCGTGGCGAAAAACGCAACATCAACGCAGAAAATGAGGATTATTTAACAGGAGTCAGCCTAAAAACAAACGAAGCTGCGAGCATGCGCTAGTAGTTTCGAAAAAAGCAATTATAACTAGTTATTTTATAAATAAACCTAACAATATTTGAAGCAAATAAATCTAGCAATTTGCTAAATAAAGTTACTTAAGTAAATAATATAAAACACGAGCTTATGTCACTGTTCCACGGGCACACAATATAACTTGTCGTCGCGAATGTAATCAGAACGATCGTTTGTCACGGCTGAATCTGAAAATAACTCATTTGCATCAAATCCGGGGGGAATTAGCCCGTCTGTCATCTTCATGATTCTACTTTTGTTTTATTTGCAAATGATAAAAGCATAATATCTAAAATAGTTCTGATAGAAAATGCCTAACAGACAGAAACTTGAGTAAGTGGCATAAATTAAATAGTTAGTGATTCTAATATTAAAAATAATAGACAAACAATGTATATGGGTGGAAGGCATACATGATATAGATGACTAGAATTATTCAAACAATTAAATAAAAATCTTCAGATGCCTCTCTGCTAGTTTTTGGAAGGTTAAAAAAAATTAGAGTTTGCAAAAGTCTCAACTGATGCTTGCCGTTTGTATAAATATTACGCCATCTCTTTTATACATAAGAAGAATGACAGAGATCTACGATGAACTCTAGCCAGGACCGGCGTAAGTGAGCCGCTCCTCCGTAAATTAATTGATCCCGATAAGAAAATCACCAAAACCCACAACAAGGTTCGAAAAAGTTAAAAGCTTCCGTGACAATGGAGCAAGGAGACTTTTTGTAAAAGCCGTGACGAATTAACCACAAAAATGTTGTCATTTCCGACTCCCGCTTTCGATTCCATTAAAGCGCACGTTAACAAAATTCCCAACAGAATATACGTGAATTAAAATCAATATGTGACTTGTAAAATGTTTTTACAAAATGAAAGTGTATTTGGAATGGATTTTTGTTTGAAATACGAACACTTTTAGCGATGCGACATTTTGTTGATTGTGTATAAATGAATGTATGTAACATGTAATAAAAAAGCTTTCATGACGGTGAGCGACTTTTCGCATGGCAACGAGCATCTCTAAATTTAAGACAAATATGTCCCTCTAAACCAGAGATTCCCAACCTGTAGGCCCTAGTCTACCAGCCACGTCATCGACTGGGGGTCCGTTGGTGACCGTACGTATATTTTGATCATTAAGGGCCAACGTGGAGAGAATGCAACACAGTTCGCAGCATAATAACGATTAAGTTAAATAATGTAGAGCACCAAGACGAACACAAATGAGTTACATCATCGCGCGGGACACAAATTAATATCTTTATTAGTTGTGATAATGCACGGACGACCACTAAACCGTGCGATGAACTTTTGTGCAGATACCGGACAGTTAAAATTAGATAATATAGCCACGATAAGGTATATTAAATACGTTAATTACCGTACAGTTTATATTAGAGAAAAAAATACGGTTGTTGAAAGGTATAAGGAATTTGATAATCTTTTTAGTACATTAGCTCTTGGTACACGCCTGTTAAAATATACTTTTAAAATCTTATGCGGCGCTGTTTGGATTTTATTTCTCACTAGATGATGCCCGCAACTTCGTTGCGCCAAAACTCGTTTATCACGCAGAAACCTTACATTTTTCCGGGATAAAAAGTGTCCTATGTCCTTTCCCGGGACTCAAAGTATCTCCATACCAAATTTCAGCGAAATCGGTTCTGCGGTTCGGGCGTGAAGAGGTAACAGACAGACAGACACACTTTCGCATTTATAATATTAGTATGGATATTAAATTCTGATCCGTACAGATTTGGGCGTAGAATATCTGTCAGATTGAAATTTTTTCAATATTTCCAAGTGAGAAGTATGGCTAACTCTGAAATTAAATTCAATCTGATGCCCAAAACGTATATGGCAGGGGATATAGAGGAAGCCTTTGTATATCTACACAATTAAAGATTGTTTGTATGTTCGTCTGTGCGCCGGAACGAACCACTTCCCGTTCCCAACAAATATTTACACTACAATCGAATTTGACGAGAATTTAAAGTGTCAATTTGGAGCTTGCAGTACGCACTACCGTTTTAATATATTTTTCATGCGGTTGGAATAAGTAATGATGTATGTTGGTTTCAACGCCAATATATAAATACTTCGTATCATTCTGTTCGTCTCTACTTACTACACAGCAGATATACCAAGTATGCATAGCGACAAGCTTCTGGTAACCTTCAGGATTTGCACTTTAATCTTTAGAACCCCTAATGGGGATTGTCCATTTTTTTTAAATTTTGCTGATTACAAAAACATTTCGAGGAATAAGGTCAGTGATCGTTTTTCTGTATATAAACCAAAGAAATACCCATTAGTTACTTATATTTTTGAACAAATATGTTTAACCTTAGTTTGACCTTCAATGGCGTTAAATTAGCAATAAATTCGACCAACATTACGTTTCGAACTTTTGGTAAGTTTCTCGTATCAATTTTCACATAATGAGAACTTGCATTTGACGAACCAGCCATTATAATAAGATTGAAAGGAAATTTAAACATACTGCAGAGGTCAAGAGGCCGCCGATGATGACGTCAGAGCGAAACTTTAAAAATTTATTGAGAAAAAACTAGCCAATGAATTTCAAAATTATTTAATTTATATTCTTAAAATACCCCATTTTAACGAAAAAAAAAATAAAAAGTACATGTGATTTTTTTTGGACAATGCCCATTGCCGATTTTTTTACCCTGCAGCTAAATAAATAAATGACGCAGGTATCACGAAAACCGATGAAAAAGAACCACGCGTTTTGTAGTAAATTGTTTTTCGAACGAGCGCTCTATGTTCCTGTATTGATCGTTCCGATAACCCACCGTAACATCTAATAGTACTTTCAGTTTTAGCAGTGAAACCCAATAGGGTTGTCACTAGCCAGCTTAGAAAATTCGCAAATACATGTATAATTAACTAGATGACTCTCGCGACTCCGTTGCGCCAACATTCGTTTATTGCGCGGGAACCGTACATTTCAGCCAAATTGGCTCAGCTGTTAAGGGCGTTCCGTCCGGAGATTCCGTAATTGACCGTATTTAAAACCTTATAAACTCATAATCTCAAAGCTACAAAGTTATAATAAAAATACAGGAATAATCTTCAGTATATCAACATTCCTTTTGTCGTTTTAAATTTTCTATTTTTGTTTCTTATACTCATGATATTTCAGCTTCCAAAGTAATACCAATTTGTTAAAATTCAAGCATACATTCAGCATCTCCTCAGGATTTACGAATTACTTTTATTCGAAACTCACGCCAATAGATCGACAATATCATAAACTACATATTTGCCGTTTTAATTTTTTTTTACGACAATTTTGAACTAAGATAAGTAAAAATGATAGGGTTTTGGCGCGATCTCGGCAACGCGGCAAATGTATGGCCAAGGTCGTTTGCTCGGGGGACGGCCTTAACTTGTGAAGAGATAACAGAAATACATACTTTTGCATTTGTAATATTAATATCGATGTTGCAATTTTGGTCACTGCAGGAGCACTATAAGCGGTTTTTAACAGCTTCCGATTAGGCGTTTGATCTGTATGCTGCGTTTATACTAGTAAAAAAATACTTTCCATATACAATGAACGTCTGAAAACCCTGCACAGGGCTTAGAGATTTATTAGAACCGTTCCCACATTACATTCTGTATTGTTATCTTCTTTGTGTTCGATTGTTATCAATGCTATCTCGTGTAGTATGCTCAGATCGCATCAGTGTATGTTACTTGTTAGTTGTTACAATGTATCTCCTATGACCTGTAACCTGCTGCAATACTTTATATTTTATTGTGTTTTTTTTAGTACAGGAACCTTAAGTAATGCTAAAGCATAGGATCTATATCTTATAGTATATCATGTATAGCTCGCCTCGGTGAAGTTTTTCTGGAAAACAAAAATATATAGCAGATGCTGCTACGTTATAATATTATGATAACTTTATTTTGTGATTGCATTATTATGGTTTGCTCATTCTGAATACCAAAACTTTTCTCATATTTTCCAAAAAATTCAAAAGATTATTACTATAATATAAAGAATTAAATCATTTAATATCATCGTTTATTACCATTCACGGTCTGTGCCATGCTACGGACATTTAAAGTTGATCACAGTGCTCTATCTTATCACAACAAAAGTCAAGAGGTGCTTCGTTTTATCTTTAATCAACAGGTACTTAAATAATGACAACAATTTAAATGCACGAGTCCGATGGATTTATCATTTAAGAAAATTTTAATGCATTCTTATCGTTTTTACTTTTATACACACTAGTACACACTGAATAAAGTCTATTTTTACCTAGTTGTGCAATAAGCGAAGAACATAATATTATGTCATGCTGTCAGCCATTAATTATATCTTTTAAATTGTTTTTTTCTTCAACCTTGTTTCAGTTTGGTTTATTTAATATTTAATTTTTTATTTAAATTATTTCGAATAAGCAGATACTTTGCAGTTTATAACCTAAATCTTACAAGAGTCTGCTAAATGTGTTTCTATATTATTCTTTTTATATACTTAATAAAGTTATTAATATAAAATTAAGTTGTTTAACTATAACAATTGGAATGTGATGTAAAAAAAGAAATCAAACCTCTTTAAGTGTTTTAAAAGCTGTGATAAAAACTACATTTGCTCTATCTAAAACATTTTCCTCGCTGCGGTGGTGGTCATTAAATGTGGTTTATTGTATATTTAAATCGCAACTTGTCTCCATATCGTCGTCTTAAATCTACACTTAATATAGCGGCTAAATAATGATAATTGACTTACATCCCCCGTTGTATAATGAGGATTTATAATGCCCGGGATGAAGTTGTCTACTTCTTGACAAATTATTTTCGCAATCCACATTGTTAGGGCGCTCCGAATTCCTCGTGTTGTCGTTAATTATGAACTCGCTAAATTATTACAAAAGTTGCGTAGAAGCGATGCTCGCAGCTTTAAACCAATAACGGTGAAACAATTAGCGAATTTGGGTATTCGTTGGAATCGGATGGGCGGTGATTGAGCGTCGATGAATGATTTAGTCGCAGTGTTTACCTCGCTGTCGACGCGATGCAACAAATTAACGACAATTGCTCTAATTGCTGGGTTAATGGGCGCACTCGCTGATGCATTGTCTAGTATCGCTGTTCCAGCATTACGGCTAGTGCCATGGGAACCGCTCCATCCACTTCTAATACATATTGCATGTGCAAATGGGACGGAAAATTTGCCCGAAGTTTATAAACGTGCGGATCGCTTAGGAAGTCGCGAGGCGCTCGGGGGGCGGTCGAATCTGAAATTGCTTTCTGTATAACTCGCGTGAGGCACCGATCTAACTCAGATATAAATCTACAAGCTCGGCGAGTTTCAAATAAATTGCGAACTATAAGGATCCTTTCGTATTGGCCATCGATACTCCCACGCGTGGAGTGTGGCGGAACTATTTGTCACTCGGGGTTCGGCTATTTGTAATTCTTCCCGGCGCGGGTCGTGTAAACCACACATTTAATGGATTCCACTTCAACAAAGAGATTACTCAAAAGTTCCCTTATTATTTTCCCTTGAACGTTAAGGGTGAAGCCAAACGACTAGCTGCTGCATTCAGTTTCATACAAAAGTCCTGTTTGATTCACACAAGAGTAATTTTGTGAGTCATGATTTGTACAAAAATGATATTTACGCGACCAAAATTCTGCGACTCACAACTCACAAATAACGCTCGTTTGGTTTCACCTTTTACGGTAATAATACACATTACACGCTCTTAGTTTTTTATTATTTTTGCTAAGTGTGGTTTTTAATCTGCCTGATAAATATTATTATTGAAAATTAAATCGAGATAAAATCTTAAATAACGAGGTCATCCAGAGTCTAAACATTCCAAATCAGCAACACCGGTAACATCTCGAGAATTTTAAAAGCTTCTGTAAATTCCTTAAATTTTTAATTACTTCTTTGTTAATAAACTGGAGAATATTAATAAAGTAATAACTAATAACGCTCTAGATGCCTCTTTAAATGGCAGCATCTTGTAATAAGAGCTCGGTTTACCAATTAGTGGTAAGCATCGTATAATAGTTTTCAAAAGTTTTGGATACTTATTGCTTAAATTAATATGGTTCATAGTAATAATAAAAAGATAAAAAAATGTGATTTGACTACAAAAATAACATTATAGCCTTCAATTTGGTCGGTACCCGACTTTTGAGCCATTGTGCTGAATTTATTTTCATTTTTCGATTCATTAACTTAAGCCGGATCAGCAAGGTAGGCTGGAATTCATGAGACTTCCAAATGTTCCAAAATACATTTTACCTACATAGACTGTGAAAATCATTACTTTTCTTTCAATTTATCCTGTTTTAAAAACAGATACAATTTTACACTCGTGTACACAAGCCCTAAAGTTTGCTTAGCAGAATTTGTTGCTGGGAAATACGGAGGTTTTATTTTTCAGATTTTACACAACATTATTTATTTTAATTGCAGGTTCAAGAACCTTTTTATGCCGCGTCGTTGCATTTTAAATGTAATTAATTAGTTTGCATTTATAATTTACATCATTCGTTTTAAAAACTGCATAATCATTGTTTGTTTTAGAACTAGACATTTGAGGCCGACGTCTTCGGTTTTAACGCTTGCTCAGCTATTTTGTGATTGATTAACTTCTTCGATGTTAGTAAATACATATTTTTATGTACCATCTCCATATTCCATCTCCATCCTTATTTTTAATAAACCATCTGTAATTTCTATACTTATAAAAAATACGTTGAACTTTACCATATTGTTTAGTTTCACAAAATGGATATTGATTTTGTACAAACTACGCTCACAGAACGATTGGGGTTTTGATATTCAAACAGGTGCTTAGATTGGATGTAGTTATTCTATTATTCAATTCAGTTGTTTCACTGTCCGGTGTCCACGGTCCCATGGGTCCTGCCCGTATCACCGGATCAATTGACAATTTGTTGATCGACTGTCGGTCGTTTTGTCCGCTTAGTCGTATTGTAGTGTAAATGGTGTAACCAAATTTTTGCTTTAAGAGCCTGTACTCTCTTTTCTACTGCTCTCTTCACACTCACGCCCGTCTTTCATATGCCAGGTGAAAAAGGACGATCGCCAAGTTAGCGGGCAGTTATAGGTATTCTATTTTTTAAAGGGTTTTTTTTTATATTATATTAAAGTGGTAAAAAGTAATTCCAACATTGTATAGACGACTTTCTCAACAGTACATTGTATTTTTTTCATACCGTTAAGACGTCAATACAATCAATAAAAAGGTGATATTCTAAACCTTTTACAGCAAAAATCACAAAACTGTCGCGGGTTTGAGTTGGATTATTTAAAGATACTTAAAAAAAATTAAAAATCTAGCTGCAACATTAGATTATTATTGAAATGATCTTACATGTTGTGCATTAAAACTTATAGAAATACTGTATTTTAACTGTCAAATCACGTCTGTTAAATGAGCGAAATCGGCAAAATTTCGTATACGGAGTCATATAGCGTTTTCGAATCAGCTGTGTGATGAGGTGCATCGGAGTTCGGCTTCCAAGTGGTTTGGACTTTCTCTACTTGATTTTTTGGAATTAATTATTGATTTTTTTTAGTCTCGAATAAGAACTTGACGTTCTTGTTAAATAAATGGCAATTGGTGATATAATTTTTCCTGTAGATATAGTAATCGTAACGTTTTACCTAAACTTTTGATAACGTTATTAATACATAACCATTAATCATATACAGCAACTCTGACTTAGTCTCTTGTTATAACTTCTAGCGCCTTACCACTTCCAGTCGCGTTAACTAGGGACATTTATTTGAATTTCAAACAAGCGGCTACCGCAGCAAGTTTGGAATTTAAACAAATGCCCCTAGTTAGTGTCATCAAAAATATGATGTGGCTGACATTGATATAACTAATATTGATAAGTAACAAGACGAAACGCCTCATACTAATCATACTAAATAGGTTTTTTATATCTTCAAACAAGATGGCTCATCGACGCTTCCGTAGGACAAAAATGAGAATGAAAGCAGTTAAGATTAATGGTTCATTTGGAGAACCAACAAACATGTTTGTTTAATTTATCGTATGAATTGAATAGAAATTATATCCTACTACTGTTTATAGCTAGACATATTGGAGTGACGTAATGGTTTTGTTCGGATTTTAAGTCGAGCATATGGTGACGACAGCTCGATCGCGCAGGGTTGACTCTTGATAGTTTTGTCTTATTAGTATTTCGTTTGAAACTTTTATTTAAAACTAGCTGACCCGACAGACGTAGTCCTGTCTTAATGATGATTATTCAATTCAAATTGGCATAATTATTTTTGAGTGCCATCGTGCAGATTAAAATTAGTATCTCCATGCCAAATTTCATCCAAAATAGATTAAATAGTTTAGGCGAAAATCATAAAAGTTTATAGTGTGGGAACCGTACATTTTCCGGGACAAAAAGTATCCCTTGTCCTTTCCCGAGACTCAAAGTATCTCCATACCAAAATTCATCAAAATCGATTGAATAGTTTAGGCGAAAATCATAAAAGTTTATTGTGCGGGAACCGTACATTTTCCGGGATCAAAAGTATCCCTTGTCCTTTCCCGAGACTCAAAGTATCTCCATACCAAAATTCATCAAAATCGATTGAATAGTTATCAAAGTATCTCCATAAAAATAGACTGAATAGTTTAAAAGGCGAAAATCATAAAAGTTTATTGTGCGGGGACCGTACATTTTCCGGGACAAAAAGTATCCCTTGTCCTTTCCCGAGACTCAAAGTCCAAGTCTCCATACCAAAATTCATCAAAATCGATTGAATAGTTTACGCGCAAATCATAAAAGTATATTGTGCAGTAACCGTACATTTTTCCGGGACAAAATGTATCCTATGTGCTATTCCTGGTTCTAAGCTACCTCTCCACCAATTTTCAGCCAAATCGGTTCATCCGTTCTTGAGTTCTAAGTGGCGTAACTAACACAACTTTCTTTTATATATATAGATGAACATTTAAAGATTTTCTGTAATTTTTTGCCAAACTTAGTGGCCTATATTGCATATTCAGACTACTTAAGATTTTAGGCTTTAAACTATCTATTATTTGCTTTTAGTACATAATATGGACAATGGACTATATTAGCATTCTTTGTTTCATAAATTGTTGCGTTTACCGTGTTTAACTTTATATTAACAGAATTAAGTATTTGTTCATTCATTATTCATATTATTATTACGTTATGAATTATTCAGCGCCATAATTCAGCGACTTGTCAGCTTAATCGTCGGATTATTCAATTAATTAAGTTAGAATCTAATTGCATTTAACTTTCTTTCGTAAATGAATATTATGGGATGTGATAGTATGTTGCCCAGCTTACAATTTCTATGTGGTTGATGTAAATTATAATATGAACGCCATGTTATGAAACATTGTTTTCATTTTTGTTCCAAAACTAATAATATTATTATATCTAATATATATAAATCTCCTGTCACGATGTTTGTCCGCGATGGATTCCTAAACTACTTAACCGATTTTAATATTTCTTTTTTTTAAATGTGTGCTTTTTTCCAACTGGAGAGGAGGATAGCTTAGATCTTTAATTATAGTCGCAATTTTATTTTATTGCAAATTATTTGTCTATAAAGAGTGACCATTGTTTATGCGACGCGGGTAACGGGATAGCGATGGACGTTGCCATGCAATTTTTGGTATGAAAAATAGATGTTGGCCGATTCTCAGACCTACTCAATATGCTCACAAAATTTCATGAGAATCGGTCAAGCCGTATCGGAGGAGTACGGGAACGAACATTGTGACACGAGAATTTTATATTATACTAGCTGTCCCGGCAAACGTTGTTTTGCCATATAAATAATTTTTGGGTTTTTTGGTATGAAAAATAGATGTTGGCCGATTCTCAGACCTACTGAATATGCATATAAAATTTCATAAAGATCGGTCAAGCCGTTTCGGAGGAGTACGGTAACTAACATTGTGACAGGGAAATTTTATATATAAGATATATAAGATAAGATGGCAAAGAAACGATTGCCGGGACAGCTAGTTGTTATAATAAATACGTCATATATTATGTTTAATGTTTCACTACCTTATCCAAAAATGGACCGATTCTGGAAATTTTTACCATCAGAAGGCTATATTCCCATTGCATGAATGCTACTTTTTCATCAATTCAAAATTTTTCATCAATCATGGTAGGAGTTGCGTTCATGTAATGGGAATGTAGCATTATAATGATAAAATTCTCCAAAATTGTTTCAGTCCATTTTTGGAAAGTGAACCCTTTGTGGTTTTTAAACGCTTTTTGAGTTCGTACGCTCTCTATCTAGCCGAACCCGCATGCGGCAGCCCTACAAGTTTTTCATTGTGTATTTTTATAGGGCATAGGAAACGTTGTTTCATTTAAGCACGCGCAAGCTGGCGATTGCTTGTTTTTCCAACGGCTTAGCTTGGATGGGATATTTGATTTACTTTTGCTCCATTCAGTAAAAGTGTATTTTGAATCAGGATTTTACAGCAGTCATGATTTTTGCTATGCATCTATGTTTGTGTCTTTATTATAATTCTAATAGATAAATAGAGTTTATTAATCTTGAATAAGTATGAAGTTAGCTAGTTTAAGATTTGGCATACTTATTGTACTTATTACTCACAATGTATGGAAGTTTACAATACTCTTCAGTTTCCTTTTCATATTATGTCTGCCCGATTTCGATAGAAATCTGCGACCTGTTGTTAGTTAAGAGTCCGTATACGAAATTTGCCGATTTCGCTGATTTTACAGACGTGATTTAACAGTAAGATCATTTCAATTATAATTTGATGTTGGAGCTAGCTTTTTATTTTTTTAAGTATTTTTAAATAATCCAACTCAAACCCACGACAGTTTGTGATTTTTGCTGTAAAAGGTTTAGAATATCACCTGTTTATGGATTGTATTGACGTCTTAACGGTATGAAAAAAATACAATGTACTGTTGAGAAAGTCGTCTATAAAATGTTGGAATTACTTTTTACCACTTTAATATCAAATAGTGTAGGATATAGTTGAGTTAAAAAAATATGTAACTCGGCAAAATTTTAGAGAAAATGGGCAAAGAATTGCTGTTAATTTCGGCAACTTGGAGCTGTAATTCATAAAAAGAAAACTACAGAAATCTATAGATATAGTCTATAGATAAAATTCTATCCAATTCGAGAAAAAAGAAAAAAAAATACAAATTGTGCCAAAAAAACACGATTCAAAACAACCTAAATCTCACATTATATTACTCGCCGCAAGTTCGAGTCGGCCTTCCGCGCTTAAATATATTTTAAATCTAATAATTAATGGGAAAAAACCTAATAATATTTCTGTAGCGAACCTTTGCAATTTCGGCAAAATCGGCAAAATTTCGTATACGGACTCTTAAGGGGTAGACTACTGACTAGCAACACCCCGAGTGGCTAGTAGGTAGTGATTAATAAAAAGATCAAAAGAAACATTGAGTGCATGACGTCGGGGAACAAAGGGGAGAATTCGCAGCTCCCCGGGGCGTTCAGTGCCGGCCTTCAAATAATGCGTGCTTTAAAACGAGTGCCTCGTTTGTGACTAAGGAAGTGGGGTGAAAAATTTAATAGCGTTTGCTTTTTAACCGACTTCCAAAAAACGAGGAGGTTATATGTTCGGCTGTGGATATTTTTTTTTTTTTTTATTTTTTTTTTTTTTTTTGTATGTTCAACGATTGCTCCGCCGTTTGTGAACCGATTTTCGAAATTTTTGCTTTGTTGTATTTGGTTTTACTCCAATTTGGTACCATGTTCACAAAGTGGTGACCTGATGATGGGATCCAGGAGTAATCGAGGGAACTCCTCGAAATTTATATGGAAACATATGGTGATTTTGGTTTTATGTGAAGTGTACTAAGAATATCCTACCAAAAAGTCAAATATTGGGTCAAGGTATACCATGGTTTCGAAGATGCTGAGAGAACTCCTGACTCCTTATAGATACACGTTTGGGAGTTTCGGCGTTGTTTTAAGAACAGAAAGCATATGCTACTATGCAACTCATATTCATCATCACAATCATCATCATCATCATCATCATCATCTTCGTCTTCATCATTACCACGTCGTGTTAAGGTCACCAATGTCTCATGGCACAGAATAGATAATAGTACAAGGCATAGGTGTGGATATACTAATAATAATAATAATTTTATACTGTATAACAACACTTTGTTTAAATATACACGGCGGTCAGCGCCGAATACGCCGAATACGCCGAATCGAATATACTTTACTACTTTATATACAGATCGAATACTATACTAACTACTTTATAAAATTTTAATAGACAAAATATAGAATTAAAATAAAGTTATTTTAAAAAGAGCATTTAAACAAAACAAAGTCAATAAGTGTCTTTTTAATTAGTTATACTTATTAATCGATAGATGGCGCACTAAGTATCGATTTGAATGGATTTGAAATTGAATTCTTGATTACAAGAACAGCTGTCAATAATTATGATAATATTATATTATATTACTAGCTGTCCCGGCAAACGTTGTTTTGCCATATAAATAATTTTTGGTATGAAAAATAGATGTTGGCCGATTCTCAGACCAATATCCTCACAATATGCTCACATAATTTCATGAGAATCGGTCAAGCCGTTTCCGAGGAGTATGGCAACGAAAACTGTGACACGAGAATTTTATATATTAGATGACCTATGCAAATTTATACAATTTTTTCTCTGATAGATCCTTGGATCGTGGAAAAACGAGACACAATAGCCTTTCTATTGTTATCGCAATAGCCGGTGACCGCTTGGGGTTTGAAGTATTAAAATTGTTAAATTACTTATCACAATATTATGTTCACTTCACTGATAATATATTATTTCTGTGAGTGTGAACTGTGTAATAAGATACGTAAAATATACGCGAAGGTTTACCTACTAGTGTAACTAAAAAGAGTGAAATTATTATTATTTTTAACAAAAAATTAAAACCGACTTCCAAGGTAAAAACAATATTAACATTAATATGAACTAAAAAGTATTAAATAATTTTTGCTATCTAATAGTGCCTTTTTCCGAATTCGGCTAAACCTTGACTATTTCTGTACTCAATCTTCATAATTTTGAAGTCGGTGCCAGTTCCAAAAGTTTCAAATATTCTGTCAGAGGACTAAAGATTCAGCTATCTGGTACCGACTTCAAAATAATGAAGATTGAGTACAGAAATAGTCAAGGTTTAGCCGAATTCGGAAAAAGGCACTATTAGATAGCAAAAATTATTTAATACTTTTTAGTTCATATTAATGTTAATATTGTTTTTACCTTGGAAGTCGGTTTTAATTTTTTGTTAATTAGAACAATATTTATAGAAATTGTCAGCTATTACGTAAAGGTTCGTATGAAAGTGAAGATTCAGTTCTAATTTGGTTGATACATGTCACTGTGACGCTTAAAATGCCTTCTCTTTCTCTTAATGATATAAGTTATAACATCACCAATTCATGACAGAAGTTGGTACAATTTCATCATGCTTAAGAATTTCATATTGAAATGCTATAAATGCTATGTGATTTAACTTTTATTACGAGCTTCAGTCCATTATAATGACGACAGTAATGATTCTAAATTGAGTAGTTCTACTTCAAAGCCTCTTTTGCCATAAATTGAATGGGACGATAAGAAGTAACATCTATTTGATGGTGTTACTCAATCAGTTAATCCCTCGATTATATTAGCGAAACGATCGAATTTGATCACAAATCCTATTCGTAGTGCTTGAGATAGCACCTGTGATGGTCGTTAAGGTGACGCCGCGTTAAAGTAAAAAACCGTGTTGAATATGTTTTAGATTGCTTGTTTTCTATGAGAGGCCTGCCCGGTCGGCCATAGAAAACAAGCAACGGAACAGCAAAAAATGGAAAGGGCGTAAGCGACAAAATGGTTTTTGTCGTGTAATTTAAAAACCATAAATACATTTCATATAAGCTATATGCAAAATATTAAAGTGTACGCTTGAACCAATCTATGTACAAATTTTGGAAGCTTAAATCACTCTACTGTGTTGGCAAAATCTAGGAGTCCCTTTTTTACAGCGGTCTTTTGATTGATTATTCTGTGTTATAAAGTTGACCAATCGTGTTATGCTATGGGAAATACAAAGACAAAGACATGAAAATACTGACAGTGAACTTTAATTTCTTAGCTTTAGTCATTGCTGAGGAAAACGATATCGCTACAGCCAAATTATTAAGGCGTCGCCTTAAACTAGCTCGCCCGATTGGCTGATGTTGCGTTTAGTGAGTTATGCAGCGGCAGCTCTGCCCGAACATATTTCTCCGGCAACAGCGTGAATTATTTGCCAAATTCGCGTTCTGGACGTCATTCCCAACAGTTTGTGGACGCTTTGTTTGATTTTGAATGGCTGTTACGAGTTCGCGAATTGTTTCAAGCTTAAAAGCATTTCGCACTCGACGTTTTAGCAATGTTTATTATGGCTATGTGTCATCACTCTAGCCTAATGCGGCGTCGTTCGGGCCCGGTGTGATTTTTATAGACTCATTCATTCTTATGATTTACTCGCACGTCCCTTCCGAAAATTCGGTATAACCAACAATGGGTCTTGACGACTATTACCTATATTATTTGCTGTATTCTTTGGTGTGAAAGACGGCACAGTGGTGATAGGCACCGTAGTATCTGAAAGCATTTTTCAAAAATCTATTCAGAAATAAAACAATTTTTATTATTTCATTATTTTATTAGTCATTATTTATAGTTATAAAGATTGGAGGTGGTTACATTTAGAATTTTTTAACGTCACTGTTGTTATAATATTGTGACGAGTGTAGCTAAGATACTTTACTACTGTAGTAAATCGCGCTTTGAGTTACTTTACCGCCTCGTGCGAGATGCTGGGTACTTAGTCAATGTGCATTCGATTACTTTGAACGCAAAATAAAAAATATTGGATTTGACATTAGGCACCGCATGTGCTATGAGTATGACACCAATTTTTTATGTAATAAAAATATGACACAAAATTTCCCATTTTTCGTCTCCTCCGTACACTGTGCAATAGCGACGCGTTTTGTCAGCTCCCATACATTTTTAATTCCTTATTTAGTAGTGATAATTTTCAAATGCATGTTGTCTACACACCCAGGTGTTGCACTTGTTTCACACCGATTAGTAACGCTATCTCATGCATCTTTATTCTTTGTGCACGTTTACAATTATTACGATAGTTATTTGTCATGGTTTTCTTTCGTTGCTTCTTATTGTTTTTTAATATCTGTGAAGTTTTTGATTTGTTTGAATAGTTTTTTAGTACAATTTATTTTTGGGACAGTTTCAACATTTTTACAGTAGGTCCTAATGACTCTACGTCAATCATATTTGTTTTCGTCACTCCGTTAACACGTCTTGGCAGATAAAAACGTTACGTTCATTCAACCGTCCTGCTCATTTAAATCGTTTATGGGCAGCATTTTCATGTTTCCCATTAAGAGATAAGTATCTCGATACACGTTGTATCTTTATAAATAAACGCACCGTCAGTGATAAATATACAACTGCGTCCGATAGCGGATAAAATTCAAACGTACTGTTGCGTCGTAACTCGTAAATAACTTCACTAATTTCCCCCACGGCCTGCCCATCTGTCTGAGATATACGGGACGTATGTCCAGCGTTCGCGACAACCTTGACTCCCACATTAGATTAATTCGCTCCTGACGGGTGCAAACTATCACCGTTTATCGCCGCGATGACAACTCCGGAAAGAGAAATTAATTGGAATGTAGCCGCAGCGAGCGTTATTTATACCTTCATGTAATACCACGTAAGGAATAAATCATCGCGCTGCAACTAGAAAACAGATATTTTAAGTAGCGTGCCATAACAGCCAACTACTTAATTTTGAGTTCCATGACACCTGTATTTTAATCTTGTTTAGATTATTTTATGGCTTGTGTAACTGTTTATACTTTATACACGTGCTACACACTCGTGTTTTGCTATTAGCTTGTGATTAAACCTTGTTAAGTTTTTTGATATTGTGCATAGTGGAAAATGACCAAAACATACTGTCGAGTGCAGGCGATGCATAACTTGTTGCTAATTGAAAGATCCCAAGATGTTGTTCACTTTGATCAGCATATTGAAATCTGAACACAATCAAGGATTCTTCGATAGCTCCGAACTCCGAATCAATGGCCAATCAGTTCCTCTTGTTCTAATAACATTATCGGGACCTTTGAAACGTAATGGGGAGCATATATCAACCGTTGAATTGGTGCCAAATGCCAATAAGGAGGAGGGCGAGATCGGGATCCCCGCTCGAGAGATGAGACGAATGGGAGCGTTCCACTTGATTAATTCCTCAGACGCTCGAGATAACTACATTTGTGGGAATGAGTGCTCCGAGATCGATTTGTTTTAACGCTCCAATGAAGTTCCAACGTGGCTCTCGGCTCGATGACACCGTAGTGATGTTATCGTGTCAGTGCTGAATGGGAGTTTTTTAATTATCGTTTACTACATGGGTAGTGAGATGCCCAAAAATGCAAGAAAAAGTGAGATTTCTCCGTACAAAATAATGTACCATCGAGGAAGTTGATTCCTATGCAGTTGATAGATCAACGTAATTTGGTCGAATATGTCAATTCAATGTTAAATGTAATTTGTCGGCTGGGTTTGACGTAAGGCAACCAAACTACGTAGGTCCCCGATTTGCATAGGAATCAACTTCTCTGATAGTACATAGCGAAACCTTCGGGCAATTATTGTTTTCCTGCATACACCGCCCCTCCCCTCTCATAATTATATTATCGCCCGCAATATAATCGCATCGTAATGTCGTGATGGATTCGTTAATTTTCCTAAGTCTTATTACCTATTCTCTGTCTTTTCCCGAGACTCCAAAAGATACCGAATTTCATTCAAATCGATCTAGTGGCTGAAACGTGAAAACTTTACAATCAGCAAACTGTGGAGATAAACTTACGGTGCCGTTCCGATCTCTTTTCATTCCAAAAATTTTAAAAAAAATGCCACTTTATGACCGACTATAGTCCTAATTCAAATAATATCCTACTTTATGACATAGACTGTCATAAAGTGGCATTTTAATTGAATTTTTGTCGGTCGCGATTAGACGCGGTAAAGATCGGAACGGCACCTTTAGTTTATGTCCACAGTTTGTCTATACTTTCGTATTTCTACTGGTGGCCATGCTAGAGCTACAGATACAGACACTTTGGCATTTACATTAGCATGGATTTACCTATTATATTCGCGCTACATCACTAGTGTAATGTTTGTTATGCGGAAAACCATCGATTTATATGTAAGGATATGCCTACTAGAACATTCTGCTAATAGGTTTTTCATACAAGGAAATAGAGAGTCATCTATGAAAAATCGATTGAACTACGTAGTGCGACACAATATGCAGGCGTACAATGTAACCTTGTATGAACGTACAATAAACACACTTTTTTCATATTAAATATTGACAATTAGGTTTAGGTTTAAAGATTCTTTATTATCAACAAAGGCAAGCTGCCACTTATTTGATAACAATGATTACTTAATGTCTAGATACAATTTCATCGTTCGTCGTCGAAAATACAATATAATACTATGTACAGTTAAATTCACTGGTACACAAAGGCACAAGCATTTAAATTTTATAACAGGTAAGAAGAAAAAAAAAAAAAGTGTGTACGTACCTCACATTTAACAAGATATAGCTAACTGGTTAGTGATTACAAAAACCTTAGGTATTGTGTTATTACAAAAAGTATAAATTGAATATTAACACATAATAATAAAGCAAACTAAAGCATTAATTATTTTCGTTAATAATATGTTCGGCTAATTGCTTTTTAAAAACATTCAAAGATTGGGAGTGTTTTATGCGCGAGGGTATGCGGTTGTATAGTTGCGCTCCTTCGACAGTAGGTGTCGACTTGCCGTAATTTGTGCGATGTTTAGGTATGACGAGATAGCTCGCTCGGCGCGTACGGCGCTCGCTAACTTGTTTATGTTTAGTGAACGAAAGGTTAGTGTGGATATTCTTATTGAGCGTTTTGTGAATAAAAAAGCAAATTTGGTATTTGTATAGTTTTTTAAGGTTCATTATTTTAGTTTCGTCGTAGATTTTAGATGTTGGTGTTAATCGGTTGTAATTAAAAAGGGTTTTGATGATTTTGTTTTGTAATATTTGTATTTTATCTAATCTAGTTTTAGCGGCCGATCCCCAGATTTCAATGAGATAGGTTAGATGCGGTTTTATTAGGGAATTGTAAATCGTGTAACGTATATTTTTTGGGATACATCGTACAATATTACGCAGAGATCCCCGAAGTGTTACAAGTTTATTTTTAATTTTTTCTAGGTGGGTATTCCAAGTTAGTTGAGCATCAATGGTTAATCCAAGATATTTTTCTGAAGCCTTTTGTTGGAGGGGTATGTTATTAATTGTTAATGGAGGGTGTTGTGGAATCCGCTTATTTTTAGCTTTGAATATTACATAACAGGTTTTAGTTATATTAATCGTTAATAAATTATGTTGGAACCAAATGTGTATAGAATTTAAGTCACTTTGGGCTTGTGATATTATGTCAAGTATAGATGAACCAAAGTAAAACAGACAGGTATCATCGGCATAGAGTGTAATGTGGCCTTTGAGGCCCAGTTCTTGCAAATTATTCACATAAATTAAAAACAGTAAGGGGCCCAAAATAGAGCCTTGGGGGATTCCAAAGGTAACCGGTAGTGCACTACTTTGTGTATTATGGTCAAACTTTACAATCTGGGATCGTCCGGTGAGATAAGACTTGAGTATTTGTAGCGCTTTACCGGTTATTCCTATCGCTTCCAACTTACTTAGGAGAAGGCTGTGGCTTATAGTGTCAAACGCCTTTTTTAAATCTATGAATACTCCTAATGCAATATTTTTTTGGTCAATATTATGTTTAATTTTAGTAACCAGATCAATAGTGGCTGTTAATGTATTACTTTTAGGCCTGAATCCATATTGACGATCCGAGATGTAGTTAATTGAGCTTAAGTACTTTACAAGCCTTGTGTGTAAAACCTTCTCGAGTATTTTTGACAACGTCGGTAAAACAGAGATGGGTCTGTAGTTACCTGGATCGGTTTTAGGACCAGATTTATGAATGGGGGTGACCTTCGCCGTTTTTAGTGAGTCTGGAAAAGTACCATCTCCTAATAATTTGTTTATGCTATCGGTCAACTTGGAAACTATTAGGTCTTTAGTAGATTTTATTATCTTTGTACTGATTCCATCTAACCCTACGCTGCAGTTAGAATCTAAGCTTTTAATGATATTCAGAATTTCAGTTTTTGTACATGGTTCAAAATTTGAGATATTTTGAACATGAGGCATGGATTGTGGTAACACTTGTGAATGATTGTCATGAAAGTATTTGGGAATCTCATTTGCTAATTTTGGGCCTATATTTGAAAAGTAATTATTAAATGCTTCGCAGATGAGTTTGGGGTCTGTTATTTCAGTAGATTCTAATACAAGTTTCGAAGGAGCACAACTTTGATTTGTTTTATTAGTGGCGAGTGAATTTATTAGACTCCACATTTTCTTTGGTTTATTTAAACATTTGGTAAACTCTTTATAATAATAGGTATTCTTTGTGACTTGTATTAGTTTGGCTACTTCACTACTCTTTTTTGTAAATTGCTCTAATAGTTCATCGTTTTTATTATTTTTAAGCTCTGTCCATAAAATATTCCTATTATTGATTTCTGAAATCACATTTTTATTTATCCAGTCTTTCTTTGGTGTATTCAAAATTTTGGTTTTCATTACTTTACTACTATCTATGCAACGTCTAATTTGTTCTTCAAGTTTTGTAAAGTTGATAGTGTCACTTGATTCTTCAGCTAAAGATTCTTCCATAGATTTAAGAAGATGCACATAATTTATAGCTTCATATTGCAGGTAGACCTTCCGCGGTGGCTTTATTTTCTTAATTTCTAGGTATATTTGTTTGTGGTCCGATAATGATGAATTAATGATAATCATATGAAATTTGTCTTCGCTTAGGTTGGTGCTAACGTGGTCTAGTATAGATTGCTTGGTGTTTCCTTCACGTGTACAATATTTTCTTGATATTTTATTTATGAGTGTATGTCCTGATTCCTTAAGTAGCTGTTTATATTTTTTAGTTTTAGTATCGCTTGTTAAAAGATCTACGTTAAAGTCTCCAAACACGATCGCCCTTCGTCGTGGTTCTAATTGGGCTTCATATTCTTCTATAAAATGGTCAAAGTTTGTATGTCCAGGATTGTACACCACTCCTATATCAATCCCGTAGTTGTTTAAATGTATCCATAGAAAGTTATTGCCTTCGATATAGCGGGAATCTGACAGGCAATGCTTAAGGTCATTATGCACGTATGCAGATACTCCACCTCCTGTAGTGTCTGTCCTATAGTTGTAATAATGCGTGTAGTTATCAAGTTGAAGTTGTAATGCTTGTTCTTCGGAGCGAATCCACGTTTCAGTTAGCAAAATGACATGAATTTTGTTTGGTATAGACTTTATAATGCATTTAAGTTCATCGAACTTTCCTTGCTTGCAAATACTGCGTGTATTTAAGTAAAGAAATCTTAAGCGAGATCTATTAGAAGGAAATGTTTCATAGCTGGTTAGTAGTTCATAGGTGTTCTTTTCTGTAACTTGAAGCAGGGGGGTTTGAAAGTTTAGTTTTTTGTATTAGTTTGTACGATAGTAGGTAATCCCTTGATGTATTTAATGGTAAGTCCCTTCTCGCCGTTGTTTTCTCGACGTTTTAATTCTTCTTTTAGACTTTTGAGATAATTTTGTTGCATCGGTGTCTGGTCTGAGTATATTTTGATGCCTTCCGGAAGCTTGGGTTTGTTTCTTAGAAGTTTTCTAGCAGGTTCAGGTGTATCGAAGCAAACTTTAATACTACGGTTTTTATTTGGAGTCAGTTTGCCAATTCTAAACACTTTAACAGGGTTTGGTATGTCTGAGATAACAGAGGAGAGTAGTTTTATCACGTCAGATTCATCTTTTAGTGATCCGTCCTCAGTTCTGTTTTCTTTTAAACCTACAATAATTACATTTTTCTCCCTCACCGTTCGGTTTTGAAATTCTTGAATTAATTGTTCATTAACATTATGACCTAATAAGTGGTGGTTACTATCTCCAGTAAGGTTAGCAGTTTGCGGCAATAACTTGATATTCTGTAGATCGGACTCGAACGTCTTCATCTTATTTTCGCCTATATTAATAGAGTTTTCTAATGTTTTAACGTGATTTTTCAAGTCGTTATAGTCTGACAATACATTAGTAGTAGATAATTTTATGTCGCTTATCTGCGAGATCGCGCCGTCTACTTTGACTTGAAGGGCGCTAATGGCAATTTCATTTGATGTTTTTATCTCCGTAATTTGAATTTTTATATCATTTATGTTTTCTTGCATTTTTTGCATAATTTGTTCATTTGATCCAACATATTTTTCTAATAATGAACTTATTCTAGTCATCTCTCCTTTGATTTCTGTAATGTCCCTAGAACATTCGCAATTTTCTGGAAGTTTGCGTTTCATGCGTTGGGTAATGTTCATGTTCATGGTCGTATCCATACTAAGATTACTTATCTTAGACAAGTCCGGTTGCGATCCTCCGACACCAGCCGATATGCTTACCGACTGGGGTGGCGCGGGCGGTCTTTGCGCACTCATTCCCTTATCAGTGCAAGTGCAAGCAGGATGAAAAATGGCAACCAACCTGTTCTCGCGGAGGTGAAGGCGGTCAGGCGGGGGCAGCACGTTTAGACTCGCTAGTGATGTGTGCGGAGCGGCAACGACTTAACTACAAAACACTGCACGAACGGTTTTATTTCCAAAGCCAAGTAGAATAAGGTTTCTTTTACGATGACGGTTATTTTAATTTTTATTGTGAAAAGTTACACACGTCCACTCTGGTTGACGAACGAACGACGAACATTCAAACACAATTAATGTAAGTATATTAATTTAGGCGTAGGGTTTTTGATTAACATACAAAAATAAGTAAATAAATAAATGCATTTATTCATTCTTACTCAACTGTAAAGGGAGGGTTATGTTTAGTTACAAATTGATATTCCAATAAATGAAATTTGTTTAATATAAATTTGTTTAATATTCCAATAAATGAAATTTGTAACTTAAAATTAAGTAAAAATGTATCTAAGCAACTTTATACGTGTAAACCAGCCATAAGCCACTTTGGCTACAAACTAAGGGGTTTTATGAAAAAAAAATCTGGTGGCCTCATTTCATCCATACATCTATAATAAAGCACATACCATAGATTATGGCACATACCTAACGGCAAATCTTAAAATAAATCTATTTTCTAAGAAAAATAATATTCATGCAAAATGACGTCCATGCAAAGTCACACAGGCTATGAAGCGGCCGCGTGTGAATGCTGTTTTACCGACGTTGCGCCATTACTCGGTAAAACAGTAGCCATGGCGGACATCGGTGGTAAAATTATAAATTAATTATTTCTTTACTTAGACAAACAGTTTGTGTTGTGTGATATTCCATGTGCTTTTTTAACTTTTTTGACGTAATTTTTGCAGCCTTTTACCACACGACTAGGCATTTTTATGGCACTGTATACACATACGATGACACACCCGATTTGTTCTGCGGACCACAGACGACTAAGTCACGTCGGTGTCAAACGAAGTGTTTTGACACCGACGAATCGGCATCATTGCAACGCGCGGTTGACCCGGTCCTTACGCTAGTAATATTTATGTCTATGCGGAAAACGGTTTCATGCGCACGCGACGCATTTTTGTGACGACTAGGTGGTTTTCATTAGTAGACTAGATGACGCCCGCAACTCCAGTGCGACTTGCGCCAGCACTCGTTTATCACGGGGGAACCGTACATTTTTCTGGGATAAAAAAACGGTTGTCTGTAGTCTGAGAGCTGTAGATCATGCAATTATTTTGCTCTCCGTTAGAACTTTTTTATTTCAATAAAATCATTGTTTCAAAATTACGTTTGAAATGATAATCCCAATATTGTAATGCCTTCATGAGAGAGTAAGAATTAAAAACTTGCGTCTAAATATTTCTGTTCGTCGTCTATTTTGAAGCATTTTTAAATCCTGAAAACAAAATCATTTAGTCCATGACAATATTTTTATCGATAAACTATACTTCAAGTAAAGTGCATCCCTAAAGTACACGTAAAAAGCAATGCAATATTTGAAGTCAAATGATTACTTGATGTGACATTTTTATCACTAATGCCTTAAAATAGCATGATTATGGGATTATTAAACTTATAAATCTTCTTTTTAGCTTATAAAAATACCGAATCAGTAGTCCAAACATAAAATTTCATGCTTCTAACTCAAGAAATAACGGACTTCCATTGAAACTTTCAACCCCAATTTCACCCCCTTGGGGGAAGAATTTTCAAAAACGCTTAAATACGTAAAACAACCCTACTCACCAAATTTCGTGGCTGTAACTTTAACAGTTTTTGCTCAGCGATGATGTTGTTGAAAACTTACGTATGTCATGTTAAATCCACGTGTTTGAGGCATTCCTTGGCCGTTTTTATGGTTTATTATATAGCGGAACCACAATACCCAACAAGGTTTGACGTTCACTAAACACTTTTATTAGCACTTTTTAAACATGAAATATTGCAGACCGACTCCTTTGTTATGTCCTATTAGAATTTAGGTGGGACATAACATTACAAACTTTTGACGTTTATACACCGATATGAGCTTTCTCTTTCACTCAACTTACTGCATCGTTAGTTAGAAAGAGTAACATTATCAACTGTCAAAATATAAGGTTACCTCCAATAGTAAAACCTCATTGCATCGCTCACTCAAGTAGGACTTAGAAGAGAGACGGATGTCGAACGCTGCCGAACGCAAAGGCCGATTGTGCTTCCTTGTCGCTCGTTCCGCGCTCTCGCTTGCACTTCAAGCCTTAAATGGAACGCCTCAGAGCGAGGTAACGCCGCATGAACTGTCATGTTTTTCGGGCGCGCACCCCATATCGAATTATAAGACGTTATCACGTCAAAAGTCTCATGTCCTTTGCCGGGACTAGTAGTAGGTACAAAGTATCTTCATACCAAATTTCAGCAAAATCGGTGCAGCGGTTTGAGCGTAAAGAGGTAACAGACAGACAGACACACTTTCGCATTTATAATATTAGTATGGATATTCATTGCGAATTTTATACGATGTAAATTTTACCGCCATCATTTTTGCTTTTGAAAAACTCTACTCTGATTTTTGTTCATTTCTTCAGTGTCAAGAACACTTGATCCCTCAGGAATAATTGCTGCCTACAATCTAATCTGCTTAGAGTGTCATAACTCATAATATTTTAAGGACATGATATGAACAAGTGGAAATTAATTAAGGATAATAAATATTGTCTTTACTTTACGCAAATTGTATTATATGTTTATTTTTAATTGAGTTTTTCAAGTAAGAAAGTAATTATAGATCTACCAGAATCTGATGCCAAAAATTGGGAAAATAAAGTGACTCTACCAATACCATGGTAATTGGAATAAAACATTTTGATCCTCTTTTTTTCTTTTCGCGCCTGATTCTGTGTGTTAAACATGCAAAATATATAATATCAATAAATAAAAGTTTATCCAATGATCAAGGATATATTTTTTTGAAAATCTGCTATCAAAAATTGCCATCAGATTCTGGTAGACCTATATAACGAGTATTTTGTAGAGGCATTGCTAATAAAATAACAGCAACCAATATATGTTGGTCTCCTATACAAACAAGGGAAGGTGTAGGTAAACAGTCCCTTCACGTGTGTGAAGCCACTTTCGCTGAAATTTATTTTGTGTATTATTATTTATTTCCCTTAAGATATACGTTTTCCCTATTGTATTCCTTTTGGGTTAATATGTGTCCTATTTCTTTTATACACCTTTGCCATTTTGCTAAAATTATGTTCTTATATTATGCAGTCGTGTTGTTTAAAAATTTTTTTTATAAATAAATCTTCTTTTCAAGTTTTTAACCAATATGTTAAAATTACCTGAAAAAATGAATGTGATTTTACCTTGTGACTTCCAAAATCTGTAGCAATTGCTGTTCATATAAACATTCATGAAGTATGTATGTACTACTGATTTTCCATGCTGTGAGCTACATTCGTTTACATCATGATCAAAATACCGGTTCGCCGGTCAAAATGTTCGATAGTTGATGGCGACATAATATATCACATTGTTCCCACGGTCGAAAAACTGGTATTACCTGGTGGATTGTACCGAGGCTACCAATATTCAGTACCTACCTTGGAAGGCCTGTTTTTGATGAGTAACCTGCCGACCTACCTTTAGCATTACTTGTCAAAATATTATCCTTCTAATTATAAGTTGTTGTAGCTAATCAATTTGTCTTAATAATTTAGATGTGTATTTTAGAGTGTTTTTCTACAATTTACACTATAAAGTCTACTAAAAATAAAAATTGAATTAAGAGTCCGAGTGCCATCGCAATTCTCATACAAACGTAATACCGAGATGATTTCCCATACGAGAATATTTACTATATTAAGCTGAATAATAACTCAAATATGGTAAATATTTTCGTATGGGAAATTATCTTGGTATTACGTTTGTATGAGAACTGCGGTGGCACCCGGACTCTTAAGGCTGTATTTTTAACAAAATTAGTAGAATCATAACAATTATTTTTTGTTATGATTCTTATTATATCATATAAATAAGATAGAGTCTCAATCTAATATATATAAATCTCCTATCACGATGTTTGTCCGCGATGGATTCCTAAACCACTTAACCGATTTTAATGTTTTTTTTTAAATGTGTGCTTTTTCCAACTTGAGAGATAGGATAGCTTAGATCTTTAATTATAGTCGCAATTTTATTTTATTGCAAATTATTTGTCTATAAAGAGCGACAATTGTTTATGCGACGCGGGTCACGGGATAGTGATGGACGTTGCCATGGTGACATACTTATTTAGTCACTAATTCAATAAAATAATACGGGCGATATTTACTTTATATTATAATATGGCAAAGAAACGTCTGCCGGGACAGCTAGTATATTATATTTAAAAGAAGATAGACTCCTCGTCGCTTTTATGCCTCCAATGAACGCTAGGTGCGCGAGGCACATAGAAATAATCTCGAAAAAGAAAAGAAATTGAAGTGTTTATTGTTTTTATTACTTAAGAGAGCGTTTGTTGAGACGGAAAAGATTTTTTATATTCATAAGGAGACGTCGGTAATAATATTCGCTCGGGGGTCGTTTGTATTCCACGATGATTGTAATTTTGGTTTCCTTTATGTAAACAACTTCCCCTGATAAAGTAGGCACAAGTTATGGGGCCCGTTTTACCCCCGGCCTCCTGAATGGAAATTTAAAACAATTGTGAAGCGTTGATAGAAATTTTATATCGTCTAAAGTCGTTAGAGGGATAATTTTTGTTTCATATTCAAAGTCCCTTCTAACAGTTTCAATTTATATTTAAGAAATTTTATATCGTCAGATAAAGTCGACTTTAGAGGAATAATTTTTGTTACATTTAAAAGTAATTTCGAACGAATTCAAATTAAATTTTCCTCTTCTGGAATATTTTATTAAATATTATCGTCTGTAGTTATAATTACGGGTTCGGCGTTAATTTTAAACTTTGTTAAAATAGTAGTTGTGTCATAATTACAATGTTTTCAAGGCTGTATGAAATCCAATAGTAGAATTCAAGTAGGTAAGTAAAGTCCATGATACTAATAATATTTTGTTACAACCGGTATCGGTGTCTCCCCTATGTCTATGTAACCCGTGTTGAGTGTTCTATTAAAATAATTGCACCTGCTTTCACCTCTCTTGTAAATTATACAGCCTATTATTAGAACCAACAAGAGCTAGAAACATGTTGAATATAAATATGTTGTAAAATATAATAAACGTCGAGTTATTTTGCAAGGGTTCTTTACGATCGTGCAGTAAAAAATGTACCAACGAGCGCTCAAGTACAGCATAAATATTCATTATTAAGAGGGACCGGTCTAGTGTTCGAGTAAAATTAATGCTTAATATCTAATACAGGTAGTGTTTAATATGCTAATGTCGTGCGCTATAAATTGAATCTTAATACTGTGTGCAAACTTTACATAGTTAATAGGCTGTACACGTTCGTAATAATCGTCTAGAGATTGCGAATGACTCAAAACTTCTTGTCATCTGGAGTGGTGCTGGTTTTAAATTAATATTTTAGATGCCATCCGTCTTAGCTCTTTGCTGATAGTATGGAATATTTAATAGGAACTAAGTTCTCAATTAACGCTAGCAAAAAATGCAGGCACGATTTCCTGAGAAAATTCACGACAAAACCCTGCCCTAGGGCGTTCGTTAGGACGTCGCGTCGCCTTGCAGATTTTTTCTTATTTACGACCATTCATACAAACGTGAATCGAAAAACTCCAGCTCAGATTAAGTTAGGCCCTCATTAGTCTGACGAAGTTGAGGAGCGAGGACCTCCTGAAACGGCAGAATAGACTTCCTCCGAGTTAGACTAGGGGCCGACGTTTGAGCCTCCCGAATAAACTAAAGCCTGGCCGCGGCAGTTAAACTTTTAATGAGACCACCGTTTGTTATAATTACTTGTTAGCATCATTTTTGAATATTAAGAGCCTCAATATATCATAACGGCGCCGACGACGGCCCGAAGATAGAATTTGATTATTATCTTGATTTATGAAGCCGCTAATTTAAATGAGCTTCGAATGAACTGTTTTAAATCACAGTCTGATTGCTTTTGTTTAAGTTATCTACCGCAAGTCGGTTATTCTGTCGACGATGTTTAAAGTAGCTAGAAATATGAACCCCACGCCATAACCTATATCCTCATCAACAGTTTGTAATTAATTTTGTACATGTTCATGACAGACAACATAATGGTTGTACGGTTGAAAACATTTATGTATTTAGAAATGGACTTCTGTTTTAACTTGCCTACTTTACGTTGGCCAATGATGAATCAACACAGGCGATTACGAACATGTAGAGAAGTTGTCTCTACTAATTGGCTATGGTCGATTGTGCGTGCTATACCCGTAGGCCTATAGGTATAGCAGTTTATTCATCATGGCCCAACGTGAAAAGAGTTATGTTTAAAAGTGCTTTAGTCGAAGGGAAACGTGGCAAGCTAACCGTAGCTCTACAGTCTACTCCAGTGTTTCCAACCTGTGGTCCGCGGACCCCTGGGAGTCCGCGAGAATATGTATGGGGCTCCGCGGTGTCATCTCTGGACCATACATGAATGCAAATATCTCGTAATCGCTACGCTTATTTAGCATGGCGAATCCGATTTTTTGCTTTATTTTATTAAGGGGGGTCAAACTGTGATTGATTTTTTAGGGGTCCGTGGCTGAAAAAGGTTGGGAAACACTGGTCTACTCTATGTTTTCGCCTTCAGCTCTTCCAAAATAAAGTCACAGTCCACAGACGATCGCTATTATGAATCTTTTCATTGCATTATAGCCCTTTCAAATAATTTACCTTTATAGCTTGGTCCTTGTTTTGTTATCATAAAGGTCCTCTCACATGTAAAACAACTAAACGGATTGTAGTCGGGTCACGTGCGCAGTCATACGTCACGCCCGCTTCTTCCGGCGTCCGCCAGTCATCTGTGGGAGCCGGGACGGTGCCGGCCGAGGAATTTAAAACTTATGCAAATAGTTCTATAGTTATTTTATAGTATACACGTGGTTATAATTAGCATGCGAAGTTGGTACTCAGTATGATCTGTAGCGACATTAGAAATGAGAAATGATGGTGATAAAGGACATCTGATATTAGAGGCAAAATATCAGAGTTCTGCGGCGCTAAAATGGAAGCTTTTGAGAATCATATTATGAATCAGTTTATGATTAATTTTTTTTTAATTGCAAACGGTCACTCTGCTTGCAATTCATGTCTAATAATTCGTACTAATTTGACATAATTCGTCAGTTTCACAGTTTTGATAATTCATTTTAAACTGAATTTATTTGAGAGGAATTGCAAAATGTGACCATTTTAGGTCTGCTGATCTGCAACATTGATTTATTCTAATTTTATCCTGTTGCAGATCAGAACTAGTGGTTAATGGTTATGCTTATAGTAGGAAGGTTTACAAAAATATTAATTTTAAAGTAGTTTAATCCTTTGACTTTGATAGCTTAACAGAACTTTGAGACTTTTGATTAAGATAGTATGTATCATTGTACTATTAAAGTTATCTTCGTGGAATAAAATGCTCGTTGTATTTTCATCGAATATGACAAGATCACAAGACTGGATATATTTAGAGTTTGCTGAAGTCAGACGTATTTATTTCTAGACTGGTCGTTTTTAAACCTAGGTAAATTGTGATGCGCCAAACTAATTTTACTTCTAATACTCCAGGAAAATTAAACATTCGACCTCGGAATAACTCGCATACAGCTGAAAATTGGTAGATACGTTGAATACATCATTAATTCATTACAAATAAAAACTCAAAAGTCCCCGAGGATCCTCCTTGTGCAAAATTTTTTATTCAAGGTCAAAGGTATGAAAATAAGGTTTTTACTGGTTTTTTTTCAAACTATACATTTTATCACAAAAATAAGTCTCCCTCGATAATTAAGACTATCCATCAAAAAACTAATTTTTTAATTCCAAGCAGTAGTTCCACAAATTCTTTAGCTTTATAATTTAAGCATATATATGATTTTCCCAAACTTTGAGCCCGCCATTTATAAGGAATGGTAAGTCGTATGAAAAAAGTGTCTGAATATTTTTTGTAGAGAATTCTATGATCTACACTCTTATCATACTTATTTTTGTGATAAAATGTATAGTTTAAAAAAAATAATAGGAAATACCTTATTTTCATACATTTGACCTTGAATAAAAATTTTTGCACCAGGAGGATCGCCGGGGACTTTTGAGGTTTTATTTGTAATGGTGTATTTAACGTCTCTACCAATTTTCAGCTCTATGCGAGTTATTTCGAGGTTACAATTTTTTGCGTCTAATTAGACCGGACTATAAGGTCATTATTCGGGCAAATAATTTAAAAATAAGTTTGTAGCAATAATTATTGTGATTATTATCGAGTTTTAAAACTTTTGAAATTGCACTGCTCCTATTAATATACTTAAAAGATTATGCCATTAACACCTGCCGCAACCTTAAGTGGTAATTATTAGGTAACTGATGATGATAGTACTACCATAAAATATGTCCGATGATAAAGTTATAAAATGCACTCTCATTTGCATTCTACTGCAATAAAATGCGCCCCATAAAAATAATGTATAACAATTCTTTTTCTAACATAAAACATAGCGTTTTCTTTCACGCGGCGCGGCGGGAAGCTAGGTTATTAATTGTAGAGTAATTAACGCTTACTATATTTTATGCATTGTTTGCACTCGGAAGCCAACGTTTAGAGACTAATGAATAAATACTTCACGCGAAGCTCGTGGGCATTACTAATGAGAACAGTGGGATGCAAGTGAAATCCCTGATATCACTATTTTCGGGCATATAAAGACTAGAGCAACGATTGGTCTAGTGCCGCAGCCAGAGTTTGGACTATTAATGAAGGAGCATATAGTTTAGTTGCTCCTGCAGGGATTACCGCTGAAATAGATGCTGTGAGGCAAAGTGAAGGGCTATTCGCTTGAGGTGATCTTGGTTTGACTTCACCTGATGATGGAAGAAATCATTATAATTTTCGACAAGTAATCTCTTAATACAGTCAAACAATTTATAATTATATCTAAAACAGTCGGTCATCGCATTTTTAACATTTAAAAAAATGAGATTTGAAAGAATGAACGTGTTGATCTTGATATCCGTCAATTTGATGAACTGAAAATCCAGGCGGCTGCCGCTTTTTTGGCAAAAGTTAAAAGACCCGACAAACCCCTTCGGGGCTCGGTCGGAGTTTTATAAGTAAATATTTTTTATTCGGCACATCCTAAATAAGATATCGCCTCAAAGGAGGCTCGTAACTCGAAAGTTCATTTCGCCGGGGTGACGGCGAAAGAATTTCTTTCCAATGTTTTCTTGAGACTTTTAAAAAGGCTTATTTAAACTTGCAAAGTGTTCGCCCTCGCTTTGGTATTCCACTTCATTGTTATTCCGACAATCAGACGGAAACGGGTTTGTTGGTTTTTTTACTATTGTTTCATTATATAAAATTTTATAAAGCTTGTTAGGCCCGTTACGGAATTTCCTTTTTATATTCGCCTCTATTAAGCTATAGTTATAGTCTCGTATCGATGTTTTCCGTTTCAGGTGTTTATTTTTCTTAAAAAAACAAAAATTTGAAGGAATTTTATTTTAGGTTGTTTACTGTCTATTGCTTTGTAACATCATTTAAAAGTTGTTTTTTGATCCAAGATTTTAGCATCAAAACATTACATTTAATTAGCATTTAATGCTATTTTTAAATCCTAAGTGACTATAAAGTAAGCAGTGCTTGCCAGCGAGGGCTTACCGCTGTGACTAAGGAGAGGTTTATGGCTGTACATGTGTGCTTCTACTATGAAATGTTCAGTTTTTATCTACCTCTTAAGAGACCCTTATGTCTACTACTTAGGAGCCAAGAAAAGACGAAAGGTAGAATGACTCCGAACGGAGTTTAATTTAAGAGTCAATAAAAAATAATGATAATGTCTCGGTAATGAACCCGGTGATAGTGAGCAGCAGACGTTTTAAGACATAAGTATGTAAACTGTAAAGAGATGGTGAGATATCAGCTAGAATCTGTTAAAAGCGTTTGACATTCATTGTTTACTATTAATACTCCAGGAAAGTTAAACATTCGACCTCGGAATAACTCCGGAATAATTCCGAGGTAACGATTTTTTTTGCGTCTAATTAGACCGGACTATAAGTTTATTAAACCGTACCACAGTAGGAGCTTGGCTGGATGAACTCTACTTATAGTTATGGATCCCCTAATCACAGTCTCTGCCTCTGCTCTATAGAATGGCAAAAAATCTTTTTTTTTTCGGTAGGTCTTTAGATCGGAGACGTACGATTTAATTATTATAGTTACTAGAACTATGCTACTCTACTTACATTGTTCCATTACTAGACCCAGTATACTGGAGATGCAATCTGACGTCTCGGTAGCCAATAAAATCTCCTCAAATTACACCGGCCATACTGGTTGTTCGGGTATCTCGCTCAGCGATCTTAGATTCGTTTACTCTTTAAAATTTAATAAGAAAGATCTCCTTTGAAATTTTTGCGTTAAGAGCGACGGCTACTCCTTTAAAATATTAACCCTCTTAATCCTCCTTTTGTGAAAGACTTCTACTTTGTAAGGTTTCCTATTCATTTTTGTTTTATTTAAATACAGTTTTCTTTGATGTCATTATACCATTTTTATTTTTTGTAATTTATTGTCTATCTTTTAAAGATACATTTTCTCTTTATCCATAATACTAAGCTTCTCAGCTTTTTTGAATAAAGAATTTAAAAATCAATATTTTTTTAATTATTTAAACTGAACGTACACAATATTAATTTAGTATCATTTATAGGATAATGAAAATAACAATATTTGTTTGAGTAGATATTTGTTTGTAAAAGGTAGAGTTCTAAGATATTTGCCATTACTTTTTATTATGACATAATTTAACGATTATAAGCATTTATCTTTGTTCCTCCTTCTGGCTACGACGTCGAAAGTCGCTTTTTTTTTTTTTTTTTTCTTATTTATTAGGCTTGTGTCGAAACCGACAATGCCAGCCTCATAAATTACATCCAATTTATACACTTCATTGTTAACAATTTGCAAACAGATACTAATTAGCTCTACACTTAATAAAATTCAAATACAAATTCACTAGCCCCCAGCAAACAGGATCTTTCGGCTGAGCGAGAATGGCGCTCACACAACCGAGCTGTGTCAGAAAGTCGCTTTACAAACTCATCTCTCAAGTTCACCAAAGCGCTTAATTTCAAGTGGAAAATATTGTTAAACGTCGAGGAAACTCCGAACTCGGGTGCAGCGGCGAAACGGTACACGTATCGGAGTTGTACAACACTTTCTGCTCGCTCCTTAAGTAATTTACTACGGTTTCATTACAAACTTCATAATTTCTTCATTGCCCTCGCCTGCTCGTGAAATGTTCGCTGTTGCTGAGATGTGCGGGATTATGAACAGTTTAAAGTATACCATTAAAGCTAAAGGCTGTTTTTTTATGTATAAAAATGCTGTTCACATTTTTACATAGGTAAGTGAAACATGGTGGTTATGACTTATGCCACCCTTATTACTACGGTTTGAATATGCTACTTAGGCAATCTGATTTTAAATGTGGTTCTGAGAGAGTTTTTACAGTTTTACAGAAATATCTCAGTAAAATCTATTACTATAATAATACTAGCTGTCCCGGCAAACGTTGCTTTGCCATAATATATTTGCCATATTATTTTATTGAAGTGACTAAATAAGTATGTCATCCTGGCAACGTCGATCGCTATCCCGCCGCACAAACTTAATGGTCGCCGTCAGTCTCAGGTTGTAATAATTTACTATTATTTATTCAACAAATGCACTTATCAATATATAAAATACCCAGTAGCCGATTCTCATACCTACTGAATATGCATATAAAATTTGGTAAAAATCAGTAAAGCCCTTTCGGAGGAGTTCGTGGACTAACATTGATGACACGAGAATTTTATATATAAGATTATAAATGCGGACGTGTGTCTGACTGTCTGTTACCTCTTCACGCCCAAATCGCTGAAGCGATTTTGCTGGGTATAAAGATACTTCAAGGCTTATAGGAAGCAGGAAAGGGAAAAAATATACGGTTCCCTCGCGATAAAGGAATTTTGGCGCAACGGAATTCCGGGTGTCATCTAGTCTTCTTTAATGTAGTGCAT
Source organism: Polyommatus icarus (assembly GCA_937595015.1). Lineage (NCBI taxonomy): Eukaryota > Metazoa > Arthropoda > Insecta > Lepidoptera > Lycaenidae > Polyommatus > Polyommatus icarus. Next base: position 15,486,966 of record OW569328.1, on the reverse strand, counting down.
GATGCTTATCACAATATTTTGAACGTGACCAACACCTCACTAGCCCCTCAATGCCAAACTCGCTTAGAACGTGTTACTCCGCCCGCGCGCCACTTTACCCTCTAGATTATGTATTCTTCAGTTTAAATTGCTATACAGTCGCAAGTGCTAGTTTGACCTACATTTAAAAATCGATACTATAAAAGGACTAAGTTGCTGATGTAACAATTACGACCTTGAACTTTATAGTGCCATTAGCGGCAAGCTTCGTGTAAAAATCGTTTCTTTTACTACTTTAACTACTAGCAAAAGGACGAAGTTGAGAGAGTTAAGGGCGTTCCGTCCGGAGATTCCGTAATTGACCGTATTTAAAACCTTATAAACTCATAATCTGAAAGCTACAAAGTTATAATATAAATACAGCAATAATCTTCAGTATATCAACATTCCTTTTGTCGTTTTAAATTTTCTGTTTTTGTTTCTTATACTCATGATATCATCTTCCAAAGTAATACCAATTTCTTAAAATTCAAGCATACATTCAGCATCTCCTTAGGATTTACAAATTACTTTTATTTGAAACTCACGCCAATAGATCGACAATATCATAAACTACATATTCGCCGTTTTAAATTTTTTTTAGGACAATTTTGAACCAAGATAAGTAAAAATAATAGGGTTTTGGCGCGATCTCGGCAACGCGGCAAATGTATGGCCAAGGTCGTTTGCTCGGGGGACGACCTTAATGATTGTTGATGAAAACCCAGGCTAAGATCAAACATGATGATGCAACCACAAATATTTTGTGATGACTGATGAGTTGATGACATACTATGGAGCAAATCGACATCAATTAGAACAAAACTGAAATCGATTATTATTAATGGTTTACCATTGCTGATACAATCGCTTTATTAGTGAAACGAAAACACACAATAGCTACCGGCAATCGACTTAATTATTATGTTTGTACATTATTTCATAATAAGCCATCGTATCGCGAGTAATATTTCTTCCGCGTATCTCATAATCCAAATGAAGATTTCGTCTGCCATAAATCAAGCTTTGTTCGCAAATTGCAGCCCCCGAGTTGTGTTTGTCCAGCCGAACGGAACATTATTAGGTCGTTTCGGATTAATTGGTCGGTCGTTCTATTTGGGATAATTTGGAGCCGTGCATGCGTGGTGTTTAGGGCTGATTTAAATGTATTGAGTGCCCACGTGCGAGTGCGTGACGACCGACGGACTGACAAAGGGATTCCAAGACGCTGCAATAATGAACCACGCCCCGAGCGAATCTTTCCTATTGTCTGCCGGCTCAGGGCTCCGACTCCGTTACAAATGTTTCAATCAAAGTACGCGCATTAGACTCATTACGACCCCGCTGCTCACCCCGCGGAACATTTTTCTGATCTCGACAGCCCTATTTCATTTTGATGAAAAACATTATTAGCAAACAACCTTTGTGATACTCGCCCGAGAAGCAGAAAATGAGGAATGTAAAAGTGGGGACTGGGGAGGTTAACTCCGTATTTGGCGCAGCGCAGACGACAGACTATCCGTGACGCACTTTTTGCCGGTGGAAATAGAACCTATGCAATTATATGCAAAATATGCGGACTTTTTGCGCGCCGGCCGTGTGCGTTACTGCATATAATTGCAAAGGTTCTATTTCCCACAGACTAAAAAGTACGTCACGGTCCACGGATAGTCTGTCTTCTGCGCTGCGCCTTTAAGTAATTTTCCATTGTAGATATTAAGCTCGTGCTAGACAAATACGGAAATTTCGGGATAAATAAAGTGAAAAGTTTGTGGAATGCTTATTCCACGTTTTATGCTTCTGAACGGTTTATTGAGGTTTATTTTTGAAGTGTAACCGCGGACCGCTCCCGGGAAGTCGGTTGTCGTTTGAGATTTCAAATCACACTTGCACCATTGAACCGGACGAACTTTATTCCGAGGAACTTTCATTATAAATATCCGAGATCGGTCGAGATTAAGTAAGATGAATTGAAGTTTTAGTAATATTTCCATCTCGGAAAGTAGCGGGTGCGGGAAAGTTCGGTTATCATATTCTCGAGTTGGTGGCTATCCAACGGATTGCATTGAATTGACCGTCTTCTTTTTTTTTATATCGCCTGGGAATAAATAGACTCCGTCAGATTTGCCTGGAATTTTAGTAATTAGAAAAACAATACAAATTATTTCAGGAAGAAGATATTCTAACCAGTACACTATACACATTACACGTTGTATAATTTTCGCCTGTTGCATTGCTGTTGCAAGATACTAAATCACACTGCTGGCGGGACTCAAACCCAAAACCTATAATGGGCATTGTCCAAAAAAAAATCACATGTACTTTTTTTTTTCGTTAAAATAGGGAATTTTAAGAATATAAATTAAATAATTTTGAAATCCATTGGCTAGTTTTTTCTCAATAAATTTTTAAAGTTTCGCTCTGACGTCATCATCGGCGGCCAATTGACCTCTGCAGTATGTTTTTTTTCGTTTCAATCTTATTTATAATGGCTGGTTTGTCAAATATAATTTATCAGTATGTGAAAGCTGATACGAGAAGCTTACCAAAAGTTCGAAACGTAATGTTGGTCGAATTTATTGCTAATTTAACGCCATTGAAGGTCAAACTAAGGTTAAACATATTTGTTCAAAAATATAAGTAACTAATGGGTATTTTTTTCGTTTATATACAGAAAAGCGATCACTGACCTTATTCCTCGAAATGTTTTTGTAATGAGCAAAATTTAAAAAAAATGGACAATCCCCATTGCCAACAATGTGAAACACTGTTAGCTAATATCACCTAGCCAGCCGAGCTAGGTTGCTAACGAAGTAATTCGTTATCAGACGAATTAGACATTGTTTTAAAATAGTTACGTTACCATTTATAAAAGTCTTACCTTTGAATTTAAAGTGTACAAAGGTGTGTGATGACGTGAATATAATCTTTGTCAGAACAGGAGCACAAGTCCCTCGATAAAGCGTTCATGATAAGCTATATATATTTAACTCTCTCGCTACACAATCCTAGTCTCCTCTTTAAAGCTTTAGCTCCGAGGCTGGCTCTAATGCAGTAAGTTATAATGCCTTTAAGACTCATATCCACTTGGCTTAACACGAAGTCGGCTCTCATTGTTCGAAGTGACACAAATTGAAGGGAATCTCTGAAATGAGGGAACAATTACACTTCGTCATGAGACTTAAGATGCTCGACGTCTGATAAATTCATTGAAGCGACTTCGGCTTCTATTATAAACATTCCAATTTTGTTCCTTCAATATGTTCCTAATGGCTCCACTTGGGACTTTCCACTTTTGATTGTCTCGTAGCGATAAGAAATTAAACGCTTTCTCTGAATTGTCTAATGTGAAAAGTTTTGTTATTTTCATAACTTTCAGTGTTTAATTGCTTCAAGTGTTTGAACGAAACTGAAGTCGTTTACTTCTTCATTTTATGTCTCTACTAACACACGTCTTCAGTTCTTATTCCTTGTTTTTTATTAAAACATGAGACGCTGTTTTAAACATAATATTTATTTAGCAAATTGATGATGATACTTATTAATAATTAGAAACACCGAACAAAAATTACTTAACGAAATTAAACATGTACATCACCGTAACGGTCGTCGCTAAGGACTTATATTCTTTTGGATAGCTAATTAGCAAATTGGGTTTTTTGTGTTCATTATAAATTAGAGCGTGTTTACCACCAGTATTGCCTTCGTTACTTCATACATTATGTCTGAGGGAAGCGGGACCACGTATTAAAAAACTTTATTTTCTGCTGGATGAAATGAACACATAAAAGTTTTATTTCGCCTTTTATGACTGTGTGTAGACATTCATCTTCAGCATATTTTGAAAGTAAATTGTGACTTTCAGTACTTATTAGTTATTACGTCGTTAGATTTGTTGATATGGTACATAAATTAATTATTTTTTAACATCTAATATTTGGCAATCATTCGGTACTTATGTTTTTTTCCCTATTTAGGTAATGACCATGTAGAGATAAACTACGATAACATGGCGCGCCCCTCCAAAATTCAAAACGTTTGAAGTGCGTTGTCTTGCGCGGTCGGCTAGTTATGATTAGTTGACCAACAAATCTTGGTAATAAGTGACATTCAGTGAAATATTACGAGTACCTACTGGTTGATTGGTTGAATACTTACAACACCATACTAACTCTTTCTTATGGATGTGACTACACACATTGAAACAGTAATTTGGAGGGGCGCGCCATGTTATCGTAGTTTATCTCTACATCGTTTAACTTTTTTACCTGTATACCGCTTAGTATCTTCCATTAAATTAAATTGCTCTAAGTCTAGTTCCATAAAAAGTCAAACTATTTCCTCCTCCTTTGCAGCTGGCATCGATATCAAATTAACTCGGCTGTCGGAGGCTGCGACTGCCAAACGCCAGCCTCTCAATTCAGATCCAAGCTGAGCGGATATGTGCAAACTCTTTTCACTATCTGCCAAAACTCCGACTGAAATAAAATTATTTATGCCTTAGATCTATTCAGTGATTTCGCGTTGACATGATCTAGTTGACTTTTGATGCCTTATATCAGTGGGCTGTTGCCGTTATTTAATCTAGTTTTATTGGCTAATGTAGTTATAGTATAAAGCCTTATTTTATAAAGAGTTTTTGATTGAGAGAAGCTGTCTTCGTTTCTTTATTGGCTTTTCTAACATTAATGACGAAAACGCTTATATGAATTAGCTTAAATGTGGAGTCGTTTTGGTATTAATAAAGTCCTTAGTGACCTTCAAAATATACTGCTAAAACTGGTTTTTAATTGTAATAAGTACTCCCTATTTCACGGTACATACACAATAAAGATATTATCAACAGGAACGTATAAATCAGACGGATGTAAAAAAGACAACAATATTCTACATAGTTGTAGCAAATCGTATTGTTGAGGCGGACAGCCGTCACGCGATCCTCATTTTCTGTATCAACTGCTAATAATACGAGTTTATGGGGTTCCGTAGGGTAAAAACAGGACCCCATCTTAAACTTTGCTGTCTATCTACTCGTCTGTCTGTTACTAGGCTGTCCATCAGAAGTGAATTTGTCAGAACCGCGATAGCAGCTAGACGGTTGAAATTTTGATTTACTTCTGTTGCCGCTATTACAACCACTACCAGTCAAAAAAAAAGTATACGTCTTATATTTTAATTATTATATGTAACATAATATGATCAAGCGCACGAAAGTGCGCAGGCCGAGTTCCAGCCACAGGCCGCGTGCATGCCGTGCACTAATTACACGAACTGATTCAACGCACTTTTGACTCCCCTGTAGCTCAGTGTCTATTGTAAGTGCAAATATAAATTTGTACCTACGTAATTATATAGTAGTACTTAAGTAGTATACCCAAAGATATAGCTTTATAATAAAAAATACACGTATTTTTTCTTTTATAATCACTCAGTACTAAAATGTTGACAAATAGCACCCGAAAATTTGCCTAAAAAACACTACAATTAATGGACATGACTCCCGCACCCCCCTGGTACCTTCACCCCGCTCTACCCACCGCCGCGAATTTAAAATAAAAAATAATGGGAGATCGTGAGTCTGCGGCTTACATACAGTCTGATGGCGCGCGCCATGCAGATTGTATGTAAGCCGCAGACTCGGTCACACAAAAAGTGTGACGTTTGCGATCTCCCTAAAAGCCCCAAAAATATTTGGCCGGTAGGCTTAATTGCACCCTGTATAGACAGATATCGCCACCAATATAAAGGTTGTAACAGAACAAAGTTATAGTACTTACTATAGGGTGTGGTGTATAATTATGTGTCCCTTATATAGAGTTCACTGTGAAAGTAGCAGCGCTGAAAGAGCTTTTATTGTGATTAGTATAAGCAAGCGGTCCAGCATCCTGCATTTGCCCATACAAAAGTTTAAAAATATTGACTCTTTCGGTGCTGGCACTTTCACAATGAACTCTGTATAAGGGATATAATTAATATAGGGATATACATTATATATATATATATATATATGTATAAATCATTAGCAGATCAATTTCGGAAACGAAGTTTATTTAGATTGGCATCAAAGAACAGATCCCAGAAAGCCATCCTCCTGCGGAAGGGCCGCGAGATGACGGTGAGGTCGGCGTCGAGTAGCAGCGCCGGTGCGGTGTCGGCCGTCAGCGGCGGCCACACCACCGGCAGCAGCTCCGTCTTCGTGGGAGTCGGGTTCCTGAAATAACGAGCCGTTTCGATATCATATCTGTTGCAGTCATCTGGTTTAATCTGCGATTCGATCGAATGACTAGCGCATTCATTGAATGACACCATTCAATTGAATGACTAAAAGACAACTCGTCAAGACGTTGATCGTAACGTTTAACGTCTTGACTAAAAGTCATATAGCGACGTCGTTAAATGGGATGCTATATTTTTTTCATGTAGCCGTTGACGGGGTAGTTGTAGGTAAATCCACGCTTTCATAATATTAATTTATTAGTTATTACTTATTACAAATAAAGCACTTTAATGTAAATGTAATCGATAAAATATCAACACAGTGCTGTCAGCTGTGCGAACTGTTTGTCGCCATATTTGTTTTAGTGAATAGTAGCGCCGCAGTAGGAAGAAAATGAAATAGGTTCAATTACCTGACTGATTTCATATACGCTATCTTCAAAACGATATGCTACAAATCGCTAACTAGTTGAACGTTGAGGGACGATCGTTCAATCGATGTTCGGCCGAGTCATTCAGTTGAATGGCGTCATTCAATGAATGCGCTAGTCATTCAATCGACTCGCAGATTGAACCAGATGATTGCGACATATTCATAACGAGTAACGATTCCTAACCCTTTTACTTGATGAAACAGATTTATCTCTGATGCCCGTAAACAATAATCAATGAGTGCATCGACAACGACGTAGATTTTTAGATATTCAAAACGAATTTAAATTGCATGCATTTTTACGTGCGTAGAAGCGGCCTTACGATGGGCCGTCTCGCTATCGTCATCGAAACGATTTAATTTTAACCGACGTAGTCTTACCCGTATTTATCGAAGTTAGCCCACAGCGTGGTCAGTCGGTCGATCATACGCCGGTCTCTGCTGTCGTCCGTCTCCGGGATGAAGTACATGGTGAACATGTACCCCAGCTCGTCGGAGTGAGCCGCCCCGGTTTTCATCCTGTTGAATATCCTCTCCATTCTGTTCCGCCGACCGTCATATGAGAACACGTAGAGGTACACGCTCGTGTTCCCGTGCCTCGCGTACTTCGTCAGTTGTCTGTGCATCGGGTATGCGAAAACGAAATCCGAAATCAAATCGACGATTTCATCTTCTACGATATCGCGATCTTCGTCGTCGTCCACGTAGAAGTGGCGCACTATATCTACGAGGTCGCTCTCGTTCCGAAGATTAAACTTTTGTTCCAAATATGATCGAAAGCTGGTCGGCTCGCGGTATAAATATTTATAACTGGGAGTGTACGGAGTGTAAGCGGCCTCGTTGCGCGTGAACCCCCCTAGGATGTCCGACCCGTCGACTTTTCGTCCCGCCGAAAATTCCGGGTTTTCGGTAACAAATAGATCGACGCCACGAAATTTTTTTTCGATGCATAGTCTCCACTCGTACCTCTTTTTCGTCGCTTTGATGACGGCTTCGGGATCCGCCTCGGCCAGGAACGAAAGAGCGGCGAGCGTGTCGTTAGTCTCGAAGCCGAGCCGCCCGGCGATATCGACGAGCGCCGTGGGGTCAGAGGGGCCCAGGATCTTCGGCCCTGCGGTGGCTCCGCTCTGCAGGATGGCTCGCCGGAACAGCCGGGGCTGGTCGCTCAGCAGGTGCATGTCGACCAGCATGGCACCGGAGCTGTGGCCGCCGAGGGTGAGCCTCCCCGGGTCCCCCCCGAAAGCACGAATGTTGTCTCTGACCCACTCGATGGCGGCGTACTGGTCCCGGAGGCCCTGGTTGCCGGGAATCTCGGGGATGTCCGCGTACATAGAACCATAGGGTCTACTTCTAAAATTGAACGTGACCACGATGATGTCGTGCCGCACGAGATATTTAGGTTCGTACAAGTTTAATTCGCTATGGCCGTTATCGAACATGCCTCCGAATACGAAAATGTAGACACCCCGATGTTCGGTCTCCATTTTCGGCACGAACACGTTGAGCCGCAGGCAGTCGAGGGTGCCCTCGTACCTATTGCTGTATCCCTTTGTATATATTTCCTTGATCTGCGGACATATTGCGGATTCGGTAAAGGCTTCAAAAGTTTTGTCAAATTTTTCGTACGGGAGCGCGGCCTGAAAATATTTGTTGGGTTTTTAATAGTATCGTTATAGAGTCTCTGACATCAATTTTATATTAAAAGAAGACCGGACCGGACTGTCGCCTTTGAATTAACATGCCGATAACGCTAATACTCGTAATAAGTAGTAGATTTATAATTTATTAAAAAAATTACGTGTCACCTTGTTCGTCTGTGGACCATGATGCACTCCTAAATCACTGAACAGATTTAAAATTTAATTCCTACACTGAGATAAGCTCCAGCTAATCTCTAAAATGGCAGACAAACAAACGGACAAAAGTAGTAAAAAAAAGATATTTTGGTGCATACACCAAAATATCATTTTTTTACAATTTTTTTACAAATATCTGGTACGAACTCACACCGAAAGGATTGCTGGCGTTGACTCTGGCGTACGGTATGCCCAGAAACATGACGTTGTCGCCGTTGGGCGCCGGCAGGCCGCGGAGGCTGCCCGCCGGCGCGTGCACCAGCAGCCGCCCCACCACGGCGGTGACCAGCGCGCCCACCCACACCATCACAATCGCTGCGTACACCGACATTATACTCGGCCGCTGAGGGGGGCTGAGCTGACCGCACGTACGAACGACCCCCTCGCTAAAAACGAAATGGGTAATTATCCTTGCAACAAGTATTTTATAGGTACATTTTATGGAAATGCGGAAATTAGCAAATTGCAAATTAAGCGGACGTATATTAATATAGCGAGCGATAAAACGTATTAAATGTAATTTAATCTATTTGTGGAGCCAATAAAAACTAGTTATTGTTTGTAACAATCTGTTACAAACAATAACTAGTTTTTATTTTAGAACTAGTATATATTTTAGACTAACGATGCCGAACGCACCGTGTGTAGTGTGATTTGAGTTTCGAATCATTTGAAGCTATTTGCTTATACCTTCATAAACAAACGACTATTCCTCACGAACGTGTTTCACCTGTGACGTGCGTTTACTGTGCTTTATAAATAAAGCGCAATACTAAATGTGGCAGCTTCTCGTGATAAAAATATAATATATAAACTTGACATAACACACAGGGAACATCCTGCTTCAGTATCTCAAGACAAAAATTTTGAAAATCGGTTCACAAACGGCGGAGTAATCGTTGAACATACAAAAAAAAATTAAAAAATATCCACATCCGAACATATTATAACCTCCTCCTCCTTTTTGGAAGTCGGTTAAAAAATTGATCCCACCTAAAACATATCTGTTAAAATGGGTCCCTAGCTGTTCCTATCGGCTAATTTTTGGCCTTAAATAAAGAGTTGAAATCCAATCCAATGCCCAGTTTAGATGTACTTCATCGATCATAATCACCTTCAACAGCCTGTTCCATAATACTTCTAATTTGAACTTGACAGGTTTATTTAATTCTATAAATATTATCTAATTATACAATTAATCAAGTGTTACGTATAGCACGAAAACCTGCCAAGTTCAAATTTAGAAGTATTATGGATCAGGCTTTGATGAAGACGATAATTATGATCGATGAAGTGTATCTAAACTTGGCATTGGATTGGATTTCAACTTTTTTTTAGGCCAAAAATTAGCCTATAGAAACTCGGCCCTATTATAACAGGTATGTTTTTGGTGGGGTTTTATTTCCGATATTGAATATTGTGTAACAAATATAATAATATGTTGTAGGTACTTTTTCTAGTCATTAGTCAATGCTACAGAACCATTCGTGCTTGATTGTTGGTTGCTTGTCGGGTTTTTATTCCACAAACAAAAAGTACGCAAAGTTTTTCTTTAAAGGGAATTAGTAATTATGTCCTATCGCTGTAAATTTAATAGGGCAATTTCATTGTGTATCTGATGATGTCTACCTTCTCTATAATAATTGGTTAATAAATTACAAGCTTTTTAATTACGCTTAATGGCTTTTTATTGATGTTTTTCATGTATTTCGAACATTTCTATCCGTTTTCAATTTTGCACTGCGAGGTGATTTCCTTTCAGAATTTCCGCGTGAACGGAACGTGCTAAAATTTTATTGGAGTAATGTTGTAGTACAGTTAAAAATATAAACAACAATTTGCTAACGAGCTGATTGTTTGTATGTTGATAGAATAATAGTCATATAATTTAAGAGTAACATTGTCCTACAAATAAAACAGTCCATATTTTAGGACCATCAATTCAAAGTATGAAATCCTTTCTATCTCTGTTAGCTAACACTTTCGAGATTTTTCGCAAATAAAAATGTTGTTCGTGTTATCAAAATGAAGCTACTCACAAAAAATTAGCTTGATAGTAATAAAAAAAAATGTTCTACCCTCAGATGAGAAAAATAAAACAAGTAGGAATGTGTCTCTATTTTCTTGCAAGTTGTCGCTACGAGCTTGAATGTAGGGACGTAACGTGCGAAAAGTTGTTTCCTAGATAGGAGTTTATTACTAGGTTTTAAATGCTAATCGTAGTCGCGCGCTGGGAATACATAAGACACCTTATCTTATTACTGACTAAATCGTCGCGCCATCTAATGAGACACACGACACTAAATTCCTAAGTTTGCGTATCTCAAGATAAGCGAGAAGGTCTTCTACCAGAAAAGTCCCTTTTCCATTATCGTCCCCATGTCTTGACTTAATGTGTTTCAGCAGGGGCTTGGAATTGAAAAACCGTAATAACTCTTGGCGAAATACTAGAACAGTCGCAAAAATTTTGAGATTTGACAGTTGAGCTTAGAGATAAATAAACTACGATAACATGGTGCACCCCTCCAAAATTCAAAACGTTTGAAGTGCGTTATCAAAACGTTTGAAGTGCGTTGTCTTGCGCGATCAGCTAGTTATGATTAGTTGACCAACAAATCTTGGTAATAAGTGGCATTAAGTGAAATATTACGAGTACTGGTTGATTGGTTGAATACTTACTACATACAAACTCTTTCATTAGGATGTGACTACACACAATGAAACAGTAATTTGGAGGGGCGCGCCATGTTATCGTAGCTTATCTCTACAATGCTTTATCCGTAAGGTAGAGATCAACTACGATAACATGGCGCGTCCCTCCAAATGACTGTTTCAATGTGTATAGTCACATCCTTATGAAAGAGTTTGTATGTAGTAAGTGTTCAACCAATCACAAGTACACGTTATATTTCACTTCATGTCGCTTATTATATCAAGATTTGTTGGTCAACTAATCATAACTAGCCGACCGCGCAAGACCGTTGCACTTCAAACGTTTTGAATTTTGGAGGGGCGCGCCATGTTATCGTAGTTGATCTCTACTAATTATGTATTCTGTGGCTTTATGTAAAAAATTTTACAATTCTTATTTGCAGTCCAAATTATCAAATGCGACTCGACTTAAGGCTTCAGTTACTTGGATAAAATAATCGATCGTTACTTGTAGGTCATCCTTTCCCGACATGTCATTTTTACTGGCGAATGAAAATGGCAGTCATATTATAATAGAACACTTGTACGCTTTCGGTCTCATCTGGTTCATAAGTTATTTCGTTACTTTGCCGATGACTTGTTTCGTCGGTTCGAACTTTTATGTTTTCTATGGCTAAAAATATTTGTTATATTTCTGTCCATCGCCACGTCGTTAGCGCTGTTGTTATTTTTTTTTTGTTTCTATATCAGGCCTGGCAAATGCACAAAATATGGCCGGAGGTAAAAATATATTTTTCTTTCCTTTCTTTGGATGAGTTGCAGATTGCGGAAGAGACCAATTTCAAAGTTGTCTGCGCCCGCCTCGGTTCGTAATTAAGAGGTTTGATTTAGATTTTAGGATAACAAATTAATAGTTGTTATGTTGGTACAACTTACTATAGCTACTGATAGATCGACGCACACACCAAACCCTCAGAGGTAGATTCCTGAAATTATCCACGCGTGTGCTTCTTATGGTCTACCAAAAAAAGAGTTATCCAAATTTCATCCTCAATGGACTAAATATTTGATCTGAAACTACCTACAAACACTTAATCAGTTTTCACCCTCTCGTACAATGTATGCTCTCGCAACCTTACTGCAAACTTAGGTAACTTAGCTATATTTTCATTGTCATGCAGTATTTAGTCGTCAATTTCGTCAAGAATTTTTGGAGCGAAATAGTTTATTTTTATTTGGATTAACAATGAAAGGTGTGACTGTCACGGGTGACTTGTTATTTGTTAGAGCTTTTGTTGAAGTTCAACCGGCCAAGGTGAGCGCCCTAAGAGCAGATAATTAGCCCGACAATGGAGCCCGTGCCCTTGGCTACGGAACCTTATTTAGGTGCTCTTTGTAAGTGTTAGACTTTAATAGAAATTGTTATTGTAGCGGCTGTACTCTGAGACATTAATGACCATTAAACTTCAAATTAATAAAGAGTTTGACAGATAATATTCTATGAGCCTTCAGCCTTATGTCAAAATCTTCATTTAATTACTGCAGTTGCCGCCAGTGATAAGCAGCAACGTTATGTGCGAAGAAAATTAATTTTGGACTGATTTTTTACTACAGAAATAGTTATTTCTTGGAGAGAGAAATAATATGTCTAGCCTCAGTGATAGAATTTAGCGTATATTTTAAAAAATACAAATGTCACGGATAATGGGAAAGGGTAACAATTAGCCCATCAGCGACCTTGACGTACGCGCGTAAATTTAATGTTCCCGTATCGATCAGCTGATTGGCGTATATTGACGTTTATACCTACTTGCCGTCTTAACTCTATGACATGCACAGATAGTACCCAACAATTACAGTTAGTTATTATTCGGCTCTGAGTGCGGCAGTAACAAAGGTTACGCCAGTCTGGATAAAAATTATTCTTAGGCCGTGTTCACACGAAACTGACTATACGCCGCTGAATGTGAGCGAGCGTTGCGCAGTTTATTGTATTTCCATACAAATTCACTTTTTCGTTCACACCTGACTATACGCCATTAAGGCCTCTATATCCGCACTTCTTCGCACTGACAGACAATGATCAAGGTCATTGACCTTGATCATTGTCTGTCAGTGCGAATATCGACGTAAATAACATTCATAACAGCGCGCCTTGTACGGTGGCGGTTACGACGCTCCCTGCGTCCATGATAGGGCGAAATAGGAGAAAAAACCTTTTTAAGGCTTAATATAATACATATTTCAAAAAAGTAAAAAAACCAAATTATCATCTTATGTATTGCAAAGCAGTAGATATTTTTTATATATTCTTTTGATAAATAATGAAGGAGTAAAGTGGTTTCATTCAACGATTTGGAGGTGATTTGGTTTTTTATTTCTTTATTATGTGATACCGATAGAAAAAATATGGCAAAACCACGTTACGTATCATATCATGTAGATTACTAATTATTTTTTTTTCAGGTATAATTTCTCTGTTAATGCCGATGAAAAGTGGTTTCATCTGCCCGCTTTTTTTGCGAGAGGAGCCTTAAGCTAAGCGTAGCCGCGGACATTCGATACCGTATATTTTCACGTTCACACTGGGGCTCACAATGAGCCTGCTCACATTCAGCGGCGTATAGTCAGTTTGGTCTGAACACAGCCTTAGTCTCAAATGTCATGTTGTCTCTCTCAGGCTTGGTTTGGACGTTTGGTACGTTTGGATCAGAAGATAATATCATTATTAACCGACTTCCAAAAAGGAGGAGGTTTCTCAATTCGACCGTATATATGTTCTTTTTTTATGTTTGTTCGCGGATAACTCCGCCGTTTGTGGACCGATTTTCAAAATTCTTTTTTTGTTGTATAGGATATAGTCTGAATTTGGTACCATGTTCCCAAACATAGTGACCTGATGATGAGATCCATGAGGAATCGAGGGAACTCCTCAAAATTTATATGGAAACATATGGTGATTTAGTTTTATGAGAAGTACCTAAGCATATGCTACTAAAACGTAAGATTTTGCACCAAGGTATTCTATGGTTCCGAAGATACTAAGAGAACTCCGGATTCCTTATAGATACAAGTTTGGGGTTTAGGCGCTGTTTTAAGAAAAGAAAGCATATGCTACTATGCAAATTACATTCATCATCATCATTATTACCACGTCAGGGTCACCAATCGCCGCGCCGCCACCTCACCGCACCCGTGTGGCTTCTCCCTTAAATTACCTAGCAATTAGCATGCATGTAACTAAAAAGAGTGAAATTATTATTTTTAATAAAAAATTAAAACCGACTTCGAAGGTAAAAACAATAACAATATCCGTATAATATGAACTAAAAAGTATGAAATAATTTTTCCTGTCTAATAGTGCCTTTTTCCGAATTCGGCTAAACCTCAACAGCTATTTCTGTACTCAAACTTCATCATTTTGAAGTCGGTGCCAGTTCCAAAAGTTTCAAATATTTGGCAGAGGAAGATTCAGCTATCTGGTACCGACTTCAAAATGATGAAGATTGAGTACAGAAATAGTTGAGGTTTAGCCGAATTCGGAAAAAGGCACTATTAGACAGGAAAAAATATTTAATACTTTTTAGTTCATATTATACGGATATTGTTATTGTTTTTACCTTCGAAGTCGGTTTTAATTTTTTGTTAAAAATAATTATTTTGACAAATGATTTGGGATAATCCGGATATAATGGTAACGTAATATAATTTTATTGGAGGGACTTAAATATGTTTAACGAGACTCATTTGTATCAATTTTAACATATTTTAATACTTGGATACTTCAGAGCCCATTTAATGATTTAAATAAGGCCCGTATAAGTTACCCATCATTAATTTAGTTCAATATAACAATGAATTCCCAATTAATATAATATCAATAAACCAATATATAACTATGTATAACGACTATCAAATCGATAGGTTAAGGAAGAAACACATTGCCTAAATACTAACAAAGCGCCTAGCAAAATTTCAAAGAGTTTGCATGGAGTTTAAGATCTTTACAATTTGTATCTTTGATAGCTTTTAGTGAAAAAAAGTTAATACTATATTGTTGATATTCTTAGGAAATAGCAAAGGGAAAACTTGATATAGAATGCACACGTAAAACCTATCCGCAGGCTTTGAGGAGCTTAGTTGGAATCTGTGGGCTTGCAACTGTATTTTACATTGTATTGCAGGTAGCACTCTAATCTTTATAGGATTCTATTTCTCAATTCTCCGTATATTTGGAACCGAAGCAGACGTTTCAAACGATGATGCGTCTGCATCTCTGGAATATGCTTTGATTCTTTTATAACAGTTTTTGCCTTGTCTCTTCCTTCAGGATATTTAATATCCATACTTCCATACTAATATTATAAATTCGAAAGTGTGTCTGTCTGTTACCTCTTCACGCTCAAACCTCTGAACCGATTTTGCTGAAATTTGGCATGGAGATACTTTGAGTTTTGCAAGAAAGTCAGTAGTAATTAATGATGAATCAACTGTAACATCGCAAGGTCTTTATGTATCCCGTATACGTCTGCATATAAACGATACAAACCCATTCGATTTGATTCGTTCCATCCCATCTGTAATGGTTGGAACAACGTAAAAGAAAATTGGAAGGCGCAGGAGATTCGATTTTATTTCGCCTGTAACTTTATCTGGTCAATCCTAGCAGCTGGAGTCGAAGTTCAGAGCTTATGAACTTTGTCGTGAAGCTCGGTAACTCATGAATATGGAAGCAGTTCTTTATTATTTATTTGGTAACAAAGCTGCCTAAATGATTCTGCTTTCATTTAATCCTTCGATCGTGGATTCTTAGAAATCTATTGTTATTCTATTGTGTCTCGCTCACCGGTGAGCTTATGGGGCTTGATGGGTTAAACATTAACATAGCTCTAGTCCGGATGTGATTCAGTATCAAAATACAGTTCCAGCATTAATAATAAATCATATCTTAATATATATATTTCTTGTGTGCGTGTGTATGTGACTGAACTCCTCCTAAACGACTGGACCAATTTTGATGAAATTTTTTGTGTGTGTTCAAGGGGATCTGGGAATGGTTTAGATTCACAATTTTGTCCGCTGGACAATGTTTTTTTAATTAATTTTTAATTTATTAGTAGTTGTTGATTTTGGAATGTTTTACATTGAATCCGACAGTCGGCTGCCATCGCAGTGTCAAATTTTAAATAATATTCGAATTCGGATTTTAATTTTAGCCTGTCCGACAGTTAGCGCTTCGACCAAATTTAAAAAAAAATACTTTATATACTTAATATGGCAAAGAAACGTTTGCCGGGACAGCTAGTATTATATAAAAATGAATTTTCAAATGTGTTAGTCGCGCTAAAACTCGAAAACGGCTGAACGGATTGGGCTGATTTTAGTCTTAAAATATTCGTAGAAGTCCAGGGAAGGTTTTAACGTGACACGAAGTTCACGGGGACAGCTAGTAATAAAATAATTTTAAATTTTGTTAAACTCGAAAATGACTGAACCGATATGGCTAATTTTTGTCTTGAAATATTCCTGAAAGTGAAGTTATATATGACGTGGAAAGTGATACGAAGTTCACTGGGTCATCCAGTAATTAATGTTTAGACTAAGGGAAATTGATTTGACAAAAATACAATTAATGCGATGGCTGCTATTCGTGTAACAAGTCCAAAGGGAATTGCGGTAGCTAATGCCGTAATGCGGTTACGATTATGCGGGAACTAATTGGTTTTTAATTATTTTCCTATTTAGCTGCATTATCTCCCGCTTCCCCTATCCATCATCTCTATATTACAGTCGTGTTATCGTTCATTATTATTGGCGCGTGCCCTTAATTACCTTTGAAGTTTATGACTGATGTTAGTGGAATACCAGCATTTTTTTGGTACTACATGAAAATGCGGAAGAAGGATAAAACATGGTAGATATATTAAAAGTTAAAAGTTTTTTTTTTCAAAACATTGTAAAATTGGACTCCAACTTTGTTTATGGACACAACAGCGCATAAGTTCTGTATTTATAAGTCTTAACTCTGAAGCGTTTGAGGTACATAGAGTACACCAACTGATGCACAATATTAAAGCTACGGAACACATAAACGAAAACAACGATAAAAATCTTTACAATATTTTCGATGCACAATATACAAAAGTCGTTAAAAACTTAATAAAATGTCATTGAATCCCCCGCCCCGGGGATAAAATCAAATGAAGCACCGTTCAAAGTTTCAATACCGTGACCCATTTGCATGGAGCGGAGTGGCACAGTTCCAGTACAAAAGAAATTGTAGACGAAGTCGGGGGTAGTTGCGAAACAAAACACGCCTTTGTCGATGACGCGGCTTATTTTAGTGGCTTTGTAAGCTGCCAGACACCTCATCTTCTGGTGTTTTTTTGTGTTTTAAGAAGGCATTGAATTCTGAATTATCAGTTACTATTCAATAGGGAATAATACGTTACGGAGCTGAGGGCGTCACTAGCACATGCAATAATCTTACCATAATCGTTGAACATACAAAAAAAAAAAATCCACAGCCGAACATAATATTATACCCTCCTCGTTTTTTGGAAGTCGGTTAAAAATCTGACTTGTGGCACACGTCATAATTATCAGAATATTGACAGAAACGTTTTCAAACGTCGAATAAATCTTTTTGTTTACTGTCTATATTGGTACTCCCTCTAGCATGAAAACATTGAAGTAATAATACATAATATTCCTATTGGATGTCACTTGTAGTGTCTGCTAGCAAAAAAGAGAGGAAATGCGTCTAATGCAAAGTACTGACATACGGTTTTGATCGATAGTTTTACTCCAAATCGAGTAATAATTAAGCGGGCTCCACATTCTCACCAAAACTACACGAGACTTACCGAATACGAGAGTGTGGAGAGCATATTCGTCTATATTCGTCTATATTCGTATTGTCTTGTGAAGTCTCCATCCCGTGTCGGTATTTCGTATCCGAATCAAAGGGCTCTCGTGTAGTTTTGCCGAAACACAAAACACTCCCTCCACATTCCCGCCGCGTATTATACTATATTAAAATTATATAGATTTTTACCTTGTTCTGTTGCGATGTATTGCTGTCATCCACCATCTTCGTTTTTTCCAACGTCCCGTGATAACTTTTTTTTCTCGAATAAACGTATAATTGTAATAAGCCACAGCACATAATGCTGCAGCGACAGCTGTTTCCACGTCCATCTCGTTCAAGTACCGAGCGCACAAATGCGCGAGCGAGAATGTGGAAAGCTGCTCTCGTCTCGTCAATAGTTTTGGCAAGACCCGAGACAAAACCTCTCGTGGAGAATGTGGAGCCCGCTTTACTGTGTGGACCGCAAAACTGACAGCTCGAACTTCGAAGGCTCGCATCGAGCCGCTCGAAGAATTGATGGAACCGGATCGATCCGGATTGATGGAATGAAATATATCGATTTAGAATAAAACTATCGAGCAATGCTGAAAGTGTGTCCACACACAAGCCCGAGCCGTGGGTTTTTTTGACGTTATTGCTTGATTGAGCAAAACCGTATGTGAGTACTTAGCATAAGGCCTACAATCTACATGATTGTGATGAATAGCTTATCAGGAAGTTTCTATCGGTAGGTATAACGTAAGAAACGACAAAACTTTTATTGTGAGTTGTGACTGTCAAAAGCTTATCTATACTAATATAATATTATAAAGCGGAAGAGTTTGTTTGTTTGTTTGTTTGTTTGTTTGTTTGTTTGTTTGTTTGTTTGTTTGTTTGTTTGTTTGTTTGAACGCGCTTATCTCAGGAACTACTGGTCCGATTTGAAAAATTCTTTCAGTGTTAGATATCCCATTTATCGAGGAAGGCTATAGGCTATATTTTATCACGCCACAAATAATAGGAGCGAAGAAATTGAGGAAAATGTGAAAAAATGGGGGAAATTATATGAAAGGGCTTATTTTAACGCGCTAATCTCAGGAACTACTGGTCCGATTTAAAAAATTCTTTCAGGTTTAGATAGCCCATTTATCAAGGAAGGCTATAGGCTATATTTTATTACGCTAAGAATAAGAGGAGCGAAGAAATAGAGGAAAACGGGGAAAATTATATAAATATGAAATTGCTTATTATCTTAACTACTGGAGCTATTTTTATGTCATTTGGCAAACTTGAAGAATAAACCACGTGAAGGGACATAGGCTATTTTCGCGGAAAAATGTACGGTTGCGTGAAATTCCTAAATTACGCGGACGAAGCCGTGCGGAACAGCTACTATTATATATAGAAAGAATCTTATAAAAAGTCTTAAGGGGCCGGGTACCCTTGGAATTTTTCATACAAACGTAATACCAAAATCATTTTCTCATACGAAAATATTTAACATGTTTGAGTTATTTTTCAGTTTAGAATAGTAATTAC
Source organism: Polyommatus icarus (assembly GCA_937595015.1). NCBI lineage: Eukaryota > Metazoa > Arthropoda > Insecta > Lepidoptera > Lycaenidae > Polyommatus > Polyommatus icarus. The sequence continues at coordinate 15,467,402 of OW569328.1, read as the reverse complement.
CTAGGTTCCTGCACAAAAATTTACTTAATATTTAAACAAAAAAAAATTTTTTTTTGTTTAAATTTTTTTTGTGTTTAAATATTTTGAAGTAAATTTTTGTGTAGGAACCTAGGTAATTACTATCTTAAACTGGAAAATAATTCAAACATGTTAAATATTTTCGTATGAGAAAATGATTTTGGTATTACGTTTGTAAGAGAAATTCCAAGGGTACCCGGCCCCTTAAATACCGCCCATGAACCTCTGTAGTCTGTACTGTATTAAATATTCCTAGTTCAAATTGTTGATATTCATTTTAAAATACCGCCCTTAAACTCGAAAATATAACAAGATGGGCAAGAAAAGTCTCTCCTTATAATATAATAAATTGTTAAGATGAAATTCTAGTAGGAGAGTTGGCCGAAGTTTTAAGTGCGTTTACTGTTTCTGGTGGTTACGTAACTTTTGCCTGTTGTCGTTGTGATCATTAATTTCCAAGCCGAAAAGTTATTGTCATCGTTAATTTAAAACACAATAGTTTCTACTTGAAGTCAGCATTTGTTCGTCATAATTTAGGTTTTAAAATTACGAGTTGTCAAAAGATTGTCAAGATATACCTGTAATTATAGAACAGTTACACGGTTTTGACAATGGATTGTCTAGTAATGGCGGTTACGCACGACTTTGTTCCAGCTGTCATTAGAAACAATAATTACAGTCATATATCTGTGACTCGATAAATAGTTACGATGAAATAACACGAAAATAAACTAGTGTATGTCTATAACCCCTTCTGTAAATTAAATTCATAAATCTCTGAGCTGGGATATGGGAACTGTTAATATTATGATAAATGAAAATAAGTGTTGATGAATTGAACAGCAGCTAAAACGTTAATGGTATTAGTTATACAGTCTTCGTGACTGGTGCCCGTTGATGACAATGCAATCAACTGCACACGATTGTAGAGTACAAGTCTGCATAAGGGTCAATTCAGACCACAACGCGACGCGTAGATGCATTTCTAGTACGGAAATGTCAGATTTCAATTGCGTTAGACGTCTTACAAATCTGTCAAATCCATACAAATGGATAAATACATCTACGCGTCCCGTTGCGGTTTGAATTGACCCTAAGTTTTTTCGTAAACCTTGTAAGAACTGTAGAAATATGAGCAGCCAAGAAAATATTTTCGATTTCAATTATAGCGTGATTCAGAATAGTGATTGTTATTCGTCCACCGCAACAATAAACCACGCTGTTTATCTTAGTGGCACATAATTTCCATTGCTGTTACAAACTCATACCTTAGTTTTGATAGACCTAAAAATAGAAGTTAAATAAACGACAAAATCGTTAGGTCGGTAGAAAGATAAGTCGTTGAAATTCGCACCACCTCACGTACTATAATGCGCTGTCCAATTTTTATTGATGCCTCAATTTGGGGGGTTCCGACAAACTCGGAAGATTGATGGCGAGCGGCGACTCAATTAAAGACATCATTAATGTCGCAAAATGTTCCACTCGTTAATTTATTTTAATGATTAATCGTATTATCGGAGCTCTACAAGGCAATGCATCTGTGATTTTTCCGTTTGCGCAAACATCCATTAACGTAGATAAATATTTTTCTTCGAGAGTTTTTACATGTTTCACAGATTAAATTTTAACGGTCTTACTATAAAAGTTGATTAGAAAAAAATTCAGCACGTAATGGTCACTATTCTTTAATTGTTCACTGTTGTTTAATCTTTTGTGGTAAAACCGTAAGCTAATGATGATTAGTCAATTGTACTTGGGTTCTTTTATCTTTCTTGAAACTTAAATCAATATACTAAAGTACCCTTAGAATTATTTTTAAACAAATTACAGTACTTACCTTAAAAAAACTGTCAATATTCAGATGTGTATTTGTGTATAGCGCAGGGATCGGATAATCGCCGCTAACAATGTAAAATTGTAGTTGCCTCGCTCCAATGTAACATTTGTGGTATAGCTCGTATAGGGCAAAGACTTGTAATTGTTGTGGCAATTTCCAGTAGGAAACTCGTACAATGTTTGACCTCAAGTCGTTAGTCTGACCCGGTTTCCCGGCTGCGGTGCTGTTAAGGTTCCCGTACACGGAGAGGCCAATCGTTCCGGTCGGACTGATCAGAGGCCGACCTGACAGAATTCATTTTGTCTACTCCCGTTTGTGTGCTCGAGTTTGGCCAGATGCCTCTGTGATCAGACCGACTGGCAGGATGAATATGTATCTTGCGACAACCTTGCATCGTGTTCAGGTTTCAGGCCAGCAGATATTACAGAATGTTATATTCTACTGTCTACCAAGAATTTCGTATGCAAAACGTTTTTCAGAGAGCATTTATTGTACAATATCTACTGTCAAACGCCTGTTCCATTGCTGATTGTTTGCAAGAACCCTCTTTAAGTTTAACTATCATCGGCCACCCCGTGTATAGGAGCGTTTAATGTCTCGGGTGTAGCGGTACGCACGGATCATTGCTACGTATCGGCGCTGCACGTTGCGGGTTGTGATGGTAATTACTTGAGAACTATGTAACTAGGAACTAGGGTTAAGGAAATTATGGCTCAAAGGAGGTTCTTGGGCTATGCATGTAGAGCATGTAGAGCATGCTAATACAATATGTTACCGTCAAATTGTAAATACAGTTACATTGTAATATTCCTAATTATTTTAATTTTATGTTTTAAGTAGCATACACTTTCATAATAAACGGTTTTAATTGGGACGTAATAAGTACAAGGACCACAAAAAAATTATAGGGGCATCTAAGCAAAAGATATTTAAGTTATAGTTAACACAAAATTTAAACACACCTAAACATTGCTTGCTTATAATCGTTAAAAAATAAGCGCAAAATATACGCAAATACATAAACGCATACCTAATGTCGAAAATTTTGTACTTTTTGGCGTAGTCGTTTATACACACATGCTTTAAATATACTCATATACGAAGAGGCTCATATAATTTCAAACTAACCTCTGGCAGCTAAAAGTCTGCGCGAAATAATGAGAGCTGAGTGGCTAAATGCTCTGTGGCGGTTTTAATGTAGGTCGAGAGTAGGGGCGAGGGCGAGCAAATAGACTGTGACAAATTCGATAAAAAGGGTTAAAAATGTTTGTACGTGTCTACCAAGTGTATAATTGACCCTTAAAAAAATAGTAAGCAAATTTTAGATGACTCGACTTGTCCTGTTAATATATCACAGGTACAAGTTGAAATCGAGTGACAGGAGACAACTGCAATGGACGTGTTTTCGCGACACTACTGGTTTCTATGTATTTCTATGAATAAGTGTCGCTAGCTTCGTGTCGCTAGCTGCGGAGGGTATTTCATCTCGACTCGACTTGTTCTGTTTTCAGTGAAACTTTTCACCAACAACTTCCAAATGTCCAAGTGGACACATTTTTCTTTTATCCATACTTAGAATAATATTACATCACTGGCCGTACTCGGTTTAATGATGATTAAACTTCAATTTTGAATTTTATCTTAGTTTGATATATAATGTATGTGATAACTGATATATAATATTATGTTTTTCGTTTAATTTCAGGTAAGTAAGCAATATTCGTCTCTGAATGCAGCAGTCAGAGGTTGGTAAAAAGTAATAAAAATAAAAAAAATATCCACAGCCGAACGTATACCCTCCTCGTTTTTTGGAAGTCGGTTAAAAACTAATATTAGACTATTACTTGCACGGATCTGAAGATAGCTGGTTAAATAAGTCATTCTGTGACAAATCATGCTGGTCAAATTAGAATGAATTTTTATGTTTTTAAGGCCTAAAAGCTCAGAGGAGTTAAAAAATTAATAGTGACATCATGATTTAAATAAGAATGAGAGAACCTTTAAGTTTTGAAGGCCTAAAAGAGTTAAAAATTAATAGAATTTTTTAAATTAATAGAAATATAATAGTTTTTTTTAATTAATAAAAAATTAATAGATTTTAGAATGTTATTATGAATACTATAACTGTACTGATATAAATGAAAACTGTTTTCAAAATGACGCCAGAGTTTCCGACTTCCGTGATCATTAGTTTCAATGTGATATCCCTTATCCTTTGTGTAATAGTATAGGGTGGTATAGGATCGTTAGTGTATGTTTCGGATTAATTATTGCCATAACGAGGCGGAGGACATAACAGAGTTTGGAGCCCGATCAGAGTTGATTTAGCTTGTAATTTGTTTGATAATAATCCTTATGTTAAAGACACAAAGGTCCTATCTGAGGTAGAATAACTTCGAACGCTACAAAGGAACGTTAACGGCCTCCCGACGATAACGTAGCTCCCTCATAATATAAATGACATATAGTAGACCTGTTTTATGCTCAAACATCAAATTCGGGCGCACCAAGACATTAGCGTGATTTCAGAAAAAAATAGGACTGCACTTATAGACGTAACTACGGCCACGTATACCACGGCCAAATATTCTTAAAAATAAAATTAGCTAGTCCCCAAAACGCAACACGGAACGGATTTCAGTTACCATGGGATGGGACGTAAAGTCGTCGTTCCACTGTAGTGCCCTTACGCTTAATGTGGTCTCGTCTTTAATCCTTCAAGCCCTGGACACCGGTGACCGCGACAAAAATAGAATACAATAGCATTTCCAAGAATCCGCGATCGAAGGATTAAGGAGAAATCATGTAAAGCAAGCCAGTGCGTAAAATGCGCGTAAAACATTCATGATACTGCTGAAGTTACTATGCTGTATGTGACTTATACTGTGCTATAATACAATTTTGATAGTCGAACAATATCTGTTGATAGTTGGGCGCCGAAATTTATAATGATTGTGTTCGCTTGGGCAATATTGTCCGATACATGTAAACATATTGTATTGTTCGACGAAATTGGGGTTTTGTACAGCAATATTTGCGATGTGAGATAAGTCTTAAGTAAGGTTATAGGATCCTTTCATAATCATAATATATTATTAGTTGGTAAAATGATGTAATAAATAATTTGATTACTGTTAACGCCTAACAGCGTTTTCAGGTGCCTAGTTAAAGCTCATAAGTCTGTCGAGTCGTATCCTCATTCAGATTCCTAAGGTACCCAAAGTTGGAGTCCAATTCGTTTATTTGAGGTAGTAATAGTGATTTTAGATTAGACGAATGCTTAAAATGTTTTAAAAAAATCCGATTAGTATTAAAGTTTAAGAAAATCTGTTCGTTAAAAACAAAAGGCCATTTAAATGTTATAGGATCCTCGTCGGATCCTTTTTGGACCCATCCGGTATTCTTATCGTGTGTTTATTTATTCATTTGTATCCGTTAATTCATTTACGAGTGGTGCATTTGGTGAGCTATTTCTGGCGTGTGAATACTGAATGGTCAATATAAAGAAATGTTCGGACGTCCATTGTGCAGTCATTTAACGATTACAGCTGGTTTTACAGTTACGGAGTTGTAATGAACAAGTTATTGGGATATAAACACATTACAGTTTACACTATGCAGTTTCCAAGGTATTGCAATGCTAGAGATAAACTACGATAACATGGCGCGCCCCTCCAAAATTCAAAACGTTTGATGTGCGTTGTCTTGCGCGGTCGGCTAGTTATGATTAGTTGACCAACAAATCTTGGTAATAAGTGGCATGTGAAATATTACGTGTACTTGTGATTGGTTGAATACTTACTACATACAAACTGATACTCTTTCATAAGGATGTGACTACACACATTGAAACAGTATTTGGAGGGATGCGCCATGTTATCGTAGTTTATCTCTACATTGTAGGTATTCCCAAACATAAAAGAACTATCTGAAATTCTAAACGTTCCCACATTATTGTGTATAACGCGGGAAAAGCAAGTGGAGTTATGCACACAAACGGAAATGCACAAAACGAGTCCCATCAGTGTTCTGCAATCAGTCCGATCGTTACGGAGCGGAACGTATAAGGAACCTTCCCGAATCCCGCTAAAGGCCCCCAAAGCCGAATTCATCCTTTGCGGTGTTGACTGTGTAGTCCTGGGGACACACCGCAGTTTGCGGTGGTGATTACAAATCTAGTAATTGCGATGGTGCGGCGCACCAATCAGGTACTAGCAGGCGTAGCATGGTCACCATAGAAACGGTTTCTTTCTACAGAAGAATTTACATACTGACAGATTTTATCGACAAAATGGCGGAGTTCTATTGTCTAACTCGTAACTGTCATTTTGTCTATTCTTCCGAAAAAGGAAACCGTTTCTATGATGACCATGCTACGCCTGCTGGCGTCAATATCAAAATTCAGCGGTTAGTGTAAAAATATAACTGACAGATATACTCTTTCGCATAAGTCTACGAACAATAAAACCTAAGGAAACGTAACTCCCATACTAATACAGTTTTGGTTCCATTCGAACTGTCATGTAACGTCACCCTTTATACCGCTCAAGGTCACCTAAATATTGCAAATGTATGAAAAGTGAACCTAAGGTACACTTTTTTGACAAGTATTTTGGAGCATGTTTTTTGACGGAGTTACTCTTCCTTAGTTTTTATTATTCGTAGGCATAAGTTATACAATTTAGATGTTATAGTTTGTTCGTTCTAAGATGATATGGGTGACAGTTCTCATATTCCTTGCTACGGATTTTTTTTACAAGAAAACAAAAAAAAAACAGAATGTAATAAATTATATTCCATCTACAAAAATAAATGTTTCCTGTAATTGTAAATGAATAAAAATGAAAAGTTGCTAAATGCTAACTAATTGATATAAAATTATAAATATTAATTCTGAAATAGGAGTATAAAATTATTGTTACGAAAATATTTGGAAAATGTCAGATGCATGAAACGGAACTTATGTCAATAGAGATTGACACAGTTGAATCGAAATCAAATCAATAAAAAAGGGCGGCCATCTTAAATCGTCGGCGTCACTCTGAAACATCAGTACGAAATCGATAATTTCGATTGCAATTCCTTTACGAGGTGATTCGATATTTTTAAATTATTCGATTAATTTTTTTAGGTAACTTCCCTACTATTGTCAATTATAATGTGTCACGCATATCATCATAAAACGCACAAACTATAGTACTTATGGATATATTATGGTATGAATTGTGATAGTGGACACTGGGTAGTGGGTACGCCGCGCTGGGTAGCCGGTGGCCCGGTGCCAAGCTCTCAAATGTTATCGACGGACGGACCGACAGAATGTCTACTGTTATATTTAGTGACATGATCTGACATAATACGATCAACGGCGAGCGCCGATAAGCTTTATATTGTGGTCGAAATTGATATTATAGTGGTTTTATGAGGATAGTGAAGGGTTTAGCTTTATCAGAAAACTTTTTTTAATTTTTATATAGCCGCTCTAAACTGTTAAGTAGTTCTGATATGGCCATTTACATTTTCCTTATAATATTAACATCGTCACACAAAATTTTGATTATAGACTCTAGAAGTCTAGTAGGTGCTCTACTTAGTAGTTAAAAGTATTTGCAAACAAGTTTTTCTAATATTATCATTCAGCTACTTACTATTCACATAGATTCGTGTTCCTCTGACGGTCACGAGACGAAGCACTAAACTTTACAATCAATATCATATGAAAGTGGCTCCGTACTTCGTAGTTATGTAGAATTTTCATTTCAATACTTAGGGCCTGTTTCACCACTTTCTGATAAGGCTATCCACCACTTAACTTGACAGATAGAGTATGGAATCTGTCAAATAAGCATATCTGGCGCCTTATCAGGAAGGTGGTGAAACAGGCCCTTAGTTGATATTGTAGTTCGTAGAACTTGCACCTCACTTCATAATGTTATCATGTAACGACTAACGAAAGACTGAATCTGGTGTGAAATTTCCTCAATGTATTTTGTATGTAAAAAATAATAATATTATTCTGAAATCTAAAAACGTGTGGGCGAAACGTCAGATAATAATCGCGTGTGTCGATAACACGCGTCGGGTGTCGGGTGTCGGGTCGGGACGGGTGTCATGAACATTTGCATGTATTATGTAACGCCAAATTGTATTGTAGTGGCCATATTTTAGAGCTGACGCCATTTTAAATAATGAGCGTTTAATAGCATGGCTAAATATTAAACTTTGTTTTATTTGATCAAAATGGAAATAAAGTTTAGTGTAGCTGCTTTAATACTACCGATTTAAATATAATGCATACGGTAGAGATTACATCCTGCAATGTCACAACTCACAACTCACAAATTACACTCCTTATATTATTTAGTTATTAGATGATGCTCGCAACTTCATTTCGCCAAAATTAGTTTATCAATCAGGAACCGTTTTTTCCGGGATTGAAATGTATCCAATGTATTTTCCCGGGACTCAATGTATTTCCATACCATAATTCCAGCAAAATCAGTTTCGCGGACAGACAGATACACTTTCGCATTCATAATATTAGTATGGATTAGTATAAATGAGTAAGGCCCGTTTTCACCAACTACACCTAAAATTTAGGGGTCCCCAAAGCCAATGTTCCAAGTTTTGTTCTCGATGAATTGACAACCCCGTAACTCTTAGGTGACGTATATTTCTACAATATAGTATTTAAAACAAAGTCGCTTTTTCTGTCCTCATGTCCCTTTGTTCCCTTTAATTGCGGTTTTCTTTAATATATATATATATATATATATATATATATATATATATATATATGTCGGAAATCAAGTTGCATTCAGAACGCCAGCGCCATCTCTCGGCGCTCGATGGAGTTAGTGCACCGCGCGCGCCACTATTTAGGGACAGCGGCAGAGAGGACTCACTTCACTTCTCGGGAGCGGCGCGTGCGGATGGTTGCAACTAAACCATCCTGCGTTCTAAAAATAGATTGTGTGACCTAGATACTGTGATTTAATAGTGATTGCTTATTATATTAACTTTGTAACTATTCGAATATAGTTTGTGATTGGACTAAAGTGTTTTCCAACATTACCCACAAGTGCCCACATAGTTAGTCGTTAAAATTCGAAAATGACCGACGAAAATCAACCTCCACCGTTATCAGAAGTGGGATCAGTGTTGGATCAGCGAGACAATGAAACCAGAATGTGGCGTGCTATGTTCGAACAGCAGAACAAAAACATGCAAGCTTTGATTGCCGCGCTTCAATCACCGAAACCGGCATATCCCGAAGAACTACCGCCATTTGATCCGGAAAAACAAGATACGGACGCAAGATCTTGGTGCGCGACGGCAGATTTGTGCTTTGCAGAAAATCCACCGAGTGGCACTCGACTTGTTCTGGCGGTTAGCAGGGCACTCAAGGGCGAAGCATCAACATGGTTGTCGCAAATAGTTTACGAGGGTATGACTTGGAGCGAGTTCAAAGTGCTTTTTACGACGAGATTTATTTCGACCGAGACATTAGCGGGTACCCTCATAAAATTAAACGGCGAAAAACCGACCGAGAAAGAAACCCTACCCGCTTTCGCAAGTCGTTTAATTTCGTCGTTAATTAATCGGTGGAAAGATGCGAATAAAGAAGAAATAGCCGTGGCTACAGTACTCGCCCACATATCGCAGTTTGACCCGAGAATACAACGTCTGGCGTTTACGACTAACATTGCAACTCGAGACAAGTTGCAACAGGAATTGAACGCCTTCTCACATTTAAAGCGGAAGTTAAATAGCTCCACTGAAATGTTATCGAGCACAAACGATAACAAGCGACAGAAAATGAACACTATAAAGTGTTTCAACTGTGGAAAAACTGGCCACAAGAAAAGCGAGTGCAGAAGCAAGCCGACGGAGTCAAGAGGACGGCCTCCGGCGTCTACGTCGTCATCGAATCCAGCACCTCAGCAGCCAGCAGCGAAGACCTTGGTGTGCTTCAAGTGCGGCAAGCAAGGACACATCGCATCGCGGTGTACGAGCGGCGGCGGCGCGCAGACCGACGGCGGCGGAGCGCGGGCCGAGCGACGCGTCGACGTCTGCATCGTACAACCACCGTCGGGCTCGTTACAGCATAAAGGTGAAGTAATACGATTTACATACGATTCTGGTGCTGAATGCTCGTTAGTTCAAGAAAGTGTTGCTTCAAAATTTAGTGGCAAACGCATAAACAATGTTATTGCTATGACCGGTATTGGTCAAACACGAGTATTCAGTACAGAGCAGATTTTATGTTGTGTGGTGGTTAACGGTTTTCCTTTTGAACTTCTATTGCATGTTTTACCTGATAATTATTTACAAAGTGACGTAATGTTAGGACGCGAGATTTTGAATTTAGGTTTTGTAGTTAACATGACGGCGACAGATATTTCGTTTTCTAAAATTCACAGTGTTAATTCGGTACGACAGGAATGTAGTAACGTGATTTCATTGGATTTAAAATCTATTGTAACGGACGTGAATAGTAACGATAAAATTAAGGTGTTGCAAATACTTGAGTTATTTTCTAAATTTTTTATAACCGGTTTACCTACAACTCGTGTGACTACAGGCGAGCTCAAAATAAAATTAATAGACCCGAATCGCACGGTACAACGGCGACCGTATAGGATGTCCGCTGAGGAACGCAGCATTATGCGCGACCGTGTAAAAGAATTGTTGGATGCAAATATTATCCGTCCTAGCTGTTCTCCATTTGCAAGTCCGGCCCTGTTAGTTAGAAAACAAGACGGTTCTTATCGAATGTGCATAGATTATCGTGAGCTCAACAGTAATACCGTCTCCGATCGTTACCCCCTTCCCCTTATTTCTGATCAAATCGCGCGTCTTCACGGTGCTAATTATTTTTCAAAATTAGATTGTGCAAGTGGTTTTCATTTAATTCCCGTAAATGTAGAGTCAATAGAGAGCACTGCTTTCATAACAGCCGAGGGTCAATACGAGTTTTTGACTATGCCGTTCGGATTGAAAAATGCGATCTCCGTATTTCAACGATCTATCATGAATGCACTAGGTGATTTAGCTCATGATTACGTAATAGTGTACGTGGATGATGTTTTGATCATTTCACCCGATGTAGAGTCAGGTTTACAAAGACTTCGTACGGTTCTGGAAGTTTTGACTAAGGCAGGATTCTCTTTAAATCTGAAGAAATGCTCCTTCCTCAGGACGAAGGTAGAGTTCTTGGGATTTGAAGTAGAGACTGGACAGGTTAAACCTAATCGTAGGAAAATAGAGGCCCTTACTGCTCTACCACCTCCTCAGACCGTGTCTCAATTACGACAGTTTATAGGGCTCGCATCTTATTTCCGCCAATTCGTACAAAACTTTTCTAAAATAATGGCACCTTTGTACCGACTGACTTCGCTTAAGGGTGACTTAACTTGGAAACCGGAACACGAGGATATACGTCAGAAGGTTGTGTCAATTTTAACTAGCGACCCAGTTTTAACAATTTTTGACCCAGATCTTTCTGTAGAGCTTCATACGGACGCGAGTAGTTTAGGATATGGCGCGATTTTGTTTCAAGTGAAATCCGATGGTAAGCGTTGCGTTGTGGCCTACTACAGTAAGAGAACATCCCCAGCCGAGAGCAAATACCATTCGTATGAGCTCGAAACTCTTGCGGTCGTTAATTCTATCAAACATTTTAGGCAATACGTCCATGGCCGAAAATTCACTGTCGTTACAGATTGCAATTCGCTCAAATCTTCTAAAACTAAACAGGAGCTAACTCCCCGAGCACATAGATGGTGGGCTTATCTACAATCGTTTGATTTTGACGTAGTTTATAGAGAAGGAAAAAGAATGAGTCATGTAGATTTCTTCTCGCGAAACCCTCTCCCGACTGAGTCAATATTAGTAGAGCCTCGTGAAAGCCCGAAACGTGTTGATGTAACTGAACTCTCCCCTAATTGGCTCCAAGCCGAACAACAACGAGATGTAGAGATTTCTAAAATAATTACGGATCTAGAGAATAATCAACTCGACGAGCAACAAGCTAAGACTTACGAAATACGCGCGGGCGTCCTACATCGTAAAATACAAAGAAAACGTAGGTCCAAATGGTTGCCTTACTTACCTCGCGCTCTCCGATGGTCCGTAGTTAATAATTTTCATGACTCGATTATACATCTCGGTGCGGATAAAACTACAGAAAAGTTATTCAATTATTATTGGTTTCCGGGACTAAATACTTACGTCAGAAAATTTGTAGACAACTGCGTCACCTGTAAAATAGCTAAAACTCATTCTGGGAAGGTTCAAGCAGAGCTTCATTCGATACCTAAAGTCACGAGCCCCTGGCATACCATTCACGTAGATGCGACGGGTAAGCTCAGCGGTAAAAATGATCGTAAGGAGTACATTTTTGTAATAATAGACGCGTTTACGAAGTATGTGCTTCTATACCACGCAACCAACATTGATACCAAGAGCAGTTTACACGCTATATCTCAAAGTGTCTCACTATTTGGTGCTCCGACTCGCATAATAGCCGATCAAGGGCGTTGTTTTGCTAGCAAGGAGTTTCGCGATTTTTGCGCTAATAAAAACATTGATTTGCACCTTATAGCGACAGGATCTTCACGCGCTAATGGACAGGTTGAGCGTGTTATGAGCGTCTTGAAGTCAATGTTGACTGCGATAGAGGCTAATGATAACCGATCGTGGCAGGACTCTATAGGCGAAGTTCAACTAGCAATTAATTGTACCGTGAATAGAGTTACACAAGCTTTGCCTCTAGAACTCCTAATCGGTAAAGTGGCGAGACCGTTGTCGTTAATGTGTAGCGATACTGTAGAGCTAGACGTTGATATAGACGAAGTTCGCGAACGCGCGTCAGATAATATAAAGAAGGGTGCGGAATATGATAAAAACCGATTTGATAAAACTAAAGCTAAAATTAAAAATTTCGCGGTTGGTGACTTTGTGCTATTAGAGAACGAGGAACGAAATCAAAACAAATTAGATCCGAAATATAAAGGTCCGTTTAAGGTGATAGAAGTTTTGGAGGGTGACCGTTACACACTAAAAGCACTAAATTCTAAGCGTACCTATAAATACGCACACGATAGATTAAGAAAGATGCCAAAGGGTCAAGTTGAAGTTGATGATTTTTGTGACTCTAATAATGATGAAGAAGAAGAAGATTTTTGTCACAATTAAAAACTTAAATTTTTAATTGTGACAAAAACTCAAGTAAGCATCTCTAACGGCCGTACAATATTCGACCGTACCAGTAATTATTACGTAGCCGTAGCCCGGTGGAAATCGGTTTCTCTTGAGGTAACTCAAGTAGTCCGTGGGTGCGCGGTGCGCGTATGATTCTGGCGGAGGTCGGGGTCTTAGAGGACCGTACGATGTGCAGTCAGCGGGTGATGCACACGGGTAGAGCTGTTAGCTCAATGGTAGTGATACGTTAACGGTCCTTTTGCAGGACGTGAGGGCAATGTTGTTGCCGGTCGGCAAAGAAGCCGTGGTGTTGGAGATCTTACTTGAGAGTTTGTGTCGTACATAGTAGAGTTTGTTACTTTACCCAGTGTGTCTGTTCGTAACAGTAGTTAAAATTAGAGTACTTTGATTAACTTTAAGATTTTTGTGATTAAAAATAAATTCTATTGAGATTACTGCTTGGTTTTTAAATACAGAGTCTGGTCAGGAATGACCGAGTGAAACGAAGTTCTCGCGTATACTATTTGTTTCAGAATAACCATCACACGAGGGCGTGTGCTTATCAGGACGGCCGTGTCGGAAATCAAGTTGCATTCAGAACGCCAGCGCCATCTCTCGGCGCTCGATGGAGTTAGTGCACCGCGCGCGCCACTATTTAGGGACAGCGGCAGAGAGGACTCACTTCACTTCTCGGGAGCGGCGCGTGCGGATGGTTGCAACTAAACCATCCTGCGTTCTAAAAATAGATTGTGTGACCTAGATACTGTGATTTAATAGTGATTGCTTATTATATTAACTTTGTAACTATTCGAATATAGTTTGTGATTGGACTAAAGTGTTTTCCAACATTACCCACAAGTGCCCACATAGTTAGTCGTTAAAATTCGAAAATGACCGACGAAAATCAACCTCCACCGTTATATATATATATTATATATATATATATATATATATATATATATATATATATATATATATAGACTATAGAGTGATTAAAGAGGAAGATTTGTGATAAATATGTATATATCAGACGGCCATTCTATAACAGATTCATTGTCAAGGCAACCGTCGTCGTCGCCACATGCATCCGTCACCTAAGTGTACGGGGTCGTCAATCCACCCCGTAAATTATAAACGTCACCTAAATTGGTTTGATGGATGAATCGCATAATAGGTTGTTTTATTTCAAATAAACGTCACCTAAGAGTTACGGGGTTGTCAATTCATCAAGAACAAAACTTAGAATATTGGCTCAGGGGACCCCTAAATTTTAGGGGTAGTTGGTGAAAACAGGCATAAAACTTTAGTACACAATGATTACTCAGAATGTAATGCACTCGCTCCGCCAACATTTCCCTAACGTTTTGTCTGTTTGAACGAGTTTAAAGTGCAAAGAAAAAACCTCGTGGAATCGGACCATCCAGTATTGACATAGAGAAACCAAATCTGTTCTCCAACAAACGGGGATATATAGTTACGTTTGTAATTGAAATGTTGAAAGAACGTCTTTTAACATGATTTGGCTTAAAATAGGATGAATTTTATTTTTAAATGCTCCTTAAATCGTATCAGGTTTCGCTATGTTGGCCTATGAATCATGATGGATAAATACGTGTAAATGAGCATAAGTACTTATTTTAAGTAGTAAGTCATATTTGTAGTCCATGTAATTTTGTAATGTAACTTTGTTTTGTGTTAGTAAATAAAATATCATTCATTCATTCATTTTCCACAATATCCATTAGATTATGCCCGCAACTCTATTCCTCACAAATACGTTTATCGCGCAGAAACCGTACATTTTCCGGGATAAAAAGTATCCTATGTCCCCTTTCCCTGGGCTCAAAGAATCTCCATACCATTAGCAATATCGGTTTGGCCGTAAAGATATAAGACGGACAGGCTTTTGCATTTATAATATTAGTATGGATGGTACATGCTATGGCCTGCTTAGTTGTTACAGTAGTAATAGTCCAATGTGGAGAAATCCCTTTATTGCAATTTGCAATATGCAGTATGCCGTATGCCTTTAACTTAAGGCAACTTAAAAGTTGCCTTAAGTTAAAGGCATACTGTTAAATTATTTAATACTAACTGTGGAAAGCTCCTGAGTATGCGGCCATAGAACGTTTTATTTTTAACGTGTATGTCCTTGTAAAAATAATAGACGGAATAATTGTTAAAAACAATACGTTAAAACGCTGAAACTACGTCAACCCAGATCCGTTTTATCCTTTATTCCAACCATATAAGGTCCACTTCAATATAAACTATAGGTAGAATATCTCAGAACGAAGTACAGTAGTTATTGCACCGTGTTATGAGGTCTTTATTCCAAACACATAAGGAATACTTTCGTATAAACTAAAGGTAGAACATCGCTGAATGAACTACAGAAATCATCGTACCTCTCCAGTAGTAAAGCGCTTTACGCGCGCTTTTACTACAAAAGTCGTTTACTCCTTTATGCTGCTGCGATTTGATTCAGCAAATAAATTTGCTTCGATGGCACAAGATGGGAAATGCTTAAATGCTATTGTTATTTGTTAGGAACAGAATGTAAGAGAAATGAGGAATAGTAGAGAAATTCTTGTACACAGAAATACTTATTCGGCAAACTGTGTTCCAATTATTGTTGTTCTTCAATCTACTGTATGTAAAGTTGTAGAAGAGAAAAGAATGAAAAGGGTAATTCTAAAAGAATTCTTGTACAAATTCAAACATACTTTGCAAGTACGTGGTGTTAATTTTGTACTGTATGTAAAGTTTTTTATTCTGTAAATATTCAGCAAAATAAAACGGAGCAAAATGTAAATAACCGAATATTTTCAACAAAAATATTTTTCGCACTCCGCCACATGTACGAGTAAAAGCTGTTACAGCTTTGTTACTCTAAAAACATCGAAATAGATTACTTGTATAATATAGAAGAGTTGCTGAGTAAAATATGGTTTCAGGGGCGTATTTATAGCTGGTTGTCGTACTCAGGTTGGCTATACAATTTTCGATGCCCTAGCTAAGTTTTAATGGCGAATGCTACACGTTCAATATTTTTTGTGATATAGATCGTGAGTCGTGACATCATTTATCCAGTTAATACAAATTGCGATGAAGGCGATTTGCCGTACTACACACGCGTTTAGTATGAAGATTCAAGTAATACGATAATAATTAATATCGACCGTGTAGAGCGCCCATGACAGCGACTGGAGCCATACAGAACATATATATTATGTGCCATACTTTGAGCGGTCATAGCTCATACGTTAAGATAAGAGTTGGTCGCTGTTAAGTATTTGTGACTTACAAAAAATTGAGTTATGAATGCAGTCTTGCTGTAAATAACATAATCTAAAGATAATGACTGCATAATTCAATACGTAATTTTTGTGGGATGATACACAAATGCTTAACAGCGTCCAGACTCCAGTTATCGTTCCATAGTATGGTATTTCGATGGTATGTTGGCAAATACAGTCTATTTGTGAGTAAAGTGGCTCGATAAGGTTTCCGGCATGGTGGTTGCCGGCTTGGCGGTATACTGGCGGGTTGTTGGCACGCCGCCACCGGCAACCGACACCGCAATTTCTTTGCTCGGTTTTTCGGTGAATTAGCATAGCACCTCTTACAACATAACTGCCCAATATTGGGCTCCATCCAAATGTTAGTGATTAAAGTTGTTAGATGAAGTAATAAACATATTATTTACACTATGTTTTATTGTTTGCAGGCGGTTGCCGGTTATGTTGTGTGTTTTGCTGCTTCTGCTCTTGTATATCAAGTGACTTTACTAACGTATTAGATAAAGACGAAACATTTTTGTAACGTCTTTCTACAGTAGTGGATACTGGATAGTAAGCATCTTTTAAAAAAATAAACAATTAAGTACTAGAGAATTAAAAATTATTTTTGAAAGAAATAAACACGAAAATAATTGTGCTTTCGTGTCTGCCGTTAATGTATGTTTCTTTTATTTTTTTGGAAAAGTCAAATTTAAACCGTTTTCCTAAATAACACAGTAGGGGTGTAATTATTTGAGTCGGTGTTGCATGTAAAGCGGTAATGCGGGGTTTTTCCAGGTTTTCCGGTGACTAAACCGCTACAACTTCCGCCGTCCGCGATGACAGAATATCTTGATTGAAAATCGCGTTTTTGCATTTTTGTTGTACTTATTTTATATTGCATAGTCATGAATGTCATGATGCAATAATATGATTTCATTATTTCGTAATTTTACTGAGAATTTTGTTGCTTTTTTTGTGTCTGAGATTAGGTGAGACACTAATACAGCACTGCTACTTTTACATCGAATTCGATATAGGGGACGTGGTGGATAGCCTATTCGGCACTTATCAGGAAGTCGTGAAACAGGCCCTTAGTTTTGTTACACCCTGTAGATCAGCCTTTCCCAAAGTGGGCGATAACGTCCCCCAAGTGGGCGCTGAAGGTCTAAAGGGGGGCGGTGTGAGACCCAGAAAAAAAATTGGGGGCGTTGTGTAGAGGCTTGGGGGGTGATTAATTTCATCTGGATGCATTTTAAATTGAAACAATGGGGGCGCTAAAACATAATTTGTTCTCAAAGTGGGCAGTAGACAAAATACGTTTGGGAACCCCTGCTGTAGAATTATCTGTGCGTGCTAATCACATCAATGTCTTGCGGCACTCGGCAGTCGTAAACGAGTGACCGTGAACACCTGTTAGTGCCATTAGCTGGCCGATTACACCGGTGATTAGATGATGCTGGCACGGCAAGTAGGTCACTCGTTGATGGACTGGTTTAGTGGGTAATGTGCACGTTTGAAGGCTTAATGCTTTATGCCAGTGGGTACAGGGGACAGAATCCGGGTATTTTTATATCATATCTCTATTTACTTTTAAAAAAGTATTTTTTCCAGGCATAAGTACCCACTAAACGCAAAAAATGTGTAAAATATTATATTACGTAGAATTAAAATTATATTACGTAGAATTAAAAATTAAATAATGTTAACACTGTAAGGGTATGTACTTAACACTTGTATGTTAACACTTCGATACACCAGTTACTAGGTGCTGGACTGTTGATAAAACAGTGTTTACGTTGACGTGGCTTACCCAGCGACCCTAGCATGGCCACAGTAGAAATGCGAAAGTGTAGAAAAACTGTGGAGATAAACTGAAGGTACCGTTCCGATCTATACCGCGGCTAACCGCGACCGACTAAAATATGCCACTTTATGACATAGGCTATAGTCCTAAGAATTCAAATAAAATCCCACTTTATGGCATAGTCTGTGGCCATGCTAGGGCTACAGGAAACAGTGATACTGGCGCCAGCTGTATATCAATGTAAATAAGCCCAATTTACATTGGTACAAGAAGATTAATGGAACAAATTAATCAATCAAAGCGCACGGAAGTGCGCAAGCCTAGTTCCAGCAGGCCGCGCGCATGCCGTGCACTATTTACACGAACCGTTTCGACGTACTTTTGACCCCCCTGTAGCTCAGTGTCTATTGCGAGTGCAAAGATAAAATTATACCTACGTAATTATTTACGAGTACTTAAGCAGTATACCCAATTTCATAGATATAGCTTCAGTAGATCCTGAGATATGTCCTTGTAAAAATAGCTTATTTTGGCACTGACTCACTCATTCACTCACTCACTCACTGACCGGTAATCAAAACCTCTAGGCCACTTCCAATTGTCCTAGCGTTATGAAATTTGGCACACAGGTCGTGTGCTATATGTAGATTAACGAAAAATTAAGAAATTGTAGAAAATGGTCAAGCGTGAGTCGGTTCATCTACGAACTTCAGAGGCCACTTCCAATTGTCCTAGCGTTATGAAATTTGGCACACAGGTCGTGTGTTATATGTAGATTAAAAAAAATAAGAAATTTTAGAAATCGGTCAAGCGTGAGTCGGCCTATCTACAGCCCATACAAACTTTAATGTCATAGCGTTATGAAATTTGGCACACAGGTCATGTGTTAAATGTAGATTAACAAAAAATTAAGAAATTTTAGAAATCGGTCAAGCGTGAGTCGGCCGATCTACGAACTTTAGAGGCTACTTCCAAATGTCCTAGCGTTATGAAATTTAGCACACAGGTCGTGTGTTATATTATTATGTATGTGTTACGATAAATTAAGAAATTTAAGAAATCGTCAAGCGTGAGTCAGTTCATCTATGAACTTTAGATAAAAATTCTTATGTACCAGTGATATAATGAGGCATCTATTGAAAGTATTGTTTATATCGGGCGTAGCACAAAAAGAAAACATAGGTAGGATTTCTTGAAAAAAAGTATTGAAATCCCACCAAAAACATACCTGTTAAAATAGGGCCTAGTTCCTATAGGCTAACTGTTGGTATTTATTTAAATTCTATTAATATTATCTAATTATATAATTAATCAAGTGTAACGCATAGCACAAAAACCTGCCAAGTTCAAATTTAGAAGTATTATGGATCAGGCTGTTGATGAAGATGATTATGATCGATGAAGTGCATCTGAACTTGGCATTGGATTGGATTTCAACTCTTTTTTAACCGACTTCCAAAAAACGAGGAGGTTATATGTTCGGCTGTGGATATTTTTTTTTTTTTTTTTTTTTTTTTTTTTTTTTTTTTTTTGTATGTTCAACGATTACTCCGCCGTTTGTGAACCGATTTTCGAAATTTTTGCTTTGTTGTATTTGGTTTTACTCCAATTTGGTACCATGTTCACAAAGTGGTGACCTGATGATGGGATCCAGGAGTAATCGAGGGAACTCCTCGAAATTTATATGGAAACATATGGTGATTTTGGTTTTATGTGAAGTGTACTAAGAATATGCTACCAAAAAGTCAAATATTGGGTCAAGGTATACCATGGTTTCGAAGATGCTGAGAGAACTCCTAACTCCTTATAGATACACGTTTGGGAGTTTCGGCGTTGTTTTAAGAACAGAAAGCATATGCTACTATGCAACTCATATTCATCATCATAATCATCATCATCATCATCATCATCATCGTCTTCATCATTACCACGTCGTGTTAAGGTCACCAATGTCTCATGGCACAGAATAGATAATAGTACAAGGCATAGGTGTGGATATACTAATAATAATAATAATTTTATACTGTATAACAACACTTTGTTTAAATATACACGGCGGTCAGCGCCACGGAGGCGACGGTATCGCGGCGCCGCCGAATATACTTTACTACTTTATATACAGATCGAATACTATACTAACTACTTTATAAAATTTTAATAGACAAAATATAGAATTAAAATAAAGTTATTTTAAAAAGAGCATTTAAACAAAACAAAGTCAATAAGTGTCTTTTTAATTAGTTATACTTATTAATCGATAGATGGCGCACTAAGTATCGATTTGAATGGATTTGAAATTGAATTCTTGATTACAAGAACAGCTGTCAATAATTATGATAATATTATATTATATTACTAGCTGTCCCGGCAACGTTGTTTTGCCATATAAATAATTTTTGGTATGAAAAATAGATGTTGGCCGATTCTCAGACCAATATCCTCACAATATGCTCACATAATTTCATGAGAATCGGTCAAGCCGTTTCCGAGGAGTATGGCAACGAAAACTGTGTCACGAGAATTTTATATATTAGATGAGTAGCTATGCTACATCCTATGCAAGTTTATACAATTTTTATCTGATAGATCCTTGGATCGTGGAAAAACGAGACACAATAGCCTTTCTATTGTTATCGCAATCGCCGGTGACCGCTTGGGGTTTGAAGTATTAAAATTGTTAAATTACTTAGCACAATATTATGTTCACTTCACTGATAATATATTATTTTGTGAGTGTGAACTGTGTAATAAGATACGTAAAATATACGCGAAGGTTTACCTACTAGTGTAACTAAAAAGAGTGAAATTATTATTATTTTTAACAAAAAATTAAAACCGACTTCCAAGGTAAAAACAATATTAATATTAATATGAACTAAAAAGTATTAAATAATTTTTGCTATCTAATAGTGCCTTTTTCCGAATTCGGCTAAACCTTGACTATTTCTGTACTCAATCTTCATAATTTTGAAGTCGGTGCCAGTTCCAAAAGTTTCAAATATTCTGTCAGAGGACTGAAGATTCAGCTATCTGGTACCGACTTCAAAATAATGAAGATTGAGTACAGAAATAGTCAAGGTTTAGCCGAATTCGGAAAAAGGCACTATTAGATAGCAAAAATTATTTAATACTTTTTAGTTCATATTAATATTAATATTGTTTTTACCTTGGAAGTCGGTTTTAATTTTTTGTTAAAAATAATAATAATTTAGACCAACAGTTAGCCTATAGGAACTAGGCCCTATTTTAACAGGTATGTTTTTGGTGGGATCACTATTCACTAGTGGAATTTACGGTAGTGCGTACTGCGTACTATCAGATAAGTTGATTCATAGCGGACCTACACAGTTTGGTTGCGTTATGTCAAAACCAGCCGAAAGATCACGGCTAACGTTGAATTGACATAATCTGACCTACATTTCTTCGATGGTACATTGATACAGTAGCGGGCAGTCGCTTGATGCTGGACTGGATTAAAGCACGTTTAGTAGTTACAACACGCAGAAATTAGCGTACCAAAATGATATCGAAGCATATTTTGTTAAGCTAACTTCTGCCTGTTTTGATATCTGTTCTGAATCTCTATAGAATGACGACGACGTCTGATGAATGATGACGGAATCTATAGATTCCTTCGAACAAGGCGCCTAGATAACTTTTGATTGTTATGCAATTGATTGATCTGATGTGCCACTGGCACCTACTACCGTATCAATGTAAACATATTATTTTTGGGACAAAATAATCGATAGCAAGCCGTCTCTTTAACGAGCACAACTAGATGCTCCATTAAAATATATTACTCAATTTATAGCTGGGGAATTCCACGTAGTAAATCGTACGTACGTAATGAGTAAGCTAAAGACTGAGGAGCTCGTAAGCATAGCTTCCCGAACGGTCGTGAAGTAGATTATTAACAGCAAGACGCTGACGGCTGAGGACCTGCCCGTACGGCCGGCAGAAATGTCTTGGTCTATTTGTAATCTGATTGTAGACTCTATCACACGTGAAGTAAAGTCTAATTTTCCACAAAAGATGACCGTACAGGAAATAATCGTGTTTAGTGGGATAGTAGACTCTATGTTGGGTTTTGCTAGAGTCGATAAATGGTATGCAAGTAGTTGGCGAAGGAGACATTTCAGTCGACCATGCGCGTGGTCTAAGCTAACTGCACCCCCTGAGATTAATGACTTAAGCCGAGGATTAGATTTAGCGTACCCTTAAGTGAAGTTAGCTGACGATGAAGAACGTCCTGTAACTTCATATATTCGGAGAAGTGCAAGAATTTAAGTCTGCGCAAAGTTATGACTCGGCTCGGAGTATTTAAGAGATTGTATTATTCCTGTAAAATAAAGATCATTCTGTTTTAACAGTAAAGTGACTCTGATGTCTAATACACTTTATAACACAAAGTTTACGGCATAAATCAAAAGCGTTTGCTGAAAAGAAAATATTTTTTAATTGAAATAATAATATCGTAAATTGCATTTAGTTTTTGTTTTCAACACTTAATTTCAAAAAGGTTTCCAAAAATCTGTCGTTTGGCACAATTTTTATACCTGCGAATCTAAAGTGCCACAAACTGTGCTTGTTTTTGATTGTACAATAAAAAGTTATGCCAGCGACTCTTTCCAGTGTCGGAAACATCAGTTGTAAGTTGTAACAAGCGCATTATAACATCAGCGCTGGAACCTGTGCTCGCGGTGTTAAATGATGCATAAAAATAAAGTGTTCCATACACATACTCTCTGGGCTCTGGCGCACCGCCAAAAGCTTAAAAACAATGTTTCGCGTACATTTTGTTTATAGGTGAGATCTGTACCTTGATTCTTCTATTTCATGTTATGTAAATGCAGCTTCGTATCCGCTTTCGTGTCCGATTTATTCTGCTTTACCCGGAGCAAAAAAAAAACAAAACAACGGCTGACATTCCGGGATAACCCTGTAGAAATGAAAACGTGAGGGAGAGGCGTGCATTTTAGTCGGCCTGTGCCCTATGTCCAACAGAATACTCGCCATCAGTCTTTCAAAAATCAAATTTAAATTCAAATTCTTTATCAAGCACACAATAATAATATACAATAGTATAATAAAAGCTAGGTAGCGACTAGCGTACATCACGTCGTCTAATCCCATGCCAAGTAAAAACTTGTTATTATTTACACAAATTATAATATTATATATTGCGTTTCGAATATTCAATCAAGTTCATGTCCTGATGCGAGTTTTAACATTTTTTACCTATTTAATAAAATGCCACAACCAGATAGAAGCTGGCGTTTGACGTTAGTTTGATATTAACAAGAATAACATTTTGTAGCTTGACAGCATCTGCATCACCATTAGCACTGGATCGAACAAGAAACGAAGCTTTATTAATGTTGCGTTAAAAACTAGAACAGGGGACATCAATTAGTTTCGCTCGGGCATCGGGGTCCATTTTAAGAAATGAAATGACCTCCGCGGTCTACACATAAAAAAATTGAGCAAATTTTACAAATCTCAAATCAATGAGAAAAGTGTCAATTTTTGTCTCTCTGATGTTTGGGATCATCGATATTAGATGTTCATCGAGACCGAAATTTATTTTTAACGAAGTTATAATCTTTGAAAATGCTTGATCCGCACACAATGGGTTGGCGGTCCGGATGCGGACCGTGGTCCGCCATTTGGTGACCCCTGAACTAGAATGACCCCCTACTGAGTGTGTTGTTCTTTAATTTCGCGGCTGTTTAAAAGCGTCAAGTAATGTTGGAGGATTGTTTTTGTTTCATCGCCGCCGCTCAGTTTTTCAGGCGATCGGCTTTTTCGATCGTTCTAAATTAATCTGTAATCCGCAGTATGGTAAATTGCTTTCGTTGGGTTTAATTCTTCGCTTTCATGTGTCTTTGTTTACGTTTCGAATGATAGACTAACAAAGGATTATAAGTGCTTTACTTTTATAAATGCGAAAGTTTGTGATGTGTCTGTATGTTCTCAAACTTTAGACAGTATGGAGGTACTATAAGTTCCTGTAGCTAGTAATCGTATAGTTGACACTATACGATGTACGAACGTACGAGAAAAAACATTCAAAGCTCCTTATAGCTCATGGATGAACGTGAAATTTCGTCGTTTGGCCTGCCAAATCCTGTATCACGTGTTATTAGTACTATTTTATTGAATGATTTATGGACTTATTAATAAATTAAAGGTCTTAGTTCATACATAGGAGATTAAGATAAGATTTAGCACTATACTGTATTTTTAATTAATTATTGGTAAGTCCAACCATAATTAAATAAAATAGTTTATTGATTACCCCTAAACATTTTACTAAAAACACATAATACAGGATTTTGCAGGCGCAATGACGATTTGACATTTCATAACGTTAGATGACGTGTCTTTCTAGTGTCTACGCTCTACGGAAACTCAAGCTTCCTCTCAAATCGTGCGATTTAGGTGATCTACTCTATATAATTTATATTGTGCATGAGGCTCACAGTGTAGCCGGTGTATGCAAATCACGAGGAATACGGCCGTGTCTTATGCTAAGTTGCGAGGGTAACTGTACAATGTACATTTTATATGAGACGTATAACTCTATAGACTTCCTAAGATTTGTTTAAGTCCTAAAATAGTAAGGTTTCCTTTAATTTCCGTGTGTTGAAAAGCATATTTGGCTTTCTTTAGAGTTTAGACATTAGTATAGGTTTGCTTGTTCCACCTTGGTTCCATCGCTTAATACTTTTCAATAATTATGAGCTTTTATATCAGCTGTTATTGTGGGTAATATTTGAGTTTAGTTTATAATTGGTATATTGCTGGTGTCGAAGCGAAGCGTTAATTAAGCTTAATCTATGAATGCAAGTAAATTTTAGGTATGGGCCTAATTATAGCTTTGTAACACCTTATTTTCTATCATAATATGTAATATAATCCAACACATCCAGATTGCAGATATGTATGATATATTTGTTTATTCAAATGAGTTTAGTTTCATAAGAGGTTATTTTATTAGAACAAAGACCTTGGTGAACACATTTTGGGTGGACCCCGTTTGCCTTAAAAGGATATTTATTGTTATAATACAAGTCGTGTGTTATGTCTACCGTTGGGTTTAATGTTTTAGTTACACCCACATTTTGGTGTCAGAAAATGTTATATTAAACAGTAATTTTCCTCTAAGTTAATGCTAACTACGATAACTATTATTATAATAGAGTCACTATACTAATAGTAACTACGAACTCTATTTCAGAGTAAGTACAGCAAATCAAGACACTGACAATAATATATTTTATTACTAGACGTTCCGCGCGGCTTCGCCCGCGTAAATAAGATATTTCACAGACAAATTAGTCCTCAAAAATGATCCTTCACGTGGTCTACTTCTTATCTGTGCTAAATAACATAAAAATTGCTCCAGTAGTTCATGAGACAAGCTTTTTCGAATAATTTTCCCCGTTTTTTCCACATTTTCCTCTATTTCTTCGCTCCTATTAGTCTTAGCGTGATAAAATATATAGCCTATAGCCTATAGCCTTCCTCGATAAATGGGCCATCTAACATTGAAAGATTTTTCAAATCCGACCAGTAGTTCCTGAGATTAGCGCGTTCAACCAAACAAACAAACTCTTCCGCTTTGTAATATTAGTATAGATTAGTATAATACATTGAACGAAATTTTGTAATTGACATATTTGCGTTGGAAAAGGAGAAGGGAGAGATAATTATATTGTAGCAAAATAAGCGGCTTCCGTGCGATACTTACCTACCCGACGAAGTTGCTCTATTCATCTAGTTATCTTCTACTTTAAAATCTCACATTATTAAAATAACAACAACTGTTATAGCTATATTAAATAAAGCAAAGAAGTCAACTCTATTATATTTTGTTCATATAATGTTCTTTGGTTCCTATAAATACATATTTCGATTTTCCATAGAACTTGGCACTCATTTAGATCTTCACTCTTTTTACGGCGAAGCCATAGACAAGCATAATGTTTGGTATTGAACTTGAGTCTTCTTTTTTTTACAATTAATGTTTTTGGGATACTTACTACCCGACGAAGTTGCTCTGTTCATCAAATTATCTTCTATTTAGTATCACGTACTTGGCTCTTCTAGAAACTCTTTCAAGTCTTTGACTATAATTTTGGATGTTTAATATGCATTAACCAGTAACAAATACCACGCGCGACATCACAACCTCACCCCTATTATCATGTTAACAGTCTCTGTCGATTTTATTTGACCCCAAATTTAGTCGTTGATCCGTTAAATTAGATGTTAATATGGACGTTTGCTTGTAATGGCGGTGAGCCAACCGCCTTTTGATGATCTATTCTGTCAATATTTTGTGCGGGTAATGAGCCAATCCTTTATTATGCCCAGTTAATTTAAGGTTCCGCACATAGTTGGTCCCAGACGTATTGACTAGTTCTTTCCTCTGGACTAGGCTGACTATGTTGCGAGAATGCCGTATGTGATTTGGCAACCATAAAATATGCCGGTATTTAATAATCTTGTCCCAGGCGCTACAGTATTTGAAGAGTAGTTACTTCGCTCTGAAAATACTGTACTATAAATCATTCACAACGGATGTAATTTATTTTTTTATTTATGACAAAAGTTCATCTATTAAGGAGCTTTGTTAATTGGTTAACATTTTGACGTCAGCCAGTCAATGTGCTAATGAATAGAATATAAACTTCAGTAAAAAAACCTCAGAAACCGGGCAGCAGTGTTGTGACTTGTGTTCATATTTTTATTTTTAAGCTTCAGTAATTTAGTAATTAGATACCTACTACCTACAGATATAAACTAGACTACGGGGAAGGATAGAGACTCCTTTATTGCGGAAAAATGTACCGTTTCCCGCCGAATTCCCCATTTTCGCAAAGCTGCGCTGAACGTCTAGTTGATTGTAAAGAGTAGAGACGGTTCTTCTCGCCTGGTTAGTTTCCGAACCGGTGGTAGGTCTCATGTAGATGTTCTAAAAGTTTTAATTTTTAACCGATTTTCGAAATATAAAAATTACTAGATGATGCCCGCAACTTCGTTGCGCCAAAATTCGTTTATCGCGCGGGAACCGTATATTTTTCCGGGATAAAAAGTATCCTATGTCCTTTCCCGGGACTCAAAGTATCTCCAAGCCAAATTTCAGCAAAATCGGTTCAGCGGTTTGAGCGTGAAGAGGTAACACACAGACAGACATACTTTCGCATCCATCCATACTAATATTATAAATGCGAAACTGTGTCTATCTGTCTGTCTGTTACCTCTTCACGCCCAAACCGCTGAACCGATTTTGCTGAAATTTGGCTTGGAGATACTTTGAGTCCCGGGAAAAGACATAGGATACTTTTTGTTCCGAAAAAATGTACGGTTCCCGCGCGATAAACGAGTTTTGGCGCAACGGAGTTGCGGGCATAATCTAGTTTATAATATTTTCGTATTTATAATATTAGTATGAAAGTATGGATTTTTCATTTTAATTTAGCCAAACCTCCTAGTGTAGGGAACTCTATCCTCTGTTTGTGTACAAACACGTCCCTCGCTCGTGCGGCACCGGTAACGCTGTTTATTGCCAACCACGACTTGGGTTATATTATCTGTACCACTCATATTGTAGCCGCAGGCTTCGGCTACGAAATGTGTGGAGCGGGTACATGTATTTTTTTTAAGAAGCGAAGGAAAATCCATTTTTCTGGCTTTTCTGACTGTGTGATGAATTCTTTTTTGCTAAATACTATCATTGTATATTGAGTTTGTACATTGAGCAGCATATTTTTCTCCAGGGTTCAAAGAAAGTATCTCAGTAATAAATTATGCCCAAATTGGTTAAGCGGATCGTGAAGATGTAAACTGGTAAACGGATAGACTGACAATGTCTGTAAAAGTCACGCTTATAACTCATGAGTCATGAGTCATGATTGACATTGTGCATGCTACAGCTTCGCGGACATGGTTAACCGTCATCACCCAACATGGCAAGTAAGGCAGTAGTAGTAGTAGTAAGCTCCTATGTCCTACCAAATTCTGCTTACATTAGGCACCTTTTATTTGGTAGATTCGCATAACCACTCCAATAGTTTTTGTCCTCTGTGACTGAAGGCTTTGGCCTATTTACCTGAGGACTCATATCGGTATTTATGCTCCGTACCTGGCGCTCGGGGAACTTAAATCAGTGAGTAAGTGCTTAATTCGAGGAGCTTTGTGTTCCGTGTCTGTGTACCTATTGATAGCACCCCAAGGTTCTGGAGATACTGAGTGAGGAATAATGTACACGTGATAATTTTCATGTGTAAGGTATCCTCGCTATCAATGGTATTTGGTAATTATCTTTCCTTGATTTTCACAATGTACTTACTCCGTAAGTAACTCCTTATAGTTTAACTTTCTTACCAATAAAAATCTATAAAGTTTATGTAGGTTTTTGTTATACAATGTTGTAAAAATTGCTTTAATGACATGGACAAACCGCTGCGTAACTATAATGTCTATATCTTTTTATAAGGTGGTAAAACTATTAGAAATATGGATTTAATTAAATAGACCAGTCACATTCATTCGATATCTCAGCGGTTAGCCCACTCAATAGCATGTATTTTACACCGCGTCTTGGCTTTTATTGCTGCTGTTTTCATTATAGTCCTGTTTTTCATTAAGCTAACCAGTTAATGAACACAACGACATGCAATAACATAAATCTGGAATGTTCTTAGCAGAAAATTGCGAATAAATGTCATTATAATATGCATACAACGCCCACGCGCGTCGCCGCTGCGTCTGAAGGCAAACCAGTATCAATTTCTATCCGTATCTAAAAAATTGTATTACATACGCCTGTCTATCTGTCTGTCGCTTAATCGCTAATCGGATTATGTGTGAAGTTTGGTGTGGGAATGAGTTAATAAGTTTTATTCCCGTCTTCCGGAACTTGCTTGCTGGGAAGTTATTATAAGTGTTGAGGAAAGGGACTGATGGATTTCGTATTTCCTCATACACTTGCAGGCTGCAGCTGCGCTTGTATAGTTTAACGTATCAGCAGGATTAGCATAACCGCAGTAGAAAGGCGAAAGGGTGGAATGACGTTGGCAGGATTTAGGGATAAATTGACAGATTTCCCTTGTCAATCTACTAGACTTTTTCAATCATTGTATGTGAAAATTTTATGACGTCGTAAGCTATAGCCTATCAGAAACTCTACGAATAATGATGACGCTGTGGTTTCTTCTTCCATAACGTCTTTAACTTTTCTTTAGGAAAATTGTTTCTCATCACTAGACATCGGACAGACGACGGAGTGTAAATAGAATACATATGAAGTCACGCGCAAAACTTGTATTACATCCTCAGTGTTCACTATTAATAAGAATATGCAAATGTTGTAATATATGCTAGCGGAGACTCATTCATTTCCTATCGATTGTTTATCGGTGTATCGCTAATGAAAACTAGTAGTCCGATTCTATTTTAGTTTGTGGGAATGAATACTCAATACGTCGGTATTGTATGTTATTCTAATGATTAACCCTCGACTCTTGGTTTGAATTCTTCATCAGTTTATTGGTTCCGTTCAGCGTCCAATGAGATTGTGTCAGCTAATAGCTGTTAAATAATTAGTTTGAAACCTATACCTGCATTGTGGCATTATCGTTGCACTTTTGGTAGCTAGAGCTGTGTCTAAAAATCTATTAAATTTCAGATTGCGTTGTACTCGTATTTATGGGATTTAATTGTTTATTTCAATAACATTGCAACAGTTATTAATTTACAACAGATATTAACTTATGGGCTATTTCTTGAAGCTTGAAACTTGCCCCCGTACCATGACATCTTATAGCAGTATTACTTTAATATTACTTTCAGATTCCGCACAAACAAAAAACATAACTATGTTTATATAAATAGAGGTCATGTTTGTTTATGCGAAATTCTAAAGTAATATTAAAGTAATACTGCTATAAGAGCTCATGGTAGGGCCCCTGAATTTTCGCACATGTGCTGCTCTAATGATGGAGAATGTAGATTGTAGACATTCACTGGAAAAGGGTTTTTAAAATACTATCCCATGGAGGTAGGGCGCCAAATAGGAGATTAAGGTTGTGCTAAGAATTTTTACGCCGAAGAAGATGCGGAAAGAAGCTAGTTTTATATCTTATATATAAAATTCTCGTGTCACAATGTTAGTCCACGAACTACTCCGAAACGGCTTTACTGATTTTTACCAAATTTTATATGCATATTCAGTAGGTCTGAGAATCGGCTACTGGGTACTTTATATATTGATAAGTGCATTTGTTGAATAAATAATAGTAAATTATTACAACCTGAGACTGACGGCGACCATTGTTTGTGCGACGGGATAGCGATCGACGTTGCATACTTACATACTTATTTAGTCACTTCAATAAAATAATATGGGCGAAATGCTTTATATTATGGCAAAGCAACGTTTGCCGGGACAGCTAGTATTTGTATAAAACTTTGCAATAAACCGTATAATAAAGCTGAAGTTGTGTGAAGTGAGAAGCCAAGTGAGTGTAACAGTGCTAAGTCGGGCCCGGTCGAGTCGGCACGTTTCCGTGTTTGTACCGAGTTGTGAAAAGCCGGCGGGCACGCGATATAACGTGAAATACCGTTACTATTGTGTAATAATTGTTTGGTAAAATCTTAAGATATACATTATTATTGAGGTTTCCAGATTTCAAGGACCCCATAGAAATTATTTCTTTGCAAGAGTCTAGGCAAAATAACAGATTAATCGTAGGTTTTTGTTCTGAAAGTCGTCAAAGTTTTCTTTGTCTGTATTCTCTCTACAGACATAGAAACGGATTTCTAGTGATAGTTGAACGTGACAACGTCATACGTTGTCACGTTCAACTATCAAACAAATTTATCACAAATTATGTATTTTTGTTGTCGCTATGAAATAGAATAATCCTATTAAAATAAAATATCTGTCAGCCAGTGACAAAACGTAGTAACTTTGACCATCCGTAACTAGTAAACTATTAATCAGAATATAATGTAATTTGGAGGTTAAGCTAGTTTTAATACTTGCTCCTAGTCATCGAAATTCTAAAGGGTGTGAAATAGCCGCGAACCGCTTCGAGAAAAGTATGGTACGGCCGTGCCGTGCCTTTGCTAAAAAGCTTGGCTGGGGCACTGCCGTGCCCTCAGATATAATAGTCGAATGCATCAACGACATTGACTTGAAGTGGCCTGTGGACACTGCGGTTTTTGTGACTGTTTGTGTTGCTCATGTTAGTTTTCGATAAAGGCCATGTAACGTCATCGATTGGGTGATTTACCTATTTACTTTTTTTTCATGTGTCTTAAAGTACAAATTATGACGATTAGCGAAACTAAAATATATAACAGCTGCTTATCGGAAACTTAACGGAACTCTAAAGCTGATAATATGTTGATATTGTTCTATAGTTTAAACCTAAGCAAAAAGACTTCGAACTGACCCCTCGCTTGATGCAAGTTCCAAAGCACCCATTTATAACTCGAGTCACGGCAATTTGCGGCCCATAATAATAAGTCTTAGGCCGTTAGAAGCGAGCTTTACCTACGTCGTATTCATAAAAGATGTTAATTGGTAGCCGTTCTAAGTCAGCTACGCCTAATTTGTTCATTAGGAACAGAGCCTTTGCTCTATTGGGGCAGCTACTAGACTTGCATTTAATTTTGCTGGATTCGAAATCAGACATAAGCGGATTTACCAATAAGGCACACTTGCACATATTATGTGGGGGTTTTGGTTAAATCTGGGAAATGTCAGGTTCTCTTTTCCATAGATTTCAGATAAATAGATACCATAATATTTAATGCAGTATCGTTCCTCGTTCGATCCATAAATATTGTTTCTTATCCAATTACATTATAATTATGTTTTGTCACGAAATAACTTTTATGACTTTCCAAATAATTTGTGTAAAGTTAGTCAATACTTATTGTTATGAATTATAATTATTTATTTATTTATTTATTTTTATTTCTTCGGAAAACTTACAGCTATCAAATAACAAATTCACTTAACTAAATTGTAACTATAAGCCATTTAAAAGTTTTCACAAATAGTAAAAAATGAAAGTACAAAAAAAATATTGTGAAGTAAATCAGGCTAAAAAACAAACTGAGAAAACTTAAATACATTTTTTCTCACATTGGATCTACTAATCATGGTTTAAGCAATTTAATAAAAAGTAGTAAATATTAGTGTAAGTATGTATAATGTTAATAAACTTAGTCTACGCTTATCGCTAGGCAAAACTAAATTAGATTAGTATCTAGTTTAGTGACAAATCCTCAACTTTGAAAAAGGAGTCAGTTACAAACTTTCTTATCTTATAAGGCTTAGTAGAAAAAATATCAAAGGAGGGATTTATTTTCAAAAATTCATTGAGTCGAGAACTGGCCCTTAGTAGAAACGAATTACTGCGATAGTAAGTATTAAAGATAGGTACATCTATTGGTACGAAATTTCTAAAATACTTGGTGGGGATACTGAAGTTTAATTTCTCTAGTAAATATGTGCTGTCAATGTTACTATTGATTATTATTATTATTATTTATTATGAGTCATCTAATGAAGGTTCTCGTCCCCAGATGCGGCCTGCACGCGGACTTCACGGAGCTGACGGCGTGCGTCGGCGGCGAACTGGATCGCCACGAGGGCTCCGCGGTCCACAGGAGATACTTCTATATCACCCTGCTGAGGGAACCCGTCGCCAGGTGAGGGAGTAGTGGAAATTACGTCGTCAGTACTACTGCTTAGGAGCTTTCATTGAGGATTTACTCTTTTGCATATTTGTTGATTGCTTGTAGTATCGTACCAAAAGTTACTTAGGGCCTGTTTCACCACTTTCTGATAAAGTGCCGAATAGGCTATTCGCAGCTTTTTTGACAGATTCTCCATACTTCATCTGTCAAGTTAAGTGGTGGATAACCTATTCGGCAGTTTATCAGAAAGTGGTGAAACAGGCGCTAAGTGTTCATTTTTAACAAGGAATGTAGTAATGTAGGCTTCGATTATTTAAATTTTGAAAGTAGAAGTTATCCACTGCTGTATAACGCTAGAAGCAGAGCCCTATAGGAATATTACATTTTCTTGTGGTGAAATGCAACCGTCGCCGTTATAGCCACTCTATAATATTATTATCTGTGCAAATCCACCCTGTACTTTCTGAGCATATTCGAACTTTGTTGCTAAAATAAAATATGATTATCATTAATCTTATATCTTTAAACGAGCAATTCTTGTATATAATTGGAATCTCGGAATCGGCTCCAACGATTTTCATGAAATTTAGTATATAGGGGGTTTCGGGGGCGATAAATCGATCTAGCTAGGAATCATTTTCAAAAAATTTCATTTTATGTGTGTTTTTTTGAATTTTTTGAATACCGAGCAAAGCTCGGTCATATAGCTAGTGATAATAATATGACATGGAGTCAGAATATTGACGTACGTATCAATTTTGGTCAGGATGGATTTTCACCGCAACGTCAGTTTTTAGAGGCCCAATAAATTATTATTGATGGTGCGAGTGCCGCATGGAGGCGTGCCAACTGCTCTGTATATTCACTCATATAAGTGATATATGATACACAATTCACTCGTAATCGTCCGTAATATATTAATGACACTGGAATAATGAACAACGCCATCTAGTAGAGTTCTTACTATATATTGCAGTATGGATATGCGTATGGTTTGGTACAACTAATATATATTCTATGGTATGGTTAAGAATCGGTTATGTAGATAATATGATTAGAAGTGCTTAGCTTTTGTGGTAATGGTCTTGGAACTAAATTAATGTCGTTTTCAGTTTTACAGCTCCTACTTGGACAAAGGAGATATTCTCGAAATATTCTTATACAATCTATATTCAAAATGAACTCTACAATAATAAACAATAATACCTAATTGCTATTGCTGATTTATTGTTGTTTCAAATCGGAAATAATTGTTCATTAAATATTAACTTATGTTTTCAGAATAGCGAACCCGTTAGTCACTCGGTCAAACATTTTTGATGTTTAATGCATAACTAATTTATTTAATGCATAACATTTAAACCCGCTCATCCTGCGTTAATTAGTCAAATTATTAATTTTCAAACGCGAGCATATTTGCCCCGTAAAATATGATAATTATAAAAGCATTAAATGAACCGAGAAGTTTTTAAAACACTATAAAAGTCATAGCTGGGTTCCGCGGTAAATTACATTTTCATGGCCCCGCGCTGAATATTCCCCCTCGGGTTTCATAAACGATCTAAAGATTGCCCGGGAATAAGATAATATTTATCAAAAAGGCATGTTAAGGTTTATGTAATAGGATTTTAAATGGTTAAAAATCTTGTTTCCTTACGTTATGTCTAATGTACAATGATGTAGTTTTATTAGGTAGGCTTAAACACTTGTGCCGTGCGTTGTTAAAAATTGCTTTTGAAATAAGTCCTGGCCCTTCTTCACGATAAGCCACGATGGATAACTATCTGGTGCTGGATAGCTATACGCACTCATACCAGATAGCTGTGCAATCATGGTATGCCGTATGATTGCGCAGGCTCTATTTTTCTTCTAATTTCTAACTTAAAATTGACTTCGATCTTGGGCTAGACATTATGCTTATTTACGCGTTCGCTTGTAAGCACTGGTTCATCGGCCAATGCAACGTGGTGATGGTGCCTTTGACAGGTATTTGTACCACAAATACATTTTTACAAAACTTTTCCTTTGTAGATAATTTTGGTTTTCCAGTTTCATATTGTATGTAACAATATCTACCAATTATAAACTACACACACCAAGTTTAGACAAATGGGGCTGAAGTTACATTAATATGATCGTCCGGCCGCCAGACCACAAGGTCACGCTGAATTAATAACGGCCAGGAATTATGCATGGCCCTAATCGCTCCGGACTTACGACCGAGTTTGTACATGCATGCTGCAGATAGTTCATACTCTAATGGCTTTATGGAGATCATTCTGTGAGAATAAGTTATGAAGTTGGGTGTGCAAACTGCAAATAGCAAAACTGAGCGATTTATTAATGTTCGACTTACGAATACAGGCGATTATGGACGTTTAGAGGGGCATATTCGTCTAAGTGTAAGTGCTCACATACGGTTTTGCTCGATCGAGCAATCACGTAGAGTAAAAACCAATGCTCGGGCTTTCGTCCACACATTCAGCATTGCTCGATAGTTTTACTCCAGTTCGAAGGAAATTAGCTACGAATAATAAAAACTAGTGTCAAAAATTTGTCAAGCCGGCTCGATTCGAGCCTTCAAACTGGCTCGATGCGAGCCTTCGAGCTATGAGTTTTGCGGTCCACACGGTGGTTTTTGCTCGATTTCGAGTAAAACTAACGAGCAAAGCTGTATGTGAGTACTAAGCATTAGTATGATACGGCGTCGATTGTGCATACTGTAGACAGCTGTCAGGTGGCAATCTTGGCCCACGTGAAGATGAGGCATTGACAATAATAATTGTAAAAAAGCAATTTCCAAAGTCAATTTAGACAAAAATTTAAGACCTAAATAATAAAGCTTACATGATTGTATATCAGGAATTATATTTGTAACAAGATTTTAACCAATGACAATGATGGTCCAGCGTGGAGAGGGGACTTTTATTTTTTATTTTATTTTATTTATTTGGGAAAGCAACAGCCATCAATTTTACAATAATATGCAGTATACTAACGGAAAACAGTAAATAGGGCCAATAACAGCTATCCACAACTAATTACAATAAGGGAAATTTACCAGAAGTAACAACATAGAACTAAAAATGAAAACAGTATGTTTGACACTTAAGTAATGCTAATTATAATAATGTAAATTTATAAATTTTACAAGCCACATTTATTTATTGTGAGTTAAATTATAGTACATAATATATATACCTATAATACATGGTATAAATATGTATAATTTACGTATTTTGGTGAATAGATGTTAAATAAATAATGTGTATGTAAATATATATAAGGACTTAATAGGATATTTATTTGATAAGACATCTTCAAAGTATTTTAATATCGAAAGTAAAGGTTTCGATATTGGAAATTGTTGGCATTACTTTGTGAAACAGTTGGGTATAACGTTAATTTGTTACAGATACCTATCTGAGTACCGGCACGTGAAGCGGGGCGCCACGTGGAAGGGCTCCCGACACTGGTGCCAGGGCCGCACCGCCACCGGTAAGTCTATCCATACTAATAATATGTGTGTCTGTCTGTCTGTTACCTCTTCGCGCCCAAACCGCTGAACCGATTCTGCTGGATATATAGATACTTACGAGTCCCGGGAAATTTTGGAAAAATGTGCGGTTCCCGCGCGATAATGGGTATTTTGGCACACCGGAGTTGCGGACGTCATCTAGTAGGTACTTCATTAATATAATAATATGGTCAAAACCTAGTGGTTTTGACCATATTATTATATTAATGAAGAACCTAGTGGTGAGGCACAAAATCTTTAAAGATTTTTGTGGTTTCGACTGTAGCATACATTGACAACAAATGCCTTTTTCAGGGTTATATTAATTACGATTTATTTTGGGGTTAATTGTATTGCAATGTACCGAGGCGATGCGATGCGCTTTTAAATGGACCATTCAAAATTGGAATAGGCGGTCTAACACCGTGGGTGGCAACTGGCAAGTCTGCAATTACAAAGGCCAAAGTATACTAAGTATATTATTATCTTCTTGTGTCGCGCATGTCGTAATTACATTTTTTTTAATGGTTCATTTAAACAAGCGTTGTACATCACATCGCCTCGTCACGACCATTAATCCTTTAATCCCCATAAGAGCACCGGTGATCGCGACAACAATTTTATATTACAATAGCATTTTCAAGAATCCGCGATCGAAGGATTAATAATATAAGAAGGTTGTATGCCCACTATCCTATATGTAGTCGAGCTTTTAATAAAAGCAGCATGTTTTCCGGTCATACGCTACGTATCCATGTATGCGATTACTATATGCAATTCTAGTTTAGAATAAATTTTCAATGCAAATGACTACATTGATCTACGTTACGGTCCGGCGGAACAAAATTGATTCCGTCGCAAACGAAGACGCGGGCGGCATGCTATAAACTTAATGCCGTCCATAACAATAAATAACGCACTAAACTTAACAATATGCTTTTTGCATATTTATCTCTATTTTATACAATTTGACTATATGAATATTTAGTAGCAGTTCTCTGAAATTATTCTTAATGTAATCTAATTTTTTAACTTTTTGTTCGACAATAAATTTGTGATGATACAATAATAGATTTGAATAATCGTACGATAAATAACGAGAAATACAAAGATTTATTGATTTGTCGTGGATTTATCTCAGAATTTCATGACCGATCAAAAAACAATAAATAATTCAGAAATCTTGCATATTTAGGTATTTGAGCTTTAGTCGAGTTCTTGTAGATAAAATTTTATGTCTTATGCTGAATTTTTTGTACCGAAAATTAGGTAGCTTACACAATGTTTTGGTCCTTGTTTAATATGAACTAAGTATATTTTAAGACTCTAAAACTGAGCCTTACTTTTTTTTATTAAATAAGGGGGCAAACAAGCAAACTGGTCACCTGATGGTAAGCAACTACCGTCGCCCATGAACACTCGCAACATCAGAAGAGCTGCAGGTGCGTTGTTGGCCTTTTAAGAGGGAATACGCTCTTTTCTTGAAGGTTTGCAGGTCGTATAGGTCAGGAAATACTGTTGGTGACAGTTCGTTCCAGAGTTTTCCAGTGCGCGGCAGAAAGTTACGCGAAAAGCGCACTGTGGAAGACTGCAGCCACTCATCAAGGTGATGAGGATGGTATGTTTTTCGCGTGGGACGATGGCGAAAAGTTGCATGAAAAAAATGAGGATGTTACTTAAATAACATCCTCACATTTTCCTTTTCTTATTTATTTATTTATTTTATGATACTTGGAAAACTTACAGCTATTGTTACAATTAAATTATAAGACAGAATACATAATAAGGAGCCAATTAGAAGTTTTCACTGATAGTACTAGTTTACAAAAGTCGTCTTATTCTACATCATAATAATATTATTTTTGTATGTATTGGTGCCAAAGTCTCTCTTTTGCTCCTACTATACTCGTCAAACGTTTTTAAGATTCGTCCTAACTGAATCACATTTCCAGCGTCTGAGGTGCCTCCCTGCTACACGGGGGAATCGTGGCGGGGTGTGACCTTGGAGGAGTTCGCCGGATGCCCTTGGAACCTGGCCAACAACCGCCAGACCCGCATGCTGGCTGATCTGGCGCTGGTCGGCTGCTACAACGGCACGCTGCGACACCGGACAGCAGACTCGGATAGAGTGCTGCTCGCGTCCGCTAAGCGGAATCTAGCTGCGATGGCCTACTTCGGCTTGACGGAGTTTCAGAGGGTAAGTCGTAAATGTGATGAACCTAACAACTATCAGACCCGCATGCTATCTGACCTGGCGCTGGTCGGCTGCTACAACGGCACGCTGCGACACCGGACCGCAGACTCGGATAGAGTGCTGCTCGCGTCCGCTAAGCGGAATCTAGCTGCGATGGCGTACTTCGGCTTGACGGAGTTTCAGAGGGTGAGTTTTATTATGATGAATGAAAATATGCCTGCCTGCCTGAATGAAATGAATGCCTAATATGTAATCGTTTGTGTATTATGTATCTTGCGAGAGCAATGCGATAGCAATTATTGCTCCAAAATCGCAAATTCGTATCACGTATCAGCCAAAACAATACGACTGCAATCGATCTCTATACATGACACCATTGTTTATATACCCAGCAATCGCTCGCGCGGTTATTACTAGTGGATTGTTGATCGCTATATTTACGTGATAGCCCTGCCGCATGCTACAGCTAGCATGTGGGTCTAACGATTCGGCGAACGGCGACGAACGGCGACAAACGCCAGGTTATCACTTGGCGTTGGTCGGCAGCGCCATTGGACGCCGGACTGGTGGATGCTGCTCGCGTCTGCTAAGAGAAATCTAACAGCGATGACCTGTTTCGGCAGATTTTAAATAACGCATCGCTAAGCGTCAATTCCCATACGCCCATACTTACTAATATTATAAATGCGAAAGTGTGTCTGTGTGTCTGTTACCTCTTCACGCCCAAACTGCTGATCCGATTATTCTGAAATTTGACATGGAGATACTTTAAGTCCCGGGAAAGGACATAGGATACTTTTTATCTCGTAAAAATGTACGGTTCCCGCGCGATATACGAGTTTTGGTGCAACGCAATTGCGGGCGTCATCTAATTCTTGTTCTTGATACTGTCTAAATTCGCTGTTGAAACTTCCGAATACAATTTCACAAAGTAAAGATTTCAGGGGAGTGTTGTGTAATATATCTATCAGGTTAGCAAGCTTATGAATCAGTTCAAAGTACGTTCACCTTGCAAGATAAGTCGGTATTTGCACATCACTCATTGTGGGTTAGTGGTTACATATCAGCCTGTAGTTGTATATTCTAAGCTGGAGTATTCACGATAGTTAAGTTACTAAATTGTATAGGAATCACTTTTGTATATAGTTTTTCTGTGTGATTAAAGGTGCTTCCAGATAGAATTTTTTTTTTAACGCAGGGGAAACCCATCATGGGTGCCCCGGGTTGGGTACCCCGGGGGTATGTGAGACTCCTACTCACTAAAACCACCTGCGGCTCGCCTTCAGCCGTATAACGGAGGGATATCCCGGATTTAACAAACACGGGACTCCCTCCACGACTGGCCGGTCTACCTCGGACCGGACTTCCACCAAAGTAAGGGAACGCTTAGGCGAACTAAAGCGTTCCCCTCGGCGCCGGGACTGACAAAGCCGGGCAGGTTCCTATCCTGACCCGGAGCCCCGTTAGACAAGAGTTTGAAGGTTCGCGTAGCGACGCCTCCGCACTCCCGTCCTACGCCGGCGGAGCGGCAGAGAGGTGGGATCGTTCTCTCTGTCTCGCTCCGTGCCCTCTTTCTGCGACATAACAAATTCGCAGAAAGAGACCGCCGCCTGCCAGGCCTCATCGCTCTCGAGCATGCAGCGCACCATGCTCGAGAGTGAGAGGTCTCCACCTAGCACTGCCACGAGATCGTGGCGCTGCACGGCCCAACGATCGCACACCTCAAGGGTATGCTGGGCCGTGTCCTCCGCAGCGCCACATTCATGGCAGGCTGGCGTTGGCTCTCTCCTGGCAACCCTGCACAGATACTCACCGAAGCACCCGTGCCCGGTGAGTACCTGCGTAAGGCGGAAGGTGAGGGGTTTCTTCTTGCGGCGCATCCACGCCACAAGAACTGGACGCAGTGCCTCAGCGGTACGTTTACCGTACCGGGTCTGCGCCAGATCCTCTTCCCACCTCCTCAGCAGCCACTGCTCTCCGAGTCTCCGGAACCGCCTGTTATTTTTTGATATGTTGTAGCGTATGTTACACGATGTTATAAAATGTTATCGTGTTACACAATGTTTTATAACGTTATATAACTTCTGTCTGGGAACACTTTTATAGGCTCTACGTATATATAGGCACGTCCGCGCGTAGTCTTGCAACGAGATTACAAGCAATTGACAATAATAATTGTATGAAACGATTTATTTAAAAAGCGATTTCGTGATGAAGCGGCCAAACTGCTAGTTCGCGCGGATGCATAATATATAAATCCAGTCTTTCAGTGTGGTTATACTTGAATATTTTTACTATAAAGTTAGTCACGTGTTGTGGACGTAGTAGTGGAGTAGATTGGCAACATTGGCCGTAATAAAATTAATAATAACCGTTCATTTCTTAAATAAAATGAGTCTGTTCGTCCACATGTCAATATTAGCTGTCGTAATCACGCACACGACACGTACTACAACTTCGGTATCGCCAGTGCACCCTGGGGAATACCTGCACGCCACACTCGGTATCGGGTATTAAATATATTGAATTAAACGTTCAATAAGCTCAAAGGGAATTCCTATAGGTATACTAGTTATGTTTGAAAATGTGAAAATAGGTAGGGCTGCTGTAATAAATTTCTATAGAAATAAGCAGTTACTTACAATCGCTTAGCGGTTACCTTCAGCTGATGATGTAATGTATAGGGAGTAGATAAGAGTAGCAAATATGTTATTTAGTACCTAAATCTATAGCTTTTTTTAATAAAATATGGGGCAGCCGAGCAAACGGGTCACCTGATGGAAAGCGAATACCGTCGCCCATGGACACTCGTAAGTCGCAACCCAGTCGCAAGTCGCAACCCAGTCGCAAGTCGCAACCAAGTCGCAAGTCGCAACATTATAAGAGAAGCTTGAGATGGATGAGACATGCACAGATCAGGGCTAAAGTTATCTCTGAGTTAAAAACCATACTTTTTCACTATTACGAGAAACTAGAGATATAATGTCAATACGGTGCTTCACCCAGAATTGGGTATTTGGGTGAGTGGATTTTATTCAAAGTTTAGCTCGTGGCTTGTCCAAATATCTTAAAGGTATGTGCATGGAAAATGGACAGAAAAAGGTAGAGAAAATAAAACATGATATTAGAAACCTCAATATGATTTTTGAAGACCTATCCATAGATACCTCACACGCGTAGGTTAGTAGATTTTTTTTTCAGTTGTACCTATGGGGACCCCTAAATTTTTTAAAAATGAGACTACCACAAAAATTAACTAGTTTAGTAGTACTTACTACTTATAACTCAATGCTAGTTTATATAGTACTCTCTTCGCTTATCCCCGAAAATGCCATCAGAACATAGCTTAATAAATTAATAAAAGCCCCACGTTAAAATATAATTGCGCCTAATAAGCATAATATACGGAATTAGCGGGGCCCGAATTTACGGTACTTTTATTAGAATTTTTCGTACAAACTCCAACATAATCCCCTTTCGAGGTCTAGAGACTAGACCAGGTTTCCCCAACCTGCGGCCCGCCGGGAATTCTTCAGTGGCCCGCTTGTAGTTAAACCATTTTGAATTTCACCCCCACCGGTTAAGTTGTGCAGAGCGGTCGTGAAAGTCGTGAAAATTTTGCCACTTTTGAATCGCTTATTATAAGAACGTTCTTATTTTAACCCTAAAAAATGTTGCTTGCGGCCCGCGTCGCCAAGACCAAAACGTGTTTGTCACCCCCGTAAAAAAAGTTGAGTACCACTGCTCTAGGCGGACCTTACATTAACTTTATTCGTGAACTCCGCCGACCATATTTAAGCCTTTTATTGCCCTTTATTTAGTCCGACTTTAGGACTTACCTAAAGTACTTATATTTTAATTAGGGTAGGGAAATACAACATTTTTGTGCTGGCAACATTTTGGTTGGTTTGGTTGTTTGGATAGCTGAAATAAAAACGTAGAAAAATTAACAGCATCTGTTTATATATTTCATGTGCAAAAGTTCATAAGGCCTAAAATAATACACAGGAACAAATGAGTTTCAAAAGAATGATAACAATTTCAAAGACAAAAGAGTCTCAGGGTTTTATAAATACGCCAAGCGTCGCGGCGCTTAAAGTCTACCGATATCTTTATTAATATCAATAGTGCCTTTGATCTTTCCTTTAGAATCGCTAAGTGTCTACTTGGAAATACCTTTTCACTGCCACAAAGAAAGTTCAGCGCGATTAGAAATTTCTAGAAAAATTGCGGGCCTCTTTAGATACGTTATGTTATGTCTGTTAGTTATGAGTTCCTTCAGAGTTATAACTTATAAGCTTTAGCTTTGCTTGGCTGTTATTAAAAAAATTAACCCCCAGGAGTAACGCCTATATTTTAGAAGTAAAAACTTCTTGTGTTCGTTATGTATTTAGAAATACGTTGCATCTATTAAAATAGTGTCATAATTTAGCAATGCTGTAGTATCTATTCGTATAAGTATCTATACGACTCTTAAGCCGGCTCCTGTCACGTCACTCTTATGCTTAATTTATTTAAGAGGGCGACTAACCCAAAAAAACAACGTCCTTCTCTCTTCACACTTACTCCCGACCTTCATATTATGTCAGCCGGGCGAGCACGGCCACCCGTAGAAATGCGAAAGTATGGACAAACTGTGGACATAAAGTGCCGTTCCGATCTTTACCGCAGCTAATAGCGACCGACAAAAATTCAATTAAAATGTCACTTAATGACAGACTATAGTCGATGTCATAAAGTAGGATATTATTTTAATTTTTAGGACTATAGTCTGTCATAAAGTGGCATTTTAATTGAATTTTTCGGAACGAAAAAAGATCGGAACGGCACCTTAAGTTTATCTCCACAGTTTGTCCATACTTTCGTATTTCTACTGGTCCGTATGCTAGCCCGGGTGGTGAAAAACTACGACGCGGATTCATTGCCAAATTAGTTTTTTCTCAATAACTCTATAATTAATGTACTAAATGACGCGGACACCCGCAACCCCGAGGGAAAAAAGTTGTTTATTGCGCAGGAACCACAAATTTTCCCAGGATAAGAAGTAGGTACCTATGTCCTTTCCCGGGACCCAAATTCTATACAAAATTTCAGCAAAATCGTTTCAGCGGTTTAGCCGTGAAGAGGTAACAGACAGATGGACAGACAGACCTACTTTAGCATTTATAATAACTATTAGTATGGATAAATATCCATTCTATTTCATATGATAATTTAATTATCATTAAATAATGATAATTGATCAGATTACGCATTTACAGATTTTTTTTAGCTTTTTACAAAACAGTCCGATTTTATTCGGACTTCTCGTTTACCTTGCCAAAAACGATTAGGGAGTGTGAGGACATAATATGTCCAAACACATATTATATTATATCGATTTGAACCGTTTTCTTATCTCCGCGAATAATTATTATGGCTCTAAATTACGTGTGCACTGGACACGTCGTTTTATTATGGCCTGTTTCACCGCTTCCTGATAAGGTGCCCGATAGGGTTATTTGACAGATTTTCCATACTCCATCTGTCAAATTAAGTGGTGGATAGCCTTATCAGGAAGCGGTGAAACAGGCCCTTAGCCTCGTAAACTATTGTTTAGATACGGCTATCTGTAAGGTTAATGGGCTTGCATATAGACACTCTAAGATTTGGACTTTAAGGGCCTGTTTCACCGCTTCCTGATAAGGCTATCCACCACTTAATTTGACAGATGGTGTATGGAAAATCTGTCAAATAACCCTATCGGGCACCTTATCAGGAAGCGGTGAAACAGGCCATAAATATATTTACTCAACTAAGGGCCTGTTTCACCGCTTCCTGATAAGGCTATCCACCACTTAATTTGACAGATGGAGTATGGAAAATCTGTCAAATAACCCTATCGGGCACCTTATCAGGAAGCGGTGAAACAGGCCATAAGTAATCACTGGTTAGTGATTATATTTTATGGCTATTACTTAAAGATATCCAATATCCAGGTCTGTGCAAGCTTTTGATTTGTATAATGTGTGTGTGTGTGTGTGCGTGAAGCGTCTGTATTTAAAAGTATGAAA
This sequence comes from Polyommatus icarus, assembly GCA_937595015.1. Classification (NCBI taxonomy): domain Eukaryota; kingdom Metazoa; phylum Arthropoda; class Insecta; order Lepidoptera; family Lycaenidae; genus Polyommatus; species Polyommatus icarus. The sequence continues at coordinate 15,422,763 of OW569328.1, read as the reverse complement.
CTTTTTATTATTACCTATTAAAGCCAATTAAAATTGACTTCTGGTATCCGTCAGATCGTTGTCTTAAATTTTTATAATATTTTAGCACATTTTTCACAACATCATCTCCATCTTTCAGAAAAGTAGGTTACTCAGTTAAAAGGAATTAAAATAACCTCTAAATTTAGAGCTGTCGGAAGTTCCGAATTTAGATATGGGATATCTGCACAGTCTGGCAATAAATAAAAGAAACGCATTACGACCCCTGTCACAGGCCTGTATCACGGGGGTATGGCGGGAAACTAATTCGTGCCAGACCCCGACTCTAATATGTGTGATTTAAATAGGAATTTCCATATAGTTTTTCTATTTGATGAAAGGATAGCTTTTGTACGGAATTGCTGCGAAATTGAGTCTGTTTTAAAAAGTTATATAGGGAAATTATAAGGCTATTATTATATTTTGTTCACCAGATTCTGCTCTCATATCAATTATTGCCACGTTCAAAATGAAAGCCATATTTTGTTAAAGAACCTTTGCCTGTTTCTAAATTTCCGAAACTGACGATGCTGATGTAGTTTTTCTATGCAACCCTATTGAAAGAAAAAGAGGTGTAATAAATTTGTTAAGACCGGGCTGCCAAAAATATCAAAACACGCTATTACCCCGCCGCCTATGTACCCCGCTATCCTCCAATCGTGATATTATAATGATTCCATGAATCGTGCGGCGTGCGCGCATGAAATGTACTTTGAGCCGCAGCTAGTAGTGAACAATATCGCGAAACAAGGGTTCCCGTATTATAGCACGAAAGTAAAGGTCGTAAGTCCCAAAACAGTTTTTTGATGATTACTTAAAAACTAAATACAATACTAATATTTCCTTTAGCTATGATTTTACAAAATGATTGTAGTAGATAGTAGTGCAAGTTATTTAATGATAGTAACTGGATAAGTGTAACAGATATTTGTTGAAAAGCCCAGAAATATTCATAATTTCGAAACATAAAACTATCGAGTCAAAATAAGTGAATCGTGTTTTCCGTTAGGCTAGTATCAGATAAATATACAATGATTAAATAAATCTCAATTTCATTTAAGTCAATCGTCTTCCGGGATCGTAATACTTATTAGAAAACACAGCAAAATTTGACAGCTTAAGAGCGTTAAGTATAATATCTCGAAATTTGAACCGAAAAGTCTACCATCCACGTCCCACAGGCTTTTTACAGACGAACAACAACCGTCAACAAGTGGCGACGGCTGCAGTTGTATCTGAGGTTGGCAAGTGCCGTTCGTCTGTAAGAGGCCTAAATTTAACCCCGAGTCCCGACAAGAGATATCGACGAACTTAATTTTATCGGAGATTATAAAGGGATACTCTGTTACAGGTCTCACAATACGTGTTCGAGGAGACGTTCAACCTGCGGTTCGCGGTGCCGTTCACGCAGCACAACGCGACGGTTTCGGGCGCGACGCTGGCGGCGCTGTCGCCGGCGCAGGTCGCCCACATCAAGCGGCTCAACTCGCTCGACCTCGAGCTTTACGAGTTCGCCAAGACGCTCATGTTCAAGAGGTGGGTAAGATGATAATCCCCGTTAGCGCGGTTCGCGGTACCGTTCACGCAGCACAACGTGACGGTGTCGGGCGCAGGTCGCCCACATCAAGCGGCTCAACTCGCTCGACCTCGAGCTGTACGAGTTCGCCAAGACGCTCATGTTCAAGAGGTGGGTAAGATGATAATCCCCGTTAGCGCGGTTCGCGGTACCGTTCACGCAGCACAACATGACGGTGTCGGGCGCGACGCTGGCGGCGCTGGCGCCGGCGCAGGTCGCCCACATCAAGAGGCTCAACTCGCTCGACCTCAAGCTGTACGAGTTCGCCAAGACGCTCATGTTCAAGAGGTGGGTCAGAGATAGTCCCAGTTAGCGCGGTTCGCGGTGCCGTTCACGCAGCACAACGCGACGGTGTCGGGCGCGACGCTGGCGGCGCTGTCGCCGGCGCAGGTCGCCCACATCAAGCGGCTCAACTCGCTCGACCTCGAGCTGTACGAGTTCGCCAAGACGCTCATGTTCAAGAGGTGGGTAAGATGATAATCCCCGTTAGCGCGGTTCGCGGTGCAGTTCACGCAGCACAACGTGACGGTGTCGGGCGCAGGTCGCCCACATCAAGCGGCTCAACTCGCTCGACCTCGAGCTGCACGAGTTCGCCAAGACGCTCATGTTCAAGAGGTGGGTAAGATGATAATCCCCGTTAGCGCGGTTCGCGGTGCCGTTCACGCAGCACAACGTGACGGTGTCGGGCGCGACGCTGGCGGCGCTGGCGCCGGCGCAGGTCGCCCACATCAAGAGGCTCAACTCGCTCGACCTCAAGCTGTACGAGTTCGCCAAGACGCTCATGTTCAAGAGGTGGGTCAGAGATAGTCCCAGTTAGCGCGGTTCGCGGTGCCGTTCACGCAGCACAACGCGACGGTGTCGGGCACAACGCGACGGTGTCGGGCACGACGCTGGCGGCGCTGTCGCCGGCGCAGGTCGCCCACATCAAGCGGCTCAACTCGCTCGACCTCGAGCTGTACGAGTTCGCCAAGACGCTCATGTTCAAGAGGTGAGTGAGAGATGATAGTCCCAATTAGCGCGGTTCGCGGTGCCGTTCACGCAGCACAACGCGACGGTGTCGGGCGCGACGCTGGCGGCGCTGTCGCCGGCGCAGGTCGCCCACATCAAGAGGCTCAACTCGCTCGACCTCGAGCTGTACGAGTTCGCCAAGACGCTCATGTTCAAGAGGTGAGTGAGAGATGATAGTCCCAGTTAGCGCGGTTCGCGGTGCCGTTCACGCAGCACAACGCGACGGTGTCGGGCGCGACGCTGGCGGCGCTGTCGCCGGCGCAGGTCGCCCACATCAAGCGGCTCAACTCGCTCGACCTCGAGCTGTACGAGTTCGCCAAGACGCTCATGTTCGAGAGGTGAGTGAGAGATGATAGTCCCAGTTAGCGCGGTTCGCGGTGCCGTTCACGCAGCACAACGCGACGGTGTCGGGCGCGACGCTGGCGGCGCTGTCGCCGGCGCAGGTCGCCCACATCAAGCGGCTCAACTCGCTCGACCTCGAGCTGTACGAGTTCGCCAAGACGCTCATGTTCAAGAGGTGGGTCAGAATAGTCCCAGTTAGCGCGGTTCGCGGTGCCGTTCACGCAGCACAACGTGACGGTTCGCCAAGATGTTCATGTTTAAGAGGTGAAAAAGAGATGGATAGTTGGGGAAAATCTTAGGAAATCTCATCAAGGGGGGTCACAAAAAAGTCCTCAAAAATGCCTCACACAATTAATGGACGCCCCTTAACGTATATGAGATTTTTTTGTTCAATAGACGACGCAGATCGGATCGAACAAGGATCAACCTTCAATAGCCGCGTACTGACCAAGCGAGCAGCCTCGCTGCCTCGCCCGAGCGTGCCGTGGCCGAGCCAAAAGTTGTCAGTTTTTGGTCGATGCTCAAAGGCGCCTCGGACGTTTGCCGCGCACTAACACGTACTGACCGCCAGGCTGCCGCGACGAGGCGGCTCGCTTGGTCAGTACGCGGCTATTAACGTTGGATAAAATAGTAGAATCAAGGATCTCTTGCACATCTTTTTCTAAATCCAACATTTTTCCTACAGGTTCGAAGCGCTGAAGAAGCGAGACAGCGACTTCGACTTCCGATGGCGGCACCTCGGGGAGGTCGCTCCGAGGAACGGCATCACCGAGTTCGACTGGGACAACAACCTGGAGGATGCCACCACAGAGAAGTACAGAGGAAAGTAGCTCTACGGTTGCCAGTGATAGTGTATAGACTCGAATATCCGCGGCTATGGTTGTGTTTGAAGTATTAGTGAATTTGATGGGGTATAAAGGCCTGGGGATCGGTTGGACTGATCGCAGATTGACTTGACCAGATTTGTGCATACATGATGTACAAACCGGGCAGGTTGGCCTGCGATCAGTCCGAACGCATCAATCGGCCTTCCCGTATTTGGGACCGTGTGATCCCCGTATGTATGATAAACGAAATGTTGCTAAATATACCACCGTTGTTTATAAAAATTCGTTGCTAAAGACAGCTTTATGTATAAAATCTCACTAAATCTTTTCTGTTTATATCATCGGTGCGAGACCCAGTAGGCAAACTATTCCTAATTTCGCACCATATGTCGCTCCCACGTCAAAAGTTTTGTATGTCCGCGTTCGCCGACTTTTTGTTGAAGATCTACATAAATTGTGAATGAGGTTATACGAAATATGAATGTCTACAATTGATGTTTCAATGTGGTTTTAACACAGTGTGTATTGATGCTTAAATGTCTGTAATCTGATTCTGCCATTTTAATGCAACAGCAATATAGTTTCGTTTCTTTTTCGATCCAGTCTGCCAATAAATTTATTCCCAAACAAACTTAAAACAATCGTCAATGAATTATGGAGTTTTGATTACTGATCAAAATGACAACTGGTCATTTTCCACGGCATTCACGCTTCACGTTGTTATGGTAATTGACCCTATCACATAAAAATGCAGTTTTTAGGGTAAACGGACTGGATCACACAAAAAACGAAGCTACTTTGACACGAGACAAGACGTGTGTATGTAGTGGTTCATGGCTCGCCTCGCGTCCGGAGCGGTCCCTTGACACGTGCCAAAGGACCTCGTGCTGAGTGTTTACATTCGCGCCTCGAGCTTACGCTCCAGGCGAAAGTCTAAAGCCCACTGTAGACATTAGACTAAAGCAATGAGCCAGAGTATTGGGCCAACGTGTAGAGTCATATACTTAGCGGCACATGTCGGCCCAATGCGCTGGCTCAATGAGTTGGCCCAAAGTGACAGCCGACTTGAATCTGGTATTAAAATCGTAGAATCAGGGTACTGATTTGGACATTCAATTAATCAGATTGATTTCAATTTGACCGTGTTGTTCCGTCTGCAACACTGACGCAATCGCTGATCTGAATGATTAGCGCAAATTTAAGAGTGCGGTTGATTGCACAATATTCGACCTTCTCATTTTGAGAACTACATAAACTATATTATAGTGAACTCAGACTGAATAAAATCTGAAGGTGTGTCTGGGTGGCTACACGCACACCACATGAGTAAGCATTGTGTGTGCTAGCTACGCATTACCGTCATATTGTAAGGCGTAGTTTCGTTAGTATGACTGTAACAACGAGGCGTACTTTGGTCGGTCTTTGGCGTACTTTAGTGGTTTGCATACAGCATAACTCTGTCTTTACTGCATTTGGCCTGAGCAAAAGACATACAAAATTTTAAATGCATAATTCCTGCTCTATATAAAACTGCATTTTAATATTTTTGTTTCCTTTTTAAAGTTTTAAAATGCCGTAACCTATTAAACTCAATGTAATTCTCTCAGCGTTAAAGCGCGCTTATATTTTGCTAAATTCTGTTACATATTATGCTAGAGTCTAGAGAGCTTACAAGAGGCAACTTCACAAAATAAGATTAGTTTTATGTTTCGTTGTACATAATACAAAGCTATTTTATGCCGTTGAACATTGGTACCTAAAATAATGTAGCTTTAAAATATTATCTTCGAACATTAAACTCTTATGAAAATAAGTAATGTTAACCGCAAAACGTATACTGAGATCAAATATTAACATTACAACAATTACTAGAACAATATTAATTATAATGTTAATTACAGAATATTAATAAATAACATAATGGCGGTGATGATTACAATTTACAATAAACTTTAAACAAGAAACTTACTTGTGAACTGTAATTGTATTGAAAAGCAACGTTTATTATCTTACTTAAATATAATTTTATACTTGGAACAATAGCGAATTCGACAATATCATCACACCTCGTTTCGTTTTCGTAAAGAAAAGGTTTTCGAGAACTCCCCAAATCGGAATTGGAAAACTTTGCAGAGACAAATTTTCAGTCGAAAGTTAAAAGGTTGGAACAATCTTAAAGGATAGCATCTGAAGCCTTCGAAATTGTCAGAAGGATTTCTTTCATAAAGGATCCAAAGACAATTTGAAACGATTATAGGATTTACTCTATCCTTTTAAAAGCCTTTTGCGAAAACTTTGCTCTTACCTCGACTCCATTTATTGTGTGACGTACCTATTCAAATTCTTTATTAAACATACATAATATTATACAATACCAATAGTAAGCAGGCAGTGTACATCATGTTGTCTAATGCCATGCTAAGTTAAACTTGTGTTATGGCAATCAGACAACGGATGCATATATTGCACAGTTGCACACCGAACAATTTTCCCTATAGACTCTTTACAAAAGTTTTAAACAAATTTAAAATAATAATCAATTATTAATCTCAATTTAATGTTTAACGGTATAACAGCTACTTTAAATCTGTAAATATTTCGTTTAGTATTTAGTTTTGGAATCAATGCATATTTCCCATACTCATTCTAAATTTATGTTTATTCGACAAATGAAATGTGCATTTGTACTATAAAGTAGGTGTAACTTGTATGTATGTATCTTTATTTTGTACTAAATCCATCCACGAGTTATGTCTAAGACGTGTTTGAGTCTTAACTTTTTTATCTCGACATAATTATTATTGGGTAAATACGAGTACGTGAGGGTTTTTAAGCTATTGCATAGCTTTTATCGCGGGATTTGAATTCCGTAACGAAATAAAGCTAACATACCCCACTTCGGCGTGTGTGCGTGCGACTAGACGTATGCGAATTATAATGAAATAAGTTGACGAAAAATGTTATGCAATAGCTTTATCGCTGCAGTCCTCGAGTGCCACACGTATTTTTTAATTATAAACCTAAAAGTGTGAACTGGAAAATGTAACTAAGGACTAATTATTAAAATAATAATTAATTAATTTGATAACATACGTCACGTTATGTTAAATGATTTTCTGGAAATTGATTTCATTTATACTTTCTTTAGAATATAAATCTATACGTCTTAGTTTAGACTCGAACACACCTTTGAAGACGCTTTTGATACCCATATAGACTAGTTTTGTCGGTTGTTGAATGTATGTTGGCTTTTGATAGTTACAATAATTATTAACGAGCCCAACGAAAATGATGCACAGTTTTGATCGATTGTCGTGATATTAGCGCTTCTTTAATTTTTCTATACGTAGTTGACATGCAAGGAAATTGTTTTTTCGTTTATTATGCTGGACAGTAGCGGCGTTAGGCGGGGGGCGACGCTGGGCGACCGCCCAGGGCGCCAGATAAAAAGGGGCGTTGAAGGCAAACAAAAGGGGCGCCAAATTTTTTCTGCACTATCAGAACCCTGCGTTCGCGCGGAGGCATATCGAGCCTTATGTTTGGTAGCTTTTCAAGTGAATACTGATACTACTATAATATTATTATATGAGAACTAACATAAAAACTTGGTTAGCATAATGGAGGAGATGACAAGTTGAAAGCCACGTCGTAAACGTTACGGTCGTTCGTGTTTTAGTCGCGTTTATAACCCGCAACAGTAAAACGTACGTTCATTCAAATGCATATTGTGAACTTTCCAATCTTTTGTTTGAAAAATATAGAGGCAAAAGACTAAATTTTTGTGGAATAAAATTAAAATGTTCATTTTATACAGGATGTAGGAAAAGTAAGTAAAAATACTTTAGGGTGTGTATGTCATATTATGTGTCCCTTACGTAGAGTTCAATGTGAAAGTAACTACACTGAAAGAGCTATTTTGTGTGTTTTTATGTTTCACAGTGAACTTTTTACAAGAGACACGTCATGTATAGACCGTACACTCTAAAGTATTTTCACTTATTTGTTACACTCTGTATATTTAAATCTTTTATCATGTCACGTGATTAAAATATAAAATTAATGGTACCTAGGTATATGGTACCGCTGCGTTACCCTATTTTCTTCGCTTTTTATATCAGATCAATCCTGTGCATTTCAATGTATTCCTTGCTGTAACTGTACATAGTATGTTAGATAATATTATAATGTATGAAAAATGAATATTTTGTTACGAGTAATAAATAATTATTATTCCGGGTGCGTATTATCAGGTTGTAAAAGTTATTCTCAATGGTACCAAAGAACAAAATTTTGTGCATATTCGATTTTTATAGGACACATAATTAATTAGTTGTATTCTTAACCGACCTCCAAAAAGGAGGTTCTTGTTGTGTAATCGGCAGCTACGTGTTCTGTTTACCATTTAATGTTAAGTTATATTTAAGGTTTATTTTAAATTTCGTTGCATGATCCACGGCGGCTCTTTGTCCATTTTAAAAAGCTAAAAGCGGTGTAAATTTTTTTACCTGTTCTCCTCGCCGCGCTGCTATAAAGGATTTCCGCCATATTACAAATAAGTTACAACAGTGGAAATACTTCAAAATGCGAGCAGACGAATGTTTTGCAAATATAAATTACAGTTAAAAGCTGAACTACAAATATTAGCAACAAACAAGAATTCTCCGATCGAACTCAAAAATTGCATTTTGTGCAAATACAGCTTTTAATCTTGTTGTGAATGATATTTATTTTATCTGTAGTAGATATAAAATGCATTCTATGTTTGTGCGTTTACTGTCTATATATTATACTTACATCAATGTTATATCGATTAAAATCAATATCCTGTTTTTGCTATATTAATTGAGCATTAATACACCTTTGATAGTATTTAGTTACAAAACGGTATTTCATATGAAACGCCAAACTAACGACAAATGGTATTTTGATGTTTGATTGATTTCGGAGTGGATTGAAATTGTATTAATACTTGATTAAACTTTCCGATACCGATCTATCCAATGTGCTATGTTATTGTTAAAGAACAACAGTAAAACAGTAATGTACCTAATTGTAAAGCTTACGCTTGTTGTATGACAGAATCATATTCTTCATATGTGACGCTTAAAAGTATTTAAATGACTTCTACATATTTAATGTGATATGAGCCATTTTTTTCAGCATTTAAAATAATTTCTTAAACTTTTGAATCAGCAACAGCTATATAGACTATAATGCATTTAATTTTGTATTAATTTAAACTGTTTTTGTCTTTGTTTTATTTTAATAACCATGGACGTAAAAAAAGGCGGACGTAGTCCTATTATAATTTATACACAGCACTTTGTCTTCAGCACACATTCCTACGGCTGTCAAATAGCCGGACTAGCGTAAGAATGTGTGCGTGCGGACCGTGTACGTATGCAGTCAGCCTGGCCGACTCTGAGGACACAGTGCTGTGTATGGCGGGACTCCGTCCGCCATTTTTATACGTCCATGTTAATAACTATAATATCTGCGACAATAGCAAGACAGTATTATATAAGCAAATGATAAATATATATTGTAGAAGAGAATGGAGCAGAAAATGTAAATACATAATATGAGGATAGGTGAAGAAAAAATGTATGTAAAGTCATTGTAACACTGGTAAACCATTCTTATGCCTATCTATCTATATAAGATTATAATATATTAATTGTGAGATATAGATAGATTTCTTAGTACCTTTACAACTCACCAAACTCAATATTACACATTGTTACTGTTATTTTTAATATGGCTGCTAATAAATAGTAATGCTACCTAATTGCTATACTTACCTATATTTTTAAGTTTAACATCACATAAAATGTCTTAAATTTATTACGACTAAAATATATATTTTTCATTTTATGTTAATAATAAAGTTACGAAAAACCTACAAAAAACTAACTAAAAATGTCCACTGTATGCAAATCTATTGATTTTAAATAGACATCGGATTATATGCACGATCAAAGTGCCGAAATATGCATGCAAGTATGCACGAAAAAATAGCCGAAATGTGCGCAAAATATGTACAATCAAAAGTCGCTTAATATCTCTCGATCGCGGATTCTTGGAAATCTATTGTTATTCTATTGTTATCGCGGTCAAATTCGATCGCTTCATTCATTCGTCTTCGAGTTTTCTGGTGGTGCCGTTAATAAAAGCGCCAATATTTACAATTTCATTAAAACCAATGAGAATTTTCCGATTGTAATCTTAATTTGTAATGCCCATGGAAGATTATTAAATTGTTAACTACTTTATTCAAATTTTTTGCTAATTTTGCCAACTATAATGAAAAAATTGTTTCTAGAAAGATAATGTACCTATTGGATGTATTACATTCTTTAAATGGGGATGGAGCCACATATTTGAAGTGATTTGATCTATCGTACCTCTGTTTTGTGGTCTCGGTGTGCTAATTTGGAGACTACAAGGCATCTACAAGGGCATAAAACTACCGAAATATGCACTATCAACAAAAAATTGCCAAAATATGCACTATCGCCTAAAAAGTGCCATTATATGCATTTGCATATGCGAGTATGCAAATGCATATAATCCGATGTCTAATTTTAAATAAATCTGCAATCTGTATAATGCAATTATTGTAATGGGTTGTAAACGAAAATGCATTTGTAAATATGAATAATAAGAATATATACCACCTGAAAGCCATCTTATGTCTTACGAATTATCAATTATGGCCGTCAAGCCTCGGTGTAGCTTGTATAAAGGAAAGAGTTTTTGAAACAAAATATTATGTGCCATCAGAGAAATTGATTCCTCGGTGGATGGCGGACCTATGTTATTTGGTCGGGTTATGTCAAGTCAACGTTGACAGTACAGTACTGTCGTCTGGGGCCTTACCACGAAACTGTTTTGAGACTCAAACAATCGTACGAGAATGCCGCGTCTTACTCTAACAAACGTGAAATGACGTTGTTAGAGCAGGACGCGGCATTCTCGTTTGAATGTTTGAGTCTTACGGTTTAAAACGGTTTCGTAGTAGGCCTCCAGGGCTTAATATAGCCCGAGCAAATTACGAAGGTCCACCATCTGCCTATGAATTAATTTCTGTGACAGTGCCAAGGGAATTAATGTTTAGCAGTCGTGTCTCCCTTATTTGGTCGTATTATAATGACGTGTGTTACTCGGTCCCGGTTAGGATACAAGACGACCAATTTCAGAAGTGTCTGCTAAACATTTCATTTTCTATATTAGCTATTAGAGTAAGCCAGAAGTTGTAAAATTCGATGTCCTATTATTTTTATAAGATTGCTTTATCCATGTAAAGATAGAAGTTAAACCATGTTTAAAACTACATTTAACTGTGTCATAGCTTTTCATATGCCACCATGGTCACAAGCACTATTGAAATAAACAAAGTTCAATAAATTGACAGCAAGCTCTCTGCTCTGCTACCATTTTTTAAATAATGCTGTTAATTTTACTACGTTTTAATTACCTACCATAAAAAATCATATGATAAAAATCCGTCATCTTTGTATTTACAATAATTCTATTTCTATTTAATTTAAAAATTAGCATTTGTTTAAAAACTAATGTTTTTTTAAAGTGCTTGTGTCTGTTCTAAAAATTCATGGAGTTTTCGAGATTCAGCTGCGACTGAAGTTTGTTTGACGTTACAGAATCTAGAACAATCTAGAACTTTCTGGAACCTAGGTTTTAGATTTATTGTCACTTGGTAGATGCGAGTTGTCTGACGGAACTCGTTCTAGTACCAAATTCTAGTGCTTAGTTGTTTAAGTTTCTGACTGAACCAAAATGTAGATATTTGTGTTATCGAACACTATTATAAGTAAAATTATTACAATTATTACGTTTTTTTATTCTACCCTCTTTTAAACAGTCGATCCTACGGAATTCAATTTGTTTTATTTCTTGAAATATTTTACAAAATTATTATTTTTAACAAAAAATTTAAACCGACTTCCAAGGTAAAAACAATAATACTTAACATTAATATGAACTAAAAAGTATATCTCTATACTCAGACAGAATGATAGAAATGAGGTATGTATTACTTAATACTAGTAGGTACTTTAATTAACTTGAAACATAATATTAACATTAAGGCTGATTTTTAAAACTTTCATGGCAAGTCAAATCAGAAACTATAAAAATAGCCAAAAGTGTGGAAAGACGGTCTCACAAATTACACTCGTTTGGCTTCGCCATATAGAACTTATAAAAGATCTAAGTAAGTATGTATTAGGCAGTATTTAGGCACAAACGGGAAATTTTAAAATTATTGGCAAACCAGTCATCCTATATTGGGCACCTTTTGTTTGAATATACCTACACGAAATACCAAAAACATTTTCTGTAGTTTGAACTTGGAGCAGCAATAATTGAGACAACCTAGTTTGCTATACATAAAACTCATTAGTCACTCATCATCATCATCATCACAAAGTCGCCTTTTTTCCCTCATGTCCCTTTGTTCCCTTCAATCTTTAAAACTACATAACGGATTTTGATGATTCTTTCAGTGTTAGATAGCCCATTTATCGAGGAAGGCTATAGGCTATATTTTATCACGCTAAAACTAATAGGAGCGAAGAAATAGAGGAAAATGTGAAAAAAAACGGGGAAAATTATTTGAAAGGGCTAACTTGAGCGCGCTAATCTCAGGAAATACTGGTCCAATTTGAAAAATTCTTTCAGTGTTAGATAGCACATTTATTGAAGAAGGGTATAGGCTATATTTAATTACACTAAGACTAATAGGAGAATGTGGAAAAAACGGGGGAAATTCTTTGAAAGGGCTTATCTAGCGAACTACTGGAGCAATTTTTTATGTTATTTGGCACAGATAAGAAGTAGACCACGTGTAGGATCATAGGCTATTGATTTTAATCTTTTTTTCAGTGGCTATATATTTTATACCCGTGCGACGCCGGGGCGGGTCGCTAGTCAGTATATATAACTAAATGAAAATAAATGTAACATTTGTCGTAATACCACCAAAAACGGAGTTATGATCATAGCACCAAAAGTTGCAAGTTGAAACCGCATTTAGTGGTAATGTTTGAGAAACTCACTTTAATTGGCTCCAGCGATTTCCGTCACAGTTTTTCCTTTTAGCACTAATTGGCTGAGTTTCGCTCATAAGCAGCTTTCCCCCGCGAGGTTGTGTAAGCTCAAAGCTGTAATATGACATGACGAAATTAATGCTTTAGAAATTCTTTAGCACCTTATTGAATGAATCCATACTAATATAATAAATGCGAGTGTGTATGTCTGTTACCTCTTCACGCCTTAACCTCAAAACGTGATTTTGCTGTGTATCTAGATACTTTGTATCCCGATAATGGACATAGGATACTTTTTATCCCGGAACAATTTACGGTAAAAGCGAATTTTGGCGTAACGCAAAAATAATGTTGATCATAATATTATATGAAGGGTACAAAATTAACTACACATATTTTATATTATAATCTACTGCTTACAACAATTATTCATTTAGGTAGAAAAATGATTGTACTTACTCAAAAGTAAAAATTTCATCTCATGACTGGGTGACTCTCCATCTTCTCTCAAACTAAACTCATACCTACCGTCTTTACACACTTTTGGCTATTTTTATAGTTTCTGATTTGACTTGCCATGAAAGTTTTAAAAATCAGCCTTAATGTTAATATTATGTTTCAAGTTAATTAAAGTACCTACTAGTATTAAGTAATACATACCTCATTTCTATCATTCTGTCTGAGTATAGAGATATACTTTTTAGTTCATATTAATGTTAAGTATTATTGTTTTTACCTTGGAAGTCATAAGTTAAGTGATAAAATATAGCCTATAGCCTTCCTCGATAAATGGGCTATCTAACACTGAAAGAATCATCAAAATCCGTTACGTAGTTTTAAAGATTAAAGGGAACAAAGGGACATGAGGGAAAAAAGGCGACTTTGTGATGATGATGATGATGAGTGACTAATGAGTTTTATGTATAGCAAACTAGGTTGTCTCAATTATTGCTGCTCCAAGTTCAAACTACAGAAAATGTTTTTTGTATTTCGTGTAGGTATATTCAAACAAAAGGTGCCCAATATAGGATGACTGGTTTGCCAATAATTTTAAAATTTCCCGTTTGTGCCTAAATACTGCCTAATACATACTTACTTAGATCTTTTATAAGTTCTATATGGCGAAGCCAAACGAGTGTAATTTGTGAGATGTGAGTCGCACAATTTCGGTTCGGCAGAATTCTGCTGCATTCAGTTTCATACAACAGTCCTGTTTGATTCACACGAGCGTAATTTTGTGAGTCATGATTTGTATGAAAAGATATTTACGCGGCAGAAATTCTGCGACTCACAACTCACAAATTACGCTCGTTTGGTTTCACCCGTACTATTTCTTGACCCTATACAGGTACAATTCCGTGCATCGCGATCGATCGCGGTCGCGCACGACCTACGACTGTCGTCGGCCGCTCGCGACCATAGTCAGCGTATGAAAATGTATGGCACCGCTTCCGAGGCCCGCGACTGACGCGCGCGGCCTACGACTGTCGTAAGCCGCGCGCGAACGTGCCATATAACTTTGACACGGTCGCGCGGGGCCTACGACAGACGCGCGCGACCGACGACAGTCGTAGGCCCCGCGCGACCGTGTCAAAGTTATATGGCACGGTCGCGCGCGGCTTACGACAGTCGTAGGCCGCGCGCGTCAGTCGCGGGCCTCGGAAGCGGTGCCATATTCCTTTCCCCGTTTTCTATTTTTGTTTATTATTCTCGGGTGAATTTCCCAACCGCTTCTTTTTCGCGGCTACTGTGAAATTGGGGGTGTGAAATGGCTTTTTAGGGTGGTTTTATGAGGCAACAGACACGTTTTTAATTCGATAACTAGAACATAAAAATAAAAAATTCTAAAGGTGGAAATTAGACCCCTCGGTGACTGTCCCAACGACCTTTTTAGTCCTAATTTCGTCAGCCGAGGAAAAAATATTAGTGGTACAAACAAACGGATTCTTTTATTGGATTCTTAAAGAATGGAGATATAATCAATACAAATTTCATAATCTCAATCGTTATATTGTACTTTCAAAATAGCGGGAGAAATAAAACTGTCCAACATTTTGTCTTGATTCGGTGAATAAAAAAGAAACATGAATTGTCGAGACCAGAAGTACTTTTGAACATAATGCCGCTTCTCGAACTCAAGCGCCAGTCATGCTTGTGCCTTCGGAGCTAGAGGTGGTTTGCTGCGTCGCTGCATGTTCCCGCGAAAAACGTAAGTATATCGTCTCGGTGACACCCGACACTTTTCTCTTCATTTCCGTGATTCAATTTATCATGTTAATTGAACCAGCTAGAAGCATTAACTTATTTTCTTACAAACACTTTTGATAATATGTATCAGTATGTAGTATAGATATCGGTATAATTATTATAGGTGTCAAAATATTCAACGATTTGTCGCAAATTTTCATTTCGGTGATTCCGTTTCGGTGAATTCGGTGACCTATATGGTCACCGAAATGAAAAAAAAATCACCGATATGAAAAAAATCACGAAAATGGTGACTCGGTGACTTTCGGTGACCTTCGGTGGCAATAGTTTTCATATCGGTGAATGCTTTTTTCATCTCGGTGATTTTTAAAGTTTTTTATACAGGATGACAAAAATCTGCGAAATCGTAAAAAATTCTAATGAATAAAAAAGAAATATGGTGCTTCTTAATGTTTCATTTTTTAGCTATTGTATAGCTTTGATCGCGTTTATCAAGAAATTCCGTAACGAAAAACACCTAACATTCGTCTCAGTCAATATTTGTATTTTTTTTAACTTTAAATATTATTACCTAAAATATTGACTTTTGTTGATTAGTAAAATAGCAAAAACAGTACGAGAAAATATAATATGATTATTTAATATTAGAATTTAATGAATCCTATCAAAAAGTAGTTTTGGTTATAATAATGTTAGAATAATAGTAATGCTTCGCACAAACCTACGCGACCACGCGACTGCTAAGCGGCAGCCACAATACAAAACACACATTTGACAAGTTGTCAAAATAGTAACAATACCTTTACAAAGTAGTAAAACAAAAAACAACAAATAACTTTTATCCTTTGCCGAGTGAAGTTGGCGCGTGGTAATTTTTATTCAAAACAAATGTGTCAATTATTTCTCAGTATTCATATTATATTTTGTTATTTGTAATTAAAATCGTTTGTAACATGAAATATTTTTTTTATAAAAATACATTGTTCTATCCACAGTCTGTGGTTCTATCTCATTGTTGTTATAACCATGCCCAGGCATTTACCGTAGATGTAACTTAATACGTAAACAGAGATTATTTCGCCCATACAAAATGAGTAACCATCGCTCTATGATAATATTTATGTGAGCGTAGCGTACTGGAGGCAAAACCTCGATAAGAGTTGTGCAATAGCTCATTTCGTGATGGATTTTTTGTGATGGATATAGGCTATGTTTTATTCTGAAAAATATTAGAGATAATTTCGAAAATTGCAAAAGTGTAACCCAAAGTGTTAACATTTTTCCATAAAAATACATTATTTCGCTTGTTTTACAATTACGCTCTATACTATTTCGGTGAATTTTGTTTTCATCTCGGTGACTGACTTTTTCATCTCGGTGACAGCTAAAATATAAACGTGTTTGCTACGTTTGTTTATTATTTAATTTTTATGTAAGTAGTTTCGTAGTCATTTTAAACATTAAAATTGAGAGGAAACTTCGGTAAAAAACCTAGAAACAAAAAAGTTCACCGAAATGAAAAAAAATATGAACATGTTGAAATTCACCCGTTCATGATATCAGCTTTCAAAGTAAAACCAATTTATTAAAATTCAAGCATACATTCAGCATCTCCTTAGGATTTACAAATTACTTTTACTTGAAACACACACCAATAGATCGACAATATCATAAACTACATATTCCCCGTTTTAATTTTTTTTAGGTCAATTTTGAACTACTTAAGATAAGTAAAAAATAGGGTTCTGGTGCGATCTCGGCAACGCGGCAAATGTCCAAGGTCGTTTGCTTTTCTTCCCTGACTGTACATTTTAAATGTCTGCACTACAAACTCGACATTTCGACGATCCGACTGCGCTGTATCTTATTCAGCGGTACTGCAGTGTTCACAGTTATTTCACCTCTGGCGTGACCTTTATTCCTAAGGTATAAGCTCTGGTATAAGGGCCACGTCGGTAAAATCTTTAAGGTAATAGAGCTAGCACGGTGCCGCGGCACAATATAATATAGAGGAAGAAAAGTAATCCTTAATGTCATTGGAGTTAAAGTTGCTCAACACAGACAATTTTTAGGTGCGCGAAGTGATACTGTTTTGTTTGAAGGGCTCCAAGGCAAGTTCAAACACAAAACTACGAATTCGCATCGCATATTAATTTTTATTATGAGTTTTGTCGCAGATATTTGGCTATACGATGTGAATTCCCTGCAGTTACGTGTGGGACCCTTAGAATGATCTGAAATCACATTCATGTGTGCCCGATTCGGCCTAAGTACAAAGGTGATCTACTATACATTATTTACACTGTGGCGCCGGTGTCATACGCGCAGGAAACTAGAATGGTCGAATTTGCATTTATGTCATTAAGAGACATCCGTCGGGAGCCGAGCGTTGCACTCCTAGTGATGGCTGCAGGTGGAAGTCGAACTTATCGATAAACTGTATGCTAAGTGCTATTGAGCAATAACGTCGAGCAAAATCCGCGGCTCGGGCTTTCGTCCACACATACAGCATTGCTCGATAGTTTTATTCTAAATTGATATAGTTAATTCCATCGAGCCGGCTAGATGCGAGCTTTCGAGCTGCGGGTTTTGCGGTCCACCCAGTAATTATTTGGAGCAAAACTATCGAGCAAAACCGCATGTGAGTACTTACCATTATATCGTTTTATTTGAACAAACCTATGTTCAACAGTAGAGCAGGCACAATCCTCTCTTTTTGCATTCTGTGAATGGGGTTGAACTCAGAAAAGCATGCAGATTATGATCCTGAATGTTGCCAAGTGTCATTTATAGTCTATCAATACGACTCCTGGCAACATAGGCCAGTCATTAAAGCCAAAACCCGAAAGAAATTAGTAACTTGATAAAATTTTAGGGGGTTGTTAAAGAAGGTAAAATAACTTACCGTGTGATTTTGCAGCGTTCTGGGGTGTACGGAAAGGGTTGAAAAGGGGTGAAAAAGGTTTTTTGGTAATAACATTGCGTAAAAAATTAGTAACACGCTGCAAATTTGGAATCAGGTTGTTCTTACCGTTTTGTAACGTGTATTAAATTTGCAGCGTTTTGCAATACACGGAACATTGTTTATTTTAAAAAAACAATAAAATTTGTTAATAACAGGGGTAAAAAAATTAGTAACACGCTGCAAATTTGGAATTAGGTTGTTCTTACCGTTTTCTAACGTGTATTAAATTTGCAGCGTTTTGCAACATACGGAACATTGTTTATTATTTAAAAACAATAAAATTTGTTATTAACAAGGGTAAAAAATGTAGTAACACGCTGCAAATTTATAATTAAGTTGTTTTTACCGTTTTCTAACGTATACCAAATTTACAGCAATTTAGTAATAAACAATGTTCCGTATGTCGCAAAACGCTGCAAAATTAATACCCTTTACAAAACAGTAAGAACAACTTAATTCTAAATTTACACCGAGTTACAAATTTTTTTTACGCCTGTTATTAACAAATTTTATTGTTTTTTAATAATAAACAATGTTCCGTATGTTGCAAAGCGCTGCAAATTGAATACACGTTAGAAAACGGTAAGAAAAACCTAATTCCAAATTTGCTGCGTGTTCCTATTTTTTTTACCCCTGTTATTAACAAATTTTATTGTTTTTTAATAATAAACAATGTTTCGTATGTTGCAAAACGCTGCAAATTTAATACACGTTACAAAACGGTAAGAACAACCTAATTCCAAATTTGCAGCGTGTTACTAATTTTTTACGCAATGTTATTAACAAAAAACCTTTTTCACCCCTTTTCAACCCTTTCCGTACACCCCAGAACGCTGCAAAATCACACGGTAAGTTATTTTACCTTCTTTAACAACCCCCCAAAATTTTATCAATTTACTAATTTCTTTCGGGTTTTGGCTTTAATGACTGGCCTAACATTCATAATCATAATCCGAATGCTTTTCTGAGTTCAACCTCATTCACAGAATGCGGACCTCGTGTTTTGACTTGCATATTATGCAACTCCACCCAGAACTCGCTCAAATTGGTAGAATAAGGTAGGTAAAGTTTTAGTTAAACGAAGTGTGTCTCTCACGCTGAACAAGATAAATAGAGAGATAAATTACGATACAGAATGTATATGTACTTTTCTTAGGGTGAAATCTATAGAGCGATCTTAGATTTAACTCAGACTTTACTTCAAACTTTATTTTAAAAAATCTTAGCTAAGCTTAAGCTTAGCAAAATCTTAAGTGAATAGGAGGACCTAACAATGGATGTTGGGTCCTCCTATTCACTTAAGATTTATATATATATATATATATATATATATATATATATATATATATATATATATATATATATATATATATATATATATATATATATATATATATATATAAGGTTTAAGCGTAAGGAAGTAACAGACATACCCGCTTTCGCATTTTAGAAGGATTTAATTTATCGTCGCGTGCTCGTCCCCTCACTACGAGTATTGAAACATTGCTCCTTGTCCTGTGTACGGACTTTATCCCATTATCCGCTGATCAATGTTGGTCGCACGCTACCGGCTTGTCTGCCAGACATAGGCAATCTATACTAATATTATAAATGCGAAAGTATCTCTGTCTGTCTGTCAAGCCAAAACTACTGAACCGATTATAATGAAATTTTGTACACAGATAGTCTAAAGTCTGAGAAAGGACAAAGGCTACTTTTTAACTGGACAAAGGGGTTGTAAGGGGGTGAAAATGAGTAAATTTGTTCAAATTGAGTTAGTTCCAAAATTCATAATAGATGGCGCTGTGCGTCTCCTACATCGCGCTATTGCTTACACAAACGTCTTTCTATAAGAGGCGGTATCATCTTATATTAGGTTTTCAATTTTTTCGATTGTTATTATGTGCTCTTTTACGTTATTAAAAAACTCAGTACTTTTATCTATGCAGTGACATAACCTTAAATTAAACCTATCAATGATAAATAGTTTATGGCAAAAGTTGTGTAATTGGAGGGCTAAATATACTTTAAAATTTGGCATAAATAAAGTTTAATTTTAAAAAATGAAATAAGTCATGTGCACACTGCACAGCTGTTTTTGGGTGTTTTGGTGGGTGTTTTGGGGTACCAGGGTTTTTTTATAAAAGCTTTTGACCCCAATTTTGTTGACATCGCGCGCTATAAACTGAAGTCCACGCGGACGAAGTCGCGGGCAACAGCTAGTATTATAATATAGCCTATTGCTAGACTGTTATGTTACAAAAAATTCTTGGAATGTACCAACTACCAAACAAACAAAAAATGCTGTGTTAGCCAGAAATCACTAGGATGTTTTACATGGCTAACTGAGTCTGTCTGTCTATTCTCTCTACCTTGCCCTGAACCGATTTCGATAAAAATGTAGTTTAAAAATTACTAATTATTGCCCGGGAGAGGATAAGTTCGATAAAGTATGAAGCTCAATTTTTATATAATTTTCTTTGGGATAACTGTAGGAATCTCGTCTTCCACTACCGGACATTTTAAACACTTGCTTCCCACTGCCAGACGCCCCTAAAGTATCACTTCAATGTCTAATAGTTAGGTAGACCTTCCGAACTGGAATACCTCCTAAATCGACTGCGACGGAAACTCCATAGTTGCTGGACGTCCTTACCAATGTCATATACAGGAAAACTTTCAGCTTTTATAAAATTACTACAGTATTTACTTGCTCTATAATAAAGCGTTCCATTTTGTACAGCGTTTGAAAAGCTTTAAAGCTGAGCTTTTTACGTAACATGCAAGTTTTAATTAGGTATTACATAACAGCCCCGGCACACAGTGAGGAGAATAGACTGGGAACATATTACCTACTGCCTACTCCGTTCATCCGTCTTAAATTTCATCAAACCCTAAAGCTGCTTTTACACTCGTTTTCGCAAGGAATGTATTTTTACGCTCTGAGAGATAACAAATCTGAGATGAGTAAATGCCCTAAACGCTCCGGCATGCTCCTTCTGTTCCAGGATTTTGATCAGAGTATTTGTGGTTGATTTAGTGTGATAATCTGAACTTTAAATTACAATAGATCACAGGAAGAACAGTTATAGGTATATTATAGCGTGCTTGTATGGGTAATGGAAAAATGATGGTAATAATCTTTCTTTTTCTTCTTTTTTGGCAACTTGACACAAAGGACATGTGTATGTTGTGCCACAGACAAGGTAAAAAGGTAAGGAATATGGCGGGAAAACCATATTCCTCCTATTATATTTTTCATCATCGTTTTCATGTATCGTCAGGTCTAAAGTCTAGTCAAAGTCTAAGTAAAAGTCAATACAGTCAAGGAGTCAAGTCGGTCGATTCAGTAAAGTGGTAGACGCTTTACTGCAACTTTCGATGGAGTTTTGGAGGGAACACAAAATAGCACGTTTCTGGATATTACATCACTTTCCTACACTTGTGCATGAACACGAATATATAATGGTTAATATTCTACCAATATTACACATTAAAAACCCAGCTAACACAATTTTAGGAAAATAATATAAAAACACAACAGCACTTTCACATGCCCGCCAAAACTCCCGATGGTAATAATATAATTTTGTGATTGCTAGACTGTGGTGCTGTTTATTACATTTGGCTCAATAATTTGAGGAACTAAGTATGGCTAAAGATTGCAGAAATTAATGGTTAAACTCCAAACATTTTGGACATTTATATTCAAAAATATATTAAAAAAAGATAATAATTAATAAGATAAATTAATGGTTAACCATGAACGTTTATATCCATAAAAATATAAAATAAAAAAGAAAGATAATATTTAATAATACCTATGTTCTTGAGATTTAAGCATTCATATTTCGCGTGTCTTTAGCGTATTGAAGAACAACTCTTTGGCGAATGTACAGGCATTCTTTAGACATAGTGCTCATTAATTAATGTGAGTAATGAGAGCTTGTTCGGAACACAAGTTGAGCAGACGTCGCGTCCCGTCTCCGTAAATACCGCGTTATTACATACGTGATACGTCATACGTACTAGTGAAATATGGCGCGCGTAAATGGATTCCTGCTAAGTGTATATGTTACGCTCAAAGACCGAAATCGCTCAGTGAGCGAAAAAATAGCTCACAACGCGTTGTGGTCACAGTGAAACAGCCACGACGCGAAATTCGCGTCGTGGCTCTAATGAAAACGGCCACGACGCGTTCTGGCAATCACAAACAGACCATAACGCGAAATTCGTGTCGTAGCTGATATGCTATTCGTTTTTCTTGATTTGTTCTTGATTAATTAATCGTCCAGAGGTATGGAAGATTATAAATTTATAATATTGAATTACCACGCGTACTACGAAATATTTTTTCTTTTACTAAAACACTGCATAATGTGTAAATTATCATTATTATTTATACAATATCAAGTTCCATATAACTATCCGTACAGACAGACAGACAGACAAACAGTAATAATATTAGTACGGATAGTACGGAACTATAGATATTTTATAAATAATAATGATAAACACGTTATGCAGTGATTTAGTAAAAGAAAAAATGTTTTGTAGCATGCGTGGTAATTCAAATATTATAAATTTATAATCTTCCATACCTATAGACGATTAATTAATCAAGAAAAACGAATAGCATATCAGCCACGACACGAATTTCGCGTTATGGTCTTTTTGTGATTGCCAGAACGCGTAGTGGCCGTTTTCATTAGAGCCACAACGCGAATTTCGCATCGTGGCCGTTTCACTGTGACCACAACGCGTTGTGAGCTATTTTTTCGCTCACTGAGCGATTTCGGTCTTTGAGCGTAACATATATAAATAAGGGTACGTAGGGACTCGGTTAACCGGACCAATTGTTGTTGTCCTGGGCATTCGATTAGTTTGAAATCCGGATAATCGAAATAAAAGCGGGTTTCGGTGCATATGTATAGTACATAAATGATGTGTTTGTTAAAAACGACCCAGAAAGTCCGAATAATCGCGAGTCCGTATAACTGAGGGGATAATCGGGATTCTAGTGTAATTTAATAGCTCTACGGAATTTGACAAATGAAAGAGATTTTGTTTCTAAACAAAGTTAGAGAGTTGTTTATGAACACAATATTAACTAATTCTTTCAAAATAACGTCCTCATCGTGAGAAGGGATAAAAAACTTAAACTTAGCCCTTATAGTTTTCCTCGAAAAAATAATTCGTAGAACACCGCACAGATGTTCAATACTATTTTTACTTTTAGCGGAAAAATTAATGACAGAGTGGCTTTTAACGGCTGCGAGTAAATAAGCACTCGATTAACCTGATGGTAAACACTAAACAGCTACCGAAACACATTTTGTGGTCGTTTAGAATCAAAAATAGCTGTGTTAAGAACAATTTCGGTAAAGTGACGACATTGGATATCAGAAATACGTCTTTATATGACTTTTATTTTCTCGTGTCAAGTTTGCGTTGAGTCAGCAGTCAGCACTCAGTCTGACTCAGCAGTGCATTTGTCAAAACTATTTCATAGACTACACTACACTACAATTAACTCAATTTTTTTCATTTTATAAAATGAATCGCTAATCTTGAGAACGGCTGAACCGATTTCACTAATTCTTTTCTTGATGTATTTGCTAATATCGGAAGAAGGTTGTTACCAGGTGGACGAAACTTTCCGAACAAAAAAAAATTGGTTTCCAAATTTAAACGTAGCTACTAAAGTAAATCGCATAATCTGTACAATTTTTAAGCACGGTCGACTGTGATTGGTTGATAAAAAAGACCATAAAGACTATAAACTACATGAGAAAAAAGAGGAAGATGAAGTTTAAAACTCAAGGTTCGAATTCCATTTTGTGAAAATTATTTATTACAAAAATACAAAAATTGTAAATTAAGTGGATTAATTATTGAAAAACGAAAGGTAAGCCATTGTAAAATGTAAATGTAACCGTAAATTGATAAATTGAAGCAAAACATAACGATATCATACCATGTTCTAATACAAAGTATGTCGTAGTATTATTTGCATAATTGTACAATAATTTAGAACTTAAACTATATTAATATGAAAAAGATAGATTATTATTTCATAGAAATTATTTTAATGTATATCAGTATGCAGTTAATTTGGAAAATGATGAAATGTGTATCATGTGTATATTGTTTTATTGTAACAATACATAAGGTTATTAATTACTATACTTACTATAATTTATGTAAACTGTATGGAATATAAATGAAAAATGTTTCATTAATTTCAGATTTTTAGGTCCCTATACAGCTAGTTTGCAACATTTTAGTCTGCAAGCAATAGCTGTTAACTCGATCGCGGATTCTAGGAAATCTTTTGTTCTCGCGGTCGCATGCGACCGCTTGGGAACGGAAGCAGCAAAGAGATTCAATGCAAGGAGATTTTAGGAGAAGGAAGGTATGGGATTATGAGTGGTACGGCCACCAAGGAAAAATCCTCTGATCAAGTGAGGTGGTATGCAGCTGGCCTGAACCCGCGCCATAGATTTCAGCTGTCGTATACAGGGTGTAACAAAACAAAGTGTGTATGTATAAAGGTGCGATCCACTGGATCGGAATCGGAGCGCAGGTACGCAGTGGACGGATTTGTTGCTTTGTATGTATGGTACTGAGTACTGACTACTATGAACTGCACTAGAAGTACTGGAACATCATTCTGCGCCTGACAAGTATATGACGACACGTGGTGCCACCGTCCGCACCGTATGTCCCGATTCCAACCTGGTGGACGCGCAGCTTTAATCCCCTCCCTATATAGAGTTTACTGTATAAAGCGCTTATTCCACTTATCCTAGCTAGGTTCCTAGATCCTAAATCGTTTCCGATTTAGTCAAGACGTGGAACAACATTTAGAAGCTAGGATCCTAGCTAGGATCCTACCTAGGTACCTAGCTAGCCGCTAGGATAAGTGGAATAATGGCTTAAGCCAATCAAGTAGTTAGTAGAGTAGCATAGACAGCTATTCTATCATATTTATAAATAAAATACATAAAACTGTACTGTAATAATATTATAATATTTAATAATAGAAATCAACAAAAACTTGTGGATTAAATCTGTTTTATTGTTTAATTTACCTTATTAGCCTATTTATTTAGCCATGTACAATAATTTTTATTGAAATAAAACATTTATTTGAGCTCATTTCTTTTTATTTTTATTTTTTTTAATTTTTGGTATGTTTAGAGTGAAAGGTTTTGCACTTAAAATTTTGTCGTTTAGTTTTAAATTAAAAAAATAACGAATGTTTATTTTTTTTCTTCTAAGTCCGACCTCTTGTTACGTAGTATACAGTTTACATCCTCTTTGGTTGTTACGGAGAGATTTTTTAAAATTATGCGGAAAATTAGAAAAGATAAGAATACTCATCGCTTTTGTCAATTTAAACTTCATAGAATATATGACGGGACGATTATCCGAAAATAATACAAACGATATATAATACAAACAGGCGAAGCCACGGGCGAAAACTAATACATAATAAAATTATTGTAATAAGAAAATATCAAAAATAACCTCGCGCTGATGATAAAACTTTAAACTCGAGAAGTGGAATTTATGGAAGTAGTATTTCAGAAATCTATGAGTTATATGACTTATCCAGACGTGGAGTTATATCCATTCCATGATATATGGACGATAACTCTGCTATACTTAAACGTCTTATGATCATTCATTTTTACAATCCTTATTCCTTAGCCGATTTTAAAGTTTAACAATCTTTAAAAACAACCTGCACTGGGCCACAGATTACTAAGGGCCTGTTTCACAACTTCCTGATAAGTACCGGATAGCTTATCCACAACTTATCTGTCAGATACTCCATACTCTATCTGTCAAGTTAAGTTGTGGATAGCCTATCCCAGGCGAAACAGGCCCCAAATAGTTATATGTATACTGCGTTAACGGTTATTTGGACTTCAAAGGCGTTTCTTAGAAAATATAATATGGCATGGATTTTTCATATAACTCCGCTACACACAACGTTGTTCCAAATCTGCATAGAGAGAATTTAGAATTCGGAACAGAAATATTTGTTTTTACCCCCGGGCCTCGACAGAAAAGGTACTCTACTTACCATCTGTCTTCTGTTGTAGTACTCTACTTACTGTCTGTATGTCTGTGTATGTCTGTCCGTGGTTACGAGTATTGAGTTTTCTTTCGCGTCGTCTAGACATGTGGTACTTCCGTTGACCGGAACATCCGGTACGTGTCATGTCAATAGCCTAGCACGATTCCGAACAAAGTGCGGAGATACCACAGCCTGTTTAAACTCGTCGTAAATTTACGCTTGATGTTTGTTTCGCTCTTTACATATTTAATCAACTTCGAAAACCTTAGGCGGGGTTAAACCTAGTGGAACTGAGTCTCCTACATTATTAAATTATCTTATTTATGCCTGGTTTCAGAAGTCCTTAGAGCCTTATTTATCAATTCAACAATGCTGTTGATCAGTTAAAGTTTTAGCGTTAGCCAAAAGCGCTAGTGCGCTAGTAAAAAGATAAACTCGTATGAAAAAACTTGACACACTGGGCATTAGTCTCCCATCACTTAATAATATAACTTAATCGTAGTCGTGTCTTAACACACCATGCCGAAGTTCCGCGGTGGAAGTTCTGCATGATTACGTCAGCAATGTGAAACGCATACCTATAATATAACGCGACGACGTGTTTTCGGCATGGTGTGTCATTACTCATTACTCATCGGTAATTGAGAACACATTGCAGGCGGAATCATGCCGAACTTCCGCTGCGGAAATTCGGCATGGTGTGATTAGACACTTAACCTGCAACATCTACGCACGATGATTGAATACTACAATCTATTGTTACGTGCTAGGGTTCTTTGGATTCAGAGAGAAAGACCTGGTGACTCTCTGGAAGACTTTATTCACAAACACTAGCTCACACTAATCACTGAGTCCAAACACTAAGCACTAGATCCAAATCACTGAGCACTATCACTGTCCTAGGTCGTAGCCGAGTCACTATCACAATCACAATCACTCACTATTGATCACTTGTTTTCGTAACACTATTATATATAAATCTCCTGTCACGATGTTTGTCCGCGATGGATTCCTAAACTACTTAACCGATTTTAATGTTGTTTATTTTTAAATGTGTGCTTTTTCCAACTTGAGAGATAGGATAGCTTAGATCTTTAATTGTAGTCGCAATTTTATTTAATATTGCAAATTATTTTACAACCTGAGACTGACGGCGACCATTGTCTTTGTGCGGCGGGATAGCGATCGACGTTGCCATGATAACATACATATTTATTATTTAGTAACTTCAATATGGCAAATACATAATATATTATGGCAAAGTAACGTTTACCGGGACAGCTAGTATATTATATTTGTAGCATGTTATACAGTTTCCATATCAATAGTAATAAATAATAATAATTCATTCATTTATAGCACTTGATACACGGAGAGATAATTGCTATTGGATATGACAAGTGTGTTGCCTGTTTCCAGCTCAAATTTCAGTACGTTATGTGATGCTGTCATGTGTTGTTAATTGTTATCGTCTTCTTAAAGTCTTAATTTAAGTTGTAACTAGATACCCAAACATCTTACTCAATTAACATGCTTCTATAGTGGTTGTATCTTAATAAGATATGAGTAATACATATTTGTACTTATCTAAAAAACATTAACGGTCTTATTACAAAAGATTTAAACATCTGTTGAACAGTTGATTAGAAAAAAAATCAGTTCATAATGGTCTCAAAATAACTGTTCAATAGAATATAGTTTAGATCTATTGTGGTAAGTTAAGACCGAAGATTTTATTCGAAAGACGTTCGAGTGAAATCTATACATATAATATTGGGAATATATTGGGGCCCTCTACATATTAGGTTACACAAAATTAAGAAGTATTGAAGCTTTTACCCCCCTAATTTCACGCTTTTTTGAATACGCCATCCCTTCCCCTTAAGCTGTGACGTAATAATATAATGTGGATAGACCTTAATATTTAGATATTTTTACGCTTTTACTGCCATTAAAACTTACGTGTTTTAGGTAATAGCCTAATCTTACACACATTTCTTTGCTTCAAACGTATTACAAAAAACCTAGTACAGCCAAAGTACAGCATTCAAAGACATTGTAGGTATCCTTCACATTCAGCGTAAAGCTGGCACTTCGCCAGCGGCTTTCCAGCTCAAATGCCCTTCTGTCGCAGTATATGTAAGTTTGTTTGTAACTAGCTTGAAAGATACAGTGTCCTTGAATGAAAAGTATGGACCTAGTATTGTGTTACTGTAGACGTGAGCCTATATCTCCCTAGGCTTCGCGCGCCACATTCAATTTATGCGCGCCATATTCATGGAACTTGGTAGATAATAATATTATTTGAATGTGGAACTACGTTAGTTATATTCCTTAATTTCCCACCTTTTCACCTGTGTCTGTATTCTGTAGGTACGTTTCTACTACTAGGAAGTCACAGGTTATTGGAGTGATTTTTTCAGGATAAATGCAGATGCCTCTCCATTGAACATACAAGCGTAGTAAAAGTTATGACTCTGTAAGTAATTACTTACAATATGTAATTAATTCAAAATTTTGATATTATAAGCCCCATATATCTGTCAAACTTTTCATTAAATTGAAGGGTAAAATATTCCTCTCTGAGTGTTGCAGACTGCAGTTTAAAACTTAATCTTTACATTAATATGTATTTACGAATGTATATAATGTTGCAAAATCCAGTTTCTTTTTCATCAGCTCGGGCGTGGTCCGGGCATTATTATACGCCTCATTCGAATTGGTAGTTTAGGCGCTATGATGCCTGGTGGCACAAATATACCTACAGTATAAAGTACCATATCCCTTTGAAAACGTTAACCTCCATTTTGAACTCCTGTTCCAGATCGAATAAAATCTAATCAGCTTGTTCTTTGATATTTAATTTTGTCTTATAATTTATAAAAATAAAACAAGTTTTATTCGGACCAATATTAATAACAATTAACAAACGTTTATTATAACAAAGTCTTTACTGAAATTTCGATGAACAGAAAATAACTCGTACAAGTAGATAAGAGATTATAAATCATAACGTCTTGACAAATAAGCGTTTTTCTGAAAAACCTTTTTCTCTTATTGATAAGTTATAGTGCCTGGCTGAGATATCGACAGCCTTTTCACCTGTCGACTGTCTTATAAATACATATTGCACGCGCGCCATAAAATGTGTCAACGTAGAATAAATACAATTTCATATTGCAAATCTACGTAACGGGCCCCTCTACGAACCCTCTACGCGGCCGTAGCATACAGCGTCCATTCTACGGTGACAGTTTTTTTAATTTAAAGTTTTTAACTCATTAATCCTTCGATCGCGGATTCTTGGAAACACTATTGTATTCTATTGTTGTCGCGATCACCGGTGCTCTTATGAAGTAGTTATTACACAGCACAATGACTAATCAATAGTCAAAAGGTTTTAAAGTAACATAACAAGGTCTTTAGGCTGTGTTTCCACTGAAGCGGATCGGAGCGGAGCGGAGCTTAGCGGTGCCGAATTGATCAGTCACCATGATCGAAATCTTCGCTGTCATTCCGCTGGAATAGCACGATTGGTCAATTCGGGAACCGCTAAGCTCCGCTCCGCTTCAGTGGAAACGCAGCCTCTTGACAACATGGTAGTTTAGACGCTATCTACCCTAGGACCTAACCTAGAAGCTCAGGCCGACTGTCCAACATTGTAATTAGTAAATTGGTTGTACTATGAATATCGTTTAATGTGTATTAGCATTAAGGTAACGCCGCGTTAAAGTAAAAAACCATGTTGGATATGTTTTAGATTGCTTGTTTTCTATGAGAGGACGGAACAGCAAAAAATGGAAAGCGACAAAATGGTTTTTGTCGCGTAATTTGAAAACCATAAATACATTTCATATAAGCTATGGGCAAATTAAAGTATATATGCTTTAACCAATCTATGTACTGGAAGCTTAAATCACTCTCCTCTGTTGGCAAAATAGGAATCCCTTTTTTTACAGGGGTCTTTTTGATGGATTATTCTGTGTTATAAAAGTTGACCAATCGTGTAATGCTATGGGTAATTCAAAGACAAAGACATGATGAATATAGTGACTATGAACTTTAATTTCTTAGCTTTAGTCATTGCTAGGAAAAATCGATATCGCTACAGCCAAAATATTATCAAGGCGTCGCGTCGCCTTAAAATTTAGAATTCAAGTAACTTAATCACACTCTAGAAAAAATATCTAAGTAGACATGAACCCGTGAGTGGAAACTCCATCGCTCGATCATCCTGGTCTCCAGCGAGTCGCAGTCGTGATGGATGGAACTTTTTGTCCCGTGAACTACATAATATTACTCGATGAATTAGAGAGCTGATAATAATCAGCCAAGTAATCACTTCGGCGTATTAATCAGTCGAAGTTTTTCTGTCGATTTTCTGATTTTTCCTTATATTCTACGTGCTGCATTAGGTACAGTCTACTGTATGAACTTTAGGTATATAGACAATCATTTCATAATATAAGGAAAATGCTTTAACCTAACAAGCCCCATAAGAGCACCGGTGATCGCGACAACAATATATTTCCAAGAATCCGCGATCGAAGGACTAAGTCGAAAAATATTGACCAGCCATTTTAAGGTCGTCCCCCGAGCAAACGACCTTGGCCATACATTTGCCGCGTTGCCGAGATCGCGCCATAACGCTATTATTTTTACTTATCTTAGTTCAAAATTGTCCTAAAAAAATTTAAAACGGCGAATATGTAGTTTATGATATTGTCGATCTATTGGCGTGAGTTTCAAATAAAAGTAATTTATAAATCCTAAGGAGATGCTGAAAGTATGCTTAAATTTTAACAAATTGGTATTACTTTGGAAGCTGATATCTTGAGTATAAGAAACAAAAATAGAAAATTTAAAACGACAAAAGAAAGAAGAATAGTTGACATAGAACATTAATTACATTTTACATTTTTCATATTATTAGGTCTTTATTTGCCGTTTTTCAAAAGATTTCATTTACTTCATCATAGTAACTACATGCATCAGAAATATTATCCACGTTGTCTCCAGATTCTATTCATTCTTCTTCCATGCTGAAACTATCTTTCCTTTTATTTTTATTTTTCATATTTTTTTCCCAGCAAATTTATTTTTAGTCTTAAGTCTCCATGCTTCTTTTGCCTCTTCTTTTTTCTTCTTTTTGTTCTCAGTTCTCCTTTTTCTTCTT
Organism: Polyommatus icarus; assembly: GCA_937595015.1. Taxonomy (NCBI): domain Eukaryota; kingdom Metazoa; phylum Arthropoda; class Insecta; order Lepidoptera; family Lycaenidae; genus Polyommatus; species Polyommatus icarus. The sequence continues at coordinate 15,391,486 of OW569328.1, read as the reverse complement.
TTTACTGCTACAAAACTAAAGCATCGATTTTTAGATCAGTGCAAGGTCTAACATTAGACACCATGTCCATTTTTAGGTACAGTAGTTCTAAGTTCTTAGTTTGTTAATAGAATTATATTTTTAGAGAATAGTGATGATATTTGCAGTAGAATAAAGTACAAAATAACTTTAGTATGCATTGAAAAACTAAAAGATGAGATCCATGTCATCTATTAGGTTTTTTTACATTTTCAAGAACTAATAGTAGACACCCTTTATATTGTTAGGGAAAATGGATAAAAGATCATAAATAAACATTAATTAGTGTAAACAACATGACCATTAATCCAATGAAGTCAATAGAAATTACAAAAAATCTAATAAATGTATTCAAAACTTACGTGCAAAATTTCGCCTTCCTTAACCTATTTGCTAAGAAATTGCCGGGTGCGTGTTGACGCGGTCACATCATTTACGAAAACTGATCCCATTTTAAAATTTTGTTCCCGAAGGCACCCCTAATATATTTTTTCACATCAACAGATAGCATTAGAAGCTTATAAAATTTACAGTGTTGAGAAATAATTAGAATAATTCTTATTTTTATGGCATTTTTGTCGTAAGTGTCATCTATTAGTTCAGTGTCTACCATTAGCGCCTTTCCCTTATTAGCTTACAAATATTTGTTCACTATAATATTTTATACTAGCTATTGCCCGCGACTTCGTTTGCGCATTAGTATTTCGAGTAGATTAAATTACCGTGGCGTAGAAAAGTAATATAATTTTTTGACATTAATTAATTTTACTACAATAATATTAATATTTAATCAAGGTGAGGAGGGATTAAGAACTGGGTATACATTAAAAATTAACTGAAAAGTAAATTTTCAACCTCATAATATAAATATATGTAATTGATTGTACTGACGGTTCTTGGTGGAAATTCATGTTGAACACAAATAAAACAAACTTTTTCTTGCACTTTATCCACTATATTAAGATATTATTATAACTTTTTAACAAATTACACGACCGGTTTCGAAATTATTCATCATCAGGTGTAAGTTTAACGTCGGTAGTTTTAAATAATTAAATATAATCAAAACAAATATTAGGGTTGTCAGCATCATGGTATTTTTTTACAATTTGGTAGAATTTTTATTCCAAATAAGAGTATTTTCTACTAATGTTAAAATTAATATTTAGTTGGATTTACCTATTTTATATTGATAAATTAATAATTTTATGCTGGTAATGTCACATATACAGATTTCAGAGCCTAAAATTAAGTAATAATTTTTAAATTTCTAAATTATAATTAAAATATGTCACAAAAATTTCTATAAAATTATTAAATGTCAAATAAATGAATATAAACGATGTCAAACTAACAATAATAAAACTTAAGACGATACAATTGTCTTATTTCATCACCAATAATTTAATTTAATTGTCCATAATATTAAAAATATAAAAATTAATATCTATATGAATGTCAAATAAATTAAACTAAATTAAAATATCATGTCAATAAATAAAATATAATGTCCATAAAATTATATAAAATTAATAAATGTCATGTCAATAAATTAAATTAGCGATGAAATGTAAATTAAAATTAATGTATAAGTAATAATAATTTAAATTTCCTGTAATAAAATTGAATTTGATAGGCATGTCTGGTCGTTTAACAACACAAACACGCCGCTTTCCACGCTTTTGTTCACAGTTTGCTAAATGTACCCCTAGAAAGAAATGATTTCAGGACAGAACTAGACACGATAAGACATATCGCTGTAAGTAATGGTTACAAAAGTAAACTTATTGACACAATCCTTAAAAAAGCTAGGAGAAGGATGGCCGAAAGACTGCTATACGACAATTCAGGACTTAAGGAAAAAGCAAATAGCACTTGGGTTAAAATACCTTATATTGGCCCTTTATCGTATAGGTTTCAAAGGATCTTACAAAACAAGGAGACCAGAGTAGCATTTTACACTACGGGTTCCCTAAAAAATCTGTTATGTCATAACAAGGACAAGTTTAACGTCACGGACAATAGCGGAATATACAGCCTTTCTTGTGAAACATGTGGAGGTATATATATAGGTCAGACAGGGCGGAAATTTAAAAGCAGGATAAAAGAACACATCACAGCTTGGAAAAGGAAAACAGAAAGATCTACGTTTGCTGAACATTTAAATAATAATGACCATAATTTTGAACCTGACAAGAACATTAAATACCTGCATGTTTTACCCAAAAGCAAGAAAATGGACGCACTGGAAGCACTCGAAGTCAACAGACACAAAAAATATGGGAATTTGTTAAACGACCAGACATGCCTATCAAATTCAATTTTATTACAGGACATTTAAATTATTATTACTTATACATTAATTTCAATTTACATTTCACCGCTAATTTAATTTATTGACATGATATTTATTAATTTTATATAATTTATATTTTATTTTACATGGACATTTTGGACATTATATTTTATTTATTGACATGATATTTTAATTTAGTTTAATTTATTTAACATTCATATAGATATTAATTTTTATATTTTTTATATTATGGACAATTAAATTAAATTATTGGTGATGAAATTAGACAATTGTATCGTCTTAAGTTTTATTATTGTTAGTTTGACATCGTTTATATTAATTTATTTGACATTTAATAATTTTATAGAAATTTTTGTGACATATTTTAATTATAATTTAGAAATTTAACAATTATTACTTAATTTTAGGCTCTGAAATCTGTATATGTGACATTACCAGCATAAAACTATTAATTTATCAATATAAAATAGGTAAATCGAACTAAATATTAATTTTAACATTAGTAGAAAATACTCTTATTTGGAATAAAAAAAACCCTAATGTTTGTTTTGATTATATTTAATTATTTAAAACTACCGACGTTAAACTTACACCTGATGATGAATAATTTCGAAACCAGTCGTGTAATTTGTTAAAAAGTTATAATAATATCTTAATATAGTGGACAAAGTGCAAGAAAAAGTGTGTTTTATTAGTGTTCATAATATAAAATCGTCTTTTTTCAAATATTTTCATCACTTGCTGATTCTAATTAACATTTTACCAATGATATAAGATATTATTATTATTATATAAAAAAAAACTCAAAGCAGATATGTTACTACCGCGCGCGTTTGAAGCCTCAAATACGGACCAATTGGCTCGTCTTTTATTTAGTCTGTCTCTTTTATGTAAATGGCATTTGGGCATTTCGTATCTTTTGTTTCACTTATCTCTCAAATTTGACAATTGAATTTGAAAATTGTTCGGAAGCAATTTAAGCCGAAAAATAGTATGAACGTAACAGATCCGTATTTAGTAGAATATCATTGCATTTTACAATGATGATTCATGTTGATGAGTGATCTGTGATGACAAAGTAAAAAACGTTCACACCATGTCAGAATTAAATTGTCTGTATTATGGTTTCATGTTACATACAAAGTGGAGTGACACAACACGAGTGTTGGGTTACACTAGGAAGTATTTTTAAATTCAATTAGCTTTATTTCTTTATACTTTGTAAGACGTTGAACGATTATACTGACATGACCCAACAAAAGGTTAAGTTAGTACCGACATTATTACGATGTTGCCTGTAAATGCGGATAATGTTGGAGAAAATGTTACAGTGACTACATACAATATATTCTTAGTGTCTAAACACACAATGCCGAATTTCCGCGGCGGAAGTTCGGCTTGATTCCGCCTGCAATGCATTTTAAATTACCGATGACACACCATGCCGAAATTCCGCCGCGTTATATTGTATGCGTTTGACATTGCTGACGTAATTATGCGGAAATTCCGCCGCGGAACTTCGGCAATCGGCATAGTGTGTTTAGACACTAATGCTTTGCACAAACCTACGCGACCAGTGACCACGCGACTGCGAAGCGGCAGCGTCAATACAAAACACACATTTGACAACTTGTCAAATGTGTGTTTCAGTCACTGACCTCCATTATACAAGTACGCTGGATTAATGATAACCTTTGAAATGACAGCTATTTTTTGTGCCTATTTGAAGCGGAATCAGCTCCCCCATTATTCGGGGTAGGAACTCAATTTGACGTAAAAATTAAATTTGAAATTTGCCATATTGGCGCTGACAGCAGTAGTGGGAGTATTTGGAACTAATACTAGTGATGTACAACTGTCTTTTCTATTATCGATGAAATGTTTCCAGATTCAGATAATGTCGACCATTAGGATAAAAATATTAAATTGCATAATACAAACGCTATATATTTGTATTAAAGATTACAGACTTCCTCTCCGTAATTTAGATAGGCGTAATAAATTAACAACGATTTCATACGTAGATAACGTGAAGTAGCAGTACCTATTTATAATCCATTTATTTTTACCAGTTATCACTAAGTACGAAAAACTAAATACAAAACTGAAGATGAGCTTCTAACAAAAACTTTGTTGTATTGTATTTTTTAATTTCATTTCTAATATTATGAAAGTATGTAGTGCTAAAGTGTATCGTATTAAAGCTGAACAGAGCTGAATAAGTGTTCTGTGTGATTAGACCCTAACTAATCTATACCATATAATATTATAAAGCGGAAGAGTTTGTTTGTTTGAACGTGCTTATCTCAGGAACTGCTGGTCCGATTTGAACAATTATTTCAGTGTTAGATAGCCCATTTTATATGTTTTATCACGCTGAGACTAATAGGAGCTAAGAAATAGAGGAAAATGTGGAAAAAACAGGGGAATGTATAACGTGAAGCATTATATAGGCTATTTTTTGTGGACCAATTTGTCTGTGAAATAATATATTTACGTGGGAGAAGCCGCCCGGAACGTCTTGTAATAATATAAAAGTTCCCTATTTATTTATGGATCTAGCAAGCTAATTTTTATCTATTTACTTTATCTCATTTGATTTTCGCCATTTTAGCGCTGATTGCAGAAGTGCGAGGGAAATTAACTAATTGGATAATGCGATCCATAAATAAATATAGAACGTATGAATACATTTTTTATTGGGGTGGAGTAGAAAAGGTATTTATAAATAATAAAAATATATGTGCGATACTTTAACATTATATTTTATTAGTTACCGTTACACTGTTACAGTCTGTCAAGAAAGAGTAGAGTTTCCAAACATAATCCAGATCAAATGGTAGTTATTGCGCCTTGTATTTTCACAGAGAGCGTTTGTACACTTCAAATAGTAACGGCAAGCGGTAGTAGCAATTTTCGGACGCCAACCAGGCTTTTCAATTTTTTTCAACCATAACTCCAGTCTTCCTTCGTCAGAACGAAACCTGTCAATTATTTTAAGAGCATAATAATATGTATTTGATAATAAAAATCTGATATCGGAGATTTCAATACAATTGTTATAGATATCGATAAGTTTTATCGACAGAAAACGCCAGTACTATTGAATTTTATTGTTTATCAAAAATCGGTAAAACAAAGGTAAATTTGTGGTGAATACGGTATAATAAGATTAGTGCCGCATTTTTAAGTGCCTATATTATCAATAAAAGTTTAATATCGTAGAAATTTGCTGTTAAAATCACTTACTTGTGAAATGTAACCCCACATCCCTTTTTGTACCGCGTTTTACATAACATACACTCTTTCATAGTTTAACTATGAACTACCACCACTTATTTATATATTACTTAATCGCGTAAAACCTTTTAAAACACTTTAAAAACACGAAAACAATTCAAACGATTAAGCCATAGAGAAATATAATACATACATGGTTACCAATTGTTACGTCAAATTTAGTTCTCTACCCGAATATAGGGAGCGCTGATTCCGCTTCAAATAGGCACAAAAAAAGTGGTATCATAGATCCAGCGTACTTGTATAATGGAGATCAGTGGTTTCAGTTGTCTAAGGGGGCTAGTTTTTTATTATTCGTAGGGGGGCTGCAATGTAATACAAATAAGCCAAAAAAAAATTAGAATGAAGATGAAAGCATCTCAAGATCTAATATAGAAAATGCAAAATATTATATTGAACGAGTCAAAGAGCATAATCTACGAATAATAAAAACTAAGCATAATTAATAAAATTAAATTAAAATTTCATAACCTTTGCCACTTGTCCACAGGCCCTGGCTAGTAGCGGGTTTGGGTGAAAACCGAATGAAAATATAAAATTTCAGAAAATTTTAGGTACAAAATGAAATAAGCAGCCGGATACCGAAATTTGTCGGCAGAGAATCTAAAGACACTTTAGCGTTAAGCGTTTCTTACAAAGGGAACCTTCAGAAAGCTTTCAAAACTCGCTCTTTGTCTTGTTATTTCTTATTGTGTTATCAAGTGCCCCGATGCGGGCACTTACCGGAATGATACCAACTTAATCCCCACACAGGTGGGAGACAAAAGGTTTTTCGCGGAGACATTTTGAGACGGCATTTTGGAGGTGAGATTTTAGAAGAAATTATAAAGGCTTAAGGGCGACTACACATTACAAATCGACAACTTGTTGTTTTTTTTAACTATTTGCAATGGGCAATATAAAAAAATGTCCACAGCCGAACGTATAACCTCCTCGTTTTTGTAAGTCGGTTAAAAAACTACAAGTTGCTCTTCGGAACTCGGAAGTGTCGGCAATAGTGAATACGAAACTTGGGGCAGGCATACATTTTCGCCGCGTGGCAGAAAACAAGGATTTTACTCTGTTTATTACGAAGTTGATCATGTCACGTGTTCGATTACGGGTAACGCGAGTTAAAACTTTTTAACCAACCTAAAAAGAAGGCATAACGTCGAAAAAAGAGCGACGCTAAGTTACACTTTAATAAGTCTTAAGGATTCTTCACAACGTGAAAGGTACTTATAGAATGTGATTATGTAAAACCGTATCAAAGGAGAAAGGCAAGATTTAAGTCGTAGCCCCCTTTAGGTACCGTGGAGTGCGTGATGCCAGTGCGAGTCGAGAGTTCCTTTGTAAGGAATCGGGTCGACCTGAGTACTCCCATGTGCAACGTTTCACATATCAATCATCCGATTTTACACTCAGTACTTTTTAACTTAGGATCGGTTCACATTGCAACATGATCTGTGAATGCAATGCACTTTTTGACCAACTTCCAAAAAGGAGGAGGTAATACTCGGCTGTATGTATCTTTTAAATGACCCATTCAACATTTGAACAGGCAGGCCGACAGCGCGTGGAAACTCTGACATTCAATGTGGATCATCTTGTATGGTAAATTAAGTTCAATTTTGAGTGGCCGCGTGTTGGATCGTTTATATTTTTTCACACATAATTTCCATAATTTTTTAGTGTAATATGTGGAAGTACCAACGTTGATCTCATTAAAATTAAAATATTGCTTCCATAGGCGCTACAGCTGTGGCCTATGGAAGCAATATTTAAGTACATAATATTTATAATATGTATCACAATACTACACGTGTTTTACATGTTTTAACAGCTTGGTGGTGCGGGTAGGGAGTGTGGCGCTGGGTGCCGGCCACGCACATGTGCGGGCTAGCGTCTTAGAAATTTCCTACACTCGGTTTGCTGCCGGCATAGGGCGAGAGACGTTGTTTTTGTAGTGGCACTGTGCTTGAAATTCCGAACTTTCGTAATGTGTTTTTGATTTTTTGATAAGTTGGACGGTTGCGTTTGTACGGACAAAATAAAAAAAATTGATGATGTTTAATTGAAAATGTTCAATTAGAAAGAATTTAGTTTTGTTTCCTTTTTGAAAATGTTTATTTTATTGTTCATATCGTAAGAATAATGAAAGTTTTTACTTTATTTGATTGATTTCAATACCAAAATGTACCTAATGCCATTTCGAAAGTGTTTTAGTTTTATATTTCCTTTTTCAAAATGTTATTTGTAGTTTATTCTAATAATTGTGCTAGTTTTTATTTTATTTGATTTATATAACAAATAACTGTGTTTTATTCCACATTTGTTTAATTGACTTTTAAAGTCAATTAAACAAAAAAACACTTTTGGCTTCGGGGGCAAATCTTCTACTTTCCATGTGGCAGCCAAGCTGTTAAAAGAAAAATATTAAAAGTGTAACAAAACTAAACTGTGATAACTGATAATACTAATTGAGGGTGTGTATGGGTTCGCTGTATAGTGTTCGCTGTGAAAGTAGCAGCGCTGAAAGAGTAACTTTCCTTTAACTTAACGTTTTTTTCACCTTTGTATGAAAAAATTCCGTGTGCATATACAAATCACAAAAAAAATATATTATAATATACGGGACACAATATGCAACACACGTCCGAAAGTATTATCAGTTATCACTTAGTTTTGTTATACCTTGTATAATAAAACTTTTGATAAATTTACTTTGTTACTTCCTCACCTCCTTTATTCCTATAATAGAGACTCATATTATTAGGTATGCAGAGTGTAATAAACCAAAGTGATAAAACCTTCTTTAGGGTGTGATAATACCCTTACAAAAACACAAATTTTTGCATACTTTTGCTGTATAAGTCCGTGCGCGAACTCGATTCGCACTTGGCCGATTTTTGTGTATCGTTACGCCTTGTATAAATAATTATTATAAATTCAGTTTCAGTTGACGAAGTTACCCAACCCTGCCTATCGTGTGAGTGTGAGCTTAGTCCAATCCCGTCCATTGTTGGTCCATTGTAAATACACTGAAAAGCTTTTAGTTTTTCTAACGCTAGAAATGCAACTGTTTTTTCATTGTTTTTTAATTCTACTTTCCGTTGTCATTGTTTTTGACGTTTTTGCAGAGTGTATGCAGCGCATTAATTATTTTAATAATTTTCTTTTTATTTACATTCAACAATATAGCTAAGTTATGGTTATAGTAATTAAAAAGGCTCATTCACTATCGTGCATGGCAGTCCGCCGTGCCGTCCGCCGGCTTAGGGTTGGACCTCATCTGGCAGCACGGAATCGCCTTTTTCCGTCGCCCTTTCTCTTTCTGTCGCTTAAGCGCTTATTCCATTTCACAAAATTTAGACGTCTAAATGATTTAGTGACTAAATTTAGTCAAGTGGAATAGCATTTAGTAACTTTCTAAATGGTATTCCACTTGACTAAATTTAGTCACTAAAACATTTAGACGTCTAAATTTAGTGAAATGGAATAAGCGCTTTAGAACTGCCATTTGCTAGACCGAGACAGAAAGCATAATGCGATAGCCTCGAGGATTCCGCATTATGCTTTCTGTCTCGGTCTAGCAAATGGCAGTTCTAAGCGACAGAAAGAGAAAGGGCGACGGAAAAAGGCGATTCCGTGCTGCCAGATGAGGTCCAACCCTTAATATGCACGATAGTGAATGGTGTCGCAGGCCTGCAGGATTTAAATAATATTATGGAAGTGTGAAAAATTTCGTTCGTCTAAAATCCAACCATACAAAGTCAGTCATCAGGAAACAACAAATTAATGATTATAAGAAGTATCAAATAATTAAAATCCAGAATAAAGTAATTTGTAAATTGTAATTAAAAATAACGAAGTAGACACTCGATCGCAATCACACCACTACTCCACTACTAGCTAGTTGTTAGTAAAAAAATATTATATTATATCGCTTGTTATTGACATACAAATTGATATAATATTGCGATATTTCTATTCTGAATACTACATAACATCCATACTAATATTATAAATGCGAAAGTCCGTCTGTCTGTCTATTACCTCTTCAAGCCCGGGAAAGGACATACCTAATATTAGAATACTTTTTGTTTTTATCCAGAAAAAATGTACGGTTCCCGCGCGACTAGGAATTTTTGCGGGTGTCATCTTGTCCTACTAATCCTACTAATATAAACGCTAAAGATTGTATGAATTAGTAAGTAATTTGTTCTGAAAATTTAACACTTATGTTTCAGAACAAAAACACATCAACGCCCGTGCCACCGCGGAAACCATCTGAATAGATGCTGCTGGCTGCGTCTGCAGGCAAAGAATACATTAGTTTACTGCAGGTAAGATTTTAATACCTAGATCTCACCTATCTGGGGGCACGGCAGTGCCCTAGTCAAGTCTAGAGCAAAGGCATGGCCGTACCATACTTTTCCCGAAGCAGTTTGCGGCTATTTCACACCCCTTAGATCTTCGATATTAACAAAGCTATGGGATTTAGATTTTCGGTGACTAGGAGCAAGTATTATAAAACTAGCGTTGTAGCGCGACAATGTTTCTGTCAATATTCTGAATTTCTGATAATATGACGTGTGCAGCATATTGTCTGATTTTAGTCGGATTATTTACTGCATGTGCGCCCTCTCCGCCAACCTTAGCGTAACATTCCTTATTGCGGGAAGATGATGGAACTTCGAGCTGCAGCATATCATGCAGCAACACGCGGCGCTTTTGCAATTAAAATATGAAATGGTTCTTCGCTTATAAAGTTTTGCTATACGTTATCAAAAAATTCGGAACTGAGTCGCGTTTTGTAATTCGTGTAAACTGACGCAAAGTATTTTACTTAAATCGCCACCTGCGTACATCTACATTACAGTTTATAACTTATACCGACAGCTCATGATGATGACAATATTTTGTGCTCACATTTTCACCGAAAATTATAAAAGTATATTGAAATGATAAAGCCAAAAAAATTCACTTTTGAAGGTCGCGGAGTTTTTCATACTCGCGCTTACAAGATTGAATAAATTCGACTCAAGTACATAATTATTTCTAGTGAGCTCCCATACAACAAAATATGTTATTTTTCAAAAATTTTTTGCTCGGTATCAATGATGACAACAGGTAGGCACTAGAAATGTACACAAAATTATATACTCAGCTATTTTTATACTTTAAAAATTAATAAAAAAATTAAATAAAATAGTATGTATGGGTCTTCCATACAAAAAAAAAGTGAGAAAAGTGTGTCAGCTCCGACGCAAGACTGGAGTTTACTCCTTAAGTACGAGTATCTAACCATACGCAAAAAGAGTTTATTCAACTGAAAAAAGATTAATATCATATGAAATCAGATGTTCCGGCAATATTATCTACACCCCTTTCTGCCATAGTTATTTCAAAATACTTTATACTGGCTAAAGTGAACTAAAAGCACTTTAGCCAGTATAATGATAAAAATTATAACTTCACAATAACAATATTAATTATTGATATTTATAACAAAAAAAAATATATAATATATAATAATATAATTAAATAATAATATAATTGTATAATAATATAGTATAATATTCCGATGTCCGATGATTCCAAAAACGTGACACATTTTTTCGTTACTTGTTTAATAGGTTTTACCCCTCGTATTTTTCTCATACCGGGGCCTTATATATGAAAATCGATTCTTAAGGAGTAAACTCCAATAAACTCCAAAAACTAATTTTTTACTATTTTTTCTCTGTAATGGTACGGAACCCTTCGTGCGCGAGTCCAACTCGCACTTGGCCATTTTTTGTTGTTCTTTTTTTAATTAAGTTTCACAGTTCACCGCTATCAGTCAGTCTGCTAAGTAGATCTCGTTAACAGAATTAAGCTGGTTCATTCAATTACAGTATATTGGCAGTAATAGCACGTTATTGGCATTAAGTGATCTACATTGTGACTGTCCTTTCATAAGAAATTGTCATATTATCAGATCTCCAGACAGGCAATTTTCTTGTATATATATTTAGTGCATGATAGATATGAATAACTACTCAATTTAAGGAATAGAAGCTCAGGATAATCGCAATTTGAGCAGGATGGTACCTATTATTGTTAGAGAGAGATAGCCTCAATATGAGAAACACCAAGGCAAATAAGATACCCTCAGTAAGTTAAGAGGGAGCGGGATCTACGCTTGTTTACCAAACAACCAGTTAAAATGGTACGTAGTTTGGGGCCGTTCCCTAAGGCACCGATGCTTGAAACATGGTCTATAGAGAAAAACAAACAAAAAACCAACACGTGATAAGATCAAGACTTTGACACGCTCTAACAGCTATTGACGCCCTACTTGTAGAGAGTTCAGTGCTCGTTTACTGGTATAGTAGCAGGCGCCATAGTCTAGTTAATGATTGCCTAAAAGGGGGATGGGGGGATGTGGTTGGAAAAGTCGAAACAAGAAACTTTGACTATAATAATATAACATACCTATACTGCCTACTGGCTATACTCAACCTGCGATCGCCGGGACCGCGCGAAGGTAAACCATTTTGAAATTCACGCCCACCGGATACATAATATAAGTAAAAAGTTGTCGTTAAAATATTTCCACTCTTAAATCGCGAACGTTATATTTTTATTAATGCTAATAAAATTCTCGTGTCACAGTGTTTAAGCGCGTGAACTACTCCAAAACGGCTCAATCGATTTTAATTAAATTTTGTATGTACATTCGTTAGGCCTGAGAATAGGTTTTTATTTTCTTTTTATAGTGATACTAGAAATAATTTATATGGCAAAACAACGTTTTCCGGGTCAGCTAGTTAACGTTACAAAAAATCGTCAGAAAGACCAAAACGTGTTTGTGGACCATATTAAAAGAAAGGTTGACTTATGAGTACCACTGATTATATCTATTGCAGTCAAAACTCTTAATCAGTCAAAAGTACTATTGACTAGCAAAATCAGTCAAAACTACTTTTGACCGTATCCTTCAGTCAATACTACTTATGACTAAAATAACAGTTAAAAGTACTTTTGCCCAATGAAGCTGGTCAAAAGTACTTTTGACTAAGTGATTCAGTCAAAAGTGATTTGGTTAGTCAATAGTACTTTTGACTGGTTAAGAGTTTTGACTGCAACATATCAACTACTGTATATAATATTGTTTATATGGTGCCAATACAGTGATGATCCAGTAGGGCAGCGGTGCGCCTGTTATTGTATGAATGTAAATCAGCACAGACCTATTTTCTGTGATTTCACAAAAAGTGTATCAGAAAATCTAGACTGAGAATCTTCTTTATCAGCCTACGGAGCATTATAATTATATAAAGTACACATTTTTTCAATGCAATATTGTCAAAAAATATATTAATGTTATAATACCTGTAGATCATAAAAAATACATCGTTGATGGTACAATTGTACCTTTCAGTCGTTCTGTAAAGAATTTGGGGGTTTACCTTGACGAAACCCTGTCCTGGGGAGAACAAATTAAAGAAATTAGCAGGAAAGTGTTTGCTACTTGGTACTCCATTTCTCGATTGCGTTACGTTCTTCCCATACCAACCAAAATAAGGATTGCAGAGTCTCTGCTCTTATCTACCCTCGATTATGCTGATACTTGTTTTGTCAACCTGACTGAGGATCAGCTCAACAAACTGGAGCGGCTACAAAATCTTGCCATACGATTCATTTTCGGACTCAGAAAATTCGATCATATATCCGAATACCGTAAGAAACTCAAGTGGCTACCAATTCGCCTTCGTCGTGATGCTCGCATTCTGTCACTTGTATTCTCCATAATTCACGATCCGTATCTGCCATCTTACTTAAAGGATAACTTTTCGTTTCGACAAGCAGATAAAGAGTTACGTTCTGTTTCAAATCACCTATTATATGTGCCTGTACAACATACAAAATACTACAACCGTTCTTTTGCTGCTACGGGAATAAGGCTGTGGAATGCATTGCCGACCCATATAAGAATGACGGCGACACATTATCGGTTTAAGTTGCTGGTAAAAGAACATTTTCTTTCTATTAATGATAATTGATAATACTCAATCCATATTATAAATTGACATTCATGGTATAATTAAAATTCAAAATTGATCATCAAATTATTATTGTAGTCTCAAGTTCCAACCTCTAATTTGTTTCTGTACTTTTTAAGTTACCTATTTATTAAATATGTATTATAATAATGTAGGTATGTATGTATTTGTGTATGTATTATTAAAAATTATAAAATCTTATCTAATATAAATTATAATATTGCACACTCATATTATAATATCTATAATATACTGTCCTTTACCTGGTTGCCTGGAAGAAATTACTAATTAGTAATAAGGCCGCCATTGTGGTACACTGTATTTAGTAATTAACTAATGTTGTAATTTTACTTTTACGTGTGCACAATAAAGAATATTTATTATTATTATTATTATCATAAAAAATACTCTTTTTGAATGTCAAACTTACAATTATTGTTAAGCATTTTTCTCTATCTTTAAAGGTTTTTGAAAATAGCATAGCAAAACAATAGGAAGACAATAATTAAAAACAATAACAATAAAATAAACAAACAATGAAATAGGCTTTTGTCACAAGGCAATAGCCTAGTTTTGCTATGCTGTTATAGCCGGTTTACATTATTCCAATTTCCAATCCAGTAAGCCCTACCAGCGCTGGATTGGATTGGATTAGACAGAGTAATGTAAAGTGGCCATTATTTTTTTTAAATAACGAAGCGATACCACAGTAGACAGAATTATAGTATGCCGACTGAGAACTGATGTTGAAATTTTTAAATTTGACGTATTATGACGAAAATCGTCGCTAGGGTTGTTGACTTGTTGCCTACGAATTTAAAACTATAACATATTCGCTGGACGTGTTCCTCTTTGGTCGTATTGTTGTTTGTGTTTTGGCACATGCGATTAAAATCGTCAGAATCCAATTTTGAAATCTTTGTTTTAAATATTTAAAAATAAATTATATCAGCCAGCGCGAGGCACATATTCCGTTCATAATCCTAGTGAAACCCAACGAATTTGACAGATATTGAAACCTGTCCGTTTCTTTGCAGTCGAACTATTGGTAGTTATGTCTACCTATTGTGGCGATACTCTGCTTTGCTTCGTTGTTTTAAAAAATTCATCCTGAACATTTTTTCTATCATATTCCTAGTTATTTCTATGTCACTGTGTTGTGGCTCAATAAGGACAATAATTCGTCGGTGACTTTTACGGCTTTGATTTATTCGCGGTGGCTATAAAACTAGTTTTATTAGACCGTAACTCATCCCAACAATAGTTTACGTATGCTTTATTCATTATGGTTATTGCTCGTCAAATCATCCAGGCGTCTTGCCGGCGTCAAAACACGTCTTGTTTCCCTCAAACCAAGATGTTATACACCAGATTTTGAGTTGGAAGAAGACAAATATATCTGCGAAAACCGTATGCAAATCGGATCAGTAGTTTTCGTGTTAAAGCAAAAGTCTTTATACTTTTGCTTTAACACGAAAACTACTGATCCGATTTGCATACGGCATAACATATTTATCACAAACCTTCCTCTTTAATCACTCTATAATCTATATATTAAAGAAAACTGCAATTAAAGGGAACAAAGGGACATGAGGACAGAAAAAGCGACTTTGTTTTAAATACTATATTGTAGAAATATACGTCACCTAAGAGATAAGGGGTTGTCAATTCATCAAGAACAAAACTTGGAATATTGGCTTAGGGGCCCTTAATTTTTAGTTTATTTTCGTGGTGCTTCTTCTAAGTTGTTTGACATTCGGTCACCAACAAAAGTTGTACCATTGTCAGAGTAAATATTTTGAGGTTTACCTCTTCTTGAAATGAAACGGCTAAAGGCAGCCAAAAAAGCCTCCTTACTGAGGTCTTTTACAAGTTATTATTTTATTTATATTTACGCAATTATTATTATTGCCAACAGAATTCCAATATTAATTTAACTATAGCTTAGTAGTCACAATAATTATTATTCTTATAGTTTATTTTCGTGGTGCTTCTTCTATGTTGTTTGACATTCGGTCACTGCAACTTTTTGCTGTCTCCGCTTCTATTTTCTTCTGATGCGGACCCAACCCAGTTTGAATATGTCCCTCGGGCTCCCTGAGATCATAACAAAGGGTTTTCGTGGTTGGATACCGCTGTCGATCCTGGCGACACAGGAGATACAGTAGTGGCAATGTGTGGTAGCCGATGGGCCAGCGCCCATAAAGAAATTACCTTTTGGGTAAGTTAAAACAACTTCAAACGTTATTTTAATTGTAGGTTAGGAATCGGAGAGTAAGAAGTAGGTTGAAGAGCGATAGATGACACTGCTTCTACAATTATATTATCCTCTACTCGTATCTCCGTCACATGTTCCTTTCCCTGTCCTGTGGTCCCCATCCCCTGGCCACGCCAAGTGGTATTCGAAGAAAGAATTTTTCAAAACGATAAGTATGTTTCCTGGGTCTTTGATGTAAGTAAAAATTAAAAGTTTCGTGTGTCATATACTTAGATCCAAATAAAATAGTCGTAGATGGATGTTCGATTTTTAAATCTCTATTATAATAACATACATTCACGCGGACGAAGTTCCGGCAACAGCTAGTTTTTTTAAATAATTAAAATTACGTTTTGTCGCATGTTTTCCGAGCGAGCCAATAGCTTCTGGCTGCATTCATTCAGCCGTATTCACGACTTTATAATCATACAAATTAAGTATAAAATAGCCCTTGCGGTATTATTTATTCTCGATATATCGCCTTAAGGCTTTGTTTAATAAATATTTATATAAATAGCATAATATAATTGTATTAATTATTAAATTTTATATAAATATATTTTATATATAAATACCAACTGCTCCCTCTGGATCGTATCCAACGAAGGGCCGCTCGAATTGTTGACTGCCATAATGTTTCAAACAGCTTGGACCCCTTGGAATTACGCCGAGATGTAGCTTCGCTCTGCATCCTCTATCGGTTGTATCACGGGGAGTGCTCTGAGGAATTGTTCGGAATCATACCACCTGCAACTTTTCGCCATCGTCCCACGCGAAAAACATACCATCCTCATCACCTTGATGATTGGCAGTCTTCCACAGTGCGTTTTTCGCGTAACTTTCTGCCGCGCACTGTAAAACTCTGTCACCAGCAGTTTTTCCGGGCCTATACGACCTGCAGACCTTCAAGAAAAAAGAGTATTCCCTCTTAAAATATTCGTATTCTCTCTTCTGATGTTGCGAGTGTCCATGGGCGACAGTAGTTGCTTACGATCAGGTGACCCGTTTGCTCGTTTGCCCCCTTATTTAATAAATAAAAAAAAGTGAGAATAAAACAAATAAGCTAACACTTAATAGTAAAAATTACCCAGAATTTCCTTTAGTATTCTCCTTCAGGAGTCCCGCAGCTATAAGTCTCCCGTATTACCTGTGGAGTATACAGCAGTATATCATCCGAGAGTGCAGGTAGAGCGACTAACAAGCTTACCTAACTACCTAGCTTGGAAACTTGCCTCATATTATGTCGCAGTTGACTGGACAACGAACAAAGAATCAAAAACTGCTGAAAAATTTTCATGTACTTACTTAGTTGTGTAAACGATCAAGAAAATAAATATCTTAGTATCCAATAGAAGTGAAAACATACTAATACTAAAGCGGCGTTTTCCACTTTTTGAAATGGATAAAAAATGTTAAATTAGAGCTTACAAACAGGACACGTGACCTGTTTGAAAATGAATAAGATGGAGGAAGAGTAGATCACCGGCGCGGCGTTCGTGGACTTGCTCTCCTAAGAGCAAATCCTTTAATTTAGTTTTAAATATAAAATAGGACTAAACCACTTCCCTTCATAATAAAATATGTTCCTATTCTTATGACAGTCTAGTTGGATTCGAGAAGGTACACAAATTCACATTAAACGCGTAATTGTTATTTACACACAGCAACGTTACATGAATTTTAATATGTCTGCTCTCTGTAACTAACGGTATATTACTCGAGTCTTATTACGAACCCGCCAGTATGATAAATCTTGTTGGAATATTAGCAACACAAAGGTAAAGACGTTATGAAGCAAATATTTATCGCAAACGTACGTTATTCCTTTCCAGTTTCCACTATGAGTTTCTTTTGCTGTTTTTTTTTTTTTTTTGTCTACATTTGAAGAGTTAGGGACTTCTAGACTATATTTAAGAACGGGCTGTGCAATTTTGCTGTGTTTTCTAATAAGTATTACGATCCCGGAAGATTTTTTTATTGACTTAAATGAAATTGAGATTTATTTAATCATTGCATATTTATCTGATACTTAGCTAACGGAAAACACGATTACCTCAGAAAAATTAAAAATTCGACCTCGGTATAATTCGCATAGAGCAGAGAGAAAATTGGTAGGGACGTTAAATACATCATTACAAATAAAACCTCAAAAGTCCCCGGCGATCCTCCTTGTGCAAAAAATTTTATTCAAGGTCAAAGGTATGAAAATGAGGTTTTTCCTGTTTTTTTCCAAACTGTACATTTTATCACAAAAGTAGGTAGGGCAGGAGTGTAGAGCATAGAATTCTCCACAAAAAATATTCAGACACTTTTTTCATACGACTATTACCATTCCTTATAATATAAACGGCGGGCTTAAAGTTTGGGAAAATCATATCCATGCTTATATTATAAAGCTAAAGAATTTGTGGAACTACTGCTTTGAAATGAAGAATTCGTTTTTTGTTGGATAGTCTTATTAATCGAGGAAGACTTGAGCTATATAACATCACGTTGCCACCAATAGGAGCAAAGAAACAGAGGAAAATGGGGAAAAACAGGGAAAATTATTTGAAGGTGCTTATCTCACAAACAGCTGAAGCAATTTTTATGTTATTTGGCACCGATATAGAATAGGCCACGTGGAGGGACATAGTCTATTTTGTTTTTCAGGAAAATTTGCGGTTTCCGTGAAATTTAAAATTAAGGGCGGAGTCACGCTTAACGTCTAGTGCTACATACTAGGGTACTGTTTGAAAAAATTTAAATGTTCTCGGCCTGACACACTTCTGATTGTAACGCTCGCATTTCATTTGGTAACGCTCGCATTTCATTTGGTAACGCTCGCATTTCATTTGGTAACGCTCGCATTTCATTTGGTAATGCTCGCATTTCACTTGGTAACGCTCGCATTTCACTTGATAACGCTCGCATTTCAGTTGGTAACGCTCGCATTTCATTTGGTAACGCTCGCATTTCACTTGGTAACGCTCGTATTTCATTTGGTAACGCACGCATTTCATTTGGTAACGCTCGCATTTCACTTGGTAACGCTCGCATTTAACTTGGTAACGCTATCATTTCATTTGGTAACGCTCGCACTTCACTTGGTAACGCTCGCATTTCACTTGGTAACGCTCGCATTTCATTTGGTAACGCTCACATTTCATTTGGTAACGCTCGCATTTCATTTGGTAACGCTCGCATTTCATTTGGTAACGCTCGCATTTCATTTGGTAACGCTCGCTTTTCACTTGGTAACGCTCGCATTTCATTTGGTAACGCTCGCATTTCACTTGGTAACGCACGCATTTCATTTGGTAACGCTCGCATTTCATTTGGTAACGCTCGCATTTCATTTGGTAACGCTCGCTTTTCACTTGGTAACGCTCGCATTTAACTTGGTAACGCTCGCATTTCCCTTGGTAACGATCGCATTTCATTTGGTAACGCTCGCATTTCATTTGGTAACGCTCGCATTTCCCTTGGTAACGATCGCATTTCATTTGGTAACGCTCGCATTTCACTTGGTAACGCTCGCATTTCATTTGGTAACGCTCGCATTTCATTTGGTAACGATCGCATTTCATTTGGTAACGCTCGCATTTCACTTGGTAACGCTCGCATTTCATTTGGTAACGCTCGCATTTCATTTGGTAACGCTCGCATTTCATTTGGTAACGCTCGCATTTCACTTGGTAACGCTCGCATTTCATTTGGTAACGCTCGCATTTCACTTGGTAACGCTCGCATTTAACTTGGTAACGCTCGCATTTCATTTGGTAACGCTCGCACTTCACTTGATAACGCTCGCATTTCACTTGGTAACGCTCGCATTTCATTTGGTAACGCTCGCATTTCATTTGGTAACGCTCGCATTTCATTTGGTAACGCTCGCATTTCATTTGGTAACGCTCGCATTTCTTTTGGTAACGCTCGCTTTTCACTTGGTAACGCTCGCATTTCATTTGGTAACGCTCGCATTTCACTTGGTAACGCTCGCATTTCATTTGGTAACGCTCGCATTTCATTTGGTAATGCTCGCATTTCATTTGGTAACGCTCGCTTTTCACTTGGTAACGCTCGCATTTAACTTGGTAACGCTCGCATTTCCCTTGGTAACGATCGCATTTCATTTGGTAACGCTCGCATTTCACTTGGTAACGCTCGCATTTCATTTGGTAACGCTCACATTTCATTTGGTAACGCTCGCATTTCATTTGGTAACGCTCGCATTTCATTTGGTAACGCTCGCATTTCATTTGGTAACGCTCGCATTTCATTTGGTAACGCTCGCATTTCATTTGGTAACGCTCGCATTTCATTTGGTAACGCTCGCATTTCATTTGGTAACGCTCGCATTTCACTTGGTAACGCTCGCATTTCACTTGGTAACGCTCGCATTTAACTTGGTAACGCTCGCATTTCATTTGGTAACGCTCGCATTTCATTTGGTAACGCTCGCATTTCACTTGGTAACGCTCGCATTTAACTTGGTAACGCTCGCATTTTATTTGGTAACGCTCGCACTTCACTTGGTAACGCTCGCATTTCACTTGGTAACGCTCGCATTTCATTTGGTAACGCTCGCATTTCATTTGGTAACGCTCGCATTTCACTTGGTAACGCTCGCATTTCACTTGGTAATGCTCGCATTTCATTTGGTAACGCTCGCATTTCATGTGGTAACGCTCGCATTTCACTTGGTAACGCTCGCATTTCATTTGGTAACGCTCGCATTTCATTTGGTAACGCTCGCATTTCATTTGGTAACGCTCGCATTTCACTTGGTAACGCTCGCATTTCACTTGGTAACGCTCGCATTTCATTTGGTAACGCTTGCATTTAATTTGGTAACGCTCGCATTTCACTTGGTAACGCTCGCATTTAACTTGGTAACGCTCGCATTTTATTTGGTAACGCTCGCACTTCACTTGGTAACGCTCGCATTTCACTTGGTAACGCTCGCATTTCATTTGGTAACGCTCGCATTTCATTTGGTAACGCTCGCATTTCATTTGGTAACGCTCGCATTTCATTTGGTAACGCTCGCATTTCATTTGGTAACGCTCGCTTTTCACTTGGTAACGCTCGCATTTCACTTGGTAACGCTCGCATTTCACTTGGTAACGCTCGCATTTCATTTGGTAACGCTCGCATTTCATTTGGTAACGCTCGCATTTCATTTGGTAACGCTCGCATTTCACTTGGTAACGCTCGCATTTCATTTGGTAACGCTCGCATTTCACTTGGTAACGCTCGCATTTAACTTGGTAACGCTCGCATTTCATTTGGTAACGCTCGCACTTCACTTGGTAACGCTCGCATTTCACTTGGTAACGCTCGCATTTCATTTGGTAACGCTCACATTTCATTTGGTAACGCTCGCATTTCATTTGGTAACGCTCGCATTTCATTTGGTAACGCTCGCATTTCATTTGGTAACGCTCGCATTTCACTTGGTAACGCTCGCATTTCATTTGGTAACGCTCGCATTTCATTTGGTAACGCTCGCATTTCATTTGGTAACGCTCGCATTTCACTTGGTAACGCTCGCATTTAACTTGGTAACGCTCGCATTTTATTTGGTAACGCTCGCACTTCACTTGGTAACGCTCGCATTTCACTTGGTAACGCTCGCATTTCATTTGGTAACGCTCGCATTTCATTTGGTAACGCTCGCATTTCATTTGGTAACGCTCGCATTTCATTTGGTAACGCTCGCTTTTCACTTGGTAACGCTCGCATTTCATTTGGTAACGCTCGCATTTCCCTTGGTAACGATCGCATTTCATTTGGTAACGCTCGCATTTCACTTGGTAACGCTCGCATTTCATTTGGTAACGCTCGCATTTCATTTGGTAACGCTCGCATTTCATTTGGTAACGCTCGCATTTCACTTGGTAACGCTCGCATTTCATTTGGTAACGCTCGCATTTCACTTGGTAACGCTCGCATTTAACTTGGTAACGCTCGCATTTCATTTGGTAACGCTCGCACTTCACTTGATAACGCTCGCATTTCACTTGGTAACGCTCGCATTTCATTTGGTAACGCTCGCATTTCATTTGGTAACGCTCGCATTTCATTTGGTAACGCTCGCATTTCATTTGGTAACGCTCGCATTTCTTTTGGTAACGCTCGCTTTTCACTTGGTAACGCTCGCATTTCATTTGGTAACGCTCGCATTTCACTTGGTAACGCTCGCATTTCATTTGGTAACGCTCGCATTTCATTTGGTAACGCTCGCATTTCATTTGGTAACGCTCGCTTTTCACTTGGTAACGCTCGCATTTAACTTGGTAACGCTCGCATTTCCCTTGGTAACGATCGCATTTCATTTGGTAACGCTCGCATTTCACTTGGTAACGCTCGCATTTCATTTGGTAACGCTCACATTTCATTTGGTAACGCTAGCATTTCATTTGGTAACGCTCGCATTTCATTTGGTAACGCTCGCATTTCATTTGGTAACGCTCGCATTTCATTTGGTAACGCTCGCATTTCATTTGGTAACGCTCGCATTTCATTTGGTAACGCTCGCATTTCATTTGGTAACGCTCGCATTTCACTTGGTAACGCTCGCATTTCACTTGGTAACGCTCGCATTTAACTTGGTAACGCTCGCATTTCATTTGGTAACGCTCGCATTTCATTTGGTAACGCTCGCATTTCACTTGGTAACGCTCGCATTTAACTTGGTAACGCTCGCATTTCATTTGGTAACGCTCGCATTTCATTTGGTAACGCTCACATTTCATTTGGTAACGCTCGCATTTCATTTGGTAACGCTCGCATTTCATTTGGTAACGCTCGCATTTCATTTGGTAACGCTCGCATTTCATTTGGTAACGCTCGCATTTCATTTGGTAACGCTCGCATTTCATTTGGTAACGCTCGCTTTTCACTTGGTAACGCTCGCATTTCATTTGGTAACGCTCGCATTTCACTTGGTAACGCTCGCATTTAACTTGGTAACGCTCGCATTTCACTTGGTAACGCTCGCATTTCATTTGGTAACGCTCGCATTTCACTTGGTAACGCTCGCATTTCATTTGGTAACGCTCGCATTTCATTTGGTAACGCTCGCATTTCATTTGGTAACGCTCGCTTTTCACTTGGTAACGCTCGCATTTAACTTGGTAACGCTCGCATTTCCCTTGGTAACGATCGCATTTCATTTGGTAACGCTCGCATTTCACTTGGTAACGCTCGCATTTCATTTGGTAACGCTCACATTTCATTTGGTAACGCTCGCATTTCATTTGGTAACGCTCGCATTTCATTTGGTAACGCTCGCATTTCATTTGGTAACGCTCGCATTTCACTTGGTAACGCTCGCATTTCATTTGGTAACGCTCGCATTTCATTTGGTAACGCTCGCATTTCATTTGGTAACGCTCGCATTTCACTTGGTAACGCTCGCATTTAACTTGGTAACGCTCGCATTTTATTTGGTAACGCTCGCACTTCACTTGGTAACGCTCGCATTTCACTTGGTAACGCTCGCATTTCATTTGGTAACGCTCGCATTTCATTTGGTAACGCTCGCATTTCATTTGGTAACGCTCGCATTTCATTTGGTAACGCTCGCATTTCATTTGGTAACGCTCGCTTTTCACTTGGTAACGCTCGCATTTCATATGGTAACGCTCGCATTTCCCTTGGTAACGATCGCATTTCATTTGGTAACGCTCGCATTTCACTTGGTAACGCTCGCATTTCATTTGGTAACGCTCGCATTTCATTTGGTAACGCTCGCATTTCATTTGGTAACGCTCGCATTTCACTTGGTAACGCTCGCATTTCATTTGGTAACGCTCGCATTTCACTTGGTAACGCTCGCATTTAACTTGGTAACGCTCGCATTTCATTTGGTAACGCTCGCACTTCACTTGATAACGCTCGCATTTCACTTGGTAACGCTCGCATTTCATTTGGTAACGCTCGCATTTCATTTGGTAACGCTCGCATTTCACTTGGTAACGCTCGCATTTCATTTGGTAACGCTCGCATTTCATTTGGTAACGCTCGCATTTCATTTGGTAACGCTCGCATTTCATTTGGTAACACTCGCATTTCACTTGGTAACGCTCGCATTTAACTTGGTAACGCTCGCACTTCACTTGGTAACGCTCGCATTTCACTTGGTAACGCTCGCATTTCATTTGGTAACGCTCGTATTTCATTTGGTAACGCTCGCATTTCATTTGGTAACGCTCGCATTTCACTTGGTAACGCTCGCATTTAACTTGGTAACGCTATCATTTCATTTGGTAACGCTCGCACTTCACTTGGTAACGCTCGCATTTCACTTGGTAACGCTCGCATTTCATTTGGTAACGCTCGCATTTCATTTGGTAACGCTCGCATTTCATTTGGTAACGCTCGCATTTCACTTGGTAACACTCGCATTTCATTTGGTAACGCTCGCATTTCACTTGGTAACGCTCGCATTTAACTTGGTAACGCTCGCATTTCATTTGGTAACGCTCGCACTTCACTTGATAACGCTCGCATTTCAATTGGTAACGCTCGCATTTCATTTGGTAACGCTCGCACTTCACTTGGTAACGCTCGCATTTCACTTGGTAACGCTCGCATTTCATTTGGTAACGCTCACATTTCATTTGGTAACGCTCGCATTTCATTTGGTAACGCTCGCATTTCATTTGGTAACGCTCGCATTTCTTTTGGTAACGCTCGCTTTTCACTTGGTAACGCTCGCATTTCATTTGGTAACGCTCGCATTTCACTTGGTAACGCTCGCATTTCATTTGGTAACGCTCGCATTTCATTTGGTAACGCTCGCATTTCATTTGGTAACGCTCGCTTTTCACTTGGTAACGCTCGCATTTAACTTGGTAACGCTCGCATTTCCCTTGGTAACGATCGCATTTCATTTGGTAACGCTCGCATTTCACTTGGTAACGCTCGCATTTCATTTGGTAACGCTCACATTTCATTTGGTAACGCTCGCATTTCATTTGGTAACGCTCGCATTTCATTTGGTAACGCTCGCATTTCATTTGGTAACGCTCGCATTTCATTTGGTAACGCTCGCATTTCATTTGGTAACGCTCGCATTTCATTTGGTAACGCTCGCATTTCATTTGGTAACGCTCGCATTTCACTTGGTAACGCTCGCATTTCACTTGGTAACGCTCGAATTTAACTTGGTAACGCTCGCATTTCATTTGGTAACGCTCGCATTTCATTTGGTAACGCTCGCATTTCACTTGGTAACGCTCGCATTTAACTTGGTAACGCTCGCATTTCATTTGGTAACGCTCGCATTTCACTTGGTAACGCTCGCATTTCATTTGGTAACGCTCGCATTTCATTTGGTAACGCTCGCATTTCATTTGGTAACGCTCGCTTTTCACTTGGTAACGCTCGCATTTCATTTGGTAACGCTCGCATTTCCCTTGGTAACGATCGCATTTCATTTGGTAACGCTCGCATTTCACTTGGTAACGCTCGCATTTCATTTGGTAACGCTCGCATTTCATTTGGTAACGCTCGCATTTCATTTGGTAACGCTCGCATTTCACTTGGTAACGCTCGCATTTCATTTGGTAACGCTCGCATTTCACTTGGTAACGCTCGCATTTAACTTGGTAACGCTCGCATTTCATTTGGTAACGCTCGCACTTCACTTGGTAACGCTCGCATTTCACTTGGTAACGCTCGCATTTCATTTGGTAACGCTCACATTTCATTTGGTAACGCTCGCATTTCATTTGGTAACGCTCGCATTTCATTTGGTAACGCTCGCATTTCTTTTGGTAACGCTCGCTTTTCACTTGGTAACGCTCGCATTTCATTTGGTAACGCTCGCATTTCACTTGGTAACGCTCGCATTTCATTTGGTAACGCTCGCATTTCATTTGGTAACCTTCGCTTTTCACTTGGTAACGCTCGCATTTAACTTGGTAACGCTCGCATTTCCCTTGGTAACGATCGCATTTCATTTGGTAACGCTCGCATTTCACTTGGTAACGCTCGCATTTCATTTGGTAACGCTCACATTTTAGTTGGTAACGCTCGCATTTCATTTGGTAACGCTCGCATTTCATTTGGTAACGCTCGCATTTCATTTGGTAACGCTCGCATTTCATTTGGTAACGCTCGCATTTCATTTGGTAACGCTCGCATTTCATTTGGTAACGCTCGCATTTCATTTGGTAACGCTCGCATTTCATTTGGTAACGCTCGCATTTCACTTGGTAACGCTCGCATTTCATTTGGTAACGCTCGCATTTCATTTGGTAACGCTCGCATTTCACTTGGTAACGCTCGCATTTCATTTGGTAACGCTCGCATTTCATTTGGTAACGCTCGCAATTCATTTGGTAACGCTCGCATTTCACTTGGTAACGCTCGCATTTCATTTGGTAACGCTCGCATTTCACTTGGTAACGCTCGCATTTAACTTGGTAACGCTCGCATTTCATTTGGTAACGCTCGCACTTCACTTGATAACGCTCGCATTTCACTTGGTAACGCTCGCATTTCATTTGGTAACGGTCGCATTTCATTTGGTAACGCTCGCATTTCATTTGGTAACGCTCGCATTTCATTTGGTAACGCTCGCATTTCATTTGGTAACGCTCGCTTTTCACTTGGTAACGCTCGCATTTCATTTGGTAACGCTCGCATTTCACTTGGTAACGCTCGCATTTCATTTGGTAACGCTCGCATTTCATTTGGTAACGCTCGCATTTCATTTGGTAACCTTCGCTTTTCACTTGGTAACGCTCGCATTTAACTTGGTAACGCTCGCATTTCCCTTGGTAACGCTCGCATTTCATTTGGTAACGCTCGCATTTCACTTGGTAACGCTCGCATTTCATTTGGTAACGCTCACATTTTATTTGGTAACGCTCGCATTTCATTTGGTAACGCTCGCATTTCATTTGGTAACGCTCGCATTTCATTTGGTAACGCTCGCATTTCACTTGGTAACGCACGCAATTCATTTGGTAACGCTCGCATTTCATTTGGTAACGCTCGCATTTCATTTGGTAACGCTCGCTTTTCACTTGGTAACGCTCGCATTTAACTTGGTAACGCTCGCATTTCATTTGGTAACGCTCGCATTTCATTTGGTAACGCTCGCATTTCATTTGGTAACGCTCGCATTTCACTTGGTAACGCTCGCATTTAACTTGGTAACGCTCGCATTTTATTTGGTAACGCTCGCACTTCACTTGGTAACGCTCGCATTTCACTTGGTAACGCTCGCATTTCATTTGGTAACGCTCGCTTTTCACTTGGTAACGCTCGCATTTCATATGGTAACGCTCGCATTTCCCTTGGTAACGATCGCATTTCATTTGGTAACGCTCGCATTTCACTTGGTAACGCTCGCATTTCATTTGGTAACGCTCGCATTTCATTTGGTAACGCTCGCATTTCATTTGGTAACGCTCGCATTTCACTTGGTAACGCTCGCATTTCATTTGGTAACGCTCGCATTTCACTTGGTAACGCTCGCATTTAACTTGGTAACGCTCGCATTTCATTTGGTAACGCTCGCACTTCACTTGATAACGCTCGCATTTCACTTGGTAACGCTCGCATTTCATTTGGTAACGCTCGCATTTCATTTGGTAACGCTCGCATTTCACTTGGTAACGCTCGCATTTCATTTGGTAACGCTCGCATTTCATTTGGTAACGCTCGCATTTCATTTGGTAACGCTCGCATTTCACTTGGTAACGCTCGCATTTAACTTGGTAACGCTCGCATTTCATTTGGTAACGCTCGCACTTCACTTGATAACGCTCGCATTTCACTTGGTAACGCTCGCATTTCATTTGGTAACGCTCGCATTTCATTTGGTAACGCTCGCATTTCATTTGGTAACGCTCGCATTTCATTTGGTAACGCTCGCATTTCATTTGGTAACGCTCGCATTTCATTTGGTAACGCTCGCATTTCATTTGGTAACGCTCGCATTTCACTTGGTAACGCTCGCATTTCACTTGGTAACGCTCGCATTTAACTTGGTAACGCTCGCATTTCATTTGGTAACGCTCGCATTTCATTTGGTAACGCTCGCACTTCACTTGATAACGCTCGCATTTCACTTGGTAACGCTCGCATTTAACTTGGTAACGCTCGCATTTTATTTGGTAACGCTCGCACTTCACTTGGTAACGCTCGCATTTCACTTGGTAACGCTCGCATTTCATTTGGTAACGCTCGCATTTCAGTTGGTAACGCTCGCATTTCATTTGGTAACGCTCGCATTTCATTTGGTAACGCTCGCATTTCATTTGGTAACGCTCGCTTTTCACTTGGTAACGCTCGCATTTCATATGGTAACGCTCGCATTTCCCTTGGTAACGATCGCATTTCATTTGGTAACGCTCGCATTTCACTTGGTAACGCTCGCATTTCATTTGGTAACGCTCGCATTTCATTTGGTAACGCTCGCATTTCATTTGGTAACGCTCGCATTTCACTTGGTAACGCTCGCATTTCATTTGGTAACGCTCGCATTTCACTTGGTAACGCTCGCATTTAACTTGGTAACGCTCGCATTTCATTTGGTAACGCTCGCACTTCACTTGATAACGCTCACATTTCACTTGGTAACGCTCGCATTTCATTTGGTAACGCTCGCATTTCATTTGGTAACGCTCGCATTTCACTTGGTAACGCTCGCATTTCATTTGGTAACGCTCGCATTTCATTTGATAACGCTCGCATTTCATTTGGTAACGCTCGCATTTCACTTGGTAACGCTCGCATTTCACTTGGTAACGCTCGCATTTTATTTGGTAACGCTCGCACTTCACTTGGTAACGCTCGCATTTCACTTGGTAACGCTCGCATTTCATTTGGTAACGCTCGTATTTCATTTGGTAACGCTCGCATTTCATTTGGTAACGCTCGCATTTCACTTGGTAACGCTCGCATTTAACTTGGTAACGCTATCATTTCATTTGGTAACGCTCGCACTTCACTTGGTAACGCTCGCATTTCACTTGGTAACGCTCGCATTTCATTTGGTAACGCTCACATTTCATTTGGTAACGCTCGCATTTCATTTGGTAACGCTCGCATTTCATTTGGTAACGCTCGCATTTCATTTGGTAACGCTCGCTTTTCACTTGGTAACGCTCGCATTTCATTTGGTAACGCTCGCATTTCACTTGGTAACGCTCGCATTTCATTTGGTAACGCTCGCATTTCATTTGGTAACGCTCGCATTTCATTTGGTAACGCTCGCATTTCACTTGGTAACGCTCGCATTTAACTTGGTAACGCTCGCATTTCCCTTGGTAACGATCGCATTTCATTTGGTAACGCTCGCATTTCACTTGGTAACGCTCGCATTTCACTTGGTAACGCTCACATTTCATTTGGTAACGCTCGCATTTCATTTGGTAACGCTCGCATTTCATTTGGTAACGCTCGCATTTCATTTGGTAACGCTCGCATTTCACTTGGTAACGCTCGCATTTCATTTGGTAACGCTCGCATTTCATTTGGTAACGCTCGCATTTCATTTGGTAACACTCGCATTTCACTTGGTAACGCTCGCATTTAACTTGGTAACGCTCGCATTTTATTTGGTAACGCTCGCACTTCACTTGGTACCGCTCGCATTTCACTTGGTAACGCTCGCATTTAACTTGGTAACGCTCGCATTTCCCTTGGTAACGATCGCATTTCATTTGGTAACGCTCGCATTTCACTTGGTAACGCTCGCATTTCATTTGGTAACGCTCGCATTTCATTTGGTAACGCTCGCATTTAACTTGGTAACGCTCGCATTTCATTTGGTAACGCTCGCACTTCACTTGGTAACGCTCGCATTTCACTTGGTAACGCTCGCATTTCATTTGGTAACGCTCGCATTTCATTTGGTAACGCTCGCATTTCATTTGGTAACGCTCGCATTTCACTTGGTAACGCTCGCATTTCACTTGGTAACGCTCGCATTTCATTTGGTAACGCTCGCATTTCATGTGGTAACGCTCGCATTTCACTTGTTAACGCTCGCATTTCATTTGGTAACGCTCGCATTTCATTTGGTAACGCTCGCATTTCATTTGGTAACGCTCGCATTTCACTTGGTAACGCTCGCATTTCACTTGGTAACGCTCGCATTTCATTTGGTAACGCTTGCATTTCATTTTGTAACGCTCGAATTTCACTTGGTAACGCTCGCATTTAACTTGGTAACGCTCACATTTTATTTGGTAACGCTCGCACTTCACTTGGTGACGCTCGCATTTCACTTGGTAACGCTCGCATTTCATTTGGTAACGCTCGCATTTCATTTGGCAACGCTCGCATATCATTTGGTAACGCTCGCATTTCATTTGGTAACGCTCGCATTTCATTTGGTAACGCTCGCTTTTCACTTGGTAACGCTCGCATTTCATTTGGTAACGCTCGCATTTCCCTTGGTAACGATCGCATTTCATTTGGTAACGCTCGCATTTCACTTGGTAACGCTCGCATTTAACTTGGTAACGCTCGCATTTTATTTGGTAACGCTCGCACTTCACTTGGTAACGCTCGCATTTCATTTGGTAACGCTCGCATTTCATTTGGTAACGCTCGCATTTCATTTGGTAACGCTCGCATTTCATTTGGTAACGCTCGCTTTTCACTTGGTAACGCTCGCATTTCATTTGGTAACGCTCGCATTTCCCTTGGTAACGCTCGCATTTCATTTGGTAACGCTCGCATTTCACTTGGTAACGCTCGCATTTCATTTGGTAACGCTCGCATTTCATTTGGTAACGCTCGCATTTCACTTGGTAACGCTCGCATTTCATTTGGTAACGCTCGCATTTCATTTGGTAACGCTCGCATTTCATTTGGTAACGCTCGCTTTTCACTTGGTAACGCTCGCATTTCATTTGGTAACGCTCGCATTTCCCTTGGTAACGATCGCATTTCATTTGGTAACGCTCGCATTTCACTTGGTAACGCTCGCATTTCATTTGGTAACGCTCGCATTTCATTTGGTAACGCTCGCATTTCATTTGGTAACGCTCGCATTTCACTTGGTAACGCTCGCATTTCATTTGGTAACGCTCGCATTTCACTTGGTAACGCTCGCATTTAACTTGGTAACGCTCGCATTTCATTTGGTAACGCTCGCACTTCACTTGGTAACGCTCGCATTTCACTTGGTAACGCTCGCATTTCATTTGGTAACGCTCACATTTCATTTGGTAACGCTCGCATTTCATTTGGTAACGCTCGCATTTCATTTGGTAACGCTCGCATTTCATTTGGTAACGCTCGCATTTCACTTGGTAACGCTCGCATTTCATTTGGTAACGCTCGCATTTCATTTGGTAACGCTCGCATTTCATTTGGTAACGCTCGCATTTCACTTGGTAACGCTCGCATTTCACTTGGTAACGCTCGCATTTCATTTGGTAACGCTCGCATTTCATTTGGTAACGCTCGCATTTCATTTGGTAACGCTCGCATTTCATTTGGTAACGCTCGCATTTCATTTGGTAACGCTCGCTTTTCACTTGGTAACGCTCGCATTTCATTTGGTAACGCTCGCATTTCCCTTGGTAACGATCGCATTTCATTTGGTAACGCTCGCATTTCATTTGGTAACGCTCGCATTTCACTTGGTAACGCTCGCATTTCACTTGGTAACGCTCGCATTTCATTTGGTAACGCTCGCATTTCATTTGGTAACGCTCGCATTTCATTTGGTAACGCTCGCATTTCATTTGGTAACGCTCGCATTTCATTTGGTAACGCTCGCTTTTCACTTGGTAACGCTCGCATTTAACTTGGTAACGCTCGCATTTCATTTGGTAACGCTCGCATTTCATTTGGTAACGCTCGCATTTCATTTGGTAACGCTCGCATTTCACTTGGTAACGCTCGCATTTAACTTGGTAACGCTCGCATTTTATTTGGTAACGCTCGCACTTCACTTGGTAACGCTCGCATTTCACTTGGTAACGCTCGCATTTCATTTGGTAACGCTCGCTTTTCACTTGGTAACGCTCGCATTTCATATGGTAACGCTCGCATTTCCCTTGGTAACGATCGCATTTCATTTGGTAACGCTCGCATTTCACTTGGTAACGCTCGCATTTCATTTGGTAACGCTCGCATTTCATTTGGTAACGCTCGCATTTCATTTGGTAACGCTCGCATTTCACTTGGTAACGCTCGCATTTCATTTGGTAACGCTCGCATTTCACTTGGTAACGCTCGCATTTAACTTGGTAACGCTCGCATTTCATTTGGTAACGCTCGCACTTCACTTGATAACGCTCGCATTTCACTTGGTAACGCTCGCATTTCATTTGGTAACGCTCGCATTTCATTTGGTAACGCTCGCATTTCACTTGGTAACGCTCGCATTTCATTTGGTAACGCTCGCATTTCATTTGGTAACGCTCGCATTTCATTTGGTAACGCTCGCATTTCACTTGGTAACGCTCGCATTTAACTTGGTAACGCTCGCATTTCATTTGGTAACGCTCGCACTTCACTTGATAACGCTCGCATTTCACTTGGTAACGCTCGCATTTCATTTGGTAACGCTCGCATTTCATTTGGTAACGCTCGCATTTCATTTGGTAACGCTCGCATTTCATTTGGTAACGCTCGCATTTCATTTGGTAACGCTCGCATTTCATTTGGTAACGCTCGCATTTCATTTGGTAACGCTCGCATTTCACTTGGTAACGCTCGCATTTCACTTGGTAACGCTCGCATTTAACTTGGTAACGCTCGCATTTCATTTGGTAACGCTCGCATTTCATTTGGTAACGCTCGCACTTCACTTGATAACGCTCGCATTTCACTTGGTAACGCTCGCATTTAACTTGGTAACGCTCGCATTTTATTTGGTAACGCTCGCACTTCACTTGGTAACGCTCGCATTTCACTTGGTAACGCTCGCATTTCATTTGGTAACGCTCGCATTTCAGTTGGTAACGCTCGCATTTCATTTGGTAACGCTCGCATTTCATTTGGTAACGCTCGCATTTCATTTGGTAACGCTCGCTTTTCACTTGGTAACGCTCGCATTTCATATGGTAACGCTCGCATTTCCCTTGGTAACGATCGCATTTCATTTGGTAACGCTCGCATTTCACTTGGTAACGCTCGCATTTCATTTGGTAACGCTCGCATTTCATTTGGTAACGCTCGCATTTCATTTGGTAACGCTCGCATTTCACTTGGTAACGCTCGCATTTCATTTGGTAACGCTCGCATTTCACTTGGTAACGCTCGCATTTAACTTGGTAACGCTCGCATTTCATTTGGTAACGCTCGCACTTCACTTGATAACGCTCACATTTCACTTGGTAACGCTCGCATTTCATTTGGTAACGCTCGCATTTCATTTGGTAACGCTCGCATTTCACTTGGTAACGCTCGCATTTCATTTGGTAACGCTCGCATTTCATTTGATAACGCTCGCATTTCATTTGGTAACGCTCGCATTTCACTTGGTAACGCTCGCATTTAACTTGGTAACGCTCGCATTTTATTTGGTAACGCTCGCACTTCACTTGGTAACGCTCGCATTTCACTTGGTAACGCTCGCATTTCATTTGGTAACGCTCGTATTTCATTTGGTAACGCTCGCATTTCATTTGGTAACGCTCGCATTTCACTTGGTAACGCTCGCATTTAACTTGGTAACGCTATCATTTCATTTGGTAACGCTCGCACTTCACTTGGTAACGCTCGCATTTCACTTGGTAACGCTCGCATTTCATTTGGTAACGCTCGCATTTCACTTGGTAACGCTCGCATTTCATTTGGTAACGCTCGCATTTCATTTGGTAACGCTCGCATTTCATTTGGTAACGCTCGCTTTTCACTTGGTAACGCTCGCATTTCATTTGGTAACGCTCGCATTTCACTTGGTAACGCTCGCATTTCATTTGGTAACGCTCGCATTTCATTTGGTAACGCTCGCATTTCATTTGGTAACGCTCGCTTTTCACTTGGTAACGCTCGCATTTAACTTGGTAACGCTCGCATTTCCCTTGGTAACGATCGCATTTCATTTGGTAACGCTCGCATTTCATTTGGTAACGCTCGCATTTCATTTGGTAACGCTCACATTTCATTTGGTAACGCTCGCATTTCATTTGGTAACGCTCGCATTTCATTTGGTAACGCTCGCATTTCATTTGGTAACGCTCGCATTTCACTTGGTAACGCTCGCATTTCATTTGGTAACGCTCGCATTTCATTTGGTAACGCTCGCATTTCATTTGGTAACGCTCGCATTTCACTTGGTAACGCTCGCATTTAACTTGGTAACGCTCGCATTTTATTTGGTAACGCTCGCACTTCACTTGGTACCGCTCGCATTTCACTTGGTAACGCTCGCATTTAACTTGGTAACGCTCGCATTTCCCTTGGTAACGCTCGCATTTCATTTGGTAACGCTCGCATTTCACTTGGTAACGCTCGCATTTCATTTGGTAACGCTCGCATTTCATTTGGTAACGCTCGCATTTAACTTGGTAACGCTCGCATTTTATTTGGTAACGCTCGCACTTCACTTGGTAACGCTCGCATTTCACTTGGTAACGCTCGCATTTCATTTGGTAACGCTCGCATTTCATTTGGTAACGCTCGCATTTCATTTGGTAACGCTCGCATTTCACTTGGTAACGCTCGCATTTCACTTGGTAATGCTCGCATTTCATTTGGTAACGCTCGCATTTCATGTGGTAACGCTCGCATTTCACTTGTTAACGCTCGCATTTCATTTGGTAACGCTCGCATTTCATTTGGTAACGCTCGCATTTCATTTGGTAACGCTCGCATTTCACTTGGTAACGCTCGCATTTCACTTGGTAACGCTCGCATTTCATTTGGTAACGCTTGCATTTCATTTTGTAACGCTCGAATTTCACTTGGTAACGCTCGCATTTAACTTGGTAACGCTCACATTTTATTTGGTAACGCTCGCACTTCACTTGGTAACGCTCGCATTTCACTTGGTAACGCTCGCATTTCATTTGGTAACGCTCGCATTTCATTTGGCAACGCTCGCATATCATTTGGTAACGCTCGCATTTCATTTGGTAACGCTCGCATTTCATTTGGTAACGCTCGCTTTTCACTTGGTAACGCTCGCATTTCATTTGGTAACGCTCGCATTTCCCTTGGTCACGGTCGCATTTCATTTGGTAACGCTCGCATTTCACTTGGTAACGCTCGCATTTAACTTGGTAACGCTCGCATTTTATTTGGTAACGCTCGCACTTCACTTGGTAACGCTCGCATTTCATTTGGTAACGCTCGCATTTCATTTGGTAACGCTCGCATTTCATTTGGTAACGCTCGCATTTCATTTGGTAACGCTCGCTTTTCACTTGGTAACGCTCGCATTTCATTTGGTAACGCTCGCATTTCCCTTGGTAACGATCGCATTTCATTTGGTAACGCTCGCATTTCACTTGGTAACGCTCGCATTTCATTTGGTAACGCTCGCATTTCATTTGGTAACGCTCGCATTTCACTTGGTAACGCTCGCATTTCATTTGGTAAC
Organism: Polyommatus icarus; assembly: GCA_937595015.1. Lineage (NCBI taxonomy): Eukaryota > Metazoa > Arthropoda > Insecta > Lepidoptera > Lycaenidae > Polyommatus > Polyommatus icarus. The sequence goes on along the minus strand of OW569328.1, from coordinate 15,356,048 downwards.
GCTCGCATTTCATTTGGTAACGCTCGCATTTCATTTGGTAACGCTCGCTTTTCACTTGGTAACGCTCGCATTTCATTTGGTAACGCTCGCATTTCCCTTGGTAACGATCGCATTTCATTTGGTAACGCTCGCATTTCACTTGGTAACGCTCGCATTTCATTTGGTAACGCTCGCATTTCATTTGGTAACGCTCGCATTTCATTTGGTAACGCTCGCATTTCACTTGGTAACGCTCGCATTTCATTTGGTAACGCTCGCATTTCACTTGGTAACGCTCGCATTTAACTTGGTAACGCTCGCATTTCATTTGGTAACGCTCGCACTTCACTTGGTAACGCTCGCATTTCACTTGGTAACGCTCGCATTTCATTTGGTAACGCTCACATTTCATTTGGTAACGCTCGCATTTCATTTGGTAACGCTCGCATTTCATTTGGTAACGCTCGCATTTCATTTGGTAACGCTCGCATTTCACTTGGTAACGCTCGCATTTCATTTGGTAACGCTCGCATTTCATTTGGTAACGCTCGCATTTCATTTGGTAACGCTCGCATTTCATTTGGTAACGCTCGCATTTCATTTGGTAACGCTCGCTTTTCACTTGGTAACGCTCGCATTTCATTTGGTAACGCTCGCATTTCACTTGGTAACGCACGCATTTCATTTGGTAACGCTCGCATTTCATTTGGTAACGCTCGCATTTCATTTGGTAACGCTCGCTTTTCACTTGGTAACGCTCGCATTTAACTTGGTAACGCTCGCATTTCCCTTGGTAACGATCGCATTTCATTTGGTAACGCTCGCATTTCACTTGGTAACGCTCGCATTTCATTTGGTAACGCTCACATTTCATTTGGTAACGCTCGCATTTCATTTGGTAACGCTCGCATTTCATTTGGTAACGCTCGCATTTCATTTGGTAACGCTCGCATTTCACTTGGTAACGCTCGCATTTCATTTGGTAACGCTCGCATTTCATTTGGTAACGCTCGCATTTCATTTGGTAACACTCGCATTTCACTTGGTAACGCTCGCATTTAACTTGGTAACGCTCGCATTTTATTTGGTAACGTTCGCACTTCACTTGGTACCGCTCGCATTTCACTTGGTAACGCTCGCATTTAACTTGGTAACGCTCGCATTTCCCTTGGTAACGATCGCATTTCATTTGGTAACGCTCGCATTTCACTTGGTAACGCTCGCATTTCATTTGGTAACGCTCGCATTTCATTTGGTAACGCTCGCATTTAACTTGGTAACGCTCGCATTTTATTTGGTAACGCTCGCACTTCACTTGGTAACGCTCGCATTTCACTTGGTAACGCTCGCATTTCATTTGGTAACGCTCGCATTTCATTTGGTAACGCTCGCATTTCATTTGGTAACGCTCGCATTTCACTTGGTAACGCTCGCATTTCACTTGGTAATGCTCGCATTTCATTTGGTAACGCTCGCATTTCATGTGGTAACGCTCGCATTTCACTTGTTAACGCTCGCATTTCATTTGGTAACGCTCGCATTTCATTTGGTAACGCTCGCATTTCATTTGGTAACGCTCGCATTTCACTTGGTAACGCTCGCATTTCACTTGGTAACGCTCGCATTTCATTTGGTAACGCTCGCATTTCATTTTGTAACGCTCGAATTTCACTTGGTAACGCTCGCATTTAACTTGGTAACGCTCACATTTTATTTGGTAACGCTCGCACTTCACTTGGTAACGCTCGCATTTCACTTGGTAACGCTCGCATTTCATTTGGTAACGCTCGCATTTCATTTGGCAACGCTCGCATATCATTTGGTAACGCTCGCATTTCATTTGGTAACGCTCGCATTTCATTTGGTAACGCTCGCATTTCACTTGGTAACGCTCGCATTTCATTTGGTAACGCTCGCATTTCCCTTGGTAACGATCGCATTTCATTTGGTAACGCTCGCATTTCACTTGGTAACGCTCGCATTTAACTTGGTAACGCTCGCATTTTATTTGGTAACGCTCGCACTTCACTTGGTAACGCTCGCATTTCATTTGGTAACGCTCGCATTTCATTTGGTAACGCTCGCATTTCATTTGGTAACGCTCGCATTTCATTTGGTAACGCTCGCTTTTCACTTGGTAACGCTCGCATTTCATTTGGTAACGCTCGCATTTCCCTTGGTAACGATCGCATTTCATTTGGTAACGCTCGCATTTCACTTGGTAACGCTCGCATTTCATTTGGTAACGCTCGCATTTCATTTGGTAACGCTCGCATTTCACTTGGTAACGCTCGCATTTCATTTGGTAACGCTCGCATTTCATTTGGTAACGCTCGCATTTCATTTGGTAACGCTCGCTTTTCACTTGGTAACGCTCGCATTTCATTTGGTAACGCTCGCATTTCCCTTGGTAACGATCGCATTTCATTTGGTAACGCTCGCATTTCACTTGGTAACGCTCGCATTTCATTTGGTAACGCTCGCATTTCATTTGGTAACGCTCGCATTTCATTTGGTAACGCTCGCATTTCACTTGGTAACGCTCGCATTTCATTTGGTAACGCTCGCATTTCACTTGGTAACGCTCGCATTTAACTTGGTAACGCTCGCATTTCATTTGGTAACGCTCGCACTTCACTTGGTAACGCTCGCATTTCACTTGGTAACGCTCGCATTTCATTTGGTAACGCTCACATTTCATTTGGTAACGCTCGCATTTCATTTGGTAACGCTCGCATTTCATTTGGTAACGCTCGCATTTCATTTGGTAACGCTCGCATTTCACTTGGTAACGCTCGCATTTCATTTGGTAACGCTCGCATTTCATTTGGTAACGCTCGCATTTCATTTGGTAACGCTCGCATTTCACTTGGTAACGCTCGCATTTCACTTGGTAACGCTCGCATTTCATTTGGTAACGCTCGCATTTCATTTGGTAACGCTCGCATTTCATTTGGTAACGCTCGCATTTCATTTGGTAACGCTCGCATTTCATTTGGTAACGCTCGCTTTTCACTTGGTAACGCTCGCATTTCATTTGGTAACGCTCGCATTTCCCTTGGTAACGATCGCATTTCATTTGGTAACGCTCGCATTTCACTTGGTAACGCTCGCATTTCATTTGGTAACGCTCGCATTTCATTTGGTAACGCTCGCACTTCTCTTGATAACGCTCGCATTTCACTTGGTAACGCTCGCATTTCATTTGGTAACGCTCGCATTTCATTTGGTAACGCTCGCATTTCATTTGGTAACGCTCGCATTTCATTTGGTAACGCTCGCATTTCTTTTGGTAACGCTCGCTTTTCACTTGGTAACGCTCGCATTTCATTTGGTAACGCTCGCATTTCATTTGGTAACGCTCGCATTTCACTTGGTAACGCTCGCATTTAACTTGGTATCGCTCGCATTTTATTTGGTAACGCTCGCACTTCACTAGGTAACGCTCGCATTTCACTTGGAAACGCTCGCATTTCATTTGGTAACGCTCGCATTTCATTTGGTAACGCTCGCATTTCATTTGGTAACGCTCGCATTTCACTTGGTAACGCTCGCATTTCACTTGGTAATGCTCGCATTTCATTTGGTAACGCTCGCATTTCATGTGGTAACGCTCGCATTTCACTTGGTAACGCTCGCATTTCATTTGGTAACGCTCGCATTTCATTTGGTAACGCTCGCATTTCATTTGGTAACGCTCGCATTTCACTTGGTAACGCTCGCATTTCACTTGGTAACGCTCGCATTTCATTTGGTAACGCTTGCATTTCATTTGGTAACGCTCGCATTTCACTTGGTAACGCTCGCATTTAACTTGGTAACGCTCGCATTTTATTTGGTAACGCTCGCACTTCACTTGGTAACGCTCGCATTTCACTTGGTAACGCTCGCATTTCATTTGGTAACGCTCGCATTTCATTTGGTAACGCTCGCATTTCATTTGGTAACGCTCGCATTTCATTTGGTAACGCTCGCTTTTTACTTGGTAACGCTCGCATTTCATTTGGTAACGCTCGCATTTCCCTTGGTAACGATCGCATTTCATTTGGTAACGCTCGCATTTCACTTGGTAACGCTCGCATTTCACTTGGTAACGCTCGCATTTCATTTGGTAACGCTAGCATTTTATTTGGTAATGCTCGCACTTCACTTGGTAACGCTCGCATTTCACTTGGTAACGCTCGCATTTCATTTGGTAACGCTCGCATTTCATTTGGTAACGCTCGCATTTCATTTGGTAACGCTCGCATTTCACTTGGTAACGCTCGCATTTCACTTGGTAACGCTCGCATTTCATTTGGTAACGCTCGCATTTCATGTGGTAACGCTCGCATTTCACTTGGTAACGCTCGCATTTCATTTGGTAACGCTCGCATTTCATTTGGTAACGCTCGCATTTCATTTGGTAACGCTCATATTTCACTTGGTAACGCTCGCATTTCACTTGGTAACGCTCGCATTTCATTTGGTAACGCTCGCATTTCACTTGGTAACGCTCGCATTTCATTTGGTAACGCTTGCATTTCACTTGGTAACGCTCGCATTTCACTTGGTAACGCTCGCATTTCATTTGGTAACGCTCGCATTTCATTTGGTAACGCTCGCATTTCATTTGGTAACGCTCGCATTTCATTTGGTAACGCTCGCATTTCATTTGGTAACGCTCGCTTTTCACTTGGTAACGCTCGCATTTCATTTGGTAACGCTCACATTTCCCTTGGTAACGATCGCATTTCATTTGGTAACGCTCGCATTTCACTTGGTAACGCTCGCATTTCATTTGGTAACGCTCGCATTTCATTTGGTAACGTTCGCATTTCATTTGGTAACGCTCGCATTTCACTTGGTAACGCTCGCATTTCATTTGGTAACGCTCGCATTTCACTTGGTAACGCTCGCATTTAACTTGGTAACGCTCGCATTTCATTTGGTAACGCTCGCACTTCACTTGATAACGCTCGCATTTCACTTGGTAACGCTCGCATTTCATTTGGTAACGCTCGCATTTCATTTGGTAACGCTCGCATTTCATTTGGTAACGCTCGCATTTCATTTGGTAACGCTCGCATTTCTTTTGGTAACGCTCGCTTTTCACTTGGTAACGCTCGCATTTCATTTGGTAACGCTCGCATTTCATTTGGTAACGCTCGCATTTCACTTGGTAACGCTCGCATTTAACTTGGTATCGCTCGCATTTTATTTGGTAACGCTCGCACTTCACTAGGTAACGCTCGCATTTCACTTGGTAACGCTCGCATTTCATTTGGTAACGCTCGCATTTCATTTGGTAACGCTCGCATTTCATTTGGTAACGCTCGCATTTCATTTGGTAACGCTCGCATTTCATTTGGTAACGCTCGCATTTCATTTGGTAACGCTCGCATTTCATTTGGTAACGCTCGCATTTCATTTGGTAACGCTCGCATTTCACTTGGTAACGCTCGCATTTCACTTGGTAACGCTCGCATTTCACTTGGTAACGCTCGCATTTAACTTGGTAACGCTAGCATTTGATTTGGTTACGCTCGCATTTCATTTGGTAACGCTCGCATTTCACTTGGTAACGCTCGCATTTAACTTGGTAACGCTCGCATTTTATTTGGTAATGCTCGCACTTCACTTGGTAACGCTCGCATTTCACTTGGTAACGCTCGCATTTCATTTGGTAACGCTCGCATTTCATTTGGTAACGCTCGCATTTCATTTGGTAACGCTCGCATTTCACTTGGTAACGCTCGCATTTCACTTGGTAATGCTCGCATTTCATTTGGTAACGCTCGCATTTCATGTGGTAACGCTCGCATTTCACTTGGTAACGCTCGCATTTCATTTGGTAACGCTCGCATTTCATTTGGTAACGCTCGCATTTCATTTGGTAACGCTCATATTTCACTTGGTAACGCTCGCATTTCACTTGGTAACGCTCGCATTTCATTTGGTAACGCTCGCATTTCACTTGGTAACGCTCGCATTTCATTTGGTAACGCTTGCATTTCACTTGGTAACGCTCGCATTTCACTTGGTAACGCTCGCATTTCATTTGGTAACGCTCGCATTTCATTTGGTAACGCTCGCATTTCATTTGGTAACGCTCGCATTTCACTTGGTAACGCTCGCATTTAACTTGGTAACGCTCGCATTTCATTTGGTAACGCTCGCACTTCACTTGATAACGCTCGCATTTCACTTGGTAACGCTCGCATTTCATTTGGTAACGCTCGCATTTCATTTGGTAACGCTCGCATTTCATTTGGTAACGCTCGCATTTCATTTGGTAACGCTCGCATTTCTTTTGGTAACGCTCGCTTTTCACTTGGTAACGCTCGCATTTCATTTGGTAACGCTCGCATTTCATTTGGTAACGCTCGCATTTCACTTGGTAACGCTCGCATTTAACTTGGTATCGCTCGCATTTTATTTGGTAACGCTCGCACTTCACTAGGTAACGCTCGCATTTCACTTGGTAACGCTCGCATTTCATTTGGTAACGCTCGCATTTCATTTGGTAACGCTCGCATTTCATTTGGTAACGCTCGCATTTCATTTGGTAACGCTCGCATTTCATTTGGTAACGCTCGCATTTCATTTGGTAACGCTCGCATTTCATTTGGTAACGCTCGCATTTCATTTGGTAACGCTCGCATTTCACTTGGTAACGCTCGCATTTCACTTGGTAACGCTCGCATTTCACTTGGTAACGCTCGCATTTAACTTGGTAACGCTAGCATTTGATTTGGTTACGCTCGCATTTCATTTGGTAACGCTCGCATTTCACTTGGTAACGCTCGCATTTCACTTGGTAACGCTCGCATTTTATTTGGTAATGCTCGCACTTCACTTGGTAACGCTCGCATTTCACTTGGTAACGCTCGCATTTCATTTGGTAACGCTCGCATTTCATTTGGTAACGCTCGCATTTCATTTGGTAACGCTCGCATTTCACTTGGTAACGCTCGCATTTCACTTGGTAATGCTCGCATTTCATTTGGTAACGCTCGCATTTCATGTGGTAACGCTCGCATTTCACTTGGTAACGCTCGCATTTCATTTGGTAACGCTCGCATTTCATTTGGTAACGCTCGCATTTCATTTGGTAACGCTCGCATTTCACTTGGTAACGCTCGCATTTCACTTGGTAACGCTCGCATTTCATTTGGTAACGCTCGCATTTCACTTGGTAACGCTCGCATTTCATTTGGTAACGCTCGCATTTCACTTGGTAACGCTCGCATTTCACTTGGTAACGCTCGCATTTCATTTGGTAACGCTCGCATTTCATTTGGTAACGCTCGCATTTCATTTGGTAACGCTCGCATTTCATTTGGTAACGCTCGCATTTCATTTGGTAACGCTCGCTTTTCACTTGGTAACGCTCGCATTTCATTTGGTAACGCTCGCATTTCCCTTGGTAACGATCGCATTTCATTTGGTAACGCTCGCATTTCACTTGGTAACGCTCGCATTTCATTTGGTAACGCTCGCATTTCATTTGGTAACGTTCGCATTTCATTTGGTAACGCTCGCATTTCACTTGGTAACGCTCGCATTTCATTTGGTAACGCTCGCATTTCACTTGGTAACGCTCGCATTTAACTTGGTAACGCTCGCATTTCATTTGGTAACGCTCGCACTTCACTTGATAACGCTCGCATTTCACTTGGTAACGCTCGCATTTCATTTGGTAACGCTCGCATTTCATTTGGTAACGCTCGCATTTCATTTGGTAACGCTCGCATTTCATTTGGTAACGCTCGCATTTCTTTTGGTAACGCTCGCTTTTCACTTGGTAACGCTCGCATTTCATTTGGTAACGCTCGCATTTCATTTGGTAACGCTCGCATTTCACTTGGTAACGCTCGCATTTAACTTGGTATCGCTCGCATTTTATTTGGTAACGCTCGCACTTCACTAGGTAACGCTCGCATTTCACTTGGTAACGCTCGCATTTCATTTGGTAACGCTCGCATTTCATTTGGTAACGCTCGCATTTCATTTGGTAACGCTCGCATTTCACTTGGTAATGCTCGCATTTCATTTGGTAACGCTCGCATTTCATGTGGTAACGCTCGCATTTCACTTGGTAACGCTCGCATTTCATTTGGTAACGCTCGCATTTCATTTGGTAACGCTCGCATTTCATTTGGTAACGCTCGCATTTCACTTGGTAACGCTCGCATTTCACTTGGTAACGCTCGCATTTCATTTGGTAACGCTTGCATTTCATTTGGTAACGCTCGCATTTCACTTGGTAACGCTCGCATTTAACTTGGTAACGCTCGCATTTCATTTGGTAACGCTCGCATTTCATTTGGTAACGCTCGCATTTCATTTGGTAACGCTCGCATTTCATTTGGTAACGCTCGCATTTCTTTTGGTAACGCTCGCTTTTCACTTGGTAACGCTCGCATTTCATTTGGTAACGCTCGCATTTCATTTGGTAACGCTCGCATTTCACTTGGTAACGCTCGCATTTAACTTGGTATCGCTCGCATTTTATTTGGTAACGCTCGCACTTCACTAGGTAACGCTCGCATTTCACTTGGTAACGCTCGCATTTCATTTGGTAACGCTCGCATTTCATTTGGTAACGCTCGCATTTCATTTGGTAACGCTCGCATTTCACTTGGTAACGCTCGCATTTCACTTGGTAATGCTCGCATTTCATTTGGTAACGCTCGCATTTCATGTGGTAACGCTCGCATTTCACTTGGTAACGCTCGCATTTCATTTGGTAACGCTCGCATTTCATTTGGTAACGCTCGCATTTCATTTGGTAACGCTCGCATTTCACTTGGTAACGCTCGCATTTCACTTGGTAACGCTCGCATTTCATTTGGTAACGCTTGCATTTCATTTGGTAACGCTCGCATTTCACTTGGTAACGCTCGCATTTAACTTGGTAACGCTCGCATTTTATTTGGTAACGCTCGCACTTCTCTTGGTAACGCTCGCATTTCACTTGGTAACGCTCGCATTTCATTTGGTAACGCTCGCATTTCATTTGGTAACGCTCGCATTTCATTTGGTAACGCTCGCATTTCATTTGGTAACGCTCGCATTTCATTTGGTAACGCTCGCTTTTCACTTGGTAACGCTCGCATTTCATTTGGTAACGCTCGCATTTCATTTGGTAACGCTCGCATTTCATGTGGTAACGCTCGCATTTCACTTGGTAACGCTCGCATTTCATTTGGTAACGCTCGCATTTCATTTGGTAACGCTCGCATTTCATTTGGTAACGCTCATATTTCACTTGGTAACGCTCGCATTTCACTTGGTAACGCTCGCATTTCATTTGGTAACGCTCGCATTTCACTTGGTAACGCTCGCATTTCATTTGGTAACGCTTGCATTTCACTTGGTAACGCTCGCATTTCACTTGGTAACGCTCGCATTTCATTTGGTAACGCTCGCATTTCATTTGGTAACGCTCGCATTTCATTTGGTAACGCTCGCATTTCATTTGGTAACGCTCGCATTTCATTTGGTAACGCTCGCATTTCATTTGGTAACGCTCGCTTTTCACTTGGTAACGCTCGCATTTCATTTGGTAACGCTCGCATTTCCCTTGGTAACGATCGCATTTCATTTGGTAACGCTCGCATTTCACTTGGTAACGCTCGCATTTCATTTGGTAACGCTCGCATTTCATTTGGTAACGTTCGCATTTCATTTGGTAACGCTCGCATTTCACTTGGTAACGCTCGCATTTCATTTGGTAACGCTCGCATTTCACTTGGTAACGCTCGCATTTAACTTGGTAACGCTCGCATTTCATTTGGTAACGCTCGCACTTCACTTGGTAACGCTCGCATTTCACTTGGTAACGCTCGCATTTCATTTGGTAACGCTCGCATTTCATTTGGTAACGCTCGCATTTCATTTGGTAACGCTCGCATTTCATTTGGTAACGCTCGCATTTCATTTGGTAACGCTCGCTTTTCACTTGGTAACGCTCGCATTTCATTTGGTAACGCTCGCATTTCCCTTGGTAACGATCGCATTTCATTTGGTAACGCTCGCATTTCACTTGGTAACGCTCGCATTTCACTTGGTAACGCTCGCATTTCATTTGGTAACGCTCACATTTCATTTGGTAACGCTCGCATTTCATTTGGTAACGCTCGCATTTCATTTGGTAACGCTCGCATTTCATTTGGTAACGCTCGCATTTCATTTGGTAACGCTCGCATTTCATTTGGTAACGCTCGCATTTCATTTGGTAACGCTCGCATTTCACTTGGTAACGCTCGCATTTCACTTGGTAACGCTCGCATTTCACTTGGTAACGCTCGCATTTAACTTGGTAACGCTAGCATTTGATTTGGTAACGCTCGCATTTGATTTGGTAACGCTCGCATTTCACTTGGTAACGCTCGCATTTAACTTGGTAACGCTCGCATTTTATTTGGTAATGCTCGCACTTCACTTGGTAACGCTCGCATTTCACTTGGTAACGCTCGCATTTCATTTGGTAACGCTCGCATTTCATTTGGTAACGCTCGCATTTCATTTGGTAACGCTCGCATTTCACTTGGTAACGCTCGCATTTCACTTGGTAATGCTCGCATTTCATTTGGTAACGCTCGCATTTCATGTGGTAACGCTCGCATTTCACTTGGTAACGCTCGCATTTCATTTGGTAACGCTCGCATTTCATTTGGTAACGCTCGCATTTCATTTGGTAACGCTCATATTTCACTTGGTAACGCTCGCATTTCATTTGGTAACGCTCGCATTTCATTTGGTAACGCTCGCATTTCACTTGGTAACGCTCGCATTTAACTTGGTAACGCTCGCATTTTATTTGGTAACGCTCGCACTTCACTTGGTAACGCTCGCATTTCACTTGGTAACGCTCGCATTTCATTTGGTAACGCTCGCATTTCAATTGGTAACGCTCGCATTTCATTTGGTAACGCTCATATTTCACTTGGTAACGCTCGCATTTCACTTGGTAACGCTCGCATTTCATTTGGTAACGCTCGCATTTCACTTGGTAACGCTCGCATTTCATTTGGTAACGCTTGCATTTCACTTGGTAACGCTCGCATTTCACTTGGTAACGCTCGCATTTCATTTGGTAACGCTCGCATTTCATTTGGTAACGCTCGCATTTCATTTGGTAACGCTCGCATTTCATTTGGTAACGCTCGCATTTCATTTGGTAACGCTCGCATTTCATTTGGTAACGCTCGCTTTTCACTTGGTAACGCTCGCATTTCATTTGGTAACGCTCGCATTTCCCTTGGTAACGATCGCATTTCATTTGGTAACGCTCGCATTTCACTTGGTAACGCTCGCATTTCATTTGGTAACGCTCGCATTTCATTTGGTAACGTTCGCATTTCATTTGGTAACGCTCGCATTTCACTTGGTAACGCTCGCATTTCATTTGGTAACGCTCGCATTTCACTTGGTAACGCTCGCATTTAACTTGGTAACGCTCGCATTTCATTTGGTAACGCTCGCACTTCACTTGGTAACGCTCGCATTTCACTTGGTAACGCTCGCATTTCATTTGGTAACGCTCGCATTTCATTTGGTAACGCTCGCATTTCATTTGGTAACGCTCGCATTTCATTTGGTAACGCTCGCATTTCATTTGGTAACGCTCGCTTTTCACTTGGTAACGCTCGCATTTCATTTGGTAACGCTCGCATTTCCCTTGGTAACGCTCGCATTTCATTTGGTAACGCTCGCATTTCACTTGGTAACGCTCGCATTTCACTTGGTAACGCTCGCATTTCATTTGGTAACGCTCACATTTCATTTGGTAACGCTCGCATTTCATTTGGTAACGCTCGCATTTCATTTGGTAACGCTCGCATTTCATTTGGTAACGCTCGCATTTCATTTGGTAACGCTCGCATTTCATTTGGTAACGCTCGCATTTCATTTGGTAACGCTCGCATTTCACTTGGTAACGCTCGCATTTCACTTGGTAACGCTCGCATTTCACTTGGTAACGCTCGCATTTAACTTGGTAACGCTAGCATTTGATTTGGTAACGCTCGCATTTGATTTGGTAACGCTCGCATTTCACTTGGTAACGCTCGCATTTCACTTGGTAACGCTCGCATTTTATTTGGTAATGCTCGCACTTCACTTGGTAACGCTCGCATTTCACTTGGTAACGCTCGCATTTCATTTGGTAACGCTCGCATTTCATTTGGTAACGCTCGCATTTCATTTGGTAACGCTCGCATTTCACTTGGTAACGCTCGCATTTCACTTGGTAATGCTCGCATTTCATTTGGTAACGCTCGCATTTCATGTGGTAACGCTCGCATTTCACTTGGTAACGCTCGCATTTCATTTGGTAACGCTCGCATTTCATTTGGTAACGCTCGCATTTCATTTGGTAACGCTCATATTTCACTTGGTAACGCTCGCATTTCACTTGGTAACGCTCGCATTTCATTTGGTAACGCTCGCATTTCATTTGGTAACGCTCGCATTTCACTTGGTAACGCTCGCATTTAACTTGGTAACGCTCGCATTTTATTTGGTAACGCTCGCACTTCACTTGGTAACGCTCGCATTTCACTTGGTAACGCTCGCATTTCATTTGGTAACGCTCGCATTTCAATTGGTAACGCTCGCATTTCATTTGGTAACGCTCGCATTTCATTTGGTAACGCTCGCATTTCACTTGGTAACGCTCGCATTTCATTTGGTAACGCTCATATTTCACTTGGTAACGCTCGCATTTCACTTGGTAACGCTCGCATTTCATTTGGTAACGCTCGCATTTCACTTGGTAACGCTCGCATTTCATTTGGTAACGCTTGCATTTCACTTGGTAACGCTCGCATTTCACTTGGTAACGCTCGCATTTCATTTGGTAACGCTCGCATTTCATTTGGTAACGCTCGCATTTCATTTGGTAACGCTCGCATTTCATTTGGTAACGCTCGCATTTCATTTGGTAACGCTCGCATTTCATTTGGTAACGCTCGCTTTTCACTTGGTAACGCTCGCATTTCATTTGGTAACGCTCGCATTTCCCTTGGTAACGCTCGCATTTCATTTGGTAACGCTCGCATTTCACTTGGTAACGCTCGCATTTCATTTGGTAACGCTCGCATTTCATTTGGTAACGTTCGCATTTCATTTGGTAACGCTCGCATTTCACTTGGTAACGCTCGCATTTCATTTGGTAACGCTCGCATTTCACTTGGTAACGCTCGCATTTAACTTGGTAACGCTCGCATTTCATTTGGTAACGCTCGCACTTCACTTGGTAACGCTCGCATTTCACTTGGTAACGCTCGCATTTCATTTGGTAACGCTCGCATTTCATTTGGTAACGCTCGCATTTCATTTGGTAACGCTCGCATTTCATTTGGTAACGCTCGCATTTCATTTGGTAACGCTCGCTTTTCACTTGGTAACGCTCGCATTTCATTTGGTAACGCTCGCATTTCCCTTGGTAACGATCGCATTTCATTTGGTAACGCTCGCATTTCACTTGGTAACGCTCGCATTTCACTTGGTAACGCTCGCATTTCATTTGGTAACGCTCACATTTCATTTGGTAACGCTCGCATTTCATTTGGTAACGCTCGCATTTCATTTGGTAACGCTCGCATTTCATTTGGTAACGCTCGCATTTCATTTGGTAACGCTCGCATTTCATTTGGTAACGCTCGCATTTCATTTGGTAACGCTCGCATTTCACTTGGTAACGCTCGCATTTCACTTGGTAACGCTCGCATTTCACTTGGTAACGCTCGCATTTAACTTGGTAACGCTAGCATTTGATTTGGTAACGCTCGCATTTGATTTGGTAACGCTCGCATTTCACTTGGTAACGCTCGCATTTAACTTGGTAACGCTCGCATTTTATTTGGTAATGCTCGCACTTCACTTGGTAACGCTCGCATTTCACTTGGTAACGCTCGCATTTCATTTGGTAACGCTCGCATTTCATTTGGTAACGCTCGCATTTCATTTGGTAACGCTCGCATTTCACTTGGTAACGCTCGCATTTCACTTGGTAATGCTCGCATTTCATTTGGTAACGCTCGCATTTCATGTGGTAACGCTCGCATTTCACTTGGTAACGCTCGCATTTCATTTGGTAACGCTCGCATTTCATTTGGTAACGCTCGCATTTCATTTGGTAACGCTCATATTTCACTTGGTAACGCTCGCATTTCACTTGGTAACGCTCGCATTTCATTTGGTAACGCTCGCATTTCATTTGGTAACGCTCGCATTTCACTTGGTAACGCTCGCATTTAACTTGGTAACGCTCGCATTTTATTTGGTAACGCTCGCACTTCACTTGGTAACGCTCGCATTTCACTTGGTAACGCTCGCATTTCATTTGGTAACGCTCGCATTTCAATTGGTAACGCTCGCATTTCATTTGGTAACGCTCGCATTTCATTTGGTAACGCTCGCATTTCATTTGGTAACGCTCGCATTTCATTTGGTAACGCTCGCATTTCATTTGGTAACGCTCGCATTTCATTTGGTAACGCTCGCTTTTCACTTGGTAACGCTCGCATTTCACTTGGTAACGCTCGCATTTAACTTGGTAACGCTCGCATTTTATTTGGTAACGCTCGCACTTCACTTGGTAACGCTCGCATTTCACTTGGTAACGCTCGCATTTCATTTGGTAACGCTCGCATTTCATTTGGTAACGCTCGCATTTCATTTGGTAACGCTCGCATTTCATTTGGTAACGCTCGCATTTCATTTGGTAACGCTCGCTTTTCACTTGGTAACGCTCGCATTTCATTTGGTAACGCTCGCATTTCATTTGGTAACGCTCGCATTTCACTTGGTAACGCTCGCATTTCACTTGGTAATGCTCGCATTTCATTTGGTAACGCACGCATTTCATGTGGTAACGCTCGCATTTCACTTGGTAACGCTCGCATTTCATTTGGTAACGCTCGCATTTCATTTGGTAACGCTCGCATTTCATTTGGTAACGCTCATATTTCACTTGGTAACGCTCGCATTTCACTTGGTAACGCTCGCATTTCATTTGGTAACGCTCGCATTTCACTTGGTAACGCTCGCATTTCATTTGGTAACGCTTGCATTTCACTTGGTAACGCTCGCATTTCACTTGGTAACGCTCGCATTTCATTTGGTAACGCTCGCATTTCATTTGGTAACGCTCGCATTTCATTTGGTAACGCTCGCATTTCATTTGGTAACGCTCGCATTTCATTTGGTAACGCTCGCATTTCATTTGGTAACGCTCGCTTTTCACTTGGTAACGCTCGCATTTCATTTGGTAACGCTCGCATTTCCCTTGGTAACGATCGCATTTCATTTGGTAACGCTCGCATTTCACTTGGTAACGCTCGCATTTCATTTGGTAACGCTCGCATTTCATTTGGTAACGTTCGCATTTCATTTGGTAACGCTCGCATTTCACTTGGTAACGCTCGCATTTCATTTGGTAACGCTCGCATTTCACTTGGTAACGCTCGCATTTAACTTGGTAACGCTCGCATTTCATTTGGTAACGCTCGCACTTCACTTGGTAACGCTCGCATTTCACTTGGTAACGCTCGCATTTCATTTGGTAACGCTCGCATTTCATTTGGTAACGCTCGCATTTCATTTGGTAACGCTCGCATTTCTTTTTTTTTTTTTTTTTTTTTTTTTTTTTTTTTTATTTATTTAGGAAAACTTACAGCTAGATTAACAAATAGTTTTAAAATAACACAGGAAGGCCAATTACAAGTTTTCACACACATAACATACACTAGAAGAGTTAAACAAAGAGACATACAGCAAACAAAGAATAGAACATTATCAGATTTACAAGTACATAATATTATGTTAAGTATATTATTTTAATTTATTTAAAAAACGGGTCGCTAAGGCTCTTCTTTAGTCTACCAATACTGGTACAGAATAAGTCTAGTTCTGTGCTCCGAGTCACCTCATTGTACGCTCTACTGGATCTAAAAACATAGGAGTTTCGACGATAGTTTGTTGATACTGGGGGAACGTACAGAAGTTGATGACGTCTAAGTGATACTGATGGGACACTGATACTAAATTTTTCAACGAGTTCGGGACAATCTATAATGCCGTTGAGAAGTTTAAATAGGAAGACTATGTCGGCAATTTTTCTGCGCTCAAATAGTGGAAGAATATGAAATTTTTTACAACGCACTATATAGTTCGATACATAAGTTCTGGATTTAAATTGGACAAGTCTTAAGAATTTTTTCTGGATTTTTTCTATTCTGTCGATGTACGTATGATAATTGGGGTTCCAAATTTGAGAACAATATTCTAGGTGAGTACGGACGAAGCTACAATATAGTATTTTTAAAGTTTTTGCATTATTAAAATCTGATGCTATTCTAGAAATGAAGCCGAGTGATTTAGATGCTTTATTAATTATATTATTTATGTGTGTGTCAAACAGAAGCTTGGAGTCAAATATTACACCCAAGTCCTTAATAGCGTAAACTCGTGCTAAAGATGAGTTAGCTAATTTGTAGTCGTACGTTAGAGGATTGGGTTTACGACTATAGGAGCAAATAAAGCATTTGGAAACATTGAGATCCAAGCGATTGGATTTGCAGTAATTAGAAAAGTTGTTAATTTCATTTTGAAGCAACACAGCATCCTCAATGCTTTTGATTTGTTTCAAGATCTTCATGTCATCGGCAAATAGTAAGACCTTAGAATTAGAAAATTGTGTGGATACATCATTAATGAATATGTTGAATAACAGAGGGCCCAACAAAGATCCCTGTGGAATACCTGACGAGATGAATGAAGTCCTTGATGAAAAGCCGTTCAGAACCACTGTTTGACATCTGTTGCGAATATATGATTTAAACCACCTAAATAAATCACCCCTTATTCCGATGTCTAGTAATTTACGCAACAAAATAACGTGATCGAGACGATCGAAACATTTAGCGTAATCAGTATATATTACATCCACCTGCGTTCGTTCTGACATACACTTATTAAGGAAATCACTACAGATAATCAGGTTGGTCGTAGTAGATCGTCCTGCGAGGAAGCCATGTTGGTCAGCACTCATACTTTGCCTTAATAATGTGTGCAATTGACCATGTACTATTTTCTCTAATATTTTAGCGAATACGCAGAGTTTGGAAATCGGTCTATAGTTTTGGACATTATCTTTCGGCCCCTTCTTATGTATCGGGGTTATAAATGCCGATTTCCATATAGTGGGCATCACGCCCTCGGCTAGCGATCTTTTATAGAGAATGGAGATCGGTACAGTGAGGCTATCAGCACATTTGCGAACAAACAATGGTGAGATTTTGTCCGGACCAGCAGATTTATTGATATCGACAGTCCTGAGTAGTTTATTGACTTCCGAATCTTTAATATCGATCGATGATATGTCTGCAATACAATTAGGGTTCAATGTTGACCTTAATGAGTCTTCAGAGAGGGTATCCCCGTCGCAAGGAGTACTGCTGGAGTGGAAGTTCGAATCGAAATAATCACAGAACATGTTACAAATGTCCACCCCATTACTAGAGACAGAATCATTAAACTTAAAGGTGGAGGGGTACGAATGGGATTGGCTTTTGGACTTCACGTACGACCAAAATGATTTAGGACATTTAATAATATTATTCTCGATATTCGATATGTAAGTAGTGTACATTTCATGCTCTATTGTTTTGGCTCTTTCGCGTAGTAAAGTAAAAGATTCATAATCCGAAAGGTTGCCATACTTTTTAAATTTTGCATGAAACTTAGACTTTTCCCTGAGAATTTTAATAAGGGGTTGCTTATACCATGGAGGAAATCTTCGAGACGGAGCCGTGACTTTAGTAGGTATGTGAGTATCAATGATTTTATACAAAATGTCATAGAAAGTAAGAACCGAATTTTCTACAGTATCACCGTTTAATTCATTTGGCCAGTCTATCTCACAGAGTCGATCGTTAATGGAGGTGAAGTCAGCGGCATGGTATAGATATTTAGTACGGGGCTGTGACATAAGGGTGTCGAAATTAGTTGGATTGGTAGTAACGCATAGGGCTTTGTGATGGAGATCTTCTGGCACCAAGGCATCCGGGCAGTGGTTTACTCTTAATTCGTTGTTTGATAAGATCAGATCTAAAATTTTGTTGTTAATGTTAGCGTAGGAGTTATATTGCAGAAGGTTTGTAAGAATAAGATTATCAAAGAATTCAACTTGGGCATCGCCTAGTATATTTAGAGGAATCAGAGACTGATCGCTTTCATTTGGTTGCCAAAAGATATTCGGCAAGTTAAAATCACCAACAACCAAAAAAGTATCAGATATATTGCTAACAACAATGTCGTAGAGACTGTTGGAAAAGTTCGTGAGCTGGGCTGATTGAGAGTAACCTAGGTTCTGCTTACAAATATAGACTACGCAAATATGTATCTTTGAAGCTGTGGACAATCGCTTGTTGCGTATGGACAAAGTAATCCACAGATCCTCAGCGGTCGAACACCATTCACTACGCTTGTCGCTTACAAGGTCTCGCCGCACGGCGATAAGTACACCTCCTCCTAAAGTCTGGTTTGTAGCAGCGTAATCCCTATCACGCCTCCATACCGTATATCTATCATCAAACAACTCGCAATCACCAATGTCTGCGACAAGCCACGTTTCCGTAAGACAAATCACGTCATAGGTACTAGCACATATGTTACGGTAGAACTCAGTAGTCTTCGTGCGTAAACCTCTTACGTTTTGATAGTAAACGCTAATGGGAGGCATTGTGAATTAAGAAATAATTTGTTTTATAAGTAAGATCCAAATTATAACCATCCAGATAAAATTGGGTAAATGATAAAGTTTTGTTTAGAATACGATTATTTTGATTATAGCCATCCAGATGAAATTGAGTAAAAGATAAAATTTTATTTAGTATAATATAGTTTAGATATGATAATCGCGTCATAGAGCACGTATTCATTAGCAGTCCCGAGCTGAAATAAAATTTAATTAAACGAGCATTGATGCACAGTATATGTAGGAAACAAGAAGAGATTAGAATTTATTTAACACGGACCGTAAGGATACGATGTTTGCCGTTTGACGTCTCTCTATATGAGAGACGTCAAAGTCGTCAAAGACGTCGTATTTCATTTGGTAACGCTCGCATTTCATTTGGTAACGCTCGCTTTTCACTTGGTAACGCTCGCATTTCATTTGGTAACGCTCGCATTTCCCTTGGTAACGATCGCATTTCATTTGGTAACGCTCGCATTTCACTTGGTAACGCTCGCATTTCACTTGGTAACGCTCGCATTTCATTTGGTAACGCTCACATTTCATTTGGTAACGCTCGCATTTCATTTGGTAACGCTCGCATTTCATTTGGTAACGCTCGCATTTCATTTGGTAACGCTCGCATTTCATTTGGTAACGCTCGCATTTCATTTGGTAACGCTCGCATTTCATTTGGTAACGCTCGCATTTCACTTGGTAACGCTCGCATTTCACTTGGTAACGCTCGCATTTCACTTGGTAACGCTCGCATTTAACTTGGTAACGCTAGCATTTGATTTGGTAACGCTCGCATTTGATTTGGTAACGCTCGCATTTCACTTGGTAACGCTCGCATTTAACTTGGTAACGCGCGCATTTTATTTGGTAATGCTCGCACTTCACTTGGTAACGCTCGCATTTCACTTGGTAACGCTCGCATTTCATTTGGTAACGCTCGCATTTCATTTGGTAACGCTCGCATTTCATTTGGTAACGCTCGCATTTCACTTGGTAACGCTCGCATTTCACTTGGTAATGCTCGCATTTCATTTGGTAACGCTCGCATTTCATGTGGTAACGCTCGCATTTCATTTGGTAACGCTCGCATTTCATTTGGTAACGCTCGCATTTCATTTGGTAACGCTCGCATTTCATTTGGTAACGCTCATATTTCACTTGGTAACGCTCGCATTTCACTTGGTAACGCTCGCATTTCATTTGGTAACGCTCGCATTTCATTTGGTAACGCTCGCATTTCACTTGGTAACGCTCGCATTTAACTTGGTAACGCTCGCATTTTATTTGGTAACGCTCGCATTTCACTTGGTAACGCTCGCATTTCACTTGGTAACGCTCGCATTTCACTTGGTAACGCTCGCATTTCAATTGGTAACGCTCGCATTTCATTTGGTAACGCTCGCATTTCATTTGGTAACGCTCGCATTTCATTTGGTAACGCTCGCATTTCATTTGGTAACGCTCGCATTTCATTTGGTAACGCTCGCATTTCATTTGGTAACGCTCGCTTTTCACTTGGTAACGCTCGCATTTCATTTGGTAACGCTCGCATTTCACTTGGTAACGCTCGCATTTCATTTGGTAACGCTCGCATTTCATTTGGTAACGCTCGCATTTCATTTGGTAACGCTCGCTTTTCACTTGGTAACGCTCGCATTTAACTTGGTAACGCTCGCATTTCCCTTGGTAACGATCGCATTTCATTTGGTAACGCTCGCATTTCACTTGGTAACGCTCGCATTTCATTTGGTAACGCTCACATTTCATTTGGTAACGCTCGCATTTCATTTGGTAACGCTCGCATTTCATTTGGTAACGCTCGCATTTCATTTGGTAACGCTCGCATTTCATTTGGTAACGCTCGCATTTCATTTGGTAAAGCTCGCATTTCATTTGGTAACGCTCGCATTTCACTTGGTAACGCTCGCATTTCACTTGGTAACGCTCGCATTTAACTTGGTAACGCTCGCATTTCATTTGGTAACGCTCGCATTTCATTTGGTAACGCTCGCATTTCACTTGGTAACGCTCGCATTTAACTTGGTAACGCTCGCATTTTATTTGGTAACGCTCGCACTTCACTTGGTAACGCTCGCATTTCACTTGGTAACGCTCGCATTTCATTTGGTAACGCTCGCATTTCATTTGGTAACGCTCGCATTTCATTTGGTAACGCTCGCATTTCACTTGGTAATGCTCGCATTTCACTTGGTAATGCTCGCATTTCATTTGGTATCGCTCGCATTTCATGTGGTAACGCTCGCATTTCACTTGGTAATGCTCGCATTTCACTTGGTAATGCTCGCATTTCATTTGGTATCGCTCGCATTTCATGTGGTAACGCTCGCATTTCACTTGGTAACGCTCGCATTTCATTTGGTAACGCTCGCATTTCATTTGGTAACGCTCGCATTTCATTTGGTAACGCTCGCATTTCACTTGGTAACGCTCGCATTTCACTTGGTAACGCTCGCATTTCATTTGGTAACGCTCGCATTTCATTTGGTAACGCTCGCATTTCACTTGGTAACGCTCGCATTTAACTTGGTAACGCTCGCATTTTATTTGGTAACGCTCACACTTCACTTGGTAACGCTCGCATTTCACTTGGTAACGCTCGCATTTCATTTGGTAACGCTCGCATTTCAATTGGTAACGCTCGCATTTCATTTGGTAACGCTCGCATTTCATTTGGTAACGCTCGCATTTCATTTGGTAACGCTCGCTTTTCACTTGGTAACGCTCGCATTTCATTTGGTAACGCTCGCATTTCCCTTGGTAACGATCGCATTTCATTTGGTAACGCTCACATTTCACTTGGTAACGCTCGCATTTCATTTGGTAACGCTCGCATTTCATTTGGTAACGCTCGTATTTCATTTGGTAACGCTCGCATTTCACTTGGTGACGCTCGCATTTCATTTGGTAACGCTCGCATTTCATTTGGTAACGCTCGCATTTCATTTGGTAACGCTCGCATTTCATTTGGTAACGCTCGCATTTCATTTGGTAACGCTCGCATTTCATTTGGTAACGCTCGCATTTCACTTGGTAATGCTCGCATTTCATTTGGTAACGCTCGCATTTCATGTGGTAACGCTCGCATTTCACTTGGCAACGCTCGCATTTCATTTGGTAACGCTCGCTTTTCACTTGGTAACGCTCGCATTTCATTTGGTAACGCTCGCATTTCACTTGGTAACGCACGCATTTCATTTGGTAACGCTCGCATTTCATTTGGTAACGCTCGCATTTCATTTGGTAACGCTCGCTTTTCACTTGGTAACGCTCGCATTTAACTTGGTAACGCTCGCATTTCCCTTGGTAACGATCGCATTTCATTTGGTAACGCTCGCATTTCACTTGGTAACGCTCGCATTTCATTTGGTAACGCTCACATTTCATTTGGTAACGCTCGCATTTCATTTGGTAACGCTCGCATTTCATTTGGTAACGCTCGCATTTCATTTGGTAACGCTCGCATTTCACTTGGTAACGCTCGCATTTCATTTGGTAACGCTCGCATTTCATTTGGTAACGCTCGCATTTCATTTGGTAACACTCGCATTTCACTTGGTAACGCTCGCATTTAACTTGGTAACGCTCGCATTTTATTTGGTAACGCTCGCACTTCACTTGGTAACGCTCGCATTTCACTTGGTAACGCTCGCATTTAACTTGGTAACGCTCGCATTTCCCTTGGTAACGATCGCATTTCATTTGGTAACGCTCGCATTTCACTTGGTAACGCTCGCATTTCATTTGGTAACGCTCGCATTTCATTTGGTAACGCTCGCATTTCACTTGGTAACGCTCGCATTTAACTTGGTAACGCTCGCATTTTATTTGGTAACGCTCGCACTTCACTTGGTAACGCTCGCATTTCACTTGGTAACGCTCGCATTTCATTTGGTAACGCTCGCATTTCATTTGGTAACGCTCGCATTTCATTTGGTAACGCTCGCATTTCACTTGGTAACGCTCGCATTTCACTTGGTAATGCTCGCATTTCATTTGGTAACGCTCGCATTTCATGTGGTAACGCTCGCATTTCACTTGTTAACGCTCGCATTTCATTTGGTAACGCTCGCATTTCATTTGGTAACGCTCGCATTTCATTTGGTAACGCTCGCATTTCACTTGGTAACGCTCGCATTTCACTTGGTAACGCTCGCATTTCATTTGGTAACGCTTGCATTTCATTTTGTAACGCTCGAATTTCACTTGGTAACGCTCGCATTTAACTTGGTAACGCTCACATTTTATTTGGTAACGCTCGCACTTCACTTGGTAACGCTCGCATTTCACTTGGTAACGCTCGCATTTCATTTGGTAACGCTCGCATTTCATTTGGCAACGCTCGCATATAATTTGGTAACGCTCGCATTTCATTTGGTAACGCTCGCATTTCATTTGGTAACGCTCGCTTTTCACTTGGTAACGCTCGCATTTCATTTGGTAACGCTCGCATTTCCCTTGGTAACGATCGCATTTCATTTGGTAACGCTCGCATTTCACTTGGTAACGCTCGCATTTAACTTGGTAACGCTCGCATTTTATTTGGTAACGCTCGCACTTCACTTGGTAACGCTCGCATTTCATTTGGTAACGCTCGCATTTCATTTGGTAACGCTCGCATTTCATTTGGTAACGCTCGCATTTCATTTGGTAACGCTCGCTTTTCACTTGGTAACGCTCGCATTTCATTTGGTAACGCTCGCATTTCCCTTGGTAACGATCGCATTTCATTTGGTAACGCTCGCATTTCACTTGGTAACGCTCGCATTTCATTTGGTAACGCTCGCATTTCATTTGGTAACGCTCGCATTTCACTTGGTAACGCTCGCATTTCATTTGGTAACGCTCGCATTTCATTTGGTAACGCTCGCATTTCATTTGGTAACGCTCGCTTTTCACTTGGTAACGCTCGCATTTCATTTGGTAACGCTCGCATTTCCCTTGGTAACGATCGCATTTCATTTGGTAACGCTCGCATTTCACTTGGTAACGCTCGCATTTCATTTGGTAACGCTCGCATTTCATTTGGTAACGCTCGCATTTCATTTGGTAACGCTCGCATTTCACTTGGTAACGCTCGCATTTCATTTGGTAACGCTCGCATTTCACTTGGTAACGCTCGCATTTAACTTGGTAACGCTCGCATTTCACTTGGTAACGCTCGCATTTCATTTGTTAACGCTCACATTTCATTTGGTAACGCTCGCATTTCATTTGGTAACGCTCGCATTTCATTTGGTAACGCTCGCATTTCATTTGGTAACGCTCGCATTTCACTTGGTAACGCTCGCATTTCATTTGGTAACGCTCGCATTTCATTTGGTAACGCTCGCATTTCATTTGGTAACGCTCGCATTTCACTTGGTAACGCTCGCATTTCACTTGGTAACGCTCGCATTTCATTTGGTAACGCTCGCATTTCATTTGGTAACGCTCGCATTTCATTTGGTAACGCTCGCATTTCATTTGGTAACGCTCGCATTTCATTTGGTAACGCTCGCATTTCATTTGGTAACGCTCGCATTTCATTTGGTAACGCTCGCTTTTCACTTGGTAACGCTCGCATTTCATTTGGTAACGCTCGCATTTCACTTGGTAACGCTCGCATTTCATTTGGTAACGCTCGCATTTCATTTGGTAACGCTCGCACTTCTCTTGATAACGCTCGCATTTCACTTGGTAACGCTCGCATTTCATTTGGTAACGCTCGCATTTCATTTGGTAACGCTCGCATTTCATTTGGTAACGCTCGCATTTCATTTGGTAACGCTCGCATTTCTTTTGGTAACGCTCGCTTTTCACTTGGTAACGCTCGCATTTCATTTGGTAACGCTCGCATTTCATTTGGTAACGCTCGCATTTCACTTGGTAACGCTCGCATTTAACTTGGTATCGCTCGCATTTTATTTGGTAACGCTCGCACTTCACTAGGTAACGCTCGCATTTCACTTGGAAACGCTCGCATTTCATTTGGTAACGCTCGCATTTCATTTGGTAACGCTCGCATTTCATTTGGTAACGCTCGCATTTCACTTGGTAACGCTCGCATTTCACTTGGTAATGCTCGCATTTCATTTGGTAACGCTCGCATTTCATGTGGTAACGCTCGCATTTCACTTGGTAACGCTCGCATTTCATTTGGTAACGCTCGCATTTCATTTGGTAACGCTCGCATTTCATTTGGTAACGCTCGCATTTCACTTGGTAACGCTCGCATTTCACTTGGTAACGCTCGCATTTCATTTGGTAACGCTTGCATTTCATTTGGTAACGCTCGCATTTCACTTGGTAACGCTCGCATTTAACTTGGTAACGCTCGCATTTTATTTGGTAACGCTCGCACTTCACTTGGTAACGCTCGCATTTCACTTGGTAACGCTCGCATTTCATTTGGTAACGCTCGCATTTCATTTGGTAACGCTCGCATTTCATTTGGTAACGCTCGCATTTCATTTGGTAACGCTCGCTTTTTACTTGGTAACGCTCGCATTTCATTTGGTAACGCTCGCATTTCCCTTGGTAACGATCGCATTTCATTTGGTAACGCTCGCATTTCACTTGGTAACGCTCGCATTTCACTTGGTAACGCTCGCATTTCATTTGGTAACGCTAGCATTTTATTTGGTAATGCTCGCACTTCACTTGGTAACGCTCGCATTTCACTTGGTAACGCTCGCATTTCATTTGGTAACGCTCGCATTTCATTTGGTAACGCTCGCATTTCATTTGGTAACGCTCGCATTTCACTTGGTAACGCTCGCATTTCACTTGGTAATGCTCGCATTTCATTTGGTAACGCTCGCATTTCATGTGGTAACGCTCGCATTTCACTTGGTAACGCTCGCATTTCATTTGGTAACGCTCGCATTTCATTTGGTAACGCTCGCATTTTATTTGGTAACGCTCATATTTCACTTGGTAACGCTCGCATTTCACTTGGTAACGCTCGCATTTCATTTGGTAACGCTCGCATTTCACTTGGTAACGCTCGCATTTCATTTGGTAACGCTTGCATTTCACTTGGTAACGCTCGCATTTCACTTGGTAACGCTCGCATTTCATTTGGTAACGCTCGCATTTCATTTGGTAACGCTCGCATTTCATTTGGTAACGCTCGCATTTCATTTGGTAACGCTCGCATTTCATTTGGTAACGCTCGCTTTTCACTTGGTAACGCTCGCATTTCATTTGGTAACGCTCACATTTCCCTTGGTAACGATCGCATTTCATTTGGTAACGCTCGCATTTCACTTGGTAACGCTCGCATTTCATTTGGTAACGCTCGCATTTCATTTGGTAACGTTCGCATTTCATTTGGTAACGCTCGCATTTCACTTGGTAACGCTCGCATTTCATTTGGTAACGCTCGCATTTCACTTGGTAACGCTCGCATTTCACTTGGTAACGCTCGCATTTCATTTGGTAACGCTCGCACTTCACTTGATAACGCTCGCATTTCACTTGGTAACGCTCGCATTTCATTTGGTAACGCTCGCATTTCATTTGGTAACGCTCGCATTTCATTTGGTAACGCTCGCATTTCATTTGGTAACGCTCGCATTTCTTTTGGTAACGCTCGCTTTTCACTTGGTAACGCTCGCATTTCATTTGGTAACGCTCGCATTTCATTTGGTAACGCTCGCATTTCACTTGGTAACGCTCGCATTTAACTTGGTATCGCTCGCATTTTATTTGGTAACGCTCGCACTTCACTAGGTAACGCTCGCATTTCACTTGGTAACGCTCGCATTTCATTTGGTAACGCTCGCATTTCATTTGGTAACGCTCGCATTTCATTTGGTAACGCTCGCATTTCATTTGGTAACGCTCGCATTTCATTTGGTAACGCTCGCATTTCATTTGGTAACGCTCGCATTTCATTTGGTAACGCTCGCATTTCATTTGGTAACGCTCGCATTTCACTTGGTAACGCTCGCATTTCACTTGGTAACGCTCGCATTTCACTTGGTAACGCTCGCATTTAACTTGGTAACGCTAGCATTTGATTTGGTTACGCTCGCATTTCATTTGGTAACGCTCGCATTTCACTTGGTAACGCTCGCATTTCACTTGGTAACGCTCGCATTTTATTTGGTAATGCTCGCACTTCACTTGGTAACGCTCGCATTTCACTTGGTAACGCTCGCATTTCATTTGGTAACGCTCGCATTTCATTTGGTAACGCTCGCATTTCATTTGGTAACGCTCGCATTTCACTTGGTAACGCTCGCATTTCACTTGGTAATGCTCGCATTTCATTTGGTAACGCTCGCATTTCATGTGGTAACGCTCGCATTTCACTTGGTAACGCTCGCATTTCATTTGGTAACGCTCGCATTTCATTTGGTAACGCTCGCATTTCATTTGGTAACGCTCACATTTCACTTGGTAACGCTCGCATTTCACTTGGTAACGCTCGCATTTCATTTGGTAACGCTCGCATTTCACTTGGTAACGCTCGCATTTCATTTGGTAACGCTCGCATTTCACTTGGTAACGCTCGCATTTCACTTGGTAACGCTCGCATTTCATTTGGTAACGCTCGCATTTCATTTGGTAACGCTCGCATTTCATTTGGTAACGCTCGCATTTCATTTGGTAACGCTCGCATTTCATTTGGTAACGCTCGCTTTTCACTTGGTAACGCTCGCATTTCATTTGGTAACGCTCGCATTTCCCTTGGTAACGATCGCATTTCATTTGGTAACGCTCGCATTTCACTTGGTAACGCTCGCATTTCATTTGGTAACGCTCGCATTTCATTTGGTAACGTTCGCATTTCATTTGGTAACGCTCGCATTTCACTTGGTAACGCTCGCATTTCATTTGGTAACGCTCGCATTTCACTTGGTAACGCTCGCATTTAACTTGGTAACGCTCGCATTTCATTTGGTAACGCTCGCACTTCACTTGATAACGCTCGCATTTCACTTGGTAACGCTCGCATTTCATTTGGTAACGCTCGCATTTCATTTGGTAACGCTCGCATTTCATTTGGTAACGCTCGCATTTCATTTGGTAACGCTCGCATTTCTTTTGGTAACGCTCGCTTTTCACTTGGTAACGCTCGCATTTCATTTGGTAACGCTCGCATTTCATTTGGTAACGCTCGCATTTCACTTGGTAACGCTCGCATTTAACTTGGTATCGCTCGCATTTTATTTGGTAACGCTCGCACTTCACTAGGTAACGCTCGCATTTCACTTGGTAACGCTCGCATTTCATTTGGTAACGCTCGCATTTCATTTGGTAACGCTCGCATTTCATTTGGTAACGCTCGCATTTCACTTGGTAACGCTCGCATTTCACTTGGTAATGCTCGCATTTCATTTGGTAACGCTCGCATTTCATGTGGTAACGCTCGCATTTCACTTGGTAACGCTCGCATTTCATTTGGTAACGCTCGCATTTCATTTGGTAACGCTCGCATTTCATTTGGTAACGCTCGCATTTCACTTGGTAACGCTCGCATTTCACTTGGTAACGCTCGCATTTCATTTGGTAACGCTCGCATTTCATTTGGTAACGCTCGCATTTCACTTGGTAACGCTCGCATTTCACTTGGTAACGCTCGCATTTTATTTGGTAACGCTCGCACTTCACTTGGTAACGCTCGCATTTCACTTGGTAACGCTCGCATTTCATTTGGTAACGCTCGCATTTCATTTGGTAACGCTCGCATTTCATTTGGTAACGCTCGCATTTCATTTGGTAACGCTCGCATTTTATTTGGTAACGCTCGCTTTTCACTTGGTAACGCTCGCATTTCATTTGGTAACGCTCGCATTTCATTTGGTAACGCTCGCATTTCACTTGGTAACGCTCGCATTTCACTTGGTAATGCTCGCATTTCATTTGGTAACGCTCGCATTTCATGTGGTAACGCTCGCATTTCACTTGGTAACGCTCGCATTTCATTTGGTAACGCTCGCATTTCATTTGGTAACGCTCGCATTTCATTTGGTAACGCTCATATTTCACTTGGTAACGCTCGCATTTCACTTGGTAACGCTCGCATTTCATTTGGTAACGCTCGCATTTCACTTGGTAACGCTCGCATTTCATTTGGTAACGCTTGCATTTCACTTGGTAACGCTCGCATTTCACTTGGTAACGCTCGCATTTCATTTGGTAACGCTCGCATTTCATTTGGTAACGCTCGCATTTCATTTGGTAACGCTCGCATTTCATTTGGTAACGCTCGCATTTCATTTGGTAACGCTCGCATTTCATTTGGTAACGCTCGCTTTTCACTTGGTAACGCTCGCATTTCATTTGGTAACGCTCGCATTTCCCTTGGTAACGATCGCATTTCATTTGGTAACGCTCGCATTTCACTTGGTAACGCTCGCATTTCATTTGGTAACGCTCGCATTTCATTTGGTAACGTTCGCATTTCATTTGGTAACGCTCGCATTTCACTTGGTAACGCTCGCATTTCATTTGGTAACGCTCGCATTTCACTTGGTAACGCTCGCATTTAACTTGGTAACGCTCGCATTTCATTTGGTAACGCTCGCACTTCACTTGGTAACGCTCGCATTTCACTTGGTAACGCTCGCATTTCATTTGGTAACGCTCGCATTTCATTTGGTAACGCTCGCATTTCATTTGGTAACGCTCGCATTTCATTTGGTAACGCTCGCATTTCATTTGGTAACGCTCGCTTTTCACTTGGTAACGCTCGCATTTCATTTGGTAACGCTCGCATTTCCCTTGGTAACGATCGCATTTCATTTGGTAACGCTCGCATTTCACTTGGTAACGCTCGCATTTCACTTGGTAACGCTCGCATTTCATTTGGTAACGCTCACATTTCATTTGGTAACGCTCGCATTTCATTTGGTAACGCTCGCATTTCATTTGGTAACGCTCGCATTTCATTTGGTAACGCTCGCATTTCATTTGGTAACGCTCGCATTTCACTTGGTAACGCTCGCATTTCACTTGGTAACGCTCGCATTTCACTTGGTAACGCTCGCATTTAACTTGGTAACGCTAGCATTTGATTTGGTAACGCTCGCATTTGATTTGGTAACGCTCGCATTTCACTTGGTAACGCTCGCATTTAACTTGGTAACGCTCGCATTTTATTTGGTAATGCTCGCACTTCACTTGGTAACGCTCGCATTTCACTTGGTAACGCTCGCATTTCATTTGGTAACGCTCGCATTTCATTTGGTAACGCTCGCATTTCATTTGGTAACGCTCGCATTTCACTTGGTAACGCTCGCATTTCACTTGGTAATGCTCGCATTTCATTTGGTAACGCTCGCATTTCATGTGGTAACGCTCGCATTTCACTTGGTAACGCTCGCATTTCATTTGGTAACGCTCGCATTTCATTTGGTAACGCTCGCATTTCATTTGGTAACGCTCATATTTCACTTGGTAACGCTCGCATTTCACTTGGTAACGCTCGCATTTCATTTGGTAACGCTCGCATTTCATTTGGTAACGCTCGCATTTCACTTGGTAACGCTCGCATTTAACTTGGTAACGCTCGCATTTCATTTGGTAACGCTCGCATTTCATTTGGTAACGCTCGCATTTCATTTGGTAACGCTCGCATTTCACTTGGTAACGCTCGCATTTCATTTGGTAACGCTCGCATTTCAATTGGTAACGCTCGCATTTCATTTGGTAACGCTCGCATTTCATTTGGTAACGCTCGCATTTCATTTGGTAACGCTCGCATTTCAT
Organism: Polyommatus icarus; assembly: GCA_937595015.1. Classification (NCBI taxonomy): domain Eukaryota; kingdom Metazoa; phylum Arthropoda; class Insecta; order Lepidoptera; family Lycaenidae; genus Polyommatus; species Polyommatus icarus. Next base: position 15,325,600 of record OW569328.1, on the reverse strand, counting down.
TTGGTAACGCTCGCATTTCATTTGGTAACGCTCGCATTTCATTTGGTAACGCTCGCTTTTCACTTGGTAACGCTCGCATTTCATTTGGTAACGCTCGCATTTCACTTGGTAACGCTCGCATTTCATTTGGTAACGCTCGCATTTCATTTGGTAACGCTCGCATTTCATTTGGTAACGCTCGCTTTTCACTTGGTAACGCTCGCATTTAACTTGGTAACGCTCGCATTTCCCTTGGTAACGATCGCATTTCATTTGGTAACGCTCGCATTTCACTTGGTAACGCTCGCATTTCATTTGGTAACGCTCACATTTCATTTGGTAACGCTCGCATTTCATTTGGTAACGCTCGCATTTCACTTGGTAACGCTCGCATTTCACTTGGTAACGCTCGCATTTCATTTGGTAACGCTTGCATTTCATTTGGTAACGCTCGCATTTCACTTGGTAACGCTCGCATTTAACTTGGTAACGCTCGCATTTTATTTGGTAACGCTCGCACTTCACTTGGTAACGCTCGCATTTCACTTGGTAACGCTCGCATTTCATTTGGTAACGCTCGCATTTCATTTGGTAACGCTCGCATTTCATTTGGTAACGCTCGCATTTCATTTGGTAACGCTCGCATTTCATTTGGTAACGCTCGCTTTTCACTTGGTAACGCTCGCATTTCATTTGGTAACGCTCGCATTTCATTTGGTAACGCTCGCATTTCACTTGGTAACGCTCGCATTTCACTTGGTAATGCTCGCATTTCATTTGGTAACGCTCGCATTTCATGTGGTAACGCTCGCATTTCACTTGGTAACGCTCGCATTTCATTTGGTAACGCTCGCATTTCATTTGGTAACGCTCGCATTTCATTTGGTAACGCTCATATTTCACTTGGTAACGCTCGCATTTCACTTGGTAACGCTCGCATTTCATTTGGTAACGCTCGCATTTCACTTGGTAACGCTCGCATTTCATTTGGTAACGCTTGCATTTCACTTGGTAACGCTCGCATTTCACTTGGTAACGCTCGCATTTCATTTGGTAACGCTCGCATTTCATTTGGTAACGCTCGCATTTCATTTGGTAACGCTCGCATTTCATTTGGTAACGCTCGCATTTCATTTGGTAACGCTCGCATTTCATTTGGTAACGCTCGCTTTTCACTTGGTAACGCTCGCATTTCATTTGGTAACGCTCGCATTTCCCTTGGTAACGATCGCATTTCATTTGGTAACGCTCGCATTTCACTTGGTAACGCTCGCATTTCATTTGGTAACGCTCGCATTTCATTTGGTAACGTTCGCATTTCATTTGGTAACGCTCGCATTTCACTTGGTAACGCTCGCATTTCATTTGGTAACGCTCGCATTTCACTTGGTAACGCTCGCATTTAACTTGGTAACGCTCGCATTTCATTTGGTAACGCTCGCACTTCACTTGGTAACGCTCGCATTTCACTTGGTAACGCTCGCATTTCATTTGGTAACGCTCGCATTTCATTTGGTAACGCTCGCATTTCATTTGGTAACGCTCGCATTTCATTTGGTAACGCTCGCATTTCATTTGGTAACGCTCGCTTTTCACTTGGTAACGCTCGCATTTCATTTGGTAACGCTCGCATTTCCCTTGGTAACGATCGCATTTCATTTGGTAACGCTCGCATTTCACTTGGTAACGCTCGCATTTCACTTGGTAACGCTCGCATTTCATTTGGTAACGCTCACATTTCATTTGGTAACGCTCGCATTTCATTTGGTAACGCTCGCATTTCATTTGGTAACGCTCGCATTTCATTTGGTAACGCTCGCATTTCATTTGGTAACGCTCGCATTTCATTTGGTAACGCTCGCATTTCATTTGGTAACGCTCGCATTTCACTTGGTAACGCTCGCATTTCACTTGGTAACGCTCGCATTTCACTTGGTAACGCTCGCATTTAACTTGGTAACGCTAGCATTTGATTTGGTAACGCTCGCATTTGATTTGGTAACGCTCGCATTTCACTTGGTAACGCTCGCATTTAACTTGGTAACGCTCGCATTTTATTTGGTAATGCTCGCACTTCACTTGGTAACGCTCGCATTTCACTTGGTAACGCTCGCATTTCATTTGGTAACGCTCGCATTTCATTTGGTAACGCTCGCATTTCATTTGGTAACGCTCGCATTTCACTTGGTAACGCTCGCATTTCACTTGGTAATGCTCGCATTTCATTTGGTAACGCTCGCATTTCATGTGGTAACGCTCGCATTTCACTTGGTAACGCTCGCATTTCATTTGGTAACGCTCGCATTTCATTTGGTAACGCTCGCATTTCATTTGGTAACGCTCATATTTCACTTGGTAACGCTCGCATTTCACTTGGTAACGCTCGCATTTCATTTGGTAACGCTCGCATTTCATTTGGTAACGCTCGCATTTCACTTGGTAACGCTCGCATTTAACTTGGTAACGCTCGCATTTTATTTGGTAACGCTCGCACTTCACTTGGTAACGCTCGCATTTCACTTGGTAACGCTCGCATTTCATTTGGTAACGCTCGCATTTCAATTGGTAACGCTCGCATTTCATTTGGTAACGCTCGCATTTCATTTGGTAACGCTCGCATTTCATTTGGTAACGCTCGCATTTCATTTGGTAACGCTCGCATTTCATTTGGTAACGCTCGCATTTCATTTGGTAACGCTCGCTTTTCACTTGGTAACGCTCGCATTTCATTTGGTAACGCTCGCATTTCACTTGGTAACGCTCGCATTTCATTTGGTAACGCTCGCATTTCATTTGGTAACGCTCGCATTTCATTTGGTAACGCTCGCTTTTCACTTGGTAACGCTCGCATTTAACTTGGTAACGCTCGCATTTCCCTTGGTAACGATCGCATTTCATTTGGTAACGCTCGCATTTCACTTGGTAACGCTCGCATTTCATTTGGTAACGCTCGCATTTCATTTGGTAACGCTCGCATTTCATTTGGTAACGCTCGCATTTCATTTGGTAACGCTCGCATTTCATTTGGTAACGCTCGCATTTCATTTGGTAACGCTCGCATTTCATTTGGTAAAGCTCGCATTTCATTTGGTAACGCTCGCATTTCACTTGGTAACGCTCGCATTTCACTTGGTAACGCTCGCATTTAACTTGGTAACGCTCGCATTTCATTTGGTAACGCTCGCATTTCATTTGGTAACGCTCGCATTTCACTTGGTAACGCTCGCATTTAACTTGGTAACGCTCGCATTTTATTTGGTAACGCTCGCACTTCACTTGGTAACGCTCGCATTTCACTTGGTAACGCTCGCATTTCATTTGGTAACGCTCGCATTTCATTTGGTAACGCTCGCATTTCATTTGGTAACGCTCGCATTTCACTTGGTAATGCTCGCATTTCACTTGGTAATGCTCGCATTTCATTTGGTAACGCTCGCATTTCATGTGGTAACGCTCGCATTTCACTTGGTAACGCTCGCATTTCATTTGGTAACGCTCGCATTTCATTTGGTAACGCTCGCATTTCATTTGGTAACGCTCGCATTTCACTTGGTAACGCTCGCATTTCACTTGGTAACGCTCGCATTTCATTTGGTAACGCTCGCATTTCATTTGGTAACGCTCGCATTTCACTTGGTAACGCTCGCATTTAACTTGGTAACGCTCGCATTTTATTTGGTAACGCTCACACTTCACTTGGTAACGCTCGCATTTCACTTGGTAACGCTCGCATTTCATTTGGTAACGCTCGCATTTCAATTGGTAACGCTCGCATTTCATTTGGTAACGCTCGCATTTCATTTGGTAACGCTCGCATTTCATTTGGTAACGCTCGCTTTTCACTTGGTAACGCTCGCATTTCATTTGGTAACGCTCGCATTTCCCTTGGTAACGATCGCATTTCATTTGGTAACGCTCACATTTCACTTGGTAACGCTCGCATTTCATTTGGTAACGCTCGCATTTCATTTGGTAACGCTCGTATTTCATTTGGTAACGCTCGCATTTCACTTGGTGACGCTCGCATTTCATTTGGTAACGCTCGCATTTCATTTGGTAACGCTCGCATTTCATTTGGTAACGCTCGCATTTCATTTGGTAACGCTCGCATTTCATTTGGTAACGCTCGCATTTCATTTGGTAACGCTCGCATTTCACTTGGTAATGCTCGCATTTCATTTGGTAACGCTCGCATTTCATGTGGTAACGCTCGCATTTCACTTGGCAACGCTCGCATTTCATTTGGTAACGCTCGCATTTCATTTGGTAACGCTCGCTTTTCACTTGGTAACGCTCGCATTTCACTTGGTAACGCTCGCATTTAACTTGGTAACGCTCGCATTTCATTTGGTAACGCTCGCATTTCATTTGGTAACGCTCGCATTTCACTTGGTATCGCTCGCATTTAACATGGTAACGCTCGCATTTCATTTGGTAACGCTCGCACTTCACTTGGTAACGCTCGCATTTCATTTGGTAACGCTCGCATTTCACTTGGTAACGCTCGCATTTCACTTGGTAACGCTCGCATTTCATTTGGTAACGCTCGCTTTTCATTTGGTAACGCTCGCATTTCACTTGCTAACGCTCGCATTTCATTTGGTAACGCTCGCATTTCACTTGGTAATGCTCGCATTTCATTTGGTAACGCTCGCATTTCATGTGGTAACGCTCGCATTTCACTTGGTAACGCTCGCATTTCATTTGGTAACGCTCGCATTTCATTTGGTAACGCTCGCATTTCATTTGGTAACGCTCGCTTTTCACTTGGTAACGCTCGCATTTCATTTGGTAACGCTCGCATTTCATTTGGTAACGCTCGCATTTCATTTGGTAACGCTCGCATTTCATTTGGTAACGCTCGCTTTTCACTTGGTAACGCTCGCATTTCATTTGGTAACGCTCGCATTTCATTTGGTAACGCTCGCATTTCATTTGGTAACGCTCGCATTTCATTTGGTAACGCTCGCATTTCACTTGGTAATGCTCGCATTTCATTTGGTAACGCTCGCATTTCATGTGGTAACGCTCGCATTTCACTTGGTAACGCTCGCATTTCATTTGGTAACGCTCGCATTTCATTTGGTAACGCTCGCATTTCACTTGGTAACGCTCGCATTTCATTTGGTAACGCTCGCATTTCATTTGGTAACGCTCGCATTTCATTTGGTAACGCTCGCATTTCACTTGGTAACGCTCGCATTTAACTTGGTAACGCTCGCATTTTATTTGGTAACGCTCGCACTTCACTTGGTAACGCTCGCATTTCACTTGGTAACGCTCGCATTTCATTTGGTAACGCTCGCATTTCATTTGGTAACGCTCGCATTTCATTTGGTAACGCTCGCATTTCATTTGGTAACGCTCGCATTTCATTTGGTAACGCTCGCTTTTCACTTGGTAACGCTCGCATTTCATATGGTAACGCTCGCATTTCCCTTGGTAACGATCGCATTTCATTTGGTAACGCTCGCATTTCACTTGGTAACGCTCGCATTTCATTTGGTAACGCTCACATTTCATTTGGTAACGCTCGCATTTCATTTGGTAACGCTCGCATTTCATTTGGTAACGCTCGCATTTCATTTGGTAACGCTCGCATTTCATTTGGTAACGCTCGCATTTCATTTGGTAACGCTCGCATTTCATTTGGTAACGCTCGCATTTCACTTGGTAACGCTCGCATTTAACTTGGTAACGCTCGCATTTCATTTGGTAACGCTCGCATTTCATTTGGTAACGCTCGCATTTCACTTGGTAACGCTCGCATTTAACATGGTAACGCTCGCATTTCATTTGGTAACGCTCGCACTTCACTTGGTAACGCTCGCATTTCATTTGGTAACGCTCGCATTTCACTTGGTAACGCTCGCATTTCACTTGGTAACGCTCGCATTTCATTTGGTAACGCTCGCTTTTCATTTGGTAACGCTCGCATTTCACTTGCTAACGCTCGCATTTCATTTGGTAACGCTCGCATTTCACTTGGTAATGCTCGCATTTCATTTGGTAACGCTCGCATTTCATGTGGTAACGCTCGCATTTCACTTGGTAACGCTCGCATTTCATTTGGTAACGCTCGCATTTCATTTGGTAACGCTCGCATTTCATTTGGTAACGCTCGCTTTTCACTTGGTAACGCTCGCATTTCATTTGGTAACGCTCGCATTTCATTTGGTAACGCTCGCATTTCACTTGGTAATGCTCGCATTTCACTTGGTAATGCTCGCATTTCATTTGGTAACGCTCGCATTTCATGTGGTAACGCTCGCATTTCACTTGGTAACGCTCGCATTTCATTTGGTAACGCTCGCATTTCATTTGGTAACGCTCGCATTTCATTTGGTAACGCTCGCTTTTCACTTGGTAACGCTCGCATTTCACTTGGTAACGCTCGCATTTCATTTGGTAACGCTCGCATTTCATTTGGTAACGCTCGCATTTCACTTGGTAACGCTCGCATTTAACTTGGTAACGCTCGCATTTTATTTGGTAACGCTCGCACTTCACTTGGTAACGCTCGCATTTCACTTGGTAACGCTCGCATTTCATTTGGTAACGCTCGCATTTCAATTGGTAACGCTCGCATTTCATTTGGTAACGCTCGCATTTCATTTGGTAACGCTCGCATTTCATTTGGTAACGCTCGCTTTTCACTTGGTAACGCTCGCATTTCATTTGGTAACGCTCGCATTTCCCTTGGTAACGATCGCATTTCATTTGGTAACGCTCGCATTTCACTTGATAACGCTCGCATTTCATTTGGTAACGCTCGCATTTCATTTGGTAACGCTCGTATTTCATTTGGTAACGCTCGCATTTCACTTGGTGACGCTCGCATTTCATTTGGTAACGCTCGCATTTCATTTGGTAACGCTCGCATTTCATTTGGTAACGCTCGCATTTCATTTGGTAACGCTCGCATTTCATTTGGTAACGCTCGCATTTCATTTGGTAACGCTCGCATTTCACTTGGTAATGCTCGCATTTCACTTGGTAACGCTCGCATTTCATTTGGTAACGCTCGCATTTCATTTGGTAACGCTCGCATTTCACTTGGCAACGATCGCATTTCATTTGGTAACGCTCGCATTTCATTTGGTAACGCTCGCTTTTCACTTGGTAACGCTCGCATTTCACTTGGTAACGCTCGCATTTAACTTGGTAACGCTCGCATTTCATTTGGTAACGCTCGCATTTCATTTGGTAACGCTCGCATTTCACTTGGTAACGCTCGCATTTATTTATTTATTTATTTATTTATTTATTTATTGGAAAACAAACAGCATTTTAATACAAGCAACTGTAAATGGTAAACTAGTACATATGAGCCAATAAAGTTTTCACAAATAAGTATTACAGTAACATGGATCAACAATTATTTGTAATACAAGAAGTTTATGCAAAGGTTGACAATCAATAATAATTATTATAAAATACACGACGAATTATGAATAATGAATTATGATGTTAAAGTTTCTTAAGGAAATTTCACACAATTTTACGTATTATTGTTTGAAACAAAAATATGTACATTATAAGAAATCAACTATATTTCTTTGATTGTGGCAGCAAATTTTTTAAATTTTGAGTTGAATATATCAATTTCATTAAAATTAAGATTATGTTTTTCACACGCTCTCACAATAAAGCGATTCTTAGCATAGTTTGATCTACACACAGGTGTAACAAATGTTGAGCTACTACGGGTACGAGACGGGCACCTAAATAGAATTTGACTTAGGAGGTATGGAGAATCTATCATGTTGTGGATAATTTTATATAAGAACATTTCATCTTTTAAACCTCTCCGCTTATCCAAGGACAATATTTTAGTTTTGTTAATATTTGTAAACTTGTATTGAAATCTTTTTAGAAATTTATTTTGTATCTTTTCTAACATATCAATATATTTAAAATAAAAGGGATTCCAAACAGTTGACGCATACTCAAGCACTGATCTGACTAGCGAGTTATAAAGTATAGTGTATGTTGTTGGTTGTTTAAAATCGTTAGCCTGTCGAAACAAGAAACCAAGAATTTTGAAAGATTTATTACAAATACTACTTATATGATTTGCAAAAGTTAGTTCACAGTCCAGAATTATTCCGAGATCTTTGATTTCATCGACACGCTTAAGAGTTTTACCAAACAGTGAATAGTTAAATAATGATGATTTCTTCTTCCTAGAAAAGGATATAGTTAGACATTTATCAACATTAAGATGTAATTTATTTTTAGTACAATAATCACATAGATCGTCTAAATCTTTTTGCATGTTAATGCAGTCACTTATAGTGCGAACTATACAAAAAATTTTTTTGTCATCAGCATATAAAAGAACTCTTGAGTGCTTAAAGCAGCTTACCACGTCATTAATGAATATATTAAACATTAATGGGCCAAGATGAGATCCCTGGGGAACCCCTGAAGTGATAGGAACAAAATTAGAAGTGTGTCCTTTAATTGCAACAGCTTGGCTTCTATTACGCAAGTAAGATTCCATCCATCGCAAGAGATCACCATGAATACCAAAATAGGCCAGTTTTTTAATAAGTATTCTATGAGAAATTTTATCAAACGCCTTTGCGTAATCGGTATAAACGGCATCTACACGGTAACCCTTGTCCATGGCTGTACAGACGTAGTCAATAAATTCGTTGAGGTTAGATTCTGTTGATCTTCCACTAACAAAACCATGCTGGGAGAAGGTAAGGTGGGGTTTAATAAGGGGAAAGATTGAATCGTAAATAATTTTTTCAAAAAGCTTTGGTATAACAGATAATTTAGAAATTCCTCTATAGTTTTTACAGTTATGCTTATCACCACTTTTATGAATGGGAACAACTAGTGATCTTTTCCAGACATATGGTATCAGTCCTTGCTTAAGGGACTTATTGAATATTATAGAAAGAGGAAGTGAAATTGATTCGCGGGTATTTTTAAGGAAACATGGGGGAATCATATCTGGCCCACAGCCCTTATTCACGTCTAGATTTTTCAAATATTTTTTAACACTAAACTCTGTTATTTCAACAGTGTTTATGACATTTACATTATTAGATTCAGGGACATCGCATTGTACGTCCTCAGAGTCACGCTCAAAAACCGACTGAAAAAAAGAATTAAACATGTTACATATTTGAGGACCATTGGAACTAACTTCATCATCCAGGTACATTGTGTCTGGCAGTCCACTTGCAGATCTTTTTGAATTAATAAATGTCCAAAAGGGCTTAGAACTAAATCGAATATTAGTTTCAATTTTTGATACATAAGTGTTGTAGCAAGTCTCTTCAAGAGATTTAGTCCAACGACGCAACTCGCAAAAATTTTCATAATCATAATTCCTACTATATATTTTCCATTTTTTATGGGCCCTAAATTTTTTATTTAGCATTCTTATTAGTTGTTTTGAGTACCATATGGGATAGCGATTTGATCCTGACACGTTTCTCGATGGAATAAATGAATTAATAATTTCATTAATTTTTGCATAAAAAATGTCTACTACTGAGTCTAAGTCTGCTCCCGATAAACAAGATTGCCAATCTATTTTAGCAATCTCCCTGTTAATAGTGTCATAGCTGGCACTAAAAAAGCGTCTTACAATTCGTGAAGCCGGCTGCAAAGAATTACTGGTTAATTGAAAATTCAATGAGATATAAAAACTAGGATGATGACTGTCCTCTGGCAGACAGAGTGGTTCCGTACGCACAACTTCGCATTCACGACTAGAAATGACAAGATCTAAACATCTGTCATTCATATTTTTAATGCCATTATATTGGGACCAGCTATTGAACGACATAAATGCTATTAAATCGTTTACCATATTGCTATTTGTGGGATTTTGAAGGAGCAAAACATTATTTTCAGTATTAGTAAAATTCCACATTGCATCTTTTATGTTAAAGTCACCCGCCAGTAGAAAAGAATCGTCTGTAAAATCCATATTTAAGTCCGATATATACTCATAAAATGTAAGACAAGACGATTCATGATGTCGGTTCTGAGGGAAGTAACAACAAAACAATCTTAGACATTTACTCCCGTCCAGTACAATAACGACATTAGTGATATCAGCATTAGGTATGTCAGGTAATGGTCGCGAGCGCCGCATATCGACAGTTAGCCCTTTTCGGACGGCTATCAGTGTACCGCCACCTCTCGTTAGCCCTACACGTTCGTAATCCCGATCATTACGATATACAGTATACCTAGGGTCGACTAGCTCGTAGTCTGATATACCCGGGAGCAGCCAAGTTTCGCTTAAACAAACAATGTCGTAGTCATTTTTTAGGATACTTCTATACAACTGGCTTGTTTTGGATCTCAAACCTCGTACGTTCTGATAATAAATGCTAATATTCATAGTGAGTTAATAACGTTGATGCCTTAATAGTAACTGCAACTACATTTTTAATAAAGTGTGATTCATTTGTTATTGAGGTATATAACATTTTGCTACTAGTGATTTTCCAATGTTGCAATACTAAGTGTGAAATGTGTATCAAAACATATTCCAAAAATAAAATGTTAAGGTGTCCTGGCGTATCCAGTCGCTGCCACAAGCAAGTAACAATAACAAATAACATTAAGGTAAGACTATAACAGTAATTTTCATACTTTTTATGTAATTTAAAATAATAGGTTTCATAAAATAGCAATTCAAACACAAATATACAATAATCTATAAGAATTATCTGAGTGTTTGCAACACATTTCTGCCAAAAATTATACTCTATTACAATGTTAACTAAACAAGTATTACAATTCTTTATGTTACTATGAATTCTAGTGAGTTTTCATTTTGAATAAAATATGCTTATAGTTACAAATGTCAGATTGATGCATATTAGTAGCAGAAATTGAGTTATAACAAGAAACTTTCGCCATAAATAATATGTAATAGTATAAATCGCATTTAAACTTTTACTGCATAGTGTTAAAAAATTTATATGTTGTGATAATTTTTCTAAACCCATCAATTTTAAACACAAAATAACGTCTGTTTTCGTTCTTATGTAATTTTTTTTAAACAATCCTCAGAAGTAATATGAAATACCGGTGAATTTTCAGATTTTCGCACCATGACCGTACAGTTTTTAACCCAAATAAAAGCCCACTTTTTTTCCTTCACTCTTCTTTTAGCCTCTGCAAAAAGTGCTTTATTTGTAGGAGATAAATGGTCATTGCAATAAATACGGCCAGTAGATCCAACAAAGCCTATATCACTTGCTTTGAGATTCTTCAACTTACGTACTGAGGATAGGAACTCATCTTTCTTATATCTAGCTAAAAATTTGACTATAATTGGCTTTGGCCTCTTATCACTAGTATCATTTTTTACAGCAATGCGTGTGACAAAGTCAATATCGTTCTCAACGCTTAGCTGGAATTCAGATTTTTCAGCCAGATTTTTAAGTATTTTAAGTAAATTCTCATCTCTGCGCTCGGGAACTCCATTGATTTGAATGTTAGATCTTCTTACCCATTGCTCATTCCTACTATTACATAAAGCAATGTTGTTAATGTTAGACTTTAGGTTTTCAATTTCCGACTTAAGAGCTAGTTTTTCTGTGGTCAACTCATCAATTTGCTCCTGAGCAGTGACAAGAGAAGCCTCCATATTAGATATTTTTGACTCATAGTTTCCAATTATAATAGAAAAGTGTTCTAGTTTTTCAGTAAAGTGTGACTTTAGCGAATTAATAGCATCTGACAAAGTATCAAACCGGAGATTTATTTGACACATTAAAGAATTTGCATCAATATTGATAATAGATTGCGGTTGATCAGCTGATGTTTCCACAGTAGATTGGGTAGACTTGTTCGCTGGGCTCGTTCCCAAACCTTCAGCCACCCTTTTTGGTTGTTTACATGTAGAACACTTCCATTTCGCTTTATTCATAGGCAAAATCTTTTTGTAATCCGCGTCATTCAATCCCACACAAATATAATGATAGGCTGCCTTGCAAGATGCACATTTTAGGGACTCTTCAATGCTGAGATTGGAAGCACATATTTTGCATTCCATTATGATTAATTAGTTATAGTCCTGTTAATTAAGATGACTCAGCAATCGGCACACGAGATACTCGCGAACCAAAGGTCTTAAGTGCCAGGGAAATACGCGGCGCTTACGCGTATAATAAACTGATCGAGTTCACTTGAGAAAAAGTTACCTTAACACCAATAAGTTTGTTGAATTTATATTCACAGTGATTGCATAATAAGTTTCTCGCACTTGTATCACTAATTCCATGCGAATATAATACTTTTAATAATTAATTATGAATTATTTAGTTAGCGCGTAATGTTACAACATGGTAACGCTCGCATTTCATTTGGTAACGCTCGCACTTCACTTGGTAACGCTCGCATTTCACTTGTTAACGCTCGCATTTCATTTGGTAACGCTCGCATTTCATTTGGTAACGCTCGCATTTCATTTGGTAACGCTCGCATTTCACTTGGTAATGCTCGCATTTCATTTGGTTACGCTCGCTTTTCACTTGGTAACGCTCGCATTTCATTTGGTAACGCTCGCATTTCACTTGGTAACGCTCGCATTTAACATGGTAACGCTCGCATTTCATTTGGTAACGCTCGCACTTCACTTGGTAACGCTCGCATTTCACTTGTTAACGCTCGCATTTCATTTGGTAACGCTCGCATTTCATTTGGTAACGCTCGCATTTCATTTGGTAACGCTCGCATTTCACTTGGTAATGCTCGCATTTCATTTGGTTACGCTCGCTTTTCACTTGGTAACGCTCGCATTTCATTTGGTAACGCTCGCATTTCATTTGGTAACGCTCGCATTTCATTTGGTAATGCTCGTATTTCATTTGGTAACGCTCGCATTTCACTTGGTAACGCTCGCATTTCACTTGGTAACGCTCGCATTTCATTTGGTAACGCTCGCTTTTCATTTGGTAACGCTCGCATTTCACTTGCTAACGCTCGCATTTCATTTGGTAACGCTCGCATTTCACTTGGTAATGCTCGCATTTCATTTGGTAACGCTCGCATTTCATGTGGTAACGCTCGCATTTCACTTGGTAACGCTCGCATTTCATTTGGTAACGCTCGCATTTCATTTGGTAACGCTCGCATTTCATTTGGTAACGCTCGCTTTTCACTTGGTAACGCTCGCATTTCATTTGGTAACGCTCGCATTTCATTTGGTAACGCTCGCATTTCATTTGGTAACGCTCGCTTTTCACTTGGTAACGCTCGCATTTAACTTGGTAACGCTCGCATTTCCCTTGGTAACGATCGCATTTCATTTGGTAACGCTCGCATTTCACTTGGTAACGCTCGCATTTCATTTGGTAACGCTCGCATTTCATTTGGTAACGCTCGCATTTCATTTGGTAACGCTCGCATTTCACTTGGTAACGCTCGCATTTCATTTGGTAACGCTCGCATTTCATTTGGTAACGCTCGCATTTCATTTGGTAACGCTCGCATTTCATTTGGTAATGCTCGTATTTCATTTGGTAACGCTCGCATTTCACTTGGTAACGCTCGCATTTCATTTGGTAACGCTCGCTTTTCATTTGGTAACGCTCGCATTTCATTTGGTAACACACCTTAACAAATCGACCTCAAACTGCTATGCAGACACGAAACCTGTCGGAACAGGTCCGAGATGTACGTGTAAGTGATTGGACAGTAAGAAAAAGACTCAAAGAAGTTAAATTAAACTCAAAAGTGCCAGCAAGGGCACCAAAACTTGAGACAGGACACCGAAGAGTCAGGCTAAGATTTGCGCGTGAACATTAAAATTAGACAAGTGAGTGAAATATTGTGCTGTACAGTGATGGGAGCAAATTCTGTGTACATTTTGTTGACAGGCGATAAAGAATGTGGATAAATCGTAAGGAAAGCTACAGGCCATCACACTTAACGGAAACAGTGGCCTATGATGCAGGCTTCGTAATGGTTTGGAGTGGCATATGATTTGTAGCCCGCATGGAGCTGATGATTATTGATGATGGTACTTTGACAGTACAGGGCTAATAGCACAAACATCCTGGAATCCTGGTTTTAGGTAGTAATTTCAATTTTATGTGCGTCCATAGTGTAAGAAAATCGGGTATTATTACCTAAACGTTGCTGGCGTAGCCCAGGTGGAGAGGCCAGCGTGGTCTACGGATGTGGATTCGACTGAAGACGTGTGGCACATCAATGGGTGAATGGTACGAATTAAAACTCCAGTTCCAAAATGTGTCCAGGAGCTCGAGTTGGCGCTGCTGGAGGAGTAGGAGATTATCCCACAGGAAATGATTGACAATTAAAATGCAAGCACGGAATGGCGTATCCAGCCCCTCTTGAGATCCATAGAAGGCATTACATGCTTTTAACATGGCATTTCTTTAATAAAAATGGAGAATTTAGCTTAAAAACTTACTACTGAAATTTCAAAGATTTTCTTAATTTTTTATTTTTGCTGATTTTTTTCTATTTTTCACGTTTTTATGCCCTAAATTTATATAAAATACATTTTTTAATAATCAATTAGTAAATAAATAAATAAATATATAAAAAACAGTGAACAATTTTCAAAAAAAATTAAAATTTTATTATGTTCCTCTAATTTTGCCGGTGAGTTTACTAAAACACCAAACACGTATTGTCTGCGACGTGGGGCGTGACGTGTTCGGAAGTTGTCCTCGGAACCTCCTGTAGACGACTCCAATCGGCCAGAACTCCTCCTTCTCGAAGGTCGGTAGATGGTGCGTCGGGACTCTCACCACCAAGGAGCTAAAATTCACTTTATGGCGGGACTCCAAGCGCTCGACCTTCAAGACGAAGTGGGTCTTGCTCCTGATGTAGTCCACGACCTGCTCGACCGTCGTGGACCAGTGCAGCCTGGACACGTACAGCGGCGTCGCGGGAGTCTCACGCCGCAACAGTTGCTCGGGTCGTTCGGGTGCGGTGCCGCGATGGTTGCGGACGACGGGTTTCTTCTTCTTCCTCTCCACTCTTATAAACCCGTCATCATTGCACTTTCGGTCCTTTTCGGAGGGAGGTATTTTAGAGAACTATCTCCATGTCGTTGTGCTCAATCTCCATATGCATAATTATGTCGGAAGAATTTTGGCCAATCTCCAATAATTAAATGAAATATAGTGCTGTAGTTATTATTTTCAATTACTATTTCTATACAAAAAATAAATACTACATTTTTCAAACTCAGCAAAAGTTTAATTAACTTCTAATAATATCCATAAGTAATTTAAAAAAAACGTCTTTTGTAAAATTTGCTCACTGGTCGATTGGCCATTCAAGCACTAGGGCGGCGAATTATTATTATACGATGTCTTATAATATTCTTTAATACTTCGTCGCACCTATCAAGATATGTAACACAATTTTCCAATTTATCGGAAGTGGGTACTGTGAAGTGTGAACCCACTTCCGATACTTGTGTGTACGTTGAATGCATACAATTTCAATACACAGGTACACCGTCATGTCACATGTGGTTATTTTACCTAATAACACAGTGTACTGGATCTTTTATAGTAAGGGGCTCAAATAATAAACGCTTCTACTAAAAGCAATTGACACCAGCTCCATTCATGAGCTTAGGCGTTCTTTTTGCTATGGATGGCGCGGCAGTCGGCAAGATGCAAATGAGATGGACTCTAAATGGAGTGTACGTGAATTGGCTGACGATAGCTGTTGGGGGCCACGACGTCGCGACGCCGCGGCTACGGGCAAATAAGAAGGCAAATAAAGTCAGAACTCAGACTTCAGAGTTACCAACATTAACCCCAGGGGGTAAAAAATCGAATAAGATTTTTTTCTATTTTAAGGTTATGAGTGTATTTTCAAGGGATTTTTTAAATACTGTGGATTTTTTTACTTACATTTAGGGTAAAATATTTTTATGAGTTGGTAGAACTAGTCTCTACCCTCTGCCAAACGAACGGCTACTTGAGGGAGGACCTGGACCGCTGGACCTTGTAAACATTATCTTAATATTTTTTTTAATAAAACTCATAACCTGATATTTCTCACAATGTCTGTGCTGAGCCTGTTGTCTATTTGGATACACAATCCTCTGGAAACTTTTAAATAAATGATACTCGAGTAGTTATTGAAAACTTTTCAATACAGAAAATGTATGCACTTTATGTCAAAACTAAAAAAAAAAATACAATTAGTTAAGATTTTTAAGTAATTATTAAATGCTTGAACAACGCAAGATTCGCAAGAAGCGCTTTCGCAGCTCTGCGTTTGTCGCCGTACTTCGTGGCCACCACCAGTCCCTCCCTAGTACTCCACATATACTCCAAACTCACCGTACGCAGATGGATGCTGGGTGTGCATTCTGCATACGTTTAGTGATAATATGGGACAATAGCTTTGCACTCCTGTGGACTCTGACCTGTGTTTATCTGTCGATCGCCATTATTATCATCAGGACAAGCGCGAATAGGATTTATTTTCACACACAGCTTGCACCATTGTCTTTTGAGTGTGGATCTACAAATAAACGTGATTCAGAATTTACAAAAAATTGTCGACCTTACTGTTCTGTCTAAAGTCGCTCAAATAGTAAATTGCCGTTCGAAACTCGATACAAAATTTAAATTCTTAAATGTAGGGGACAAAATGTTGTGACCTCTCCAAGAGTGGTATATCCACAATTGTCATGATTGTCCAAATGTCTATAATCGGCGTGAATTGTGCATGCTGTACCTATACATACACAACTTCGATATCAAAATTGCTTACAATTATATACAGTGAAACCTGGTTAATTGAGATCTCAAGGGACCAAGACTTTTGTACCAATTATTGAGGGCTCCCAATAATCCAGTCATCCAATTAAGTGGGTTTAAATTTATGGGTGTCTCATTTACAGAGGCCGGCACTCACAGAGTGCCTTTGCCATGCCGTGCCGCAATATGTGCCGTTAATCCGTTATTCAATTTTAAAAGCTTTTATTACCTATTTTGAGTATTGATTTTCTTTCAAAACGCTGAGACCGAATTTTCTCGTTGTTTTTAATAATTCTACACAGGGTTGACTTTGGTACTGGTGAATCTCGCTACACAGTTCATTACGCTACTTTCCACAATCGTAATCTAAGAAAAGTTTAAAATTTTCAGATACTAATAACGTTTAATATTTACGTTTGGACATTTTTATACTTTTATCCCTTATTATCAAAAAAGTTATTATAGTACTGACACAGCTAGATAGCACAATAGACGACGCGAAATGTATGTAAACAAACATGTCAAAACTTGTTACACCTATCTTGTCTCAATTATACAGGTAAATGAACTGCAGAGTCTCAATTATAGAGTTAAATATCGAAAAAGTCTTAAAATTCTAATCTCCATTGACCAGGGTCCAAAATTCCAAAAACAGAGGTAATTTAATGAAATTGTGCCGGGTCTTCATTGTAACTATCAATAACAGAGGTTTTTCACATGGCCAGGTCCCGCTTAGGCAGGTTTCACTGTATTACTAGCTGTCCCGGTGATCTTCGTGTCACTTTAAAACCTATTCTACGAATATTTTAAGACTAAAATCAGCCCAATCCGTTCAGCAGTTTTCGAGTTTTAGCGCGACTAACACATTTGAAAATCCATTTTTATATATATAAGGTGATAAATGATAATTGATAATATAATATCACACCTAGTTATAGTACCTTCTTGAAATTTGTGACAATCGCTGGATTCGTTTAATAGTTAATATTCCTATTTTTCTAACAAAGGTTTATTACTTGTGTCATCATAATTTATATTTTATATAGCCCATCTCGGTATACTCCGCCGTACCGTTTTAATACTTTTAGTGAATAAATAAAACATGAAATGTTCCTTACCTGGCTGCTACATACACTTAATCAGGGAAAAGCATTCTCCTTGAGACATTCTTTTGTATATTTAGAAGGAATTTCGGAGTATATACCGTAATCATTTGCTATTATCATGGAATACTTTATGAAATTGAGTTGGGTGTAAAGTGTGGAGCTCTATATTTATTAAGAGATAATTGGAACGAAGTTCTTTATCGCGCGTTGCGAAAGAAGACTAGACGGAAAAGTTGGTACGACACCTTTTTATTACAGTATTCCTGGGCGTCAACTAAATGGCGTTTTTGAGCCTAATTTTATTTGAACATCTACCGGACGTTCAAATAAAATTAAACGTCCGGTATATTTACAATTCCACAAAAGTGACGTTGTTAGTATTCCTGGACGTCAACTAGAAGACCTTTTTATTATAACTTCGCTCCATCCGGGTGTCCCTCGATACCTCTCAAGTTTAAAAAAATGGTTTTGTTAATTCGAACTCACTCTGCAGTCCGCATCTTATGCTGGCCTATACCTACTCCATACTAATATAATAATATTGCGAAAATGTGTATAATGTATATACATAAGAATTTGGATAGATATTATATATACTCGTAATCTATACTTATACGGTATACCTAATAATATGTTGCATTAATATTATATGTATATAGCTAGTAAAAATTAAAAGAAAAACGCAGATCTTTAAAGCGTACCTTCTGAAAAAAACCTCAGAAGCGCAGGAACTGTGACAATTTTTAGATCCACGTTTACTATAATATTGAGGGCACGTACAATATCGAAAAAATTAAAAGTAATGGGTCCTTTGTAATAACACGATTTCGGTCGAACATTTTGTAAGTATCATTAGGTTCCAATATAGAGGACAGGCGATAATGTTACATACATTTTACTTTGTTGGTATTTTGATAAATGATAACCATAGATCAAGTTTGTATAGTTATTATTACAATATATTATGTTATTTCTGAAAAATTTATTTGGCAATTAGTAAGTATAGACTTAATTATTATAAAGGTAAATTATTATAAATAGGTACGTTATAATAAGAACAGTAATAACTAATAACTCAAGAATATATTATTTAAAGTTTAAATCTGTTTAAATGATTACCTAGTACCTACGATACTTATTAGACTTAATTATGCTAATAAACCTAAACAGCGAACTCGACTCAATCAAAGTATAAAGTCTGATATTAGTAACTTAAGGCCGTCCCCCGAGCAAACGACCTTGGCCATACATTTGCCGCGTTGCCGAGATCGCGCCAAAACCCTATTATTTTTACTTATCTTAGTTCAAAAGTGTCCTAAAAAAAATTTAAAATTTCAAATAAAATTAATTTGTAAATGCTAAGGAGATGCTGAATGTATGCTCGAATTTTAACAAATTGGTATTACTTTGGAAGCCGATATCATGAGTATAATAAACAAAAATAGAAAATTTAAAACGACGAAAGGAACGTTGATATACTGAAGATTATTGCTGTATTTTTATTATAACTTTGTAGCTTTCAGATTATGAGTTTATAAGGTTTTAAACATGGTCAATTACGGAATCTCCGGACGGAACGCCCTTAATATGAAATAATCAGCTTTGTACGATGAAGATTTATGAGTATGAGTGCACAGAACCCATACAAGATTTACAGCTACGTATTCCTCGGCCGTAAATACTGGGGAATAGGCAACAATAAAACCAATATGACATATAAACCGACCGAACTACCGCAAACTTCTGTGTAGTACTCAGGCTACAATTGTATTTTATGTTGAGTATATGAATAACTTTAGGTTATTGGGATGTTTTTGTATACAAATTAAACTTATAAGTTATAAGTATGTCTCAGTTAATGGGCTAGCTATGAAGTTTAACTAACAATTACTAGTATACTATTTACTAACAACACCATAGACTCGTCTCATTAATTATTATTTGTCAGATTTTTTTCTATTCTATTTAAGGATGTTCCTACTTCCTAGTTATTAAAAAATAAAGTTTAAAAAAACTAAAACCCGACTACTAAAACGCGCTCTAAAAAGTACAAGAAAACAGTTTACAGGGATATGGAAATGTTTAAAGGATAGCCGTGGTATAAACTGTATAAACTGTTTTCTTGTTTCGTACTTTTTAGAGCGTAATAGATATGATAATATATATAGGTATAGATAAAAGGATAACATTTATGAATTAAGGCAAATTATTATAAAATTACATTGTTCAGATATAATTATTTATATTGTTGAAACAATTATTACTTTCAATAAAGACTTGGCAACATCAATATTAAGCCGTAATTTTTGTATTGTATTAATAATATAATATGTAATTTAATTGTAAAGAAATACTTAAATGATGGTAGTTTATAGTATTTTCTCTTAATAATTTTATGAATTTTATTAAATTAAGGTTTGTCTTATTGTAAATTATTAATTAGTTCTACCCAAATTTGTAATAAAATGTGGGTAAGTAGTGGAAATAATAAATATATTGTAGGTAGATATTTTATATAAAAAGCCTAACAAATTTGTAACAGGGTTCATTCCTCGTCCAGATATTCAGGTGATGTACAGCTATATTTTGTTTGTAATAAAGATTTTAGTAATAATTAGTAATTATAGTATTGTAATTATATTAAAGCCTATGCTTTATCTTTGCCATTCTTAGCTAGACGATCTATAATGTAAAAATATTTGCTTGATATGTTTTGGTTTATAATATAACTAATGTTCTGTGTTATTTCCGAGCTGTATCTTATTAATATCTAACCTAGCTAAATATATTTTGTAATAAGTTGTTATACAATTTGAAAATAATTATAACTACCGATCCTTACTCGTAAAGTTTATTTTTAATAAATACCTTATTTGTCTTACAGTTTATTTTTCATTTAACCATATCTATCTTGCCACTGCTTGGGCATGACTTTAGTTTATATTTCTTTTTATATTATACCTAAATCCAAATCTAACAAGCGCGTTTTAGTAGTCGGGTTTTAGTTTTTTAAACTTTATTTTTATTTCAATTATTTTGGGGCTAAAATTCGCTCGATAAATTTCTTAACCTTCCCAACTCCTCAAATGACCGACGACCATATTAAGGATATTTTACAATTTTTTTGGTTCTAGTGAGAAAATGAATAGTAATTTTTTGTTTCACTAGCTTTTGCCCGCGACTTCGTCCGCGTTAGCATAGCATTATAACGGAGATGGTTAATTTTCTAATTTTTATGGTCCCTTACTTAGAAACAAATCACAAAGATAAAATAACAGCCTGTCCGTTTGTCCATATCCAAGCTGTATCTTAAGAACCACGCTCAACACTAACGATGCGACAACATTTCCAGGTACCTGCACCCTCGGCTGGAACTTGGTGGGGCGCAGCCGAGTTCCCGCCGAGGGTACAGGTATCACACGGTAATCAAATGATACTCAAAAAGTATGTTTAGTTTAAGGTACAATAATTACACTTTCAATTTGTAACTTTGTTCCTAAAACAGGAGAATTAAAACTCAACACTATCGAAGCGACTACATATTCTGTGGGGGGGGCAAGATCCAGCCGAGGGCGAGGGTGAATGTATATATATATATAACCAAACAAAACCTTAAAATAAAACTTCGTTTTAAAATTCTATTCTTATTACATTAATTTTATGGTCACAGTTATTTTTATTAAAATAATATATACAATAAAAGTAAAAAATTTTTTCCTGACTGTTGTGTGGGGTATCAAATGAAAGAACTTTATTAGCACATTTGAAATATATAATACGGGTTTGCTTATATATATATATATATATATATAAGCAAATTATATATATATATATATATATATATATATATATATATATATATATATATATATATATATATATATATATATATATATATATATATATATATATATATATATATATATATATATATATATATATATATATATAAGCAAATAAGCAAACCCGTATTATATATTTCAAATGTGCTAATAATGTTCTTTCATTTGATACCCCACACAACAGTCAGGAAAAATTTTTTTACTTTTATTGTATATATTATTTTAATAAAAATAACTGTGACTATAAAATTAATGTAATAAGAATAGAATTTAAAACGAAGTTTTATTTTAAGGTTTTGTTTGGGGCATACGGCATACCGCATACGGCATACCCCATAAACCGTACCTTCAATGATCAATCGAAGTCATCAAGTGTCAATAGTTGAAACTTGGAAGTTTAATGACATCTCGATTCTCGAGGGAATAATCCGTCTTTTGCGAAACCCTTTTGTGTGCAGTCAAAGGCCAGACGCCGTTTTCTTTACTTGTTTTTACAGAATTTTCACCAAACAACAAAAGCAGATTTTTATATACTTACTTATAAAGATTTAAATATTTATGCTTTTAAATAACTTTTATTTGTTACCCTTCGTAAAAGAAAATATACATACATACACAGTACGCACACTGTGAAAAATAGGTGGATAATTTTTAAATCTAGTCTAGCCAACTAAAAGGAGCTGCCTAGTTGACTTTCTAGTTTGGCAACGGTTCCTTCCCTTATCAAATTACAATTCACAGTGAACATAAGTGTCAGGATTGGGTGGCATCGGAGTACGGTAGTGGTTCCTGTAGATTCCATCCCAAAACATCATTCTCTCCTTCAGGAGGGATCCTTTGAGCTCCATGGTGTGGTTGAGAGACATATGAGGTGACACATCCGAACCAACTGGAACCCACTGCGGGAAACCCCAATTCTCCGGAACAGGTTTTCTGAAAATATAATTGCAATCTTTAATTTACATAATAATACATTTTTCTTGTAAAAGTAGTTGGGTGTCAGAGATTGGAAAATTAAATACTGTACAGAAGCTGCAATGGGGATTGGGGAATGTGTGTTGGGCCCATTTCAGAACTTTGAAACTCAAAGTTGACATCGACTTAATCACTATTATTTATTATTATCTATATATAATAAAAATGGATTTTCAAATGTGTTAGTCGCGCTAAAACTCGAAAACGGCTGAACAGATTTTTTTTATTGGACTGATTTTGGTCTTAAAATATTCGTAGAAATCCAGGGAAGGTTTTTAAGTGACACGAAGTTCACCGGGACAACTAGTTAAGTATAATATTAATTTGATTACTTGTAAAATAGTTTTAACATACCCTGTCTTGATAAAATTGAGCCAAACTCTTCTGTACATTCGACAGATTTCTTCATACTCCTTCGAATATACGATGAAATTCAAGTCTTTGGCTTCAAATGGGTCCAGCACAGTTAGACTTTGGGCACAGTGGGTAGCCCCACGCTCGTTCGTACCTGGTACTAGGGGGGTATTCTGGTCAATGTAAGTGAACTCATATAAGTATATTTGATCATTCCCGGCTTCCACTTGCAGTTTAGCAGCCCTTAACATTGGGTAGCCAATTAAAACATCTGTAAAATAATCAACATATGCCAAAACATTTTCGCTGACGGTTTTATCGCCAAAATAAAAAGTTTTAATTTCATTTGCTACTCGTTCGCATTCCTCGTCATTTTTAAATTTTAAGTCCGATGGTAAAAAATCTGAAAAGTTGTTTTCCATTTTAAGTTTCCAATCCTCGAAATACGATATATGGACAAATCCCTCCATATTCGCGAAACCATACAACATAGGTAATTTCCTATAGTTGCCACTCTTTAATATACTCACGGGATCTTCTTCCAGAAACATTTCTTGACTCAAATCTCTTTCGACGCAAGGAGACATAAGCAACGTGGAATCAGTTCGCTTGACTATTTCGTCGGAAAATAGTTTACCGTATTCTATCCTCTTAAATTGATCCTCTAGATTCTTTATATCATCTACGTTTTCAAATCCTAGTAATTTACCGTAAGCTTTTGCAAATTCTATTGGATCCGATTGAACGGCAAAAGATGCTACGCTGGCTCCACTTTCCGGGATCACTTTGTTGAATAGACCTTCAGCCATTTTGGAGAGCATCAAAAGGTCGACCGAGGCCGATCCGGCGCTGCCGCCGCCTATGGTGACGTCGTCAGGGTTTCCTCCAAAACTTGCAATATTTTTCTTAACCCATCTGAGTAGAGCCACCTGGTCTTTCATTCCGGCATTTCCGGGTACATCTTCGGTGCCTAAACATAAGAACCCATGTGGACCCAGGCGGTAGTTGAATGTCACAGCTACAATTTGTTTGCTGCTGACCAGTTTTTTAGGAGTATTTAGATCTCCGTAGCCAAATGCGAAGCCTCCGCCGTGCACGATGACATACACCGGCAGATTAGTCTGATCAGTGTCCGGCACATAAACAGAGCTTATGAGACAATTTTCTTTCATTTTTTTAGTACTGAAATGCTTTAGGATGTATTCGCCCTGTGGACAGACTATCTCCTGATTCACTGCCTCAAAAGTATCAGTCCAAGTAGGCGCCGGCTCCGGTGCCTAAAACAAAATTCAACTACAGGAAAAATTTGTATCAGCGTAAAATTATAAAATTGTTAGGCGCTTCCTATGAAAACGTTTTGTAATGTAAGGTTGTTTGATGCTCGATCTTATCTAATCTTTATTTCAATTAGTTAAAAAGATTTTCCTCGTTATAATTATGTCTCATAATTGAAATAAACAATTTTAGCATTTAAAATAAGTCATCAAAATAATTTGACCAACTTAAATTTCTACAATTACTTACCCGAAATCTGTTCGTCCCGGTCGGTGCAATTGCATAAGGTATGTTGTAGAATGCAAATAAGTCATGTCTTTATCCTTATAACCTCTTACTGGTCCCTGCGAAGTGACTACTACTCGTGAAACATCTTCAGCTAGAACGTAACTCAAAAACAGAACGTAGAGGAAGCCTAACATGATCAAAAGTAATAAAACTTGTCTAAATAATCTCAGTGATTCACTCGTTACCAAAACACATGTAACATCGGCAAAGTCAACGTGCAAATGTTACCCATCCCAAAAACAATTCCAGCCTTCGGGTGAAAAAAAAATCACCCGAAGTATGGGTAAAATCCTTACCATATTTGGTTATGTTAAGTTTTACCAAGCATCTTATCTTATATCTTTAGACGAGCAATTCTTGTATATACATAAGGGAAAGGCGCTAATGGTAGACACTGAACTAATAGAAGACACTTACGACAAAAATGCCATAAAAATAAGAATTATTCTAATTATTTCTCAACACTGTAAATTTTATAAGCTTCTTATGCTATCTGTTGATGTGAAAAAATATATTAGGGATGCCTTCGGGAACAAAATTTTAAAATGGGATCAGTTTTCGTAAATGATGTGACCGCGTCAACACGCACCCGGCATTTTCTTAGCAAATAGGTTAAGGAAGGCGAAATTTTGCACGTAAGTTTTGAATACATTTATTAGATTTTTTGTAATTTCTATTGACTTCATTGGATTATTGGTCATGTTGTTTACACTAATTAATGTTTATTTATGATCTTTTATCCATTTTCCCTAACAATATAAAGGGTGTCTACTATTAGTTCTTGAAAATGTAAAAAAACCTAATAGATGACATGGATCTCATCTTTGAGTTTTGCAATAATATACTCAAATTATTTTGTACTTCTACTGCAAAAATCATCACTATTCTCTGAAAATATAATTCTATTAACAATCTAAGAACTTAGAACTACTGCACCTAAAAATGGACGTGTCTAATATTAGACCTTGTACTGATCTAAAAATCGATTGCTTTAGTTTTTAGCAGTAAAAAAAAAGAAAAAGGAGAGCTGAGAAAAGAAAGAAGAAAAAGGAGCATGGAGACTAAAGACTGAAAATAAATTTGCTAGGAAAAAAGACGGATTGCACTCCGGGAGTGCCGGCAGAAGTGAAAACTTAATTATTAACGTTGTGCATTTTTTAACCCATTTTTTATGAAAATCGATTAATAAAAAATCGATTTTTTTAATAAATCGAAACCCTTACAATCGATTAAAATTTTAACCCATTTTTTATGAAAATCGATTTTTAAAACATCGATTTTCATAAAATCGATTTTCAAAAGATCGATTTTTAAAAAATCGTTTTTTTTTAATTATTCGAAACCCTTACAATCGCTTAAATTTTTAACCCAATTTTAATGAAATTCGATTTTTAAAAAATCGATATTTTTATTAATCGGAACCCTTACAATCGATTAAATTTTTAACTTTTTTTGTGAAAAACGATTACTAAAAATCGTTTTTTTTAATTAATCAAAACCCTTACAATGGATTAAATTTTTAACCCATTTATTATGAAAAACGATTTTTAAAAAATCGTTTTTAGGGTTCCGTAGTCAATAAGGAACCCTTATAGTTTCGGTCTGTCCGTCCGTCTGTCCGTCTGTCCGTCTGTCTGTCTGTCTGTCTGTCTGTCTGTCTGTCCGCGGTTTTACTCAGAGACCTACAAAGCTGTCATTTGGTATGAATACACATATTAATGATAGCAACAAAATATTTTTTATGGTACCTCCCCTACACATCAAGCGGGGATGATAATTTTTTTCGCGCCCACTCCATTGTGTGGGGTGTCGTTGAATAGGTTTTTTAAAAATATTGCGAGTATTTATAGATCATTTTCCGATTTAGGGATCCGTTTGTGAAATATTAAGTTTTAAAGTGGAAAAAATCGTTAGAGTCCAGTGTCCCCCCCCTTCTACCAGCTAAACGGTGGGTTCTGGAAATGTGAAAAAATTCACGGGAGTAGGAAATATGCTGAATTTAAAAGGAAAACTATCACGGCTAAGAAGACTTCATAAGTAATTGAGTAAAAGTCGATCAACTAAAAAAAATGTATTCGGCGAAGTAAAAATGGGACTTTTCGTTTAAATTCCTTTGAAAGTAACTGAGATGATGTTGTTAGTAGTATAAAACACGCTATATAATATACGTTCATTGACCATATAAAAATTGACAAAAACTAGCGGTACTACGGAACCCTATACTGCGCGTGGCCCGACACGCACTTGGCCGGTTTTTTTAAATTACTTAATCGAAACCCTTACAATCAATTCGAGTTCGAATTCGAGTTCGAGTTCGACACAAAACACTACTCTTCAACCGTCTTACGGTTTTTCCAAGGTTTTTCGATCAGCACGAGAATCTGACGCGAGTTTCACAGTTTTTACCCATCCCACAAAAGTGCTCAACGCCGCTAAAGAAGTTTTCACTTCAAAAATATGAAAAATAAAAATAAAAGGAAAGATAGTTTCAGCATGGAAGAAGAATGAATAGAATCTGAAGACAACGTGGATAATATTTCTGATGCATGTAGTGACTATGATGAAGTAAATTAAATCTTTTGAAAAATGGCAAATAAAGACCTAATTTAATAGAAAAAAATATGTAAAATGTAATGTATTGTTCTATGTCAACTATTAGTTCATATTGGTGTCTACTATTAGTGATGTTCGTTTTTTGTGATGTCATCTATTAGTGCTTATGACTAAGTTTACAAAAAGACCAATAATATATTTTTTAATTGATTTGTCAGAGAACAATTATAATAGTTTTATTTTGTAAGAGTTACTGAAGACATGGAAGAAGTTATCAATCCTTTATTTTCATAAATTATATATTTTATAACATTCAAATGTTGCATGTTTCCTTATAGTGTCTGCCATTAGGTCTTCTCCCTTATATAAGTGGAATCTCGGAATCAGCTCCAACGATTTTAAAAAATTATTAATAATAATAATAATACGAAATTTAGTATACAGAGGGTTTCGGGGGCGATAAATCGATCTAGCTAGGAATCATTTTCATAAAATGTCATTTTATGTTTGTTTTTTTAATTTTTTGAATACCGAGCGAAGCTCGGTCATATACCTAGCTAGTATATTTTAAGCAATAAGATTTTTTTGGAATACAAATTGAATGTTAATTTGTATCATTTCAAAGTCCATGGCGAACTTTGATCTCAAGGTTGGCTGCAGCTGTAGCAAGGCTGGCTGGAATTGTTCTCACATAATTAGTATAACCAGTGTCTGAGCTTGAGTGCTTAACTAAACGAGACACGAACAGAATATTTAAATTCTGATCGATTTATTTTAAATGTACACCTCTGAAATGGTGCTTTGGTAATGAAGCAAAGTTGCAGAAGCAGGTTTTGAGCTGGCATCATTTCTGGGTTACGTCACTAACACTGCCAAGGTCAATAACATGGTCACTCGGGTACCGGTCACCGGGTTTAGGTTTACAGAAATTGCTGGGTCGAGAGAGTTACCTGCCTTCGTCCCTCATTTTCATTACGGACAGTAATTTATAAAATCAATACATCAAAAACGTCGGGATGGAATTAATATTAACTCAATAATAATAATAAGTCAAATTATTATTATTAGTAATAGTTATTGATTTATTACAACAGATAGAAATCACAGACATGACAATGACGAATACTAAAAAATCATAAATTAAAACTTAAGTTGCTTGACCGGAGTTACTTCCTACTTGTAAATTTCCAACAATATTCGATGTCAAAATTCAAAAATATACTTTAAAAAATTGTAGATAATATAATAGATAATATCATTTTAAATAATATCCTTACCACGTCCTAATACTTTCTGCTATAGTTAAATTAGTAAATTAAAAAAAAACAAATTGTGCTCAAAACATTTATAATAATTATTATTAATTATCAAAAACATTACAGTACTAAAAACCGGCCAAGTGCGAGTTGGAGTCGCTCATGAAGCGTTCCGCAGCAGCAATAAGGTTTATTTCAGCTGATTTAATGAAAATTAAATTAAGGTTTACCAGTTATGACGTTTAATTATAAATACTTAAATAAATAAAATCTTTTTATTCAAAATAGGTACCTATCATGATAAACTTTTTGAAAGTCGTAGAAAGAACGAAGAAACTACGTTGCCTACCAGGGGTTCGGGAACTACCCCGGTGAGAAGAACCGGCGTAAGAAACTCGCACGGGGTCATATATTATAAATGCGAAAGTGTGTCAGTCTGTCTGTCTGTCTGTCCGTTACCTCTTCACGCCGAAACCGCTGAACCGATTTTGCTGAAATTTGGTATGGAGATACTTTGAGTCCCGGGAAAGGACATAGAATACTTTTTATCCCGGAAAAATGTACGGTTCCCACGCGATAAACGAATTTTGGCGCAATGGAGTCGCGGGCGTCATCTAGTTTTAAAATAAAATATTAATATCACAATATTATGGCTTACTGCTATGTAACAAAAATAAAAGAAAAGGAACCTTTATGGAGCCACCCTATTCCCAAGGTGTGCTGTGCTGTCCTCGATGAAATCATTGACTTTATAATACGCTTTAGCACACAAACGTTCTTCAAACCAATTTTCGTTGGTAGTTTTTATAGTAATGTACATCATAATATATTTTTGAAGTGAAAACTTCTTTAGCGGCGTTGAGCACTTTTGTGGGATGGGTGTTGATCGAAAAACCATAGAAAAAGCGTAAGACAATTGGAGAGTAGTGTTTTGTGTCGAACTCGAATTTGAACTCGAACTCGAACGAAATATATAGTCGGGGAATGAGTTGTTTAGCAGAAATGTACAGTCGGAGAAATGAGTTGTTTAGCAGAAATGTACATTCGGGGAAATGAGTTGTTTAGCAGAAATGTACATTCGGGGAAATGAGTTGTTTAGCAGAAATGCACAGTCGGGGAAAATTGTGCTAAGCAGAAATGTACAGTCGGGGAAATGAGTTCTTTAGCAGATGCGCTGATTAAGGCCGCATTTCCACCTGCAAGACAACTGTCGCGAAAATGTGTCTGACTGTCTGTCTGACAGCAGCTTTTTTTTCGATTGTCGATATTTTTTAATCGATTGTAAGGGTTTCGATTAATTAATTAAAACGATCGTTTTTTTTAATCGATTTTCATAAAAAATTGGTTAAAAAAATAATGCACAACGTTAATAATCAAGTTTTCACTTCTGCCGGCACTCCCGGAGTGCAACCCGTCTTTTTTTTTAGAATTATCATGCCACTACTTTAGAAGTTAGAGGGGGGGGGACACGCATTATTTATTCAAAAAATCCACTTATCAATATAAAAAGTAGCCAGTAGTCGATTCTCAGACCTACTCAATATGCATTAAAAATTTGGTAAAAATATAAGTGTTGATAAGAAAAAAGATATAATAAACACTATTCAAAATTACTTTACTCTGTTTTTTTTATTAAAATATTAAATATAAGTACCTAAATTCTAAAGTTATTACTTATATAAATAAACGGTAATACACTAGCAATTTTATTTAAAATAAAAAATGTACAACCACTAAGCAAGTTCCGTTCAGAAAAAAATATACAATTTGGTGGTAACTATCAATCATTATTATTTAATAATGTACACGATCAAGTTTTGTACGCACATAACGCAATCCAAAGTTTATAATATTGAACAATGATTCCCGTACTAAAATATTTACTAGCGTACGACTTCTCAAGGTTCTCTGTCTTCATCCGTCATGTGACGTTTCTAATATGTCAGTCACAGGCAAGCAGACCTTGTAGTAAGATACCATAAGGTAGGAATTATTGTTTTCTGTATGTATAAAATTAACGGGCAAACGCGGGTCACTGGAAAGCAGCTTCCGTCGCTCATGGACTACATGAATTAGATAAAATTCGATGGTGGCGGTGGTGGCTGCGGATTTCGATAGAATCTCGAATAGATCTCGTTCCAGAACATCGTCCTCTCCTTCAGCAACGAACCACGCAGCTCCACCGCCCGCCCTAGTGACATATGGGGATTGCACTTCCTGCCCACCGCCGGCCACTCCGGTAGACCCGAGCCTTCGGGTATAGGTTTGCTGCAAGAGAAGCACATCTGTTATAGTGTAACATTAAAATTGCCATAAATTAAACCCTGTGGAAGTCCCTTATTATTTAAGGATTCCGTTAAACTCATGACCCTGAGTATCTCACATATTATACCTATTATAAAACTATATGCACCTTTTGTAAAATAATATTATTATACTTTTGTCTCGAATGGCATCGAAAGGGTCATTAAGAAGTCAGCAAAGATGGTGGTGATGTTACTAATTATTTTAGGGTAATAATTAATTGCATTATTATAAAGTCTGAACATTGAGCTATAATAATATTATAGTTCTGTCTAAGTAGTAAAATATTACTAACCCAGTTAATATAAAGTTTATCCAAATTTCTCTCATAATATTGCTCATTTTCACATATTCATGGGTAAAATTATTGTTATGTGGCTCAATTGGATCCTGTCCCCATATCGCCGCAGACTGTGCGTAGTGAGCCGCTCCACGAACCTTTGTATAAGGGGCTGGTACAGTGTTAGCATCGGTGAACGAATATTCATAGAGATATATCTCATTATGACCATTGTTTACGTGGAGGTTAATTGCCCGTAGAGTCGGATAAACAATTAGGGTATCCGAAAAATAATTTATGTATTCTAAAATATCTTCTTCGTCTACTTTATTTCCAAAGAAGAATCTTTTAATTTTATTTGCCACTTCATTCCTCTCATCTTCATGTTTAAAGATCAAATCTGCGGGTAAATAATTTGAAAAATTTTTATTCATGAGTTCCATATCTCCTTTGACTTGTCTTTCCAAGGCGTCTACTCGTATTACGCCCTCCATATTGGTTACACCGTAAAGCATTGGTACTATAGGATAGTCTCCACTTTTTAAAATATTAAAAGGACTGTCCTCGAGAAACCTTTCCTGTCCTATATCACGTTCAACACAGGGACCTACAATTGAAGTGGCATCAGTTGTGTTCCCTGTAAATATTGAGTTGAGTTTTTGTACGCTTACAGATTTAAAGAATTCTTCTAATTCGATGATGCTTTTAAAGTTCTTCTCGCTTCCCAACAATTTTGCGTATACTTTTGCTGCATGAATTGGATCTGGTTGAGTACTAAATGCAGCCATATTAGCACCAGATTCAGGAACAATTTTGTTGAAAAGTCCTCGCGACATCTTGGAAAGCATCAAAAGATCTACAGATGAAGCTCCAGCGCTACTACCTATGAGAGTCATATCATCAGGATTCCCTCCGAAGCTGGCAATATTTCTCCTTACCCAACGCAACAATGCCACCTGGTCCTTACTTCCTGCATTGCCTGGTATATCTTCCGTCCCCAAACACAGAAAGCCATGTCCAGCCAGTCGATAATTAAAAGTGACTATTATAACTTTTTTAGTATTGACCAAAGGTCTGGGGTTAACCATATCTCCATAACCAACTCCATATCCACCACTGTGTACATATACAACAACTGGGATATTATCTGCATCTGTATCTGGAACGTAGATGTTCGCAATAAGACAATCTTCCTTAGCATTTTGGCGCTTAAGAATATTTTTCTTAAGAAATTGCGGGCATACGATATCCTTATTTATAGCCTCTAGGGGTTCTTGCCATACAGGTGGTGGTCTTGGGGCCTGAAAATAAAGTGTTTTGAGTTTTAACAACAAATATCTGAATATTGTAACAAAATTAATATGATTTATTTCATAAAGCTTATTAATGACTAAAATAATCAGTAATACCATGGAGTAAAGACACTGTTCTCTGGTAATACAACTTTACTTTTTAAGTATCTTATATCTTAAATCTTTGAAAAAAGTTAATGACGGTAAATTAATACATTGTAAACATTTTTGTACGAACCGTCTATCCGCCGTACTCAGAGACATTTAATTATGATTTAGCTCCAATTTAATGAAAAGTTTGACAGATAAAGTATGGGGCTTATGTCAAAATTTTGAATTAATTACATTTAACTAAATAATGTTCCACTCTGAGTGCGGCAGTAAGCCATCTATAGTAATTTTTTTAGGATAAGATGTGCTTTCAATATCAAATATCGTACCTACATAAAAAGCAACCTAATTTATTATAACGGTCTAAACTATCTTAAGTTTCTAATAAAATTAGCTAAATTAAAATGCAATTTGCCCCGGATTCGGCTTGTTCATTTTGAAAAATTGAATACTTCTTACTCGTAATTATCATTAATTGTTAATGATAAGTAAAAGCCTTAAAACTTTAAGATTTCTGCTAAAGATATTGCTAAAATTGTGGGATACGTTTCTTTGACTTAAGTCGTTAATTCTGATACGTTTGTTCCCGTCTAGTAATAGATTAAGTGGCAATTTCACCAAGGCCGTTAAAGTGGCTAATCCATTTAATATTTTACCTTGCTCGTTTTTCGAATTAGTAAAAGAAAGGGCGTGACATAGTAACAAAATATTAATAATAGTAATCACAGACGTCCGTAAAAATATTCAAAATATTTATTCGGTTTCGACACCCATTTAATTGAATTTAAAAGGGAGTAAACTACACTCTAATTTATATTGGACTTAAAACATACCTTGAATCGGTCTCTGCCCGTCGGTGCAGTCGCGTAGGGGATGCTGTGGAAGGTGAAGACGTCGTAGTCGGGGTCCCGGTACCCGCGCACGGGACCTTGGTCGATGTGCACGACACGCGAGGGCCGGCCGTCGCCGACCGCTGTGCGCACGCGCAGCACACACACCAACACAACACACGACACCACCGCTCGCATCGCGGACACTCACTGCCAAAAGCCTGCGAAACTATTCTTTATGAAATTAAGTAACATTGAATAATGTAAGACATCAATTCAAGTTTTTAACCATTACCATAATAATTCAATTTACATTCAATACTATTGATCGAAAACTGGTTTATAGCAGGTACACAGTTTTCATACCAATTCTGGTAATTGAGATAGCGCAAAATTGTTTTTAGTAAGTAAGTATTTTAAATCTATTATCGATTTTTATTCCTATAACTTAAAACAACAAAGCTATCAAAAAATACTTAAAATCGGTTGATATGAAATAAGTTGTTATTTGTTACATATGGAATGTAAAGCAATAAACCTCGCATAAAATTTTATACATCCTATAATTACTTCAACAAGTACCAAGATAACTTTGTAAAACATAACCGTAGGCAATGTGTCCCAGCACCGGTTGACTACGGAAACCTAAAACGGAACCCTAACCAGCTGATTTTTTATATTGATAGGTTATATTATAATTATTATTAATTAATTAGTCCTTCGATCGTGGATTCTTGGAAATCTATTGTTATTCTATTGTGTCTCGCTCACCGAGAGCTTATGGGGCTTGATAGGTTAATTACATTTACAATAAGTACATTTACATTACATTTACAGTAACATTGTCCTACAAATAGAACAATCCATATTTTACGACCATCAAATCAAAATATTAAATCCTTTATATCTCTGTTAGCACTTAGCTTTCGAAAGCACTTTCGAAAATTTTCGGAGAGTAAATTGTTGTTCGTTTTTTCAAAATGAATCTACTCACGAAAAATTTGCTTGATAGTAATAGAAATGTTCTACGGAACCTGTACTTACTCTGTCCTATTACTTTATAACTTATAAAATATGTCAAACATAATATTAACTATAATTTAAATATGAAAAGAGTTAGTATATATTGTATTGTAATGTGACGCAGGTAAAATCGTAATAAACCTCACATAAAATTTAATATCCTATAATTATTATTTCAACAAGTACTAGAATAACATTGTAAAAAATCTACTTTTATAACAAAACATTTCTACAATTCAGTGCGTTTCGGTGGCGGAGTCATTGTAAAAAGAACATTGTAAAAAGTCAACTTTTATAACAAAACATTTCTACAATTCAGTGCGTTTCGGTGGCGGAGTCATTGTAAAAAGAACATTGTAAAAACTCAACTTTTATAACAAAACATTTCTACAATTCAGTGCGTTTCGGTGGTGGAGTCATTGTAAAAAGAACATTTCTACAATTGAGGACCTTGCAGCTAAAGAGGGGCAGATCCAAAATTTAGCCATTACCCTTTTTTTCGCCTACAATTTAAACAAAAAAATTAGCTATGATTTGGTGCATTCAAGAGGCACGTCCGACGAAAACCAAGCGCGCTATAACACAATTTGGATCTTCCACCTTATTCTGCTTGGTGCAAGAAGGGAGCAGGTCCGGACCTGTCTCCTTCTTGCACCAAATGAAACCGCTGTATGATCATGCATTGCCGTTGAAAAAGGGTAAGTCCAACGATGTAATGCAGTTGGTAAAGAACTATGTTCCACCAAATAAACTTTATTTCTACAGGGCCCATAAGGGTGAAGCAGTCAGACCAACAGATGATATTTCTAGCGAAGACGACGATGATCAAGCTGAAGTTAATCTTTAAAAAATATTTTGTTAAGCAAATCGTTCGTTTTTTGTTTTTCTTTTCATTTTTTAATTCTTTGTGCACTGATTAATGATTCTTTAAATAAAAAAATATCGTGTTTACGCGTTTTATTATCGTTAATACAAAATAGAGTAGTATTTTTCTTGCATCTTGGTGCAAAACGGAGGCAGATCCAAACTTTAAAAAATTCTTTAATTGCCTTAAAATCTCGAGTAAAATGTGTATATATGTTCATATTATATATTACCATATAACGATAAGATGTAAATTCATAAAAAAAAATTTAAAAACGTTTTTTTTTTAATACCCAACAATTATGAAATTTGGACCTGCCCCCCTTTAGCTGCAAGGTCCTCAATTCAGTGCGTTTCGGTGGCGGAGTCATTGTAAAAAGAACATTGTAAAAAGTCAACTTTTATAACAAAACATTTCTACAATTCAGTGCGTTTGGGCGGCGGCGTCGGCGGAGGCTGCGGAGAGCGATAGTGGCGCGCGTAGATCTCCTCCCAGAACAGCGCGCGCTCCTTCAGCAGCGAGCCGCGCAGCTCCACCGCCCGCCCCAGAGACATGTGCGGAGACCACTTCCTGCCCACCGCCGGCCACTCCGGCAGACTCGAACCTTCGGGTACGGGTTTACTAGAATAAAACATTAAATGTCATTTAAAATGCTATAAGAAAATGTTGGGAAAAAACGAACCCCTGCGGAACTCCTATTGTTATAGTGCTTTATCAATGCAGCATAAAATTGAGAGACAAAAGCTTCAGAAATTATACCAATGTTTGCTAATAATACCGACAGGTAAAAATTGAAACCTAAAAGTTTTCTGATTCTGATAATCGCGTGTAATAGATATGTTAATATACATAAGTATAGATAAAAGGATAAAATGTATGAATTAAGGCGAAATTAAGTACATTGTTCAGATAATAATAAATAAGTATTCCAATAAGTCAATTGAAGACTTAACACCAATATTAAGCCGTAATTGCTTATGTTAAATTAATAATAAAACACCTTTTGAATTTTAAGGAAAAAATGTAAGGTAGTTTATATTTAAAGTATCGTCTCTTAATTATTTTATGAATATTATTATGTTAAGGTTTTGTTTAATTGTATTTAGATGGAATATAATATTTAAGTAATAATAATTCTAGTACCAAACTTTGGAAAATGTGGGTACTAGAATTATTATTCAGTGTGGGTAGAATATCCATTCTACCCAGTGCAGTATAAAATAGCTAGCGAACCTAGTACGGCTCATTCTGGCATACGTAGTATCTCTTCTTAGTCTGTGATTCTGGCCGACAGTGTTTAAGGTGATGTACCTATTTGTTTGTTAATAAGTAACTTGGTAATTATTGTAATTTATATAAAGAAGATTTTGTACAAGCCTATGCTATTTTTGCTAGATGATCTATAATATTATAATTACTTGATATTATGTTGTTTTATAATATAAAGTTATAAGTTCCGTGTTCTTCCTGAATTGTATCTTATTAATATAATATACTGAAAGTACCTTAGCTAGATTACGTAAATTACGTAATAATTTGTCATACAGTTTGAAAATAATTATATCTACCGACCCTTACTTGTTAATTAAGTTTGTTTTAATAAATGTCTTTATTGTTTTACAGTTTATTTTCATTTAACCACAGATACCTTGCTACTGCTAGGGCATAATTTTAATATTATCATAGTAACATCAAATTGTTACAAAATATCTTAGACCAATAAATACTCAAATCTAACACGTGCACTTAACTTAAGAAAAATATTATATTTCAAAGTGTAACAGAAATGTTAAGGCAGTAATAACACTTACCCTGTTGTTATAAAGTTTATCCAAATTTCTCTCATGATGCTCCTCATTTTTTCGTACTCATCGCAGGTCTTCTCAATGTTATATATCGGATCTTCACCCCAAATCGCCGCAGACTGTGTGTAATGACTCGCACCATAGACCTTCGTGTAAGGGACTGGTATCGTGTTGATATCGGTGAATGAATATTCGTAAAGATATATGTTATTATGGTCATTATTTAAATGCAGGTTGATCGCTCTTAACATTGAATAAATAAAGAAAGTGTCCGAAAAATAATTAATGTAATCGAAAACATCTTCCTCATCAATTTTATTTCCAAAATAGAACTTTTTAATTTTATTTGCAACTTTGTTTCTCTCATCTTCGTTTTCAAAAGCTAAATCGGCGGGCAAAAAATTTGAAAAATTTTTCTCCATCATTTCCATATCACTTTTGACTTGCGAACCCATCAATCCAACTCGAATTAAGCCTTCCATGTTACTGAAGCCGTACAGCATTGGTACTTTAGGATAGTCCCCGCTTTTGATTATATTAACAGGACTGTCATCCAGAAACCTTTCTTGTCCCACATCTCGTTCAACACAGGGACCTACTAAAGCAGTAGCATCAGTATTATTTAAAGTAAATACTGAGTTAAGTTTTGCAACGCTAACAGATTTGAAAAAATCTTCTAATTCATAGACATCATTGAAGTTTTTATCGTTTCCCATCAATTTTGCGTACACCTTCGCTGCGCGTATTGGATCTGGTTGGGTACTCAATGCAGCTACATTAGCACCAGTCTCGGGCACCACTTTGTTGAAAAGACCTCGTGACATCTTTGAAAGCATCAAAAGATCTACAGACGAAGATCCAGCGCTACTACCTATGAGTGTTACATCATCAGGATTTCCTCCGAAGCTGGCAATGTTTTTTCTTACCCAACGCAATAATGCCACCTGGTCCTTACTTCCTGCATTGCCTGGTATATCTTCTGTGCCCAAACATAGAAAACCATGTCCAGCTAGTCGATAGTTAAAAGTAACTATAATTACTTTTTTAGTATTTACCAAAGGTCTCGGGTTAACCATATCTCCAAAACCCATAGCATATCCTCCACTATGTACATAAACAACAACTGGTAAATTATCGGCCTCAGTGTCCGGAACGTAAATGTTCGCAATTAGGCAGTCCTCTTGAGCATTTTGGTCTTTCAGCTTATGTGGGAAAATAAACTGTGGGCATATGATGTCCTTGTTTACAGCTTCTAGTGGTTCCTGCCATACTGGCGGTGGTTGAGGGGCCTGAAATGTGAGGATATAGTGTTAATATTCAATTTGTCCAATTTCATTTAAATATAAAACATAATAATTTAAAATAATTCTATTATACAATTGTTACACTGTAAGTTTACATAATATTATGTAGTATCATAGAGTAAATAAACAGTATCTTACTTCACTTGTAATACAGGTTTAATTTTACTTAAAAGTGGTAAAAACTTGTCTACTTAATTAATTACAATATTATAATAACCTTTCGTTTAACACAAGATAAGTATGCATGAATTTAGCGACTGTTGGTGTATAATTAAATGTATAATATTGTTTTACCAAACGTATTGTTTTGGTTTACGTATTTATTTTATTATGTTGTACTATGCTGTGTTATTTTTAAAAACCATTGTACAAATCCCTCAATATAATATTCTGTAGACTGTAGGTTAATTTTATAATAATGTACTTTTTAAGTTAGAACTCCAGTAGAAGGATGCTATGAGTGATAAAAAAAGAAGTAGCCAGCTGCTGTATCTCAAAAAAAAGTACAAGGAAAAAAGATCACATTAAATAAATAAAAAACTGGTTTACAGTTTAGAGATCTTTGATTCGAATAAAAAATTCAAGTTGCTAGCCCTAAAACATTTACAACAAAAAAATTCAAAAAAAATATTTTAGGCTGTTTAAGACATACATATCAATAAAATGTTACCACGACATTTCTTCTAAGTTCCTAAATCAGAGGTGAAGAATGAATAATTATTAACCTATTGTCAAACGACGACGTTTTGTTCAGCAAATGACATAATTTTTGAGGATTGACATTGAGGTTTAAGGCCGAGTGAACTCGAGACTTGAGTGAAGGAAGTCTCGATGAAACGGCTAATGATTAATGATTAATCTGAAATTTCAGTTTTGCTGAAATACAAGATAAACGTATGTACGACAATAACATTTTTTATACCCTTCTACCTGAAACATAGCAAAAACCTTCATTATACCAAGCATTGGATTTTTTGGATGATGGAGGTTTTGCAAAGAAAAAATCTGGTTTAATCGATCTTGGGTCTAGTGCACCAGGTTTTATGGTTATTTGTGAGTCAGTTAATCTCCTGCCACTTGAACTGAATCCTTTTAGAAGTCCTCTAGTACTAGCTATTAATGAGTATAGAGCATAGGTATATAATGTAATACTAGGTATACTGTACTCGGCGAAACATGGCGGTAGCGGTCATTGACTCCCTGTCTGCCTTGTCCCTGTCCCTGCCTTGTCAAAAACTTGTCCTTTTCTATTAGAGCAGCGCGAGTCGGCGCATGAGTACCGGAAACTATTCCACCTCAATTTTTTATGCGATCCTCTTCAAATTGCCCTCTTCATGATATAAATACATGTTGCCATGGTGCATCCCGGTGCCATATTGTTTAAACAAACATTGTTCAAACAATTGCAAGGAATTGTTATTTTTTAACCGGACATTTTTTTTATATTCTTTATTAAAATACCAATAAAAAAGGTCCTATGACTTTTCACGATAAAGTTAATATTTTTAAAGATATGAATTTTTAAAGGTTCGAAAAATCTAAAATTTGAGTACTTTTGACCCATGAAAAATATATTAAAAAAGATAATAATGTCTAAGTTATATATTTTTTTTAATTATCCATACAATAGTTAACAATATATAGAATAGAGATTTAAAAACAATTCATTGTTTATATCTTTTTTATCTAAGCAAAAGTAGACAAAAAATTGTGTTTTTTGTATCGGAGCCCCTCTTAAACATTTACTTTATTTTAATTTTTTATTATTAATTATTAAAGTACAAATATAATTAAGGATTTTTTGAAATTTTCAAGTGCCTAGCTGTTACCATTATTGATTACGAGCAAAAAAGGCCAAAAAAATCACGTTTCTTGTATGGGAGCCCCCCTTAAATATTAACTTTATTTTATTTATCGTATTTGTTCTTATAGCGGCAACAGATATACACAGTCTGTGAAAATTTCAGAAGTAGCTAGCTATAACCGTTTTTGAGATACAGCCTGGAGACATACAGACAAACGGACAGACAGTATCTCAAAAACCACTATAGCTAGACTTCTGAATTTTTCACAGATTGTGTATATCTGTTGCCGTTATAACAACAAATACTAAAATAAAATAAAGTATAATATTTAAGGGGGGCTCCCATACAAGAAACGTGATTTTTTTGGCCTTTTTTGCTCGTAATCAATAATAGTAACAGCTAGGCACTTGAAAATTTCACAAAATCCTTAGTTATATTTGTAATTTAATAATTAATAATAAAATTAAAATAAAGTAAATGTTTAAGGGTGTCCCATACAAAAAACACAATTTTTTGTCTACTTTTGCTAAGATAAAAAAAGATATAAGCTATGAATTTTTTTTAAATCTCTACTAACGATATTATTAAATATTGTATAGAGAACCTTTAAAAATATTTAAAAATATTAACTTTATCTTGAAAAGTCATAGGACCTTTTTTATTGGTATTTCAATAAAGAATGCAAAAAAAAATTGTCAGGTTGCAAAATAACAATTCCTTGCAATTGTTTAAACAATGTTTGTTTAAACAATATGGCACCGGGTTGCACCATGGCAACATGCATTTATATCATCAGGAGGGCAATATGAAGAGGATCGCATAAAAAAATTGAGGTGGAATAGTTTCCGGTACTCATGCGCCGACTCGTGCTGCTCTATATACAAAGCCGCGATTGACAACACCTGACACTTCATGATCAATTATTGCGGTTTATATAGAAAATGAAAAGTTTTTGACAGGGAGTCAATGACCGCTACCGCCATGTTTCGCCGAGTACAGTATAGTATTATTATAGCTAGCTATATCACTAGCTGAATCCCGCGACTTCGTCCGTATTAGCATAGTAGATCACGAGTAGATCACGTTTGGGGGAGGGCGCAGCGGTAAATCCATTCAGTACTTTCTGAGTTTATCCCGGACATACATATACAGACAAACAGACAAAAATTCTAACAACTATATTTTTTCTTGCATATCGATTGTAGATCACGTCCCAAGTATTATTTTTCAAAAGTATTTAATGTACAGAATTGACTTTCCTACAATTTTATTATAATTATTATTACATATAGATTATTATTCCAACCTGCCCACAAAAAATCTTTTTTATAATAAAAACAAAACGATAAACTATTTATTTAGATGCCTACAGTTACGTTAGTAATATATAATATTATTCCATACAGTCAAGGCACTACCATTGATCTACATAAAATATAATATGGAATAATAAATATTATAGCTTACAGTCATTTTACAAGGTCATTCGAATTACAAAACTTCATGTTTTGTATTGATTTTTTTACATAAATCGTAGTTTGTGTTGTATTCAGTTCTATCTACAATCTACATAATAAAGTATTAATTGCAGTTAGATACATAATAATACCTATGCAAATGCACGTATTTTATTCTATAAGTAATAAGAATTATTGTTCAAGTCAAGGTATGCCGTTGTACTATTTATTTACATCCATAATATGACATATCTCTTCAATATTAGTATCGGATATCATAAACATGTAAAAATATTATAGTATTCATATTACATCTCATTTGAGTAAAAGTATTACTTTCTAATTTGAATTGATAATAATTAATAACTGAAATTAGATTAAATCTTTATTATTATGTATTTACATACAGTATATGCATATTATCTGTTATAGTAATCTTATTATTAAGTATAATAATTAACCTATCAATCCCCGTAAGGCCCAAGTGGGCCGCGATAACAAAAGATTCCCAAGAATCGGCGATCGAATGATTAAATTGATTAAAAATGCAACGATTACTTATCTCAGTGCTTTTAAACAGCAATTAATAGAATTTACCTTGAATCGGTCTCTGCCCGTCGGTGCAGTCGCGTAGGGGATGCTGTGGAAGGTGAAGACGTCGTAGTCGGGGTCCCGGTACCCGCGCACGGGACCTTGGTCGATGTGCACGACGCGCGAGGGCTGGCCGTCGCCGACCGCGGTGCGCACGCGCAGCACACACACCAACACAACGCACGACACTGCCGCTCGCATCGCGGAGGTTAACTGCCGAGATACATCACCATTCACGATTCACGGCAGGCTATACCTATAGATGCTCAGTGCTCACAGTTATTTACTATTTACGGAAAGTTCATTGACACAGTACGCTTCGCTAAATAAATATACGCTAAAGTTTTAATAAGTCTCGCCAATTATTAAATTATTATTATTGTTACGACTTTGAACGTAACCTACTAAAATTAATGCGCTTAGTTATCACTTATCTGAATACAGGTTTGACCAAGAGTTTTAAATCAATATTTTCTAAGTTTCGTAACCATTGTTACGGAAATTGTCCACCAATCACGCAATGCTTAAACCATTCAAAAAAAATCCAGGATCGTTCAAAATAATTTTTCAAAACAAAATAAATTTTAATTTATAGACTCCCCGGGCGGACAACTTATCCTAGACATTTTACAGCTTATGAATAATTTGGATTATTTAAAATTAATGTACAGAAACGAAGCCCTTTCATCTATGAACATTGAACATAATATGTCGCAGTCCACTGGTTAAAAAAGCCGTTCTATCAAACAGCTAGCCCTTTGACTGAACAGCGCCATTCAATCACACGGCTATACGTCGTTTAGCCGACTTGTTAACTGCAACATTCAACACTACAGCTAGACGACGCTTAGCCAACTGGTTAAATGGCAAATTAACTAAGGTGACCATTAGTGTAATTATTACACAAGTGTGATGATAACAAGTAGAATAAATTATTGTATTCTAACTAATTTGAACAAAATTGCAATAAAAACCTTGGTGATGCATTTCATAATCCCGTAATTTCTCCTCGAATATTTGTTTAAATTTTGATTCACTCGTATGTGCCCCCATAATTTCTGTCACTTTGATAACACTTGTAACGTATGTTTACGAAAAATATCTTAATACAATCACAAAATACCGGCTAGTTGACGCCATATTGTAAACAAAACGCACCTAGCGCCGCGATGGTGAGCGCTGAACAAATTCAATCAAACGGCTGCTTTTGAAGCAGTTGTAGTATTGAACGTTTTGAGCGACTGAAATATTCAATTAAAAAGCTAGACGTGTGACTGAATGTCGTTGTTCAGTCAAAAGGTTAGCTGTTTTATGGAACGGCTATTTAAACCTATTGGTTTAAATAGCCGTTCCATAAAACAGCTACTTGACCTAATTTTTTTTCATGCTAATCGCTTCATAATCATTCATTCTTACAAAAAAACTAATATTTTAATATTTTACACAGTAGAAACCCATAAAAATGTTTATTGAAAAATATGCCTCTTAAATGGCGCCGAAAACACTGTCCGCCATAGTGTGACGTCATACGCTTTGTATTTTAAACTCTCTTTATTGAATTTTTTTTAATGTGCTAAATGTACGAGTCTAAAAGTGCCCAAAAATTATAAAATAATTATATAAGAAATTAGAAATCATTTGTAATGTTGAAAACTTTTGGAGAAAAGTTTTGGCCATTTCATTTCCCGTCTACAATAAATGGAGATAATATATATAAAACTGATGTTTTATTTGAATTATTCAAGAAAATATATAATAGGATTATTCTTATTATTTATGTACAAATAAACTTACATATAGCGAGCGCGATAAATAAAAGATATTAAATTAGTATGAGGATGACGTCACATCCAAATCGGAAGTACCGCAAAAGCGTTTTCGTCAGTACAATTCCTATTTTCATAAAATCATATTTTCAAATCGACTTTATTTATCAATCATAAGCTTTTATTTGATAATAAGGGTGAATTACGGTTTCCTAGGCCAAGTTCTACTAGAAATATGCATTTGTTCAATGAAATTGAATATAGGTCAAGTAGCCTATTGGCTGCGACACATACATAAAAAAAAAACATATCCACAGCCGAAAGTTTAACCTCCTCGTTTTGGGAAGTCGGTTAAAAAGACATAATGTTTGACGATGCTCTAGTGCTCCACAATATTATATTAGAACTTCGATCACTAATATACAAGATACACAGTCTCATATAAAACCTCTCGAAAATCTGTCCCCGAGTAATAGAGTTTAATGAAGTATACATTTATCTAAAATCAACCTTAATTATAGTAATTATTAAAGATCTTTTTATAAAACAATGAACATTTGTGTTTACAAAGCAATAAAATTTTTACGTCCGATGCACGCTTCATACTAAATTCAACCATCCGCGTATATGATTTAAGTTCAAATTTGTATAGTGCCAAAAAAAAATCCAATTTTACGACCGAAATTCGCCGTTGGAACAGGGAGTGGAGTCGAACTGTTCAAATTTTTTTTTGTTGATTGTAATTTGTAATAATTTTAATAGTCCATTTTTTTATTTTTCCGAAGTTTAATGTATAAAGTGAGGAGTAAGTAATTATTTTTTACTTTTAATATTATGTTGTTCTAATGTTATGTCTAATTTTATCATTAACCAAAATATACATAAGTGTACATACATTTTCCGATAGGCCACAAAGGACAACTCACATCACCCAACGCCCATACT
Source organism: Polyommatus icarus (assembly GCA_937595015.1). NCBI lineage: Eukaryota > Metazoa > Arthropoda > Insecta > Lepidoptera > Lycaenidae > Polyommatus > Polyommatus icarus. Next base: position 15,280,849 of record OW569328.1, on the reverse strand, counting down.
TTTTAACCTACTTAAAAAATCCTTAATGGGAACTATATTTGATCGAAGATGGGAACATAATATTATTACCACATCTAACTGGATCTCGAGGAAACCTGAAAAAAATCCTCAATAAAAAAATAATAGTAATAGCGACTCCATCAAATGGAACAGAAACATAGCTTATAACCCGAACATTTCAAGTGGGCATGATAAACTACGATAAGTACCTTTAGTATGAGTATTCGCAATTGAGATGGTTTATACCTGGTGTTGATTTATTTACAACTTAATTTTAAAACTGTCTTTTGGTGATTTCTTAAAGAAATACCAATATTTATAATACAATTGTAAGAAATATATTAGGATAAAATTAATACTTACCGGAAATATGAAATTCCATCCTTTTTTTTGGTTTTAGACGTATGATTTCTACAATTATTAAACGCGCACCGAGGCATGTTTCCCGGCGGAGCGTTCGAGCACTACTAAATCAAAAGTGCACCAGAATGTTGAGTTTGGTGCTCTTTTGGTGAGGTCGTTTTTTGCCGCGGATTGTGTATCTTGTATATTAGTGATCGAAGTATTAGAAAGAAAAATAAATATCAGCTTTTTACATGAATATGCAGCCATCCTTAGTTATTGTATTAAATTGAAATTTTGTCAAAGAGAAACAACTAATAATAGAATAAAGTGGTAGAATAAAGTAAAAACCAGCTTTATCTTTTAACACGAAAAATAAACCCGTTAAAAGTACGGTTGATTTTTCATAAAAAGCCAATAATTAAAGATAAGTATACAAAATAAACTTAAACTGTTTTGCCTTCAATTTGGGTAAGTATATTGGGATTATTAAATGATCGGAGTTCGTACACGGGTTTCGGGACACATTATAATATATAATATTCATAACCTAATTTATCATTTCTTGAGTGAAATGAGTCGAGTTCGTCTTTGGTGTTTTGTTTCGGTTATCAGTTATCACTAATATCACCTATCACTACCTTAAAATTACAGACATATTTTAATTTTTAAATAATAAAAAAAATAATTAAATAATTAAATTATGGAATGAGGAGTCGAAAATCTAAAATAGTAAGGCTGTATCTGCACGCCAGATGATGTCTCAGCGATTCCGACCTCAATGATATTATGTTATTTAAAATTTTACATTTTTTTATTACTTAACAGTAGTAATATTTCTACAATTCGGTGCGTTTGGGCGGTGGCGTGGGCGGAGGCTGCGGAGAGCGATAGTGGCGCGCGTAGATCTCCCCCCAGAACAGCGCGCGCTCCTTCAGCAGCGAGCCGCGCAGCTCCACCGCCCGCCCCAGAGACATGTGCGGACACCACTTCCTGCCCACCGCCGGCCACTCCGGCAGACCGGAGCCTTCGGGGGTAGGGTTTCTGTAAAAAGAATTGTTATGATTTTTCGTGGTGCCAAAAATGACAACCTTCGCGTCGATCGATCTACATTCTACACTTACCCAGTAGTTATAAAATTGAGCCACAATTTTTGCATAATTTTTCGATTGTTCTCGTAAGCTTCTGATTTGTTAAAGCTAGGTAATTTCAGAGTCGAACCCCAAACAGCCGAGGACTGGGCGCAATGGTTCGCTCCACGTACTTTGGTAAATGGTACGATTGAAGTAGGATCGTTGTCATCGGTGAACGAATACTCGTACAAGTAAATTTGGTCATTCCCACCCTCTACCTGAAGTTTCACGGACATCAAAGTTGGTTGTATAAAGAAAACGTCCGAAAAATAATCGATATAATCTAGAATGTCTTCTTCGTCCACAATTGTACCAAAAAAGTGAGTTTTGATTCTCTCCATTACTTCGTTTCTCTCTTTCTCATTTTTAAATTGCAGATTAGCCGGTAAGTAGCTTGAAAAATTCTTGTTCATATATTCTAGATCCGGCACTACCACTCCTCTGTTGAAAAAAATTCTCATCAAACCTTCCATATTCGTAAAACCATATAGCATAGGTAACTTTTCGTAATCACCTTTCTTAAGGATATCGTAAGGACTTTCTGTAAGAAACATTTCTACGCCAATATTTCGCTCCACACAAGGGCCTGCCGGAACTGTTGAATCGTTTTTTGCCATAACTATAGTGTTGAGATCTTGCAGTGAAGTATTAATAAAGAATTCTTCTAAGGCGTATATATCATTTACATCAGTATCAGCGTTTACTAGCTTTGCGTATGATTTGGCTGATTCAATTGGATCAATATGTACGGCAAAAGATGCTGTATTTGCTCCACTTTCAGGAATCACTTTATTAAATAGCCCTCTGGCCATCTTAGAGACCATCAAGAGATCTACTGAACCAGCGCCAGCGCTGCTTCCAACGATTGTTACATCTTTTGGATTACCACCAAAATTAGCAATGTTCTTTTTTACCCAACGCAGCAATGTCACCTGGTCCTTCATACCGGCATTCCCAGGGGCTGCTTCTGTTCCCAAGCACAGAAAACCATGAATTCCTAAACGATAATTAAAGGTGACAAGCAAAATCTTTTTTGAATTCACCATTTCCCGAGGATCAATCATATCTCCATAGCCAATCGCAAACGCACCCCCGTGTACATAAACTACCACGGGGAGTAATTCTACAACATCATCAGGTACATAAACATTAGCAATGAGGCAATTTTCTTCAACTCTTACGGTGTCTGGTAGGAAATCAAAAGCATTACTTTGCGGACATATAATTTGATGTCCTGCAACTGCTTCAAATGGTTTCTCCCAAGCAGGCGGTGGTAGTGGTGCCTAAAAAATTTAATTAACTATGTAATCATCCTACGATATTTTAAAACTGTAATTACAAACTGCTGTCCCGGCAAACGTTTCTTTGCCATATTATTATATAAAGTATATCGCCCGTATTATTTTATTGACTAAATATGGCACCATGGCAACGTTCATCGCTATCCCGTGACTCGCGTCACATAAATAATGGTCGCTCTTTATAGACAAATAATTCGCAATAAAATAAAATTGCGACTATAATTAAAGATGTAAGCTATCCTATCTCTCAAGTTGGAAAAAAGCACACATTAAAAAAAAAATATATATATATATATATATATATATATATATATATATATATATATATATATATATATATATATATATATATATTAGATTTTGTAACGCAGTATTGTAGTGACCATGACCTTTATAATAATTTCAGTCGTGATTACCTACAGAATATTTGATTTAATATATTTTACCTTAAATCTGTCAACGCCGGATGGAACAGTAGCATAGGGGATATTGTGGAACGTGTACACATCATAATCAGGATCCCTGTATCCCCTTACTGGCCCTTGGGCTGTCTTTACTAACCGTGATGGCAGTTCATTGCCGAAAACACAAGTGAATAGAACTAATATTATTAACCACCTCATTCTGATACCATGGCTGATTTGACGAGGTATCAGCGTGCTTATGTGTGTTGACTGTTGACGTATAATATAACTGCGTGCAATCATATTTATCGTTACTTACAGATAAAGCCCAGATATTATGAGATAATGGTATCAAGGATAGATCTTAGTTAATTGTTATAGTAAATATTTTCTCCTACTTTTCTATAAGTAGGTAGATATAATAAAATCGTAGAGGTTAAATGTTTTGTACTATCAGAGAAGTTGATTCCTAAGCAGTTGGGGGACCGTAGTTTGGTCGCGTTACGTCAAACCCAGCCGACAGATCATGAACTGACCAAATGACGTTGGTCTGTCAAGTGTCTAGGAATCAATTTCCTCAATGGTACAATAAAAAAGATGGGTTGCACTCCGGGAGTGCGTGGTAGAAGTGAAAACTTGATTATTAATGTTGTGCATTATTTTTAACCGACTTCCAAAAAACGAGGAGGTTATATGTTCGGCTGTGGATATTTTTATTTATTTTTTTATTTTTGTATGTTCAACGATTACTCCGCCGTTTGTGAACCGATTTTCGAAATTTTTGTTTTGTTGTATTTGGTTTCACTCCAATTTGGTCCCATTTTCACAAAAGTGGTGACCTGATGATGGGATCCAGGAGTAATCGAGGGAACTCCTCGGAATTTATATGGAAACATATGATGATTTTGGTTTTATGTGAAGTGTACTAAGAATATGCTACCAAAAAGTCAAATATTGGGTCAAGATATATCATGGTTTCGAAGATGCTGAGAGAACTCCTGACTCCTTATAGATACACGTTTGGGAGTTTCGGCGTTGTTTTAAGAACAGAAAGCATATGCTACTATGCAATTCATATTCATCATCATAATCATCATCATCATCATCATCATCATCATCATCATCGTCATCATCATTCGTATTAAGGCCACGTCGTATTAAGGTCACCAATGTCTCATGGCACAGAATAGATAATATTACAAGGCATAGGGTATGGATATACTAATAATAATAATAATTATGTACTGTGTAACAACACCTGTTTGTTTAATCACGGCGGTCAGCGCCGCGGAGGCGACGACGCTGCGCGGCGCGTGGCAGCAGACGAAAGATCGAATATACTTTACTACTTTCTGAAGATTCAGCTATCTGGTACAGACTTCAAAATAATGAAGATTGAGTACAGAAATAGTTGAGGTTTAGCCGAATTCGGAAAAAGGAACTATTAGATAGTAAAAATTATTTAATACTTTTTAGTTCATATTAATGTTATTATTGTTTTTACCTTGGAAGTCGGTTTTAATTTTTTGTTAAAAATAATAATTTTAACCCAGTTTTTATGAAAATCGATTTTAAAAAAAGCGATCGTTTTAATTAATTAATCGAAACCCTTATAATCTATTAAAAATATCGACAATCGAAAAAAAAGCTGCTGTCAGACAGACTGTCAGACACTTCTCGCGACAGTTGTCTTGCAGGTGGAAACGCGGCCTTAATCAGCGCATCTGCTAAAGAACTCATTTCCTATCCCCGACTGTACGTTTCTGCTTAGCACAATTTTCCCCGACTGTACATTTCTGCTAAACAACTCATTTCCCCGACTGTACATTTCTGCTTAGCACAATTTTCCCCGACTGTACATTCCTGCTTAGCACAATTTTCCCCGACTGTACATTTCTGCTTAGCACAATTTTCCCCGACTGTACATTTCTGCTAAACAACTCATTTCCCCGACTGTACATTCCTGCTTAGCACAATTTTCCCCGACTGTACATTTCTGCTTAGCACAATTTTCCCCGACTGTACATTTCTGCTAAACAACTCATTTCCCCGACTGTATATTTCGTTCGAGTTCGAGTTCAAATTCGAGTTCGACACAAAACACTACTCTCCAACCGTCTTACGCCTTTTCAATGGTTTTTCGATCAACACGAAAATCTGACGCGAGTTTCACAGTTTTTACCCATCCCACAAAACTGCTCAACGCCGCTAAAGAAGTTTTCACTTCAAAAATTCGGACTCATTGTAGGTTCATTTTTGTTGTGAAGTTGCTTTCCATCAGATGACCCGTTTGCTCGTTTGCCCCATTATTTCATAAAAAAGTCACTTAAATAAAATAATATTGGCGAAAATATTATACTTTATAAGGCAAAAAACCTTTGCCTGGTCAGCTAGTTAAAAATAAATTTCTATCTCGACTTCTGATGAACATCTCCAGGATTTAATGTCAATAGCTTGCACCGAAACAAGCAACAAAAATTGTTATTTTTCTCATTGATGTGTAAATAAATTCTACCTTTGTATTTTCCGTAATTTTTTATGAAATATTTTAACCGTTTTCAAAAAAAGGAGGTTATATATATAGAATGTGTGGAGCGCGAAGGTCATATTTTCATTTCTTAAAATGAACCCCGAGCGAAACTAATTGGTGACCCGTGATATAAAGCCTGGAAATTTAAGCATACAGTATATTAAAAAGCTCTATATTTTCATATCTCAGCTTTTCAGATATTTTACGTTGAACTCTAAATGTCTAATAGACCTGGATCCCAAAAGCGTAAGACATAACTTACTTTCTGATGGATGAAACCATAGGTTCTTGTTAGTGCCTCATGTACTTAGAATACCTGCGAATTTGTGTAGCTCTAAGTGTGACACCTAGTCAGGAACCAGGTACCAAAGTGGACAAAAATGAGTCTTACTTTACTTATTTTCTGATGGCTAATATTTATATATAATTTGTAGATTATTGTTTTGAACTAGTATCATGTACCTAGTGTAAGACACTTTTCAATGACCAAAACTATTAACAGACGTTTTAAAAATAATTTTGTTGCTATTTTTTTTCAAAGGCTTTATTTTTATTTTATAAATTAATATAACACCTTAGAAAACAATACGATATTACAAGAATTTATTTTCTACTAGCTGTTGCCCGCGACTTTGTCCGTGTCAGCATACTGCATAGTATGATAGTATAATAACAAAGATGGATAATTTTTCCCTGTTTCCTTACCCAAAGGGTAAAAACGGGACCCGATAATAAAGATATTTCAGCCTGTCTGTCTGTCTGTCTGTCCATATCCAGACTGTACCTCCCCTTTCTAACATGTAGTGAATATTATTAAAGTTTGTGAAGCTCTACATGGAGCTATACTCACTCTCACTCACTCACTCATAATGTGTAAAAATGTCTGTCTGTCTGTCTGTCTGGAACCTCTTCACGCCCAAACCGCTTAACCGATTCTGCTGTAATTTGGTACAGATATACTTTGAGCCCTGGGGTTAAAGTATACCAACTAACATTAGTTTTTTTCTAGAAACTTTTTGGTGTGGTTTTTGGGGACGTGAGACTTGAGGGTGAGACGTGATGCCCTAAGGGCAGATGTCTTTTGTCCTTCTTCTGGTGCCCCCTCAGACGATCACGTCTGAGTCAAATTAAGTTAATCAAATTAAGCAATTGCCTAGGGCATCAGCCCTAGGCAATTGCTTAGTTTGATTAAGGGTTAATCCGTAACTGATATATAGCAATATGTGCTTTCCCAGGAAAGGATAGGTATACTTTAACCCCAGGGCTCAAAGTTTATCTGAACCAAATTTCAGCAAAATCGGTTAAGCGGTTCGGGCGTGAAGAGGTTCCAGACAGACAGACAGACATTTTTACACATTATGAGTGAGTGAGTAAGAGTGAGTAATAGCTCCATGTATAGCTTCACAAACTTTAAAAATATTCACTACATGTTAGAAAGGGGAGGTACAGTCTGGATATGGACAGACAGACAGACGGACAGGCTGAAATATCTTTATTATCGGTTCCCGTTTTTACCCTTTGGGTAAGGAAACAGGGGAAAATTATCCATCTTTGTTGTTATACTATGCAGTATGCTGACACGGACAAAGTCGCGGGCAACAGCTAGTAGAAAATAAATTCTTGTAATATCGTATTGTTTTCTAAGGTGTAATATTAACTTACAAAATAAAAAATAGCAACAAAGTTATTTTTAAAACGTCTGATAATAGTTTTGTCATTGAAAAGTGTCTTACACTACATGATACTAGTTCAGAACAATAATCTACAAATTATATATAGATATTAGCTATCAGAAAATAAGTAAAGTAAGACTCATTTTTTGTCCACTTTGATACCTGGTACCTGACCAGGTATCACACTTAGAGCTACACAAATTCGCAGGTATTCTAAGTACATGAGGCACTAACAAGAACCTATGGTTTCATTCATCAGAAAGTAAGTTATGTCTTACGCTTTTGGGATCCAGGTCTATAAGAGGAGCTAGTTCAAGAAACGGACGATTTTCAAGATTTAAACGGAACAGGACACATAAAAATTGAATAATATAAATTCTGAAAAAAATATATGTATTAGTTAAGGATCTAACACGTTGGAATTCACATTCCATTACACAATATAAACTTCACTCGATAGAAAAAATCCCAAAGTTACCTCTTCTTTTAACGAAATTGCCATACTATGTCCAAATCATTTGGAATTTTCAGATATTTTTTGTACTGAATTAAAGACAAATAGAGACACTACCAGACAAATCTAGTGAATATCGTTTATTTGACTTGATTTAATTGATGTGTAAAATAACGACGATCAAAAACTATAAAATTGGAGTCGCAAAGGCTCGGCTGGTGCTTTCATTCAATACACTTTGCACCTGCAATTATATAGTTTTTTTTTATCGTCGTTATTTTATACATCAATTAAATCGAGCCAAATAAACGATAATCGCTAGATATATTCTTTGTCTTCAGGCAATTCAGTACAAAAATATTATCTTAAAAAATCCAAATAATTTGAACATAATATATGAACATAAATGGCAATTTCGTTAAAATTATAAGATTGTTAAGATTGGTCAACTTTTATAACACAGAATAATCAATGTACAGAAATACAGAAATGTTCCATTTCTTGTTTTCTGTGAGAGGCCGGGCCGGCCTCTCATAGGAAAACAAGCAATCTAAAACATAACCTACACGGTTTTTTACTTTAACGCGGCGTCACCTTAAAACAACAACACGTCAATTTAGTATAAACTATATTTTCACAAAATCAACATTTCTACAATTCAGTGCGTTTCGGTGGCGGAGTCGGCGGAGGCTGCGGATAGCGATAGTGGCGCGCGTAGATCTCCTCCCAGAACAGCGCGCGCTCCTTCAGCAGCGAGCCGCGCAACTCCACCGCCCGCCCCAGAGACATGTGCGGAGACCACTTCCTGCCCACCGCCGGCCACTCCGGCAGACCAGAGCCTTCTGGTACAGGTTTCCTGAAAGATAAGCAAGATGCTATTTAAACTTTCGTTTCATGTTTTTGAATTATGTACAGAATCCGTGTACAGAATGTACAGAATCCGTTCGCTAAAAAATAAAACAAGTTATTAAAAAAATCGGTCAAGTGCGAGTCGGAATCGCGTATTAAGGTTTCCGTACCGTATGACCGTTATAGAGCGAAAGAAGGGAAAAATTGTGTTTTAGGGAGCCCCCCTTTATTATTTATTTTATTCATAATCAACAAAACTTGGTTGACTACTACTGTACCCTAAAACGGAACCATAACCAGGTGATTTTGTGTGTGTATATTCGTACTTGGTAGGTTAATGGTTATAATAATTTAAGAGTAACCTTGTCCTACAAATAAAACAGCCCTTATTTTAGGACCATCAAGTCAAAGTATGAAATCCTTTCTATCTCTGTTAGCTACAGATTTCGAGATTTTTCGAAAATAAAAATGTTGTTCGTCTTATTAAAATGTAGCTACTCACAAAAAAACTAGCTTGTTAGCAATCACAAAAAAAAATTGTTTTAGGGCGGGAAGCCCTAGAATAATTTTTTATAGTGAGGGATCACTAGAAACAGTTAACTACAGTGTGTTTGTGTAAACACCGTTGTCCTTGAAACCATCAAATGAGCCCATCAATATGAAGATAGAAGACAGTTTTTTTTTAATTCCCAGCATTGTTCTCATAGAAAAAATTGTTCATTTTGACGGGCTCATTTGATGGTTTCAAGGACAACGGTGTTTACACAAACATCTTGTATATTATTATGGTGGCTATAAACCGTACACAGTTAGTCACAATTGCTGAACATAAGGGTGATGAATTACCAGTTTACTACGGTGTATCTCAGGGTAGCATACTTGGGCCAACACTGTTTCTAATCTTTGTGAATGATCTTTGCCAACTCAAAATTCCTGGAAAAGTTATCTGTTATGCCGATGACACTGCACTTACTTTTGTGGCGGAATCATGGGCAGATCTGGAACGCAAAGCTCAAGATGGTTTTACAATAGCTGAAAGATGGCTCAAATCCCATACCCTAACGTTAAATTCTGCGAAAACTAATTTTATTACCTTTTCCGTAAACCCCAGGTCCCAACCAACAGTTGGCTTATCTTTAAGATCACATCTGCATGTCTTCCCTCGATACATCCCAACCCCTTTGTAACTGTCCTAAAATATCCTCCGTCGACCATATAAAATATTTAGGCATAACACTTGACAAATTCCTCAGTTTTAAAATCCACATAAACTCATGATAGCCCGTATGCGTAAATTAATCTATATATTTAAAAATCTACGTCACATTGCAAACCAAGAAATACTTGTAGTCCGTAAAGTCTACTACGCCTTATGCTTACCCATAATTTCATATTGTATCTCTTGCTGGGGCGGAATGACAAAAAGTATACTGAAGCCGCTCGAGATATCTCATAGGTCAATCCTGAAGGTTGCAACTTTCCGCCCTATTCTGTTCCCGACCACTGTATTATACAAAAACTGTGATGAACTGAATATCCGACAATCATTCATTCTCAATGCAGTTCTCCGTAACACCGTAACACTCCTTTCATCGCGATTAAAAAGCGTCGTAAGGACAAAATATGTCAAATACCCCAACCACGACTGTCTTTTACAAAACGGTTCTTTTACTTTTTGGGCCCATATCTTTATAACAAAATTGATCAAAAAGTACCACTGTACGAATCCACATATAATGTTTGTAAAAAGCTAGTCCGGAAATACATACAAAATAAAAGTTACGATGAAACGGAATGCTTCATGTCATAACACACACACACGCACACACACACACACCCACCCATACACACACACACACACACACACACACACACACACACACACACACACACACACACACACACACTTTTGCATGCCCTAGTATAATTAGTATAATAATTATAAATAAAATATTGTAACTGTAAAATTAGAAATATACGTCACTATCTTTAATTTGTAACATCTGCAGGGAAAGGGACTGTTAACCCTTACTACAGGTTTTCTCAACCTATCAAGGGTAACAGTGCTTCACCCACAAGGTCTGTTTTTAAAAACAGACCTTAGTAACACTTGTTATAATCTCCCTTTTTTGCACCAATAAAGTTATTATTATTATTATAAACACACATAAAATGCACTGCTATTATAATGTAGGTATACTATACTCCAAGAGTAGCAATAAATAACTTACCCTGTTGTTATGAAATTTATCCAAAATTCTTGCAAAATCTTTTGAATTTCTTGATATTCTTTAGTGGTACTTTGAGGTGCAAATTTTTCCTCGGTTGCCCAGAGAGCCATCGACTGGGCGCAATGATTGGCGCCACGGATCTTAGTGAACGGTACTGGAGGAGTATACTCATCGGTAAACGAATACTCGTACAAATATATCTCGTTGTTGCCAGCTTCTACGTGGTATTTTACTGATCTTAAAGTTGAAAACGTGAAAAAAACGTCAGAAAAGTAATTCACATAATCAATAATATCTTCTTCGTCCACTTTGGAACCGAAAAAGTAGTTCTTTATCTTTCTTGCCACTTCCTCCCTCTCCTCGGGAGTATCGAAGGTCAAATCGGCTGGTAAATAATTGGAAAAGTTTTTGTCCATTCTCTCCATATCAGATTTCACATCGTTCGCCACCAACATCAAACGAAGTAAACCTTCCATGCTAGCAAAACCATACAACATCGGTACTTTCTCGTAATCGCCGCTTTTCAAAATATTGACTGGGCTGTCGTGCAGAAATATTTCTTTTCCGGTATCCCGTTCTACGCAAGGACCTACTAAAAACGTAGCGTCGTTTCTACTGAAAGTGTTGACTGAGTTCAGAACCTCAACAGGTGTTGATTTGAAAAATTCTTCCAATTCGTAAATATCATCGGCACCGGTATAATTTAGTAGCTGCGCGTACTCTTTGGCAGCTTGGATTGGATCCGGTTGTACGCTGAAGGCGGCCGTGTTGGCGCCGCTCTCCGGGATGACCTTGTTAAACAGACCCTTTGTCATCTTTGATAGCATCAAGAGATCAACGGCAGACGACCCGGCGCTCGCTCCCGCAATGGTCACATCTTTCGGATCACCTCCGAAGCTAGCGATGTTCTTCTGCACCCACCGAAGCATTGCCACTTGATCCTTCATGCCAGCGTTACCGGGGATGTCCTCGGTTCCCAAGCAAAGGAAACCGTGGCCCGCTAAGCGGTAGTTAAAGGTTACGAAGATTGCTTTTTTGGACGCCGCCATTTTTTCCGGTGACATCATGTCCCCGTATCCCACGATATATGCTCCACCGTGAACGAACACTACAACTGGGAGTACCTCGTCGATATTTGGGACGTAGATATTTGCGATGAGGCAATCCTCTTGAGTATTACCAGGTATTCTCATTGTTTCACCAAAAATGATTGGTTGTGGACAAATAGTCTGCCGGTTAACCGCATCATATGTTTCTTCCCAAACTGGCGGTGGCCCAGGTTCCTGAAAATTTAAAAAACTATTTTACGACTAAGTTTAAATATTTTTTTTTACACTTCGCCGCTCCTAATAAATATTTTCTTACTAATTGTTATTATCATAAACTTTTAAACTATAATTATATTGAAAAACATTAGAAGTAGACATTGAGATTGATAAAAAGGTTTAATGCACTCAAATATTAAATGATAAACGAAATAATTATTCATAGACTTGTGAGTTGTGTGGTACATGATGATAACTTATCACAATACGAGTATCATTAGCATTATTACTTTTGAGAGTAAAATTTAAGAGTTAAAAACTCTTTAACAAGCACGATAGAAGCAATTTGTAATATTATTTCTATATTGTTGTATTGTTGTTTTCAAGGAAATAATATTGGTAATACATAGGTAATATACGCTGAGTAGTGTTATAGCCTACACTCAGCGTACCTATATTACTAGCGTAACTACGCCGTTGCGCCAAAACTACTTTATCGCGCGGGGACCGTACATTTTTTCGAAACAAAAAGTATCCCTTGTCCTTTCCCGGGACTCAAAGTATCTCCATGCCAAATTTCAGTAAAATCGGTTCAGCGGTTTGGGCGTGAAGAGGTAACAGACAGACAGACAGACACACTTTCGCATTTATAATATTAGTATGGATAAGTCTATGGGTATTGTTTTACCTGTTTAGTTTATCTAAAATTTACCTTAAACTTGTCCCTGCCGGTAGGAGCGGTGGCGTAGGGCACATTGTAGAACACGAAGCCATCAAATGAGGAAGACCTGTGTCCTCGTATGGGACCCTGTGTTGTGTGCACAACCCGCGAGTCCTCGCACAGGACACACAGACACAACAAACACAACACGATCGCACGCAACATTGTTTTGCACTAACTTATTTACTGATAGCACTTGATATTTATAGCGATGTATGTTCACAAGGTCAAATCTATTTATGATATTAATCATCTGAGAACATCTTACTGTTCATCGCCAAAGGTTAATGCCTTTGGCGATGAACAGTACCATGCCCGCCATAATCTACTGGTGGTGTAAATGTATTTACTTATAGTAGTGGAGGTAGTGCTAGCGTATGCAAAGCCATTTCATACCGACCAAATTTTTGTCCAGCGGTAGCTTAATATTTATCAATCATATATTGATTGATAAAGATCAGCGTCAGTCGCCGCACCCGTGGTGGAATGTTAACTCAGAGTATTTCAAAGTTGTAAAAAAATAGTTGCAAAAAGTGATTTTATACCGAATGAAACTTTGATGGGTGATTATTGAGGTCATGTTTAACCAAAAAATCACCATCAGCCGTATTGCAGACGGGGGATTAAACGTCAGTCACGTTACTGGACATGAAAAAAAATTTTGAATATAAAGTCATTTTATACCGTACATGTGAATGTTTATACAGGTGAATGTTTCTACCTTGTAAATAATAAATAAAACCGTCAGTCGCTAATACGATGGTGGAAAAACCGTCAGCCAGCGATATAAGTTATGACCAATATAGCCCTACTTCGCGCTCAATGTATCCTAGGGCGTCGCGTAGACGACATTTCCACCTGCAAACATTCAGCTGACGGCGATTTTCGTTTTAATTAACCATAAAATTATCTCACATAGGAATTTTAAGTAATTAATTCAATAGTCAATACTTGTGAAGAAGAATTATATACATTTTACTTTAAAAGTGTCATCTGTTGTTATATACTAAAACTAAAATAACACCTACCCAACCTAAACGTGTATAATCTAGATATGAACCTTTATTGGGTGCGAATTGGGATCGTTTTAATGTCAATTCAATACGATTCCTAACATCAACTTTGAGATGCTCTCAATTTTTATTCCACCCATTATGAAGTGGCTGACGATCAAAGCACTAATGTATTAGTGGAATACTATTATTGTAACGATTTTCGCTCGGTATGAAATTACCTTTTTAACTGAGCGCGATCTCTCCTAATATTATGTATAACTTAATACCTAAATCAATGTTGTATTGTTATTTGCTACGTTATTTACATCATTTTTGGTAAGTACGAGTACATAATATTACGTATACATAACTTAAAAATTAAAAGTAATAAAATACTCAGACAAATGTTAGCTGACAAAAACTGTAATTATTTGTCAGCATGACTAGTAAGTTTTGTCTCGACAACTCAATTATTATGAGATAAGACTTACAACAGGTTAGTAACAGACTTAGTCACTAACTCATTTTATTATAAACTAGCGACCCGTCCCGGCGTCGTCGCACGGGTATAAAATATATACCTAGCCACTGAAAAATTCTATTTAAATATTATAAAAACTCATTAAAATCGATAACCTATGATCTTTCACGTGGTCTACTTCTTATCTGTGCCAAATAACATAAAAATTGCTCTGGCAGTAGTTCGCGAGATAAGCCCTTTCAAATAATTTTCCCCGTTTTTCCACATTTTCCTCTATTTCTTCGCTCCTATTAGCGTGATAAAATATAGCCTTCCTCGATAAATGGGCTATCTAACATTGAAAGAATCATCAAAATCCGTTGCGTAGTTTTAAAGATTAAAGGGAACAAAGGGAAATCAGGGAAAAAAAGCGACTTTGTTTTTTAATACGTATAGAAAATATCTACATATTATTATTATCTTATGCAGATGTTAAAATATAATTCATGTCCTCGTCTGAAACGTTGCAAAAGTGGCGTGACAGACATGGACAATATATGGATAAATATGCGAAACTATCTCTGTCCGTCTGTCTGTCACGTTTTAACGCCACTTTGAGAATGGCTTCGCAAAGGCCTTGTAGGGGCATCGCTCCATGCTACCACCTGTAGTATGGAGACAATAGTTCATTCAATGACACAACGTTCTCTTTTCGGGGGTCCGTTAAAAATGTTACTTTTTTTAAAAGAGGTCCGCCGTCAAAGAAGTTTGGGAACCGCCGAAGCTAAAAAATGTTGGCGCGATTAAACGAGATTAAACGAATGTCGCCGTTCTACTCACAGACAGACACACTTTAATTATAATAATACATATAATATAATATAAGCATAAATTTGTTACACTTATACTGTACCTACTATTAGCCTAGAAACTAGACTACGGGCTTCTTATGGAGGACAGCGCTCGTCACGCCGCTGCCGCGGCCGCTGAACTGGTTTTATTTCTCGTTCTTGTACAATAAAATAAAAAACATTTTTCATTACATAGATTTAATATTAAAAAAGTACCTCAAAAGAAAGGGGTACTATTCTTACCACCCCTTTTTACAGTGCTAAGTGTGTAGAGGGTCTACAGCCGTAGCACCGCTACGCCGCGCCGCACGCGCTACGGACTACGGCCTACGCCTCAATTATTACGGCCTCCTTTCTTGAAAGTCGGTTAAAAGCAGAAGGTACTAAGGTAGGATATACCTGAAATATTTTGTCATCAACATACATAATATTCAACCATGCCTACTCAATGTTATAAATATACAAAAGTCGGTTAACCCCTAAAAAACTAGTTTTTCTGACGCCAAAATGCACTTCGCAGTTCCGACTAAGAACTCAAAAGTCGCGAGCCACATATAGTATAGTATATTTTAGCACTAATAAGATACAGGCTCTGGTACAGCAGTTTTTAGCACCAGATTTAAATTTATAGCGTGAAATGGCTCGGAAAGTGCTCTGGAGCACTCTGCAGCACTCCGCCCGACAGGAAATTTGCAATAGATTTAAGAGCACTTTGAAAAATATTTTCCCGTCACACTATACATACGCGTCATAGTACATAATGTGTTTTGGTAAATGTATTCAGTATTTAGTTTGATTTCTTTAGAAATATATAAAGTACTAATAATAATACTTAATAATAATAGTAGTAATAATACTTTAGGGTGTGTAAGCGACTCACCCTTGTATAGAGCGGTTAAACGGTGAAGTGAAGCCAAATGACTTGTGAGTCGCAGAATTTCGGCTGGCAGAAATTCTGCTGCATTCAGTTTCATACAAAAGTCCTATTTAATTCACACGAGCCATGATTTAGAAAAGATATTTACGCGACCGAAATTCTGCGACAGACAACTCACAAAATATTACCCTCGTTTGTAAAACCTAAGAGTAACTTTTTTAAATTTTTGTATGGGCAAACTCATGGCGCTCGGGCGCTTGCATAACAAATCACAAAAAAAAACAATATTCCATCGCTTCTACTCTCAAAGTGAACTCTGTATGGACGCTGCTAAGCATATTTATCCCAAAAAAAATTACGTATTGAGTTTATGAATGCAGTTATTATTTAAAAATAAACAAAAATAACACCCTCTTTTTGGTCGGGGGTTAAAAATTTGTACACTTAACTGACCATACATATTATAGGACACATACACATCTTTAAGTATCATTAATCCTTTGATCGCGGATTCTAGGAAATCTATTGTTGTCGCGATCACCGGTGCTGTTATGGGGCTTGATGGGTTAATTTGTTGTGTTACACCTTGTAGGAAGTCAAAATACGTTAAAGAAAAACTAAAACTATATTATGCGGCAAGGCAACAACGCGGCGAGGATATTGCCGGGGTAATTGCACAAGTTAGTTACAGTTTAATGTTAGCATCACGAAGTTTGTCGACACAACACGAGAGATGTTCAGGACACCGCACAGAGGTCGACGGATGGAAATTATGGAATTTATGTATAAAGTTAAAAAATACCCCTTTTTTATTATAAACTAATTTATAAAAATACTAACAATCCCGGCGAACGTTTCTTTGCCATAATATAAAGTACCTATTTCGCCCATATTATTTTTTGAAGTGACTAAATAAGTATGTTACTATAGCAACGTTTATCGCTATCCCGTCACACAAGTCACAAACAATGGTCGCCCTCAGTCTCGGGTTGTAACTATTTACTATTATTTATTCAATAAATGCACTTATCAATAGATAAAGTACCCAGTAGCCGATTCTCAGACCTACTGAATATGCATATAAAATTTGGTAACAATCAGTAAAGCCGTTTCGGAGGAGTTCGTGGACTAACATTGTGACACGAGAATTTTATATATAAGACTAGCTGTCCCGGCAAACTTTGCTTTGCCATAATATATTTGCCATATTATTTTATTGAAGTGACTAAATAGTATGTCACCATGGCAACGTCGATCGCTATCCCGTCGCACAAAGTACAATGGTCGCCGTCAGTCTCAGGTTGTAATAATTTACTATTATTTATTCAACAAATGCACTTATCAATATATAAAGTACCGAGTAGCCGATTCTCAGACCTACTGATTATGCATGTAAAATTTGGTAAAAATCAGTAAAGCCGTTTCGGAGGAATTCGTGAACTAACATTGTGACACGAGAATTTTATATATAAGATAAGATTTTCCGTCTCTGTCAAGCCACATTTCTAACGTATCGGACAGAAACTAAACACTTTAGAAGTAAAACCCTTTGGTACACGGTGTAAAGATTTTATTAATAGACTTTAAAGGCGAAGGAAAAGTCGAAATATCAGATTTCGGTCTACTGATCATTATCTACTGATTAATACAGGAATAAACCTTCCGGCCAAATTTCGATGTATTGATCCTTGTTAAAAATAAAAATACACATATTTTTTCTTTTATACTTAACTCAGTACTAAAATGTTGAATGTAGCTTCCGAAAGTTTTCCTAAAAAACACCACCATTGTTGGACACTACGCGTCGCCGGCGCGTGAGGCACATGCCTCCCTGGCGCCACCCTCCGCGGGAAAGTGACCGTTCTGCAATGATTTTATGTGGGATACTATTATATGTTATTGTTAAAAAATTAACATTCTATATTTTTGTTAAATGGAAATCCTAATGTATTTTAATAATTGTAAATAATATGTCCGGTAGGTTTAATTGCACTCTGCATATTATACTAGTTGTCTAGTGTCTACTGATCGGAAATTATGTAGAGTTCAATGTTCTTATGCAGAATGACGGACTTAATTCATTTGGTATCGGGTTATGTCAATACCAGCCGGTCAGCCGGCAGACCACGAACCACATTGACTAAACAATATTTAAACTACGTAAAACAGGTCCTCCATCTGCCTTTATTTACTTTATTTTACGCCTCGTACTTCAAATAGCAATTCACAACCCGAAACACAAAATCACAACTATGTGCTAGGCTAAGAACAAAGATCACGAACATGGTTGAACACATTACACCGAGCACATATCCGCTTACGAATAAGCAGATATCCGAATATCCGAATAAGCTGGATACGGAATGTGGATATTTTCGTTCAGCGATTGCCAGTATCGCATAGTAAGCATTCAGATGCCGGTGGGCCACGAGCGTCGCGTGCGACGAGGATACAATACGCATTGACCATCTTTGATCCTAGTTATAATCGTATAATAATTATTTCCGAGAGTCGTCTTTCAGCCTCAAGGGCTTTAAACTCTATGGACGCCCTAGGACGCTGCCGCCCCTAGACCGTGGCCTATAACGGCCTAATTATAAATCCGGGGCTGATTTACAGGCGTCGAAGTAATTTAAGTTAAGATGGCAAACGGTTGCAAGCAAAACCCGTAAAGCTAGACATTTTTGTCCAACGTTTGATCACTTTTAAACTCGATCTCGCTTGAAAGCTGTCCTATGCTATTCAGATTTTCTACCTATTTGTATTATTAATTGGTCATCGCGCGATTAAGTACAAAGTTATGTTGCAACGATCAACTAAGCGATCCAGAAAATAGTTCAGACACAGCAGAAGCTGTGTCCATACTTATGCCGCGCGATTTCTGCTGCGCCTTGTAAACTATATGCACAGGCTAGGACGCGGTGTCGTGGTCGCGTGGACTGGCTCAGGTGGCTTTCGGAGTTTCGTATCCTTACCGCGAGCGACCGCGACCGATAAAAATTAAAAAAAAAATGCTATTTTATGACATAGACTATATAGGTATCATTTTCTAGTGACATTTGTGTGCCGACCTATGCTGCCGCCGGCGGCGGCGATGCTTGGCGTAGGGTAAGTCACACGGCGCGTTTCGTTAGCGTTGCGTCGACGCGCTGGCTGGAGACTGGCTCTAACGCAGCGGTATAACGCCGTCCGCAAGCTGTTCGTGGCCTCTCGTTAGCCCGAAATCGTGTGAGCTTTGGTGCGGAAGGCATTGATAATGGAATGCGTCCTTCGGTGTATTAAACATCAAAGCCTGACGTCACCGATCCTCTCCCACTTCAACCAAGGGGTTGAAGAGGGAATGATCTGAGAACTTTAGCTTTGTACTTCTTGGTTGGATGAGCTGGCAATGGAATGGATTTCTTCCTTCAAATTCCAGTAAGATCTAAATATCGGTATATATATAAGATTACACAAACACAGTCGAAACCGCGCGGTTTAACCCCGTGCATTTGACCCGCTCGCAGATTATTACAAACGCGTTGTAATATTAATATCAACGTTCACACATAGGTAACTGATAGATTTTTGCACGCGAAACACAGAGCTTCCGCTTCGTCTGAACTAGCACTATCGGCCGCACTCAGACATTAATTATTAATGATGATTAAACATCAATTTAATGCAGAGTTTGACAGATAATGTTCGAGGCTTATGTCAAAATTTTCATTTAATTACAGTTAAGAATTCTGACGCTGGCAACTCCTAAGTGGGCTTACGCCAAAAGAAGAAGAAGGGAGTTTTGCCGGGTATACGAAAGAGTGACGTTTAGTTTTTGTATTATTTTCCTAAAATTGTGTTATTTCGGTTTTTAATGTGTAATGTTGGTAGAATATTAACCATTAAATATTCGTTGTCGTGCACAAGTGTGGGCAAGTGATACAACTTCAAGAAACGTGCCATTTTGTGTTCCCTCCAAAACTCCATCGAAAGTTTTAGTAAAGGGTCTACCACTTTACTAAAACAACTGACATGACTCGTTGACTTTACCGACTACTTTTTAGACTTTGACTAGACTTTCGACTTGACGATAATCTGGAAAAACAACTTGAAAATTTTGTAAATTTTTTACGAAAATTTTTTTCTCCCGCCAAAACTTTACTTGACACTGGCCATGGTTTACAAGCCGAGAGCCATAACAAGAAAAAAAAAAAAAAGAAGAAGAAGAAGACAGTTAAGAAGGTAATTAATATTCGTCTCTGAGTGCGGCAGGTATAGTATTGTAACCATATTGCACGCTGTTGATAGCAATCAAAGAGGATGTAAACTGTATACTACGTAACAAGAGGTCGGACTTAGAAGAAAAAAAATAAACATTCGTTATTTTTTTAATTTAAAACTAAACGACAAAATTTTAAGTGCAAAACCTTTCACTCTAAACATACCAAAAATTAAAAAAAATAAAAATAAAAAGAAATGAGCTCAAATAAATGTTTTATTTCAATAAAAATTATTGTACATGGCTAAATAAATAGGCTAATAAGGTAAATTAAACAATAAAACAGATTTAATCCACAAGTTTTTGTTGATTTCTATTATTAAATATTATAATATTATTACAGTACAGTTTTATGTATTTTATTTATAAATATGATAGAATAGCTGTCTATGCTACTCTACTAACTACTTGATTGGCTTAAGCCATTATTCCACTTATCCTAGCGGCTAGCTAGGTTCCTAGGTAGGATCCTAGCTAGGATCCTAGCTTCTAAATGTTGTTCCACGTCTTGACTAAATCGGAAACGATTTAGGATCTAGGAACCTAGCTAGGATAAGTGGAATAAGCGCTTTATACAGTAAACTCTATATAGGGAGGGGATTAAAGCTGCGCGTCCACCAGGTTGGAATCGGGACATACGGTGCGGACGGTGGCACCACGTGTCGTCATATACTTGTCAGGCGCAGAATGATGTTCCAGTACTTCTAGTGCAGTTCATAGTAGTCAGTACCATACATACAAAGCAACAAATCCGTCCACTGCGTACCTGCGCTCCGATTCCGATCCAGTGGATCGCACCTTTATACATACACACTTTGTTTTGTTACACCCTGTATACGACAGCTGAAATCTATGGCGCGGGTTCAGGCCAGCTGCATACCACCTCACTTGATCAGAGGATTTATCCTTGGTGGCCGTACCACTCATAATCCCATACCTTCCTTCTCCTAAAATCTCCTTGCATTGAATCTCTTTGCTGCTTTCGTTCCCAAGCGGTCGCATGCGACCGCGAGAACAAAAGATTTCCTAGAATCCGCGATCGAGTTAACAGCTATTGCTTGCAGACTAAAATGTTGCAAACTAGCTGTATAGGGACCTAAAAATCTGAAATTAATGAAACATTTTTCATTTATATTCCATACAGTTTACATAAATTATAGTAAGTATAGTAATTAATAACCTTATGTATTGTTACAATAAAACAATATACACATGATACACATTTCATCATTTTCCAAATTAACTGCATACTGATATACATTATAATAATTTCTATGAAATAATAATCTATCTTTTTCATATTAATATAGTTTAAGTTCTAAATTATTGTACAATTATGCAAATAATACTACGACATACTTTGTATTAGAACATGGTATGATATCGTTATGTTTTGCTTCAATTTATCAATTTACGGTTACATTTACATTTTACAATGGCTTACCTTTCGTTTTTCAATAATTAATCCACTTAATTTACAATTTTTGTATTTTTGTAATAAATAATTTTCACAAAATGGAATTCGAACCTTGAGTTTTAAACTTCATCTTCCTCTTTTTTCTCATGTAGTTTATATTCTCTATGGTCTTTTTTATCAACCAATCACAGTCGACCGTGCTTAAAAATTGTACAGATTATGCGATTTACTTTAGTAGCTACGTTTAAATTTGGAACCCAATTTTTTTTTGTTCGGAAAGTTTCGTCCACCTGATAGCAATAGTAAATTATTTGCGCAAGTGCAAGAGAGGTAACGAAATATTTTGTAAAACATATTCTTTCATCGCTACTCTTTATAAAAATTCCCGCAATTTACATCGTCGCCATGGGATTTAAAATTTTAACACAATAAAATGTGAATAGCGGAAAAATTAAATAAACGACAGTTTTAATGAATATTAATGAGTCAGACGCGAGTTCCGCCCCGAGTCCTGCGAGTAACGAGAGAGGACTGAAATAAAGTATTCACATTTTTAAAGGTAAAGTTACGACTCACGAGCTATGAAATAGGACAAACCTATTAAAATATAGCGCCCTGGCTGTGTAGAGAATACTGCTGGGTTTTATACAAAGAATTCAGTTGAAAATAAAAAAACATGTAAGTATAAAACACTTTAAACATAATTTCTAAGTTCACGTCACGATTATCTCCAACCACTAGTTAAAAATATTAAAACTAGCCCGAAAACTAACCTATAAAATTTAATTACAAAGTACCATTGCGATTTTGATTATGAAATATGATGCTGTTACGTACTTTATATATCCTCTTTCCTCTTTGTATGATTCACATTCATATTTTTAACGTAATGAGCTGAAAAGCCTACGCGGTTCAAAGGTAGAATATTGTAAAGCCGATAGGCATTTTCAGTAAAAAATCCCAATAACCTCTTCGCTGTCCGGCCAATATGCCCGCCGCTTTCAACAGCTCTCATACTCTATAACACGTTCAAGATGAAACACGAAAAATATTTTTTAATAAATTCAGTTCGTAATAAGCTGAAAATATGTGTTTGAGTAGGTGGTCTAGAGTCTAGAGTAGCAATATTGAGAGTTCTGCATTACAAATTTATAAAACCTGCATTCAATATATTAATTACTTAGAGAAAAAAATAATTTAACAAGCACTTATGTTTAAGCGATCGTCCATACTATTATTATAAACTAGCTGTCCCGGCAACGTTGTTTTGCCATTTAAAGTATTTCTACTTCATCAGTTGATACAAAATCTTACCCTCTCTTTTGTCCCCTAAGAGGGGTGGGGGGAAAAAATTTTATATACCAGATGTTAAGTTGGAAAAAACATTTGATAATATGTACCCAAGCAGCATCACAAGCTGTATAACAGCTGTATTAAAGGTCGTTTATACTCTTAATGCTGTATTTCCAGGCTGCATAAAGGCTGTATAAGCGCTTATTCAGCCCTTATACCCCTGAATTAAGCATAAATTATACAGCGTTTTGCGTTATATTGGCTGTACAGTAGCTATATAAGCAAAAATAGGCTGTATAATAGCTGTTTTTCGGCTGTACTATGGTGTACGAAGAAACCAATACACTCCAATTATTCCATTGTAACTCACTTGTTCAGCTTTACGCTGTAAAAAGTCTGTAGAACAGTACTCTGTTAGTAGTAACAAAAGAATTAAAACGAAACAGAAGATATTATTTTAATGATAGCGTTTATAATAACTGTTGATTGAAGTAACATATTATAAACGCTGTGTTTAAGGAGATTCGATGGGGGCAGGATACAGTGCATTATCGTGCAAAAATAAATTTATTGTGGTTATATATATGTTTTGTGATAAAAAATAAACGCGCCAGCAAAATAATCAAGGAAGAGATATTAAATAAAGTAACTAAATATGGTTTTTATAGGTTAAAAAGTTTGAATTAATAGACGTAGAGCCTCGTTGGTGCATAGAAGGTTGTTGGACAAACTAAAAATATTGATAAATATAATAACATTAGTCTAATTTTTATGTACTCATGTTCGTAATCTTCGATTTGTAATTGATAAAATGGCGACAATTTGCTAAGCAGCCTCAATTCTATTTCGATGGTCTTATAGCATTAATAGCTGTACTATGTAGGTAATGGATATAGTATTCAGCTTTAAGCGGTTGATGGGCTGTATAAAGGAATAAATTTACTATTATTGCTGTTTATTACTGTCAAAGAGAGAAATTATACAGCTTTAGTCTGTAAAAGGGTGTACAATTACACCATAAAAAGAAGCTGTAGAAGAGAGTTGGCTACTCCATAGTACAGCAATAAGACTTGAGGACCACCATAATACAGCTCTAAGCTGTAATAAGTAAGTGACGGTATGCATAATACAGTATTGTACAGATTTAATACTAAAATTCGGATCAAAGCGTTACAGGAAACTTAAAGCTGTACATGACAGTTTCGATACACTGATTTAGAACTTTAAGCGTACTTTGACTTCTTAATACAGACTTAAGAGGCCGGGTACCCTTGGAATTTCTCATACATACGTAATACCAAAATCATTTTCTCATACGAAAATATTTAACATGTTTGAGTTGTTTTTCAGTTTAAAATAGTAATTACCTAGGTTCCTGCACAAAAATTATCTTCAAAATATTTCAACACATAAAAAATTTTTTTTGTTTAAAATTTTTTTTAGTAAATTTACTACTTAATATTTAAACACTAAAAAATAGAGTAAAACACTAAAAAATATATAAATAAATAGTAAATTTACTACAAAATATTTAAATACTAAAAAATATTTTTCAGTTTAAATATTTTGTAGTAAATTTACTAAAAAAAAGTTTGAAACAAAAAAATTTTTTTAGTGTTTAAATATTTTGAAGTAAATTTTTGTGCATGAACCTAATTAATTACCATTTGAAGCTGAAAAATAACTCAAACATGTTAAATATTTTCGTATGAGAAAATGATTTTGGTATTACGTATGTAAGAGAATTTCAAGGGTACCCGGCCCCTTAATACAGCTAGAGCTGAATAATTACTCCTAAACCAACATTATAACACTACAATATCTCTTCAACGCTCTTATACAGCTCTAAAACAGCATTAAGTGCTATATTGGCTGCTTTTTAGATGTTCATTACGCTTGGTTGCTGCTTGGGTAGTAAGTCCATTAAAGAAAAAAGTTTGATAAAAAATCTGAACCCCTCTTTGCTCCCCTTAGAGAGGTGGAGGGGGGTGATTTTTATACATCAAATTTTGAGTGAGAAGAAGACAAATATATATGCGAAAACCTTATGCAAATCGGATCAGTAGTTTTCGTGTTAAAGCAAAAGTCTTATACAAAATCTGACCCCCTCTTTCGTCCCTTTAGAGGGGTGGGGGGAATTTTTTTATACGCCAGATGTTAAGTTGGAAGAAGACAAATATATCTGCGAAAACCGCATTCAAATCGGACCAGTAGTTTTCGTGTGATGGTGGAACAAACATACAGACAGACAGACAGACAGACAGACAGACAAAAAAATTAACCACATTATTGGCTTCTATAGCGATGTAGTAACACCCCCGGTTATTACGATTGTTTTTACATTGGACGTTGGTTTTCATGTTTTGTTAAAAATAATAATTTTACTCTTTTTAGTGTTGTCTACAAAATAAGGCTTTATGCGTAAATAACCAATACGAATGTTAACTATTCAGTACATTATGTTACAGTAAGCAAAATTGTGGCAAATGCTTGCAGTTATCTAAGCGATGCTGCAATTTCCAAACTTTTATCTTTAAAGGTTCAGGAGTTCTGTTCAGTGCCTTTGGACCAAGACACACCTTTGTATGAAATTTCTCTTATTCGTAATATGTGTTTAACTTACTAGAAACAACATTTTAACCACTATGCGCGTTTTGATAAATTTCAAGGATTTCCCTTGATTGCTCATCCCATCATCAGCTCACCACTTTCGTGATTGTTATACAAAATTAAGATTATATCCTATGCAACAACACGAAAATTTCGAAAATCGGTCCACAAACAGTGAAATCGTCGTCAAAAACATCTGCTTCGATGCAAAATATCACGAAAAGTACTAATAATTGGGTCATAGTGTGATGACCATGGTATAATTATAGTTGTGATGATGATGATTAATCAAATTGATGAAATCCCTGAACCTGTACCTATAAGCATTCAAAAGTTCCGTTCGGTACCTTCGGATCCAGGGTATAACCTGGTGCGAAATCTTACTTTTTGGTAGCATTTACCTCAAATGCTTCAGAAAAAATCAAAATCACTATATGTTTCCATACAAATTTCAAGGAGTCCCCTCGATTCCTCAAGGATCCCATCATCAGATCACCACTTTTGTGAACATGGTACCAAATTCGAGTTAAACCCTATACAACACAAAAATAATTTTGAAAATCGGACCACAAACGGCTGAGTAATCGAGGAACATACAAAAAAAAAGATACATACAACCGAACGTATTACCTCCTCCTTTTTGGAAGTCGGTCAAAAAATAGCTTACCTGCCATTTTCAGGTTTAAAACACTTAGTAAAACTACTCGAAATCAACTCAAAACAATGTAGCTTCAGTTAACATCAATGATTTGGGCTCAACCAAATAAATCAAGTTAATACAAGCGAAAAACCCAAAAAAAATAATAAACCTTTTTGAACGTGGCGGGCGACACGGTAGCCGTGTCATCTACTTCTATGGCGTATGACACGGCTAACGTGTAACGAGAAAATTGTATGCCGCCACGACTGAAAGTCTTCAAAAATGTGCGCCGCATTGAATCGGTTAATAAAAGTCAATTTTCATTATTTTTTGTTTCATTAAGGTATGCTAGTTAAAATCCTGGGTACGCCCATGGTCATAATAATATTACTTAGATACAACATCCTTAAAATAAAGCAGTGAGCAATTTTTTACCATACAGTATTCAATATTTGAGTAATTAATTGCTGTCTAGTCTCTTTTCTATGTCTTCAAACAGTTTATTTTAATGCGCAAACGAAAATATATTTATTGCTCTCGACACCGAAGCACAAAAGGCTGAAATATAAATTTAAAGCTTCGGAACGGACTATTAAGAGGCCGGGGTCCATGTTAATTACGAATTGTATAAATTATACCGAAATCCGGTGCACTCCACGAGACATAAAAGGTGTTTTAATTACGCAATCGCGAGCCTCGTTAAATAATCACGAAATATACAGCATCATCAGCCTGGTCACTGGTGTAGGTAATAGGTATATGTTGCCGGCAATCTGTAAATTCAGGCATTGTATACAATACCTACCTAGGCGATGTATTATACATGTCGCAGTCGCTAGTCGGATTGTATAACCCACCGTATTACACTACGGCTAGCTGTTATCAAACACAGGGCCGTTTTGAAATACGGCGGCAAAGTGGTAATACTTAAGACCCGTTAGTGTGTCTAGGGAAAATAACATTGAGATGTAAATAAAAATAAAAGTTACTCTATCATCGTTGCTACTTTCACAGTGAACTCTACACAGAGGACTCATACACACCCTCAAGTATTATCACTTTATTTTGTTACATTTTGTATAAATCAACAATAAACAAATAATTATAAAGAAAAAAACGCAACGAAAAGGCTTCGAAGCTATAGTACTTTGAGATGCTTTTTGACGCGGAAAACGGCTGGATACTATTTTAGATAAACCGTAAACCTTAGGTAGCATTCCCATACCACTCGAGTTGCAAAATAGCATTTTCTTACTTAAAATTCTTGTAGTATAATGACAATCACAGGCAACCACGATCTCAATAACCTTCGGCAATCGACAATCTTGGAAATTCTAAACAATGGCTGCTCTCTCGAATAAAGCGTGCAGATGAAACCACTTTTCATCGGCATTAACAGAGAAATTATATCTAAAAAAAATAATTAGTAATCTACATGATAAGTTAGTACGTAATTTGGTTTTGCCATATTTTTTCTATCGGTATCACATAATAAAGAAATAAAATACCAAATCACCTCCAAATCGTTGAATGAAACCACTTTACTCCTTCATTATTTATCAAAAGAATATATAAAAAATATCTACTGCTTTGCAATACATAAGTTAATAATTTGGTTTTGTTACTTTTTTGGAAATATGTATTATATTAAGCCTTAAAAAGGTTTTTTCTCCTATTTCGCCCTATCATGGACGCGGCGAGCGTCGTAACCGCCACCGTACAAGGCGCGCTGTTATGAATGTTATTTTAATGTCATTTACGTCGATATTCGCACTGACAGACAATCGACCTGCTAATTTAGGGGGAGAGGGCCCTTAATAAGTAAAGTGAATAATGCCAAGAAAGGCTTGAATGCAATAGGCAGTGAGTGAATAGGGTATTGTAGACAAAATAAAACTATGCAAATACCAAAATTATCTTTATAATGTTATAGACATTGAAAATATTTCATAATATTATACTTACACGTTATAATTTTTTACAACTATTACAATATTATATTGTTAAAATTACAACATTCATTTGTTAATCCAGTGTTGCAGAAGAGCAAACATCATAATACCTAATGATATCAAAGATAATATTATTTAAATTAAATTTTAAATCTTAAATTAAGCAGTTATCCAATTTAATCATGACCTAAAAATATTATAATGTGAATAAGTGCCGTAACAAAATATTTTACAAAATGCTGTAAATTATATTAAATGCAAAAATTATCTAAAATTTTATTTCAGATCATATTTAAATAATAATTTATCACATTTTTCTGATAAATGAATTAATTATTATTTTCTTCTTGCAAGAAAAATGTTTAGAGCTTTAGGCTATGCCCGTTAAAGCATACCTAATGAGCTTATTTTATGGGTAAAATGCCCAGGCATGTTGGCCATTTATGGACTATATTGGGCATTTTGTCCATCTCTTCTGCTAATATATCTAGTAATCGCTAGTTTCATAAGGCCCTTATGCTGAATTTATATGCGGCAGCGCAACGCACGGCTTGGCAGCTACACCACGGTCCACGTGATTACAAGCTAATGTATGGAAATAATTAGTATTTAACCCATCAACTCCCAAGCGGCATCCGGGTGCCGCATAACAATTTAATTTCTATTGTGTCTGCGATTCCCACGATCGAGGTATTAAATAGCATCGCGACCGTGCTGTCATCACCTCGCGGTGTAGCCACCAAACCGCGCCTGCGCGCCGCCGCATATAAATTCAGCCTTAACAATAATAATAATAGGAAAAAATAACAAAATCACATAGTAAAAACAATAATGTAAGCAACTTAAAAGTAAAAATGTCTAATGGCCGGTTTACATTATTCCAATCAGCGCTGGATTGGATTACATTATTGGAATAATATAAACCGGTCATAAGGGTGTGTTTCCACTGACGCGGAGCGGGGCGGAGCTCGGAGGGGAGCTTAGCGGTGCCGAATTGACCAATCACCATGCTCGAAATCTCCGCTCCGCTTCAATGGAACAGCACGATTGGTCAATTCGGACACCGCTAAGCTCCTCTCCACCCGGCTCCGCGTCAGTGGAAACCCACCCTTTTAGTATCCAAATAATAATATAACAATAGCTATATCACTTTTAAGTTTTAGCTCCCATTAATCTTTGTCGACTTAATTGCTAATTTTGGTCACTCCAATTCATTGCACCTTATCAATTTGTGTGGTACGTAATACGTATTACAGAAAACACAAATTCTTCAAACATACCATGAGTGATGAGAATCTTTAAAACAATTTTATTTTTCTACAGTAAACTAAATGGTTCTATGGAATGTTTCAGATAATAAAAATAACAACATCATAATAGGGAATTTGATTTTGTTACATCATTATTTTACACTGACATAAACTGATTAATATTATTAATACTGCTAATTTATATTGTAATTTCACAAATCACATAAGCTTAGCAATCTTTTGACATGTTAATAGAAATGTTTTAAATTATTAGTTTCCATTAAAAATGAAGTGATGAACAGTGTTATAACCATAAAGTTAATATACCTATCGGAATAGAGCAACAATCTCGAGCTGTCAAACGTAACCAAAATTGGTTTTCATCTGTGTGAAAAATATGTGTACGTATACACTTACACAAGCATGATTTAACATGAATTCTATGAGATTATATTGACAACGTGCGGCAAGTGCCGACTGGACGTCAAAAAAAGAGTGCTGCTGTCATGTATCACACGTCTGTTTTTACCACGCGGTGTTATTGATAGTGGCATCTCGCTTGCACAGGCCTTTGTTTCTCTATTCCGCTAGGTATATTAACTTTATGGTTATAACCCAAAAAGGGACCACAAAATATTGTCCAAGTACACATTGGACCATGCATAGAAAAGGGTCTCAAAGTCACAACAATAAAGTTATAGTTCTCCTTCAAAGCTCACATGGACTTGTTTTGTAAATTGTGTTTAGATTAAGAGGCACCTATGAAAACCTAAAAAGAGTACTGTACTATTGTTTAGTCGTTTAGTATAAATATAGTTCAAAGCTACATTTACAATATAGACATTTATACATCCCAAGCCTTTAATTGTTTTACCACATAATTAGCACTAACTTAAAAATTTAAAGTAAAGCCCGTCACAGACCTAGCTATAATATATTATATTAATATGTTATAGCTAGGCATATTAATATATATTTTCTATACTAATTTTCGCCTGACCACACACTCAGCTATAATATAATATATTTCTGTGAAATGTGGATTTAGTATAGAATAATATGCCTTGCTATAAATATATTAATATATATTATAGCTAAGTCTGTGACGGGCTTTATAGCATACTTTGTAACATTATGTCAAACACTATAACAGATATTATTAAGACAAATTATAGACACTTAAATTCATTTTACTAAACTATATAAAACATAAGTATGCTTGGTGTCCCCTGTTAACAAACATGTTTTCATTTTATTTTTTTAATATAAGTAGGACTAGGAATCTAAAGTAAAAAAATACATAGTAGAACCACCTAATTTCGAAAGTTGTTAAAAATATTAAATAAATTAAGCACAGCACCTCACACTATTACAACGTCCATGCACACACAAGTCTTTAGTCGTCAATTGTTAAAGCAGTGACTGTTCCACCATGATCTTCTCGTAGCCCGAGGGTGGTGGGTATCTGAAGTTGTCTAGTATTATGTCCAAGATAGCACCATCATCCACTGAAAAATGAAAACAAAGAAATTAATTCCCTCATCTCATTCCGTCCATCTTTTTACAATATTTATAGAAGGGGGCGTCCACAAATTACGTGAGGTGTTTAGGGGGGGAGGGGGTTGAATCAAATCTCATCTAATCTCACGTTGATGAGAGGGGGGGTCTCAGCAAATCTCACGTAATTTCAAAAATACGATTTTTCTCAACAAAATGATACCATTTTAGTCCATTTCATCCAGATTGTATGTATGCTTAAGATTTAATCGTAAGCGTAATTGTTATACGATTAAGATCATTCACAAATTCGTTTGCAAGAAAATCTACTGACTGTCAAGCCAAACGTTTACGTAAGAAACCCACATTTTGAAAATCTCACGTGAGATTTGGGGGGGTCAAAAAATTCAAAAGAACACCTCACGTAATTTGTTGACGCCCCCTAATACATTTCACTAATTTCATTAACGCTTCAACTCCCGTAAGGACCAAGTGGGCCGCGATAACAATTGAAAGGCTGTAAAAATGTGTCTCGTCTTTCCACAATCAAAGGATTAATTTTATTTCATAATTGTAACAGAGTGAATAAACACGTAATACCTTGATTGTGGGAATCGCAGACACAATAGATTTTCAATTGTTATGCGACAGGCTCAAAACTTATTCTGTTATAAGCAAAAATGTTTAAGGCAGCAAATTTTCTACTTAAAAAAGAATTCAAAAACACTTTTGTGGTATTGGTTCAACTACCACATAAGTGTAAAAGTCTGTTTTCAACTTTAGGTTAAGCTAATATTCTAATAAAAGTTTATAGGAATCCATAGTTTACCATAGAGTGCCGGGTATACAGTTCCTCTGATATTTCTCACTGGAATCTCCAAATTTTTTCCATTCAAGAAGAAATTCAACTCCACATGATCATACACAACTCCTATTACGTCTCCCTCTCCTGGCATTATAGCTCTGTCATTTTCCTTCTCACTCTCCGGTTTTTCATTCTCGGTCTGATCTATGTCATCTGTGGAACCAGTGGATACGAGAATTTCTGTTGGAGAATCTCTCGGTGCAGGTTTAAGGTGATATAGTTCATTGTTGTCGTTTCTGACTGTACCGTCGCTGTTTAAACACCAAGAGTCCTTATCAACACCGCCTGAAATGTAACGTAAGCTATATTTTAGAACTAACTGTCCCGGCAAACGTTGTTTTGCCATTCAAAGTATTTCTACTTCATCAGTTGATACAAAATCATACCCCCTCTTTTGTCCCGTAAGAGGGGTGGGGGGAAAAATTTTATACATCAGATGTTAAGTTGGAAACAGCAGCTAATAATATTATGAAGTAAGTCCATTAAAGAAAAAAGGTTGATACAAAATCTGACCCTCTCTTTGCTCCACTGATTTTTATACACCAGATTTTGAGTTGGAAGACGACAAATATATCCGCGAAAACCGTATGCAAATCGGATCAGTAGTTTTCGTGTTAAAGCAAAAGTCTTATACAAAATCTGACCCCCTCTTTCGTCCCTTTAGAGGGGTGGGGGGAATATTGTTATACACCAGATGTTAAGTTGGAAGAAGACAAATATATCTGCGAAAACCGCATTCAAATCGGATCAGTAGTTTTCGTGTGCTAGTGGAACAAACATACAGACAGACAGACAGACAAAAAAACTAACCACATTTTTGGCTTCTATAGCGATGTAGTAACACCCCCCGCTTATTATTTTTTTAATATCTTTAATGTACAGAATTTTAAATTCTACAGTTTTATTATATGTATAGATAATATTAGTCATCCTTCGATCGCGGATTTTTGGAAATTATTGTTGACGCCATCACCGGTGCTCTTATGGGACTTGAAGGATTAAGTATAAAAACCAGCCAAGTGCGAGTTGGACTCGCCCATGAAGGGTTCCGCAGCAGCAATAAGGTTTATTTCTATGAAATTAAAACGTTTTTGATTTATTTTTATATTTCAGTTGATTTAATGAAAGTTAAATTAAGGTTTACTATTTATGACGTATAAAAAAAACTACTTGCTAGATCTCGTTCAAACCAATTTTCGTTGGTAGTTGTTATAGTAATGTACATCATATATTTTTTTTAGAATTATAATGCCCCTACTTTAGAAGTTAGAGGGGGGGCACACATTTTGCCACTTTGGAAGAGTCTATCTCGCAAACTATTCAGGTTAGAAAAAAATGTTATTAGAAACCTCAATATGATTTTTGAAGACCTATCCATAGATACCCCACACGCATAGGCTAGATGAAATTTTTTTTTTGTTTCAGTTGTACCTATGGGGACTCCTAAAATTTTTAATAATATAATTTTTCCATTTTTGTATCAAAATCTTAATGCGGTTCACAGACTACATCTATTTACTAAGTTTCAATAGTATAGCTCTCATAGTTTCGGAGAAAAGTGGCTGTGACATACGGACGGACAGACAGACAGACAGACAGACAGACATGACGAATCTATAAGGGTTCCGTTTTTTGCCATTTTGGCTACGGAATCCTAAAAAATATGCCATACAATGACAACATTGATAAAAACCCTATTGCAACATGTGCCAAAAATAGTATGCAGGTATGTGTGGAATAATGCAAATATTAATGATTGCCTCATCACCTGCATTGTCCTAGTGTTTGTGTAACTTGACCTAGATATTGGCAATGACCGATATTTTATTGCATACTAAAATCTATACTAATTATATTATACTAATATTATTAATGCGAAAGTATCTCTGTCTGTCTGTCTGTCTTTCACGCTTTCACGTCAAAACTACTGAACCGATTGTAATGAAAATTTGTACACGGATAGTCTAAAGCCTGAGAAAGGACATAGGCTACTTTTTGACCGGAAAAAGGGGTCTTAAACCTACCAATGCTAGTTTATGGGTGAAGCTAAAGTTGTGTAATGGGGGACTAAATTAAAGCTCTAGGTTTAATTTTTAAAAATGAAATAGGTATTATGTGCGCACTGTACAGCTGTTTTTGGGTATTTTGATTTATGGGGTACATTTGACACCAATTTTGTTGACACCGCGCGCAATAAACTGAAGTCTATGCTGACGAAGTTGCGGGCAACAGCTAGTATAATAATAGTAATGATAACAAATTAAGCATAACAAGAATATGTTTCAAGTAATTTTTTCACCTTTATATTGTGTAATACACATTCAATGATGTCTCAATGTTTTATAAAATATTCCTCTTGACAGTCTATATGCTCATACTTATAAACACATAGAAAAGTATACATTGCCTTTACTATAATATTAATCCCTCGATCATGGAAAAAACGAGACACAACAGATTTCTATTGTAATCGCGGTCGCATTTGGGACTTGAAGCATTAAGGAATTTATTTTGGTTAACATATTAATACATGTATGCTTCATTATTATTATTATAATAATAATAATAAAACTAATGTTTTGTATACATATAATATAGATTCAAAGTTTAATTTTGTTATTGTGCACGCTCTATCTGATGTCTTCACATCTCTCTTTGTAGGGCTGCTGTAAGAAATTTATTTAGAAATAAACAGTTCCTTTGTGTCGTCTTTCTATGACAATTTTTATGTAAACAGTATCTTGTGTGCAATAAATGTTTTAATAAATAAATAAAAATTAAGGAATTTAAAGTGAACAACATCTTACCATGCACTCTATTTAAGTCTGTTTCTCTAGTGGCAAGACCCACAGCCCAAACTCCACCCTGCTGCAGTTTGACTTCAAAATAGGCTTTGTTTTGGACTAACGGTGCGTTGCCCAGGGCACAACCAGAACCACAAACACGAGTTCCGCCCTTTACCACCACCACTTCTTGGCCTAGAATAGCATACATTAAAGAAATATATTACTTGTTCCTTTTTTAAAAGTCAAAACAATTTTATAACAATGTTTTTGGCCATGTGAAGTAGATTAATAGATCTGTTTTATATCTTTATTCATTGTTATACGCTGTGACTGCAACCAATGCATCGATTGATGACTCCCACGCGTAAATTTGCAATAAGAGCGAAATGATGTGTACATTTTGTACATAAGTTATTCTAAGGTATAAAACGAAGTATTTTCTATAGTATATTTAGTGAGTTAGAGAGATTATTCAGTTAAATAATATAGAAATAAGTACCCATATGCAAAGTATCAAGTTGCACCGGATTTCGTTTTATTCGTATAGGAACACTTGGCGTCAGCGAGAAACCGTCAACACAATTTTTAAAACAGCAAAACATTTTGCTTTGTATAATATGTTTTCAGCAATGTATTTCTAAAAATCAATAACTATTTTATTTAAAGATTTATTTTCTACAACTCGTAATATTTACTTCGCTGATTGTCATTTTCAGAACGTCAAATATGCGTCAACCGTCAAAATGACAGGCTGACTGCTGACAGCTGCACCTCGTCATTATATTTTTTAAAGCTTTCTGTTTTTGGCACATAAATACAAGTTACTAGAAAAATAGTTAAACTAAAAAGTAAAAAGTTTATGTTATATTATATTTTATTATTATAGCTCTTTCATCTTTGTGAAAAGGTTAATCATCATGCTAAAAGATAGAGGAGGTTTTTAGCGAAATTAAATTCCTAAACTTCTTTGCTCTCACTTCTCAGTCATGGGCCATGGCTGATGGCCCATCATGGGTCAGATTCATACTGATATTTTAAATGCAAAAGTGTGTCTGTCTGTCCGATTTTGCTAAAATTTGGTATGGAGATAGTTTGAGTCCCAAACCCCGGTAAAATTTAAACGGAGTTGCGGGCGTCATCTATAGTTGAGGTATCATGGGCGTCCGGCGTAGCGAGGTACGGGCAGTCCGTGAACGAGAAGCTTCAACGAAAATACTGTACTAAATGGCAACAAAATATTCTGCT
The DNA here is from genome assembly GCA_937595015.1 of Polyommatus icarus. Taxonomy (NCBI): domain Eukaryota; kingdom Metazoa; phylum Arthropoda; class Insecta; order Lepidoptera; family Lycaenidae; genus Polyommatus; species Polyommatus icarus. The sequence goes on along the minus strand of OW569328.1, from coordinate 15,244,950 downwards.
ACAACGCCTAATCACAGTTCAACTTAAGACAGAGAAATATCATAAATTGATTGGCCAGCCATAGACGGACCGCATCTTGCAGTCGACGGCGATCTGCAGAACTTTTCCATACTAAATTCATAATATCCGCAATACACGGACCGCCCGAGCAGTTCTTGAGCGGTTGGAGCAGTCGCTCTGCGGTCGAGTTTAGCCGTGAGGTCAAACAACAAACTAGGTTATAGAATAAGAATATAGACTATGGTGTATGGTCGACTGCATGATGATTGATGCCGGATGCGATCGTGTTGCAGTCGTGTACGCGACCGCGCTAGAGCAATCAGTCCCGACTGCAACTTGCGGTCCGCCTATGGCCAGTATAAGGCCAGCCATAGACGGACCTCATCTTGCAGTTGACACTTGACACCGATTGCAAAATGCGGTCGCCGCACGGCGATCTGCAATTTCCATACTAAATTCATAATATCCGCCATATAAGTACACGGACCGCTCGAGCAGTTCTTGAACGGTCAGTACAACGCGACTGCTCCAGAGCAGTTGGTCCCGACTCTTTGGTCCCGACTGCAATTTGTGGTCCTTGAGGTATGGCCAGTCTATGGAAATGATGGAATTCATCAACTCGTGACTTTTGGCGAAACTCCGAAGGTCTTTTATTAAGTTTGTTTAAACACTGTCTGGATTATATTGACTTATAATTACTAGAACAAACAGAACAATCATTAAATTGTGTGTTTTCAAAATATTTGTTTTTATAATTAAATCAAATTCCCAGTAACTAACTACCTACCTACTTACTACTAGCTATGATTGTTAGACCTACAATCGTCAATCACCTACAATTTACGAATCGACATGAGGTCACAGAATACATATTATTTTTAATTTAAGTAACTAACATCTAAGAGGAAAATAATGTAACTAATATGAGGTGCAGGATTCTCTAACGCATTAGCGTAGGTATTTGAACATAAACTCAACTTTAACGTAACATGTTACGAGAATAATCTTAAAAATTCCCCAGCCCTATTAAAGCGCTTATTCCACTTATCCTGGTTAGGAAGTCCTAGCTAGGATCCTAGCTTTCTAAATGTTATTCCACTTGACTAAATTTTTTTCCGATTTAGGATCCTAGCTAGGATCCTAGCTTCTAAATGTTATTCCACTTGACTAATTTTTTTAGGATCCTAGCTAGGACTTCCTTGCCAGGATAAGTGGAATAAGCGTTTAAGATTACTCTTGTAACATGTTCCGTCCCTGGGACGGGTACCTACATATTTTTCAATTTTTCTCACCTACGCCTAAACGACTAGCCTCCCGAATAAAATATATTTCAATATAGCTACACGGGTTTTAGGTCGTCTGGATATTATAAGCATAGACCCATGGACCATGGTGCATTCGTAAGCATAAACTCGGAGCTCATTAATGATAATGTACTTACTCAAAGTACAATCGAGGAAAGGGGGCGTCCACAAATTACGTGAGGTGCTTAGGGGGAGAGGGGGTCGAGTCAAATCTCACCTAATCTCACGTTGGGGAGAGGGGGGGTCTCGAAAAATCTCACGTAATTTATTTTCTCAACAAAATACTATTTTGGTCTATTTCGTCCAGATTGTACGTATGCTTAAGATTTAATCGTGAGCGTAATCGTTCTACGAATTCTACGATTAAGATCATTCACAAATTCGTTCGAAAGAAAATCTACTGACTGTCAAACCAAACGTGTTTACGTAAGAAATCAACATTTTGCAAAATCTCACGTGAGATTTATGGGGGGTTGAACAAAATCTAACGAAATCTCACCGGGCTGGGGTCAAAAAATTCACGAAAACACCTCATGTAATTTGTGGACAAATTGATTCCTAGACAGTTGACGGACCTACGATATTATTAATTGACATAACGCGACCAAATTTCTTAAGTCCGCCATCTGCCTAGGAATCAACTTCTCTGATAGTACAATGGTTTTGATAGCCGTATAATAGGTAGGTGAGAGCCATACCTTTACAAATAATCTACTGAGTACTGTGTGTAACTGTAAACTGGTTTCTGGGTAATGGGTATACGTATACCTACCTGATACTATACTAATGTTTAACTGCCAATAAGGGTTTACATCTTACAAGCTAGATTAGTCCATAACGGGTAGAGTGTACCTAAGGTTTTCCTCTGTGAAGTCGTAAAGAAGTCATTAACAGTAGTGTAGCCTGTACAAGTAGATTCAGGGGTATTTTACCTCTAATACTCTGAGTTTGAGACCTAAGTCGTTGGCATAAGGTCCAGTCGGTAGAAAAACAGAGTGTAGGCCGGTCGCCGGGTAAGCCACTTTTTTTGTCCATACACCATCATAACCACCTACCACATATTATGTAACCGGTCATCTTAAACGATGTTTAACATATTTCGTTAATTTTTTAAAACGAAAAGTGCTTGAAGATTTATGAAGTCAGAAAGGTTAATTTAGGTTCAAAGGATAATTTTCAATGTTTATCCTGAATCTAGCTGAGTCCTGGATTTAGGCACTGATTACTAAATAGTAAATAGTTACCAGGTACGTGATTGAGGGTACTGTATACTTTTTAGAGTTCCGTACCCAAAGATTAAAAACGGGACCCTATTAGTAAGATCGATTCTCGATCTGTATTCTGTATGCCTCCTGCAGGCTTTACAGCCTTGAAGTATTACTCGAAAACGGCAATTGCTAGAGAGTTGAAATTTTCATAGCTATAATGTATTTCTGTTACCGCTATAACAACAAATACTCAAAACAAAATAAATTAAATATTTAAGGGGGCTCCCATGACCCATACAACAAACGTATTTTTTTTTGGTATTTTTTGCTCGATATCAATAATGGCAATAGGTAGGCACTTGAAATGTTCACAAAATACTCAGTTGTATTTATAATTTAGGTAATAATTAATAATATAAATAAATAATTAAGGGGCTCCCGTACAAAAAAAACTTTAAATTTTTTATCTATTTTTGCCCTATAATGGTACGGAACCCTTCGTGCGCAAGTCCAACTCGCACTTGGCTGATTTTTGTATGTACAAGTTCCTATGGAAAAAAATATATTTCCAGCTGGTGACAGTCATTTTCATAGTCATAAAGGCTTATTTTAAATTCCTCACTTATCGATTACCGGAAATTTAGCAATTTTCACTTTCTCTTTTACTTCAAACAAGCCATTACCGAACCAAGAATGTTAATGACAATTAGAATAGAAAAGTCCCATGCGGGTTCATAATATTATGCATTGGCTTCCTGATTATTCATTTTTAGGGTTCCCTACTTCGAAAGACAAAAATTTAACCCTTAGGATCACTTTGAAGTATATATTCTGAGTACGTACTAGTACCTAATCTGAAACATTTATAGGTACTAATTGGAGATTAAAAAGTTATGGTGTTTATAGCACCGCTGTGCAGGGCCGGATCTACCATAATATTATGGCTATTTGGGCTTAAGCCCAGGGCCCTATGAGTTCAAGGGCCTCCGCCGCCCAGCCAAGTCAAGTCAAAAATAGACGATAATGCGAAGTAAGTAATTCATAATTTTACACTGAATTTTATTAATTTTTTGTTGGTATCCCTGAGAATCCTACGATCAAGGTTTATTATACAATTTAGGTGTTGGTACTACGAACTGACAGCTAAAATGTTGTGGCCCTAAGTAGTTTCAGCCCAGGGCCCCGTAAGCTCACGGTCCGACCCTGCCGCTGCGCGCTGTAGCTTGGAAAAATCAGGGGATAGGAGATACGGCCTAGTCTCCTAAATGTGTGTAAGTATAGACTATAGATAAGGAAACAATATCTAACTAGTTATTTTGGCACGTATGCAAGAGTTAAAATTCTGGACACATTGATTCTTAAAATTTTCGTATTTTATGATTACTTACTAAAAGCTAAAAGTAATATAAATATTATAGTAGTTTTTGATTTGTATAAGCCAGCAAATTGAAAAAGTTCCATCACAAATCACAATCCCTTCCTATGTTGAATACAAACGAAGTAATATTGACTGTTTATATAAAGTTTGTGTAGATTTCTATGGCCACGTAAAAATCCATTGTCTGCCTTCAACGAAAGTAGAAAATTACCGACTCCACGCACGTACGGCGCCCTCCCAGCCGCTTGTTCTAGATTCTATATGCTTTTTATAATTACTTGGAACGAATTTTCCCTTTCTACGTGTTTCTGAATACATTATACGAAATAGTCTAGGACAGTACGGTTCCGAACCTGGGGGTAATTACCACCGCGGGGGTAAATACTACCTATACCACAGAATATTATATATTAGTTGTACCAACCCATAATACTTCTAAAATCAGTTTCTCTAACAGGCCATAGAGGTAACAGCTCTGAAAAGGTTAGGAACCACTGGTCTAGGATATATTTCCTGTGTTAGACAGATCCAGGATATCTCTCCGTATACGGCTGAAGGCAAACCGCAGGTGGTTTTAGTGGGTAAACCCGGAGTCGGGAGTCCCACATACCCCCGGGGTGCTTCAGCTTAACTGAGGCACATCCCCAACCCGGGGCACCCATAAAGGGTTTCCCCAACGCAACAAAAAAAAAAGGATATTCTATAGAATGTCCTTTTTTTTTTGGATTTTAGCCACCACATTTCGATTTAACTATAGTTAAATCTATAGTTAAATGATGTGGTGGCTAAAATCCAATCTACTAAACTCTAGTCGCGATATCGCTTTAGTCACCACCAGAAAAGATCTATACCAATTTTCCTTAGCCTTTTTTAATGAAACACTAAAATGAACATGTGAAAATAAATAAGGATTAATGTGTTTTTCATAAAAATCTATTGTAATTTGTAATATGTAGACCGTATCAAAGTTATCACCTAAATCTTCTAGATTCAACACAAGTTCAGACCATACCTAAGCTATGTAACATTGAGCGGCGATTTGCGATATTTTATGCACGTAGCCTACCGGATATGAATTATTGGCTATTCTCGATCTCGATCGAATCGAGGAAGATTCTCATCAAGATCGTCAGCTTGTCGATAACGAGAACTTGATCAATTTCGGTCCATTTGAAAGTCAATACTACATACAATAATAATTATTATTTATAACCCTACCTCTTACTAGATTATGCCCGCAATTCCGTTACGCTAAAATTCGTTTTAAATCGCATGGGACTCTTATATTTTTCCGTTACCCAAAGTATTTCTATACTTACTTACCAAGTTTCAGCAAAATCGGTTTAGCGATTTGAGCTTGAAAAGGTACCAGACAGACACACTTTCGCATTTAAAAGAATTTTAGTAAGAATGTAAAGAATGGATTATTATTCATTAGAGGTTAAAAATATAAAATCTCCAATAGGTAATTCTAATGGCCACACCTTGCACAGAGTAGGTAGTAGGTACATCATTATATTATAATTTTATAATGTAAGATAATATGATATTATAACTTAAAAACAAAGATAATATTATAATTATTATAACTTAGCAGTGTAAATCTGAAAATAAATGACGTATTATTTTCGCGCCAAACCTTTGTATACTCCTTGTACATACTTACTGTAATACAATAAATTATCGCGTTTTACTAAGAAACTACCCCTCGGGGTGTAAATTGTAATTTATAGATAAGGTGTTGTACACACAAACCGACCCTTTATATAAGGCGGGTAGCGATGCGCGCGCGCATCAGTATAGATCGCGTCGTCATTCGTCGCTCATGTGAGTAGAGCCTTATTTTTTTTTTTAACATGGTGTAGCAAAACATTTTAAGTGATTACTGATAGTATATTTTTTTTATTTATAATACTGGTGTAGCAAAAATAATTTAGTGATCTTTGATGTGTGATTTTTTTCTGTTAGCGTTAAAGTAAAACAAATCATAACATTTACTTAAAACTAGTGACCCTAAAAATAGTTTTCAGTTTTGTTTCATGAAAAAATAGTTTTATTCTTATTTCAAATTATAAGTATTTTTTACACTAAAGGACTTTAGTGTAAAAATAAAAGAATAAAATTTTGATATTTTGTCCAATGAATTGATAAATCCAAAAGTAGAGCGTACCTACCTATATACCATATAATTTGGGGGGTCTTTATTCTACTTACCTACATAAAATAATCACATTAGGTACATTCTAGGTAATTATCATATTATGTAAATCATAATTTAAATCACCATGACATAATTATTATTATTCACATAATAATATTATGTAATTAATGCATTTTCCATTATAACATTTAATTCGCAATGGTGTCTGTCTGTTACCTCTTTACGCCCAAACTACTGAACCGAATTTGCTGATATTTGGTATGGAGATACTTAGAGTCTTGGGAAAGGAGATAGGATACTTTTATCCCGGCAAAATGTACGGTTACAAACGGAGTTGCGGGCGTCATCTAGTGTGTTATAAAGAGTTGGAGCACCTATATAATATAAAGAGTTCACTGTAAAAGTAGCAGCACTGACAGATTTACCTTTGACTTCTATGTTTATATGATTCTAGAATCTAGAGTGAGAAATGTCCCATCGTCATGCCCCTATTTTTTTAGCGCTGCTATTTTTACAATAAACTCCATTTAAGGGACACGTAGACCCTAAATTATTGACATTTAGTTTTGTGACACTCTGTATAGATTGCTGTGTTAGTTGTTACCTTTATTATTTAGTAAGGAAGAGCTCTTCCTAAATCCTTACAGTTGTTCTGTACAGTACCTCTGTACAGTTTATTAACAAAGTACCTAACTACTAATGTTAGTAATGTACTTTGTTATTAGTACATTATACAATTTTTCCCTATAAAAATATGTGTACTTAGGTACATTACAAAAGATTACAAAAGGTTTGGATGTAACCAAACTAACTGATGATACTATAACTTTTGTATTGTCAAATTCTTTACGCTCGGGCGTGTGCCCATACAGCTTGCCGATTCTGTATCGTACATTTGTGAGTTAATAACTGAGTTAGTAACGAAACCGAGGAGTGAGTAACGGAAAGTGCCACTTTTTGTATTCACTTGCATACAAAAGTGAGACTTTCGGTTGCTCACTCCTCCGTTTCGTTACTAACTCAGTGATTAACTCACAAATGTACGATACAGAATCGGCCCGCAGATCACAAAAAATTGCTCTTTCAGCGCAGCTATTTTCACAGTGAATTCTATACAGGAGAATACACACACCTTAAACTCTAAAGTGTTATCACATAGTTTTGTTACACCCTGTATAATTTGGGTGGTACCTTGTCGAGTACATGCCCCGGGGGCAAGGACTTTCGCCGGACCGGTCCCGGTCCCAGTTTTCTCTTACGTAATTTTGATCGGATGGAAAGTGGAAGCGATCATAAATATCTACATAACTCCTCATACTATGTGTAATCTCACAGGGAATTCATTTGCCAGTTGCGACAAACATACAAGGAATCATACCATTAATATTTAGTGGGGATCATCAGAAATATTCAAATTAATAACCGACCAAATAGCGTCCGTCGTATAGACGGGCCTACGCATTTTGGTGGGATAAAAGTTATTAAGTACTTTAATCATTAAGTATCGTTATACTTATTCTTAAATTATTTATTAATCCTTTTCAGTTTTTATATTTAATTTTATGTCACTTTCAATGAAGAATGGTTATCCATATTATTATGTTGGGTGGCCCCAGTAGATAAAAAAAACAAGTACCTACTTACGGTCTACAACAATCATCATTATTCCTAAAATATCCAAACATAAAAAAATCAAAAACGTATAGTAATTAAGATTGTGTTCTTGTTTATTTAATATTTGCGGCTAGTCCTTGACATTTACTGATAGATCCTGGATCACACTTAAATATTTAAAGCATCTAATTAGCCTATCTGTAGTCTTGTCTATGACCATAGTATCTAGACAGTAAAGCCAGTCAGACACATCACACAAGACACCAGAATATTAAGGACAGTATAAAAGCCTATTCATTTTTTAGGGTTCCGTACCCAAAGGGTAAAAACGGGACCCTATTACTGAGACTTCGATGTCTGTCCGTCTGTCTGTCCGTCTGTCTGTCTCCAGGCTGTAACTCAAGAACGGTAATAGCTAGAAAGTTGAAATTTTCACAGATTATGTATATCTGTTGCCGCTATAACAGCAAATACTAAAAACAAAATAAAATTAATATTTATGGGGGGCTCCCATACAATAAACGTGATTTTTTTGGCCTTTTTGGCTCTATATTAATAATGGCAACAGGTAGGCACTTGATATTTTCACAAAGGCCTTAATTATATGTCTACTTCAATATTTAAGAATAATAATAAAATAAAATAAAAATTTAAGGGGTGCTCCCATACAAAAAACAGAATTTTTGGCGTATTTTTAATCTATAACGGTACGGAACCCTTCGTGCGCGAGTCCGACTCGCACTTGGCCGATTTTTTATTGTAATTTGTAAGCCTCACTGAAATCTGAATATATTGTGTAAGTTTGACGAAGACTCAAGTGATATAAAAACTTTCAGTCCTTATTCTAATAATGACTAAATTCTTTCAGCTTTTACTTTAGTTTCTTTAAAGCCGCGAGCCCGTTGAAGTCTTTTACTCGGAAAATATTTTAAAGACAAAACTTATTCTAGTGTTGTTATTATTAATAATTTATTCATCTATTCTTATGTATACAGACGTGATTATATTATTATTTATAACATAATATTATTTATGTTATAAATTATAATATATCTATCGCTATCTTTGTTTTAATTTCATCTTAAGACTTAAGTTTTCGAAATATTTTTCAGGCCATATTTTATTAAAAATTAGTACCTATGTTAAAATTAGCTATAAAGTTAGTTATGTAGTTTATTTTAAATATGTATGATTTTCATCATCATCATTATTTTTACAGATAACTCAAGATGAAGCAACTCCTACTCCTCTCCGTGCTGGCGGTTGCGCACGCGCAGTTCCAAAATGGCCGAATCCTGGAACCACCTGTACCCTCGCAGTGTGTGCAGAGGATCATACACGAGAGATACTCCGACAGTGAGTATATCCTTATATACTAATATAATAAATATACGCAAGTGTGTCTGTACTCTGTCTGTCTGTTACCTCTTGACGCCCAAGCCGCTGTACCGATTTTGCTAGGTAGGTATGGACTATGGAGACACTTTGGTTCCCAGCCCCCAGGAAAGGACATAGGATACTTTTATCCCAGAAATATGTACGGTTCCCACGTGAGAAACGAAATTTGTCGCAACAGAGTTGCGGGCGTCATTTAGTACCTACCTTGTTTCAGCTGGTTATCACCAGCTGTCCCCTTAATTCCGAGTCCCCACTCCCAACACAACACAAAAAACAACAACAACAAACACACCAAATATCATGTTTTCGTCTTGGATACGTGTGTAAATAAGTATTATAAATCTACATAGTTTTGACGATTTAAGAAATTCCTTCGTGATTGATCCGCTAAAATCTGTTGCAAAAAATCTAAATCCGTTCACAAACTAGTTATGAATTATGGGTGACGTGATAAACAATTTCATGTTATATTTTGTTAAATTTTTTGCAGTAGAGCTAGCATAACAACAGTAGACATGGGAAAGAATCGACATAAGCTGACAAATTTTATCGAAAAAATGGCAGTTTCCATTGTCTAACTGTCACTTTGTCTTGTCTAAATGTCACTTTGTCTATTCTTCCGTAGAAAGAAACCGTTTCTATGGTGACCATGCTACGCCTGCAGGTGAACGCAACGATCTCTGTAACGAAAGAAAAACTATAAAATATAATAATAAACTTCTTCCAAAATAGTCAGATTATAATGAAGGTAGATAAATTTTAGATAGGCCTATACAACATAAAGATAATGATTTATTGGATAATATCTACAAATACAATCTTACCGATCATATTATTTAAGTTTTAAGTTTTTTTATTTATTAATAAATATTTTAAGTTCATTTACATTTTTAGGGTTCCGTACCCAAAGGGTAAAAACGGGACCCTATTACTGAGACTTCGATGTCTGTCCGTCTGTCTGTCCGTCTGTCTGTCTGTCTCCAGGCTGTAACTCAAGAACCGCTATAGCTAGACTTCTGAAATTTCTACTGATTATGTATTTCTGGTGCCGCTATAACAACAAATACTAAAAACAAAATAAAGTTAATATTTAAGGGGGGCGCCTATACAACAAACGTTATTTTTTTTTTGTCTTTTTGGCTCGTAATCCATAATGGCAACATATAGACACTTGAAATTTTCCCAAAATTCCTCAATTATATGTGTACTTTAATATTTAATAATAAAATTGAATTAAAATAAATAATGAAGGGGGCTCCCATACAAAAAAGCTCAATATTTCCTTATTTTCGCTCTATAACGGTACGGAACCCTTTGTGCGCGAGTCCGACTCGCACTTGGCCGATATTTTAGTAAAATGTGGATATTAGATTATTAGATAAGTCATCTTAAGCATCCAATAAGAAACAAAATCTCTAAAAGTTTAATTTTGAACGTTCCTAACATTCTTAAGTTTATCTTTACCATAAAACTCCTGTTACAAAACTACTTGTTATCTCATATCTTGCATCCGGGAGAGATAGCGGAGATTTAAACAACTTACATTTTAAAAATATAATAAAACCTTGAACCATGGTTAAGGTTAAAGATAGGATTAGGAGACGTGGCCGCAGATTTAAATACGTTGGTGGTATAGTAGACATTAAGTATAATAAACCTCTTGTGTTCCATTTTTAGGGTTCCGTATCCAAAGGGTAAAAACGGGACCCTATTACTAAGACTTCGATGTCTGTCCGTCTGTCCGTCTGTCTGTCACCAGGCTGTAACTCAATAAACCGCTATAGCTAGACTTCTGATATTTTCACAGATTGTCTATATTTGTTGCCGCTATAATAACAAATACTAAAAACAAAATAAACTAAATATTTAAGGGGGGCTCCCATACAACAAACGTAATTTTTCAAACATTTTTTGCTCGGTATCAATGATGACAATAGGTAGGCACTTGAAATTTTCACATAAGCCTTACTTATATTTCCACTTTGATAATTATTAATAATATTTAAATAAAATAAAGATTTAAGGGGGGTTCCCATACAAAAAAACACAATTTCTGGCCTATTTTTGCTCTTTAACGGTACGGAACCCTTCGTGCGCGAGTCCGACTCGCCCTTGGCCGATTATTTTAAGATACAAAATAGCCAATAGGTAGCCAATTATTATTTGAGCCAATAATTTATAATATTTTTTTATACTCTACATTCTACATCGTGACAAGGTTGTTTTATTTTGTATGTGTCGACAAAGGAACTAAATTATTTTTGAGCATAAGCCACAAAGTTCAAAGTTTGAACTTGACCTTGTCATAGTAGTTTCTTGAAGCAAAATATAAATGACTTTAGAACAGTTTAGAAATATTGTGTCGGCCGTCGCGTCGGGGTCAAATTAATAACTCAAAATATGTCTGGACAAATAATATTAGATATGCATCACTAATTTCTGGCCTTGAATACTTATATTATTATATCAGATTTAGTAACCTGTATTTTTAATTACATTGCATATTGTTATATAATACGAATTACCAACGCAACTGACCTGGCGTAAGTACTTACATTATGCGTTGTCCTGTAAAAACTCGTATACTTAAAATTTAAGTAGGTAAGTATGGTTTTAAACACCGTCATTCATGCATATTATAATATTAATCATTCGATCGGAGGTTCTAGGAATTCCCGTATTCTTTTGTTCTCGCGATCACCGGTGCTCGCGCGGGGCCTGAAGGATTAAACTCAAATTAAACTTAATATATTATAATGCATACTATAATATTACAGAATATAAGCGTTTTATAGTTGTTTTTTTAGGGTTCCGTACCCAAAGTATAAAAACCGGCCAAGTGCGTGTCGAGCCACGCGCAATATAGGGTTCCGTAGTACCGCTAGTTTTTGACAAATTTTTTTTTATGGTCAATGAACGTAATTATATTTATAGCGTGTTTTACACTACTAACAACATCATCTCAGTTACTTTCAAAGGAATTTGAACGAAAAGTTCCATTTATGATTTATACTTCGTCGAATATATTTTTTTTAGTTGATCGACTATTACCGCGAAACATGCCAACTTTGCACGCTTTTTTCGAATAATTTTAATTCTTGTAAAAAAAATGTATGGAAGTGTAAGTTTTTTTTTTGCCCTCTGCAACTACAAGGCATCATGTGTAGGTGTAGGAATGTCAAAAACATTACTTCTGTTCATTTAATTCTATTTATGATTGATTTTCATGCCGGGTAAAGTTACCTGGACTTGTAGCCAACATTGCCCACCTTGATTTTTGACGTAAATATGAACTTTGCGCAGGTGGCATCAAAATCCAGTGGAAGAATTTTGGAAAAGATGGCGTTTACTATAAACATTTAAACGATATCGCGAATAATATCCTACTAAATTGACTGGGCAATGTTACCCTTACATTTTTTTCCTTTTCCATACAATTTGCATTTTGGTCTGTAACAGTACTAGGGCTGCCACATATCTATAAAATTACTTAATCATCTTTTACATTATTATCAGGAATATATTATAAATATTTAATTGCTTCTGTTTATTTATAAACCCATTATCATCATTATATTATTTGGCTGAGCAAGGCATACAGTAATAAAAAATGACATCAATTTTTAGTAAAGTATTTAAAAATGTCCGATTTGACAACCCTAAGGATTTTTTGATACCGGGCAATGTTGTCAATCGATGATCGGAACACTGCTGGGTTAGTTTGCCCACCATCATAAGTTTTATTATATAATTCCCTGATTAATTACATTATCACTATAATACTCTATAGATATTATTTTATAATATATCAAAAACAAACTAACCTGTGGTTTCACCATCACGCACAATTTACTCACAAATCTGCACCACAGTTTGCCCGCAAAAATACGTACCGTTTTTCAGAAGTTCCAACAAGTTACTGAATAAAGTTAGCACTACGGGGTATTGTCAATGTTATCAGTCATATAACCTATTTTCCGCCAAATTAAACAAATATTTCCATAATATTAAAATACCTCCGTACATCAAAGATTTGCTTAAGAATGGATCTTAGGACAAAGTTATCCTATGTGGCAAAGTTTGCATGTTTTACCGGTACTCAATAACTTATGAAGTCTGCTTAGCCGTGATAGTTTTCCTTTTAAATTCAGCATATTTCCTACTCCCGTGAATTTTTTCACATTTCCAGAACCAACCGTTTAGCTGGTAGAAGGGGGGGACACTGGACTCTAACGATTTTTTCCACTTTAAAACTTAATATTTCACAAACGGATCCCTAAATCGGCAAATGATCTATGAATACTCGCAATATTTTTAAAAAACCTATTCAACGACACCCCACACGATGGAGTGGGCGCGAAAAAAAATTTTCATCCCCGCTTGATGTGTAGGGGAGGTACCATAAAAAAATATATTTTTTTACGATTTCATGTACCATTTTGTTGCCATTATTAATATGTGTATTCATACCAAATTACAGCTTTGTAGGCCCTATAGTCTCTGAGTAAATACGCGGACAGACAGACGGACAGACGGACGGACAGACCGAAACTATAAGGGTTCCTTGTTAACTACGGAACCCTAAAAACGGGACCCTATTACTGAGAATTCGTTGTTTGTCCGTCTGTCCGTCTGTCTGTCTGTCTGTCTGTCCGTCTGTCCGTCTGTCTCCAGGCTGTAACTCAATAGCGGTAATAGCTAGAGAGTTGAAATTTTCATAGATTATGTATATCTGTTGCCGCTATAACAACAAATACTAAAAACAAAAGAAAATTAATATATTTAAGGGGGGCTCCCATACAAGAAACGTGATTTTTTTGGCTTTTTTGCTCTATATCAATAATGGCAACAGGTAGGTACTTGATTTTTTCTCGAAGTCCTTAGTTATATGTTTTATTTAATATTTAATAATAATATTTTAATAAAATAAAAAATTAAAGGCGGCTCCCATACAAAAAACACAATTTTTGACCTGATTTTGCTCTATAATGGTACGGAACCCTTCGCGCGCGAGTCCGACTCGCACTTGGCCGATTATTTATTCTTAAAATTAAAAAATCTTATGCAATGTTATGTAGGAGCGTCTCCGTTTATTAGCTGACTCACAATTTCGCACATCCTTCCACGGCCCGGATAGCTCAGTCGGTAGAGCATTGGACTTTTAATCCAAGGGTCCAGGGTTCAAGTCCCTGTTCGGGCGGCCTTCTTTTTAGGGTTTTTTATTGTATTTTTAGGGTTTGTTTAAAAAAAGAAAATATCTATTTAGATAATGTTTTTTTTTCAACAGACAAGGGTTACTTCTTTTCATGGCGGGATCCGTCTCTTCGCAACGTCGAATACGACTGGCTCACCGCAAGAAACTACTGTCGCCAGCGCTGCATGGACCTCGTCTCATTGGAAACCAGCGACGAAAACGAATGGGTCAAAGCCAGAATTACACAAGATAAGGTAAGTCAACAAGATTGATTGATTGATCAGTGACAAATGGGAGTCATTAGAAAAATATGGACTCTGATCTTGGCCTCTTCAATGAGCCAATTATCGCTAATGATGGTTTAAAGTATATTTTTTGTTTGTGTTTCATAATAATTTATCTAATTATATCAAAAAATTATAATAAACAAAAATATTCAACTCTACGGTCTACCTAATCGTGTAATAAAAGTTGTAATTACTAATAAGTAACTAGTCTAATAAGTGCCATAATAAATTATGGAGCCATGCAACCTTTCAAGAATCAGAATCAATGCTGATGGCATGTAATTTATAGGCTTATATACTGGAAAATGACATAGGCCGGTAGCGGTTAAGTGGCATCAGTATTGTTTTTTACAATTCTCAACCTTCCTAAAAGGATGTAAATAAATTACATAAAGGTGACGAGCGACAATCTACCCTTGACACAAATCTGTTCTTCTGCCAATCGGCTTTGTTAGAAATCTCACGCATGCCTCGCTTGACCAAAAATAGTCATTATCATTATCAGGCCATATTGTCGGTATCGTGAGGCTCTTCTGCGGATAATGGTAACTTCCTATACTACGGTCTACGACCATACAAGACGTAACAATACACACAGAGGTTTATAAACGTGTTAGCTTTTTAATAGGATGCTTTTCATTACGGTAATAACTGGACACACGTTTCGTGGATACACCCTTATGTCTCAAAAAGCTCCAAAAGTAAAGAACTTCAAGGTAGGGAATCAGTAAGTACGTATAATGGTCGAAAAATTAGAATAAATGAAAATGGTCAACCATTTTCGTTACGCGTGAATTAAATTTAAACGCGCGTTTTGTAATAAATTTACTGTCTGAAGCTCTGTGCATAAAATAATATATTGTACCCAGTATTTGTCAAACCGATGTTTCACTATCGCGTGCGCGTGCGTCGAAAACAATAGTTTTACACAAGTTTCGTTTCTCAATTGATGTTCTGAGAAGTAAATCGACTTTTTTGAACAGTCATTGTATCACCTTCTACTTTCCCATACATCACCGGTGATATGATAAATGAGGTGGAAAATATCGGTTAGCTTAGCGCGATAAGTTATGTGCATTATTGTCATTTATGTAATATAATATACTTCCTAATTTCTCTAGTCTAGATAGTTTTATGATATCTAATCTTTTGTAACGGAATATTCGATTTTCACGTTTAGCTCATGTATCATAAATAACTACAATTCCAATACTTTCGCTTTTCTATTTGAGTTCATAGGATACCTACCTGTTTTTATTAGATATTTTAACGAATAGCTAATACCTCTATGTTGGCTCTAGCATGGCTCTAGCCTAGCCTCTAAGTAGCCAAAATCAAACATCAATAAAAAAACTTACTTACCAAGTAAAATGTAAATGACGTTTAGCTGTATGAATTAACCGCCAAAATGCATAAATCCTCGTCATAAATGCCTTATCAACTTATGTTTTAGGTGAAATACATCTGGACGTCTGGTCGCCTCTGCGACTTCAAGGGCTGCAACCGGCCCGACCTGCTGCCCAACGAGATCAACGGCTGGTTCTGGACGGCCGAGCTCCAGAAGTTGGCGCCCACCACCAACAGGCAGCAGAACGACTGGTCTGAAGGCGGCGGCATCGGCAAACCACAGCCGGATAACAGAGTGGGTATCCAGTGAATTCCAGTGCCGGTTTTGACACTACCAGCCCCTGGGCAAAACTCATTTGGCGTCCTGGGTGCTGGTAGTGTGTGGGGGCTTGCGGCACCCCTTTTTAGGCTGTGTTTCTACTGAAGCGGGGCGGAGTGGAGCGGAGCTTAGCGGTGCCCGTCGCCCGAATTGACCAATCGTGCTATTCCAGCGGAATGACACCGAAGCGGAGCGAAGATTTCAAGCATGGTGATTGGTCAATTCGGCACTGCTAAGCTCCGCTCCGCTTCAGTGGGAAACACAGCCTAAAAAGGAAACACAACACATGTGGTCGTCCAGTGTATTGGCCTTGAAATTAGTGGTGACCGAAACTGAAGTGTTCTAACTCAAAGAAAGTAGAAACCCGGTTCAAAAGAAATTGTTATTTTTAACAAAAAATTAAAACCGACTTCCAGAGTAAAACAATAATTATTATTATAATGAACAAAAAAGTATGAAATAATTCTTACTATTAATCATAATTATCTTCATTATTTTGAAGTCGATACCAGGTAAGAATGGTGAGTTCTTAGACAAAATATTTTTAATTTTAAAGACTGGTACCGACTTCAAAATTATGAAGATTGTGTACAGAAATAGTAGAGGTTTAGGAGTAGGTATTCTGCATAAGGCACTATTAATAGTAAGAATTATTTCATACTTTTTATAATAATAATTATTGTTTTACTCTGGAAGTCGGTTTTAATTTTTTGTTAAAAATAATAATTTCACTCTTTTTAGTAATATATATATATATATATATATATATATATATATATATATATATATATATATATATATATATATATATATATATATATTACTAAAAAGAGTGAAATTATTATTTTTAACAAAAAATTAAAACCGACTTCCAGAGTAAAGACTACCTGACCTATTTTTTAATAGTCAGTGTTGCTATTTAATTACAGTAGGCGTTACTTCCATCCTTTTACAGATTACACACTAATATAAACATTATCGTATCCTATTGACCTTACGCCATGGCATTACGCCACACAGGAACGTAATGTGTACACGGATGTGCCGCAATGAAAAGGAAAGCGTGTATTTATGGTCGTACACAGCTAAGGGCGTTCCCGCAACACTTTCTACAAACGTGACAAAAGCTCATCTTTATGCGGGCCGCGTGCAGTTATCGTTTGGCAATACTTTCGCAGGCGTGCGTAATCTCGCCACCTTGGATTATATCCGGTTTTTGTTAAGTGACAAACGAGTTTTTTTTTTCACGTAATGTAATTAGCGATTTGCGTACAACGTAGGTAACGTGAATACATTACTTTTTTAACAATGAACAAGGCTAGTCACAAAACTTCTATTAAGAAATGCGAAAAGTATGAAATGTGACTAGCTTCGGGGTTCGCACGACAGTATCTTATAATCTCGATCAAAGTATTTGTAAATAAATAAATCGTAAATCCAAATACCATATTCTGTCTCCCTGATAAACTGAGTAACATAGTATCAAGTATAGTCAATGTTTAATCGACAATAACTTAACTACCAGGATAAGGTTTATCAAAGTAACAATATTAACTTAGCTTTATCATCTCCCAACGGTCGCAATTAGGAGCTCGACAAACCTCAAACAAGGGACGATCCTTAGATAAATTATTGGTCTTGGCGCTACGTAGCGCCGAGTGCGAAACCAATCATTTATCTAAGGGACGATCGTATTAAGTAATTAGTACCTACCTCAATGACAGAATTATGTTTTAATAAATATAATTAATTGAAAACAAACAAGCAAGTGCTGAGCCGATTTTTTTATGACATTTTCGCACCAATACTGTAGACCTGAGAAAGAGCTACAACAGCTACTTTATAGTTTATCGTTGCCAAATTCCGTAATCTCCGGCAACTACGTCAAAGCGAGATATAATATATTTTTATAAGGGGGCAACATGCCTGCCTAGCATACGCCAACGAAATATCTCACTCTCGAGATAATTAAAAACTACTCGTCTCATAATGTCAAAATCTCGACATTATCTCGACAAAACGCTATAAAAATGTGCTATTTCGATGATAGATCTACGCGAGAAAAAATGTTTGTCATAGGGTCAATAGAGATGAAGATACAAACTATCAAACATCGAGAAACATGTAGAGTGAGATATCTCGTTGGCGTATGCTAGGCAGGACACTCGCAACATTAGAAGAGCTGCAGGTGCGGTGCAGGAGCTCACCTGCAACCTTCAAAGAGATTTGAAGGTTTACAGGTCGTATTGGTCCGGAAATACCTACTGCTGGTGACAGTTCTTTCTATCTTTTTGAGATATCAACTTTTACTTATATTTTTTCTAGGAGCTCATCCAGGGAGGAGCGGCGGAGCACTGTGTGGCCATCTTGAACAACTTCTACAACGATGGCGTGCACTGGCACGATGTCGCCTGCCACCACGTGAAACCATTCGTGTGCGAGGAGAACGACGCTCTGCTCAAATACGTCCGCTACACCAACCCCAACTTGAGAGTTTAAACTTGCTTGCATGTCGTGCTGACTGCCTGATGACTACCAGGGCCAAACTTCATCGCGCGACATCTGCAATAAACGCTCGCCGCGCTTGGCATTGACCACCGCACGGTAAAGTTTCCGTATCGGTGTCGAACGGGAATCGTGAATCGCCCTGCAGGACTGATATCTCCGACTGATTCCAATCTTTCAAAACATATCCTTAATCCAAGTATATTATATTACAAACTTCAATATATGCTAGGATTTAGTAAGCGTTTCTTGATGCGCAGCAGTCAGCATGACACTAAAACCAGCCACTAATAGTCCAGAATGGCTCCTTCTAAAAAGTTGTTAAGAATTCTTTTCACTTTTTTATACTAAAATGATGGACCAAAAATCGATGGTACAGAATATCTGACCATAATATTGATTTCACGAAATTAAGCAAGCAATGTCTTTGTAGATATAAGTTATACCTCATTTGTATTTATTTATAAAAAAAAAACTTAGGCAGCCGCAACCAAATTTTTTAATTTAAGAATTATTTAAAATTTAATAAATGACTGCTTAAAATATCATGTTTTTCATTTGCTGTTGAAATACAAACAAATTTACTAACCTACTATTATATGGCCCATATACAAAAACATTGTAAAAGCTACATTCAAAACATTCATAAGCAGTAATATTTCTAATTTATTTTATATACTTTTGGAAGTTACAGATATTGAAATGAATATAGTTTGCTAATACCATTGCATAGGTAATTTCTTCACACTCAGAAACCAAAGACATAAGTTGCATGACAAAACAGCTGCAAGAAGCATGGATACATTTATTAGGCAGTAGAGCCTCTGGAAGCTTTTCTTTAAACTGGAACTGCAAAACAATTTTCTTTGTTTTATAAGTACATAAGGTATTTGATTCATTCATTTTACTGGGAAGTTTCAAATTAATTTCAGATACACATTATGTATATAATATTTTATTTACAATAAAAGTAATAAGTCATAGACAACATAATATAAAAAGGTAAGTCTTAAAAAGGCAGTAATTTAACAGTAACCAAATAGCTTAGTACTTACTCTCTGTTAGTTATATCTTCAACAAGGTAAGAAGTTATTGATTTAACTGCAGGTTGCAAATCTGATAATATGTCCAAATCATCTTCAAATTGGTCAAGTAAACAGCAAATTCTTTTCAATATAAGTATGAGTAAGACAGCCCAGAAATATTTCGAAACGAAAATCATTTTTTACCCTCGACCATGATAATGTGGTACCCAAACTTTGTTTTGATAGGGGGGTCCGTGTACACTGGACTTGCTACTGTTGATATAGGTAAAGCAAATGCTGCATCTTGAAAAGGTCCCACCATAGAGCCCCGGGTCATCCAACCTAGGTCACCGCCTGAACGGGCCTTATCCTCGCTGTAGGCGGCAGCTACATCGGGAAATTTCTGACCAGCTTTTAGTTTTTCAAGGGCTTCTAAGCACTTAGATTGCTTTTCGCAGAGTATGTGACGGACTTTGACAGCGGTGCCACCTTTTTTCTCCTTTCCTGCGGATTCTAAATAAAAAAAATAATGATTTAATCTACAACGTTTGTCGCCTGAAAGTATGTACAAATTTAACCGGTTGTTTATTTACCTTTTGCTTCGCTATTTTTGCCACCACTTGATTTTCCCTTGTCTGCTTGCTTTTTGGGTGGCATTGCAACTTAAAATTCACTTACAATTAATTGAAATTTTATACAAATTATAAAATGTTTTAATTTAAAAGTAAGGTTATATTCACAGATTACTATTATATATTTGAGTTATATTTACGTTTTGCTATTCACAGACTAATAAGAGATACTACGTTGCTATTGTCATATAGCTGTCATATGTCAAAGTCAAATGTCATTTATATGTCAATCAAAACTGAAGTACCGTAGACAAAACGTTATTTTTTACGGCGACTGCTACGGGCTACCTTGGGTTTAAGATACTAGTGAGTTCACTGAGTCACAGTATAGCAATAATATTGATATTGCTATACTGTGACTGAGTAGTGACCGAAAGTTTGATACAATCAAGGTATTTTCGATTTCGACATATTATTATCATGCAGACATCCAGCATCCTCATCAGTCACCCACATGAACCGACAGTCGTTCATAAAAGTTTAAAACTAAAAGTTGAAAAAAAAATTAAGTTATAAAAAAATTAAGAGTTTTGCCGGGAATACGAAAGAGTGACGTTTTGTTTTTGTATTATTTTCCTAAAATTGTGTTATTTCTGTTTTTAATGTGTAATGTTGGTATAATATTAACCATTAAATATTCGTTGTCGTGCACAAGTGTGGGCAAGTGATACAATTTCAAGAAACGTGCCATTTTGTGTTCCCTCCAAAACTCCATCGAAAGTTTTAGTAAAGGGTCTACCACTTTACTAAAACAACTGACTTGACTCGTTGACTTTACCGACTACTTTACCGACTACTTTTTAGACTTTGACTAGACTTTCGACTTGACGATAATCTGGAAAAACAACTTGAAAATTTTGTAAATTTTTTACGATTTTTTTTTCCCGCCAAAACTTTACTTGACACTGGCCATGGTTTAAAAGCCGAGAGCCATAACAAGAAAAAAAAAATTAAATTTCAATAGTCTGTGAAATCTGACAGTGATTAGTGACAGTTAGTCTATAGTCTATGGACAGATTAGTCTGACGCTGATGAATGTTGTTTTGCAGCAAAGAAAAAGAAAGATTTTGTTTGTTATAACAAAATGCAGTGTTTTCTGATTGATTCTAGTTTCTAATTATGTAATTAACGTAATTTGTTTTTACTATGAAGAGAATTAATCATTTAAAGTCATATAGTCGTATAGGAACTTTTATTTTGCAATGATCTAATTCTGTGCTTTAGAAGTGACCTGTTTATGTAGGCAATTCTGAATATTTATTAAAAATTCTCCATAATGGGTATAATGTACGAGAAACGGCCTTTAAAGAGACCTCGCTTGGGCCCACCCGATGTTTACCCACAAGAACCGAGGCAGAAAGAGGATGAACTAACATCAGCTAATGTTAAACATGGATTTACTACGACACCACAATCTACTGACGAATTTGGCACAGCCAGAAACTTCAACTATTCTGCAAGCAAGGTGAGCATTGCTAAAACCAACAATAATATAGCCAGCTAGCTATAGTATTGTAATAAAAATTGAAACATTTCTCAAATTACACATAGTAGTATTCTTAATTTACTTAGGCTAATTAGGTACCATATTAACTATCTAACTTATAGATAGGGCAGTTCTTCTCCGGAATTCTATCCAAGAAGGAGGAGCTAAACACACTACCTGACTGTGGTAGAAAGAAACAACAAGTCAATCCAAAAGACAACTTTTGGCCTGCCACTGCTCGTACTAAGCCCCAAATTGAAGCTTGGTTTAAGGACTTAGCTGGTAAACTGTTTTTTTTTATATTTTAATGATTTTTGTATTCGGGTCAGGCCGCCAATTTTTGCTGATGTGGCGCAGAAGTATTGCGTAGGTAGTGTTGACACTTCTATGCGACGGTGATGTTGGGTGGCATAGAATAGTGGCGAATAATTGTAAGGGTAGTAATATACATTATTTTTTTAAAAAATATATATTAGTCAACTAGCACTTAACACTCACACACACTAAAATTTATTTCACGGCAATTATATTTACTATAAATTCATATTTTATACTTACTTCACCTATAATTAATGCGATAAACATTTATAGCACATTTTTTATATATTTAGATATTTACAATATACATCTTCTATTACTTTAAAAGTAAGTGAATACTAACCCTAATTTTGGTAGCGTAGTGGAGGTGGCGAATATCTGCGCCACCGGTGGCGCTGAAGCACTAATTTGGTGGCGTATGTTGAATCTAATGCCACCGTCGCATAGATAATTCACAAGATATTTATTATTTATTATTAATGGTCCTCATAGTTTTTGCTACAGTAACAGTCAAAGTGCACCTATACCTCGGCGGATTTCTGTTTTTGGGCCATTTCAGCATCCCTCGTCAAGGTTTTTCCGAAAAAACTTTTTGGTTTTAATTTAAACTGAATCATTGTGTATGTCCTTCCGAGTCATTTTGTTGCTGAATCCGACATTATATTAAAAAATTTGATAACTACAACACTTTTGAAAATATTGAAGGCGGAGAGTTTTTTTTATGTAATCAGCAAAAATTGGCGGCCTCACCCATTCTATAAAACTGGTTCATTATCTTACTCCTTGTCATTTTTAAAGGTAATAAACCACTTTCACAATTGGCTAAAAAGGCACCAAACTTTAATAAGAAGGAAGAGATTTTTATAACATTAACTGAATATCAAGTAACTATGCCGAGAGCTGCTTGGTTCATAAAATTGAGCTCGGCATACACAGTAGCTGTTTCTGAGGCTAAAATAAAGAAGAGGCAGCTTCCTGATCCTACAACAGGTAATATTTTAATGGTTTTACCATAACAATAAAATAAAAATAGTGACTTGTTGATTTGTTCATAGTAAATAGCATAAAGTTCAATAATGCAAAAATAGTTTTTTTTTTTTATGAAATGTGATGTGTGATTCCCAAAAGTTGTTCTTTTCTGTAATACCTCGATCGTGGGAATCGCAGACACAATAGATTTTCAATTGTTATGCTTCAGCCGGGTGCCGCTTGGGGATTGATGGGTTAACTTTATATTTGTCTTTTTTAAATTTTCACCCCTTTACTAATAAACAATATTTACACAACAGATGTGCTATACAATTTTTTGCATTATTAGTTTTTTTGCATTAATTGTTTAAAAATAATCTTGATACACAAAGATAAAACATTGCATATCTTAATAAATGTATTACATTTCTTAGAAAGCAGGTTAAAAGTACAAAGAGCAATATCATAACTTCTAATAAATGTAGATGATTGTATTCCATTTATTCAAATCTTCCAATATACTACTGTCATTAATCTGTTTTTATTAATTTGTCATACAGAATGGACAAGTACTCTCATAAAGTTTTTGAAGGATCAGATTCCAAAGTTGGCTGAATATTATCAAAGCGCTGTGCCAGGGAATATATCAGATAAGACACCACCCTCTCTATCAGGTAAATATTTTGTAGGATTTACACTGAAATAACGCCCGGAAAGCACGTGTGCATTACAACTGGCCATAGATGGACTGCAAGTTGTAGTTTGGGCCTACTGCTCTAGAGTGGTTGTGTTTAAGTTGAAGCAACACGAGCGCATCATGCAGTTGACCATACACTTGTTGTTTGGCCGCACAGCGAAACTCAGACGTAGAGTGACTGCTCTGACCGCTCTGAACAGCTTGAGTAGTCCGTGTATTAAGATTTTTTTTTAAATTGAATAAGGGGGCAAACGAGCAAACGGGTCACCTGATGGTAAGCAACTACCGTCGCCCATGGACACTCGCAACATCAGAAGAGCTGCAGGTGCTTTGCCGGCCTTTTAAGAGGGGATACGCTCTTGTCTTGAAGGTTTGCAGTTGTATAGGTCCAGAAAAAGTGCTGGTGACAGTTCTTTCCAGAGTTTTACAGTGGGCGGCAGAAAGTTACGCGATAAACGCACTGTGGAAGACTGCCACTCATCAAGGTGATGAGGATGGTATGTTTTTAGATATGAATTTAGTATGGAAACCGCAGATCGCCATGCTGGATCCATCTATGACCGGCCTAAGTTGGCAACTATTGAAGACAAATGTGGTTACATTCTTTAAAGAACAAAGTAATAATACGCCTATACTATAAAAGTATGCTAAATAATAATCTATGTGTCTGTGTTTTAAGGTCAAGGAACACCGAATCACAATATATCAAACAGCTCTCAAGGAAGTTCAACACCTAATAGCTCTAATGTACCACCTTCAATGCATTCACCAGGAAATACAAGTAAGTATACCATTTAATTAATTAAACTTTTTAAGCTTTGGTGGTCTTTCAGAAAGATGAAAACTTTGGCCATTATTTGTGTAATAAAAGTGCTGTATTTCTTTATTTATTGCATTATAATATATTTTTTAACCCCCGACAAAAAAGAGGGGTGTTATAAGTTTGACGTGTCTGTCTGTCTGTCTGTTTGTCTGTGTGTGTATCTGTCCGTGGCATTGTTGCATCCAAACGGGTGGACCGATTTTGATCTAGTTTTTTTTTTTTGCTTAAAAGCTGACATGATCGAGAGTGTTCTTAGCTATAGTTCAACATCATCAGCCTGCTCAGTGCTGGACAATCAGGGTTTATCTGGTTCATGTCCGTGGCATTGTAGCATCCAAACGGGTGGACCGATTTTGATCTAGTTTCCTTTGTTTGAAAGCTGACATGTTCGGGAGTGTTCTTAGCTATAGTTCATCATCATCAGCCTGCTCAGTGCTGGACAATCAGGGTTTACCTGGTTCATGAAAGGCCGTTAGCAACTTGTTGTCATTTGATGGGTTTTATATTTTATTCTAGTTCGTGACATTTGTGAATATACAATATATACATATACACATAATAATGGAAAGTTGGCCTGGTGCTGCACCATCACCTGGTAAACAATAGGATATCCAACTCCTCGCCAACTTAGAGCAGAGGTTTCGTGTTTGGGCTCATTTTAATTGCGACAACCAGTAATAAGTAGACAAAAAGTAAATATTTACACGCTGCTGCTGCAGCATCACCTGGATTCTATAGGAACCGAGCTTCGTATGAACCCAAAGTGGAAGTTTCATGTTTGGGCTCATATTAACAGCCTCATCGAAAAGGACATTGATAGATGGTAATCATGAGAATACTTATGTTTCTGTTGATAGGAATTATTCTGCACACACACAAGTTTAAAAAGTATGAAATAAAATTAAATTAAGAAATTTAAAAAAACCCCCGCCAAACAACTTTAAAAAGGAATGAAATAATATTTACTGCCTTTAAGTTAAAATAATTCCTAACTTGTGTAAAGAAATATTTTAGTCCATAATGGGGATTGTCCATTTTTTTTAAATTTTGCTCATTACAAAAACATTTCGAGGAATAAGGTCAGTGATCGTTTTTCTGTATATAAACGAAAAAAATACCCATTAGTTACTTATATTTTTGAACAAATATGTTTAACCTTAGTTTGACCTTCAATGGCGTTAAATTAGCAATAAATTCGACCAACATTACGTTTCGAACTTTTGGTAAGCTTCTCGTATCAGCTTTCACATAATGATAACTTATATTTGACAAACCGGCCATTATAAATAAGATTGAAACGAAAAAAAACATACTGCAGAGGTCAATTGGCCGCCGATGATGACGTCAGAGCGAAACTTTAAAAATTTATTGAGAAAAAACTAGCCAATGAATTTCAAAATTATTTAATTTATATTCTTAAAATACCCTATTTTAACGAAAAAAAATATAAAAAGTACATGTGATTTTTTTTGGACAATGCCCTGATTTCATTTCACAATCAATTCATGGCGGTTGTATGTTGTAGTTTACTTGGCGGTCCCCCGACACACCGTGACAACAATTATGGACTAAAATATTACTTTACACTAGTTAGGAATTATTTGAACTTAAAGGCAGTAAATATTATTTCATTCCTTTTTAAAGTTGTTTGGCGGGTTTTTTTTTAAATTTCTTATTATACAACCTCATTATCCATACATAAAATTTTCATCAAAAACTTTCTTATTTTCACTTATCAAGGCCTTGGATCATCAACCCCCAATGCAAATGAGAGTACAGATTGGAGGCAAGCCCTCAAACAATGGAACTACTGCTGTAGACTTGCCAGATATCTTTTGGATGAAGGGCTGCTGGATAGACATGACTTCCTCACGTGGATCATTGAGTTGCTAGATAAGAGAGCAGCTGACGATGGTCTTTTAAGGTAAGTGGCTTAATATTCAAGCTTATATTGAGTACAGAAACTTGTCTTGAGCTCCCAAGCTAAGCTAAATTATTATTTTTCAGACATTTTTTGGTTTTATTTACTTTTGGTTTCTCTCTAAAGCAATGTTACCTGGCAGACAATGTTTGTAAAACTTTCATTAACACCTCCATTGTAGGTATTGCAGACACAATAGATTTTCAATTATTATGCAGCAACCGGCTGCCGCTTGAGGATTGATAGGTTAAAAGATGTGATTGTGATCATACTTTAGTTGATTTTTTCTTATTTAGTTCATTTTTTTTAGGTTGTTTTTACCATTGGCGCTACAATACATGTCGGAGTTTGTCTGCTGCGAAAGTCTATCGCGAAGGTTAGCGACGTCGTGCGCCAAGAAAGCAGCGTCAATATGTTCGGTGCTCTCTGACACTACTCTCCGCACACTCAACCAGCCTGCGGTGTTTAATAAGGCTGATAGAAATGGCGGTAAGAGACAAAAAATTGCCTCACATTATATTTTATCATAAAGCCGCCAATCCACCGCAGCGCACGGAGAGACTACGCACGTGCGTCAAGCTTTGCTAGAAAATAATATATGTGACTGTGTCTACTGCAACCCACGGACACGCTACGCACGAATTGGCGTAGGTATTCAAAGTAATAAATTCGTCGTTCGTCGCCGCGGTGGAATGACGGCTTTATATAAAACATTTGATACAATACATGTTAGTTTATAAAACAGTAGTTTTTTTCTTTAGTCCTAATAACTGTTTGTTAGTTGTTTATTTGGTAGTCATAACATCATACTCCTTTTTTTATAAATTATACAAAAGGGGGATTCTATGAGTAAGTAAACCTTGAAATTTTGGGACGAATTTTTTTCAAGTTGTTTTTATGCTATAAATTATTATATTTCGATACAAAATACTTCGAATATCACGGTAACATAATACTTATTAGCATATTTTGATTTTTTAAATATTTTATATACTTGCAAACATTGACTTAGATCGAACTTTACGTAAATATGCGAAAAATTGTTTCAATTTTATTATTAATTATCATAGTATAAAATATACGACTTAAGTATTTTGTCAACATTTCAAGTGCCTACCTATTGCCATTATTGATATTGAGCAAAAAAATTGCAAAAAAATATGTTTGTTGTATGGAAGCCCCCTTAAATATTTAATTTATTTTGTTTTTAGTTTTTTTTGTTATAGCGGCAACAGATATACACAAGTCTAGCTATAGCCGTTCTTAAGATACAGTTTGGTGACAGACAGACGGGCAGACAGACAAACGGACAGACAGAGGGACAGACAGACATCGAAGTCTTAGTAATAGGGTCCCGTTTTTACCCTTTGGGCACAGAACCCTAAAAAAGCTTATAAGGCGCGTATTTTGCCAGGTAATAAGTCATACGTGTCCCACCGGTGACATTGTTAGTCCCACCCGTGACACTCTTTATTTAATTTTTGTAAAATATGTTTTAATAATAGGGCATTGTTTTTTATTGAAATGTTACGTTCAGTTTATTGTTTCAAACAAATATTTTAGTTTGCATTAAAAAGTTTAATAAGAAAGCAGAGTTTTGTTGAATATGATTCATGTGTAACAAATTTGTCCATTTTTTGTCCCACCCGTGGCAAATATTTACTGTCATTTTCATTTCATTTTACACGGTGTTATCCCCGCCTCCAATATAATTATAAAAGTATATAAAATATTCTGTTATTCTATATAAACCAATTTGATATCATTGATACAATTCGCATAAATTAGTCACACATACTGAAATTAAGGTACAAGTGTCCCACCCGTGGCGATAGAATCCCCCAAAATATTAAAGAGATAATGGTAGGAACCATTACCGAACATGGGTGATATGGTCACTAAACCTTTCTGTACAAACAAATTACAAGTGCTTTAATTCTTGACAATTTACTTTTAGATCCGAATGCAGCACCCATGTCGCCGGCGGTTGACGGTGATGTGAAACCGAACGTGTCACAAATAAAACGGTCCGCGACACCAGCGGACCAGAACCATGGGACACCAAACCCAAATCATTCCATCGGAACACCAAACCCTAACCATTCTATGGGAACACCAAACCCTAACCACTCCATTGGGACACCAAACCCTAACCACTCCATTGGTACACCAAACCCATCACAACCCATGGACGTACAGATAAAAGAGGAGAATGAGTCTCCGGCTAGAGATGTGAAAGGGACATTGAATACTGTGATCACAGCGGCTTTGAACCCTGTGCAAGTGGGTTTTGGGGAAATATTGAACTGCTCCTTCCATAGAGATGTTATTATACAGTTGGCTACCATCTTGCAGGTAAATACATGCTCTCTTTTTTTTGTTTGTTTGTTTGAACGCGCTTATCTCAGCAACTAACTACTCGTCCGATTTGAAAAAATATTTCAGTGTTTGATAGTCTAATTACCGAAGAAAGCTTTAGGCTATATTATATTATCATTTATCACGCTAAGATCAATAGGAGCGAAGATATGTAACAGAGAAAAATGTAAAAAAGCGGGGGAAAATATTTGAAAGTGCTCATCTCACGAAATACTGGAGCAATTTTTATGTATTTTGGCACAGATATAGATAGAGTAGACCACGTGAGACATAGGCTATTTATTTGCGAAAAATTTACGGTTTTGAAGTTCCTAATTTATGCGGGCGAATACATCTATAATATCCTTTTACAGATAATCTGCATAGAATGTCCCACGGCTATGGTGTGGTCGGGGTGCGGGTCATACATGCAGGGCTCCCCGCTCGACTACCTCCCCCTACCCCCCTCCGCGCTGCCAATGCCGCAAATGGACTCCGAGGTCACTGAGGAGCATAGGAAGATGGTAATATATTGTAGTGCTATAACAAAACCTCACCTAGCTGTATTAGGCCGCGTTTCATTCTCGAAATCTTCGCTGTCATTCCGCTGGAATAGCACGATTGGTCAATTCGGGCACCGCTAAGCTCTGCTCCGCGTCAGTGGAAAGGCGGCCTAAACCTCTTGTGCCCAATGTTACTCACGGCCAAAATGCGAACGAATAGCCGGTCCTAGGTTCGAGTATTTACATTAAACATATACTTAAAGAACTTAACTTACCTTGTGTAGTTGAGTAATGATTATGTTCAAGCACATGCCACAATCTCTCATTCTCAAAATTTTTCATTTGTTTTCGCAATTGATCTAGATTCTAGATATAGAGGTCTACCAGAATCTGATGGCAAAAAGTGCGAAAGTAAATTGACTCTAGCAATACCGGGGTAATTGGAATAAAACATTTTGATCCTTTTTTAGGGTTCCGTAGTCAACAAGGAACCCTTATAGTTTCGGTCTGTCCGTCCGTCTGTCCGTCTGTCTGTCTGTCTGTCCGCGGTTTTACTCAGAGACTATAGGACCTACAAAGCTCTAATTTGGCATGAATACACATATTAGTGATGGCAACAAAATGGTACATGAAATCGTAAAAAAATATTTTTTATGGTACCTCCCCTACACATCAAGCGGGGATGAATTTTTTTTTCGCGCCCACCCCATCGTGTGAGGTGTCGTTGAATAGGTTTCTTAAAAATATTGCGAGTATTCATAGATCATTTTCCGATTTAGAGATCCGTTTGTGAAATATTAAGTTTTAAAGTGGAAAAAATCGTTAGAGTCCAGTGTCCTTCTACCAGCTAAACGGGAGTAGGAAATATGCTGAATTTAAAAGGAAAACTATCACGGCTAAGAAGACTTCATAAGTTATTGAGTAATAGTTGATTAACTAAAAAAATGTATTCGGTGAAGTATAAAGGACCTTTTCGTTCAAATTCCTTTGAAAGTAACTGAGATGATGTTGACATTGACCATAAAAATTATCTAAAACTTGCGGCACTATTTTCCTTATAGCGGCTGATTCTGTGTGTGAAACATACAAATATATAAATTTATCCAATGATCAAGGATATTTTTTGAAAATCTGCTGTCAAAATTTGCCATCAGATTCTGGTAGACCTATACCCATGCAAATTACTAGTAGGACAAATAGTATGACAATGACAGTATTGAATAGCCAAGTGCCAACATATTGTAAAGTTTTAAAGGAGCAATCGTATTTTTTTTTCTATTAAGTACTGACTTAAATCTTGCAGGTGTATGAAGCTGAACAAGAGATAGCTGCCAGGAGCAAGAAAGCCGAAAGCAAATGGTGTACTGATAAATGGCAGACTAGTTCACAAGGTAACATACTACAATTATATTACACAAAATACATTGTTATTTGCTTAGGTCGAATGAAAAGTAATCACAGAGTTTTATGAACAACAAAGTAGGGCTGGTAAATAAAACTACGCTACTGTACAGGAGGTCAAAGAAATATGTTGCGAAATAGCGTAGTTTATGCATGTGTGTTCGTAGTCGAGTTCTAATTAGATATTGTGATGAGGGCCATGCTCTATTAAGGGCCTTTTTCACCACTTCCTGATAAGGCTATCTACCGCTTTTCTTGACAGACTACAAATATAGGATAATCTGTCAAATAAGTTGTGGATAGCCTATTAGCACTTTATCAGGAAGTAGTGAAACAGCCAACAGGCCCCAAGAATTTTATTTGAACTGAGGTTATTAGTACGTAAAAACTAAACAGGATCTGTAATTTGTTTTAACTTTTTAGCACGAGTGTTGGCGGTCTTAGAAGCATTAGATCGTCACTGTTTCGACAGAGTTGACCCAAACAATAATCTGGATACGCTGTACAAAGAAGTCTTCGCTAACTGTACGCCACCTAAAGATTCTAATCTCGACCCTAAAGACCCGGTAAGTTGTTAAAATACAGAACAAATTATTGGTCGATTAAATATAAAGAGCTTTAGACTGCGTTTCCACTGAAGCGGAGTGGAGCGGAGCGGAGCATAGCGGTGAGGAATTGACCAATCACCATGCTCGAAATCTTGGTCAGTTCGGGCACCGCTAAGCTCCGCTCCGCTTCAGTGGAAACGCAGTCTTATACTGTTAATACATTTTAATATGTTGTTTGCTCTTAGATGCTTTTGTATTCTGTATAAATAATTTAATAATGATATAACCTGCTTATCCGAACATGTTTTATTAATATTGAAAACTTAAAAAGCTTTAAACTTACTTCTCATTTTGACGATCGTAAATCGCAAATATCTACTATAAAACAGTTTTAAAAATGTTAAACTACCTATATTGTTTAAGGTTATTCTATCATCTATCCATTGTGTATGACATCGTCTATACTCTATGCCTGTAGGAGTACCTGTGCTCGTACTCTGTGGTGCGCGTGCTGTGCGAGTGGGCGGTGTGCGGCGCGCGCTGGGGCGAGCACCGCGCGATGGCGGCCGCGGCGCTGCTCGACCGCCGGCAGCATCATCACCCGCACGACAACACGCATAACCGTACGTATTAAGCAGGATATAGACACTGACGCACAGTACGCTGCAGCGGCACTTTGAGTTCTATTATCTATAGCTCTAACGATTTGTGTCGCTCAGAACCGCTGTCGAGTAGTGCAGCCTTCCTCATACGATTTCCTACAAAGTGATGTGACATCGTTACGCTGGAGCGTAGTTTCGCTTAGTGCAGTCTCACCTTAGGCTGTGTTTCCACTGAAGCGGAGCTTAGCGGTGCCCGAATTCACCAATCGTGCTATTCGGAATGACAGCGAAGCGGAGCTAAGATTTCAAGCATGGTGATTGGTAAATTCGGCACCGCTAAGCTCCGCTCCGCTTCAGTGGAACGCAGCCTTATAGTCTGTTTATAGCATATTTGAAATTAGTAATGCCTGAATCTAATAGATAAAACTTATAACGTTATAACATTTTATTTAGTTATCCTCATTAATATAATATAGGGTGTGCCAGTCTCACTAGTCATGTGCTGAACCAACAATTTTATTATGAACTTCAACTACTGCGGGTGTTCATTGTATTTATTTTGATGTTTCATTTTTTAACACACAATACTTAAATTTTTTATTATTAGTTATAAAGACTCTGTCCGGCCGTTAGTTAAATTATATAACAAGGACACAGCAGTGCCCGGCCTGCATTGTATTAATGTAAACAATTAATCAATAATCCATCATGTTACATGTATCTAAACAATTCTAACTTCCAATATACGCCTAATGTAATATGTAGTATTTATACATATTTTCCACAGGCTCGGACGACAAGGAGTCGATCAGCTCAGGCACGGGCAACTACAACGGCCCGCCGATATTCCAGAATCTTCTGCTGCGGTTCCTCGACAACGATGCTCCTGTTTTAGGTATAAAATACATATAAGAAAGAGAAAAAAAAATGTAGTTCATTTACAGTACGCATAGTCAGTGTACTCTTAGCACGGCGCGGCCATAGAAATGATGTCAATGGATTGACCTTTGAAAAGGATAGACATATAGACAGATTTGCAAAAGAAATCCTGGAAAACTTTCCTATGCCACGAATGATGTTGGCCTGATATCATTAAAGTGAGTCCAGTTGTTCCAAAGAAGCTTAGCAAATGGTAACAACATTAACAGTACAAGAACTTTTCACTTAGCTCATAAACTAAACAGGTCAATGACCGCTGCACGGGTGCCACCATAAATTATTTTGACTATAGATAGGTTTATAAACCTTTTATGTGTTCACAGACGAGAGTCCAAATGCTCCGCCGGGTAATCGCCAGCAGTTCGCTAACTTGGTGCATCTTTTCGGCGAGCTCATACGTCGAGACGTGTTCTCGCACGACGCGTACATGTGCACGCTCATATCTAGAGGTATGATTCGTTCCAGTTACGTAAACGTAACTTTCTAGCTAGATTTGCGCAGATATGGCATAAGATCAACAGAGAGCATAAGTTATGCCGATATCACACTATACTTTTTCATGGCCCCTATGTTAGGGAAGGCGTGGCTCCTTGCAAAATAATTTAGGGAGCTTCAGGGAGCTCTGCCCTAAACTAGGACGTTGGTCCAGAAATACAGTATGGCTTAACACCAACTTTAACCGCAACTTTTAAGCGCACTTACGCATATCTGGATCAAGAGAGAAGATAAGTTCTTCCCCCAAACACAATAATATAACACCAGCCCCCTTTGACAAAGTATCTTTCGTTAAAAACCGATGACGAAATTCGTTATCAAAATGTATGCGGTTTGACATAAGTCATCGGTAATGACATTGACATTTGATAGCGAATTTCGTCATCGTTTTTAACGAAAGGGACTTTGGCTACGGCCTCTGCTTTTTTGTAAACGTGGTTTAAAACACTTAAAACCCCCAGGTGACCTAATATCGCCGACGGAGCCGACGCCGACGCCGACGTCGACGGCGCATACCGTCGCGCAGCCCGCGTCCAGCGCGCCCGCCGGACACAACATGGACGATGACATCTTTGCTGGAATAGATCTCAAACCCAAGATGGAGGTACACACCCATACCGCATTCTTTAACGAAGTTCAACTTTAATTGTAAAACGAAGAGTTTTACAAAAAAAAATATGGAGTTTATTTAAAACTAGCGACCCGCCCCGGCGTCGCACGGGTATAGCCACTAAAAATGATTAAAATTGATAGCCTATGATTCTTCACGTGGTAGCTACTTCTTATCTGTGCCAAAAAACATAAAAATTGCTCCAGTAGTTCGCGAGATAAGCCCTTTCAAATAATTTCCCCCGTTTTTTCCGCATTCTCCTATCAGTCTTAGCGTGATAAAATATAGCCAATAGCCTTCCTCAATAAATGGGCTATCTAACACTGAAATAATTTTTCAAATCGGACCATAGTTCCTAAGATTAGCGCGTTCAAGTTAGCCCTTTCAAATAATTTTCCCCGTTTTTTCCACATTTTCCTCTATTTCTTCGCTCCTATTAGTCTTAGCGTGATAAAATATAGCCTATAACCTTCCTCGATAAATGGGCTATCCAACACTGAAAGAATCATCAAAATCCGTTGCGTAGTTTTAAAGATTAAAGGGAACAAAGGGACATGAGGGAAAAAAGTGACTTTGTTTTATAATAAGTGTAGAATCTTCATTTAATTAAAAGCCCTAGTTCTAGGTCTGACATGCAACGAGAATCTGGCAAGACACATCTCAAAAACCATGCTCATTGCTCAGTAATCATTTGTCTGCGGCACTATTTGTATAATTATTAATTTTTAGGTCCAATTTCATTAACGACTGTTAAAGTTAATGCTCGAGTTAGTATCACGTTTCCTCATTCATTTTTCATATGAATGAAAGAGAAGACATGACATTTTAACAAGCTGTTAACACTGACAGACGTTGGTGAAATTGGGCCTAGATCTTGAATTTTATGTGGATTCTTTTACCTCTTGTAAAAAAGATGCCAATGTTTATAATAATGAATATAATATGTAAATGCATGATAGTGTATAATCAAAATCTGTTTATGTATAGTAATAACATGTGTATAGGAGAACGTTCGCATGGATCTGGACGACTCGAAGATAGACGATGACCTGGACAAGCTGCTGCAGCACATCAAGGAGGACCAGCAGAACTCCATGGACGCGCCCGACAGCCCCAAGGACCCTGGGGAATCGTCGCATAGGTATGTACTATCAGAGAAGTTGATTCCTAGGCAGATGGGGGACCTAAGTAATTCGGTCGCGTTAAGTCAAACCCATCCGACCGATTACAGATAATAAATTTACATAAGCCGACCAACTGACGTACGTGGTACTTTTGTAAAAAAAAAAACAATTTTCATTTTATAAAACTTGACGGAAACAAAAAAGTTCGAAGCAGATGAATGGATGGTGGGGAGGTTGTAATTCATATTATGATACTCGTTTTCACTATATGCACATTATACATACTAATTATTATGTATACGTTATTTACAGTGTCGCTTCGCCCATGATGACCAGTGGAATGAGCATTACGAGTATGCAGTCAATGGGAATGGGACCTATGTCAGTGCCAGGTAAAGTTTTAAATTTATTAATTATGCAGATTCTTTAAAATTTTTGGAAAAGACAAAAAAAGCATGATTACCACAATATGTAAAACGAATTAGTAGGAACATCTTATTTGTAGGGAACATCCATACTAATATAATAAATGCGAAAGTGTGTCTGTCTGTCTGTTACCTCTGCACGCCAAAACGGCTGAACCGATTCTGCTGAGCCATGGAGATACTTTGAGTCCCGGTGAAGGGCATATGAAGTGTCCTATTTCCTTTCCCGGGACTCAAAGTATATAAAAGATAAAAGTATTTTGTCCCGGAAAAATGTACGGTTCCCGCGCGATAAACGAATTGCGGGTGGAATGGCATAACGGAATTGCGGGCGTTATCTAGGCTAGTGAGAGAACACTAGCGAGATTGTAATATGACGAAGTGATGGATTGTAAACAAACAGTTTTCCGGTGATTTTAAATTAATTATTTCGTATTTAAAATAACTTCAATGCCAAATGGTATGAGATGTGTAACATAAAATAATATTTAGATATATTTAAAGTGCTGTTTGAATGTTCGGTTATTAAAATTAACCTAATTTATAATACAAACTGCACTTTAAATGTATCTAAATTTTATTTAATGTTATACATCAAATATTCATGCAATTCAAGTTATTTTAAATAGGGGAACTAATTTTTTGAGCTGTTATTTAAATATTCGAGATGTTAATATGATCAGTTGAAAAAATTATTGAGCAGTTATTTAATTTTAATAGCGGTTGATTAATTATTGCGACAATAAAACATGGACGGTAATAAAATATCAATTGGATGGTTATTTTCTCATACAATGTCAATTCTAAAAATAATCGATCAGTTCAATTACTGAACGAGCGGTAAAAATTATGGAATAGTCAGTAAAAAAGATGGAATGAGCGGTTCGATAACCTAAGTAAAATGTTTCGAATTACGTATGTTTAATAAAAGTTCATATTATTAAAAACCTGCCCTTATTATACAATAAGTTAATTTTAGCTGCTACTAAGCAAATTATGTGGTTGTTATTATTATTATTATTATTTTTTATTCTTTTTTATTTATAGGACCTTTATCTTAGGACATGTCGGTCCTGGTTGTTATTATTTGTTTTTATAATATTATGTCATTTTGATAAAGAACCTAAGTATGTTTCGAATTACGAATAAAAGTTCCTATTATTTTTAATTTAGTTTTAAATTCATTCAGTGTTGCAGCGCCTAAATCTTTTAATGTTAATTTAGTTGCTTTTGTTTCTTAAAATTATGTTTTGCAATGTAATTTTTACAGACGTTTTAATTATTTTTATTTTTGCTAATTGGTAGGCGGTAGTCGATATATTCTTGTCTCGTCCATTCTTTTATTGCATTGTAATGCTGTTCAATTGTTACAAAACGAATATACAAAAGTTCATCTAAATTGCATTTATCATCAACCACGACACGACATCGTACGACGTCGCGTCGTAGAAACTCATCGTTGAATTTCTACGTGAGTTTCTACGACGCGACGTCGTACGACGTCGTACGATGTCGTGTTAGGGCCGGGACACAAAAACACGACACGACGTCGTATCGTGTTTTTGTGTCCCGGCCCTTAGGTTGGTATAAATAGTCAGTACTTAAGATGCGACCCGGTCTCAGGACGCGGTTCGGTTCGGTGATTGGTCCAAATTTTGACAGCCAACCAATCACAGAGCCTGAACTGAGTCTTGAGACCGAAATGAATCCTGAGTACTGACTATTTATACCAGCCTTACTTTCGGAACCCTCCATGGGCGAGTTCGACTCGCACTTTGGCGATTATATTTTATTTTACCAACTCATTGTTTAAGGCGTCGCCTTGATAATTTGGCTGTAGCAATATCGATTTTTCTCAGCAATGACTAAAGCTAAGAAATTAAAGTTCATTGTCATTATTCATCATGTCTTTGTCTTTGAATTACCCATAGCATAACACCATTGGTCAACTTTTATAACACAGAATAATTAATCAAAAAGACCTCTATAAAAAATGGATTCCTATTTTGCCAACAGAGGAGAGTGATTTAAGCTTCCAAAATTTGTACATAAATTGGTTAAAGCATACACTCTAATTTGCCAATAGCTTATATGACATATATTTATGGTTTTTAAATTACGCGACAAAAACCATTTTGTCGCTTACGCCCTTTCCATTTTTTGCAAGCAATCTAAAGGGCCCCCGAGACGGTCAAACGGTTTGATTCAAACATTACATGTTTGATGAAACCGTTTGATGTCGGTTTGAACGGTTGTCAAACGGCATTGCGCATATGGTTCAGTGCGCCGCCATAATTAGACGTGTGTGATGCAGACAAGATTGCTCTTAAACTTCAAAATCCAGTACTAAACTAAGCCGAGTTTGTTCAAACGCATCGGAAGTCGGAACACGATCAAACGGCGCGTCAAACACAACTAAA
The DNA here is from genome assembly GCA_937595015.1 of Polyommatus icarus. Taxonomy (NCBI): domain Eukaryota; kingdom Metazoa; phylum Arthropoda; class Insecta; order Lepidoptera; family Lycaenidae; genus Polyommatus; species Polyommatus icarus. The sequence goes on along the minus strand of OW569328.1, from coordinate 15,206,939 downwards.
ATAAATATCAAATTTCATCAAACGAGCTTCAAACACGTAAATGTTTGAAAAACCGTTTAAGCTAGCTTTGTAAACGATCAAAATGGTTTGAGTCGAACCAAAATTTACGTGTTCGATTCAAACCGCTTGATCGTCTCGGGGGCCCTTAAAACATATCCAACACGGTTTTTTACTTGAGCGCGGAGAACTGCTTAGAATGAAATTTCTTACTTACAAATTCCGATTTGTTACTGCCCAGTCGTAACCGCTCATTCATTCATTTTTACTGCTCATTTAATTATTTTACTGTTCAATAATGTTTTCAATTATCCATTTCATTATTTTTTATTACTCATTTATATTTTTATCAATAAAGTAGTTATTGAACGTGCCATTTATAATGTTTAACTTACCAAAACTGCTATTTACAACTGCCCCTTTAAATCAGTGCCTTTTAAATACGAAACAATTAATTTAAAATCACCGGAAAGCTGTTTGCTTACAATCCATCACTTCGTCATATTACAATCTCGCGATGTTTTGAATCTTACGGTGACATACATCAGTTATAGTCACGGTATACTTTATCCAGGTGTGCGGTCATCAAGCAGCGCGGGCGTCACCACGTCTGTGCCGCGCTCCACCTCCCGCCACTATCACTACACGCTGCACTTCCCCCTCCCCCCGGCCGAGCCCGACCACGCCCCCCACGACGCCAACCAGCGGCACATCCTGCTGTACGGCGTCGGCCGCCAGCGAGATGAGGCTAAACACGCCGTCAAGAAGATGATCAAAGGTATGACGTCACACTTGTTTTGTGGATACCTTATTATGTCTACGCGTTGCACTTCCGCCTCCCTCCCGCTGAGCCCGACCACGCCCCCACGACGCCAACCAGCGACACATCCTGCTGTACGGCGTCGGCCGCCAGCGAGATGAGGCTAAACACGCCGTCAAGAAGATGATCAAAGGTATGACGTCATACTTGTTTTGTGGATACCTTATTATGTCTACGCGCTGCACTTCCGCCTCCCTCCCGCTGAGCCGACCACGCCCCCACGACGCCAACCAGCGACACATCCTGCTGTACGGCGTCGGCCGCCAGCGAGATGAGGCTAAACACGCCGTCAAGAAGATGATCAAAGGTATGACGTCACACTTGTTTTGTTTATGTGCCCTATACTAAAAATGTACGATGGCACCTCACAATTAGTGTGTTTAACGTATTAAACAACGACACACGTAACGCGTGTTTAACAAGAAAAGAAACTTTTTTAAGTTTAATTATCCGAATATACACAATTATGTTATTTGGTTAATTTTGTTATTGCAGAAATATGCAAGCTATTCTCCAAAAAGTTCTCAATCGACGTGGCGGAGGGTGGGAAGATCAAGAAACACTCTCGCAGTGAATTCAATTTTGAAGCGGTGACACAGAAGTTTCATGTGAGTTACTATGTAAAACACTTTTTAAACTCTATTAGCATTCTTTATTTACATTTGCCAGTTTTAGCAACAACTGATTGAGAATCATGCAGTATCTTTCGTTCTATATATTATAGATAATAATTAATATTTATTATTTATACAAAATGAGTAGGCATGATATTTAAACAAACAACAAATAAAAAGTATTCTGCACACTTTTAAAAATCAAGATTCATACTTCCATACTAATATTATAAAATATGCGAAAGAATGTATGTCTGTCTGTCTATTACCTCTTCACGCTCAAACCGCTGGACCGATTTTGCTGAAATTTGGCATGAAGATACTTTGAGTCCCGAGAAAGGACATAGGATAGTTTTTATCCCGGAAAAATTTGCGTTTCCAGTGCGATTAACGAATTTTGGTGCAACGGGCGTCATCTGGTGATGAATAATGTGATCGTTTCGCAGGCGATGTCGATGTACGAACAAGGCGCGGTGTCATGGGCGGTGGGCGCGGCCGTGTGCGAGGCGCTAGCGGCGTACGCGGCGGGCGCGACCACGTACCTCCCCCAGCCCGACCACGTAGCGTTCGCGCTTGACCTGCTCGAAATAGCGCTCAACGTTAACGGACTTATAGAGACTTGCATACAGGTAAGGTTTGAGTATTGTTAAGTTAAAAAAATTAAAGATATTATTTGTACAAATACATATATCATAAAATTGTTTTTAGTTAGCGTAGCACATTTTTTTCTTATTTTCAAAAAAACTTACCCGAATACTAATAAAAATATTTACACAGCGAATAAACTGCTGACTTAAACTAAATGACTGCTAAAATATGTTTGGCATAATATTACTAACTGACTTTACATGACAGACAGTGGACCTTAAACATTCAGACTCTTTTATTAGTAAGTGTTAAATATTTTATTGTTGTTATAGTTAAAATATTCGTTATTTTCTACATACGGTAATCACTTCTATTTTAACAGATACTCAAAGAGTTGTCAGAAGTGGAGGCGGCGTTGATAACTCGCGGCGCGCTCAGCAGCGGGCTTGCGGCGCCGCGAGCGTACACGTCCGCACTCGCACTGTACACGGTCGGCGCGCTGCGGCGATACCACTCGTGTTTGTTGTGTAAGTTGTTATGGGTATAATGCTATCTTCCTGTATGCTAAACATAATATTCAATTCTGTTTTGAACATTAGAAAATAACAATTTAACAACAGAAAATTTGAATTAAAAAAATGTTTGCCCATATCAACATTGTATTGACATGAGGGTCAATTTATGTCGTGATCAGTATGTTATTTTCTATTTCAGTCAACTACAACTAATAGTGAGGGAGCCATTTTTTTTTCTGTTTAGGATTACTAACAAGCTAATTTTTTTTGAGTAGCTATATTTTGATAAGACGAACAACATTTTTATTTTCGAAAAATCTCGAAAGTGGTAGCTAACAGAGAATAGAAAGGATTTCATACTTTGACTTGATGGTCCTAAAATATGGATTGTTTTATTTGTAGGACAAGGTTACTCTTAAATTATATAACTATTAACCTACCAATATACAAAAAATCTGCTGGTTAGGGTTCCGTTTTAGGGTACAGTAATCAACCAAGTTTAGTTGATTACAGAACACTCTACTCAAAAAATTTGCTTGTTAGTAATCACAAAAAAAAAATTGTTCTAGGGCTCCCGTACTATAACAATTTACATTTAAAATATTAATAGTCAATTATTTGTTGTCAGTGTGCGTGGAACAAACTTCAACCGCGTTCGAGCAGCTGTGTCGCTTAGTTAAGTGTGTAGTCAACCCGGGCGACTGCAGCTCGGCGGAGCGCTGCGTGCTCGCCCACCTACACGACCTGTACAAGGCCGCCGCGCATCTGTTCCACGCGCCGCACGCCGACACCTTCGCCAATGCGTACCCTAAGATCAAGTGAGTAAGGTTGATAATCCCGTGACATGTGAGCACCTCTATCGCCTAGCGAAGTGCGTAGTCAACCCGGGCGACTGCAGCTCGGCGGAGCGCTGCGTGCTCGCCCACCTACACGACCTGTACAAGGCCGCCGCGCATCTGTTCCACGCGCCGCACGCCGACACCTTCGCCAATGCGTACCCTAAGATCAAGTGAGTAAGGTTGATAATCCCGTGACATGTGAGCACCTCTATCGCCTAGTGAAGTGCGTAGTCAACCCGGGCGGCTGCAGCTCGGCGGAGCGCTGCGTCCTCGCCCACCTACACGACCTGTACAAGGCCGCCGCGCATCTGTTCCACGCGCCGCACGCCGACACCTTCGCCAATGCGTACCCTAAGATCAAGTGAGTAAGGTTGATAATCCCGTGACATGTGAGCACCTCTATCGCCTAGTGAAGTGCGTAGTCAACCCGGGCGGCTGCAGCTCGGCGGAGCGCTGCGTCCTCGCCCACCTACACGACCTGTACAAGGCCGCCGCGCATCTGTTCCACGCGCCGCACGCCGACACCTTCGCCAATGCGTACCCTAAGATCAAGTGAGTAAGGTTGATAATGCCGTGACGTTCAAGCAGCTCTCCCAAGCAGCACAAATGTATCTAGTGAAGCACTATTAGTTATTTTATAGAATTAAACTTAGTATTCTTACATAAGAGTCAATAATCCCTGAAGATATCCTGAAGATATCCTATATACCGAGTTCAGTAAAAATGGGCACCTATCTAGACTATAATGACAAGAGCAGCATAAGAATTCATCATTAGATAACGATAAGAGCAATTTATATTTGTCTATAGGGAATATCTACAAAACTATTATAAGAACATAATAAGAGGCACATAAGAAAGGAATAAGGTCTTGTAGCCAACATTAAGATAACACCATTACTCTACTGATGTTCTAGTGGTGAATATTTTTAAAACCACTAATCAACTCAAAATCAACTAAATGAAAACATCAACAAGAGTTACTTCTTTTATAAAGCATTTCCTATTTTCTAATGGCACACCGTAGTTTAAAGTATTTTAAGTCAAAGCTTTAATGGCAAAATGAAATTAAATAAGTACTTATAATATTATATTTTTTATGTTTTGCGCAAACGGAGGGCTCAAATTCCGTGCCGAATTTATTTTATCGTCAAAGTCGATAAAATAAATTCGGCACGATATTCGTAAATTTAAAAAATATTAAAAAAAAATATTATTGATGCATATTTTTTAACATATTTTGTGAAAATAAATAACTAAATAATGTATTTTGATAAAATTATCATTTATTTAATTATTTTTATGTTTAAAAATAAATAAATCGCGTATTTTATTATAACAATTATTTTTTTACCAAAATGGCGATTACCATCGAATTCTATTAATAAAAATGGCCTCTAGATTAAATTATCTATAAGTAAGCATTGATTAGAAGATTTACTTCTTAAATTGAGCTAAAGGTAATTTAAGAGCATGACAAGTCAACTTGCACTTTCACAAGAAAAAATAATCTTTCAATAGTTTAATTGTTCTTAAGACCATCCTATCGTAATCTATAGAAAGAAATGTTTGTAAACTATTTTTTCTCGTAATTATCTACCAGAGTAATTATCAGACTGGCATAAGAAGAAGGTGTTTTGTTCGCGTTTTGGTGATTTTTCAGTGCAATACCATAGAGAACAAATATTTCTGCTGGCCTTCCTGCTTTATATTAGGCGTTCCACGCCAAGCGGACAGGAAAAAAGTCTGTGTCTCCGATTTTAGTAATAATCGATTATGTTATACCTTTACGTGTTATTAATACGCGTGCCAAATATTTTTGTCACATTATAATGACTAGACTATTATGGAAGCACTTCACATGGCTATTTGTATTTGCGTATTTGGTGTATTCGCCAAACAATTACCATGTGTAGACGGTATGTTTGACAAATATTAGCCGTATTTGCCTATTTGACAAATTGGTAAGGCCGAGAATTTTTACACTTTTCGAAAGTAAAAAGTGTCCCAATTTTTGTCTGCATATTATTAAAAAAACTAACCAGTAATTTTTAATTCAATAACTTTTATTGTATTTTGTAGGGATCTAAATCATACAATTTCATATCAAAGTTAAAATACTCTTTATGGTTTAATAACTACAGTGAGTTAAATTCGTCCGCTACCCCAAATATTGCAAAAAAACTCGCTGTCTTTTTCATGTATCCATATACTTGGAACTAAAATTTTGTATTTTTTTCCATTGAAAGACAAATTCTTAAGAACTGACTTAAATACTCTGATACTTAGCAATTTAATCGTAGTGGTTGATATTTTTAAATAAGCAGATTTCATGACTTTATCGAAATTTAAATGTTTGTCCCCGTATTTTCGCTTCTACGTTACTATTTTGTATGTTACCGTAATTTTCACCTCTAAACAATGTTAATCTTTTGTGGCACTATTTTGTATTGACACTGGCAACACTAAGTATTCAAAATAGTGTAGTAGTTTTAATTGTTTTATTTGCTATAGCAAATAATACAATTAAAAATGACGCTTGTTTGTTGTTTGTAGAGTCGAGCAAAAGTGCACGCATGTGTTTGGTCGGAGTTTTTTTTTAATGAATTTAGACGACTTCAAAGGTAAATATCAGTTTTTATTACACCTGTTTTGAATAGAAATATGAATAAGCGAAGAAGCAATGCGTGGCGTGTGTTTTTGGTCCAAATTGAGCTCAAATTATCGATTAATGGTCAATTAAAGCCTAAAAAATATCGCTTCTATGTTACTTCTATGTTACCGGTAATGTTCATTTGTTGTTTGCGGGACGCTGTCCCTTACACTCCGTATAAGGCATAAAGTTTTACATAAAACGTGCACTATAAAATCGGCCTTACATACTTTACTCGTTACTTTCGCGTTACTTTTACGTTACTGTAACATAGAATCTCTATGTTACTCTATGTTACTAAGTGTAAAAATTCTCGGCCTTACCCAAATATGACCTGCAGTACGAAATACACATATCCGTACCTTTGTCGGTTTTTGACGCACATCAAAAGAGTCAAATAGGCAAGTAAAGAGAATCAAGTAAAAGTTTGGTATTTGACGTCCATGTGTGGAAGGCCGTATTTGCCTTTATTTGCTTGTTTGTGTTTTCGTCAACAATTTTTCCAAATGCAACAAATAGCCAATAGCAAATACAAATAGCCATGTGAAGTGCCTCCATTAGGAATGATGGGACTTTGAAACTTGATTTCTCTATTCGGCACTTAGTGCTACAAAGCCGATTAAAGGTTAAAAAATTATATATTTAAATAATTTAACTACTTACTTATTATTAAAAAAAAATTCTTCATTTTCTCAAAGAGGGTTCCGTTTTAGGGTTCTGTATTCAACAAAACTTGGTTGACTACGGTACCCTAAAACGGAATCCTAACCAGCAGATTTTTTGTATATTGGTAGGTTAATAGTTATACATATAATATCACTTATATATAATTTAAGAGTAACAATGTCCTACAAATAGAACAATCCATATTTTAGGACCATCAAATCAAAGTGTGAAATCCTTTCTGTCTCTGTTAGCTACCACTTTCAAGATTTTTCGCAGGTAAAAAAGTTGTTTGTCTTATCAAAATGAAGCTACTCACAAAAAAATTATTAAAATCGGAGACATCGACTTTTTTTCCTGTCCGCTTAGCGTGGAACGCCCCCAACTTATTGGCATCAACGAATCGACATATTATTTTAATCAAGCTGCGAAGAAGAAGAATTGGCACCGTCTCGAAAATCGATCATTACATTATTATTGTCAAAAATATTCGCAATATTTTACTATCTGTATAAAATTATTAGGTAGCTTATGCTACGTATTTTTAAAGCAAGCAAATTATAGGCAACTCTTCATCGCCAGAATCGTCACTTTCACTTTCATTGTCAGTCTGTAGTTCATCATGGTTTCCATCAAGAATCGATTTTCGAGACGGTGTCAATTCTTCTTCTTCGCAGCTTGATGAAAATAATATGTCGATTCAAACTGAAGTGATTAGTCTGATTACTTATGACTTTGAGGGCAAAGAAAGTTGATGTGACTGTCTAAAGGCACCTTAGACAGTCACAATCTTTATACTTTTACACTTTTCTCCAAATGATTTCTTCATGCTTGCAGAACGCTGTCCTTTATATACTTCATACTCTTAAAATAAAATACTTAAAGACTAAGTTTCCTAATGAAGGAGGAAACTGGACTTTCACTAGAGTATACAATATTGAGTATCTTGTTATTGATTCTATTAAGTATAGACTTAAAATAGTGCCTAACAAATCCATCTTAAAAACTTTTTGATTACTTTAAGAGTAAATTCTACAAATAATTGCAATTCTTAAAAAGTATTTATTATTGTATGGTTAATAAAGAATTTGAATTTGAAAGAATTTGAATTTGTGATAGTAAGGGTCTGTTTCACCGCTTCCTGATAAGGCTATCCACCACTTAATTTGACAGATGGAGTATGGAAAATCTGTCAAATAACCCTATCGGGCACCTTATCAGGAAGCGGTGAAACAGGCCATAAGTCTATAGAATAATTGAACTAGAGCAGCGCTTTTAACAGAGCAGATATAGTCCATAACAAATCAATTTGCTCTTATCTCAGTGTAATGAACTAATAAAGGTTTTAAAGCAAGGAGCACTAGATATTTTTGTCTATTATGTCTATAAATAAGCCATGATTAGTACTCCTAAAGCATAAATAGATTTAAGGTGTCTGAAGTGTGCTACTTGGGCTGTCGCTTGAGTCCACATCAGTTAGTCACATTATGTATGTGATTGTAATACGATTGTCTTCTGTTTCAGGCAAGCACTGTACGCGCCTCTTCAACCAACGCCATCGAACTATACATACAATCCACAATTTCTTAGTGAATTTTTCACGAATCCTCGGAAAGGTAAGATCTTAACCTATAAGCCTATAATATATATAAGCCTATAGTATATATGTCACCGTAAGATTGTAAATACCGTTAGGTTATAATCTATCTCGCGAGATTGTAAACGGTCGAAAGATTGTGGACCGCAACGTGCTGCTTACAATTTAACGTATTATTATTCGGTAGATCGATAGTAATCTATCGATGTGAAACCGTTAAATTACAATCTTAAAATTGTTAATTTGTCAACTGTCCGAAGGCTGTCCCTGATTGGTCGGCCTTACAGTAGACCTTTCTGTGACCATAGAGATAGGAATGGAACACAGGTGTCAGTCAAATAAAATTAATGCACTTCGAGAATTGTGACATCAATATCCGACATTGCAAATGTTATCAAATGAGATTACATAGGTTCACGAGCATAATACGGAAAATGTATGTAATTTAGGCTATGTTCGGTGACTAACACTAACTTATATTTATCATTCAAACTACACTTCTTTGGTTAATAACAGATTAATTTTACTTCCGCAACAATTTTATATGACTACCTAATTCTAAAGCTGTGGGTTATTTTCAACATGAAATCAATTAACAATCACCCAAAGCCCGTTTGTTTACATTCGACATCAATTTATAATCATCAAAACACTGTTTGTTTACATTTATCAACAAACGAATAAGGCGACACGGGGCATATTATACCGTTCAACCAATCAGCGCCCGAGGTGCGTTCCGTTTCACAATTTGACGATTTCACTTCAATCTACCGAATAATAATACTTTAAATTGTAAGCAGTACGTTGCGGTTCACAATCTTTCTACTGCTTACAATCTCGCGAGATAGATTATAATCTAACGGTATTTACAATCTTACGGTGACATATATAAATATAAGCCTATAACCTTAACCGATAAGGTAAACCTCATGTTTAACATTACTTTGCATAATTCTAATTTTACAATACCAATTGACACTGATTCACTTCTTTACACAGGTAAAATAGAGATCGCCTGGGCTCGTCAAGTAGCGGAGTCACCGGCAAATCGATATAGTTTTGTTTGCTCTGCTATGTTGGCAGTATGTCGAGAAGTTGATAACGACAGGTGAGTTTATTCAATTTTGTCTACGCATTTTTGTCTTATTCAAGAAACCAGAAATATGTTATTTTACCACATACAAAAAGTTAGTATTGACACGTCTATATGGCGGCGTTAGTTCTAATTTTGGACATGCGCCATAAAATAAGTTATAAGGGCGTTGTAGCGACACGCAGCTGACAATCAAAATGACTGTCCGTAAACTTACCATATTTGTTAAAGAGTGAACGAGCTAGGCGTGGCGTGCGCGGAGATGACGGCGTGGTGCAGCGCGCTGGCGGCGGAGTGGCTGGGCGCGCTGGTGGCGCTATGCGGCGCGCACGCCCCCTTCTCCCCGCTCTACCCCGACCTGCTGCTGCACCGGGACCTGCACGACGCCGCCGCGCACGACGCGCTCGCCGTCTTCACGTGTATACTAGTCGGTACGTACCGAGCCTACCAGACATAGGATATGATGCAGCGCTGCTGTTTCACGCAAACACATATATGTCGCAGGTATTTAGTCAAAGACGTTATATTATAATTTCACTAGTGAAAATTTAATTACACTGATTATTGTCAATAACGACAGATTCGTATAATTTCACGGGCTTATTTCAGTGATATTGTAATTTCACTGGATCTCAAAAGTGATATTATAATAAATCTAAGTTTATTATGAGTTTTGTTTGTGGTGGGAGCCCCGCGTGATCTGATTGGTCTATAGAGTTAATCAGTCCCCATTTGCAAAATAGTGTTGTAACAGTTAGAGTACAAAATAGACTATTTCGGTGAATTTAATTGTTGTTTTAAGAGCCATTGTCATTAAAATCATACGGGATTTTTTGTTTGAGTATTAATACCTAAGTATTGAAGTTTGGAAAAGTGCGCTATCTAATTCCCAAACATTTGCTACCTAAGATTGTACATGTTTAATTCGTTATTATTATTATTGCTATATTTTGATATTAGTATAGTTCTTGCAATCTACGAGTGCGCGTCGCCCTTAGTTGTGTGAGTGACCATATCTATACACGCGTACATGGCTCGCTCGCTACTGACTGCTCCGTCGGGTACGCACACTAACGGAAATGTCTATTCACATTTCCAACTACAAATAAAGGCGACGCGCACTCGTAGATTGCAAGAACTATACCTTAGTATAAAGTATGAAAAAGTGCTCATGTACCTTACTAGTTTCCAGACATTGACTACCTAACATAATAATGTTTAATTTGTTATTATGTTTTTGTTATATCATTTTAGTTTTTTTTTTTTTTTTTCCTAGCCTATGCTGTCCCACTGCTGGGCAAAGGCCTCCCCCAAGGTCTTCCATTGTGCTCGCTCCTGTGCCACCGCTGGCCAGCCTGGCTGGTATGCTTCCAGCTCATCGCGCCATCTTTTTCTAGGCCGGCCGCGGTGGCGGCGTCCATCTTCCGGTACCCACTCTGTTAAGATCTTTGCCCAGCGGTCGGGATGCATGCGGCTTACGTGTCCCGCCCAATCCCATTTCAACTTTGCTGTTTTTACTCCTACGTCTTTTATTCCCGTTTTTGAGCGCAGTATGGTGTTTCTCATTTTATCGAGAAGTTTAACTCCTAGCATACTGCGCTCCATCGCTCTTTGGCATACCCCGAGTTGGGACTTTTGCAAATCGGTCAATGACCAAGTTTGTGCACCGTAGGTTAGGACGGGCAGAATGCACATGTCGACGAGTCTTCGCTTCAGGGAGATAGGTAAACCCCCCTTCATCAGCGTCTTCATGGACCAGTAGCTCCTCCAGGCGTTTTCGATTCTGCGATCGACTTCCTTCCTATGTCTATTTTCAAAGGAGACTAACTGGCCCAAGTAGATGTACTCGTCCACATATTGCATTACTTGCTCGTCTACCTCGACCCTACGCTTCGTGCTGTTGGTCATTATTTTAGTTTTGGACCTATTCATTGCTAGTCCCACCTCGAGGCTTGCAGCGCTCAGGTCTTGGAGCATTCTTTGTAGTTCCGCGGCTGTGGCAGCAAACAGGACAATGTCGTCAGCAAAGCGAAGGTTTGTTAACCTTTTCTTGCCAACTTCAATGCCCATTGCCGCCCAGGGACCTTCCAGTTTTCTAAAGATTTCTTCAAGGACGCAGGTAAAAAGTTTGGGAGAGAGCGGGTCACCCTGCTTGACGCCCTTGAGTACTGGAAATTTAGGACCGGTAGTGTTGAGTTTTATATCTGCTGTGCTATTGGCATAAATGATTCTAAGGAGTTCTATGTAGGTGGGATCTATGTCTTGGTTATAAAGGGATGTGAATATTGCTGAGTGTTTAATACTATCAAATGCTTTTGTATAGTCGACGAAGGCTAGGTAGAGAGGTTTGTTAAATTCCGAGTACTTTTCAAGGATTTGATTAACTGTCTGGAGGTGGTCTGTGGTGGAGAAACTGTGTCTGAATCCGGCTTGCTATGGCGGCTGCTGTTTATCTAGTTTATGGTTAATTCGGTTTAATATAACTTTAATTAATGCCTTGTATAGGTGTGAAGTAAGGCTGATAGGGCGATAGTTGGTAATATCACTTTTGTCTCCTTTTTTGTGAAGTAAAACAATGTTGGAGTGGCACATCTTACTTGGGAGCTTGCCGGATTTAAGAATTGTATTGAAAAACATTGTAATATGTGGTAATAAACTAGGCAGACCGATTTTTAACATTTCAGTGCTGATACCATCTTCTCCAGGACTTCGATTATAAGGCATACTATTAAGAGCTTTCTTTACTTCTTCAGTAGTTATGATGGGGATAGAATCTGGGCAAATGTAATTAAAATTTTGGTTTGTGGGCTGTGGGTTATCATCATAGAGAGATTTGTAAAAATTTGTAGCTATGTTTATTATTTTTTCTCTATTATTATGCTTTTTTCCTTCATTATCTTTAAGACTATTGATCCATGATTTTCCTTTTGTTATTCCTTGTTTTAAAATTCTAAGTGATGAGTTATTTTCGAGTGCAACTGTAACTAGTTACTTAATTATATAATATGTATGTTTAAGTAACATATTATTTTGATTATTAGAACATTTTAATTCTTTATTATTATGTAAGCTTTAGGCCATAAATTGAGGCTAGTTATCAACTTGTTATGACCAGTATTACCTACTATTATTAAAAGCTTATAATTATTCAATTTAATGATTAGTAAGTGTTATGACATGTTCTGTATATTTTGATTCTTCACTTCACAGTTTAAGTAGTAACTATAAAAAAGTTACAAATAAAATTTAAAAAGAAATAATTTTCAAAACCATTTCTTTTATTTCCTAACTCTATGCTTAATATTTGTAGCTCAGTTGGTAACGAAAGCAGACCAATCAGCGATCGGTCTGATAATCTAACGGCTTTTTCAAACCAGTGCTATTATCAATATATCACTGCCTTACAATTTCACTGTATCGGTCTAGTGAAATTATACTGTCACTGAAACTAGCCCGTTAACTTGTAAGTAATGCAAACGATTGTCAATAAGTCAGTGCAATTAAAATGGCACTAGTGAAATTTCAATATAACGGCTTTTTTAATATCCCTGCAACATATACATACGTAGTTTAGTTGCGTATACCTTCAGCCACTTTCTTAAAGCTTAAATAGTTTTGACTACAGTTTTAAATCTGGTTGAGCAATAACTTGATATTGTATAAACCTACATCACTGACAAACGACACTATAAACCACACACTTTAAAACTCAGCAGCAAGAAGCAATATGAAAGTTGAACTTTGACCTATCCTATAGCCGCTAACACTGAGCTTTTTTTTACATTTAGACCAAATTGAATCCAAAAATAATATTATACTTCTTACAACAGTTATAAAAATATAGTGTTTACTACCAGCCAGGCATTGTTTCTCGCTGGAGGACTTCGTGCGTCACGCGGCTTTACCGTCGCTTGTGAAGGCGTGTGGGGGCGGGGCCACGCCCAACGCCCCTTCGCCCGAGGCCGGCGCGCGCCTCTCCTGCCATCTGCTGCTGCGACTGTTCAAGACTGTCGATACACCGCAACCAGGTATTGTGACTTAACGATTTTTCAACCGACTTTAAAAAAAACGATTTTTAATCGATTTCAAATGGAAGGTGGCTGTAGTGGAAGCCAATCGAGCTTAATATTTTAATAAGCCGAATTCTGGTACTGAACTTAGTTTTATAAGAAAGTCAGAGTTGGTTTACACGAGCATAATTTTGTAAGCTGTGTATGTGTATGAATACAAAAAAAATCTGCGACTCACTTATCGTCGAAACAGGGCTCGTTCGGTGTCACGCTATAATGTTTTAGATGCTTACTTCTTTAGTAGAGAAGTTAATAATACAGTAAGACGAGGTGCAAAACTATATTATATTGAATTACAACGTTCTGTGACAATATGTCCTTCTATTGGTTATAGTCTATTCTAACAGTGTTATTTATTTATTTACCATTGATTGGCACACCCACTCAGGTCTATACAGCGTATCTACGTCGCCTGGGCCGGGCGGCGCGTGCGCGGGCGTGCGGCTGTCGTGCGACCGCCACCTGCTCGCCGCCGCACACAAGAACATCGGCATCGGCGCCGTGCTCGCTACGCTCAAGGCCATGCTCAGTGAGTATACTCGGCACATTAACTCAGGTCTATACAGTGTGTCCGCGTCACCTGGGCCTGTAGACAAGTGGCAAAGCGCTAACGCTACAAAATGTATGCAATTTTGACATAAGTCATCGCTTCGCTAGCGAATACTAATGTCAAATCCATACATTTTGAAGCGCTAGCGTAAGCGTTAGCGTTTTGCCAGTTGTCTACGGGGGCAGCCCCTTAGACAAGCGGCAAGCGATCATCGCAAACGGTAACGCTACAGAATGTATGGGACTTGACATTAGTATACGCTAGCGAAGCGATGACTTATGTCAAATCGCATACATTTTGTGGCGGTAGCGTTAGCGTTCACGATAATCGCTTGCCACTTGTCCTGGGGGGGCAGATCCTTCATCCGAGTGGTCATATTATATCGTAATCGCACATACATTGCTATAAATAGAGCGTCCCAAAGAAAGGATAGTTAATATATATTATTAGAATTATGTTTTGTCGATGACACTAGATCCTGATTTAGAAACATTATTTTGTATATTTATTGGTTTATTAGATTTACTTATACGCCTAAGGGTCGTCTACCACTGCAACGTGACGCGTAGTTGTCGTGAGGTGCATTTTTTAATTTTGCTTACATTTTGAGGGACTTACTAAATTAAGTAACGTTTCACACATTGAAGTCTGTCAAATGTCAATACAATACATTATTTAGAATTTATTTAAATCATGCATTTCTAAATTAGAAATGCATGATTTATTTTATCTTGAATCCAACATAAAACGCATCGAATATTCGATGTCACTAACTTCCTGCATTTATATAAATTTAATTAATTATTACTTTATAAATTAAACTACTACAATATTTTCAGTTATCGGTGAACTAACGGCCCGTGACGGAGGCAAGCCTATGGGCAAGAAGTCAAGCGAACTGTCACACATATTGGGCACAAGCGACACCGCGCCCAGCGACTCACAGCTAGATCTTATAACGTAAGTTGATGGAGTATGTAGAATTTCAAATATGTTTAAGATTTTAGAATAGACATAGTATCAGACTTATCATGGCTGCAGTAGAAATACAAAAGACAAACTGACATATTTTAGAGACAAACTGACTTTCTTCAGTCAATTTGTCACTTCGTGCTGCTGAGCGTGTTGCAATTACCAACAGTTTTCGGCTTTAAAATGGCGGTGGGCCTAAAAACGCATTTACAGGTGTTTAAAATCGTCGTGTATGCGATAACATCAATTTTTGTGAATTTGAAGTGTTAAGTGTAAAAAAATACACAATTATTTCTAGATGTAATAAATTCTTTTGGATATATTGTTTATATTTACAAAATATTGTTTTATTCATAGGATGGTAGATACTGAGAGTGGGGGCCATAGAACTCCTAGGTTTGTTATTTTGATTTTATGAGTTATGCACATCCACATACCTCCATAGAATCACCAATGTGTTTGTCATCTCACCACCCTACCTATCAGTGCAAAAATGACTTAAGCCTTTACCAAAAACTAAGTCATTTGTGTACTGACTCTATTATTTGTCACTAATATAAAAAGGCATTAAAGAGCTTTGCCACTTACATAAATCATGTACATAATCTGGTGACTAATTTTCAAAAACCATCTTCAACCCATGCATCGTCTTCTTTGTATAGTACCCGCCCTAAATGACGAGGGAATTTTCTAGAACTTTTTCGTTGTACATAATTTATCATTTCAATATCCTGCTTTATGAATGGCCCATAATTTTAAAGTCTGGTCGCGCCATAGGGAGAATTTTTTATAAGATTTAAAGATTTTCACGGACCCAAAAACTTTGCTATATCAATCTTTATAATATTTCATAATAATCAAAACGCCGACCAATAGAAACGTGAAAGCGTCTAAAGTTCATACACAAGTAAAAGAGATAAGTAGCTCAAAATGTATCTCTCTCTTTCTCTACGGACTTTATTAACCGCGTAATCCAAGGTTACAGATAGATTTGATTTATCAACCGTACTAATATTAACTGAGTTATGGTATGTTAATGTTATGGTATGAGTGTGAGGTTGTTTCATTATCCAAAAAATATACTTATACAACAGCAAAATAAAAAGAAGCTGCAATATGCTAAGTCTACCTAGGCTTTTAAAAAGTATGGATTTTCTTATTATATAACCTACGTCATTATATATGGTGCAATTAAACCTTCCTGCCAAATTTTTTCCAGGGCTTATGTATCATTAGGAGAACCCATTTAAGCAAAAAAAATTGGGTGTTATTTTTTGTTAATATGTGTTTTTTGTTAATGTTTGTGTTTTATCCCATTTAAAATCGTTGCAGAATGCTCACTCGTGGCGGTGGGTATGATCGGGGGTGACGCGAGGCGAGGCGCGCGCGCGGGGGTAGGTCACGCGCGGGCGACGCGTAGTGTCTATTAATTGTAGTGTTTTTAGGATAACTTTCGGAGGCTATTTCTCAACATTTTAGTACTGAGCGATTATAAAAGAAAAAATATGTGTATTTTTATTTTTATCAAGGATCAATATATCAAAATTTGGAAGGAAGATTTAATTGCACCCTGTATAAAAGTTCTATTTTCAAATTGTATCTTCATGAAACTATGCGCTTCGGACTACTGGGCCAAAATAATCCCCATTGCTTTCTGTCTCCCACTTCGTTTTCATCACCTTTTGTATTATTTTATCAAAGGGGTCTAAATGGTTGTGTTGTTGAAATATTTGTGATATTCTTGTGTCTACTAAAATTATTTATACAATGGATATATTTGTGTTATGTCTATAAATTTTCTTCCAAGACAGAGAGTAACGTTGTTTTAGCTATCCATTGGGTAAATATTTTTATTGCTAAGAGGGTACTTCTATAAAATTATTATTTTAAAAAATTCAATCCAATTTGTGCATACCATATTCCGGTATTAGGCGAATGGACGAAATTCTATATGTTCCGTGACCTGACTATAGTCATACAATACTAGCTGTTTCCCGCAACTTCGTCCGCGTTAACATAGTATACCTATACGTATAGACTTTCATTTAAACTTTCAACCCCTATTTCACCCCCTTGGGGGTAGAATTTTCAAAAACGCTTAAACACGTATCCAATCATTTTTAATCAGTAACCCAAACATAAAATTTCATGCTTCTAACTCAAGAAATAACGGACTTCCATTGAAACTTTCAACCCCAATTTCACCCCCTTTGGGGAAGAATTTCCAAAAACGCTTAAATACGTATCCATTCATTTTTAATCAGTAACCCAAAGATAAAGTTTCATGTTCCTAACTTAAGAAATGACGGACTTTCATTCAGACTTTCAACCCCTATTTCACCCCCTTCGGGGTAAAATTTTCAAAATTCCTTCCTTAGTGGGTGTCTACTTAATAAAACAACCCTACTCACCAAATTTCCTGGCTGTAACTTTAACAGTTTTTGCTCAGCGATGATGAATCAGTCAGTCAGTCAGGACATGTAATTTTATAAGTATAGATTGTCTGGTCACCAACCTGCAGATGAATCGATGATCGAAGGTCCTTACAATGATTGTGCGAAGGAACAAGCTATCAATCAAACATGAGATCATTTTACCCTGTACATTATTAACATTCATAAAAATGTGTTACATGTGTGGAAATCACCAACCACTTGGTTATGTGTTGGCAATGTGATAATTTTATGTTGTATATTTTATGTTTAATGCTTAATTAATGTAATTTAAGTACGATTAAATCCCGATAAATTCTCAGTTTATACATATGGTAGTACTATAAGTATATGTATAAACATTAAACTGAGTGTACTTTTTAAAGTACTCAGAGAAGTTGATTCCTAGGCAGATGGGGGACCTACGTAGTTTGGTCGCGTTACGTCAAACCCAGCCGACAGGTGACAATTAACATTAAATTGACATGATCCGACCAAATGACGTTGATCTGTCAACTGCCTAGGAATCAATTGGTAACCTTTCAATTGGTAATTAAAAAAGCTGATTATTTATTTACGATTTAATTAGTATAAACATAAAACAACATAGTAAAGGTTAAACTCTTTGGTATACCACTATATTCTAACTTCACAGCGCTGTTCACAGAGCAGATTTTTACAACCTAAAAGTAATTACACTATAAAAGCAACGTAAATTATTTATCAAAGCACATTTTGTCGATAAGGTAAAAATACTGTACATAAGTCAAATGAAAATGAAAAGTTTTCAGGGGAGACAAAAAACTTCGTATTTCAGAAGAAGTCATTTGAAATGAAATATTTTTAATAAAATAAAATTAAATGGTTTAAATTAAAAAGAATGAAATGATATATCTAACGATTTCCTATGAAATGCGAAGATTTTTCTCTCCTGAAAGCTTTTCGAATTTGACTTACGTGGTATTGTTACCTAACAGCGGTTTTCCTTTCATCGTCATATCATCATCTAGCAATTTAATGAACTCTGTAGGGGTAGCGGCGGGGTCGGTTCGACCTTGCTGGACTCATCGCACCAATCCTTGTCCTCGCTGGCCCGGCGGGTGGCCGCGGAGATCTGCTCCGAGGAGTGGGTGCTGCAGAAGTGTCTTCAGAACCCTGAGGAACTGTACCAGCCGGATATGCTGCTGGACTCGGCGCTGTCTCCAAGGCAGGCTCAAAGGTAGAATTTTAAACCTTATCATCATTGAAATAAGGTGCGTAAACTGTCTGCTCGAAGGGGTGAGTGTTGCAGACATTTCTGAAAGATATTCTTCAGGAAATATTATAATAGCTTGCCTACACAATTACTATATGTTTTAATTACTATATTTTTAAAATTTTTAGTGCTAACAGTCTTGTTTGCAGATATTATAATCTCTTTTTTATTATTTTTAACCGACTTCCAAAAACCTCCTCGGTTATACGTTCGTCTGTTTATTTTACAGATTGTTGCACATGATATGCTACCCGGACTCGGCCAGCCACACACACCCCGATCTCGACCAGAAGACCATGATAACACGGCTCCTAGAGGTAATTACAAATTTATATATGAGTGAGTGAGCTTTGAAATTTCTTTATGTACGAGGGCTGCTATTTATGTATCCGGAATTAAAAAAAGAAACAAACATATATCATTTAATATGGTTTTATTGCTTTTCAAAATATTCGCCGCGATGATCGACACACTTTTGCATACGCTGGAACCAATTTTCATAGCACTTTTTCCATTCTGATTGAAGTATCTCCAAAACGTGCATTTTGAACGCATCAACAGCCTCTTCGCGGCTCGAAAAACGTTGACCACGTAATTTGTTCTTCGCGTATGGAAATAAAAAGAAATCGTTAGGTGCCAAATCAGGGCTGTACGGCGGATGACCAGTCAATTCGATCTTTTGACCCTCCAAAAACTGAGTTGTTTCAGCTGAGGTGTGATAGCTAGCATTGTAGTGATGTAATATGATTCTGCGTTGTCGGTTGTCCTTTCTTATTTCTTCAAAGACTTCTGGTAAACAAATAGTCGTATACCATTCAGAGTTAACCGTTTTACGATTCTCTAATGGCACTGTAGCCACATGTCCATTAATTCCAAAAAAACAGGCGACCATTTGCTTCAAAGTACTCTTTGCACGAGTAACTTTTGTTGGTTTCGGCTCATCTTGGAACACCCACACCGTTGACTGTTGTTTAGTTTCGGGGTCATATGCATTGTTGATTTAGCCCACGCCGAAAATCGTAGTACGAGGGCTGCTATTTATGTATCCGGAACTGGCCACTTACAAGAACAATATTTACAAAGTAATTACAACATTTGAAAATAGAACTCTTTGGTTGAAGAATACATTTTGTTTCATGTGACTGTCAATTATTTTTCCATTGTGGCGTCATTTTGAAAATTGCGTGTCTTCATTTACCATGGATTTAACGCGTGAACATTTTCGTGCAATGATTTACTACGATTTTCGGCGTGGGCTAAATCAACAACAGTGATTTATTAAACTCACCGCAACTTTTGGAGATGAAGCACCTTCAAAAACCACTGTTTATCACTGGTACAGTGAGTTTAATCGTGGGCGGTCTATGCTCACGGATAAAAATAAAGAAGGTCGCCCAAAAACAGCTGTTGTCCCACAAAATATAGATGCTGTGCGGGAACTAATAATGCGTGATCGTCATGTTACATATCGCGAGATAGAGGCGTCCTTAGGCATAAGTATGACGAGCATACATAAGATATTACACGAACATTTGGCTGTAAAAAAAATATGCTCGCGTTGGATTCCGCACAACTTGACAATCGATCAAAAACGGGCTCGTGTCGATTGGTGCAAAAAAATGATAAAAAAATACAACCGTGGTACGTCAAAAGCCGTTTATAATATCTACACAGGTGATGAATCTTGGCTCTATGCATATGACCCCGAAACTAAACAACAGTCAACCGTGTGGGTGTTCCAAGATGAGCCGAAACCAACAAAAGTTACTCGTGCAAAAAGTACTTTGAAGCAAATGGTCGCCTGTTTTTTTGGAATTAATGGACATGTGGGTACAGTGCCATTAGAGAATCGTAAAACGGTTAATTCTGAATGGTATACGACCATTTGTTTACCAGAAGTCTTTGAAGAAATAAGAAAGGACAACCGACAACGCAGAATCATATTACATCACGACAATGCTAGCTGTCACACCTCAGCTGAAACAACTCAGTTTTTGGAGAGTCAAAAGATCGAATTGACTGGTCATCCGCCGTACAGCCCTGATTTGGCACCTAACGATTTCTTTTTATTTCCATACGCGAAGAACAAATTACGTGGTCAACGTTTTTCGAGCCGCGAAGAGGCTGTTGATGCGTTCAAAATGCACGTTTTGGAGATACCTCATTCAGAATGGAAAAAGTGCTATGAAAATTGGTTCCAGCGTATGCAAAAGTGTGTCGATCATCGCGGCGAATATTTTGAAAAGCAATAAAACCATATTAAATGATATATGTTTGTTTTTTTAATTCTTTAATTTTTTAATTCCGGATACATAAATAGCAGCCCTCGTAAATCATTGCACGAAAATGTTCACGCGTTAAATCCATGGCAAATGAAGACACGCAATTTTCAAAATGACGCCACAATGGAAAAATAATTGACAGTCACATGAAACAAAATGTATTCTTCAACCAAAGAGTTCTATTTTCAAATGTTGTAATTACTTTTTAAATATTGTTCTTGTAAGTGGCCAGTTCCGGATACATAAATAGCAGCCCTCGTATCATATCGCGGTCGTTTGCGGTCTGGGCATAGATTGGTATTGTCCGCATTTGTTGCCCGTGACTATATTATGTATGACGCGTCGCCGTGCGTACGCCTAGTGCGTTATATTCCTAAGTTGATGACGTAATAAAGCCATAATGCTTACAGAACTTGGAGCAGTGGTCGCTGCGCATGTCGTGGATGGACTTGCAGCTGATGTTCCTGCAGTACCCGCCGGCGTCGGCGGAGCTGAGCGCGTGGCTGGACACGGTCGCCCGCGCCGTCATCAACGTGTTCCAGCAGCCCGCGCCGCCGCCGCCCGACCGCGACCGGTATGTGACGTCACTATACTGTGCACCTGGAGCGGTGGTCGCTGCGCATGTCGTGGATGGACTTGCAGCTGATGTTCCTGCAGTACCCGCCGGCGTCGGCGGAGCTGAGCGCGTGGCTGGACACGGTCGCCCGCGCCGTCATCAACGTGTTCCAGCAGCCCGCGCCGCCGCCGCCCGACCGCGACCGGTATGTGACGTCACTATACTGTGCACCTGGAGCGGTGGTTGCTGCGCATGTCGTGGATGGACTTGCAGCTGATGTTCCTGCAGTACCCGCCGGCGTCGGCGGAGCTGAGCGCGTGGCTGGACACGGTCGCGCGCGCCGTCATCAACGTGTTCCAGCAGCCCGCGCCGCCGCCGCCCGACCGCGACCGGTATGATGATGCTTTACGCCTCTAGTCCACTTGTGCGAAACTGTAATAGAGCGAGATGCAATATAACGCATTGTCGTGTGCGGTGTGGCGGATGAGACAGTAAATCGGTTCGCCGCTGTTTTGCAGTTCGCAGCGTCACGTCGCTGCCTCGGTGGACTAGAGGCGTTAGATCCTAAGTTGATGTATTTTGTTCGTATCGTTTGCACGCGCCGCATCCTAAAATTCCGAAACATTCATCCGCACGCTGCATTTCGTGACGTCATTTCATACAATGAATTCTAAAATATGCGTACGTTACGGTGTGGACAAATGTGCGATCAGCTTTACTGTCTAACAGCTATCGCATAAGATAAATTTCCAGCTACGTTAAAGGAAAATTTCATGGTCACGTCTGGACAAAGGTCTCAAGACATAAGTGTTTGTGTCACTCAAACTTATCACTTAAACTTATGGACTTAGTATTTAGAAGTTAGATGAATATAAGATGAATAAAAGATAGATGTGGCGTCCCTTGCAAGGGACCAATATGAAGTAGATATCCGGTGTTGCTAGCACTTCTGTATTGCCAGCTGACGCAACCGGAAGACGTCTTGATACTTTGCGTTTTTGCCCATAAAAAATATCGCGGAATCGCGTACAGAAGCGTCACGATTTTTAGTTGTAAATGATAATTTAACTTCGTTTTTACCACGAGTAATGTTATTTTTCTGCAATATTTTCAGTATGGGCACGGAGCGCGGCGTGGTGAGCACCAGCAAGTGGTCGGAGTCTGTGTGGCTGGTGGCGCCGCTAGTCACCAAGCTGCCGCCAGCCGTGCAGGGACGCGTGCTCAAGCAGGCCGGACAGGTGGGTTCAAGTTATAAAGAGAGAGTAGAAATTGAAAACTGCAACGCAAACGGAAAAAAACCTCAAAGACTATGGTAGATCGGACACGTCACACTTTTTGTGTGATCGAGTGTGCGGCTTACATACAATCTGCATGGCGCGCGCCATCAGACTGTATGTAAGCCGCAGACTCAATCACACAAAAAGTGTGACGTGTGCGATCTCCCTATAGAAAAGCTTTAGTAAACTGAATGAACAAACAAACTAGGGTAGTAACAGAACGACAATTTTATATGCCAGGACAAGAGTTATCGGTACGGTAATTTTATAAGTTACGATATTATGACATACCGGTCCGTTATCGCTTATTGTGTAATGCAATAAGGCTTTATCAATTACTTGTTTTGTTTTGATTGTAACAGATTGGAAAGGCGTGTTGTTTTTAGTTAATTACAAAGCCAAGATAAATTATAATAATTTTAGCAGAGGTTTGTATGGGTAAATTATATGTTTATTTCATTATAGTACTTAAACTACTGAACTCATTAAACTTGGACAATACAGGCCATATAAGTTATTGGTTAGTGTTACCCTTTTACGACGATTTCCTCTTTGTAGATTTTAGAGAATGGTTGGGGTGCGGGGTGTAACGGTGGATGTGGTAACAACAGCGGCGGCGGCGGATCACACCGTGACTGTAAGAGCCACCAAAGTCCCAGTTATAAGGGGTAAGTTATGAAATCCTTTTTTATACTGTGTACGTAAAAGACTGTGAGCAAAAAAACTGAACAGGCTATGAAATAGTATGTACCATCGAGGAAATTGATTCCTAGGCAGTTGACGGACCTAGGTCATTTGGTCGGCTTATGTCAATTCAATGTTAGCTGTGATCGGTCGCCTACGTTTGACAAAACGCGATTACTTAGATATTTTTTTGACCAAATTACTTAGGTCCGCCACCTGCCTAGGAATCAACTTCTCTGATAATACATACTGCTTTTATGGCTACAGAGTTTCTGTAAGAGAACTGTTTCTTATTCTCCAGATTATGCGTTGCATGTTTTGCGTAAAATTAAACATCCACCCAGAATTCTAAACTAACAAAACGGCCAAGTGCGTGTCGGGCCACGCGCAATATAGGGTTCCGCAGTACCGCTAGTTTAATTTTTTTATTTTGTATGGTCAATGAATGTACGTTTATAACGACGTGTTTTATACTACTAACAACATCATCTTAGTTACTTTCAAAGGAGTTTGAACGAAAAGTTCCTTTATACTTCGCCGAATATTTTTTTACTTGATTGACTATTACTCAATAACTTGTGAAGTCTTCTTAGCCGTGATAGTTTTCCTTTTAAATTCAGCATATTTCCTACTCCCGTTAATTTTTTCACATTTCCAGAAGCAACCGTTTAGCTGGTAGAAGGGGCGGACACTGGACTCTAACGATTTTTTCCACTTCAAAACTTAATATTTTACAAACGGATCCCTAAATAGGAAAATGATATATGAATACTCATAATATTTTTAAAAAACTTATCCAATGACACCCCACACAATGGGGTGAACGCGAAAAAAATAATTCATCCCCGTTGATGTGTAGGGAAGGTACCATAAAAAAAAATATATTTTTAAGATTTCATGTACCATTTTGTCGTCATAATTAATATGCGTATTCATGCCAAATTACAGCTTTGTAGGTCCTATAGTCTCTGAGCAAAACCGCGGACAGACGGACAGACAGACAGACGGACGGACAGACCGAAACTATAAGGGTTCCTTGTTGACTACGGAACCCTAAAAAGGCACCAGATAAGTAAAGTAATTAAGTTTTCACAATATATTCCGCGTATTGGCCTTAAAAACTCATACTGAGTGATAAAGTTCATTGCGCTCTAATTTCTACCTCTAATAGCCAACGCTAGGTGATGTTGTTAACGTGTGTTAGCCGCTATGATCGTGCTGTACGTTGTTAAATAAGATCATTTATACTACCCACACATTCATGCTATCTCACTCATACAGGTCTGTGGGCGGCGGCGCGGGCGGCAAACGCGGCATGAGCGCGCCGAGCGGCTGTTCGTGCGGCGCCGCAGTGAGGCTCGCTAACGAGCCGCTTCTGTCGCTAGTGCTCACTTGTCTGAGGAACCAGGATGATCAGAAGGTGGGGGCTAGTATTTAATAAATATTATTAAAGTTATTCTTATTAGTTCTGGATATTCGTATTTCCGTGGAAATGATTGTGACGATTGCACAAAAAATATGGGTCCACTACTCCATTAATATGTGATTCGAATTCACTATAACATAAAACTAAGATGATAGATCGGATACGAAAATTGAGGTGGAAACTAAATGCAATCTTCTATCCTTAGGCCGTGTTTCCACTGACGCGGAGCGGAGCGGAGAGGAGCTTAGCGGTGCCGAATTGATCAATCACCATGCTCGAAATCTTCGCTCCGCTTCGCTGTCATTTCGCTGGAATAGCACGATTGGTCAATTCGGGCACCGCTAATCACCTCTCCGCTCCGCGTCAGTCGAAACACGGCCTTATATATTTTAGCAAATTAGCAATATATAAGGCTAATCAGTCTAAGTTCGTATAGCATAAATTAGCGAGTATTTTATTCGTCTGGCATGACGATGATCTAATTAGCTACTGAATTTAAATTATTCAACAACCAATTTCACGTCACAGGAGAGCTTACTGAGCTCCATCCACGCGCAACTACAGCACTACCTAACGCACGCGCGCGAAGGCGAGCGAGGGGGTGGGACTGAGTGGGCGGAGGAGGCGGCTCCGTGCGCGCTCCGCCTTCGGTTCTCGCTCGCGGGCGGCATGTTCGACGCCATTAGGCGCTCATACCAGCTGACGTCCGATTGGGCGGTGTTACTCACGCAGTTGCTCGCTCATCAGGTCATCGACGCGTATAATAATAGGTACGTGAATATAGATGGACGCTGTTGAGCATTTGTATACCCAGTATCATCCAACAAAAAATTACGTATTGAGTTATGAGATCATTTAGAATAAGGCATTCATAACTCAACAATAGTGTTATTGTGGGTTAAAACATAAATGCTTAATAGCGACCAAATAATAATAAGGAAGAATGATTTGAAAAAATATACATTTAGTTTATGTCTAATGTCAGAAACGTTGCAAAGAAGTCGGGTTATACGTGAAGTAGTGTATACTTCTTTGCCAACTCTTACTAATCCATATGTGATTGATCTATAATGTTAAAAGTTACATTTAAATTGCAATTTATTGTCAGACAAGTCGTGATTACATACGTCTTGAGATTAATGTAAAAATATGTTAAAATTATTGCTCAGTACAAATTTAAAGTTGTTCTTGTCCGTAATTCGGACAAAAGTGACAAACTACTTGGTAAGACATAAAGCTCATATTGAACATGGGTTATTTTTGCTTCATCTACCACTTACCATTTTGGTGTGGCCACAATAACAATGCTCTGTCAAAAAGAAAGAAAAGAGGTTAACAACTTTTTCACTCGGATTTCACTCAGACCAGTTTGTTCATAGGACATCACGTGTCGTCGCTTCTAACTCAACTCTGTTCCATGGTGTGTGTTTCAATAATCTACACAGCGAGTCGAGGTCACGTACTCACGTAACATTCACTCATAACTCATTCGTGTGCATACTTCGCGAGCCAGAATGGCCCAAGCCTATTCGGGTTAGGATGTCAGTAAAATAGTACTAACGCATAAATCCTGACGTTATCCTACTTCATCTGTAAAGGTGAGAGAAACTTTATTTTTTGATAAGTATGGATGCTTGTTCTAGTTACAGAATAATAAATTTTCTATTGAAGAAATAAAAATCATAGTAACTCAATCTGCAATGCACATAAATAAAAAACAAAAAAGACTGACTAATTTCGATATTATCTAAAGAGTAGAATATACCGAAGCAACTATCCGGTTTTTACCCTACAGCTATTCGATAAATGTATAAGTTATTTTTCTTACATTTAGCGCCTTAACGCGAATAGACTATAGACTCTCTGGCTCTCGGACTAGAAACGACTCGCTGCGTAGACGGGTCCGAGGTCTGCTCGTCTACAATAAATTTATTATAGTCTGTGTCACAGCAATCTGTACACGACTTTGATCGACATGCTTGCCACTCTGATACACTCGACGCTAGCTGAGGGGGGGGATGACAACAACAGGAAGCACTACCAGAATCTCATGAAGAAGCTAAAGAAAGAGATAGGGGATCGGCACGGCCCGAGCGTGCAGTCCGTGCGACAGCTGCTGCCGCTGTCCAAGAACACGATTATTGAGGTAAATACATACAAATATACAAATCACACTATATTATGTAAGTGTACAAAATATTTGCACGTCGAGATGTATCCGACAAAACATGAGCGTTATCTTACTTTGTACCATCTTATTGTCAATACCATGTTTCTGCAAATAAACGTTCTTATTCTTATTCGTTTCGTTGTATGTTTGTCACTTTGTCATGCAAAATCGTACGTCCTTATTTTAGCATGGTATGTAGTTTGGAGTCTGAATTACACATAGTTTACGCTTTATCTCAAAAATGTGTTACCGTGGGGATGCTGTTATCACAATTTTCATATTGAAAATGGAAGATATTGGAAGTATGCGTATGTCCCAGTCTCATTTTGTTAATATCTATTTTTCTCCTTTGGCACAGGTCATAGCTTGCGAGCCGCTCGGATGTATTGTGGACCAAAAAGGAAACAAAATCACAGAGTTTGACAGCGACAAGAAACAGGTAAACATTTATGGTAAAATCAGATCAGTCACAAGCAAAAGAAATTCAAAATGTAGTAGAAGGTAAGACCGACGTGTCTTCGTGTACTGTAACTCCGCTATGTTAGACATACATGCATTTAATTTTAAAATGTATCATTGCCAAGCTGGCCTTGTACCATGAAACTGTTTTGAGACTCAAACAATCGGACGAGAATGCCGCGTCCTACTATAACAAACGTGAAATGACGTTGTTAGAGCAGGACGCGGCATTCTCGTCCGATTGTTTGAGTGATGAGTCTCAAAACAGTTTCGTAGTAGGCCTACTGATTCATAGGCATTAGACAGTTGACAGACTCACGTCATTCGGTCGGATCATGTCAATTCAATGTGAGTTTGTGATCTGTCGGCTGGGTTTGACGTAACGCGACCAAACTACGTAGGTCCCCCATCTGCCTAGGAATCAACTTCTATGATAGTACTATCAGATCAGTTCAATGTGAGTTTGTGATCTGTCGGCTGGGTTTAACGTAACGCGACCAAACTACGTAGGTCCCCCATCTGCCTAGGAATCAACTTCTATGATAGTACTATCAGATCAGTTCAATGTGAGTTTGTGATCTGTCGGCTGGGTTTGACGTAACGCGACCAAACTACGTAGGTCCCCCATCTGCCTAGGAATCAACTTCTCTGATAGTACTATCAGATCAGTTCAATGTGAGTTTGTGATCTGTCGGCTGGGTTTGACGTAACGCGACCAAACTACTTAGGTTATCTGCATAGGAATCAACTTCTCTGATAGTACCATCAGAGAAGTTAATTTGTAGGCAGATGGCGGACCTAAGTAATTTGGTGGCGTTAAGTCAAAACCATCAGACCGATCACAGCTCTAGCATTGAATTGATATAGCCGACCAAACTACGTAGGTCTGTCACCTGTCTAGGAATCAATTTCCTCGAGTATACATGAAACATCTTCTAAACTGAGCTCTATCGTCTACGTCACAGGGTCTACGTCTGACGGAGAAGCAGCGCGTGTCGAGCTGGGAGCTGGTGGAGGGCGGGCGGAACCCGGCGCCGCTCAGCTGGGCGTGGTTCGCCGCAACCAAGATCGAGAGGAAACCGCTCACTTACGAGAACGCTCATAGGTATGACCTTTATTGGAAAAGATTTTCGAGTTTTTTTTTAAGTTTT
This sequence comes from Polyommatus icarus, assembly GCA_937595015.1. Lineage (NCBI taxonomy): Eukaryota > Metazoa > Arthropoda > Insecta > Lepidoptera > Lycaenidae > Polyommatus > Polyommatus icarus. The sequence goes on along the minus strand of OW569328.1, from coordinate 15,178,276 downwards.
TTTTTTTCATAAAATAAGGGGGGCAAACTAGCAAACGGGTCACCTGATGGAAAGCAACTAACGTCGCCTATGGAAACTCGCAACATTAGAAGAGCTGCAGTTCCGTTGCCGGCCTTTTAAGAGGGAATACGCTCTCTTCTTGACGGTTTTAAAGTATTTGTTATGCTGACTAATGTATGTGTGTACTATGTTGTGTTGTCATCCGTCAAACATATGATTGTTTCTATAGACATACTTGATGACGCCCGCAACTACGTTGTACGCCAACATTCGTTTATCGCGCGGGAACCGTACATTTTTTCCGGGATAAAAAGTATATCCTTTCTCGGGGCTCAAAGTATCTCCATGCCAAATTTCAGCAAAATCGGTTCAGCGGTTTGGGCGTGAAGAGGTAACAGACAGACAGACACACTTTCGCTTTTATAATATTAGTAAGTATGTATTACTAATAGAAAAGTTGATTTATGGGCAAATGGTGGTTCTACGATTGTTTGTTCGGGTTATGTTCTTCTTGACGTGATCTCTAGGTAGTTCTGCCATTTGACAATGAATTTATTAACATTACAAATTAATATTTGATAAGATGTAATAATATTTTCAATCAATAAATTCTTCAACACAAATTACCCTGACTACTTCTTCGCAGGTTACTGAAATACCACACACATAGTATGGTGAAACCGCTAAGTTATTATTTAGAACCGCTGCCATTGCCGCCTGAGGATTTGGACAACAACGACAGTAAACAGGTAACAAATATTTATGTTTTGATAGATACGTCGTTTGTTATTTTTTTAGTCTTCTAGAGGAAATAAATAGATACTAATTATGTAGTAACTAACTTTTTCGTAACATAAATTATTTAAGTATAATTTTTGACTTACGCGTTTAGGATAGTGGAGACCTAGATTCCAGTCCTACGGGTTCCGGCAAAGGACGTAAGATGTCTTGCAAGATGAAGAACAACATAGCGAAGAAACCAAAACCAACCACGCCGGTGAGTCAAATTGTAGATCCTCATTTAAGTTTCAAATTTATTTAAACACGCAGTAATTAATGTAGCATTAATTGTGTTTTAAACTTCTAAACTTTTTTCTTTGTATTATGTATTTTTTCAATTGTAAATTTCAATAAACATCTCAAGGCCTATTCGCATCATTTAAATAATCGGCTAAGTACGAGTCGGACTCGCGCACGAAGGGTTCCGTACCGTCAGAGAGCAAAAATAGGCCAAAATTGTGTTTTTTTGTATGGGAGCCCCCCTTAAATATTTATTTTATTTTAATATTATTATGAATTATTGACTTAGACATACAATAAGGTCCTTCGTGAAAATATCATGTGCCTACCTGTTGCCATTACTGATAGAGAGCAAAAAAGGTAGAAAAAATCTTGTTTGTTGTATGGGAGCCAACCTTAAATATTAATTTTATTTTGTTTTTGGTATTTGTTGTTATAGCGGCAACCGAAACAAACAATGTGTGAAAATTTCAGAAGTCTATCTATAGCGGTTCTTGAGTTACAGCCTGGAGACAGACAGACGGACGGAGGGACGGACAGACAGACATCGAAGTCTTAGTAATAGGGTCCCGTTTTTACCCTTTGGGTACGGAACCCTAAAAACTAATTTCCCTGTAACTTCTGTCTCATGCTGTCCCTCTCGCGTACGCGTCGTCTTCGTAAACGCGCGAGTGTGACATATAGGGTGAACATCATGTACATAGTAATTGGATAGTACTAGTCATTGAACAGAGCACAAAAACACTATATTTATTAAGGTTGCTTTAAAAACTACCTGTTATTCTTTAAAATAATGCGTTCTTTTACTTTAAAACCAGGCAGTTTTTAAAGCAACCTTAATAATTTAATTTGTGCTTTGTCCAATGACTGGTACTGTCCAATCACTAGTCGTTTTACCCTACACTATTTGCAGACGAACGGTCTGGGCGCGGCGGGCGGCATGGCGGCGCAGCAGCCGCAGTTCTTGCAACAGCAGCAGCAGTGGTTCCCGCCGCCTGGACAGAACTACTATCAGCAAGGTAAGCCTTCAAGCCTTCAACCATAAGTCAGAGAAGCTCTCTAAATTATGGTTAGTTAAGATAATTTGAGAAACTTTGCCTAGTTAAAAGTGAGACTGAGAAGTTATTATACAGACTTTGTCAACACTTCTACTATGAGCGTGTTAATAAAATTTACGAGAGCGGCAACGGTAATAGAATTATTTTTATTTATATTCTTCTTATTCTTCTTCATCTAACGTAATTATTAACGTTATCGTTGTAGATGACGTTACACAATCCCGATTTAAAATTAATGAAGAATTTGTTTAGGCAAACATAACATTTTAAATTAACGACACAAAGGGGGCTGTGTATACTTCGTGAAATTATAGCCCTTATTACATAATATTTTGGGTACTTAATTATAATCGTATGTATAAATAAAACAACTAGGTGTGAACCCGCGCGGCGTAGCGCCCCCTGCCAACACGCAGTCGAAGCAGGCACTAAGCAACATGCTGCGGCAGCGCGGACCCTTCCAGCAGATGAACCAGATGCAGGTAACTACGAGGGCTGCTATTTATGTATCCGGAATTAAAAAAAGAAACAAACATATATCATTTAATATGGTTTTATTGCTTTTCAAAATATTCGCCGCGATGATCGACACACTTTTGCATACTCTGGAACCAATTTTTATAGCACTTTTTCCATTCTGATTGAGGTATCTCCAAAACGTGCATTTTGAACACATCAACAGCCTCTTCGCGGCTCGAAAAACGTTGACCACGTAATTTGTTCTTCGCGTATGGAAATAAAAAGAAATCGTTAGGTGCCAAATCAGGGCTGTACGGCGGATGACCAGTCAATTCGATCTTTTGATCCTCCAAAAACTGAGTCGTTTCAGCTGAGGTGTGACAGCTAGCATTGTCGTGATGTAATATGATTCTGCGTTGTCGGTTGTCCTTTCTTATTTCTTTAAAGACTTCTGGTAAACAAATGGTCGTATACCATTCAGAATTAACCATTTTACGATTCTCTAATGGCACTGTAGCCACATGTCCATTAATTCCAAAAAAACAGGCGACCATTTGCTTCAAAGTACTTTTTGCACGAGTAACTTTTGTTGGTTTCGGCTCATCTTGGAACACCCACACCGTTGACTGTTGTTTAGTTTCGGGGTCATATGCACAGATCCAAGATTCATCACCTGTGTAGATATTATAAACGGCTTTTGACGTACCACGGTTGTATTTTTTTATCATTTTTTTGCACCAATCGACACGAGCCCGTTTTTGATCGATTGTCAAGTTGTGCGGAATCCAACGCGAACATATTTTTTTACAGCCAAATGTTCGTGTAATATCTTATGTATGCTCGTCATACTTATGCCTAAGGACGCCTCTATCTCGCGATATGTAACATGACGATCACGCATTATTAGTTCCCGCACAGCATCTATATTTTGTGGGACAACAGCTGTTTTTGGGCGACCTTCTTTATTTTCATCCGTGAGCATAGACCGCCCACGATTAAACTCACTGTACCAGTGATAGACAGTGGTTTTTGATGGTGCTTCATCTCCAAAAGTTGCGGTGAGTTGAATAAAGCACTGTTGTTGATTTAGCCCACGCCGAAAATCGTAGTAAATCATTGCACGAAAATGTTCACGCGTTAAATCCATGGCAAATGAAGACACGCAATTTTCAAAATGACGCCGCAATGGAAAAATGATTGACAGTCACATGAAACAAAATGTATTCTTCAACCAAAGAGTTCTATTTTCAAATGTTGTAATTACTTTTTAAATATTGTTCTTGTAAGTGGCCAGTTCCGGATACATAAATCCTCATATAAAACCCTCGTATCACCGTCCCTTCTACACTCATAAACCCTTAATTACAATGCGTAGTTCCACAATTTGCAAATTACTTGCGGTAATTTTTCGAATCCTATTATAATGAAAACAGTTTTCATTTATAGTTACTATAAATTAAATAATCGGCCAAGTGCGAGTCGGACTCGCACACGAAGGGTTCCGAACCATTGTAGAGCAAAATTAGGCCAAAACTGTGTTTTTTGTATGGGGAGCCCCCCTTTTAATTCTTTATTCTATTTTAATATTATCATTAAATATTAAACTACACATATAACTAAGGATTTTTTAAAAAAAAGTCAAGTGCCTACCTGTTGCCATTATTGATATAGAGCAAAAAAGGCCAAAAAATCACATTTGTTGTATGGGACCCCCCTTAAATATTAATTTTATTTTGTTTTTAGTATTTGTTGTTATATAGCGGCAATAGATATACATTCTGTGAAAATTTCAACTCTCTAGCTATTACCTTTCTCGAGTTACAGACGGACAGACAACGATGTCTTAGTAATAGGGTCCCGTTTTTACCCTTTGGGTACGGAACCCTAAAAAGGTGAACCGCTAAATTTTTTATTTTAATTAATGCGTCAACTACATTAACGCTGCAGTGATTACGTTTTCTCATCGCAGAAAATCAATTGAGCATACAATATGTCTCTAATTCAGTTCAAAATATTATGTAAACAGATAACAAGATTATTTACAGTGTGATGATTAAAGTTTTTTTTCCTAATGCTTATAATTACCTGAAGCCTATTTATTAATATGTACATATTTCGAACAAGGTAATGACAAGTTTATTTCAGGGCGGCGGCTACCCCGGCGCGCCGCACCCGCGCGGTCCGGCGTTCCCGCGACAGGGCATGCGACAGATGCAGCCCAATCAAATGGGACAAATGCAGCCCAAGTGAGTATAATTATTATATTTTTCTCGTGTATGTAAGATACATGCCCTGGGGCCAAATTTTTGTAATATGAGAATTGATTGTAAAGGTGTCCTGTCAATTGAATGTGGATTGGAGATATACTTTGAATTGCGATGAAATTGACTCCCAAATATGCATTGAGCCTGGTAGTAATACCACTAATCAAGGCGTCAGCAGCAAATAAAAAATCTTTTTACATAACTAAAACCAGTTCATTGTAACATACTTCCCATGGATGTCGTGTTATAATTACTAACTTAACACTGCCTTTTTCTAGTCAAATGAATCCGATGGGTGGTATGGGCGGCATGGGTCCGATGGGCCAGATGGGGGGAGTCCAAATGGGTCCCGGTCAGATGGGCGGCAACCAGATGAGCAGCGGACAGATGGGCGGCAACCAGATGAGCAGCGGGCAAATGGGCGGCAACCAGATGAGCGGACAGATGAGCGGCATGAGCGGACAGATGTTTGGCGGACAGTACGGCGGCATGCAGCAGGGGTACGGCTACGGACAGCAAATGATGCAGGGCGGTCAGCAGCAGATGATGAATCAGGTGATTAGTTTTGTTCATTTGTTATCTCTCTCTCCTGTTAGCTCCTGCGCGAGCTATCTGCTAGCTGGGCTAGCATGCCGTCAGCGGACAAACGGATTTTGAAAGTTTTACCGGAAAAACATTGGAGAAAAAGTTTCTTTCGTATCTCGATTTCTTCCGCTTTTGAAAATCTATATATCAAGCATGACGACCATTTTTATCCGCTTTTGACATTTAGTTTCTTGATTCTTTTTGTTTTTTATTATGGCAATTCGGCTATAAAACCATGGCCAGTGTCGAGTAAATGGCGGCAAATTGAAAATATCGATGTATAGCAACCCTGTCTATAGCCGCAATTATAGTTTTGATCTACAATCTACGAAATACGAATAATAAAAACTTCCTTAGTTTTTATTATTCGTATTTCGTAGATCAAAACTATAATTTCGACTATAGATTGGGTTGCTACAAGTAGATTTTTTGAAAGAAAAGAATCAAGAAACTAAATGTCAAAAAATATAATAATTGCCGTTGCATGGCCGTTGCTATAATGGTTGCTATGGAAAGAGTTTCTTGTCTTTGTCCACTGAAACTCAAGTCGATGGGTGGCGCCATGCTCGGGAAAAAGATATGTAGACATGGGAAAGAAACTGCCATTACTTTCTTCCGAAGAATCGACTGGGGAAGGCCGTGCTAGCTATGCTGGTGGGTTATTATGACCTCTTATTTCCAGCCAGTTTACGCCCAAAAACGGTACATTTTGGGCGAAAACTGGCTTGAAATAAGAGGTCATAATAACCCACCTGGAGTTAAAATGTAATGGATTTGGAATTCATCCAAAGCAAACTCAACTCTCTCTAAAACATTTCTCTTAATTAAGAATCGATATTTGTGAGCCTCATAGAGTATTTGTTGGTATCTATAATTTACAATTATCATACATTTTAAAATTACTGTATAAGTGTTTAAAATGTTCGATGCAAAGGATAAAGTAAAACCGTACTATAATGGGCATTGTCCAAAAAAAATTACATGTACTTTTTATATTTTTTTTCGTTAAAATAGGGTATTTTAAGAATATAAATTCAATAATTTTGAAATTCATTGGCTAGTTTTTTCTCAATAAATTTTTAAAGTTTCGCTCTGACGTCATCATCGGCGGCCAATTGACCTCTGCAGAATGTTTTTTTTTCCTTTGAATCTTATTTATAATGGCTGGTTCGTCAAATACAAGTTCTCATTATGTGAAAGCTGATACGAAAAGCTTACCAAAAGTTCGAAACGTAATGTTGGTCGAATTTATTGCTAATTTAACGCCATTGAAGGTCAAACTAAGGTTAAACATATTTGTTTAAAAAATATAAGTAACTAATGGGTATTTTTTTCGTTTATATACAGAAAAACGATCACTGACCTTATTCCTCGAAATGTTTTTGTAATGAGCACAATTAAAAAAAAATGGACAATCCCCATTACAAAAAAACCGTTAAAACTGCCATTAGTCCTTCGATCGCGGATTCTTGGAAATGCTATTGTATTCTCTTGTTGTCGCGATCACCGGTGCTCTTATGGGGCTTGAAGGATTAAAAGGGCTTACCCTTTTGATAATTACTCAATATAAAAATATTGCAATAAAACTTCACATTTCAGGGTATGGGACAGAGTAATCAAATGGGTCAAATTGGACAGCAAGTCAATCCGATGGGCCAGGGCGTCAACTCCATCGGACAGAATGTGGGCCAGATGAGCCAGGGTGTCGGCCAGTCGGGTCAAATGGGACAGAGCATGGGGCAAATCGGCCAGGGGATGGGGCAAATGGGTCAGGGCATGGGCCAGATGGGGCAAATGGGCCAGGGTGGAGGAATGGGCGGCATGAACAGCCAGTCCGCCTCGATGGGGCCGCAGGGAGGAAATTCCATGGGCGGATTCCCCGGACAGCAATCATTCCAACAGGTGAGTGAAGTTTGTGCAATATCAGTGAGGTCAAAACGTCGTCTTTTTGCCCCTAACGATACTAATAGGGTTGCCTCCTTTTCATTAAAAAAAAAGAAATGTGACAGACACAGTGAACGAATATAACTTTCCGTTCTGAATAAATGGTGGGGATTTTTATGTCGTGGGTTAACACCACAATAGACTCACAACGCGAAGAGAAACTAAAATACCTAAATGTGTTTTTTTTTTCTAGAACATCATGGGCGGTCGTACTAGTCAAGAAGCCTACTTAGCTCAACAAAGACAAAACGCCAGACCACAGTATATACAGGTACAAATTTTTTATTACAAGTTTTACAACCTTACCTACTAGCGTAGGTATAAGTAATATTTAAAGTTAGAAAGTAAATAAGTAATTATTGATCTTAAAATGTTTTCCTTGCTCTATCGCGATTTCAAAAACTTAAAATTATAGTGTATCACACTATACGTTCGAAAACAGACTTGCAGGGCGATTCGCGATTCCCGTTCGACACGGATTCGGAAACTTCACTTTGCGGTCAAAGGTCGCCTAGCACGGCGAGCGTTTATTGGATGTCACGCGATAAAGTTTCCGAAGGGCGAAGACGAGTCGAATTGTACCGTCGAGGAAATTAACTCCTAGGCAGTAATTGACAGACCAACGTCATTTGTTCGGATCATGTCAATTTAATGTTAATGGTGATCTTTCGGCTGGTGGCTGGGTTTGACGTAATGCGACCAAACTACGTAGGTCCCGAATCTGCCTAGGAATCAACTTCTCTGATAGTACATTGTGAATTAAAATCCAATCCAAATAGTATACTCCTTTTTTACGTAGCCTAAAGTTAGGTTAGGTTGTAATATAAGGTAAATACCTTAGGGTACGTTCAGACGTGCGCGTGCTCTGCGCGTGTTCTACTATAGTGTATGGGAAAACACGCGCACAGCACCCGCTGAACTCGCGCACGTCTGAACGTAGCCTTATTTGCTACTTTACCACCATATAACTCGGCTTCTTGCAGCAAGCGCCGAACGTGACGATGGGCGGCATGGGCGGCGGCGGCGCGTACCCGCGCAGCATGGCGCCGGCGCAGGGCGGCCAGTACCCGCAGCTGGCCCAGCAGCAGCGCATGCGCCAGATGCTGGCCATGCAGCAGGGGCCCCTGGTGCAGCATCTACAGCGGCACCAGTATCCGCAGCAACCATACTAGTATTAGACTTAAACAGAGTTACTAAAGTCTAAAATGCATACTCCGTATATTATGCTTTATAGTACAGGGTGTAACAAAACTTAGTGATAATACTTAGTCTAAAGGCCCCTTCAAAATAAGTTTGGGAACCTCTGCCCTAAAGTTTAGGGCAGAGGTTCCCAAAATTATTTTGTCTACCGCCCACTTTAAGAACAAATTATATTTTAGCGCTCCCGTTGTTTCAATTCAAAATGCATCCAGATTAAATAAATCACCCTCCAGGCTTCTACACAATGCCCCCATTTTTTTTCTGGGCCCCCTTCAGACTTAGTATCAGTTATCGCCCACTTTGTGAAAGGCCGCTTTAGGGTATGTGTCCCTTATAAAGAGTTTGCTGTTAAAGTAGCAGCGCTGATAGAGCACTTTTTTGTATTTTGTATGGGCAAGCGCACCGCGTTATGGATTTTTCCATACAAAGGTGGGAAAAAAATCTCTTTCAGCGCTGCTACTTTCGCAGCGAACTCTATATAGGTGGCCCATACACATCCTAAAGTATTATCACTTAGTTTTGTTACACCCTGTATACACAGTCAAAATTTTAGACTGTAGTAACTGTAGTTAATACCATATTATATTATAGAATGTTCCGTGCTACGGCTTAAAGCGCTCGCTAGCACGGCCCCCGTATCACGTAACTTGCGAGAGCAATGCGATAGCAATTATTGCGCGATTACTGCTCCAAAATCGCAAATTCATATCACGTATCACCCAAAACAATACGATTGCAATCGATCTCTATACTGCATGACACCATTGTTTATATACCCAGCAATCATACGTAACACCAAACGTAGTCACGTTTTGCATCCTTGAAAAACGTTTAAGGTAAAAACATAATACAATTTTGTAATTATGTATGAGTCATTTCATGATTTGGCTACTTTTGTTTGATGTTCAAAAGATTATTCAACAATTTTAAGAAGCTAAGTTCACCTTGCCTGTATTCCTTATGTAACTGAGATGCGATCAGATTACCATTTGTAAATATTAGTTATTGTATGTATTGAATTATGATTTATTTAAATTCCATTAAAACGCTTTTAATACGAATTAAGTTTCCATGTATTGGGTATTGGGACTAGCCTCAGTTTTCATTTTTAAATTAAATACTAACAATATCAAAGAGTACACATTAAATATTTTGTAGAGGTTTATAAATAGTTTTATAAGAGGTCAGCTATTTTAAATTAAATAAATTATTATAAATAGCTTTCGCCAAAAAACATTTTGGGCTTCTGTCATATTTTTTATGTTATCAATATTTCCGTTATCATTTAATTATGGTGAAATAGAATTTGTAATGTTTTTATATTATAATATTATGTAATATTAATTGTATCTAGGACAATTTTTAGATTGTAATATAGGTATTAAGAATAGTGATATATGATATGTAATTATTTTTAATAATAAGATATTATTTATAAACTGTATTTTATTGTCTAGTTTTAATTTTTTACAAAATTGTGCCTGTTTATTTTTTTGATTTTTTGTTTAAAGTATTCGTTCAAGAATATAACATCAAGAATATAATATAACCATAGCGGTTCTTGAGATACAGCCTGGAGAGAGAGACTGCAGACAGACAACGAAGTCTTAGTAATAGGGTCCCGTTTTCACCCTTTTTCAATTTGTTTTAAGTTTAACTCCTGGTACTTCATGGTTATGAAATATGAAGTACCAGGAGCGCATAACGTGAGAAGAGGTGTTTGCGTTCAATTTTTTCAACCTACCCACTCTATCCAAATTTTTTCTTGCCCCAATATTCTGTTTCAATTCTTGTGAATTGACAAATTAATATGGGTAGCCCAATAATTGTTTTGAATGATGAAGTTCTAGGAGCGCATAACGTGTGAAGATGCGTTTGGGTCCAATTTTCGACCTACCCACTAATTCCAATATTTTTCTTGTGACTACCCCCAATATTTTGTTTTAATTCTTGTGAATTGACAAATTAACCCATCCCCCGCGCGAAATTCCGATTAACGGATATGGGTAGCCTTTATGTTTTGAATTATGAAGTACCAGAAGCGCATAATGTATGAAGAGGTGGTTGCGTTCAATTTTTTCGACCTAACCACTAATTCATTATTTTTCTTGTGATTGCCCATTTATTTTCAACTATGAATTACCAGGAGTGCATAACGTATGAAGAGGTGTTTGCGTTCAATTTTTTCGACCCCCACTATCATATTTTGTTTTGTTTCTTGTTAATTGTCTAATTATTATATAAGGGTAGCAAATATTTTGTTTTAAACTATGAAATACCAGAAGCACATAATGTATGAAGAGATGTTTGCTTTAAATTTTTTCGACCTACCCACTAAATCTAATATTTTTCGTGTAAGTTTGTGACTACCCCGAAATGGGTAGCCCATTTGTTTTAAACTATGAAGTACCAGGATCGCATTTAACGTATGTAGAAGTGCTTACAAATTCAAATTCAAAATTCTTTTTAACAACAAATATTGCGTTCATTTTTTCGACCTACCCACTAATTTAAAGATTTTTCTTGTGACTCCAGCCCATTTGTTTTAAACTATGAAGTACCAGGAGCGCATAACCTATGAAGAGGTGTTACTAGTGTGAAGTGTCACTTTAGTGCGATCTCTGCTTCTGCGCAGTCTTTCGTCTGCGTAACGTTTTGTTTCTTTGTCAAAATATGTTTGGATATTTTTCTTTTGCTGCACCAAATAAAAAAAAATTACTTTGACAAATGAGTAATGACAGTAGTACTCTTTTTGAAATGTCAAGACCAGCGTTGCCATTTGGCAACTTTGGTTGCCATTTTGGCAACATTTGACCCTTCGTGGCAACCAAATGGCAACCGAGCTCAAATGGCAACTTTTTGGCAACTTATCCACTTGTCGCGCGGTAAAAAAATATCGAATATATTTCGCAGATGAACTGAACTCATCGAATTGAACAAAATCAAAATCTTGAACGCATTTTTATTCCCAAATGAAAACAATACTTATTTAATAGACAAACAAATTGTACCCATATTTCTACCAGCAAAAGGTCTATTTTGGTGAAGCTAGAGATAAAAGTATGTAAACAAAAGTGGCAGAAACTTTGTGACCACAGAGCAGATAATAATTAATACGTAGTGTAAAGTGTTATACATAAATTCTTTGTGTGTGACTGTGTGCACTGTGTATTGCGATGTAAAAGAAATTTTTTCGTGGTTTTCTAATACTTTTGTTTTTAAATCTATTGGTAAGTTATCTTTATTGTTTTAATCGAAGAAGCTACCTATAGCCCTATTTGAAAAACCAATATAATGGCGTATTTTCACTGGTCGATAGGGCCCGCATGCGGGGTGCGGGAGATTTCTGAAACGCATGCCTCGACCAATAGCCGGGTCCACACCAGACGATCCAACGCGCTCCGATCGCGCGCGGCATGAAGCGCGTTGCACGGAGTGTTTGGTGTAGACGTGCTGCGCGCGATCCACGCGCATATTCGGAGCGCGCGCTCCCCGGCGTTCGCGATCCGTTCGTTGTCGGTTTTCTTGCCCGCTTCAAAGGTGCCTCAGTTCCGTGGCGCGCGCGGTGTGGACGGTTTTGTGATTCGAGCGGTCCATCACACCATGGACATTTCGCAAAGTCGTCGTCTGATATCGCTTTATAAGGAGTTTAAATGTTTATGGGACCCAAAAGATGTTTTTTTTACTAATAGAGGTGCAAGAGACGATGCTTGGGCTCAGATTTCTCGCAAAATGGGGAGCAATCCAATAGAAGATCTAAAGAAAAAAATGCGGTCTCTGGCGGGAGGATACACCGTTCTTTTCTTTTTTGTACTTTTTTGCGCAATAATTTAAGCAAAACAAAGGTTACCGCTGCAACGGCAATTCGCCGCCGATGTACGTGTGACTCCATATCGTGCAAGATACTGACTGACTTGAATAACGGATCGCCTTCGGATGGCTTGGAGCGCATATTAGGATCGCAGTTTCCAAGTTCTTGGATCGGTCTAACGCGCTCCACGCACCTCGATCCTGGATCGCGGATCGCGGGATCGCCGCTCCAAGATGGATCGTTTGGTATGGACCCGGCTAATGACAATGCGCCAATATTTGTCAATTAGTTGTCATAGACTCGCCGCATGCCGTATACCGTACGAATTAACGACTAAAGGTGAACGCAGATTTGGCCGCACCGCACGCACTGCAGTCGCCGCATTTCGAATTCTTCATATAAAGAATGTAGAAGTTGCGAAGACTGCGGCGCGGGTAGGTATGCGAGCTTGCCTATAACTTCTTATAAAGAATTCGAAATGCGGCGACTGCGGTGCGTGCGGTGCGGCCAAATCTGCGTTCACCTTAAGGGCGTATTTTCATTAGTCGTTAACTCGTGCGGTATACAGCAACCGGGGAGTCTATGACAACTAATAGCGCAGTTTGATTGGTCGAGGCTTGCATTTTAGAAATCTCCCGCACCCCGCATGCGGGTCCTATCGACCAGTGAAAATGCGCCATAATGAAAGTGCGCCCTTACTGATTGAAGACTCAACAAGTGCATTCTGTGTTCGGTGTACACGTCTACATTACAGTAGGTTCGAGAACAGATGCAACCATTATTAACCAACCACTATTATTAAAAGCGTTTATTCCACTTATCCTAGCTAGGAATTAGGATCCCAGCTTGGATAAGTGGAATAAGCTCTTAGGGTGCTGGGAAATTTATGTTTATTTTTTGCATGTTTTAATATTGGATTTCTGGATGGATTTTAATATTGTTGTAAAATGGAGTCTAAATTTATTTTTATTTTAATTTTTATCTTTTTATTTATATTTTATACTTAATGCTTTTATTTTCAGGAAAAAATGATTTTAAATTTATGAGGAAAAAAAATTTGTGGAATCAATTATTTATCAACCAAAAGGATTAACATTTTTTGAAAACGTGATATTTTCGATTTAGATTTTTATCAACCAAAATGCAGCGCAATAAAATAGTACTCAATAGATATAAAATATATTTTTGTTTAAAAAGGCACAGAACGTTTTTTACAGGTTTTTTTTCTAATGGCAACATTTGGTTTCAAATGGCAACATTTGAACCTACAAATGGCAAACTGGGCTGAGTATACTCTGGCAACACTGGTCAAGACTCAAATCAAAACAAACAATGAGGTACGTAGTATCCCTTAGTAGTCTGTGCAATGAGGTTTTGAGGTTATTTGCTTGTTTACAATTTTTATATTAACTTTACTCTTCAAAATGTATCATAGTTTAAAAATAAATAGGTTAAATAAGTTACTTGTTACAAAAAATTTAAGTTCCTACAAATGTATCATTGTAAAATATATTCATAGCTTGGGCTTGAACGACATTCCTAAAGTAACTGTGAGTGATATTCGAAAATTGCTCCGGCAAAAGGGATTCGCAGTACAAGATGGGTTTACAGCTTTAACAACGAAGTGTACAATATGCCAAATTCCTGAAGACCAGAAAAAAACCGAAAATAAGTTATACGTCAATAAAATTACTGGTGAGTGAAAGTAGTATTTCAAAGCTTTTGTTCACCAAAATCAAGACTTGCATCACCTCTCCTTGAACCTCCAATATTCAGATACATAATTACTTTTTATTTCATTGGTAGTCATTAAAGTTCATACGTCTTAATATAATTTAAATAATTCCAGGTAATTTTTTATGTCCTAAATGTAATGTCCATGGGGATTGGAATATTCTGGAACGAATTATAAAAAAGGGAAAGCTAGAAGGAACAATCAAGGAGTACATAGAACAGTTACAAAATGATGCTAATGAGTTCCAAAGGAAGTGGCAAAAGATTCTTGATGAAACATCTCCCTTATCCACCTTAAATGAAAGTGAAGCTATTAACCTTTTTCGTTTGTTTGAATATCCAGTAAGTATTGTTTTTTTTATTATTAAAACATTTTGTATGAGTAGTAACATAGTTTTGTTAAGACCTAGTATAACACGGTCACATTAACAGCATCGCTGGAATGCAATAACATACCCACTCCATAATGACGTCGCGTCGTGAGTTAGAGCGTCTGTGGCCTATTGGGTAAACCTTTGGTTCGCACTCTTAGAGGGTGCAGGTTCGATTGTGGGTGAAGGCGAGTACCAATGATATTTTCTGATCTCAAGTACACAATACGGACGCTCGTACAGTGAAGGAAAAAATTGTGAGGAAACCCACACATGGTTGGTCCCAGACGTATTGACTAGTTCTTTCCTCTGGACTAGGCCGACTATGTTGCGAGAATGCCATATGCGCTTGGGCAACCATACTTACATTTAAAAATCTTGTCCCAGGCACTACAGTATTTGAGCAGTGGTTACTTCGCTCTGAAAATACTGTATAAATCATCCACAACGGATGAAAAGGCCTAGTTTTTTTTTGACGTCATCAAACCATGCATCAAGTTAATGTGACTGTGCTATACTAACCAAACTATTTACTACAGTATTACAGTGAAGCCACAAAAGTATTATCCGAAGTTAGAGTCTCCAGTGATCACACAGTATTATATTACCCGCTCACAAACTCCCTAGACAAAGTTGTTGGGTACCGGAAAATCAAAGCCGGCTTGGAAGATGAGCCGGAGTATAGTGGAATGCACACAGCGGGCCTATTTCAATGTAGAGCCACAAAAGCTAGGAGTGATCAAGCTATATTGGTACCTGATATACAAGATGTATTAAGTTTAGCCGATAGTAAAGTGCCAGGTTTGTCCTTGACAACTTTTATTGTTATTCACTGTCTCATGTTTATTGTGATGTAAAAAAAATACTCCTTTTTTGTACTCCAGTAGAATCCATTTAAGTAAGAATTACTAATAGTCCGGTTAATGAATGACCCAAAATAGGGTATAGAGTGTGTGAGCGGGAACCTAAGCGATTTCTGCTGGAACTTATTCAGGGTGATTAGGGACAAAACATACTAAAAGTCCTGACGTCTAGGAGGTGAGCCGGCGGGAGGGGGGGGGGGGGGGGGGGGGACGACAAAGGTCTAAATTTTTGGTTTTTCGTCAATAACTAAAAAAAGTTTTTCCAAATTCTCATCCGTTTTCGAACTACACGCTCAAGAATGAGCTGACCCCTCAAGAGTGAGGGTGGAAAAATGAAGGTAATATCTTGACGCCAAGAACAATAGACGACTTACCAGCATCTGAGGCTTTACTAAGAACAATATTTTGTCGCTGCAAACAGAATTATAAAGGAATACGTACATATCTATCTTATATATAAAATTCTCGTATCACAATGTTAGTCCACGAACTCCTCCGAAACGGCTTTACTGATTTTTACCAAATTTTATATGCATATTCAGTAGCTCTGAGAATCGGCTACTGGGTACTTTATATATTGATAAGTGCATTTGTTGAATAAATAATAGTAAATAATTACAACCTGAGACTGACGGCGACCATTGTTTGTGCGACGAATAGCGATCGACGTTGCCATGGCGACATACTTATTTAGTCACTTCAATAAAATAATATGGGCGAAATATACTTTATATTTTGGCAAAGCAACGTTTGCCGGGACAGCTAGTCTTATATATAAAATTCTCGTGTCACAATGTTAGTCCACGAACTCCTCCGAAACGGCTTTACTGATTTTTGCCAAATTTTATATGCATATTCAGTAGGTCTGAGAATCGGCTACTCGGTACTTTATATAATATGGATAAGTGCATTTGGTAAATAAATAAAAGTAAATTATTACAACCTGAGACTGACAGCGACCACTGTTTGTACGACGGGATGGCGATCGACGTTGCCATGGTGACATACTTATTTAGTCACTTCAATAAAGTAATATGGCAAATATATTATGGAAAAGCAACGTTTGCCGGGACAGCTAGTATCTAATATATAAAAATGGATTTTCAATTGTGTTAGTCGCGCTAAAACTCGAAAATAGCTGAACGGATTGGGCTGATTTTAGTGTTAAAATATTCGTAGAAGTCCAGGGTAGGTTTTAAAGTGACCTGTGACACGAAGTTCACCGGGACAGCTAGTATATATGTTACGCTCAAAGACCGAAATCGCTCAGTGAGCGAAAAAATAGCTCACAACGCGTTGTGGTCACAGTGAAACAGCCACGACGCGAAATTCGCGTCGTGGCTGTTTCGCCATCGCCTAATGAAACGGCCACGACGCGTTCTGGCAGTCGCGCTATAACTCGAAAACGGCTGAACGGATTGGGCTGATTTTAGTCTTAAAATATTCGTAAGAGTCCAGGGAAGGTTTTAAAGTGACGCGAAGTTCACCGGGATAGCTAGTTTTACTTTTTTAAATTTTTACTTTTCCTGAGCGTGTAGTCGAAAACGGATGAGAATTTGGAAAAACTGTATAGAATCTAATTTATAGAGAATTTAACAAGCTTTAATGTCATCATAGAATATTTTTTGCGATAACGCATAGTTTTTTAGTAATTGACGAAAAACCAAAAATTTAGACCTTTGTCGCCCCTCCCTCCCACCGGCTCACCTCCTAGACGTCAGGACTTTTAGTATGTTTTGTCCTTAACCACCCTAAATAAGTTCCAGCAGAAATCGCTTAGGTTCCCGCTCACACACTTTACAAATACTTTGTTGACCGAGCTACTAAGTAAAAGTATTATACAATTTTTAATACCTCGATTGTGGGAATCGCAGACACAATAGATTTTCAATTGTTATGTGGCAGCCGGGTGCCGCTTGGGGATTGATGGGTTAAACAACTCTCTAATGGAGGCACTTCACATGGCCATTTGTATTTGCGTATTTGATGTATTCGCCAAACAATCACCATGTGTAGACGGTATGTTTGACAAAGTATCGGCTTTATTTGCCTATTTGACAAATATGACCAATACCAAATACATGTATTTTTTACGCACATCAAAAGAGTCAAATAGTCAAGTAAACAAAATCAAGTAAAAGTTTGGTATTTGACGTCACATCATACATCAATAATTTTGCCAAATGCAACAAATAGCCAATAGCAAATACAAATAGCCATGGAAAGTGCCTCCATAACATAATATGGCAACCAACTTGACTAAATATTATATCAACTACATTAGAGAACTTCATCAGTCATCAATATAAATGGCATTACATATTATTTACAGGAACCCTTGTATGGCTCAACAACTGCAGCCTGCCCCCAGTGGTGCTCCCCACGCTGGAGAACCATCATAGACTATGTCTGTGGGGAGACTGGAACAACATGCGCGCTGTGGCCGAAAAGCTGGGTGAACAGAGATGTCGGTTTATAAGGTAGAAGTCTACAACAGTGTTTAGGCAAAATCTACTAAATATGATCTAAATTATTTAAGAATTATTGTCACTTGAGAGTTGAGACTTAAAAGGTAATAAATAGAATTTAATTATACTTGTAGGTGCGTGTTTCTCTTTTGAAATAAAAATACGTAATAACTTTCCGATACCCACGCCATTAGCGCCACATTCCTACATCGCGGCCGCGCTATTGAAATTTTCTAAGTATTGCGTCGGTATATACGACAGCTGAAATCAACCACGCGGGCTTCCGGTCAGGCCTCGCTTGGTCGGAAGATCTTCCTTTGTGGCCACCACGCTTAGGCTGCATTTCCACCAGAGATGTGTTGCGAGGAATGTGTTTTTGAGAACCAATAGAATCGCTTCATTGACGTGACCTCGCTCAGCGCAGCAATTCTATTGGATCTTAAGAATACATTCCTCGCCACACATCTCTGGTGGAAACCCAGCCTTACTCCCTAAGCATGTATCACCAATATGTTTTGGTAGCCATGTTACCTAGCTATTCCTATTGACAGGCCAACAGATGGCCTCGTGACGGCATCGGAAGCTGCTCAGGCGAACCTGTCACTGAAGACGCTGGTATCTGAAGCGAAGCCCGCCGCGCACCGCGCTATCACCACCTTTGCCTCGCTCAGGGATGACGTGTACGCTGAACTCACTAACCTTGATAAGGTAAGATGGGAGTATCAGAGCACTGTATAATAAAAACCTTTATTTAGATCTGCTTTCTTACAATTTATACTTTACTAGATGACGTCTGCAACTCCGTTGCGCCAAAATTCGTTTATCGGGAACCGTACATTTTTCCGGGATAAAAAGTATCATATGTCTTTTCTCGGGACTCAAAGTATCTCTATACCAAATTTCAGCAAAATGCCGCATGATGCGCTCTAGTGCTGAATTTCGTTAATAGTTTTAAAAAACAGGCTTTTTTTGTCTTTTGAAACTCATTTTTTTTTATATTTCAACATATTATCGCATGCCCTTAATAAGCATACAAAGTTTAGAATTGATTAGACTACTGGAGATTGGTAAAAATTGTGCTCAATGTTTCCGTTACGTACCCAAGCTACAGCCTAGGCTAATAAAAGCGTGCTAAAATATTGAAACGTTAGGGGGGGGGGGGTATTAGATTATCATTTATATTGGATCCAATATCATTGAGTCATTTATATTGGATAATGTAATATTGATAATGATTCATTTCTTCCTTGATCATAGATTTTTGACGTTTGCTGAGAGATTGGATCCAATACGGTCATAGAAATTGGCGTTGCCAGTTATTTAATATAAAAAAAAGAGTTTTTAATTTCTTGTTCGTTAATATGTTTCAAATAATGTAATGTAATTCTTTTTCTAATTATATACTTAAATAATCTTGCTGAAATAATATAAAACAAGCCATATTAAAAATGACGATGTCTTTTGATCCAATATAAATGATAATGTAATGGGAGGTATTACATTATCATTTATATTGGATCATTTATAGGATCATATATAGGATCCAATAAAAATGATCATTTGATCATATCTGCATATTACATTATCATTTATCATTGATCCTATTTTACGTCATATGTGGTTTCAATAGCCAATGGGGAGCGCTAACGCTGACAGGTATTGACATCAGTGTTACTAGATCTCAGAGAATTCGATTTGTCCTCTTTTCTCTCTGTCTGTGAAATTAAAAATTGTCCTGTACAGGTCCGCGGTGTAAAATGGCGTCGTTTCCCGGCGTTGTCGCGGCTGCTGGGGGGGCACCGGCGCGGGGAGCTCACCGTCATCACCGGACCCACCGGATGCGGCAAGACCACGCTCTGCGCTGAGATGTCCCTCGACCTTGCTATGCAGGGGGTAAGTATACTCTCTATCCAGTAGGCTTACCATGAAACCGTTTTGAGACTTAAACAATGCCGCGTCCTGCTCTAACAACGTCATTTCACATTTGTTAGAGTAGGACGCAACATTTTCGTACGATTGTTGGAGTCTCGAAACGGTTTGGTGGTACGGGTCCTGAATTCATCTCCCGAAGCGTAACTCAGCCTAGCTAAAGATAAGCGCAACAGCTGTGTTGTTGCTTGCAAGTTGCACACAGCCTTACAACCATAAAGGGTGAAAGCTAGAATCTAGACAGTTTAAATTGTCGCAGTGTATTTTTGATGCCGCTTTAATAACAAATATTTTAAAATCAGAATAAAATAAATACTTTAAATATGTTTTGGCTGTAATTGTGTACAAAACGAAGACGTTTCACGCAAGAGCGTGCACGTATCTTATTTACACTTTTTTTTTTCTTAAAATATGAAGTGATATTTCTTACTGTTCAACATTCAAGACGTTTACGTTTTTATTTAAAACTAAGAGCTCACACTGTTTAGTCCTTTTCAAATATATTATGTTTTCAAACAATAATAAGGCTGTGTTACCACTGAAGCGGAGCGGAGCGGAGCTTAGCGGTGCCGAATTGACCAATAACCATGCTCGAAATCTTCGCTCCGCTTCGCTGTCATTCCGCTGGAATAGCACGATTGGTCAATTCGGGCACCGCTAAGCTCCGCTCCGATTCAGTGGACCTAACCCTATTCTTACATGTCAGGTGACAACCCTGTGGGGCAGTTTCGAGATCCGCAACTCTCGCCTGGCGCGCACGATGCTGCAGCAGTTCGCGGGCGTGCCGCTCGAGCAGCACCTGCAGGAGTTCAACAAGCACGCCGACGACTTCCAGAAGTTACCCATATACTACCTCGCCTTCCATGGACAGCAGCCGCTCAATGTTGTTATGGAGGTATGTTATTATCATCTTATAGGGCTCCCACACGAAACTGCGAATTCGCATCGCAAATATCTGCGACAAAACTCATACTAAAAATGACATTAGCATGTGCTGCGATGCGAATTCGCAGTTTTGTGTGAGAACCCTTACACCTTGGAACTGAACTTGAACTAATGCCATAGAGCCTACATTATATTTTGGCCTACATTATATTTGGCTAAAGCCAAATATAATGTAGGCCAAATGTAATGTAGCCTGATTTTATCTTTAGCTAAAGCTAAAGATAAAATCAGGCTACCAACATAACATGATGTGTCTTTATAACTGATGAGTCTACAAATAGCTACAATATACAAATAAAAAAAAGACGGTTGGAGAGTAGTGTTTTGTGTCGAACTCGAACTCGACTCGAACTCGGTTGTCTGTAAAGTCGGTTTACTGCCGATAGTTGAACGTGACAACGTCATAGCCTTAAATGGAACGCCTCAGAGCGAGGTAACGCATATTGCGTCATGTTTTTTCGTGCGCGCAGCCCATATCGAATTATAAGACGTTGTCACGTCAAAAGCTATATCTTGGACACCGCTGGATTATGCTCTATATATAATAATCTTCTGGCTAAACTCTAGGGTAAACGCTAAACACTTTTACCTGAAATTTCATGAAAATAGTTGGAGCCGATTCCGAGATTCCAATTTTAATAGATTTGCTGACAAACTAGCTACCAAAATTTTAAATCCAACCGGCTGTTAGATTTAACATCTCAAGTCGAAGCTTTGGCCGAACACTATAGCGTTCGAGTACCTATAGGTACTGATATGAATTTAGGAACACACCTTTTTGTTTTTTTTTCTTTCAGGCGGTAGAACACGCGCGCTACATGCACGACATTTCCCACGTGATAGTGGACAACGTGCAATTCATGCTGGGGCTGTCGGCGACGGGCGAGGACCGGTTCGCGCGGCAGGACGCCGTCGTCGCCGCATTCCGCGCGTTCGCCACCGCGCGACACACGCATGTCACGCTCGTTATGCATCCGCGAAAGGTATGTTAGCAGTTGACAACATTAAGGGTATAATTCACTATACTTCCTGATAAAGTGCCGGATAGGCTCTCCACAATTTTTTTGACAGATTCTCCCTACTCTATCTTTCAAGTTATTTTCTGGTGGATAGCCTTATCCAGTACTTATCAGGAAGTAGTGAAACAGGCCCCTAAATGTTCTGTTTAATTTTGTACAACTATAAGGCTACAGTTCGAAATAGGCGGGGCGGGAGCGGCAGCGGCGCGTTCCAATGTATTTTAACGGTGTTAGTGGCGGCCGAAGAGGAAGATCTTCCGACCGAGAGAGATAGCATGCTCGGTCAGGCCGAAGCCCACTAAAGTCATTTCAGACGTTGTATATATGTTACCGTTCTCCGATATTTCGCTAGCGCGATGCTGGATTGTTAGGCGAATTGTGGGTACCGCCACAGTATATGTATATATGGATAAGATAAGATTTATATGGATAAGCCGTCTAGTAAGCCGCGCGTCGCTCGCCACGCCGCTGTTTTCGAGAACCGGTCCATATAAAACTATACATTGGAACGCGCCGCTCCCGCCCCGCTGCCCGCTGATTTCGAGACCGAAGCCTTAGGGGGGTATTAGATTATCATTTATATTGGATCATATATCATTGAGTCATTTATATTGGATAATGTAATATAGATAAATGATTCATTCCTTCCTTGATCATAGATTTTTGACGTTTGCTGAGAGATTGGATCCAATACATCAATTTGATATAAAATAGAGTTTTTAATTTCTTGATCGTTAATATGTTTCAAATAATATAATGTAATTATTTTTCTAATTATATACTTGAATAATCTTGCTGAAACAGCATAAAACAAGCCATATTAAAAATTACGATGTCTTTTGACAAATCGAATTCTCTGAGATCTAGTTACACTGATGTCAATACCTGTCAGCGTTAGCGCTCCCCATTGGCTATTGAAACCACATATGACGTAAAATAGGATCAATGATAAATGATAATGTAATATGCAGATACGATCAAATGATCATTTTTATTGGATCCTATATATGATCCTATAAATGATCCAATATAAATGATAATGTAATACCCCCCTTAGGATTTTGTATGACGCTAATGTGGACCTTTTTATTAGTAGTGGGTTAATTTATAATTGTGTTGTAGGAGCGTGAGTCAGAAGATCTATCGACGAGTTCCATTTTCGGCAGCGCGAAAGCATCTCAAGAGGCAGATAACGTTCTTATCATTCAGGTGAGGTTTGGGATAGATATCTTACAAAACTACCTATAAGTAGCACAGAACAGACGGCATACTTTTATTACAATAGAATTTTAAACAGTAGATCGTTTTTGTATTAGACTGACTGTATCAGCACACCTATTGTCATGAAAATAACCAAGCTATCCACGCTAATATTATAAATTTTAAATGCCAAAATATCTGTCTTGTATCTTTGTTATCTCCTTTACTCACAAACCGATTAGGATAATATGTGAGTATGGATATTGGATTCCGGAAAAAGACAACATGGAAGTCCTTTCCCGGAAAAAATGACTTAAAAATTTTTTATGAATGCAAAATCTCTGCATAGTGCCATAATGTAACTGCGCCATAAATATTATCTTAATAGGGCAACGCCTCCAGTGCATTATCAGTATTTTACTATTTCGCTAATCTCTCTACTGACATTGTTTATGTTATTGGGGTCAGGTTGAACACTTTTTGCGCAAAACGTAGTTTAAATAGTTAATTAATATGTTTTTTGCCATGATATTAAAATATTTATAACATCAATATATTTTTTTAAATAAATCACAACAGAATGCTTTAGGAGCTTTGTATAAATAAAACTAAAAGTTGTAGTATTTTATGCTTACCATCGTGTGAAATAGATCTTTATAAGATCGAGCTAAATAATAATCTACAAGTTATGTGAAAAATAAAAATTGATCAACGCATAAGCCTTATCTTATTTGACCTGAGAACCAAACACAAGTGTGAACTGTTATAAGTGCAGTATCTGTGTTTTGTTTACTTTTATCTCTTAATGTGTTTCTGATAATAAGTAATTAATGGCAGACAACATTATAACTGACAATGACTCCTAGTTTATTATCTTCCCTTGATTTGATATTGGTTTTGAATGTTATTAGAACATGTAGTTGGGCGATGCCAACTCCCCTCGCTCAGCAATCCTATTTTTCCGCCCGAGCACCCTACATATTTTTGTAGCTAAAAAAACTTGTATTTTATACAAAATTGCATTTTAATAGGTTTAGCAGTTTAAACATACATCAATTTCAAGTTACCCTAGTTGAATATAATATACCTAGACACTTTTAGTTTATGTATGGATACTTGTTTCCTCGACTGTTTACTTGGTACTTTACTATCTTTGTAGTGACGGCTACAATAACAATAACAATTTTTGTTTCAGGATAAAAGACTGACAGCGGTTCGTGGCAAAAAATATTTGCAAGTCGCCAAAAATAGATACAGCGGCGACTTGGGTATAGTGCCGCTCGATTTCGATAAAGATGCCCTCAGCTATCAATCTAAGAAGAAGTCCAAGAAACAAGATGAACCTGAAAAATTACTCGATGAGAGTTTAGAAGAGTTCTCTATAGATGAGCTAGTGCACAACAAACCAACAAAACATAAAAAGACTAGACCCAGTGACGCTCAAAGTTACCTAAGTGATATATTAAATTTGAACAGAACTAGATAACTATAAGGATAAACTTTATAATTTCTATAAGTATGTACAGTTAGGGTCTTATCACACTGGCGATTAGCGAGCTATTTGAAGCGAAGTCTGCCGCCACCACAGAATACATATTAGTACAAGCCGCCACCTAGGATGCTCCGCCCCTAGGATTTATAAATAGGCCTATACGGCCTATTTTTTAGAATTTATAAATACGGCCTATTTATGTGTGTCTGGTGTCTGTGGTGACATGAGTAATATTATTCTTAGCCATATTTCATAATCATCAGCTCGCTCATTGATAGAAAACTTCGGGGCTTTTTTAACTTCTTAATTTTTACTTCTCGCCAGATGGCGCTGTCTTAAACTCATGTATAGCAGTCAGCTGCCCAGCAGGTACAACGACGAAAGTAGATACGGAAGATTGCATGAAATATATAAAATACACTATAATGCTAAGTACTCACATACGGAAAACCGTATGTGATATTTCATAATAAGTCAAAATTGTTATTTTGTACATAGTGTACTTATAAATATATTTAATTAATATACACTGTTTGAATTAATTTTGATCTCAATATTGTATTCTTAAAAGCGCTGTTGTACTAATTTAAATTTGATGCATTTTAGCACAGAATAATATATATTATAGTCCATCAAGAAAGTGAAGAAATTAAAAAGTGGCAACATCGTAGTGTCATCCCTTTTTTCTTAGATTGATTTAAAAGGGATGACACTACGATGTTGCCACTTTTTAATATTTCACTTTTAATTACACTTTAATTTTTTCACTTTCTTGAAAGACTATATTATATTAGTAGTGGGCAGTGGCATTAGGTAATAACTGCCAGTAGTGAGCTGTTTATATTTAGATCAAAATGAATTTTCCTGTATTTAAAATCAAGTATTATAAGATGTTATAATATATTTCGTATCCTTATTATTTGCTTGTACATCATTCAATTTGAAAACATAAATTATAAAACAGGGGTTTGTATTATAAACACAACTTTGAAGAAATAAAATTTATTATTAAATATATTATTTACGTTATGATATAATATTTTTATTTGATTTCTAATATTATATTTTTATTTATAAGATATTATGCATTTTATCATATTTTTTTTCGCACTAAAGTAATTGTAATTACCTGTAATTACATACATGTATTTAAATTACATAATAATTATATTTTGGTATGATATACAAAGTTCAGAAAGTGATATAGGCCCCGCATAATTTTAAGATCGTTCGGCGAAATTAGATGCTGCACACGTGTGTGTATAATTTACCAATAAAATTGTTTAAAAAAAAAGTAAACCGGCATCAAAAATTCAGTCACCACTCACCAGTCCAACCACCGACCTAACTATCATCCTGACCATTCCTCACCCCCAAAGATACCATCGATATTAAAATTTTGTGCGGCCTGCAATCGCTCAATTATTTTGTGTTGGCAATAAAATATTAATTATTTATTTGAACTATTCAAATTGTCTGTAGAATTATAACATAACTCCACAGATACCTTCATATTATAATTTCATATTTTATCCTAGATTGGACTTCAAGAAACTTCATTCTTCCTAAACTCACATTATACTTAGAAAATACTAAAAAGCTGTAATCTTTTTTTGTTTTCATATTTATAGGGATATAACCACCTTTAAGCTAATATATTATGATAATTTATTATTTTTTACTCTTATTTAATCATACCACCTTCTGGCTTCTTCCCCTCATTTTTCAGACTATTTACTCTTTCAATCACATTCTGCCTAAAGTAATTTGCACCACAACTAATATCTATAACACCTTGATATTAATATCATCAATCATTATGATTTCCATTATTTTACAACTTTAGGTTGCAGCGCATCAATAAAGGAATCATTTGTGCGTTCCTGCTTTCTTTTACACTTAGGGCACGGTACAGTTTCATTGAGACATTTGGAGTGGAACACACTGGAGCACTCGTCACATCTATATGTGGAGCTAGTTTCAAAGGGGTACAATATTTTTGGATCCCGGCAAACTTCACATATAAAGCCCTTTTGGCTACATAACCAGCAATCGAGGACGTGCGATTTGGCAAAGTTAACGACTTTCTCCAGTTGCAAAACCAAAGAACTGTTGGGTATTTGTGCTAAATCTGATATTGTGTACAGGTGGACATGGTCGTACAAGTATTCCCTTGGCCACACCCTCTTCTGTAACTCCTCAATGACCGGCTCTCGACATGTGAATATGTAGGCTCTGAGGAAATTCAGTTGTATTCGTAATTCCTGCAGGTGCGCCATGTCTGACACACCACTGTATATTTTTGGATTGAGTTTTTTCATATCAATCCAAGGATGATGTTGGAACTCAAGCAGAAATGAAGCTGATCGCTTAGAAACAGGGTACCTTTTGAAGTCCCAGTTGTGGATAACTCTGGCAGGGATAATAAAAACATTATCATCCATGCAGTTGGAGCAAAAATATTCTCCAGTGAAACCGCACACCTTCGCCTTTGAGACTGTACTTCCGAGTAAATCTTGGCATCCTTTGCATTGATAGTTCTGATAGTCCAATCCTTTTTCCCTTGATAAAGTCCCCAGTTGCTTAATCATGGCTTGCAATTCGGCAGGAGTGAAGTTGTTGGTTGTAGCACTCGGTATCACTTCGAAATCCAAACCCTGGAGTGCAGAATCCTCTGGAGTTGACACTTCCTCCACAACTCTAGCGATCACATCATTTTCATCAGAAGTGAGCTTCAGTTCCTTGTGAATGTCTTTCATAATATCCCTTAGGTTTGGTACATTGCTTGTATCCTCGCACAGGTTTGAATTATCAATGAGTGATGACAGGCTTCTTATCTCTGGGGTTTTAATCATGCTGCTTCCATGAGAGGAATTAGAATGTACAGAAGTATTCATTTCATCATCATTTGACCAACCTTTGCCTATTAATGAATTTCCAGTGACAACAATATCAGAAGGCGCAATAAACTCAGCAGAGTCTACGGATGAGGAGTACAGAAGCTTAGGATCAGAATCATCATGACTGGTACCGGCCACATCAATAGCTGTTTGTGCAACAGGTTCAACTTTTTCTTGTTTCACCTCTTCTTTTACTACTTTTTCCTTTTTAGAGGCAGGCTCATTTACAGTAGTACTTTTGTTTTTATTATTGTCCTGTGATTTGCTTTCTATTATTTTCTCAGGGGCAAAGTTTTTATTAGAATTTGTATTTGGACTACTAGATAAAATAAAGTTTAGGGCTTCATCTTCATTCAGAGCGAGCATTTTCCCTAGGCCAGTTATTTTTGTGGAGTGTGTAGGTGTTGTGGCTACCTTTGGCTTGACTTCAGTGGAAAGAGTGCTGGCAATATCCAGCCCGGCGCTGATAGGAGCAACTCTCACCGTAGGAACCCAAATACCTGCTTGCATCAGCACTTGTTCCGGCCACTGGTTCAGTAAACTGGAGTTTATTGGTAAGTTGAACTGTACACATGATTCCAGACCTTCTATGAGCCTCTGTGCTACTTCCAATATTTCATTGTCACAAACGAATGCACCTCTATTATAGAATGGTTTTATTGCAGGTATGTTCTTCAGTAGAGTGGACATATAGGAGGAAAGGAGACACTCGTTTAAAGCTATTCTAATCCATGCTCGACATTGTCCAATTTCTGTTGTGATTTGAGGCAAAGATGATATCTGATCGACGTTTTGTCTATGCGATAAAACGAGAATTAGAGGCCAGAAACTCGACTGAGGGCGATAGTCTGGATCTCCGGTTATCACATTCTTTGCTTTTCGTAAAAAGGTATCCTTTAATCCATGAAGAAATACGGCCTCGAGGGCCATACACAAAGTATTCGTGGAGTCGCATGAACCTAGAACGCTGTGAAAATTTTCTTCGAACTGGCTATTGTATTGTATATCTTTTACGCATTCCGATAAATGATTTATAATGGACTCTTTAAGAATAGTATCGCGACTTTTAATTGCGAAACCAGCTGTAACGTTTTTGAAGAACGACATATTTGAAACGTTATAATTCTCTCGTATTGTAAGCAGAACAATAAATTATTACGATCACAATTCACAACAATTCTTTATCGCTAACATAATAATACATTTTATATGTTTCTCTTTCTATTTACAAAAAAATATTTTGCACAAACAAATCCAGAGACGAGAACCTTGTGACAACTGACAACTGACGTTTCTTCTCCAACTGATTTTAAATTTTTATAAGGGTCCATTCACTATCCTGCATTGCAGTCCACCGTGCAGGCCTACAACAGGGCTTCAAATATCGTTATTTTTTCATACCGTTACTGCTTCAAGTGACCAGTAGGTGTATACTAGGAAAAATGACGTCTAATGAGAATGACATGGTCAGTAGTTCAGTACTCAGTATCTTTGTTCAAATATTACTAATTTATAGTTTGTATAGTAAATTATTGTATTGCCAGCACGTGCGCCGTGCGCTGGCTGCCGGGTGGACTCTGTTGATGTCGACGACGACGGGGCGGGGCGGGCTTTTTGTCCACGAAGGAATAAAGATCGCGTCTGTCCGTCGATGTCTGCAGCTGCCCTTGCCGCGTAGGTACACAAAGCACATGACGGGTGGAGGCAGTCAGTTCAGGACGTTCGTTCTAGTGGAGATAAGAGCTAGCTAGAGAGAAAAGAGCTAGCTGCCGCCCCGCATCACCGCGCCGTCTGCGGCATGTAAACTAGTTTTTGTGATCCACGGTGGGCAGCCGCGGACATGCCGTGCCAACAGAGCCCGCCGTGTGCACTGGCTCTAACCTAAGACATATACAAATAATTATCCATATTTTTCCCCGTCCCCCACATTCGCCACAATTCAAACAAGTAAATAAATACCGATATAGCTTGCATAATTTTCTGCATTCATTGACTAAACAAATTGCAGCACCATCTTGACTTGTAAAGTCAAAGTATCTATATACAGTGTTTTGCTTTTCACGGCCCATTTTAACTCCAAAACAATAACTATTATTTTTACTACATAATTCTCTATGCATTAAACTCCTAAAAGTAGGTAAGCACAAATCTCGCAAAAAAAACTGGTGCTCGGAAGTCGGAAGTTGGGCTGCGAGTGAGATTTGGTGCAGGCCGTGCACGATCGCATACCTGATATCAGAAAATAACGTTATATGTATCGTTATTATTATAACGATATTTTTTTGTTAAGACAACGAAATAGATAGCAATGAGGAATTTTCTTAGCTTTTTAATTTGATTGTCAAACAGCTTCCATTTTAGTAACTAGATGGCGTATGGGTAGACAACTATCGGTAATACCAGGGAATACCATCAAAAACTGCTACATAACTGGGCAAAAGCATGTAAAACTTGATACATTTCAATTTGAAAAAGACACAATAATATTCCAATGAATAAGATAATAAAGTTATAATAACGATGTTTTAGTTAAAACTCGCGGAAGAAATAGCCCTATTTACCGTTGTTCACACCAAATGTCACCTTTTTTTGACATGTCACCATTTTGGTTTTGACAACATCTTACCTGCACTTGTGCAAGATAACAGATATTTAGTGGCTAATATTTTACCAATAATGAACATCAAAAACCCAAATAACATAATTTGGGGAAAAATAATAAAAACCACACCGACAATAAAAAGTAGAAGTAGAAAACTCTTTCAGTTATCATGTTTTCAGTTTGACAAGTGCAAGCGTGTTCCTAAGCTGTTACCAGTATACTGGCCTAATTTTTGTGGAGGCTATCACACTTTACAGCAGAGATGGAACGATCAGCATCTGAAAGAAAAATGGAGTTTTACTTACCTCATCATGGTGTCATCCGAGACAGCTCCACTACAACGAAGCTGCGTGTAGTATTCAACGCATCAGCGAAATCTTCGAGTGGATATAGCTTAAATTATATAATGTACAAGGGGCCCAATCTTCAGCAAGATCTACAGCAGATAATTTTGAAATGGCGTCAGTTTAAATTTGCTTATACAGCAGACATCGAAAAGATGTACAGGCTAATTTGGGTGTTTCCCGAAGATCAAGCATATCAGAAGGTATTTTGGCGGGAATCTAAAGATCAACCCGTGCAAGCGTATCAATTAAAAACAGTTACTTACGGAGAAAAAGCAGCAAGTTTCTTAGCAATAAATTGTTTAAAGCAGTTAGCAGCAGAAGAGAAAAAGAAGTATCCAGAAGCAGCGAAAGAAGTAGAAGAAAGCTTCTTCGTAGACAATTTTTGTGGAGGCCATCACACTTTACAGCAGAGCAAGCAATTACAAGCAGATTTAATTGAGCTTCTAAAATCAGGGGGTTTCAAATTTCAATTTACGAAAATGGAAGTCAAATGACCAGCAACTTCTAGCAGATTTACACACAGAGCAGTGTGACAAGCAGGCGAACGAATTTAAGCATATGGAGTCGACGAAAACCTTGGGTCTAAGCTGGGATCCCCAAGGTGACGTGTTTACATTTCAATGCAAAATTGAATATTCTGAAGCAGAACCAACTAAGAGGTCTTTATTGTCCGAAATATCAAGGTTATACGACCCCTTGGGTTGGCTAACGCCATTGAGCACGACACTGAAATTATTATTTCAAAACGTTTGGTTATCAAAAATTGAATGGGATGATAATCTCCCGCAGGATATTAAAATAAAATGGCTAGAATTACGCCAAGAGTTGCAAAACATAAACACATTTAAAATACAACGGTGGATCGGGACTTCTGAAAACGACAAGAGCGAGTTTCATGGATTTTCCGACGCCTCAAGCAAAGCATTTTCGGCAGTAATTTACTGCAAGGTCATAAAAAATGGCGAATCGTCGGTATCATTATTAGCGGCCAAAGCAAGGCTCGCACCCTCAAGCAAAGTTCAGACCATCCCTAGATTGGAATTAATGGGAGCTGAACTATTATCAAAATTAATGAGCAAGGTTCAAAAATGTTTACATCAATACAAAGCAGAAGTGTATGGCTGGACGGATTCTACAGCAGTCTTAGGGTGGATACAGGGAGACCCATCACGATGGAAAACATTTATTTCCAATCGAGTCAGAGCAATAACGCAAGTAATGCCAAAATCATGTTGGCACTACGTTAAAACAGACGAAAACCCGTCCGATCCAGCCAGTCGCGGTTTAAATGTGAGTCAGCTGAAAGAAGATAAGCTCTGGTGGAACGGGCCATCATGGCTGCCGTCATTAACAGTTAAAGAGCAAACACTATACGAGACTACATTAGAGCTAAAAAATCAATACAAACAATCTAATACTATAATTCATCAAGAATTAAACATCATCGAACAATTATTAAATAAGCATAGCAACATAACTCGAGTTACTCGTATACTTGCATGGATATTACGAATAACAAAGCACAAACAACGCCGCGAAGGATATCTCACATTACGAGAATTACAATACGCAATTATTATTTTTAACAAAAAATTAAAACCGACTTCCAAGGTAAAAACAATATTAACATTAATATGAACTAAAAAGTATTAAATAATTTTTGCTATCTAATAGTACCTTTTTCCGAATTCGGCTAAACCTCAACTATTTCTGTACTCAATCTTCATTATTTTGAAGTCGGTACCAGATAGCTGAATCTTCAGTCCTCTGACAGAATATTTGAAACTTTTGGAACTGGCACCGACTTCAAAATTATGAAGATTGAGTACAGAAATAGTTGAGGTTTAGCCGAATTCGGAAAAAGGCACTATTAGATAGCAAAAATTATTTAATACTTTTTAGTTCATATTAATGTTAATATTGTTTTTACCTTGGAAGTCGGTTTTAATTTTTTGTTAAAAATAATAATAATTTCACTCTTTTTAGTTACACTAGTAGGTAAACCTTCGCGTATATTTTACGTATCTTATTACAATTTGTTAAGAGTCACAAATCACAATTCACACTCACAAAATCAGTGAAGTGAACATATTGTGCTAAGTAATTTAACAATTTTAATACTTCAAACCCCAAGCGGTCACCGGCGATTGCGATAACAATAGAAAGGCTATTGTGTCTTGTTTTTCCACGATCGAAGGATCTATCAGATAAAAAATTGTATAAACTTGCATAGGATGTAGCGTAGCTACTCATCTAATATATAAAATTCTCGTGTCACAGTTTTCGTTGCCATACTCCTCGGATACGGCTTGACCGATTTTTAACCCATTTTTATAAAAATCGATTATTAAAAAATCGATTTTTTTAATTCATCGAAACCCTTACAATCAATTGTAGTTCGAGTTCAAGTTTGAATTCGAGCTTGAGTTCGAGTTCGACACAAAACACTACTCTCCATCTCCAACCGTCTTACGATTTTTCCAAGGTTTTTCGATCAGCACGAGAATCTGACGCGAGTTTCACAGTTTTTGCCCATCCCACAAATTAAGTGCTCAACGCCGCTAAAGAAGTTTTTACTTTAAAAATATGAAAAATAAAAGGAAATATAGTTTCAGCATGGAAGAAGAATGAATAGAATCTGGAGACAACGTGGATAATATTTCTGATGCATGTAGTTACTATGATGAAGTAAATGAAATCTTTTGAAAAATGGCAAATAAAGACCTAATAATAGGAAAAATGTAAAATGTAATGCAAAGTTCTATGTCAACTATTAGTTCATATTGGTGTCTACTATTAGTGATGTTCGTTTTTTGTGATGTCATCTATTAGTACTTATGACTAAGTTTACAAAAATACCAATAATATATTTTTTAATTGATTTGTCAGAGAATGTAATATAATAGTAGTATATAATAGTTTTATTTTGTAAGAGTTACTGAAGACATGGAAGAAGTTATCAATCCTTTATTTTCATAAATTATATATTTTATAACATTCGAATGTTTCATGTTTCCTTAAAGTGTCTGCCATTAGGTCTTCTCCCTTAATTTTAATCTATTGTTTTCTTAATTGCACCAATCCGAATTAAAATCAGTACCTCAGAGGTAATGTGTGTCAAGTCACAATTGGCGAACTTTACAGGAGAAGCAGATAATGAAAAATTTAATATAAATTTACTGAAGATAAGGAAGAAGTTATCAAGCCTTTTTATTCATAAATATATATTTTATAACATTCAAATGTTTCATGTTTCCTTATAGTGTCTGCCATTAGGTCTCTTCCCTTAGTATATTATTGATTCTTAAATTAAATACACAATATCATTATACCCTTACCATTACATTTTTAGATTAGTTTTATGTTAATGTTAAATATCGATAAGCATATCGATAAATTTTATTCAAGTCCTAGCGTATATGTAAACAATTTTGATGAAAAATGTTTCTTCAAAAATTGTGTAATTTAAGAATAATAGTACCTTTATTTACGCAAAATATGAAAGCAAAAGGGAGGATTGACAATATTTTATTTGAAATAGAGAACTAAAGACAGAATATAGCGAAAATAAACACATCGTAGCAATTAGGACATGAAGATTAATTACCTGTGAAATGTATATTTTTCAGGATTACTCCTATGATTAACACTGCAATCACTCACAGAACAAGTTACCATTGTTTGTAATAGTAGTTGTCGAAAATAATGAAATATTTAAAAACAATAAATTGCAAATACCGAAAGGGTATAAAAACGAGTGACGACTTGTGGCCGACCTGTCAAATGAAAGTGGTTAAAGTTTTCATTAGACCGCCTCTCTCTTTTCATCTTGTTATAATTCCTTAAAGGATTTTCTTCTCTCTCGCACTCTTTGTTGGTCTTTAGCATCATACGTTTATGGGTCTACCAGAATCTGATGGCAATTTTTGACAGCAGATTTTCAAAAAATATCCTAAATCATTGGATAAATTTTTATATTTGCATGTTTAATACACAGATTAGCTGCTATAAGAAAAGGATCAAAATGTTTTATTTCAATTACCCCGGTATTGCTAGAAACTAGAGTCAATTTATTTTCTCACTTTTTGCCGTCAGATTCTGGTAGACATATATACGTATAGTACAGCTCGACAAGGCTTTAAATGAACGTGGCGAAAAAAGGAACTAACGCTATCATCATACAAAAACGTCTTTTTTAACAGTTCTCCTTTACGAGCAGCGCCACCACCCACGTTCATATCTATATATGAACGTGGGTGGTGGCGCTGCTCCTAGGCTATCCTTGTCGCACTGTAAACAAAATAAAGTAAAAGTTTGGTATTTGACGTCCATATATGGAAGGCCGTATTCGCCTTTATTTGCTTGTTTGTGTATACGTCAATAATTTTGCCAAATGCAACAAATAGCTAAAAGCAAAATCCAAATAGCCATGTGAAGTGCCTCCATAAAAAAACATTGACAAATTGTGTCAAGTTGCCAAGAAAAAAAATTACAACTTGATAGTTGACAGTGATGTGACACTTGACAGTTGGCATTTGGCAATTGGCATATAAAAAATTGGTTAACTTCATTTTTGTATTGTGTTGTTTATTTTTTATGAGATAAATTCACATCTATACAATATTTTACAATTAAGGCATGTTTTACCATTTATTTTTTATAGTATTTATCATAAACTACTATACTTCAGCAGAGATTTACATAGGTTCGGTTAAAAATGAGCAAGGTAAGTAGGTAAACAAAGTTTGTAAACAATTTGATCTTTTTGAAATTATTTATCCAACTATAGGATAGGATTTTACATAAATAATATTTTCAGAACTATTATTGTGTCGTAAGTGTGGAGCTGATGTAGCAGATTCATTTTATATATTCAGTAAGCTCAGCCCCGGGGCACAGAAAAAGGAAACCAAAAACTTATTTGGAAGACAAAATGTTACAGTGCAGACGTTAGTGAATCCATTTGGTGTGCAATTTGATTTAATAACTGCAGAAAAAGCAAGATGCAAAAACATGGGCCAAGTAAATATCAGTTCATATTTGTCTAAATAATTATCAAAGGTAGAAAAAAGACTTAAATACGGACGGACAGATAGACAAGACGAATCTATATTTTATATAGATTCGTCGGGTTCCGTATTTTGCCATTTAGCTACGGAACCCTAATAAAAAAAATGTTTTTTTTAGAGCCAAGGTGCTGATTCATGGTTCCCTGGTTATACATGGCGCATATGCACATGTCCTCACTGCGGACAACATTTGGGATGGACATTTGAGAGCACAACTGATAAATCAGACAATTCTGACAGCGAGCATGTACACAAATTCCATGGATTAATATTGAGGAATATTCTTGGAGAAAATTGTAAGTACTAAACATTTTAAAAAATCTTTATTGTATAATTTTATTTTTTCTGTACACATTAATAAATTATTGTTCTTTTTCAGTTACAGATTCACTTATGATGATGCCTAAAGTATATAAAATGTGAGAAGTAAATTAAGTAAAATTATGTAAATTCTGTATATTAAAATGTGTTGGAAAAATAAAAATTTATAGAGACTGTTTAAACATATCTTTATTTAACTTAACAACTACTCATTAGTAACAAAAATATCTTGAAAAACAGTAAGTCCTATATTATAGTCAGCTCTTTACAAATGTAAGTTGTAAGCACATCGTGTCAAATATTTAGTTAGTAGAAACAGAACTGATCTTAAAATAAAAGCAAAGTACATTTGCAAGTCTAGGGCAGTACCAGAAAACAATTCTAACCCTGATTTAATATTTGTTCTGAAGCTTAACTCTAATTGTTATTTGCAATAATATTATAATCCTGTTTGGTGATATTGCTGTTGCATTCACACTCATGACTGTCCCATGTGTGAGATAGTGAACTGATTGAAATATTACAAATAGAATTTTGCTTCTGATTAACCTATAAACCCCCATAAGGACACCGGCTACTGTGACAACAATAGAATAACAATAGATTTCCAAGAATCCGCGATCGGAGGATTAAACTATTTTTTGTTCACACTCATAACTATAATAGAAACCGGTAACAAACTATTGCTCGCAGCTGATATGCTACAAATGTTTTGTTACTTTCTTATGTCTTAAAGAACATGTTTTCAAGTGCACCCTTATCTTAAGTCAACTAACTAATGTATGGAAGAAATGTAATTTGATCAGAATATTAGGAAATCCCATTTTAGCATAACCTGACTTTGGCATGAGACATCTAAAATACTTTGCGTCACACACGAAGTAGTAAAAGTCTACTACCATTCATATAATTACAGATAGTTTAACCTTCACTTAACTTACAATAAAGGTGAACGCAGATTTGGGCCGCACCGCACGCACCGCAGTCGCCACATTCGAATTCTTTATATGAAGTTATAGGCAAGCTCGCATACCTACCTACCTGCGCTGCAGTCTTCACAACTCCATAATAATATGAAGAATTGCGAATGCGGCGACTGCGGTGCGTGCGGTGCGGCTAAATCTGCATTCACCTTAAAAGAATATTTGGCTCACCGCCAAATTGTCAAAAAAAAAACTAAGCTGTAGCAAATCGCTGATGTAATGTCTGAGTGGTAGCTGCTGGAGTGGGTGTGAAGTTTATACCACCGGGAGCTTCGCTGGCACTACTTCCTAAGCTTTTACCCTGTATAGCTGCAATTTCCTTTTGTAACTTGGGATTAAGCACTTGCTTATTTACAAATTTCCTACTGACACCCCTATTTCCGCCTCTGCCGCGCCCACGGCCGCGCTGCGATTTTCTGCTGGAGTTGGATTGATTTGACCTATTTGATCTATTGGAACCTACAGATTTAACACTACCGGGACCTCTTCGTGTATTGTACCCTCCATACTGATTATTCAACTGGGCTAAGCTCTGTCTGTTCAAAAACCCTGCACTTCCCATGCTATTGCGACGCCTCTTTGCAAAATCATTTGCAACGCTGACCGTCAATTGGGAAGCTGAACCCACGGAGTTGTTCCTAGATCGGGTGAAGGTTTGTGTTCTTATCATACTGTTTTGTCGCTGCTCCATTAAAATTTGATCAGATCTTAATCCGACACTGCTGTATCTGTTTCTTGTCGCTAGCCCTCTTCCACGCTTTATGATGCCCCTCTTGGCAAGGGCCAAAGGTTTGTTTGTGTTAATACTGTTACGAGTTGAAATTCCAAGTCTGCTGTGGACTCCACCTCTGACATTATAAGTTGAATTAGATCTTTGCAGTCCACGACCTGAAAAAGTTTTTATGTTATTCAATACATGTTTTCAAAACTATATCAACAGAAAAATCTCTTTAAATATAACATAATGTTGTCCTACACATATCAGGTTTTATTACAAGATTTTATTTAAATTACTCGTATGATTATGTTGCAAATTCATGTAGATACTTGTTACCTTTTTTTATTTATCTTATATCTTTAAACGAGCAAATCTTTTCCATTTTATCTTTTTCTTTCCTTTTTTATAAAGGGGTTTCGAGGGCGATAAATCGATCTAGCTAGGAATCATTTTTAGAAAATGTCATTTTATTTGTGTTTTATCGAATACCAAGCAAAGCTCAGTCAAAAAGCTAGTATAATATAAACTGTTAATATTACTTCAACAACTTGAGTATACACATTTTACTGAAAATCATAATGACTTAATTATTAAGATTTTCTAAAGAACTTAAAAATGTTGCTACTCCTACCTCTGCCTCTATTGCGTCTAGCAAGGGGCGGCATCTGAGAATAAGCTTCCTCCAGGCCAGCTCGACCTTTAGGTGTCATGCCTCTCGTCTGTGATCGGGATCGAGAGGCCGACCTCGCTCGCGATGTGGAGAAGCGCCTTTGCCGAGATTGCGACCTCTGTTGGGAGCGGGATCTCTGCTGTGACCGGGACCTGCTCTGTGATTGGTTTCGTCGAGCGACTCGAGAGCGAGACCGTGACCTCCCGCGGGCTCCGTTCGGTGTCCCTGATCGGGACTGCGACCTGCCCCGCGCTCCGCCGCCGCGCCCGCCACGACCACCTCGACCGCGGTTGCCGCGACCACGGACGTTACCGCCGCCTCTCCCACGAGTTCGGCCCACTCTATTTTGTTTGATGATTTCGTCTGTCGGAAATGAAAGCATATGGATAGAGTTCTATTTTGATACCTATGCGTCATTTTAGATAAAATATAACCATACACACAATTTATATGAATTAACTGTTATTTAATACATTTACTTGTACATGAATTACAGAAACAATGCAGCGTTAAATTTAAATATGTATTTCACAATATGTATCAAAACACTGAAAATTAGGTTACTAAAATGTTTACATACCTAGGGACATATTTACTGTATCAGCCATTTTTAAGTTATTGATAATATCAACGTAAATAATTCGTTTTATCTGTAAAATTTACACACTAATTTATATAAAATTCCTATTTATTTTTTCCCCCTAAAAATAAAATGGATGCCATGCCAGAACGCCGACTTTGACAAATGAGTGTGACAGTTAATTTTTGACAAATGACATTTTATACTCCATAGATATATTTTTTTGGCTGTGTTCCGAAATGTACTGCGACCACTGTAGAGTGTGACGTAATTTTAGTATACTGCGAAGCCGTTCCTTTATAGTTAGTATACTGGTTACTATTTAAAACGGAACGCAATCCAGTATGACTATCAGCAATGAATATGGAAACATAAGTCAATGACTATCAGCCGCATTTTTGGCAGCTCGTACATTTTCAACACAGTCTAATAAGGTTAATTTTTTAATCCAAATTAATTACAAAAATTTATAACTTCGGGATGAAACTGGATACTTTTTCAAATATCCCCATATAAATAGTTCTCCTCTTTCTACACTCCATAGGTAGGAGTAAGGTATATATGTTACGCTCAAAGACCGAAAACGCTCAGTGCACAAACTGTTACGTAGTAAGTAATTATACAGTTTGTAACATTCTCTTTGGCACAAACTATATAGAATGCTAACGCATCGCTCAGTGAGCGAAAAAATGGCTCACCGTTGCGGTCATAGAGAAACGCGAATTTCGCATCGTGGCCGTTTTCATTAGGGCCACAGCCCACAACACGAATTCGCGTCGTGGGTGTTTTTTAAATGCTCAGAACGCGTCATGGCTTTTCTCGATTACCAGAACGCGTCGTGGCCGTTTCTCTATGACCACAACGCGTTGTGAGCCATTTTTTTTCGCTCACTGAGCGTTTTCGGTCTTTGAGCGTAACATATACACCGGTCGTCAATCGGACAACGGCGGTTGTCAACAGCACAAAAAACGGTTGGAGAGTAGTATGCTTATTGCTTTGTGTCGAACTCGACTCGAACTCGGTTGTCTGTAAAGTCGGTTTACTGACGATAGTTGAACGTGACAACGTCATATCCTTAAATGGAACGCTTCAGAGCGAGGTAACGCCGCATATTGCGTCATGTTTTTTCGTGCGCGCAGCCCATATCGAATTATAAGACGTTGTCACGTCAAAAACGGGTATGCGCTGTGCGCCTTGCTACTTGCCAGCCACACTGTTGTCTGCTGTTGTCAACTTGTTGTCAACCACAGTGTTGAATAGATTTTGCGTGGTGGTCTTTTTCACTTTGCGCATGCACAATGCGTTGAAAAACGAAACGAATACGACAAATTTTCAAATGTTCTAGAATCTAGATCAGAGATTCCCAAATTCCTTTATTCGTGGCCCACTTTAACAATTTAGGTGCATACTGCGGACCCCCTGAAGCACCCATACATAATGGAGGTCAGTGTGATGTATCATGTATGTACAAAAGCGCTAAGTTACGCTAGGGTCGTTACATTTATACATGTCGTAGGATGATTTGATAAATCGAATTATCGCGAAAATTCTAGGGACTTTGCGAAAACACGGATAATTAGACAATGGTGATTACATTTTTCAAACTTACTGACAAAAGGTAGTGTTTTCGCGAAAACACGAGTTGCCTTAGTAACATTGCACATTCTTAACGCTGATTGGCTTGATTTTTACTTACTGGCCAACTCTTATTCTGATTGGTTACTATTTTTCCCTGTGTATCTTTGAGGTATTACACCATAGACTTATAAGGGGTAAGAAATGACAATGCCAGTTCATAGGAACTTTACTTTTTATAAATTAACCTTTTATCGGACATAACCTCAGAATTAGTTTCTGGTTCTGTTGAACTTTCAGCACTAATTTCACTTGTATCAGTCATTGTGTAAATTTGTATTTACAGACACACTTTTAGATAACTTTTTGCATTATTTTTCAAATCCAACTGCAATTTTAAACACATTAAATATTAAAAACTGCTAGTTCGCTTACAAAAACAACCACAAACAAAACAACGCGTGACAATCGATTGACATTTGAAATGTCAACTCTTTAACCAATCAGAGAAGATGTTGTTGTGGGGCGCTTAAACCGACCAATCAGTGATAATAACTAACGAGTTGTTTCGCAATGTTACTGAGGCGACTCGTGTTTTCGCGAAAACACCACCTTTTGTTAGTAAGTTTGAAAAATGTAATCACCATTGTCTTATTATCCGTGTTTTCGCAATGTCCCTAGGATTTTCGCGATAATTCGACTTATCAAATAATCTTACGACATACATAGATCCACTTAGACCACTTTGGGAATCACTGATCTAGATCAATGTAGAATTTCAGGACTTTTGACTTTCGAGGTTATTCAAGAAAGTTCAAATAACTCACTTATGAAGAGATGTTTGCATGAAGTTTTTTCATCCCAACCTCAATATTTTGTTTTTTAATCCTTCGATCGGGGGAT
This sequence comes from Polyommatus icarus, assembly GCA_937595015.1. Taxonomy (NCBI): domain Eukaryota; kingdom Metazoa; phylum Arthropoda; class Insecta; order Lepidoptera; family Lycaenidae; genus Polyommatus; species Polyommatus icarus. Next base: position 15,137,246 of record OW569328.1, on the reverse strand, counting down.
CTTGGAAATGCTATTGTATTCTATTGTTGTCGCGGTGAGCGGTCACCGCTGTCCAGTGTCCATAAGGGAGATCGCACACGTCACACTTTTTATGTGATCGAGTCTGCGGCTTACATACGAGTGAATGTATGGAAGCCGCAGACTCGATCTCACAAAATGTCTGACGTGTGATCGCGGTCGCGCACGACCTACGACTGTCGTCGGCCGCTCGCGACCGTGTCAAAGTTATATGGCACGGTCGCGCGCGGCTTACGACAGTCGTAGGCCGCGCGCGTCAGTCGCAGGCCTCGGAAGCGGTGCCATACATTTTTAACCGACTTCCAAAAAACGAGGAGGTTATATGTTCGGCTGTGGTTTTTTTTTTTTTTTTTTTTTTTTTTTTGTATGTTCAACGATTACTCCGCCGTTTGTGAACCGATTTTCGAAATTTTTGTTTTGTTGTATTAGGTTTCACTCCAATTTGGTCCCATTTTCACAAAGGTGGTGACCTGATGATGGGATCCATGAGAAATCGAGGGAACTCCTCGAAATTTATATGGAAACATATGGTAATTTTGGTTTAATGTGAAGTGTACTAAGAATACGCTACCAAAAAGTCAAATATTGGGTCAAGGTATACCATGGTTTCGATGATGCTGAGAGAACTCCTGATTCCTTATAGATACACGTTTGGGAGTTTCGGCGTTGTTTTAAGAACAGAAAGCATAAACTACTATGCAATTCATATTCATCATCATAATCATCATCATCGTCATCGTCATCATCATCATTACCACGTCGTGTAAAGGCCACCAATGTCTCATGGCACAGAATAGATAATAGTACAAGGCATAGGTATGGATATACTAATAATAATAATTATGTACTGTATAACAATTAACAACACATGTTTTTTTTTAATACACGGCGTCGGCGTCGCGTCGCCCGCGTGGCGTCAGAAGACAGAATATCGAATACTTTACTAACTACTTTATATACAGATCGAATACTTTACTACTTTATAAAATTTTAATAGACAAAATATAGAATTAAAATAAAGTTATTTTAAAAAGAGCATTTAATTAAACAGAACAAAGTCATTAAGTGTCTTTTTAATTAGTTATACTTATTAATCGATATAATAATAGCTCCCACACCGGTTTCGGTGACGGTGGCCGGTTTCATTGAAACCAGGCCAGCTACGCAGGAGTAATTTTATAGTGCCCAAGTGTGTGCGCAGTACACAAGAGCACTCTCTATTCCTTTACTCTCATAACCCAGTGGGACGGCAGACCGACACGACTGGCGAGAGATAGGCGCAGGACCGACTTTTTACATGCCCATCCGACGCATGGATCATCTTACTTATCAGACAATCAGGTGATCAGCCTGCATTGTCCTAACCAAACTTGGAAATAACATGTTTCCAACGCGGGAATCGAACCCACGACCTCCGAGTCAAGAGCCGCGCTCTTTACCACTAGACCACGGAGGCGTTCCTCTTTAGATGGTGCACTAAGTACCTATCGATTTGAATTCTTGATAACAAGAACAGCTGTCAATAATTATGATAATATTAAATATTATTCTACGCTACATCCTATGCAAGTTTGTACAATTTTTTATCTGATAGATCCTTCGATCGTGGAAAAACGAGACACAATAGCCTTTCTATTGTTATCGCAATCGCCGGTGACCGCTTCGGGCTTGAAGTATTAAAATTGTTAAATTACTTAGCACAATATTGAATATGTTCACTTCACTGATAATATTATATTATTTTGTGAGTGTGAGTTGTGACTCTTAACAAATTGTAATAAGATACGTAAAATATACGCGAAGATTTATCTACTAGTGTAACTAAAAAGAGTGAAATTATTATTATTTTTAACAAAAAATTAAAACCGACTTCCAAGGTAAAAACAATAATAACATTAATATGAACTAAAAAGTATTAAATAAATTTTACTATCTAATAGTGCCTTTTTCCGAATTCGGCTAAACCTCAACTATTTCTGTACTCAATCTTCATAATTTTGAAGTCGGTGCCAGTTCCAAAAATTTTAAATATTCTGTCAGAAGACTGAAGATTCAGCTATCTGGTACCGACTTCAAAATAATGAAGATTGAGTACAGAAATAGTTGAGGTTTAGCCGAATTCGGAAAAAGGCACTATTAGATAGTAAAATTTATTTAATACTTTTTAGTTCATATTAATGTTATTATTGTTTTTACCTTGGAAGTCGGTTTTAATTTTTTGTTAAAAATAATAATAATCATACGCTGACTATGGTCGCGAGCGGCCGACGACAGTCGTAGGTCGTGCGCGACCGCGATCGATCGCGATGCACGGAATTGTACCATAAGGGGCTTGAAGGATGAATAGGGATGATGACAAGGTTAAAGATTAACTAATTTTTTAAATAAAATAATGACAACGATAAAAAAGGTACTTATTCTCACAGCTTCATATTCCTTACATATTATTCCTATTTCCTATATGTAGTTATGAGCCTTCAAAGTTGGATAGTCGTTTTTTTTGTATGTTAAACTATTCGAGTTATGCAATTTATAACAATTTTTCTTATGAAACCACTTTCATAAACACAATTTATTCCGCGATGCATAGAATCTAGCTCATAGAGGAAAATAATACACGATCTAGCTAGGCGTGACGTCATAGGCAATTATTCAAAAGAACGTTATTTTTTAACCCAAAAAAAAAAATATGGGTTGCGGCCCTCGATACCAAGACCGAAACGTATTTGTGTCCCGTATAATCTTCTTATATATAAAATTCTCGTGTCACAATGTTAGTCCGCGAACTCCTCCGAAATGACTTTACTGATTTTTACCAAATTTTATATGCATATTCAGTAGTTCTGAGAATCGGCTACTGGGTACTTTTATATTGATAAGTGCATTTGTTGAATAAATAATACTAAATTATTGGAACCTGAGACTGACGGCTACCATTGTTTATGCGACGGGATAGCGATCGACGTTGCCATGGCGACATACTTATTTAGTCACTTCAATAAAATCATATGAGCGAAATACTATATAATAAAGTTAAACTTAATATTATGGCAAAGCAACGTTTGCCGGGACAGCTAGTAATATATAAAGTTGAGTACTACTGCCCCGACCTGTATAGTGTAGTAGACTACAGCTACAATGTTTAAAAATTCATAATTTATATTTCAGTAGTAAAATAAAAATGCAGTGATAAATTTAAACTTATTTGTAATTTTATTAACAAAGTGAAATAGGCGAAATAAATAACATTTAATATATTTTAAAGAAATATTATTTTGTACATTACTTTATACTTCTTATAGAATCTTCACATTTCTGAATGCTGACAATTCTAACAATATTATTATGATGTTTAAATTAATATTTAAACTTAAATTAGTTAAATACTCTGTTCATGATACATGTTTTAAACAAGTTGTCAAAGTTTATAGTATGAAACTATAATTTTAGTAGCATTCACATATTCTATCTACAATAAAATTAGAGCTGATTTTGTAAAGTGCATCACAGATTTTAATGATTTTCTGCAAGGCCATACTTTAGGCTACACAATGTTAAGGCCTTTAATTTATATTTTATAACATCAGGATATAATTTTACTATATTCAAAGACTTCTTGTGAGATATTTTTAATATCAATCGTTAAGTACATTACATGTTTTGTGCATTAAAAACGAATACGAGTGTATTTTGGTGTGGTTTCAACAGAGTATATTTTAGTAGGAGCTCATAAGCTGCAATTCAATAAACGGTACAGCATGCAGCTTCATTAGTTGTGCCTAGAAATATAGCCATAAATCTTAAATTACTGTAAAAAATCAGTATTCACTAGTATTAAAAAATTATGGCATTGTTCTACTATAAAAATATTTTACAAATACACAAAATATTATGATAAATTTATATAGATTCAACATTGGACAATTACACCAATCACAGAAAAATAATTAACTCTTTAGTACGATTCAAGTCCGGTTTCACATAATTATTGTGCTTAAGGAATGAGAGTCGATACGCCGAGGCGCACTCGCACAATACTTGGCACCTTTTGAGTATTAACGCTACTATATCATATAATTAAACATAGTGGACACTTTAGATAATATTATATCTACAAACTAGAGGAGGCACATATTTCAGGTCGACGAAAAGGAGTTCAAAAAATATAGAAATAAATACAACCCTCATTTAGAAGTCACCGTTCTCTCCTACGGGTCGCTCCTACTCGTCACATAGACTTAAAGAAATTCGTCATTAGATAATTACACGGATGACGTCTTCCCAGTCAACCTTCCGTCGGTCGCGGGTGCGCCACCGACGGATAACGCCAATCGCAATTGAGCGGCTCCATTGTCAGTTAAATATTTAAGTCACGTAAACGTTACGCACAGAGACGCTATACATTTATAGTTCTCTATAATACAGCTGACAGCGTTTAGACTTTAGACAAAAACATCGGAGACTTAAACTGCTACATTAACGATAAGACCATCGATTCAAAAGTTAGCGATCGCGCAGCATCTATAGTCTAATATCATTGGAGGCGGCGGCCAGGATGGTGCCGTGCGCGCGCCGCCACGAGGCGTCGTCGTCGGGCGCGGCGTAGTCGAGTCGCGCGGGGTCACGGGCCGGCGTCTGCACCGGGGCCGCCGCGCCGCCCGCTTCCCCGCCTCGCTCGCCCTCGCGCTCCGTCCGGACGAACCCGCGACACTGCACCTCGTCCTGCGCCCCGCACCGGCGCAGCGTCAGCAGCTTCGCCACTACGGACGAGTCGAAGGACCGCGGCGGGATGTTGACCGTCGTCGCGGAGCGCTCGATACCTCTAGCTCTCTCGGGTCGAGCGAGATCGAGCGACTGCCCGCGGACCTGCAGGCGGGACTGGCCGAATCGGGGGGTCAGGCGGCCCACGAGGTTGTCCTCCTTCCGCGTAGACTTCGTCGAGGGCGACTCGTCCGCCGGCTTGGGCTTCTTTTTTAAAAAGAAGGGCGTCAGCCGCTCCGCGAGCGGCCGCGACGCGCTCGAGCCGACGTCGGGCACGTTCGACGTCGAGTTCGAGGTCTTTAGAGTCCGGCCGGTCGCTGGGGGCGTTTTGATCGGATTCGATTTCCTCTGCAAACTCAGCCGGGAGAACATTCCGTACTCCTCCTTCTCGCGCTGAGGCGCGCTCGGCTCCGCGCTCTCGGGCTGGTCCGGCGCGGGGGCCGGCGGGTCGTCCTCGCACACCTCGAGGACGCAGTACGTGTCGCGCCGCAGCTCGTCGAGGAGGCTGTCGTCGTTGGACACCGCGTCGAGGTTGCTGCCGGGCCGAGTGCCCTCGCCGTCCGCGGGGCTGTCGAGGTCGAGCGAGGGCGGCGAGTCGGGCAGGCTGCGGCTCGAGCCGAGGAGCATTTCGGACCGAAGCGCGACGGGCTCGTCCGGTTTCGGGACGTTTTCCGCGGGTTTGGGCCGCGGCCGCACTTTGGCCGCGGCACCGACTCGCGGCGGGACGGCCGGCGGCGCGTCGTCGTCGACCGCGCGGCTGCTGAAGTTGACCATCAGCTCGTACTCTTCGCATCGGTTGGCGAGGTCGATCTCCGGCCGCCGGGAGAAGGAGTCCGGCTTGGGTCGGCGGACCGGCGGCTTGAGCTCGACGTCGACGTACTCGCACAGCGGGGAGACGGGCGAGGCGAGTCGGGAGGGAGAGAGGCGGGCGGGCTTGGGCGGGCGCGCCGGCTTCTCGTCGGAGGCGTCGCTGTCCTCGGAGGGCTCGTGTTTGATGCAGGACATGGTGAGGTACCCGCTGCCGGTGGATTTGGTGGACTTGCCGGACGAGCGCTCGTCGCCGTGCCGGGCCAGCTTCAGCGACTCCGTGCTGGAGCACACGTCCAGCGAGGACTGGAGGGGGAGGGTCTTGCCGTCGAGGTCCACCGTCGGTGAGAAGTCGCCTCGCCGAGTTCGCCACGGGAAGGAGCCGTCGATGGTGCCGGCCGTGCCCGCCAGGTGGAGATAGTTATCGTCGCCTATGGGCGCTTGTCTAAAATAAGAAAAAATATAAACGTAAATTTTTGAGAGAAAAAAAAGGTTTATTACTTTTCAAACGATTTTTTTACTATTTATCAATGATATTCAACTAAATACAGATCTGTTACGTTCATACTATTTTCCGGCTTAAATTGCTTCCAAACCATTTTCAAATTCAATCATCAAATTTGACAGATAAGTGAAACAAAAGATACGAAATGACATTTACATAAAAGAGACAGACTATACAAAAGACGGGTCAATTGGCCCGTATTTAATGGCTTAACAACGCGCGCGGTAGTAACATATCTGCTTTGAGTTTTTTTTATATAATATCATTGCTATTTATTCATAAAAATCTACATAATATTCTTACATTTTAAATCTCGCCAAACTAATTGTTTGACGGCGAGAAATATATGTAAGTTTAAAACTTCTTATTTAGAGTAGGCTGGTATGTTTGCAACAGAAAAGTAAAATATTTTAATTTTGAAGGACGACAATGTCAAGTTTGTAAGAACTGAAAAAAATATTTTATGGGAAAATATTTGTGTCCGATTTGGAGGATTTATAATTATAAACGTAATTGTCATTTCTTTATTTTTACAGGTACTTACTTATGTTATTCTATTATTATTGTATTTAGTTTTTGTACATATAATTTTCAATGTTTTACTGTTTGCTTATATACCTACATTAAATATTTATTTTTACAGAGAAACAAAATTGTTTATATTTTTCCTCCTATATGTCGTAATAATCTTATAAAACGACAATTCGCTTATCATAATATTATGGAGAAGCTACAATTTAAATTTACTTTGCTACCTAAATACGACGGAAAGTCCAATGTACTTTCTATAACGTCGATAACTACTCAGAGTAATAAAGAGTATTATATACCTGAAGAATTGCAAGATATTAGCAATCACACAGAAATAATGCAAATCGCTACATATAATAAAGTGCGAAATAGCCTAAAGAAAAGATATCAGACCAGAAGGATCTGGATAAACATGACAGAGGAGTTGATGAAAAATTTATGTAGTTGAAAATGATAATCTGCAATTTGGAGACCAATATCTTGAGGAACTTTTGCTTGAAGAACAGGTGATCCAAAAAGGTAACATGCATGAAATTAAATATCAAAGCCTTAAGGATATCGCAGAAAAATTTATCATCGATAAATTTTCAACAAAGAATATGAACGCAAACTTATGGATTGACACATTTGAAAAAGAATGTGCTCGTTTTGGCGTCACAACTAATGAACAAAAACTAGAAATTCTTAGATCATTTTTTGATAAAAGTTGCATCGACTGGTATAATTCGATGATTATGAAGCTAACACTTATCTCTGAATGGTCTATTTGGAAGTCAAAATTTTGTGAGACTTTTGCAAACAAAGGGTGGAATCCAGTCAATTTAGCTTTATCATACAGATATAGAGATGGTTCCTTACTAGATTATGCAATAAGAAAAGAAAAGCTTCGACTGGAAATGAGAACTTCTATAGATGTAGGCACATTAATAGACCTGATAGCAGCAGGCTTACCAGATAATATATTGCATAAGATTGATAGAGAGATTTTAACACATACGATAGATTTGTTCAATGTACTAAGAAAACACGAGCACATGGTACAAAAGAAAAGTAATATTATGAATGGAAAGAAAATGTATAAGACCATCTGGCGAGCTAATGAGTATAATGAAGCTACTCGAAATACATGTAAGATTTGTGAAAATTTAAATAAAGGAGCTCGTTATCACTCAGAAGCTACATGTTGGTTCAAACCAAAAGATGATAGTAAGGCAAAGAGAAATTTAATAAGTCATGTGAATAATTCCGAAATTGAGGCGGAGTTAAATGAAACTGAACAAAAAAACTAATAGTGACACCATTAATAACTATAAAATTATGTGATGAATGAGAAGTTACAAATATATGGAATTTATGATTCAGGCTCTAATGTTTCTTTGATAAATTCAAAATTACTTAAAATAAAAAATAAAGGAAGGAATGTAAACGAGGCATTTTTACACCACTTTTTTATTTGGACACCATTAATAACTATTAATGGTGTCCAAAAAGCAACTGGTTTGACCAGATTAAGAATTAAGATTTTGGAAGTAGAAGAAGACGTGGACGTGTACGTCATTGATGAAAAGAATTTCAAACATGATTTTCTCGTTGGTTTGGATATGATAAAAAAGTTTGGATTGATTCAAACTGAAACATTAACAATTATTCAAAAGAAATGTAATAGTGGGAACAAGAATAATATAATAGAAAGTGAAGATGTCAGCATGAAAAGAGAAATATGTAATGAGGGAATTACAGAAAATATAAAAATAAGCTTCAATGAACATTTCAAAGAGGATGATATTGAAATGAAAGTAGACCATTTAGAAGATGGTGAAAAAAAAACAAAATAAATAAACTAATTGATGAGTACAAGTCAGTTTTTGCTAAAGACAAGTATGATACAGGTACTGTAAATGGATATGAAGCTAGAATTGACTTAACAGTAGAGAAATACTGCAGTAAGAGGCCTTACAGATGCACGATGGAAGATAAGGAGATAGAACAGCAGATAGCAGAGTTACTTGATAATAAGCTAATAGAAGAATCCTACAGTCCATTTGCAGCGCCAGTTACATTAGCATTTAAAAAAGAAGACGATAAGAAAACAAGATTATGCATCGATTTCAGAGATTTAAAATTGTAGTACCACAAGCTCAACCTTTCCCGTTAATTGAAGATCTAGTAATAAAAACTAGAAATTGCAAATATTTCACGACCCTAGATGTAAATTCAGCATTTTGGTCTATTCCTTTAAGGCCGTCCCCCGAGCAAACGACCTTGGCCATACATTTGCCGCGTTGCCGAGATCGCGCCAAAACCCTATTATTTTAACTTATCTTAATTCAAAATTGTCCTAAAAAAATTTAAAACGGCGAATATGTAGTTTATGATATTGTCGATCTATTGGCGTGAGTTTCAAATAAAAGTAATTTGTAAATACTAAGGAGATGCTGAATGTATGCTTGAATTTTAACAAATTTGTATTACTTTGGAAGCTGATATCATGAGTATAAGAAACAAAAATAGAAAATTTAAAACGACAAAAGGAATGTTGATATACGAGGGCTGCTATTTATGTATCCGGAATTAAAAAAAGAAACAAACATATATCATTTAATATGGTTTTATTGCTTTTCAAAATATTCGCCGCGATGATCGACACACTTTTGCATACGCTGGAACCAATTTTCATAGCACTTTTTCCATTCTGATTGAGGTATCTTCAAAACGTCAATTTTGAACGCATCAACAGCCTCTTCGCGGCTCGAAAAATGTTGACCACGTAATTTGTTCTTCGCGTATGGAAATAAAAAGAAATCGTTAGGTGCCAAATCAGGGCTGTACGGCGGATGACCAGTCAATTCGATCTTTTGACCCTCCAAAAACTGAGTTGTTTCAGCTGAGGTGTGACAGCTAGCATTGTCGTGATGTAATATGATTCTGCGTTGTCGGTTGTCCTTTCTTATTTCTTCAAAGACTTCTGGTAAACAAATGGTCGTATACCATTCAGAATTAACCGTTTTACATGGCACTGTAGCCACATGTCCATTAATTCCAAAAAAACAGGCGACCATTTGCTTCAAAGTACTTTTTGCACGCGTAACTTTTGTTGGTTTCGGCTCATCTTGGAACACCCACACCGTTGACTGTTGTTTAGTTTCGGGGTCATATGCATAGATCCAAGTAGTACCTGTGTAGATATTATAAACGGCTTTTGACGTGCCACGGTTGTATTTTTTTATCATTTTTTTGCACCAATCGACACGAGCCCGTTTTTGATCGATTGTCAAGTTGTGCGGAATCCAACGCGAACAAATTTTTTACAGCCAAATGTTCGTGTAATATCTTATGTATGCTCGTCATACTTATGCCTAAGGACGCCTCTATCTCGCGATATGTAACATGACGATCACGCATTATTAGTTCCCGCACAGCATCTATATTTTGTGGGACAACAGCTGTTTTTGGGCGACCTTCTTTCTTTATTTTCATCCGTGAGCATAGACCGCCCACGATTAAACTCACTGTACCAGTGATAAACAGTGGTTTTTGATGGTGCTTCATCTCCAAAAGTTGCGGTGAGTTGAATAAAGCACTGTTGTTGATTTAGCCCACACCGAAAATCGTAGTAAATCATTGCACGAAAATGTTCACGCGTTAAATCCATGGCAAATGAAGACACGCAATTTTCAAAATGACGCCACAATGGAAAAATAATTGACAGTCACATGAAACAAAATGTATTCTTCAACCAAAGAGTTCTATTTTCAAATGTTGTAATTACTTTTTAAATATTGTTCTTGTAAGTGGCCAGTTCCGGATACATAAATAGCAGCCCTCGTACTTATGATTATTGCTGTATTTTTATTATAACTTTGTAGCTTTCAGATTATGAGTTTATAAGGTTTTAAATACGGTCAATTACGGAATCTCCGGACGAAACGCCATTAAGAGTAGAAGACAGAAAGAAAACAGGGTTTGCAACTCAAGAAGGCTACTACCAGTGGACATGTCTTCCCTTTGGTTTAAAAACGTCCTCAGCAATATTTCAAAGAGTGTTGAGCAACATATTAAGAAAATATAAACTCAACGAATTTACCGTTAACTACATTGACGATATCTTGATTTTTTCAGAAGATTTTGATAGCCATATTAATCACTTGAAACAGTTATTAGAAGCTATAAAAAGGGAAGGATTTAGGCTATATTTACGAAATGCACTTTTGCTTCAAATTCTGTCAAATATCTGGGACATATCATTCAAAATAATTCAGTGCAGCCTTTAAAAGATAATATTATTTCACTACAAAACTTCCCTACTCCTAAAAATCAAAAAAACATTAGACAGTTTCTTGGTAAAATAAATTTCTACCATGAATACATACCAAGAAAGGCTATATAAATATTGGATCCCTTACATAAATTGCTAAGGAAAGGCCAAAAATTTGTTTGGTTCAATGAATGCCAAAAATCCTTTGACATTATAAAGAACCTATTATGCTCTAAACCAATATTAGAGATTTATGACAGAAATTTACCTATAAACATTTATACAGACAGATGCATCCATAGGAGTTGGTGCTGTCTTAAAGCAGATACAACCAGATGGACAAAAAAAACTGTAGCATATTTTTCAAAAAAATTGACTGAAGCGCAGAAAAAAAAGAAAGCCATTTATTTGGAATTGTTGGCAATAAAAGAGGCAGTGGTTTTTTGGCAATATTGGCTAATAGGAAAGCCATTTACAGTCTTTTCGGACCATAAACCTTTAGAAAATATGAATTTAAAATCGAGAACTGACGAAGAATTAGGGGATCTCACCTATTACCTTTCACAGTATGAATTTAATATAGTTTATTCTCCTGGAAGAGATAATTTAGAGGCGGACTGCTTAAGCAGGAATCCGGTATTGAATTCCGATGCAAATACTGATGAACAACTGAAAGTTGTAAATTTTATAAGGATTGAAGATATTTTTAAAGATCAGGAAATGAATAAAGAAATACAAGAGCAAAAACATAAATTAATAAATAAACATAATGTATACTTCAAAAGAGTTGGAAAAAAAGATAAAATAATTTTATCAGAAGAATTATGTTTAAAAATATTGAAAGATGTTCATGAAAATATGTGCCATGTTGGAATCAACCAAATGCAAAAGATGATTGGTAAATTTTATTTTATTAGAAATCTATCAAATCATATAAAGAAGATTTTCAAAAATTTTGAAGTTTCCATAAAAAATAAAACAAGAGGACATGAAAAATTTGGATTTATGTCTCATCTAGGACCAGCAACGAAACCTTTTCAGATAATGTCTATAGATACGATAGGTGGATTTGGAGGTTCGAGATTAACCAACAAATATTTGCATTTATTGGTTGATCATTTTAATAGATTTGCGTTTATACATACGTCCAAAACTCAAACAGCTAATGATTTCATTAAACTTTTATCGAATATAGTAGAGACGGAAGAAATTGGTATGGTTTTGACCGATCAATATCCGGGAATCAATTCGATTGCATTAAAAAAATTTCTTCGTGAAAAAAATATACCCTTGGTATTTACAGCAGTAAACTGTCCCTTTTCTAATGGCTTAAATGAACGCCTAAACCAAACATTGGTTAATAAGATAAGATGCAAAGTTAATGAAAAAGGAAAGAAAAGAGCATGGGCTAACATAACTAAAGAGTGTGTTACAAAGTATAATGAGACTGTTCACACAGTTACAGGTTTCTCACCATCTTATCTTTTACATGGCACAGAGAATGTAACGATTTTACCGAAGGAATTAAGAAATAGCATATCAAGTGAGAATTGGATAAATGACAAGAGAATTGCTTTGGAGAATACAAAAGTCTCATGATTACAACAAAAAAATATTTGACAAAAATCGAAAGCATTGTGATTTTACTGTGGGAGATCTAGTCTATGTTGAAAATGGAAATAGACTGAATAGATTTAAATTAGACGAAGTTTATATCGGACCGTTTCGCATAATAGAGAAAGTGTCGAATTCTATATATAAGATAGACACAGGTCATAAGAAAGCAGAATCAAATCTATTTCATTTGACAAAAATGATTCCTGTACCTATGTTAGATCTAAGTTAGATTTAGGTAGATGTAAAAATGTAAAAAAAAAAATCCTTCAGGGGAGGGGGAGATGTAAGTTTAAAACTTCTTATTTAGAGTACGCTGGTATGTTTGCAACAGAAAAGTAAAATATTTTAATTTTGAAGGACGACAATGTCAAGTTTGTAAGAACTGAAAAAAATATTTTATGGGAAAATATTTGTGTCCGATTTGGAGGATTTATAATTATAAACGTAATTGTCATTTCTTTATTTTTACAGGTACTTACTTATGTTATTCTATTATTATTGTATTTAGTTTTTGTACATTTTGGAGGCTTTATAATTATAAACGTAATTGTCATTTCTTTATTTTTACAGGTACTTACTTATGTTATTCTATTATTATTGTATTTAGTTTTTGTATATATATATAATATATGACCTATAATAGTGCTCTCAGCCTATCTTGTCTCTAGCGTTTATTCACCCTACCGCTACCATGTTTCAAAAAACCTTGATGTAATTTATCGTTTTGTATCAAATCGCGACAGAAAACGAAGCGACAAAAGTTTCATAATACCTCATCCAAATACGTAGTATCGTAACTGAGAAATTAGGAATTTTTGAAGTTGGATTTCCTTAATTACGATATTGTGAGAAAATTCATGTTATTTTTATCACAATTATGATAAGAATTGATATTTTTCTGAAAAAATCGGTTTTCATTTTTTTTTATAAATATTAGGTTTCTCTTAGTTTTGTGCGTGTAAAATAAATAGTTTGCAAATAATATCATCAGATAAAAGTGAATCATTATTTTTTTACGAAAACTACGCAAAAATATCATGAAGATAAAAAGTTATAATTTTCACCAGCTGTCATTTACATAAATCCAAAAATTTAAGTTACTCCTGTTTTGTCACAAGTATCTTTATTTTACCTTTCACAACAGGGGTACATAATTTTTGGTCAACTTTTTTATGTTTGTATTTGAGCTCGGAATCTCCTTATGCTCGCTATAGAAATTACTTTAAACATAATACACAAAATGTTTTATAAAATAAATTGATTCTTCAGTAAAAGCTGAACGATTCCATTTCATCTTTCAAGTGACGAAACGAAACGATTGTCTAAGTTATAATAAACGTGGTCGGTACTAATTTGCAGGTTAGTAGGTACTTAGTACTAATATGCCATGATATTAAGCCAAAATACGTTCCTATTAATTTAGGTAGGATAAAATAGGTAAATGTATTGTGGTTTTAATTTAAAAATATCCCTATAATTATAGCCAAAAAAAATGAATGTGGTATGCAATAATAATTATGTAAGAAGTGAAAATTCATTATGACATTTTATTTTTATATTATGTTTGCAACTTCAATGAAATTAGGTAGCCAAGGCATAAAGAAAAAAAAATATATATAAAAGCCGAATAATTGAGTTTTTACGAAATCTTTATTGGACTGTTCCTATGTTTTGTTCTAGAACATTCTACAGATCAAGATTCAAGTTGGCAGAAGATTTCACGAATACGCGTAGGCCATAATAATAATTATTTTAGTTCGGTGCCTTCGGCTTGACCTTTCGGAGATTAACCTTCGTTACTTTACCTCAATGCAGTGTTCAAAAGTTCCATACTTACGTCTGATAGTGTGTAGAGAGGCGACGCAGGGCGCGGGGCGCGGGGAGGTAGGTTCCCCGCACCCCGCACCTCGCGAGTCGGCGGCGCGCGCGACGTAGCGAGCTTCGACAGTACGCTTTTGTTACCCAACCGATGTGTAGTGTTTTATAGTGTTCTGATTAAACGTTGTTGTAACGTTCGGGATTCGGATTATTATTCGAATAAATGGTAAGTTTACCACTTGTTTTTAACTTATGTCTCTTTCAGTGTGTGGAGTGTGGCGATAGTAAAAGATTTATACAATGGAATGGAAATGCAAAAGTTTCGGTTGTCTGCCACATGGCTGCAACTGTTATGGATGCTTAACGTTGGTATGTCGGCCATTCAGCCACATCCACGACTTGACTTTGGTATGTCGGCCATTCAGCCACATCCATGACTTAACGTTGGTATGCCGGCTATTCAGCCACATCCACAGTTTAACGTTGGTATGTCGGCCATTCAGCCACATCCACGACTTGACTTTGGTATGTCGGCTATTCAGCCACATCCATGACTTAACGTTGGTATGTCGGCTATTCAGCCACATCCATGTCTTAACGTTGGTATGTCGGCCATTCAGCCACATCCACGGCTTATCGCAAGCCTTTTAATGCTATGTGCCCGCACAAGCGGCTCGATAGCTAGGCCGCGCGGCTCAAAAATTGAGACGCGCGGCTCGAAGATTGAGACGCGCGGCTCGAAAATTGAGACGCGCGGCTCAAAAATCGAGACGCGCGTCCCAATATTGGATCGCGCGGCTCGAATACTAGGCCGCGCGTCTCAAAAATTGAGACGTACGTCTCAAAATCGGGAGGCGCGCTTCAAGGTGGAGATGCACAGCTCGGGACCCCTGAAACATGAGCTATACCTGATAAAGCTTTTTGCTTTGCTACAGATGGCGAATGTTTGTGATTTTGTTACTCTGGGGACCTTACTGGAGGAGCCGGGTGCATACGATTCAGGACGAGGAGATCCTAGGAAGGTTGAAGGTGTTGGTGCCAACGCACAGGAGCTAGCCTACTGGACAAGATGGGAAGTAAAGAAGCCTTTCAGGGAGGAGATTTTCAGAGACAGTGTAGACTGTACAGGGTTTCACTCTAAAAAAGTCAGTGTTTCCAATACCCACGCTTGGTCTTGTTAAGGCCTTCAACCCGGATGCGGACCACCAGCTGTCGGAGAAAGCCTACCGGGATATTCCGCAAAAAGCTTTTAGACTTGGCGTTCACGCGGCTGCTGATAGTGGATCCTCCGACAGTCACCAATCGAATTCGGGGGTTCGCGACTAGGACTGAGATATTAGATCGCTCCATTAAAGTCATTAATGATATCGAGAAAGGAGGCAGAGCAGATCAAAGCTTCCATCATACGGATCGGTTTTCACAAGTTAATTCAAATTATGCAAGTGGGTCACAAGTTTCTTAATAAATAGAAGCATAAGTTATGTCGTAATTAACGAATAATGCTCGGAAACTCAGTCTGTTGATGCTGGTGTCCCTCAGGGCTGTGTGCTATCGTCTACCCTATTCATACTGAATAATATCAATGATATGTTACATATTCACACACACGGCATTCATGCGGATGATAGTACAGGTGATGCCCTATATACCGGCTCCCCCCATATTTCTCGGCTAAATGTCAATGAGAGTCGAAACGAACTTGTGTCTAAAATACAGAATTCATTGGAGAAAGTCTTTGAATGGGGTAAACGTAACTCAGTCCAATCCAACCCCGCCAAGTCAAAAGTCTGTGCGTTCACCACTAAAAAGTCATCAAAGGTCGTATCGTTTTGAGAGCACATCTTTAACAATATCTCTTAACATTGAAATACTTGGCGAAAACATATCGAGCGAAGTCCAGTTGCGATATCATCTAGATTAGGGTAAGGCCAAGTTAGCCTCGAAGAAGTTTGATGTTCTTAACAGAGCAAGACAGTATTTTAGTCTGGACCAACGCCTACAACTCTACGAGGCGCAGGTTCGGCCTCATATGGAATACTGTTATCATCTCTGGACAGGGGCGCCAAAATACCAACTGCTCCCTCTGGATCGTATCCAACGAAGGGCCGTTGAATTGTTGTCTGTCATAGTATTTCAAACAGGCCGGACCCCTTGGAATTACGCCGAGATGTAGCTTCACTCTGCATCCTCTATCGGTTGTATCACGGGGAGTGCTCTGAGGAATTGTTCGGAATCATACCTCCTGCAACTTTTCACCATCGCTCCACGCGAAAAATATACCATCCTCATCACCTTCATAAGTGGCAGTATTTTACTGTGCGTCTTTGGCGCAACTTTCTGCCGCACTCTGTAAAACTCAGGAACGAACTGTCGCCAGCAGTATTTCCGGACCTATACGACCTGCAAACCTTCAAGAAGGGAGCATATTCCCTCTTAACCCACCAATCCCCAAGCGGCAGCCGGCTGCCGCATAACAATTAAAAATCTATTGTGTCTGCGATACCCACTATTGAGGTATTACAGGCCGGCAACGCACCTGCAGTGCTTCTGATGTTGCGAGTGTCCATGGGCGACAGTAGTTGCTTTTCATCAGGTGTCCCGTTCACCTGTCGGGCACTCTAGGGTCTAGTTTCCTTATGGCTTCAGATCTGTCTGACCCATCAAAGAGGAAAAGATGGACAGGATGTTCGAGCTAATGGTCGAAAAGACCATTGAGCAGCCGCCTCAACAGTCGGATGAGACGGACAACGATTTTTCTGTCGCGAATGTTTCTTATTCTCAAACAGAACGGGAAGATTCGGCAGGTCTTCGATTTAAGACGTTTAAAAACGCCTTTTTTAAATCCTTGGAAATTTCTTTTGGTAAATAAAAATCATATCCCCAAATGTCTCCTTCACTCCGATTACTAGGGAGAATAGCTAAGTAATCTGGCTGGAGAACTGTCCCAGTTGACAAGTATTCCGTTCGGTTTATTAAGCACGCCTGTGGTCTTTTCTCGTCTCACAAATTGAGTTACGAGCGTCTTAAGATCAAGAGGCATCCGGGCACTAGTATACCTGGATGACTTTCAGTTTGCTCATCAGGATTCTTTATTGCTCGAGGATCAGGTTCAATCTGCGTTGAGTTTTCTGCAAAGTCTCGGATGGGTTGTGTGTCTGGAAAAGTCTGTAATCAAGCCGACTTACTATATAGAAAGTTTTTACCCGACGCGCGAAGATAGTACGGTACTCGTCGGATCTCCAGAACATCTTCAAAGATGCCAGGGGGAATGGAAGTCTACAACTTAGAAAAGCTAGGGTTCGCGTCAAGGGTCCTTTGGCTTGCCCTTTGGAGCTTTACACTCGAAACCTCCAAAAGGTAGCAAGGGTTTTGAAAGAAGAAACCCTTCAAAATGTTGGTCATGCCAGCTTTGAACAGGGCCGATTGTTTTTGGTAGATTCAACACCTTCGAATCCTGGGAAAGATTTTTCATACCCGAGCCCACAACCTTTGTCTCGACGGACTCGTCAGATTTCGGCGGGGGCATACAGCTGGGTCAGCATCGGCTGGCTGGAATTTGGATGACTTGAACTATTCATAGTATCTAACCGACCCCGTCTAAATTTCAAACAGCGGTGCAAGGCCAGTCGTTGATGCTTCAGTCGGACAACAAAACTGTTGTGGCGTATATTCGTAACCACCGGAGTATACGCTCAGTGATCCTTCTAGAAGATCGATCAAATCGATTGAAGGTCACCATTCAAGCCTTACAATATACCAGGCAGGTACAACACGGTAGCAGATCGACTGTCCAGGTCTATGATCTTCCAGATGGACATCTGAGCGGGTGGACAACAACTTTTATTTTGATGAAGTGAGGGAATACCTCGAGTCGACCTCTTCGCTACTCACCAGTCCAGAGTGGTTCCCTGCTATGTGATGATGGATGCAAGGGACGCAGAGGCGAGATTTATAAATTCGTTCAGTCAGGAGTGGCATTTCAATCTGGCTGGGGTCTTTCCACCCCCTCCGTTAATTCCTAAGGCTATTTAGCATCTCAACAGGACATCTGGGGGTTTTTCTAGTGGAGGTGCCCCGATGGGAGAAAGCTTTTTGGAGAGGATCTCTAAAACGCAGATCCTTAGAGACGCCCTTCGAGATTCGAGACCTGAATCAGCACTTGGTCGAAACGTCAATAAAAACGTCAATAGCCAATAGCTATCAAGAGGTTTGGAAGGTACGGGGCGGCCGGCGGAGTGAGTTAGTGTCCGGTTTGAAGCCTGATTATGTGGATCTGTTGCAGTCCGTTTGGCGGCACTCCTTATGGGTTAGCCTGAAAACAGTGGGTCTCGGAAGGAAAAAGAATGGGGGAAATCCTAGTCGGCCTCGCCCACTGGTCTTATCGTCTCACTTAGGATATCTGGCCAAAGGAAAAAACTTGGCTTATGCTAAAATATTGGTACATAAATCAATGATAGTATACTAGGCTGATCCATCTCAGTAGAGTCATCTTTCTTCACACCCCCAGGTAACTGTAATGCTGAGGGGGATAGGCCTAACTCCCACAATATGGAATGTACAGGATCATATAGTTAGAATGGTTAAAAAGGAATGCTCCATCGCTGAGTATCTTTCAGGAGTCACGTCATGTAGCTCTTCTTTTGTTATTGGCATTAAGACGAAGGATTCACGATTTAACACTATTTAGAATAGATGAACAATACTGTCGGATTTTAGAGGAATCTTTCAAATGCTAGCCGGTTTTTGGATCGAAGATGGCTGGTATCAAAACTCGACAGTCAGTTTGGGAGGTGATATCTTCGGAAGATATCACCTCCCAAACTGACTGTTCTTTAGATTTCTTCTTTAGATTTGGTCAAAGGTATAAAATGTTTGACTGAATGCTCTTCAGAAAGGAGGGCTCAAGAAGGCTTGTTTAATTGGTTTATTACTACTTGGGGAGAAGTTTGCATCATCTATGTTCCACTTGAAGGATTCTGTCGAGACGTAACTGGCGGGGCTCCAGTAATTTCTTCAAGCATTATACATTATAGCAGAACTGTAGATCGTCCCCGCTCTTCTAGTACCAACACTTTAAACAATTAAGTAAAGTTGCCTGATCTCGCTACCAGAGCTGTGAATTGTGATTATAACTGTAATAGTTAATTAATATCATTAAAGTTCTAGAAGTATCAGCGGCTGTGATTATAATGATAAAGTTAAAACGCTTTAATATGATTTTTGTTCGGGTTCTTTACCGGACTGTACTGCCACAGTATAGCAATATTGCTATACTGCGGTACTGCTTAAGAATTTACTATCTTCCTATAACGTAATGAAGTGCAAATTGAGTGCATAATATTATATTCTCTGCCGTTTCCTTGAAACACCTTACCCTGCTAGAATAGTCACAGTACGCTTGAGGCGCCGGCAGATGGTAGAGCACGTCTCCGAAAGGTCAAGCCGAAGGCACCGAACTAAAATAGAACCGTTTTCCACCCCGAAGGGAAGAAAACGATTATTTTAGGTCGTGCCGAGGCTTGACCTGGAGTAAGGGCCTTGCCGGCTTTTCGAAGACTAGTACTGTCGAAGCTCGCTACGTCGCGCGCGCCGCCGACTCGCGAGGTGCGGGGTGCGGGGAACCTACCTCCCCGCGCCCCGCGCCCTGCGTCGCCTCTCTACACACTATCAGACGTAAGTATGGAACTTTTGAACACTGCATTGAGGTAAAGTAACGAAGGTTAATCTCCGAAAGGTCAAGCCTCGGCACGACCTAAAATAATCGTTTTCTTCCCTTCGGGGTGGAAAACGGTTCTATTATTTTCACGTACTTCAAAGGAGTACTTAAACGAGATGGTGATATTTTGCACAATTAATATGAACTAAAAAGTATTAAATAATTTTTGCTATCTAATAGTGCCTTTTTCCGAATTCGGCTAAACCTCAACTATTTCTGTACTCAATCTTCATTATTTTGAAGTCGGTACCAGATAGCTGAATCTTCAGTCCTCTGACAGAATATTTGAAACTTTTGGAACTGGCACCGACTTCAAAATTATGAAGATTGAGTACAGAAATAGTTGAGGTTTAGCCGAATTCGGAAAAAGGCACTATTAGATAGCAAAAATTATTTAATACTTTTTAGTTCATATTAATGTTAATATTGTTTTTACCTTGGAAGTCGGTTTTAATTTTTTGTTAAAAATAATAATAATTTCACTCTTTTTAGTTACACTGGTAGGTAAACCTTCGCGTATATTTTACGTATCTTATTACAATTTGTTAAGAGTACCAGTTCACACTCACAAAATAATATATTATCAGTGAAGTGAACATATTGTGCTAAGTAATTTAACAATTTTAATACTTCAAACCCCAAGCGGTCACCGGCGATTGCGATAACAATAGAAAGGCTATTGTGTCTCGTTTTACCACGATCGAAGGATCTATCAGATAAAAAACTGTATAAACTTGCATAGGATGTTTAGCGTAGCTACTCATCTAATATATAAAATTCTCGTGTAACAGTTTTCGTTGCCATACTCCTCAGAAACGGCTTGACCGATTCTCATGAAATTATGTGAGCATATTGTGAGGATATTGGTCTGAGAATCGGCCAACATCTATTTTTCATACCAAAAATTATTTATTTGGCAAAACAACGTTTGCCGGGACAGCTAGTAATATAATTTAATATTATCATAATTATTGACAGCTGTTCTTGTAATCAAGAATTCAATTTCAAATCCATTCAAATCGATACTTAGTGCGCCATCTATCGATTAATAAGTATAACTAATTAAAAAGACACTTATTGACTTTGTTTTGTTTAATTAAATGCTCTTTTTAAAATAACTTTATTTTAATTCTATATTTTGTCTATTAAAATTTTATAAAGTAGTTAGTAAAGTATTCGATCTGTATATAAAGTAGTAAAGTATATTCGATCTTCCGCCACTCGCCGCGCGGCGGCGCCGCGATACCGTCGCCTCCGCGGCGCTGACCGCCGTATATATTTAAACAAAGTGTTGTTATACAGTATAAAATTATTATTATTATTAGTATATCCACACCTATGCCTTGTACTATTATCTATTCTGTGCCATGAGACATTGGTGACCTTAACACGACGTGGTAATGATGAAGACGATGATGATGATGATGATTATGATGATGAATATGAGTTGCATAGTAGCATATGCTTTCTGTTCTTAAAACAACGCCGAAACTCCCAAACGTGTATCTATAAGGAGTCAGGAGTTCTCTCAGCATCTTCGAAACCATGGTATACCTTGACCCAATATTTGACTTTTTGGTAGCATATTGTTAGGATATTAATAATTGGAACGCAACATAGTAATGTCAACGCTTATGTCAATGTCACCCCTGACAGTTCCTTTTGTATTTCCTGCTCTGGCGCCTCTCTACACATGCATATCTGAAAATATACGTCGTTGCATTGTAAAAGAGAAGTTTCATTTACCAACATGGTAGCAGAGCGTGGTTCATTGCTAGTTGTGGAAATACAGAAGAAAAGGTAAAACCAGTGATAATCCAGAAAACCGGCCGGCGTACTTTCTCCGTCATACATTTGGAGGTTAAGCGGCGTGGCGTCATCGGACCGAAATCACGTAAAGTTAATAGAATATGTCGAACACAGGTTACAATCCGTTTCATATTGACAGATTAGTTGGAAGGGACAACTATGCTACCTGGAAGTTCGCAGTGCAAGCATATTTTGAACTAGAGGATCTTTGGAGTTGTGTGACCGGTACCAATACAGATCCTAAAAGGGAGGTTAAGGCAAAATCAAAGGTAATTTTATTACTAGACCCAATCATTTATGTACATGTACAGAATGCAAATACATGTAAGGAAGTCTGGGAGCGTTTGGAACAGGCTTTTGATGACAGCGGGTTGTACAGGAGAGTAGCCTTGTTAAAAGATTTAATAACAACCTCATTGGAAAACACTCAAAATGTAGAAGAATACGTGAATAAGATTATGTCCACCGCTCATAAGCTGAGGAACATTAAATTTGACATCAACGATGAATGGCTGGGAACGCTAATGTTGGCTGGACTTCCCGAATCTTATAAGCCCATGATTATGGGACTGGAAAGTTCCGGTATTAAAATAAGTGCAGACTCAATCAAAACCAAACTTTTGCAAGAAGTTAAATCGGAAAACTGTAATACAGCGTTATTTGTTGGATCTAAGTCGAGGAAACAGTATCAACACCAGCCGCAGCATTCAAAAGGGCCAAGATGTTATAATTGTAATGGATATGGACATTTTGCTAAATATTGCAAGTCAGGCAGGAGGGAGAAGACGTCTGAAAGTGAGAAAAACATAAAAGATTCCGGTTTTATTGCAGCTTTTTCAGCATTTTCAGACCATGTTGACAAGAGATGGTTTATGGACTCAGGCGCATCCATGCATATGTCCGGAAATAGTCAATGGATGTATAATGTCACAGAGCCACCGGTAAACAAAATCACAGTTGCCAACAAGGAGCCGCTTACAGTTGTAGGTGTCGGAAACATAGATATAAAACTAGCCCAGGGTAAGCGAATTCAGTTAAAAAATGTGTTATATGTCCCTGACCTAGCTGTTAATTTACTCTCAGTGAGTACTATTGCTAATAGTGGTTACAGAGTAACATTTACTCAAAGAGGCTGTAAAGTTCATGATTCACATGGTAAATTTATATGCTCAGCAACTTTAAATGATAAATTATATACATTGAACACTGAGTATAGTCCTGAAATTGCAAATTTTAGTTCCAGTGAGAATAATAATTGTAATACTGATACTTATTTATGGCATTTGCGCATGGGCCACCTTAATGTTACAGATGTCAACAGACTGCCTGAGTGTGTCAGGGGTGTGACACTGAACACTACAGAGAATAATGTGAGTAGATGTGTATCGTGTCATGAGGGCAAGCAATCAAGATTGCCATTCAAAAATACTGGCACTCGTGCAACCGCACCCCTACAGCTTGTTCACTCTGATCTCTGTGGACCTATGGAGAATTTAAGCTGCTCAGGTATGAAGTATTATATTACTTTTATAGACGACTACACGAGAATGGTGTATGTATACTTCATGGACAGTAAAATTAAAGCATTAGAGGTATTCAAGGACTATAAAAATAAGGTTGAAAATCAATGTTCTCAGAGAATTAAGATATTAAGAACAGATAATGGTACTGAATATTGCAACACTAACTTTGAACAATTTTTATCCAACAGTGGAATAGTACATCAGACCTCCACTCCCTACACCCCACAACATAATGGACTTGCTGAGCGAATGAATCGGACACTCGTCGAGAAAGCCAGATGCATGCTGTTTTATGCCAACTTACATAAGAGATTATGGGCAGAGGCGGTGGGGACTGCAGCGTATCTATATAACAGATCTCCTAATAAAGCTTTAAATGGTAAGACACCTTTTGAATTTTGGAATGGATATAAGCCTGACCTGTCTCATCTGAGAATATTTGGCTCTGAGGCCATGGTATTTATACCAAAGGAAAAACGCCAAAAATGGGATAAGAAGTCAAGGAAAATGATTTTAGTGGGATACTGTGACAATACAAAGGGATATCGTTTATTAGACAATAAAACATACAAAGTTATTAAAAGCAGAGATGTCAATTTTTTAGAAAACTGTGGAATTTCTGATTTAACTAATAATACTAATCTTTTAGATTCAACTTTAACTAACTGTCAGAAATCACTAACAAATATACAGTCATCAGACAGTCAAAACACTAACACTAGCATTAACAGTGTTCCCGTGTCTACTGAAGCACTCCCGTCTGATGTAGAAGACCTCACAATAGTAACTGATGAAGAAACTACAGGTGTAACTGAGGATTGTGAGCGGGTATCTAGCGAGTATGAGACAGGGGACTCAGATGAAACATATGTCCCACCTGTGTATGTAGACCCACAGTGTGAGCGGAACATCACACTGAGGCCTCGGAATAGAACACAAAGAGTACACACAGAAGAAAATAGTATGTATTGTTTTCTTACTAGTTTTAGTGATCCGCAAACGATTGAGGAGGCACTGTCGTCACCTTATGCCAAGCAGTGGCGACAGGCAATGGATGAGGAGTACAATTCACTGATGAAAAATAACACCTGGAGCTTAGAAAAATTACCCTCAGATAAAAAGGCTTTACCCTGTAAATGGGTTTTTAAAACAAAAACGGATCAAAAAGGTAACATAATTCGTTTTAAGGCTAGACTTGTCATTAAGGGATATGCTCAGAGGAAGGGTACAGACTACGAGGAAGTGTTTTCACCTGTTGTCAAGTACAGTACCATACGCTACCTGATATCATTAGCTGCGAGATTGGGACTTCAGATTGACCAGTTGGATGCAGTGTCAGCATTTCTACAGGGAGACATTGATGTGGATATATATATGCATCAACCTGAGCTTTACGAACAAGGTCCCCAGGTATGTCGTTTACATAAATCTATCTATGGCTTAAAACAAGCAAGCAGGTTATGGAATTCTAAACTGAATACTGTATTACAGGATGTTGGCATGACACAGTCTAAGTCAGATCCATGTGTTTATTTTAATGTAGATAGGAATACTTACATTGCTGTGTGGGTCGATGACCTTTTGTTATTTACTCCTAATAATATAGAAAGAGACAGGATCAAAAACAGGCTAATGCAATGTTTGGAGATGAAGGATTTAGGAAATGCTAGTCAGTGTGTGGGTCTGAACATAACAAGAAATGAAGACACTATTATGATAGACCAAGAAAAATATATTAGAGAAGTTCTTGCTAAGTTTGGTATGTCTGACTGCAAACCATGTAAGACCCCAATGGAAGTAGGTTTAAAGTTTTCTCAAATAACTGAGGACCAGATAGAAGAAACAAATTTTCCTTATCAACAAGCAATAGGTTGTCTTCTTTATATTGCGCAAAGCACAAGGCCTGATATTTCTTTTGCCGTTAATACCCTTAGTAGGTATAATAAACAGCCGAGATCTGAACATTGGACAGCTGTCAAGAGGGTCTTACGATACTTACAAGGGACTAAGGATCTGAAGCTTACCTATACCAAAGATGGTGATTCAGATATAAGAGGCTTCTGCGATGCAGACTGGGCTAGTGACAATTTTGACCGTAAATCCTGCACAGGATATGTTTTTATTTCTCAGGGAGGCGCAGTGTCCTGGTGCTCAAGGAGACAGCAAACAGTGGCTCTGTCGACGGCGGAGGCAGAGTACATGTCAATGTCATCTGCAGCACAGGAAGCTCTGTGGCTGCGACAGCTGCACATTGAGTTCGGCCAGCCCCTTGCCGGACCACTTTGTATATTTAGCGATAACCAAAGTGCTATAAAATTGTCAACTAATGATTGCTACTTGCCTCGTACTAAACATATAGATATAAGGTATCATTTTTTGAGAGAGCATGTACTTAATTTTAAGATAAAGTTTAATTATTGTAAAGGTGACAATATGGTTGCTGATATTCTCACTAAGGGTACAACCGAGTATAAACTTTTGTATTGTATAGCAAATATGGGTTTGCGTTCCAGGGGTGGTTGTTAGGATATTAATAATTGGAACGCAACATAGTAATGTCAACGCTTATGTCAATGTCACCCCTGACAGTTCCTTTTGTATTTCCTGCTCTGGCGCCTCTCTACACATGCATATCTGAAAATATACGTCGTTGCATTGTAAAAGAGAAGTTTCATTTACCAACACATATTCTTAGTACACTTCACATAAAACCAAAATCACCATATGTTTCCATATAAATTTCAAGGAGTTCCCTCGATTACTCCTGGATCCCATCATCAGGTCACCACTTTGTGAACATGGTACCAAATTGGAGTAAAACCAAATACAACAAAGCAAAAATTTCGAAAATCGGTTTACAAACGGCGGAGTAATCGTTGAACATACAAAAAAAAAAAAAAAAAAAAAAAAAAAAAAAAAAAAAAAAAAAAAAAAAAAATATCCACAGCCGAACATATAACCTCCTCGTTTTTTGGAAGTCGGTTAAAAAACAAGATACTTAGTGTAAACAAAAAACTCGTGTAAGAAATTTCTCTCATATATCAATCTATACTTATAAAATTACATGTCCTGACTGACTGACTGATTCATCATCGCTGAGTAAAAACTGTTAAAGTTACAGCCACGAAATTTGGTGAGTAGGGTTGTTTTATTAAGTAGACACCCACTAAGGAAGGAATTTTGAAAATTTTACCCCGAAGGGAGTGAAATAGGGGTTGAAAGTCTGAATGAAAGTCCGTCATTTCTTAAGTTAGGAACATGAAAACTTTATCTTTGGGTTACTGATTAAAAATGAATGGATACGTATTTAAGCGTTTTTGGAAATTCTTCCCCCGAGGGGGTGAAATTGGGGTTGAAAGTTTCAATGGAAGTCTATATTATAGGTATACTATGTTAACGCGGACGAAGTCGCGGGAAACAGCTAGTAAAATATAAAAAGCTCTACTTCATAAGGTATTTTCTCTTCCCCGAATAAAGAATTATTTCTCGAATAAGGTCAGTTTTTTATATTATCCGACAGGCAAATGTAATCGCGCAGGAGCAGCCTCTTCACCGATTTCATATACTTACATTTTGATATGATTACTTAATTACAATTAATTAATACAAAATGTGTTTTTCTTATCGAGTAGCAAAATCTTGTGTCACAAAAAACGTCTTCGCTGACTTTTTATTTCACTGTATACTTTTAGTTATAAATTAGAAACTAGGATTAGATGAAACCTAGTATTTATTCAAATCATTAGCTGGAGAATTATAAAATAATAGTAATAATAGAAATATATTAGTTTCCCAATGAACCTATTAAGTGATAACTGACAACCCAGCTCCTTTCATACTCCACACAAAATAAAAAAACAATGTTTTATATTATGTGGGTTTAGGTCTACATCATTTTAAAAATATAAAATGGCCCCTACAAAAATAACCATTGTAAAATGTAAATTATGCTTCGTCGTGGGGTAAATGTCTTATATTTCTATGTAAGTGTTATACCTCATCCGTTAGTCTACAATATTATATATTAGTAATCTGTGTCCGTTAGTTTATAATATTGAATAGCTCATGCTCGTATCGTTCTATTTTTTTTTTTTTGCAATTTTGACAACCGTTGTTTAAGGTCTACCTTCCGTGAATCAATATCTATATTGATTCATGTATAAACTTAGTTTAAAGAAGCGACATTCTGTAGTCACCAAATAAGAAGCTGACATAGAATAAAATATAATATATTATTTTTTACTCTAAAACATGAGTTGCTTATAGCATGATTTAATTGATAACAATTTTTAAAAAATAACAAAATAAGTAATTTTAAATAAATAATATTATAATATTAGTAGCTACATAATTTCTCAGAAAAATATTTCGTAAGAAAAAAAGGTTCGTGATACATGGCGGGGTCACGCTTCCTTCTGCTTGCTCTACCACGAAACTCGCGGTCATTTGAATTTAGAAACTTTTTGACAATTATGTCATACAAACGATGCGATAGGTATCGCTACATCTGTTAAATTAGAATACAATGGTAGACGAGATGCCGATAACCGCTAGAGACAGGACTGAGCGTTTGAACCATAATTATTAGCATTGGTTCAAAACGGTACTCACTTGCTGCCGTACTTGGTCTCCCTGAGCAACGACCGCCGGTATATACAGTGTCGGTGCTCGAGATCGAACATGATCTTCTGCAGCTCCCGTAGAGTCGCGTCCTCCGCCTCGCGCTCCTCCGGACTCATGTCGTCTATAAAGGAATAGAACACAATTATTATTAACATACGATTGACGGTAATCGAGACAAGCATGTATAGATAAACTACGATAACATGGCGCGCCCGCCTCTCCAAATTACTATTTCAATGTGTAGTCACATCCTTATGAAAGAGTTTGTATGTAGTAAGTATTCAACCAATCAACCAGTACTCGTAATATTTCACTTAATGTCACTCACTACCAATATTTGTTGGTCAACTAATCATAACTAGCCGACCGCGCAAGACAACGCACTTCAAACGTTTTGAATTTTGGAGGGGCGCGCTATGTTATCTTTGTTTATATCTACTAGTATGAAAAGCTTGTAAAAACTGGTACAAGCTAAGTATCGCAAGACAACAGAGAACATTAACGTTATAAACATAAGAAAATCGCGATCCTCGTTCTAGAATCTAGATTCTAGACTAGCTAGAGCATCTTGTCTGCATCACAAGACGTGTACTCGACAACGCGCATTATAATAATATTTCAAGACTAAAATAAGCCAAATCGATTCAGCCGTTCTCGAGATTATCATCGCTTATCGCTTACAACACATTTAGCTATTTATTTTTGTATTTTATTTTATTTCAAAAAAAAAAATAACAAAAATCTTATATACTTATATAAAGTTCTCGTGTCCCAAATCCCAATGTTAGTCTGCGAACTCCTCCGAAACGGCTTTACTGATTTTTACCAAATTTAATATGCATATTCAGTAGGTCTGAGAATCGGCTACTGGGTACTTTATATATTGACCTGAGACTGACGGCGACCATTGTTTGTGCAACGGGATAGCGATCGACGTTGCCATGGTGACATACTTATTTAGTCACTAATTCAATCAAATAATACGGGCTATATACTTTATGTAATATGGCAAAGAAACGTTTGCCGGGACAGCTAGCATTATATAGATATTTACCAGGCGCGCGTCGCAACCGCTCATCTAGCCGTGCGGAGTGCGCGACGAGCAGCGTGTGCAGGCGCTGCAGGTCCCGCGCGGGGTCCAGCCGCAACGCCACCGCCGCGCCGCGCCCGCACTCCGCGCCGCCCGCCGCCGCCGACCCGCACCCCTCCGCACGACGCTCCGACCGACCGCAGCTGTAATACACATTGTTATTAAGAGCGGGCTGAGCAATTTCGCTGTGTAATTTTGTAAGTACTACGATCCCGGAAGACGATTGACTCAATTGAAATTGAGAATTATTTAATCATTGTATATTTATCTCATATTTAGCTAACGGAAAACACGATTTACTTATTTTGACTCGATAGTTTTAATTTTTCGAAATTATGAATCTTTTTGGGCATTTCAACAAATACCTGTTACACTTTAATTGAGTCACTATATCATTAAATAACTTGCACTACTACAATCATACACTTTATAAAATAATAGCTAAAGGAAATATTAGTATTGTATTTAGTTTTTAAGTAATCATTATAAAACAGTTTTGGGACTTACGACCTACTTTCGTGCTATAATGCGGGAACCGTTGTTACGCGATATTGTTCACTATTAGATGCAGCCTAAAGCACATTTCCGGGGAGCACGATTCATGGAATTATTGTATCACGATTGGAGGATAGCGTTGTGTTTTTACAGTAGGCTCTTAACGCATTGTTATTATATTTCCACAGACTAGATAACTAGCTAGCTTAACCCATCAATCCCCAAGCGGCAGCCGGCTGCATAACAATTGAAAATCTTGTGTCTGCGATACCCACGATGGAGGTGTTAAAAATTCTGACATGACATAGTATAAATAATAATAATATGTTTTTACAGCTATGTAAATATTATATAGTTGCGCCAAAATTTGATTATTACGGGGAAATGTATATTTTCACGGAATTTTAATCAATTTTCTTTCATAAAAACCTTTACCCAACATTAACAAACACAAGAAAAGAATTACCGTAGACGGTTCAGTCGTTCTCAAGTGAGCGCGAAATGAATAAAATTAAAGAATATAAAAAAAGTCGTATGCACTGACCACGTCCATTTGGTGCCGCAGTAGTATCCCTTGTGCGGCGCGGCGTGCCGGCACAACGCGCGCAGTAACCGCAGCCACTCCGCGCGCTCCACGCAGTTGCTCGCCTGCACGAATAACACGCGCTCGCTGTGAACTGGACAAAAAAGTCGTATGCACTGACCACGTCCATTTGGTGCCGCAGTAGTATCCCTTGTGCGGCGCGGCGTGCCGGCACAACGCGCGCAGTAACCGCAGCCACTCCGCGCGCTCCACGCAGTTGCTCGCCTGCACGAATAACACGCGCTCGCTGTGAACTGGACAAAAAAGTCGTATGCACTGACCACGTCCATTTGGTGCCGCAGTAGTATCCCTTGTGCGGCGCGGCGTGCCGGCACAACGCGCGCAGTAACCGCAGCCACTCCGCGCGCTCCACGCAGTTGCTCGCCTGCACGAATAACACGCGCTCGCTGTGAACTGGACAAAAAAGTCGTATGCACTGACCACGTCCATTTGGTGCCGCAGTAGTATCCCTTGTGCGGCGCGGCGTGCCGGCACAACGCGCGCAGTAACCGCAGCCACTCCGCGCGCTCCACGCAGTTGCTCGCCTGCACGAATAACACGCGCTCGCTGTGAACTGGACAAAAAAGTCGTATGCACTGACCACGTCCATTTGGTGCCGCAGTAGTATCCCTTGTGCGGCGCGGCGTGCCGGCACAACGCGCGCAGTAACCGCAGCCACTCCGCGCGCTCCACGCAGTTGCTCGCCTGCACGAATAACACGCGCTCGCTGTGAACTGGACAAAAAAGTCGTATGCACTGACCACGTCCATTTGGTGCCGCAGTAGTATCCCTTGTGCGGCGCGGCGTGCCGGCACAACGCGCGCAGTAACCGCAGCCACTCCGCGCGCTCCACGCAGTTGCTCGCCTGCACGAATAACACGCGCTCGCTGTGAACTGGACAAAAATAGTCGTATGCACTGACCACGTCCATTTGGTGCCGCAGTAGTATCCCTTGTGCGGCGCGGCGTGCCGGCACAACGCGCGCAGTAACCGCAGCCACTCCGCGCGCTCCACGCAGTTGCTCGCCTGCACGAATAACACGCGCTCGCTGTGAACTGGACAAAAAAGTCGTATGCACTGACCACGTCCATTTGGTGCCGCAGTAGTATCCCTTGTGCGGCGCGGCGTGCCGGCACAACGCGCGCAGTAACCGCAGCCACTCCGCGCGCTCCACGCAGTTGCTCGCCTGCACGAATAACACGCGCTCGCTGTGAACTGGACAAAAAAAAAAAAACAATTACATTTTGCTCGTAAGGAGAGAAAGAGTTTTTAGTGTATCTACGTAATAAATATATTATCATATTTATTATCATATAAAAAATATATTATCACTAGCTGTCCCGGCAAACGTTTCTTTGCCATATTACATAAAGTATATCATCCGTATTATTTTATTGAATTAGTGACTAAATAAGTATGTCACCATGGCAACGTCCATCTCTTCCCGTGACCCGCGTCGCATAAACAATGGTCGCTCTTTATAGACAAATAATTTGCAATAAAATAAAATTGCGACTATAATTAAAGATCTAAGCTATCCTATCTCTCAAGTTGGAAAAAAGCACACATTAAAAAAAAACAACATTAAAATCGGTTAAGTAGTTTAGGAATCCATCGCGGACAAACATCGTGACAGGAGATTTATATATATTAGATATAAATAATGGTTAGCCAAGTCCGTCAGCTGGGTGTACTGTCTTTGGTCTGCAGCTGCAGCTCCAACCTTTTGAAC
Organism: Polyommatus icarus; assembly: GCA_937595015.1. NCBI lineage: Eukaryota > Metazoa > Arthropoda > Insecta > Lepidoptera > Lycaenidae > Polyommatus > Polyommatus icarus. Next base: position 15,105,363 of record OW569328.1, on the reverse strand, counting down.
TATTGCTAGCATACTTTGATTTCAAATATTTTGTTTTGTTAATAATTTTATATTTTAAATACGACATTTCGCGTTGCCAACGCTACCGCCGACGTCTTTAGTGAATTGGAATACAGGTCTACACGTGTGATAACACCTTTGTTTCATTATCTAGATATTTTTGGGAATTATGTTAAACAAGCTTTGGCCTGCAGCTTCGCTCGCGTATAAATATTATTATATACAATCTTTCATCCCCTATTTTTTCCCCTTAGCGGTGAAATTTATTAAAATCCTTTCTCAGGGGATGCTTATGGCATAGTAACTTCACGCATGCAAAGTCTTAGCCCGATAAGTTTAAAATTGACAAAGTTTCATACAAACTTTCATCCTCTATTTTATCCTCTTGAAGGTAGAATTAATAAAAAATTAAAATTCTTTCTTTGCGGATATCTACGTCATAACATCTACCTGCATGCCAAATTTCAACCCTATTCGTCCAGTGGTTAGGATTGTATGTTGATAGTCACCTATGACTCACCGTGTCAGTCATCTATGAGTTTTATACATATACTAGCTGTCCCGGCAAACGTTGTTTTGCCATATAAAGTAATTCTACTTCATCAGTTGATACAAAATCTTACCCCCTCTTTTGCCCCTAAGAGGGGTGGGGGGAAAATGTTATACACCAAATATTGTTTAAGTTGATAAACACAGTAAATAATATAAAGTAAGTCCATTAAAGAAAAAAGTTTGATACAAAATCTGACCCCCTCTTTGGTCGTCTTAGAGGGGTGGGGAGGATTTTTTTACATCAGATGTTGAGTTCGAAGAAAACAAATATATCTGCGAAAACCGTTTGCAAATCGGATCAGTAGTTTTCATGTTAAAGAAAAAAGTTTGATACAAAATCTGACCCCCTCTTTTGTACCCTTAGGGTGGTGGGGGGAAAAATTTTTATACACCAGATGTTAAGTTGGAAGAAAAAAATATATCTGTGAAAACCGCATTCAAATCGGATCAGTGGGAACAAACATACAGACAGACAGACAGACAAAAATCTAACCACATTTTTGGCTTCTATAGCGATGTAGTGACACCCCCCGCCCCGCTTATTATTTTTTTAATATCTTTAATGTACAGAATTCTCATTTTTACCGTTTTATCATATGTATAGATTATATAGATATAGAAGAAGATATAACTCACCAATCTGGAAGATGTTGTTGGCGTCGAGCGGCGCGCCGGCGGGCGGGCAGTCTACGGGCTGCACACTCAGCACCTCCGACAGAGGCAGCCGGTGCGCCGCGCGCGACCCGCCCCGCGACCACGATAACTCGCCGCTATAAAAAATAACGTGTTACAATTAAGATAGCATAATGATCAGTACTCACATACGGTTTTGCTCGATCAAGCAATAACGTCGAGCAAAACACGCGGCTCAGGCTTTCGTCCACACATTCAGCATTACTCGATAGTTTTATTCAATCGATATATTTCATTCCATCAATCCGGCTCGATCCGGTTCCATCAATCCTTCGAGCGGCTCGATGCGAGCCTTCGAGCTGTCAGTTTTGCGGTCCACACAGTAATTATTACTCGCTTTGGAGTAAAACTGTCGAGCAAAACCGTATGTGAGTACTTAGCATAAGGCTAGCCTCTATACCTTTCACAGACATAGATCATGATAGATACCGCATGTCGCTCCATTTGTATGTGTGACGTACCGATGATAAGAAACGTATCCATTGTCTAGGCCAACATATTTCAATTTCTACAGCTCAATACGGCACTTTTAGGCATTTAGGTATTTTTAAAATTCCGATTGACGTCCAATTCCAATTGCAGACTAAAGAACCAACTTTCGAAAGACGAGCATTGCTCGTCATTTGTGAACGTCGTTTGAGTATAATAAAACTATGTACATACTTCTATAATGGCTCTCTCGTCTCGGGTATGATAAACGACGATTGCTGAGCACGAATAGCAAATAGTAATTAATAAAGTGTTATTATACCTGGTTAGTCGGAAGTGTCTCCTTTTGGAGTAGGCGTTAGCGGGCCGCGTCCATCGCCGGCGCGGCGACCCCGGGCCCGCACGAACCCCGTCCGAACGCTTGATCATCGTCCTGCGAACAACACAGTAATCATATAAATAAAAAACTGAATTATTCAATATAAAAAATATTTTATGATTGGTTTTCACATGTCTTTTGTTTGATTTTTGGAACGAAGTTCCTTATCGTGCGTTGCGAAAGGGGGCTAGACGGAACGACACTTTTTGACCGACACTCATTTTAGTACCTGCGAAGTAGGGGCAGAGGGCGTTGATGTGGCGATGACGTCAACTGGCGGGAAATTTAAAACTTCGTTCCATCCGGGTGTCCCTTGACACCTCTCAAGTTTTTTCTGTATTATTTGTTTTGATATATTTTAGTTTTTAGTGAGGTGTAATGTTATATTAACTATGTTATTATTATGGTTTTCAAATTTATGTATTTATTTATATTAAGGAACAAATTACAGGTGTTGATTACTCGCTCACACATAAAATTTGAGGAAGTCAGAAAGGACTCTAGATTTTTTAAGGAATTGCGATGGTGAGATATCAAAAGTAAATTGCTCACAGATTTATCATTGACGAAGCTACATGTCATAAGCATCTCACGTTTATTCTTAATAACACAATAATAATAATAATTATTATTATTTACAATAATGATCGATTTTCTCGACTAAGTTGTGTTCTTTTTAATTATTAACTACATTAAAAATACTTACCCTATTACTCATAACAACACAAGTTTTGTTACATAAAAGCGGAATATAAGGAACAAAACCGTGAACGAAACAACATAAACAAACTAAGGAATGGATAGGAAAATAAAGAAAATCAAAGTACATACCCATAACTGTTCCAAATGATGCAGAAAAGAAAAAGAAGTTGTATTGAGTGAAGTGCTACAGATGAAAATAATATGTATGCATAGATACAGTCTTTGAAAACACCCTTAAATTCTCCTACGCACGCTTCAAATGTTGCGTACGGTACGCACTTTGCGTGTACGTGTACGTGCAAGGGAGATTTTTAGGTGAAATTGACAATAGTTCTGGAGACACTCACCCTTCTTTTAACAATACTGGTGTCTCCTGGACGTTGTTGTTCTGTGTGTCCGAGCTTGAGGAAATAATTTCGAGGAACTGTCGTATCGCTTGCACCTGAAAACAACAAATTAATTTATATTTATGCAATGATAATCTACTTATACAGATCTGTTACGTTCATACTATTTTCCGGTTTAAATCTCTTCCGAACAACATTGACAAATTTGACAGATAAGTAAAACAAAAGATATGAAATGCCATTTACATAAAAGAGACAGACAAAATTAAAAGAGAAGCTTCACAACGCGCGCGGTAGTAACATATCTGCTTTGAGTTTTTATATAATATATCATTGTATTTATGTATAAAAAACGTAACTTTAGACTTTAAATATAACAAAAAGATTTAATAGCCAAAAGTATAGAATACAGAAAAATTAATAGGCTATTGGTTCTTTACAATCTTTGGTTTGCTTTTGTTAATAAAAATGTATAAAAGTAAATCAAAGATTGTCATTGTATTGTCACATATTATTTGGAAAAAACATTGAGACCTGTACACTTTGTACCATCGAGGAAATTGAGTCCTAGGCAGTTGACGGACCTACGTTAGTAAGTCGGCTTATGCCAATTCAATGTTAGCTGTGATAGGTCGGATGGGTTTGACAAAACGCGAACAAACTACGTAGGTCCTCCATTTGCCTAGGATTTAACTTCTCTGACAGTACCATCGAGGAAATTGAGTCCTAGGCAGTTGACGGACCTACGTCATGTGGTTGGCTTGTCAATTCAATGTTAGCTGAGATAGATCGGACGGGTTTGACACGCGACCAAACTACGTAGGACCCCCCCCCCCCCCCCCTGCCTTTAGCAATCAACTTCCTCGATAGTATAATACATTCTTTCAAGACCACTTCTATATCTATTACTTATTATAATAAAACAAAGTCGCTTTTATTTCCCTCATGTCTCTTTGTTCCCTTTAATCTTTAAAACTACGCAACGGATTTTGATGATTCTTTCAGTGTTAGATAGCCCATTTACCGAGGAAGGCTATAGGCTATATTTTATCACGCTAAGACTAATAGGAGCGAAGAAATAGAGGAAAATGTGGAAAAAAACGGGGTAAATTATTTGAAAGGGCTAACTTGAACGCGCCAATCTAAGAAACTACTGGTCCGATTTGAAAAATCCTTCAGTATTAGATAGCCCATTTATTGAGGAAGTGGCTATATATTTTATACCCGTGCGATGCCGGGGTGGGTCGCTAGTAATATATAAAAGAAACTCACATGTTTTGCTGTACAGAAGCTCTTGTACAGTTCCGCCATGTACTCCTCCTTACACACCTGCTGCGCGGACCGGCTGCTCACCAGGTTGCCCAGCGACTGGATCGTCTTCGAGATCAGCGTCAACGTTCTATTGGTTTGTGGATCCTGAACAGCATTCATTCAAATCAGTCATAATACTAACAGGCGTTAAAAAGGTTTTATAACATGCATATTAATTATTATAATATAAAATGTATAATAATTATTGTAAGAAAACAAAGAGATACTACTGTAATATATGTGTTTCAATTCAATTAAATATCTTTATTTGCACAAAAACATGATAAAAAGATGTTACAATTTTACGTAAAAACAGTACATGTTTTGCCGTTTTAATGGCTTGCAAATATTACAATAAAATATAGGATCCTCTAAACTCTAAGTAACAGCCAAAATATTTAAATATAATAATTATTATGTACATTGATTATAAACAAATATGTAACATTGATATTAACACACAAATATACATTATTATTAATGGAAGTGAACATTAAAGGACAATACTTTATTCATTATGATTGAAAGTTATTATTAGTTATCAAACTTTTTCATTTAAATATTCTTTAACTGTGTAAAAACTTTTCTCAATTAGGAATGATTTTAATTTCATCTTAAATTTAGTTTCGGTGTTTCTGACGTAAATATCTGACCTTGGCGAAATGGGCACGAAAATATTTTGTCGGATAATTCCGACCTTGGTGGTTCAAGGGTTAAGTAGAGATACAATATACACCTCAAAATATTATCATTTTGTTCTGTTGCACCTGTATAATGATGACTGACCCTTCGCGACTTGTCTTACATGCGAGTACTTTATTGCTAACGCATCATGAAAACGAAAAACAATATATACGAGCACGTAACAAGTAGCGACGTATACAACGAGTTTCGCGAGCGAACTTATTTTTATTAAAACACTTCAATAAGTTTCTATAATAATGAATAACATAGAATATACTCTAATAAAAGTAGTTTTTAACTTACAATCTGTTCCGTTGTGAGATCAAACAGCCGCGGTCCGAGTATGGCCGGCGCGAAGAACCGCAGGAATATGAAGCCGGACACCACGCTGTAGCGGACCTCCGCGTTGGCGGGGAAGTGACGCGCGGCGCACTGCCGGAGCGCGTCGAACAGACGACACATCACGGCGGGACACATAGCGTACGACTGCGTTATCGCGCCGAACACCTGCGCGACAGAATTACAACGTTAGTACACTGATGCCGCGAACCGCGAAAAGGCGGCTAGAAAGAGATAGAGGAAAATTGAAAATAATGTAAAAAATATTATTCCAAATAGGTTACAATTTACAAACTATACTCTAGATCTTTAAGAACGTCTATATAACGTTTACCACCGTAATTGCCTGCCTGATATCCCTAAGCTCCGTTTGGCATAGCAACTACGGCCTACACTTCGTTCCGCCCCCTCATCTCTTGGCTGCATTCACCCGCTCGACGTGGTGCTTGAGGTAAGCGAAGTAACTAGCTACTGCTAGCTAGGCTCCGTTGGGCATTGCCTTTTGTCACTTTAGCTCAGTCCCCCCCTCATTTCATGACTTGTGATATATCATCCTGCTCACCCTTTCCACGTAGTCTTTCAGGTTGGCGAGGTAGCGACAGCGGCATCAGGCTTAACACGCACGTTTTAGACTATACTTTTATTCAAAGGCTGAAATCCCTAGGTTCCATTAAGCATTGCCTTTTGTAACTTTAACCCATCCCCCCTCATTTCTTCATCATTTATCCTACTCACCCTTTCCACATAGTCCTTCAGGTTGGCGAGGTTAGTAGCTACAGCGGCGACGGGTTTGACTCGCGCGGGGTCGATTTCGCAGGGCCGGCGCTCCGCGAGCACGGCCGCCAGCGTGGGCCGCAGCACCGCGCGCAGGTACGCCGCGCCCGACAACCGCATCGCCTCGTCCATCATCTTCGACACAAGCGTGTTGCCGCGGAATATCGTCGTCGCGTCACTGGAACAAAATACGTTAAATTTTTTAAATCCTTAATTCCATGCTTAAATAGCTGACCAATTTAGTTGGGTATGGACAATGGACATACTTTGAGGGACTAACATATTTTGACGTGACAACGTCTTATAATTCGATATGGGCTGCGCGCACGAAAAAACATGACGCAATATGCGGCGTTACCTCGCTCTGAGGCGTTCCATTTAAGGCTATGACGTTGTCACGTTCAACTATGGTCAGTAAACCGACTTTACAGACAACCGAGTTCGAGTCGAGTTCGAGTTCGACACAAAACACTACTCTCCAACCGTCTTTTTTTAGGGTTCCGTACCCAAAGGGTAAAAACGGGACCCTATTACTGAGACTTCGATGTCTGTCCGTCTGTCTCCAGGCTGTAACTCAAGAACGGTAATAGCTAGAGAGTTGATTGAATTTTCATAGATTATGTATATCTGTTGCCGCTATAACAACAAATACTAAAAGCAAAACTTAAATTAATATTTAAGGGGGGCTCCCATACAACAAACATGATTTTTTTGGCCTTTTTGCTCTATATCAATACTGGCAACATGTAGGTACTTGAATTTTTCTCAAGGTCCTAAGCTATATGTCTTCTTGAATAATTTATATTATATTTTATTATATATTTTATTTTATTTTAATAATATATATTAAAATAAAATAAAAAAATAAGGGGGGCTACCATACAAAAACACAATTTTTGGCCTAATTTGCTCTATAACGGTACGGAACCCTTCGTGCGCGCGTCCGACTCGCACTTGGCCGATTATTTTAAATAGTCCCTACCCAGTACAAACCTAGGCTAGGGCATCCGCCTAAAGAAGAGGCAGTCATTACTACTAGTTACTACACACCTACTCTTAATTTCATATCAGTAGAATATTAACCAAATTATATTCGGTATCGCTTATCTGTGAACCGAATGTCCTCAGGGCGCGCGGTGCAGGAAATAGGCGTAATAACTGATAAAGATAATAAACAAATAAACAATCTCGCGCCACGCCGATAACGTTGACATTTTGACGTTTCTAGTTGCAATTTCATTTCACTTCTTTAATGGCAATTTAATGGGCATTGTCCAAAAAAATCACATGTACTTTTTATATTTTTTTTCGTTAAAATAGGGTATTTTAAGAATATAAATTAAATAATTTTGAAATTCATTGGCTAGTTTTTTCTCAATAAATTTTTTAAGTTTCGCTCTGACGTCATCATCGGCGGCCAATTGACCTCTGCAGTATGTTTAAATTTCCTTTAAATCTTATTATAATGGCTGGTTCGTCAAATGCAAGTTCTCATTATGTGAAAACTGATACGAGAAGCTTACCAAAAGTTCGAAACGTAATGTTGGTCGAATTTATTGCTAATTTAACGCCATTTAAGGTCAAACTAAGGTTAAACATATTTGTTCAAAAATATAAGTTTTTTTTTTTTTTTATGCAAGAAGGGGGCAAACGAGCAAACGGGTCACCTGATGGAAAGCAACTTCCGTCGCCCATGGACACCCGCAGCATCAGAAGAGCTGCAGGTGCGTTGCCGGCCTTTTAAGGGGTAATAGGGGAGGGTGGGGAAGGAAATAGGGAAGAGTAGGGAAGGGAAAAGGGTAGGGGATTGGGCCTCCGGTAAACTCACTCACTCGGCGAAACACAGCGCAAGCGCTATTTCACGCCGGTTTTCTGTGAGGACGTGGTATTTCTCCGGTCGAGCCGGCCCATTCGTGCCGAAGCATGGCTCTCCCACGTCAAGTAACTAATGGGTATTTTTTTCGTTTATATATAGAAAAACGATCACTGACCTTATTCCTCGAAATGTTTTTGTAATGAGCAAAATTAAAAAAAAATGGACAATCCCCATTCATGAAGCCCCAAGCGGCCACATCCCGCCGCGATAACAATGAAAAAGCTATTGTGTCTCGTTTTGCCACGACTGATGGGTTAAAACATCTTTAGTATATGCCACGTACCTATTTAGTTTCTAGAATATATATATTTTTAAAGTATTTTGAAACAAATTATAACAGGTTTAATTCTCGATAAATTTAACTAGCGGCTGCACACTCAATTCTTACTTAACTTCGAATAAATGAGATAAACTAACGTGTTTGTATAGATAATGTCGATATGTGTTTATCACCTCAATCAAGTGAAACTTCACATAACACATCAGAATTTTAGAGCGAAACTATGATATATTACGACAGTATTGTTGTTATTTCACACGCTGCGCTGTGCTAAAATATGATTTATTGTCGTGAAACCGCGATGATGACTCTCACAGAGATATCATTATGTTCACACTTGCCCAACGCCTGTGAGACTATAGGGAACGTGCTGAACTATTATAAGTCAAGAAACAAATAAAGCATATTATGGTTTGTATAACCTTCAGTTTGCCGACGACATCATCCTATTCGCACCTACAGCCTCAGAATTGCAAAGCATGCTTGAAGACCTAAGCACTACAAGCCTCGAGGTGGGATTAGCGATGAATCGGTCCAAAACCAAATTAATGACCAACAGCAAAAAGCATAGTGTATTTCTTGCCCGTCTACCTCAACCTTACACGGTTGAGGTAGACGGGCAAGAAATACACTATGTCGACGAGTACATCTACTTGGGCCAGCTAGTCTCTTTTGATAACAGACAAGGGAAGGAAGTCGATCGACGAATCGAAAACTCCTGGAAGAGCTACTGGTCCATGAAGACGCTGTTGAAGGGAGATTTACCAATCTCCCTGAAACGCAGACTACACTGCGCTCAAAACTGGTATTGCAGACGTCGGCATAAAAGCTGCCAAGCTAAAATGGGACTGGGCGGGCCATACAAGCCGTATGCATCCTGACCGATGGGCAAAGATCACCACAGAATGGGTACCTGATGATGGACGACGCCGCCGTGGCCGGCCTCGAAAAAGATGGCGCGATGAGTTAGACAAATACGAGCCAGGTTGGCCTACGGCTGCGTTGGATCGAGAGAACTGGAAGACTTTGGGGGAGGACTTTGCCCAGCAGTGGGACAGCATAGGCTCTTAAAAAAAATGGTTTGTATTTCCGACGCTAGACTGCAGCACTTTCTTTGTATAAAAAAAAACGTGCAGAGCCTATATATAACGAAAAGATTAGTTTAGACACAGAATTCCATACAAAACTTGTCAAATGACAAACTTCATATAAATATATGAAGTTTTCTGCCTCAATATGCCGTTTGGACTTTAGTTGGCAATACTTTAAAGTGAATATAATCGAGCAAAGTTTCGAATTGGTGAGTCTAGTTTCTAGTAAGTACCTTTGTTGCGCACGTTCCCTATAAAGTAAATGTCGATGGACATATGCGTAGATCTAACCCGCTATTATAGAGTAATTAGAACGTGATGGTGGGACCGCATTGTTTGTTAACGGTGGCAGTGTTCCCATACCATCTGTTATATTACAAGAAAGTACGGCCCATAAACATTTTCATTTTAAATTATATTATAATTATATTTTCATTTTAAATTATAGGGGAAAATGAGACGTGTTCAGATTTAGTTAAGTGAATAATAATTATTAATCAAACAAACAAACTGTATGTTTATAAAGACTGGTTTACAGTGTATGCCGGAAAGTATCTATAATTAATAAAATAATTAAGTACGCGTAAGGATGCTCACGCTATACCCGCAGGGCCGAATAAGTTACCGAAATGTGTACGCAGCGGCAGCAGCGGACGCGCTCAGACGCATTAAACTTTAGCCTTAACTTTGGTGACCATTCGTTACGTGATTTTTACAATGCAGAAATATCGCATAACGAGCTGCATAATTTGACAGTTTGATTTGATACAACCCACCAAATAACGTAGGTCCGCCGACCACTACGCATAAAGGTGGTCTTGGTCGACACCATCTCTCGTTCGACCTACCAGCTACCTCATTTGGTCGGGATACGTCAATTCAAGTATTTAAGTTGACCCGCCATTTGCCTATGAATCAAATACGATTCATTTGGCAATGTTTTCACGCTAGAGGCAACACCAGCATAGACAGTAAGGCCGTGTTCACACCAAACTGACTATACGCCGCTGAATGTGAGCGAGCGTAATGCAGTTTATTGTATTTCCATACATATTCACTTTTTCGTTCACACCTAACGGACAATACGCCATTACGCTAGACGTAAGCGCGGACATTCGATACCGTATATTTTGTACGATTTTCACGTTCACACTGGGGCTCAGTGAGCCTGCTCACATTGCGGCGTAGTCAGTTTGGTGTGAACACGGCCTAAACAAAAATTTTTGTTCGGCATTTGATAACGTTTCTGTCAATATTCTGATATGACGTGGCTCTACACTCGCGGCGCGAAAGCCCGCGAAGGCCGCGAACCGCGAGTGTGGAGGGTTTCGCGGTTTCGTTCGAATCGTGTTCACGCGAGTGTAGAGCCCGCCGTAGGATTATTTACTGTATGTGCTATTAGCGCCCTCTGCTCCAACGTTGCCCTATTCTCTGTACATTGCTAGTGTTACTCACGTGAGTACGGAGATCTCGGCGTCGGCGAGCTCCCGCACGATGGGCACGATGAGGTCGTGGTGCGTGAACAGCCGCACGAGGGGCTGCGCCGCGTCTGTCTTGCTCGACACCACCTCGCCCAGGATGTATACCGCCGACGTGGTGATTGGCTGCAAGAGGAAACGGGCTGTTAGTGCTGTTAGATCTATATTCAGTATTTTGTCCAAGGCTATCGTCTTCTTGATATGCAGTATTCATAAGAGAGCTAAATCATCGGGGAGTACGTGAGCGATACTTAAAGTTTTTAGCTCTAAGGCTTTGGCCTATGCGGCAATCAGCTTTTCCCTTCAGTTAAAAAAAAAATCTTAATTACCATGTATCCCGGACCCTATGTGACTATCAAAGGATATCAGTGTCCATATTTGACGTCAAGTTACGGAACAACGAAAAAAAATACCTTCAAATGGCGCCATCTTAAATTTCGTCGAAACGATCAGACAATAGAATAGCGTCAGTTATGATAAGAGCACAAGTCTAGACTTCCAAGTACACAACTTGTAAACAAAGAGGACAATGCGTATCAAATCTCCCAAACATTTCTTTAAAAAAAGGGGCAGATAACGTCATGAGCCGTGGATCGTTCATCGTGGACTCGTGGTGAACATAGAATGTGAATAAAGCTTACTTTCTCTTTACCAAATACTCACGCATTACTCATTACTAATTATTATTAAAATTAAACCAACAGTTTTGAGGTTGAGAAAATAACTGTTTCAGTTTTGATTTTGAATACCTAAATGACAAAACTTTTGTTTATGCATTGCTTAACATTTTATTTTATGGTTCATATAAATAGCAAAAAGAGCAATGTATTAATATTTCCCAAAGAAAAAACTTCATAAAAAATCATGCAACTATATTTTCACCCCTTCACCCCCCTGCCCTCTAGGACTATATAAAAAATATTGATTTCAGAAAAAACATAAGGACACATTGTTGTATGTTTGTTTACATTGTAATACGAAACTTGTCCATCTACTCTCTACATAATAGTAAAGAGTAAATAAGACCGGTAACTAACTAGTGAATGGCGTTATGTAACGCATGACTCAGTGCCATTACACCTATATCGTACCGCGCTGATTATTCACAAATTACAGTGACTCATTCAATATTCGGTGCTAGCTGGGACTTCCACACATGGCGTTTGTTCAATGAATAGAAAATTCACAAAAATTCTCTACATAACAACATCAATGGCTGTATAATATTTTAACGCTTATATTTTGTAATGCTAAGTACTGACATGCGGTTTTGCTCGATAGTTTTACTCCAAATCGAGTAATAATTACTGTGTGGACCGCAAAACTGACAGCTCGAAGCCTCGCATCGAGCCGCTCGAAGGATTGATGGAACCGGATCGAGCCAGATTGATGTAATGAAATAGATAGATTTAGAATAAAACTATCGAGCAATGCTGAATGTGTTGACGAAATCCCGAGCCGCGGGTTTTGCTCGACGTAATTGCTTGATCGAGCAAAACCGTATAAGTACTTAGCATAATAAGGCAAAAATGTAGAGTTTTAAGTCGCTTACTCAAATAACCCTCGCGGCAGTCGGGTAAAAACCCAAACATTACAAAGTTTATCACACTGTAAATACTGTTTATGCTTTTAGAAACAAATTATTAATAGATACCTTACTAAAATATAAATAAACATTTGAACTATAATTTAAATAGCTACAACCTATAAAAATTCCGACTAAGCTCACTTACGTGACCCAAACTATTTCAATCTCGATAAATTCTTTATTAAAATTTCCTGCTTTTAATGACTGACAAAATAGCTTCGCTGAAGACGGGTGATTAATTGATTATATTATATTCGAAAAGTAAATATGCTAGTATTTAGTAGCATATTTACGTTTCGAATATTATAGGACACCACACGCTTAGCAGTTTTTTTTCTAAGATAGAAAAAATTTGTCGGAGGAAATCTGTCGACTGTCGCTGTTTTTGTTCTGTCGCATTTCCACTATTACTCTTGAAGGCTACTTGCTAGCAATACTGTTGCATATTTTCTCTAATAGAATAACTTTCTCGTAAGTTATTGTCCATGTCCTATCTCAGAGCGGAAGTAAAAGTGCGACGCGTCAGCGCTACTATATTTAGTGTGTCATAAATTGTACTGCGGCCCGACTTTAATATCTCCTACAAGTCACATCCTATACCCAACGACGTGGTTTACTACTTCTGGTAAGTAAAACGTTGCCGCCAACGAATAAGCTCGTCTTGACATTCTTGTAAAAGTAATCTCCAGTTAGTCCAGTATAGGATATTGGAATACAATGTATTCCAATATCCTAGACTTGGCAAAGCAATAATGTATTCAATACATTCTTGCTTTGCCAAGTCTTTTTTTTTTAATCATACTACACGTCAAGTAAAAATCATCTGGATAATTCCAGTGCTAATGCACGCAAATAGGACTAAGAAAGTCAGTTCTATAGCTCTCGTTCGAAAGATCTTCCCCCCACGTTCGAACATACATTATTACATACTAAGGGCTGGTTAGGACAATGCAGACTAATCACCCGATTGTCTGATAAGACTATCGTAAAAAGTCAGTCCTGAGCTTGAATCTTGATCCCACTCTCTCACAAGTTGCGTCTGTCTTCTATCCCAGTATGTAAAGGTAGAGAGTCTTAGACTGCGTTTCCACCAGAGATGTTGCGAGGAGTGTGTTTTTGACAACCAATAAAATCGCTTCATTGACGTGAGCTTGCCATGACATCGGTCAGCGCGGCGATGCTATTGGATCTTAAAAACACATTCCTCGCAACACATCTCTGGTGTAAGCGCAGCCTTATGGCGCATTTTCACTGGTCGATAGGGCCCGCATGCGGGGTGCGAGATCATGCCTCGACCAATCAAAATGCGCCATTAGTTGTCATAGATTCCCCGTATGCTGTATACCTCACGAGTTAACGACTAATGAAAATGCGCCCTTATTGCCCATATTCTATTGCGGAGACTAAACTTCTCTACTCTCAGCCATCTTCGCGTTTATTTACCTTCTGCTGTACACTGCGTAGGAACAGCTGCTCGAGGTCGCTGTAGTGTGTGAGCGGGAACACGTGGTCCACCGTGTACTGCAGCAGCAGCCGCAGCGAGCCCAGCGCCGACCCGCCCGCAGCCGACAGCCGCGTGCCGGGCGGCGTCGCGCCCCGCGACAGAGCTCCGCCCGCGCGTGATTTCAGGAAGAACCTGCCGAGTACAGTGTGCCGAGTGTGAGTTTTTAATTTGTTTGACATCCGATCGTGAACGCGTTTACTAAGATTTTGTATGGGAGCTGGGCTCACTCCCGTGAGCATCGGTAGGAGGCGCTGTACAAATCCCATACAAAATCTTAGTAAACGCCAAACGCGTTCACGATCGAATGTATAACAAAAACTCACACTCGGGCCTCAGAGCGATTAGTAATTTTAATTTCACTAAACTTGGTCAAAATGTGTCATGGCTTTTAGCGATACGTTATGTCCTATACATTTTGGCAATAGATTCTAACTTCCCTATGGAAACAGGCCGGAAACTGGAAAAAAAGCATTTTACTAAGCACTCTGCAGGCTTAGCATGCCCGCCATAGAAAGGTTTATTCTTACGGTAAAGTAGACAAAGTGATGGATGTCTGTCAGTTTGTCCGCAAAAACTGTCAGCGTTTCTATTCTTTCGCACTTCTACTGTGGCCATGCTAAGTCTGCTGGTCCTATCAAAAGCAAAAGAACTGAATCTTGATTCTAATATTTGATGCAATTTCTTTCCTTGTTATATCCAGTCAAATGGACAGATTTAGATCAAACAATTCTTTCTCATAAAATATCAACCAAGGTTTGTTAGATTAATCATTATTTTGTGTATGACAAAACTGAACTGAAAAACTCTTTGTCAGCTGTCTAGATCAGTATATTAGCGTATGCCTATACTAAGCTACTCATTTACATACATAGTAAAGCTATTACACTCTAAATATTATAATAACCAGTACAGTATTCCACTTGATCGTATTGCACGTCGAACAATACTCGCGACACCCACCCACAAAAGCGTGGGACAGATTAAGGAATATTAAAACTTTGACGCCCGCTCTCCTCGTAATAACGTTGCACCATAAAGAAAGTGTGGTGGGTAGTTAATATAATAATACGGCACAGTTGGAAAGCGCAATAGGCGATTAGAATGTTTAACTAGCTAGTGATAAGTAATTTTTCACCAGCCCCATTAAATCGCTCTTTAATTTCTCAGGTTTCTCTTTAGCTACTGTGGGTGCATAATGCGTTAACTATTAAGCCCACACCTTTTATATAATGAGCCTCTACCTACGGGATACCCCAGATTTCAGCAAATGATTGCTTCAACACCTGCTTTTATTATAACTAAAATGTAGACTGTTACCATGCGCAGAGTGGAGCTGGGGTAGGTTGCCGGAGCTGCAGCCTTACTTCACCGAGGAACACGGGCGTGGCCGCATCGTGCCACACCGACACCCGAGCCTCGCACGCCACTCCGGCCTGGAGCAACAGAACACTCGTTACATCACTTCATCGATCATTAATTATACGCGGAAACAAGCTACAAAAGTCAACTTACATTTTGAGATCCATCCTTTTCCTTGGGATCCGCTTCCATGACGAGATCGAAGCAGAAAATTTCGTCGAACTGCGGGTTGACCGTTTTCTTCTTGGGCCTCGTTCGCCTCTCGATCCGTCGTCCGTTCGAGTAGAGCAACGTGACGAGAGCGAAGGGGTCGCACTGGCCGTTCTTCGTGGTGAGCTCGGAGCACTCGAGCACTCGCAGGCGGAGGGTGTCAGGGCCGACGCGTGCCTCGCAGTGCCGCTCGGGGTCCGACCAGTAGTCGACGGCGGTGGGCGTGGGCGAGGCGTCGGGCTCCGACATGGCGTGCATGGGCGGCTTCGTCCGCACCGCCCACTGCGCGCGGTCCTTGAGGCTCTCGGACCGCGACAGCGCCAGGGCCGGCTCCGTTGACACGGGGCTGAGGAGCTTCTTGCTGGCGGAGCTCGAGCACGACCCGAACCTCATGCTCTCCTTGCAGTACTCCGAGAGCCTGGTGAGGTTCTTCGCTTTGGCCTTCGCCGAGCAGTTGTCGGCGGCCGGGCAGGGGTCGGGCGGCTTGGGGTCCATTCGCAGTCGTTTTCTCGAGTCCTCGAGCGAGAGCTCGATGTAGGCCTTGCCCTGCACCTCGGAGTCGGCGTCGACGGGTCGCAGCGAGAACCAATGGTCCTTGTTGTTGTACCGTTGCAGGTCCTCGCGCTTGATGGCCACCTTGCCCAGCACCCGGTCCTGTTTGAGGTGCTTATCGCGATCGAACACGTAAATGGATAGGTATCGGAATCTTCGGGGGACTTCGAACTGGAACTCCTCTCCGAAAAATGGACTGCAAAGAAAAAAATAGACTGAATTAATAAGCGTATTAAACTTAAGCGTGTACTACTACGTATTCTTAGTACAGTTAAAATAAACGATTTACATACAAAAGCATTCCCTCTTATCGCCATTTGTATTAGTTTACACAACCCAATTGTAAATTACGTCATCGTAGTTTAACGTTCTCGCTATCACTTATCAGTCTAGCCACAGTTTTGTTCTGATTCATCTCGGTTGTGGGAACTCGAAAACTACATTTTAAATTATAAAACGTCCAGTGTCTCAGTTTTCCTGTCGGCATCACATGTTTTGATAACAGCAATGTGGAACTGGTACGTCACTCTCCGAGCATTTCCCTTTCAACATTAGTATGAACTTAAGTATTGCTTTGAACAAATCAAGACAATCTATGATCTCTCTGCAAGGTAAACTATTAATCATCTAATAATATTAAACTATTGAATTCAATCTTGACAGAATCCATAATACTATGGTCACAGTATAGCAATATATCCCTACAGTAGTGAAACGAATGTACTTGCGCAGAGCAACGGAGGGGTACCCGCGGGGAAGCGGGCGGCGCGGATCCGCGTACACAAACTCGCGGAGTTTGTGTACCTGCCCGCGCAGGGGTGACGTTGGCGCGTTGTCTACGAATTTTGTGTTGTAATTATTGTAAAACGATAACTTATCTTATAAACATGGGATATTATAAGGTTTCAGACTTCAGTGTACGGATGTAAATCTGATTAAAAAACAAAAAGGGTTTAAATTTTTATAAATATCGGCTCACAGCTGTTAACACTAATATTGTGTTGATCTTGGCGGCATTTATTTGCATCTCTGTTTAATTGTAACTCACGTTGTAAAAAGTGTAACTTGAAGAGAAACAATATAGAATACATTAAAAATTTGTCAAATACCCTGTTACAACTTACATACTAATTAGTACCTACCTAGCGAGGTACACAGGGCCACACATCAAGTGTAACATGTTGACCTTTGGACCGCCCTTACCGCACACGTAATATGAGCGAGTTTTGAAGCGTTTCTGAGTTCTGTTACACCTGATGTGTGGCGGCCTGGCGGGTGGCCTACCGTACCTACCAATTATGTGATTTATAAATAATTATTGGATATTTTATAGAATGCGTCTTCATTATTTTAATCCTTCGATCGTGGAGTCTTGAAAATCTATTGTTATTATATTGTGTCTCGCTCACCGGTGAGCTTATGGGGCTTGATGGGTGAATTAAATTTTTAAATAGAGAACTAAATCATCTAAAAATAAAGTTTCACGTAAATATCTGGCAGTACGACTTATGTAAATATAACACGCTGATTATAATAATATCTATGGACGCTTCACACCACGTCAGTCTGGCCCCGTGCTAAGTACCTGAAGGACTTGTGCTACAGGTACCAGACAAAGGAAATATATTTAATACTTTTATACTATACAATATACATGTATTTAAGATTTTTTTATTATATCATACACATATTTAATACACATCCATGACCCAGGAACATTGAAAAACTTTTTTGTTGCGTCGGCGGGATTCGAACCCGCGACCCCCGGCTTGAGTTGCCACACACTCTAACCATTGAGCCACGAAGGTCGTCAAATTTATACAGATTATATATTATATGATAACATTACAAGCACAATATTTTATTTTTATTTTATTTCCCGTTTCGTGGCAACCCTGGCATATCTGCTCGGTACCTACACCGGTGGCGGCATCGTGCGACATCAAAGGCGTTTCGTTACTGTAGGGATATAATATGCTATACTGTAGGGATATACTGTGCTATGGTCAACCATATAAACATAAACAGCTCATCATTTCTATGACTTGGATATTAATTATTCTTGGAAACCATGTGACGATTATTGTTTACTAACAAAGCGACATGATGCTGCATACATCTACGTGTGTCATTCTCTCACAAAATCTACACATAGCTGTAGGTTCATACTTCATGGTATAATGTACGCATAACCTTTGTTCTCCTATGGGGAAATCTGGTCAATTAATCACATACATAGAAGCAGTCGACATGACGTGAAGTTACGATCATCATCAATTATGTGGGATGTGTCAGTTTACGTGTTACGGCGAGGCCACATTGCCCCGTTGCGTTGCGGTGTGTCCCAGCGTCATCGCTCCGATAATAATTTACATACCGTACATATGTGACGTGTATTGACGACCTCTGTGGCTCAGTGGTAAGCGCGTTGGTGCTCAAGCCGGGGGTCGCGGGTTCGAATCCCGCCGACGGAACAAAAAGTTTTCAAAGTTCCTGGGTCTGGATGTGTATTAAATATGTGTATGATATAATAAAAATCTTAAATATATGTATAGTATAAAAGTATTAAATATATTTCCGTTGTCTGGTACCCGTAACACAAGTCCTTTAGGTACTTACCACGGGGCCAGACTGACGTGGTGTGAAGCGTCTATAGATATTATATGGGACCCAAGATATACCAAGGACGAAAGAAATGGTATCAAAAGCTTCTTCAGTTCTGTTAGCGCCAACTTGGCTTCGCGCATTCTATGTTTTATGCTACAGTTTTTGCAGCACTTGTCTAGTCGAATAATCAATTTAATTTATCATTTGGGTTTGTGCCGCCAATTCGCAGCACCATCTTTGCATACGTGTCCTATATTTCGTTGTATCGTCGATCACGGTTCTAACGGAACAGACATGAGATGAAGTGGGAAGGTGAATAACGCATTTTGCTGTCATCATTTTGTACTGTCAATTTGTCACTTCTCCGCAACGGAGATGTGGCAATACGCATTACGCATACCGCATACAATACGTTATTCTCACGACGCGACGCACGCACCGCAGTGCGCAACGCAGCGGAGCTATGTGGCTTCGCTTCTAAGAGAATTCACTTAATGCTTTGACCTTTGCTTTTGGTTAGTTATGGGAATTATTTATACCATTCGAAGTTATTTCACTTGACAGGACTTTTATGGCACGGCGCGGCGTACAGATCACTCTCATAGAAGCTACAAGGTAAAATAAGTATTTTAATAAGAATAACGTTTTATTGCAGACTTTGCACTTTGCAGTATTAAGAAGATGGAGAAATAGCGCTAGTTTTTGAGATTATCTTTGAAGTTAATCTTTAGAATGAGTTTAAAATATAATAACTCACTGTTTTCTCTACTGAGCAGAATTAGGGGAATCCTAAAAAATCTCCCCAAGAACTCAAACGTTACAATTCAAAGGATTCAATATTTCTAAATTCTAATGTGCAAAATCCTGTTGATGTTAGGTTCTCCTTAATTTTATTAAATTTAGAGCCACCTTTAGTCTCTAAATAGAGAAAAAACTCTTAATTTACAATCATTCCCTTCCCTTATCATCCCTTGTAGTCTTTATTATTAAAAGCGTAACTGTGGTAATTATACAACACGTAGTGTGTATCGGCGCGGTGCGGCGGCGGCGATTGGGCATCCGGCGCGGGTATTTATAAACCGGAGGCGGAACTGTCACCGGCTAAGAGGGGACGTCGCGTCCCATTATTAGGCCGGCAAGGGCACGGAATTAGGCAACGCTAACGGTCCATTCATTGTTCCGATATCAATGAAACTCCCTCCGCGTGTAAAAATTAACGATTTCCTTTCGCCAAATTACAGAGAACTAGTAACGGAGTTGCGGGCGTCATGCCCGCAACTCCGTTGCGCCAAAATTCGTTTATCGCGCGGGAACCATACATTTTTTCGGGATAAAAAGTATCCTATGTCCTTTCCCAGGACTCAAAGTATCTCTATGCCGAATTTCAGCAAAATCGGTTCAGCGGTTGGGGCGTGAAGAGGTGACAGACAGACAGTCAGACACACTTTCACATTTATAATATTAGTATGGATATGGATGTTACACAATATGAAAAGTAACAGTTTGTCTGTTTGCTTCGAATAGCAATAGATACAAACATGATTGGTATAGACTCCTAAACAAGTGGGATGATGTTTGGTATCTAAGACATAGAATCGACATTAGATCTAAAGTTGCTGCCAAAGCCAATATTGCGGTAGACAAAGTTGCTTAAATTGGGGCCAGTCTGCAAAGTGTCGCAACGTTATAAAAACTCATCCTCTCTACCATAAAGATAACCTCGAGTGTTTTAGACTTTAGTTCACCATTTCTGCATCTTTTTGCCAAATAAGAATGGCACTTACATTTAAGTTTATGCAACAATGTTTAATGCTAAAACGATTGATTGACCTGAATACGAGCAATTATTTCCAGCAATCAATGCCGATATCGTGAGTATGAATACATGTACAATAATTACAGAGATATTGCCGATTTCGACGCGGGCCGCGGGCGTGTTCGCGACCGACTCTCGGGGATTATGTTGCAGATGCAGTAGGTGTGACGATTAGCGCATTCACACATTTATCAACACTTCTACTATAAGTAGATCAATTAATCTGTTTTATAACAATCCCCACTAATATTGCTCCTTTTACAAATGTGAAATTATTTTATCTCTTGCTGCTTGAATCGTTCAACCAATTTTGTTTCAACAATTACAACCGTCAATTGATACACACTTGAGATTATAAATTGAAACATCCAATTCAAGGATCCGCCGAGCGTGGAAAAACCTAAAATAGCGTGTCATGAATGGTCATACATTCATTCACACACGACATTCATCAATTAGTAGAGTACACACCCACGTTCACCGCCGCTCACGTCAGCGCTGCGGACAGCGGAGCAACGCACTATCCGTTTTACTGACGACACCTTTATGTGGACCGCATAAGGATTACTGTAAAGAAATCCAGAGGTACCTCTGGGTACTTAGACAAGTTGCATTCGACAATTTCGACCGCGAAGTTGAAAGTAAAAAATGTGTAATAGCTTTGTCCACATTGTGCCTTTTTTCTGTTCAACAAGGGCATGCCTTATAGCGCTGTCAACAGTGAACGTGTGGCATGCCCGTGACGCGCGTCAAAATCCACCAGCGTTGAAAGAAATGTCATATAGCGCGCGCTACAATTTCAACGCGCGTTACGGGCATACCTCACGTTTGACATTGACAGCGCTATAATAAGGTATGCCCTTGATGAACAGAAAAAGGCATAATGTGGACAAAGCTAATTTGACATTACATCGCCAGAGCCACGGCAGCAACATCGAAAGTCGAAACCCCTACGATTTTAAACCTCAACTTTGGCGTCAAAATTGTCGAATACATCTTGCCCGAGTACCCCGAGTCGTCAACGCCGAAGCCCAATTTGAGTCGGGCGATGATCATTTTACGCGCCACGCGGTTCCGGCACCAATTTATCACTTGAGAGCTTCCGTTTGTGTGCACCGCGCGCCGCGGGCGGCGCGGGCGGTGCGCGGGCGCCGGGGCTCGAACGGATTTTATGGCATTCCCCACTCGATATTGCTTCTGGGAGCTACTTCAAAGTGAGTGCCATGAGCCATTAGATACGGCGCTCGTTACGGTATCGCTGCACGATGATGTACAACCATAAAATCAATTAGCGTTTACAACAATACGCATTATGGACTTCAGTTTTTAGGACATTGATTGTCCTGAAAAGTCCATCCAGTCAAAAATTTTCAACCTATCCTGCCAATCTGAACTTATAAGAGTTATAGGCCTGCGACCTATCTTCAATTAAACACTATCCTATTATTAGACTTCCGCTGGACCAATGGAAAATCAAAGTCATGTCCGGTCTACATCCCGTCCACCAGTACAAGCCGCATCTCGGCCCATCTAGCGTGGATATCCCGCCATTACTCCACTGATTGAGCTCGATTACAGGTCCGCCTGGACTATCATTAGACAGGCCAAAGTGGGCGAATACTATTTGGGTCAGTTTCATACGCTTTCCAGAAATATCCTTAACAACCTTGGGAATATAGTATCATTGTCCCCAGGAGTCTCTAGACTCTAACATCTACTTAATCCTTGACAATCTAGGTCCTAGATTGTTCTAAGGAATATGTTAGTGTACCAAGAAAATCTCCAGATTTTTAAATCATTGTTTCAAGAGACGCTTTAGACATGATATTCCTGAAATCCAACATCTTTCATACAAACCACGAAAGTCAGTCTCTACAAGTAACACTATCTAGGCTTGATATTCTACAATTTGAATACATCTAAAATCGTAACAAACTGGCCACCGTCCACCGATATCGGGCACGAGATAAGAGTATCGCGAGACAAAGAACTCATTAAGTGAGTGTGGCGAGTGACGCGACACTTCCTCCGATATACCGCGATATACCGCATCCTCATCACCTCGGGGGTCACGAGTCCTTATCACTTCCGATACATCGTAAATCATATTCACTGACAACCCCGACGACGTGCCATAGTTCAAATATTTGTAGCAAAAGCAAAGGGTACTTTAATTCCCGTTTTCACCAAATACTCTATGGTGTACTGGTAAACTAAGCGACCATTAAAAGGTACTATAGTTTTTATTATTCGTAGGTACTATGCCTTAAAATTACACCAACTTTGGTACGTCACCTAAGTCTTTACGACTATAAGGTGAACTGAGGTGATCCTTCAGGCCCCGCGCGAGCACCGGTGATCGGGATTCGCGAGAACAAAATAATACAATGGGAATTCCTAGAGCCTCCGATCGAAGGATTAATGGATACGTAATCATAGTCAAAAAGGTTTTTTTCTGAGATATAATTAATGGCTTTAAAACACCGATAGGAGACACTCGGAACGTCATAATATGGCGCTTGGTGAAAACGGACATGAGATTTTTTCTCACAAAGCATCTATCTAGCAATTAAACTTAGGTCCTTCTCATAATTGGATTTAAATATTGTGGCAAGCACATTGAAATGCCAGCACCCCAGCATTTCAGGAACACTGAGATCACTCTTATCTGAGAAATTACTGAATAACTTGGACAATATTATAGGTAGTTGGAACTTGGAAGCAAAATATCATAATCTGAAAGGAAAACCACCGCCGCGCCGTTTTGAGATCATTTGAAGTTTGAGCGTTTACCTTCCGTAGCATATTCAGTCTGTCCTTTACTGCACGCGCCTACTTAAGTCCTACACTTAAAATTCGCAATTTTGCATGTCGCAATTATAAAATCATTTCGCAATGGCCTGGTTCTGCCTTGCTCAGACTGCATGTAGGTAGCTTTTTGACAGAAACCTATTCAAACTTACATTAAATTTTAAGATAAGGATTGCTGACCAAAGTTAATTAATATTAATATATCAATAAAATCTAGCAAATTGGCGAAAGCTCCTAAGTTTGTAACATAATACGATCAGCTACATAATATTAGCAAGCCTTTACATATCAATGCGAAGATATAAAATTTATGGTAGATCAGAAACTGCCTATGGTAAGGATTTATTGTAGATGAGAAACACATTAAATTTGCATTAAGCCGGTGAAACTGGTTTCTTGAAATTTATCTACGAGGTTAAACTAGTAAATATATACCGTGAGAATATTAAAAATGTATTTAACGAAAGCAAATATTCATATCGTGCATGTGAAATGAGGGGAAAGAATTTCGTTGCAATGTCAATCGTGTAACGGTATTTTAGATCTGTCAAAGATACGCCGGCGTTTCCTGCAATTTACATGACGTATACGCTAGTTACTAGCTTTACACATATTCTACTATAATTTGTAATACCATCTGGAATTTGTCATTGCGCGCTTGGGAATCCTTCCTTCGAATAATACTGACCACACCTAACGTTGACACAATTAATGGGCATATGGTAAAACAGCACCTGTCGGTTGGTGTATGAAATCTGTATGAATAATGCGTGAGGGCGGCGGGGGCAGACGGGGGGAGGTGGGGCAGCGGGGGCGGCGCGGGCGTTTCATTCACATCCAAAAGCGAGCGAGGGTTGTGGCGGAAGGGACGTTCCGCACCGACGCACGCTCGCCGGAAATGCATCCGGGACGCGGTAACACCGCCCTTGCACATCAAACCTCCCGCTCGTTGAATGCACTTGTTATTTTTTTACAGTTCCGACTGGCGACATACGACACGCGAAAGCGGAATAAACATTAGCTTTGTTTCTTTAACGATTCGCAAAGGACGCCCGGACGTCCATAGTTAGTTTTTTGCCTCGCCCTTCGATCACTAATATACAAGATACACAATCCGCGGCAAAAAACGACCTCACCAAAAGAGCACCAAACTCAACATTCTGGTGCACTTTTGATTTAGTAGTGCTCGAACGCTCCGCCGGGAAACATGCCTCGGTGCGCGTTTAATAATTGTAGAAATCATACGTCTAACACCAAAAAAAAGGATGGAATTTCATATTTCCGGTAAGTATTAATTTTATCCTAATATATTTCTTACAATTGTATTGTAAATATTGGTATTTCTTTAAGAAATCACCAAAAGACAGTTTTAAAATTAAGTTGTAAATAAATCAACACCAGGTATAAACCATCTCAATTGCGAATACTCATACTAAAGGTACTTACCGTAGTTTATCATGCCCACTTGAAATGTTCGGGTTATAAGCTATGTTTCTGTTCCATTTGATGGAGTCGCTATTACTATTATTTTTTTATTGAGGATTTTTTTCAGGTTTCCTCGAGATCCAGTTAGATGTGGTAATAATATTATGTTCCCATCTTCGATCAAATATAGTTCCCATTAAGGATTTTTTAAGTAGGTTAAAAAGTATGGGCGTTGGGTGATGTGAGTTGTCCTTTGTGGCCTATCGGAAAATGTATGTACACTTATGTATATTTTGGTTAATGATAAAATTAGACATAACATTAGAACAACATAATATTACAAGTAAAAAATAATTACTCCTCACTTTATACATTAAACTTCGGAAAAATAAAAAAATGGACTATTAAAATTATTACAAATTACAATCAACAAAAAAAATTTGAACAGTTCGACTCCACTCATACTTCACTTCGCCCTGTTCCAGAGGCGAATTTCGGTCGTAAAATTGGATTTTTTTTTTGGCACTATACAAATTTGAACTTAAATCATATACGCGGATGGTTGAATTTAGTATGAAGCGTGCATCGGACGTAAAAATTTTATTGCTTTGTAAACACAAATGTTCATTGTTTTATAAAAAGATCTTTAATAATTACTATAATTAAGGTTGATTTTAGATAAATGTATACTTCATTAAACTCTATTACTCGGGGACAGATTTTCGAGAGGTTTTGTATGAGACTGTGTATCTTGTATATTAGTGATCGAAGGCCTCGCCCTAAATATTTGATACGTACTATAGTGTATTTTCAGAAGTAGCGGTACCGTCGTAACTCGTAGCATGTTTTTGATAATAATTAAATTTCTGAAATTTTCCCTAATAAGAACTTCAAGTTCAAGACTTAAAATTTTCCTTGTTTCAATTCAAGTTACACTCACATTAATCATTTCACAAGAACAATAAAACGTATAATATCCTTTAAATCATATATTTAGCCGCCAGCTCTTCGTCCATGCGAAATTATTGCTTCCCGCCCTTTTAACACGTTAACTGCAGCTTTAAGTCTAATTACTTATTTAGTGAGCTCCATCCTCAATGATTGACGATCTCAGTTGTCATTAATGAGCACCTAATAAGTGGTTGCATCTTAATTACTAAACACTAGCTGGTAACTTTACAAGTACTTTTTAAGGTTCCATACCCAAAGGTCTGTTTTAAAGATTTTTACGACTCCATTGCAAAATATGTTTCTATATTTCCCACTTCATATTCAATTGGCTGTAACTTGTAAGAAATCTACAAAGGAATTTTCTTGTACTAAACGACAGAACAGGATGTTAACTTTATGGAGTTGCGCTAAAAGCCATAAATAGAGGAAGCAATAGAAATAAAATGGGATTGCATCAACGCACTTCGAGAGCACAGCATTTATAACAGACATTAACGACCAAGGTAAATCGGTCATTAAAATTTAAGTTATTATAAGCAGAGTGATTGCTCGCTAGATCTTGCTCTATGGGTCTTACCGCTTACGGATAAAGTAAAACTAATGACAGCTTATCAAATAGGATTCCAGATACCAGGAGTCAGGGCCCAGGCACCAGTGACAGAATATTATGACAGTGGTGGTTGTGCAGGGTCTCCGATGTAGGTTTCGTTTTCAGTTTTCAGATCGTATGTTTATCCATACATTCTGAAAACATCTGTAGTCCAAATTAGATACTTAAAGTATAGTTTTCACAGAGCCAATACTGGCTGCCAGTCTTATTGGCAGCCAGTACTGGCTCTGTGAAAACTATACTTAAGTTTTCACGAATTTCACGCTTAGTTACTACTAATAATACAAACATTGTAAGGCTGCAAAGTTTGCAGTTATTAATGTTCTAATCAGGACATGGTCAGCGGGCACATTCCTGCGTGCAATAAAACTTTCCGATGCCGTCTGTTTATAGGACCAGTTATCGGTTATCATTATCACTCCCACACTACACCGACCAAGTTTTATGCCACCCTCAATCTATCACCATGTCTATCTAGGCTTTACCTATTATTGTATAGTAAGTACTATCAGAGTAGTTGATTCAAGGCAGATAGCGGACCATCGTAATTTAGTCGAGTTATGTGAAACCCAGCCGACAAATCAAAACTAACATTGAATTGACATAACTAGACCAAAATATGATATAGCTTCGCCATCTGTCTATGAATTCATTTCTTCGATGGTACATTGCGCGACCTCTCACAACAACACTTAAATTCCTTATTTAAAGCATTATTTACACTGCTAATATGTAAATACAGCACACCAGGCTTAATGTATTTAAATGATTAACATTACCAGGTACGGATGTGACGAATAGCTCGTATAGTAAACGCACAGGATGTAGTATTTAGCGCTTCGCGATTATAGTGCGAATTTAAAACGGTAATTATACAAACGCGAGTGCACACGAGGAGTACCTTGACCCAGTAATACTCCCTAAATATGTTCTAGTTACGATAACACTACCGGAAGACTGGCCGGAAGCCCAACAAAGAATCCGTTATGTGAGTAAGGCAAATATTTCGTTTAGATCGGCCGGTTGGGAGTTAATATCGATATTTTTATAGACTTTGTTTTCTATTTGTTGAGTATCTGTTATTAAAGAAGTATTCCATTTTCTTGATTATAAAGTAGGTACGTTTAATTCTACTAAGCCACAGAATACATATTAGTTTAACACTAAGCTCTACTTAGTACTTGCTTCGTCCCCACGCTATTATCGATTACCTACATTGCATGGTGTGCATTATTACGTTCTAAATTGCTTTCTACAATTGAATGATAAAATGATGTTACTATTATTTACACGACAGATAAAAATAATAATACAAAATGTTGTTCACTCTTTTTTCTGTGTTTGGATTATTTGAAATACCAGTGAATTTGGATAACTTTGGTATAGAAACATATATTTTTTTTAACTATTAACTACTTTTTCAATAAAACCTGCAGTACAGGTTTTTGGTCCCGAAATTGGTCGCCAAAATTAGGCCCCACGTTTGGCGCCAACATTAAGAATACTCACTTGAGCGTCCGTTCCATGGTGGATGTACGGAATATTTCCTCCTGGTCGAGAGACAGCACGCAGTATATATCACGTTGGCAGGCGGCTCCATTGCGAGCTGGTAGTTGCTTTGCTTCACCTGTAACAAGAGAATAAGGAATATTAAGCAGAGGGCGCCACTAGCACGTACAGTAAATAATCCGACCAAAATCCAACATGTTGCACACGTAATACCAGAATATTTACAGAAACGTTGTCAAAAGTCGAACAAATATTTTCGTTTACTGTCTATGTCGGTGCTGCCTCTAGAGTGAAAATATTGCAGGAAGGAAGCCTAAAATAAAATGTTGTTGTTCACAAAACTTCCTAATTTAGTCATTCATCGTTGTCTTGTATTTACATAACATAGAGTACTAAATACTAATATCACTGACCAGTGATCACAAAACACGATATCGTGATCTACAATTACCGGCGTCACAGTTCATTCATACATGGTTAATGGCAGCGTAATACCTACTGCCAATATAATATAATACTAGATGCTGTGAAGGCTGCGAGCAATTTAACACCTGACGAGTAGGAAAATTGATGTTTTTAGTGGGTTGGGTAAATGAATGATACCTTTTATTTTAAATGCATTTACGCAACCCCGGTAGTCTGGGGAGGGCAACGGGGTATGTGGAACTCCCCGGGGCAGTGAATGCCGCGGCCGGGCATACCCACTAAAACCCCTACGGTGTTCCTGCTTTTCTGCTTTAGGCAGAGCCACAGGATACGCGGAACACAAGCGCGAAAATTAATGATACCTAGTAAATTTCAGTTGTACTAGGTAATTCATTCTAGGGTTTGAGGTTTTCCTTGAGGTTACAAATACTATATACAGGGTGTAATAAAAACAAGTGATAATACTTTAGGGTGTGTACGTGTTCCCTGTAGAGATTTCACTGTGAAAGTAGCAGCGCTCAAAGACCAATTTTTTTTTTCACTTGTATGGGCAAGGCAAGGGCCCGAGCGAGCGTCACGAGTTTCCCCATACAAAAGTGAAAAAAATTGTTGGTCTTTCAGCGCTGCTACTTTCACAGTGAACTCTCTACAGGGAACACGTACACACCCTAAAGTATTATCACTTGTTTTTGTTACACCCTGTAGATTCTATAATATATAGTATTGGGCTGCCATGTGAATTGTGATTAACCAGCATTTAAGTAAGATTTCAGACAAAGGTATTAAATAAGCGTAAGTACAATCGTATATTGTACTATCAGATTGTAGTGAAATACTGTTTTTTTTTAATGAAGTGACCACGTGTCTTGTTGCTCAATGGAGCGATGTTGCGACCTCGTCGAATATCACTTTATAAGGGTAAAGCAGTCGAGGCTATCGGGCCACACCGTAGTATTTCGCCCAGAACTTGAAACAGGTGTGGCGAATTTCGCATTTTCTGTAGGGGATTAAATATACAAAAAAAAGTTATTCAAAAATAAAAGAGACAAAGCTTGTTATGAGCGCCTATAATGCCACCACTATAAAAAGTTTCAAACTAATATTTTTCACTGATATAATTATTATGAAGTCAAATACAAGACCAATGGTCCTATTTATATATGTAGAAGTTTAACCCATCAAGCCCCGTAAGAACACCGGTGACCGCGACAACAATAGAATACAATAGCATTTCCAAGAATCCCCGATCGAAGGATTAAATTACTGCCATTAAATTATTATATTATAAACGAATCATTTTGATATCATAAGACTGAATTTTGGAGTTTTGAACAATATGAATGCGAAACTTGTAGCAGAAACTTTTATCAGAATTTACCTGCAGGGTGCCAATAAGTTTAGCAGCTTAGTAGCAGGATTGCAAGTATGAGCTATGACTTGAATACTTATTGTATGTACAAAGCGAATCTAAATGAATAGGTGTTATACGTGCATTGCCTTGTTCCTAATACGTTTATGGTGGACGCTAAACAAGGATTATCTTCATCTAACCAACCGGGGACCTAATTAAACAGCACGACGCATTTCAGACAAAAGAGGATCAAAGATTACATGAACAAAATTAATAATCCATGGGCATACTAAAACCATAGAATCCATAGATTGCAAAAATGTAACTTTTTCACGGTTGAACCTCTATTCTCTACCACTATGATCGACTGGCGCTACAAAGTTGCGGCCAACATCTAGTAGATAAATTAAACACACCTATTGAATAAATTAAAGTTAAGGTAATTTAAGGCTTTAAATAAAGGTTAATGAACACAATTATATTTTATGATGCATTCTGAACCATGATACCTTTCAAACAACCATTATTACTTTACCCATACGATTTTTCCCACGCACTTTAAATGGAATTCGTTTAAATGGTGTACATGTGAGTCTCCTTGTGTTATATTTTTTTTACAAAGGGCATTACAATTGCGAAAAATCACATTCAATACATTGCGATGTAGCATTAAGTATCTATTGGGTAATTGGCAATTGCTCATTGCGTAGAGAAGGCATTGACAATTCAGAAGTATTTTTCTCAGTTGTCTCGTTATTTTATAGAGGCTTCATGTTTCGCCATGGTTGCAAATCTGCTCGTAACATGTTCAATCGATGTAGATCACTGACAATCATAAGCTATGTCCACATTAGGCGCTTTCGTCTTCAATTTTCGTCATCTTCTTTCATTCAACTTTCATTCAATAATTGAATGCGTCAACGAACGCAACGCCAACATTGTCATTTTTGAGGTTTTGGATACGGTCAGAGGGCATGCCCGCCAGTTGCAGGCATGCCTCACGTTCGCTGTTGACTGCGCTATAACGCATGCCCTTGACGAACAGAAAAAAGGCACAGTGTGGACAAAGCTATTGACGATCTCTACATGTTCGTAATCGCTTGTATTTGTCCAAGGATCAACGTGCCACACTATACAGATGAGCGAAAATAATTTAAAAATGTTAACCTTGCGGAATTGTGTAGGTAATTGAGACTCACAGGATGTGAAGATCATGTCGACGGAAATTATGATACAGCACTTTTCAGTCGGGATAACATTACACGTTCTATGACTCAATGAAACTCTTAAATTCAATGTTTGTTTGATCTTTTAATTTGATAGAAACATCTAGTTATTTGGCGCGACGAGCTTCCTCATAGTTATCCCTAACAACAGTATTTTGCTGAATATTTTTTACTCATAATTCTTCCCATGCTACCGATACTAATAAATAGATCCACTTCGCTACTTATTAAGGCGTCAGGGGATAATTTCTAACAAAGAAAGGGCACGGCCTCGCACGCAACCTACGTGCTCGTCTTCCGAATCACTGCCTAATAAGCGCAGACAATTTAACGGACAATTTGACAAGATAATACGATAGACGTAGAAAGTATGTTTAGCGACGTAAGAGCGAAACCTTTCACAAAATAATGTAACGACATACGTCATTATGGCTGCAATTACGCTGACAATTATGGCGATTGTTGGGGTCAAACAAAGACCTTGCGTCGAGCGTGTACACAAATTTGTAATTGGAGTGGGAGAAACTCGGCGCGTAATTACGACGCGAAAACGGCGATCAAAATGGCGGTACCCCATACCGAACTGGATCGTGGGAGTGAAACGGGACCTCGGAGAATGCTCCGAGGAAAAGACTATGGTGCTACTCAGTCGACTAGAAGATCACAATAGCAGCGTCATTAGCGTTTCCACACTCGTGCGTACTGTGTCGAAACCGAGAGTACGTTGGCCAAGCTTTTAAAAACAAAGAACGCACTGGGAACAATCCTAACGCCTCGGAGTTTCTTTTCTTGTGAAAAATTTCTGCAAAATATTATGGTGTTGCATTGTTTACTGTAGCAGCGTGTAAAGAGCCTGTTTCACACTCTTATAAATCGATTGGATGATTCAATCGGAAGTTTTGTCGCTATTTTTACCGAGAGGCAAAACATGCAAATAAAATCTCAAAGTTCGAGCAACAGGCTAATCTAATAGCTATTCAAAGAAGCTGCTCCTGTATATCTACAACAGACTTGGGCCACAGTGTCAGTGTCTCTATTGTTTCGTAGTAAAACACAAGTAAACACTGACAGATTTCCTTTGTCAATCCCTCAGCTTTTCTACCGTAAAATCTAAAAACAAACCTAATAACTATCGCCACACTACGCGCTTTCGTCTTCAATTTTCGTCATCTTTTTTCATTCAACTTTCGTTTTGGCGCATTCAATAATTGAATGTGTCAGAGAACGCAACGCCAACTGTCATTTTTAATAACAAAGCGACAGTTTTGGACGGTCAGAGGGCATGCGTCGCGGGCATGCCTCACGTTCGCTGTTGACTGCGCTATTTAACGCATGCCCTTGACGAACAGAAAAAGGCACAGTGTGGACAACCGACAAACCTTATGGTTGCCATGCGTGCTGAAAAGTAAGTTCATGGTTCGTTCGAATCCATGGTTCGTTTCCTCTGGTTTAGCAGATGACTTGACGATTTCACAAGGCACAAACAAAACTTCTTGGTACTGTGAGCAAACAATGTCGAAACTCGAAGCCGTTGGGCGGCGCAATCGTTTACCGCGATTATCTGTAATCCCACATCGTACCTTTTGCTCGTTATCGAATGCGCGCCAATTAAAAACCTTTTCAGTAAATCATAAATCATTTGTAGGGTTCCGTACCCAAAGGGTAAAAACGGGACCCTATTCATGAGACTTCGATGTCTGTCTGTCCGTCTGTCTATCTCCAGGCTGGATCTCAAGGACCGCTAAAGCTAGAGTTCTGAAATTTTCAGATTGTGTATTTCCGGTGCCGCTATAACAACAATTTTTTTAGCCTTTTTTTGCTCGTAATCAATAATGGCAACAGCTAAAAGCTTAAAATTTTCAGAAAATCCTTAACTATACCAAATATAATTACATTCTGTGAATATACTTGTTTTTTAATTATTAATAATAAAATTTAAATAAAATAAATATTTAAGGCGGGTTCCCATACAAAAAAAAACACAATTTTTGCATACTTTCTGATTTCTCTCTGTAACGGTACGGAACACTTCGTGAGCGAGCCCGACTCGCACTTGGCCGATTTTTTAACACAATCCCTCATCGATGTTACATCGATACAATCCCTATGTTATTATTCTTTGATCTATGGCATATTCTAATGTATTATGCACATTTCGTGGGATTAGAAAATGAAACTACAGCAACATTCTCTGCTGCCTACGTAGAAGGTTCAAGTGACAGGTATCTAGGCCTTCACCCACGTAGGACATGCAGAAAGGCAAATCTAAAACCTAATCAAATTATGTTAGCAAGTTCACAAAGCATTAGTTACCAATTGTTATTTAATATTTTTAGGTTCCAATATCATCCCTATTTTGTGAAGATTAGAAAGATAGGTACTCAAAGTTTTAAGTAAGTATTCTGTGGTTTAGTTTCAAATCAGGATTCAGGACCTCGACGACTATTATAATGGAAGTTGCACAATCCACCTTCATTCCTAGTTCAATCCAGTTCATTTCCAACCAAACTATAAAACGGTTCTCATAAAATATCAATCAAAAGTAATATAAACAAGGTTTTTAAGAATTCTTTTAACTGTTTGATAGTGAACACTGAACAGCGACGAACGAAACTGCATTTGAAGTGCATTTAAAACTAGAATTGAGATACTGCATTCTTGCTTATACATCTCCCAATTTACACCCTAATAAGATCTCCCACCCAGCAATGATAGTACGTTTTTTTTTGGCAAATCCTATTCTTAAATGGCAAATTTGACTAATTGCTTGATATTCGTTTTACAACGATGTGGCCCGCCCAGCGGCCAGTGGGCGGTCGTCATTACGCACGCGGCACGCCTCATTTAAACAATATTTATATGGATATTGGCATGGACATCCATATGGACTATGAAGGCTTAGTTCGGAAAGGCCCAAATTGCGCAAGAGTTTTGTACCTAGATTCTTTAATTTAAATTCAATATCAATTTACTGTTTGGATTTAGTCCGAATCCTATGCAAAAATAGTAGTCTCATGTACATCAAATTGACTGATTTTAAAGGTTTTGAGTTTGACTATAGATGTTTTCTCATAATAACCCATCTCTAGTTTTTATTACCAATCAAAACAAGACACTTCATCGAATCTAGATGTGTGATGTGTTCCTGTTTTCAATAGAAAGTAAAATACTATTAAAATATATTTTGTTACGACAAATTGACTCGGTCACTTTAAAGTAGTAAGTAGCTAAGTACATTTACTATAAACTACAGCACCTATTTCACACACAGACAATGAACAAAGCAGCGAAAGAAAAACTACCAACTAGCTGTTTCAAACACAATAACGAAACAAACATAATATTGTATACGTACAACAAATTATTGTAACAAAAAATTAATTAATACCAAATCCATACTTTTCATTATAAATGCGAAAGTGTGTCTGTCTGTTACCTCCTCACGCCCAAACCGCTGAACCGATATTGATTTTTTGTATAATAATAACTCCCACACCGGTTTCGGTGACGGTGGCCGATTTCATTGAAACCAAGGCCAGTTACGGGCTTACACAGGAGTAATTTTATAGTGCCCAAGTGTGTGCGCAGTACACAAGAGCACTCTCTATTCCTTTTACTCTCATAACCCAGTGGTACGGACGACCGACACGACTGGCGAGATATCAGGCGCAGGGCCGACTTTTACATGCCCATCCGACGCATGGATCATCTTACTTGTCAGATAACCAGCTGATCAGCCTGCATTGTCCTAACCAAACTTGGAAATAACATGTTTCCAACGCGGGAATCGAACCCACGACCACAAGAGCTGAGCTCTGAACCACTGGACCACGGAGGCGATTTTTTAAATTTGGTATGGAGATATTTTAAGTCCCGGACCATGATTTTGGAAAAATTCATGGTCCAAGCGCGATTAACGAATTTCTGCGCAGCAGAGTTGCGGACGTCATCTTTTAGTAGATTTTGTAGAATCGGATTATACTAAAATTATAATACACAAACTTCAGTCATTTCAAAAATTGTATATTGTATAATGAAAAATGATGGATATTTTATGAATATACTACATGGCTAAAGGTGATTAACATAATACATTTTCATACAACAATAGGAAAACATTATCTGAATGGCCTTGTAATAGCACCTCATTAAAACATTACAATTTACACGTATGTTAATTTTGTTGCATTGCATAATATTATTATGTTCGTAATTCGTCAAGATTAAATTGCATTTGTCATTCGGAGATTTCACCGAAACGCTATGCAAATCACATTGTTGTATGAGTGTTTTCGAAATACATAACAGTACATTAGTCATTATGTACTATACAATATTTTGTTTTACCAATTTCCCACAATGCTACGAAGGTTACTGATATCCCATGAGATAAACAAGAGTCTCGACACTCACGCCCTTCATCAGGCGTAGCATGGTCACCATAGAAACGGTTTCTTTCAACGGAACACAACGTGACATTTAGACAAGACAAAGTGATAGTTAGACAATGGGAATCCGCCATTTTATCGATAAAATCTGTCAGTATGTCGATTCTTTCCCATGTCTACTGTTGTTATGCTAGCCCTGCTGGTTATAAATTGGGATTCGGATATCGCTCGAGAAAAGCCTTGCCCGGGGCTCCGCGGAGCACACTTTGAGTACTACTGATCTAGTTGACTGTGGGATATGGGAGAAGCTTCGTTGAAAAGTGATGAAGACGAAATGGAAATAAAGGTGGCGTAAAACATTCCCCATTTTCGACGGCCACTGCTCGTCTTTGCCTTACATGAAAAGTAACATCATGACAAAGCAGCGTACCTTGAATAGTTAGGAATTAGCTGTGTAAAAATGTTAATTATTAGTAAGGGCCTAAGCCCTAAGGGTACAGTTTGATGTAGATTCACTCACTCGCAAATTCGTGCGATTTTAGCAAACTCTTTAGGTAAAGCCGAACGAGTGTAATTTGTGAGTGGCATAATTTCTGTCGCATAAATATCTTTTCATGTAAATTATGACTCACAAAATTACGCTCGTGTGAATCAAACAGCACTTTTGTATGAAACTGAATGCAGCAGAACCCACAAATTACGCTCGTTTGGCTTCACCCTTTCTCTACTAACTTGTATCATGTCGATCCATATTCCACTCCCAGATTGCCATTGTGATTTGTGATTGACAGCGAGTCCCGTAGAGAGTGAAATCTCAATTTATGTGAATACATTATGGCATTTCGGTAACGTGAGCATTCAGAGGTCGTCGAACCTTTTCATACTTATTTTTACATGTGTATCCGATGCGTAACCGTGACGTAAACGTCCCGGACGAATATCGATACGAGTTATCACTTATTACTGGTGCCTACCGTAACATCGATAACGTTACAAAATGTGATATTCTAAATTTGAAACAAACGTTTTCAGAACTAATTGTTGACCCCACCGGTTCGAAACCCTGCGAGAAAAAGATAAAGAGTATCACGCGGGTCCATTTTTGCAATAACTAAAAGAAAATTGAAAAGAAAAATTGTTAGAAAATGTTGTAATACCAAAAAGTATAATTATAATTTATAAAGGTATGTTATGATTAATGTAATTTAGAACCTAGTTTATTGTTTTTAGAATACTAAAAATTATTATAACTTAACTATTTTTGAGTAAATTTGATAATAGTTTTAATATTTAATACTGGCCACACTGACAACGTGCAATCCCTTCTACGATCACGTGATTTGGAGTGGGGTTGACGGGTAAAAATTGGGTATAAATACCCCAAGAGCTTAGTATGGTGTGGATTTTGACGGAGGAACAACTGTAAGAGGAACCTCTGCCCGAAAGTGTACAAGTTGTATAATAATGTATAATAAAAGTAGATATTACAATTAATATGGAGTTTTATAATTTTAACATCTCAGAAGAGGGAGAAAAATCCAGGTACGCTCACTTTAAATTACTTATTATGAAATTATTATTAAGTGAGATATGAATATATTTATTTCTAAGAAATCGTACAAACGAGTTATCAGCATACAATAACGATTTTATAATTCACATAAAATAAATATGAAAAGAATGTAGGGTAATTTTAAATTATTTTTCCAAAGTGTTAATAGTTGAAAGTATCACGAATTAAGGTGTAATAATATTAGCTGTGTTTTGAAAATTGATGTAGATGTTGCTTATTTATTGTTTGTGGTAAATCGTTTTGAAGTGCAGCATCTTCGTACAACAAACTTCTTTTTCAATAGTAATTACTAATAACTATTAGTGTGCGCCGTGCGGCGAGTATAATTATTATTGGTATGTCCTGTCTATTTTTCTTTTGTGTAGTTGATGTTTCTTTCTAAAGTGTATTCATTGAAATTGATTCGATAATTATTAATGATTATGAAACGGACGGGTAACTTTTCAAATACCCACATACGCCTTTAAAAAAAAAAAACGCGATTGCCTAGCAGATAAGCAAAGTTACTACTTTTGGTCCTAACCAATGTTGTATTATATCGAAGAATGAAGAGAAGAAATATAATTGAAATAGATTCGATAATTATTAATTGTGAAACGATTTTTACCGTAATGAAAGACTTTGTTTTCTATAATTTTAGATTTGATGAATATGCAGTCTTTCTATAATGTGACATTTTTATATGAACATTTATTTTGTACATTCGAGACTTATAAATTATAATGATAATGAAGATGTACATTGTACGTATATGGTTAATTTTAAAATAAGTATATTAAAAAGAAAAATGAGTATTAAGAGTATATTCTGGGCTTTTTACAAGAATTTTATATAACTTTGCAACAAGAGGTATTCAAAAAATACGTTGCGGAGTAGAAAGAACTCCAGTACACATAACAATCATGCTCCACACACATAATACCTTTCACTTGGTCGAGGCTACTCTTCGTCAGTGAATTCAACATTACATTTTAACATCATTATACATTTCACTTGGTCGAGGCTACTCTTCGACAGTGAATTCAACATTACATTTTAACATTATACATTTCACTTGGTCGAGGCTACTCTTCGACAGTGTACACCACACACCACATTGTAGTTCACATTTGGACAGCTTATAGCTGTTATACACAATTCATTATTACACTACTTCAATTATACAACTTTCATTTTTATGAATAGCAAAAAGCCTACATGGAAGTTGATAAAATATCATTTTTATTACAAAGTATTATACATAAGTATTTTTAGTGCAAAGTGCAAACGGTAAATTATTCAAACTTGGTAACTAATGTATTATATTTTTGGTATTATATGTTTGGTATAGAATTACTTAGTTACTTTACTAAAATAATTATTTATTCAATACAAGAAATAAAATTAATATTGACCTCCTGTTGGACATTCATCAAACATAAACTATGCTTGGAAAAATACCCAAACCAGTAATATAAATAAATCGAAATGGTTTATTCTAATATAATGATAGTATGAGATCTCATTTTATTGCAGTTTATAGTTAATATTTAATAAGTTAACTTTTTATAGTTAATTTCAGAGTGTCGATTCAATAACAATATCATTTTTATTTTTTGTTTTCATGAAACTGCTGTGGAGTGAACCATTGATCAGTTGCTGTGGAGTGAACCATTGATCAGTTGCTGTGGAGTGAACCATTGATCAAAGTTGCTGTGGAGTGAACCACTGATCAAAGTTGCTGTGGAGTGAACCACTGATCAAAGTTGCTGTGGAGTGAACCACTGATCAAAGTTGCTGTGGAGTGAACCATTGATCAAAGTTAAAGGTATGTGAACTGAAAATTTTAAACTCAATTTCAACAGTATCGATTTTGAGGACTGTGAAGTGAACTCCTGAGTAAAGTAACTGTGGGATAGACCACTGTAAAGTTTCTATATAAAGTAAGACCCTATAGATGCAAAAGTACATGAAACTGTTTTCTCGTTTAAAGTTTACCTTTTGTATAAAAGGTGGAGATGAAAAGGTATTAAATAAAATTTGGATTAAATGAAATTTGGATTAAATGAAATTTGGATTAAATGAAATTTGGATTAAATGAAATTTGGATTAAATGAAACTTGGGTTAAATGAAACTTGGATTAAATGAAACTTGGATTAAATGAAATATGGATTAAATGAAATTTAGCGAATTAGATTAAATGATATTTTGTGAATTAGATTAAATGAAATTTAATGGAATCGATTAAATGAAATTTAATGAAATCGATTAAATTAAATTAAGTGAAATATTATATTAAATCTAATGATTTGTAAATAAAAATATGAAAGTAAGTGAAATATTGAATTGAGATTTTAGACTGAAATGGAGTTTTAGGCTGAAATGGAAAAACTGTCTTAGATACATTCTGCCTTTCTAGAGGCGTACAAAAGTAAAAATGGTTTGGAAGTCAAAATCAGTAAAGGTAGTAGCTATCATTAGTTTAATCTATTGTCGAAAAGTCAATACAAGAGTTATGATTTCTAAATGAGATTCAGATGAAAATATTTTTCACTATGTACATATAATTCTAAATCCTAAAATATATAATGTAAATGATTAATCGAAATTCGACTCGTGTTTCTTAATATTGTATTTTTAATAATTAGCAATAGATAGGGAAGCGATGAAGAAAACTTCTTGGCTACTGGACCATGTAAAGGTTCTTAAATTCGTTTATAGATGTTACGGAACTTAAATAATTTGAATTTATTTCCTGGAAGAGCGGTTCGTGCATTTGCTCTTAGTAAAAAGTATTCAGAATGCTGTTGTTATAGAAATCAAGAAACGCTACAGTGAATATTAGTACTTACTGCAGTTAAACTTTGTAACTGATTTAATAACAAGATGTAATAGCCTCCAATTAAAAGTGCAATAATCATGGTCAATATTTAATCCTTGTTAATATTATGTATGTATAATTGTAACTATTGTTGGTTGTTCATAGCAAATATAAAAATAAATATCCAAAATTATTAATCCTGAAAGGTCATCATTCAGTCCATGTCAATATTTGTATTATAAAATTGTTAATCGAGATCAACTTCAACCATATTGTTAAGTTTTCGAAAAAAATATTTTACAAAGCCGAGCTTCGCGAGGGCTCGTGTCGTCACACCTTGACTGACTGATTATAATACATCTACATATATGTAAATAAAAATTACTATGTTAGAGCACAAATCAATAGGCATGATAGTTTATCCGTATATCCGTAAAGTGTATGATTCATCACAAAATGTAAAGGTTGTAGGATATACTATGTACTACTATGATTATTGCTGCCAAAGTTTTGACATCCACAAATAACACTGCTTTGTGATTGATAGCGCTAGGAAGATAAGTTAATATAATATTATATTATGTAAAACTTTCTCGTGTCAGTGTTTGCGCACGAGCTCCTCCAGAGCGGCTCAACCGATTTTAATGAAAATTTGTATGTACATTTGTTGGACCTGAGAATAGGTTTTTATCTAAGTACCTTTTATATTAATACTAGAAATAATTTATACGGCAAAACGTTTGCCGGGTCAGCTAGTAGTTTCGATTAAGAATTATAACGTTTTTGAATTTTAGATATTTATTGGATGAACAATTTTTAAGCGAACTCTTTGCTTTACCTCGTAAACGGTAGTTGTTAAACTTGAAAGCAATCAGTTTTGCGATCTACAAAGTCAAATGTATTTTTTGTCATATCCAGAAAAATGGCTACCTACCACAAGATTCCTATCATCGATAGATCAAAGCACTGTACAATGTACTCGTAGTATTGCTGTTCTTATAAAACAAACTGTTGGCTACTATTCGATGGTATATAAAAAATCGTATAGGTAGGTACTCGTAAGGCAAATCGTTTAGGATAGCTATTTTAAAAACTTTAAAATATTATGTTACGATTACGATCAATACGGTAACAATGAGATAAGACAATTCTACTGCTACTGATGTGAACAAATAAGTCTTAAGTTTATCAAGAAGTTTAGGGGTTGGATTATATTTTTGGTCCATACGATTGTCAAATTCTACTAAGTATATAATTATTTATCTTAAAGTTTAAATAATATTGTTTTTCATTTATAATTGTCGGTTTTAGCATTTTGGTTATTATTCGTTGAAGTAGAATTAACATAGCTGCTATCGAAGTAGAATTTATTATGATTTATCAATGGGACGTTTTCTTTTAATTCAAGTTAAAGTTCCACGTGGTCGATATATTGAGTATTTGGTAGACTACAATCGATGATCCCAAATGTAAAACTAGACTCATTTATATTTTTATGAATATTGACTTTCGAAATCTCATGTTTTACTTGTAACTATATTTTTCATGTTTAATGGTTAATATTCTACTAATACGACCCAATAAAAACGATAGCGATAACACAATTCTAAAAATAAAAAATGTTACATATTATATAAAAAAATATTATACTTCATCTGACACAGGTGTCAAAATATTACTCATCTCTCTTTGTGTATATTATTATACAGTAACAAAATTGTGATGAAATAAGAGAATAAATTATTATTATTTTATGTAAGTATATTATAGATAATCACTTAGGTCAAAACTCCTTTATTAAATTATTATTAATAGTGCCAGTTTGACAATTGACATAATATTTATCTGTATATGCTCAAACTAATATTACCTACTAAACTGGCCTGAGGTATTTAGGGTCCTGTGGGATTTAAATTAGAGACGAAGCAAAAACGTAGAAATTTATGCTTGATCTTGAGCTAGTGGAATCTAGATTTAAAATACATGTTATGATTTATAAAATACCTGTTATGATTTATGTTACATTGAACAGTGTTATGATAATATGATTAGAAATATAACCCATGTGAGTTGGTCCCGAATTATTTGAGAACCGATAGAAAATCTAGGTATGTATCACGTCACTCTGGTTTCGATAATTAGAAGAAAGTCATCCTTAATAATAATTAAAATATGACTCATGACAATGAATATTCCGGTAATTTCTGGGTACTATTTAAACATGTATCGATGCCATTCTGTGTAATTTAAGGTCACAGATTTTTTTTATATATCCCAGTGATCCCACATTACTTCTGTTTTTGATTATTTATAGTTAAGTTATGTTTTTGTAATGAATCTTACTATTTGTCCTTGAACCTTTGCCTTTTGATTACCATAAGTTTATGTTAAGAGCGGGCTGCCAAATTTTGCTGTTTTCTAATAAGTATTA
The DNA here is from genome assembly GCA_937595015.1 of Polyommatus icarus. NCBI lineage: Eukaryota > Metazoa > Arthropoda > Insecta > Lepidoptera > Lycaenidae > Polyommatus > Polyommatus icarus. The sequence goes on along the minus strand of OW569328.1, from coordinate 15,063,290 downwards.
CGATCCCGGAAGACGATTGACTCAAATGAAATTGGTATTTATTTAATCATTGTATATTTATCTGATATTTGGCTAACGGAAAATACGATTAACTTTGTTTAACTCGTAAGCTATATTTTTCGAAATTATTAATATTTCTGGGCTCTTCAACAAATACCTGTTACACTTATTGAGTTAATATCATTAAATAACTTGCACTACTACAATCACTTTATAAAATAATAGCTAAAGGAAATATTAGTATTGTATTTAATTTTTAAGTAATCATCAAAAGCATTTTTGGGACTTACGACTTTTACTTTCGTGCTATAATGCAGAAATCGTTGTCACGCGATATTGTTCACTATTAGCTGCAGCGTAAAGCACATCGCCCGGAAGCACGATTCATGGAATCATTATAATATGATCACGATTGGAGGTTAGCGGTATGTGTAGACGGGGCTAGTGTTTTGACAGTAGGTCCTTAAATAAGATTTTCTTTTAAAAAGCTCAGGAAAGCGTAGTTTATGAAGCAGTAAACAATTGTTTCGTAAAATGTGAAAATAAGTATGCTCTTTGCTGCAGAAAAGCTTAACTTAGACATGCATGTAGATGTTTGGTTTTAGCAAATTTGTTAATTTTGGGTAGTCTTGTAAGTTAAAAAAGTGTTTTAATTTGAATTTATGGAATAATCCATAAATTTAAATTATTTGATATTTAAAATATATATTATACTTGAAGTTACTATTTGAAGTTATATAGATAATATTGTTAGTTTTTCTGGGAATACCAGATGATCACAGATCTATAGCTAGATACAAAATAAAATTAGAATCGGCTGAAGTGGAAGTTCCATATTTACTAGTACCTTTAAAAGTAAAATTGGAAGACCAATAATTATTGTTAAAACTTCCAGAGGTCTGTAATGTTTATTGTTTATTATTTCTAATTTTTATCACCAGCGACATTTGATAAGGTATCTAATATTTACTTAACTTTATTTTGTTGTGTATTATGTTAGAAAAGTTACTTTTTGTACCACTGCAATCGTTAAAGGTATTGTGTGAGAAGTTATTATTTTCAGGCTTATTTTTTCAGTTTGTTTTTATTAAGTTTTTTGTGATATTTTATTTTATTTTGACACTCGGAGTTATGTATCTCTATTAAATGAGTCGCAAAAAATATATTTAATTAGCCTAATGATTTGATTGATAGATTGTTGTATAGAAATACTGTAATTTCTGTTCTACATTGAAAGATATTATATAGATTACTTATACCACATTTTAGTGTTAGAACTTATTTTTTAATTCAATTAATGTTGTAACATTAAGACTCAAGAGAGTAATACACAAGGATTTTTATCTTAATAATGTCAATGTTGGTTGTTGCAAAGCAATGATTGTACAAAAATCTTATATTAAGTTTAATTAAGTAATGTTTGTAAGTATAGGTAGATATATTATTTCATTCTACACGGTTTGTAACACAATACAACAAATGAATTGTTTTTTTAAATGTGAAATTTAATTTGATCAGTGTATTTATTAACAATAGGTACTTACTAGTTTATAGTGAAAATGTATAGATTACTAAAATATTTTTTGTATTGCACCATTGATGATTAGTTAAGTATGTTTTTAGAGTGCATCGGGACGCTGCACGTTGTCGGATGGCCGAATGTTATGATTAATGTAATTTAGAACCTAGTTTATTGTTTTTAGAATACTAAAAATTATTATAACTTAACTATTTTTGAGTAAATTTGATAATAGTTTTAATATTTAATACTGGCCACACTGACAACGTGCAATCCCTTCTACGATCACGTGATTTGGAGTGGGGTTGACGGGTAAAAATTGGGTATAAATACCCCAAGAGCTTAGTATGGTGTGGATTTTGACGGAGGAACAACTGTAAGAGGAACCTCTGCCCGAAAGTGTACAAGTTGTATAATAATGTATAATAAAAGTAGATATTACAATTAATATGGAGTTTTATAATTTTAACAGGTAGGTACTTACTACACATTACAATTCTTATTAAATCAATGTTGAAAAAATCTAAATCTAAAATTAGCGAGCAACGAAAAAAATCCATTCAGAAAAACACTGTTTTCATTTCGTACGTAAATATGTAACATAATTATGTATTATAAATAGTCTGAATGAATGGGTATCATTGTTTAAAGACGTAATAAAATAATCTTATCTTTAGGATTTGAATGAAAATGTGATCACGTGAGCGCGCGACCGCGACACTCGCGAGTCGCGACAGTTTTTCATGAACGGCACGTCGAGTTTCCATGAATGGGTGCGCTCAATGGAAAAGGCTAGCTCGCCTCATTCACCCGCCTATAGATAAGTACACTCCGATCAATATTTTTATCGTACAACACTCATTAGCGTCCGAACTCCGATTACATTTCAATATTTTTTTATGTGGTTTAAATTTTATAATAATTACGATAACATTTAAAGGTTAATTATTTTAAGTACCTATTTAAAATGACTGTGCATCATAGCCAAATTAGATAATTTTACTTAATGAATACATAGTTCCTAACTTATTTTTGGCAAATAACTAATAAGGAAACATAATTTATTTTTTAAAGTAACTTTTAATAAAATTATAAATACAACTCTCGTTACAAAAATAGCTACGAGGGTACTCAGATAACTTGCATTCGATACGTTGCACAAAAAAGAAATGTCATCTTATATTATATTATGTACATTTCGGATGTCTCAATAGGACGTCTAAAGTACCGAATTTATGTTATATGTACTTATATATTATCTAAGTAGTAAGTACCCTGGAAATTCGCGACCCGCAATGTACATGATAGTTGCAACTCGTCAATCTGAGGTAGTACCAGGTTTTTGCACTCCGCGGTCAGATGAGTCGGTACAAAAAGTAATAGGATACAATTAACAGCAACCCAATTTGGGGTTGACTAAGTGATGTTAAGAACAAAGGTGCAACGCAGATAAGGGCCGCCGGAAGTCGCCATAACCGTCAACGTTTATCGTTCTACAGTCTACACCAGTGGTTCCCAACCTGGGGGTAATTACCCCGTCAGAGGTAAAATAGCTATTCTAATGGGGTAACAGAGGTGGTACCTAAAATAAATGAATTGGCAGAAAAAAATTATAAACTCTGTACATTTTTGAGAAAAACAGCTACAGAATACCCTATCGCAGACAGAGATCTGAAAATGTTGCTACCGTTAGCTACCACTTGTAAATGCGAGAGCGGCCTCTCAACTCTGGTAACATTTTAAAAAAGGCAAGAAACCATCTGAAGTCTGAACCTCTGAAAATAGGTTGGGAACCACTGGTCTACACCATACACGCTGTTTCATATTAAATCATAGTTTTTCTCGTTATGTACAGTTACATAGTATAGCTAATAACAGCTTTATAGTAGAGAACGCTATTTTATTTCAGAAGTAGAACTGTAACTAGCATATGAGATTGCCGTTATTATCGTAAAATATATTTTTGAACTTAGCAGACTTTTATGAAAAACAATAATTGTAACAAGGGGATGGCAGCTTGTAGCGCTGCCTGATGATATTGAGTATTCTGCAATTCCTTGAGTGGTAAATTCCTACTTGTAAAAGTAAAACAATCGGCCAAGGGTTCTGTACCGTCATGTAGAGCAAAAATAGGCCAAAAATTGTGTTTTTTGTATGGGAACTCCCCTTAAATATTTATTTTATTTAAATTTTATAATTAATTATTTAAGTAGTACACATATAATTATGGTCTGAAAATTTCAAGTGCCTATCTGTAATGTTGTCATCATTGATACCGAGCAAAAATGTTTGAACAAATTGGAGTGAAACCTAATACAACAAAACAAAAATTTCGAAAATCGGTTCACAAACGGCGGGAGTAATCGTTGAACATACAAAAAAAAATCCACAGCCGAACATATAACCTCCTCGTTTTTTGGAAGCCACCTTAAATATTTAATTTATTTTGTTTTTAGTGTTGGTTGTTATAGCGGCAACAGAAATACATAATCTGTCAACATTTCAACTCTCTAGCTATTACCGTTCTTGAGATACTGCCTGGAGAGAGACGGACGAAGTGTCGAAGTATCAGTAATAGGGTCCCGTTTTAACCCTTTGGGTGCGGAACCCTAAAAAAACAGTTTTGCTTTACAAGTTATAAAGAGACAGGCTTCTTTTAGTCATAATCGATAATAATATCTATGTCTATATATAATATAAAACTCAAAGGTGACAGACTGACATGGTGATCTATCAACACACAGCCCAAGCCACTGGACGTATCGGACTGAAATTTGGCATGCAGGTAGATGTTATAACATAGGCATCCGCTAAGAAAGGATTTTGATAAATTCTAACCCCAAGGGGTTAAAATAGGGGATGAAAGTTTGTATATAATAATAATACTTCTTAACGCAAGCGAAGCCGCGGGCAACAGCTCGTTATTATTAATTTTATAATACACTCTACCTCATACTGTATGTGTAACATAGTCTACTTTTCCATGACTATCTATTTAATCTTAATAAGTGTCCAAAAAATAACACAAATATTATCAATAAAGCTGTTTATAGAGTTCTGTAATCTGTACCCAAACAGTCCTATTGCTGAGACTTAGCTATTTATTATCGCTCTTTACACTGTTTGTCCGCCCACATTCCATTACCAACATGTATTTTCTTAACCTTTATGGGTGGACAGTTAAAACAAAATATATTTTTGTTGCTGCAAGACTAACCAATATAAGTTAAAACAATTTTGCAGTTTCTATGGCAATGTTTGTACCCATGTCTGACTCGTGTTTTGCTAGATTTAATTTTATTTATTTATTGTGCATTATAATTACCGTTTTTAGAATACAGTACATAATATATTTTTTGTTTTATTATAACTAAGACTTTTATTATAGCCTATAAATCACAACATTATTAAATATTATGTTGTGTATGGTATATGTAAGTCCATAAGCAGGGAACATTAAAAATTATTTGCTCCGTAAAGAATCAAAACTATCATATTGTATGGCTTTAGCGCCACATGCTCGATAGAGGTGATATCTTATATCTTTAAACGAGCAATTCTTGTATATAATTGGAATCTCGGAATCGGCTCCAACGATTTTCATGAAATTTAGTATATAGGGGGTTTCGGGGGCGATAAATCGATCTAGCTAGGAATCATTTTCAAAAAATTTCATTTTATGTGTGTTCTTTGAATTTTTTGAATACCGAGCAAAGCTCGGTCATATAGCTGGTTATAATAAAACAAATTGACTGTAAACAGAGTAAAATAATGAAACTGAGTTCTTAGCACACATGCATGCCTTGGCGAGCAGACATAAAACCAGCTATTGAGCAACTGAATAATAATAGTATTATTATAATAGGCCACATAACAACATGTCTTTTACATTTATCAGTTGCAAATAGGGTTATCAAGTTTGAGCATAACTTTAGTGTTTAGGTACACAGTAAGGTTCATTGTATGAGATAGCGAAATAGCATAGGAGTGGAAAGGGTCGTGCCCTGGAAGGCATACTGCATTCTTATCACAGACACACTTTGCCTTATCTCAGGATTTATGTTCTCCTGTTGATAACAAAGAGAATCAATCATTTCATACAGGCATATTTATTTCACTAAATGTTTACTCATAATAATTATGAGTAAAAATCATTAAATTAAATATTTACTGTTGCTGAATTTAATCCTTCGAGCCCCAAGCGGTCGCATGCGACCGCAATAATATTAGAAAGGCTATTGTCTTGTTTCTCCACGTTCGAAGGATTAAGTAAGAAAAAAGTTCATAACTCACACCATAAAAAGAGTTAAGTTTTTTGCATATTATTCATTCTATTATGCTGACTTAAATTAACCCATCAATACCCAAGCCGCAGCTGCATAACAATTGAAAATCTATTGTGTCTGCAATACCCACGATTAATATCAATATTGAAATCATCAGTTGCAACTTGCAATTACTAATGTGGTGCAATACTCCTATTTTTACAATAGGTAAATATTATAATACATGTTAAATATTGTCTAAATTTATAAATAGACATGAATTAAGTATGAATAAAAATGGTTTAAAAGAAATGGCTAGTTAGATGTAAGAAAATTATCATGAAAGATGAAGTTAAGTTTGTCGCTTTGCCTGCACTTATAGATAATTTTACACAATTACACATTTAAAACTTATAACACCATCAAGTATGATAAATACTGACAAAATATTATGTTCACTTGTAATAATTGTAAATATATTTTCATCAACAAGCATTTTGTAGCATGTAAAATTAATCCTTCGATCGTAGAAAAGCGAGACATAATAGCCTTTATATTGTTATTGCAGTCGCATGCGACCGCTTGAGGCTTGAAGGATTAATCAGGTAAGTTAAGTGTGGTTAAAAACTCAATACACAGATTAGGATATATTATGATCAAGTAACATTTCACCATATTTAATACTTTTGAATAAAGGCCACAACAGTGTTTACAAAAATTGAGAGCAGTAATTTCAGCTAAACTTTTTCCAATGTTGCGAAGAGTTTTTTTGTTTATTATAAATAAATTTTAATTTTTGTATATTAATAAAGCTCAAGAGAAATATACTGACATAAACTAATAATTCTAGGAACGACTATAATAAAGTAGGTTACAAATAGGGCCTGATAAAACTAATTTAAAACATGTATTTGGGCGAGTATATGACTGAAATACTGTTACATAATTACTTTTGAATGGATAATAAAGTCTAGGTACGAGATACCTATCTAATCTAGCGAGGTTTACCGCGAGTTCATTGTGTTCTTAGCAATTCATTCATAACTACAAGAGCTGTCAAAGCAGGTAATGACAAAAACTAAGGGCGATGTAATCAGATAAAAGTCCATCAAAACGTAGATATAAACCCAAATTGTTTCACAGTTAAGCCCTAGACTCGACGATCAACTGTAAGCGCGAGATTTTTTCATTGAGAAACCCCTGGATTCTGTATACCTCGTACCACCTGTTCCTCACGTACCCACAACACATCATAGAATTTCACGAGCTCCGAACGACAAAAACTATTAATATTATATGCGGGCAGCCTCAATAAGTATCTTACATCAGCTAATAATCATAATACATACCGATCTTTATTTTCAATCTCTCTTCCACTCGCACTTTACGCGTTTCGTCCGCCATGTTAAATCCATAACTGTTTATCTCTTTCATCCGCTGTTATCTCTTTCGGAACGAGCCCCTCGGCCGGCAAGTCCCGCCACTTCCGGAGTGTCGTAATGTTCTACTTGAGCTTGTTTTTACCGAGGAAAAAGTAAATAGCTATCCGACCACAAAATTAAAATGTCCAGCGCGACCGATTATAAGCACAACACAGCCTTTATCCAATTTTGAAAACATCGTTTCTTACTTTAGATTGCGCATGTGCTCAGTTTTTGTCTTTTCTAAAATTTATCAATGAATGCACTTCGTGGTTGGCTAGCCTACGAAAAATCACTTCACAATAAAAAGCCACACAATTAATCACTATTTAACTATTTATTTTTGTCAATTAGATTGGAAAATAGATTTACACAACGACAGTTCATCAATAAAATATTTTGTTCCATTGAATGAACAAAAAGTATGAATGGACATTACGTCACGTCACAGTATTGCGCCTGCGCGGCAGCAAATTCACGCACAGACAACCAATTTTCTTGACAAGTCGTTGGTTTGACAAATTGACAGTCAAGAAAAATTTTTGACGTTAGATTTTGACAGCGATTTTTTTTTATTTCTACAGATAGAAGCAATGACAAAAGAAACTGTGACCTCACTCAGCCTCACTGCGTGAGCTGTGATTTGTGAAGATGCGCGGCCCAGATGGGCCTTACGGTTGTTTAAAGACTTGAAAGTGTAAATGGAACGCCTCAGAGCTGTCAGCGAGGTAACGCCGCATGAACTGTCATGTTTTTCGGGCGCGCACCCCATATTTATAATTCGATATGATATGTCTTACGAGACACGAGTGCTACCTTTATCAATGATGTGGCGTGGATGTGGCGCTAATGTTTTTGACATGATAACGTCTTATAATTCGATATGGGGTGCGCGCCCGAAAAACATGACAGTTCATGCGGCGTTACCTTGCTGACAGCTCTGAGGCGTTCCATTTACACTTTCAAGTCTTTAAACAACCGTAAGGCCCATCTGGGCCGCGCTCTTTGTTTCGATTACGTATTTCGATGACTTAGAGAATACTTTTGTATGAAGAAGTTTGGTTAGTTATGACCTTTGATACATTGACCACACTCTGAATTAAAAATAAACAAACAATCTGTGAGCTATTAGTATTATTTCGGCTATTTAAAATTGTGCTCTATTTCCTGCGTGTCAAGGTATGACTTGTGCTTTGTTCGAAGATTTTAATGGATTTCACGAATGTATGTAGCGTCACAGTATAGCAATATTGCTATACTGTGGTAGCGTTTTGTATTGCGAATAGTTTATTTTACTCATTATAAATATTTTTAGACAATCATTTGAAAGAAATACATCAAAATAACTTTAGGTTACAGTCGAAAAAGTTTGTTTCTATTTATAGAGATTCAGAAGCGAGGGTTAAGGGGTTAAGGATAGTTGAACGTGACAACGTCATACGTTGTCACGTTCAACTATCGTCAGTTAACCGACTTTACAGACAACCGATTTTTTTCGTGTTGATTTTGGTATGAATCACAATTCACAAGTGTGCCATGTCGACAGCTGCTAAAGATAAACAAGTTTTATATATGTAACATAATAATTGAACTTTATAAAGATAATGCCGTACCTTTGGAGTAAAAATTACAGAATAGTTTTAATAAAAATACAAAAAAATACATATTAATTTAAATATTTTTTTAATTAAGGTGTTATATGATATACTATGTTATACGATCTGGAATCCATTCGTAGGTAATTTTAAAGTAATTTCTAAAGTCTATGGTTCCAAGTAGGTACTTCAGAAAGTTCATGTTTGATAATTTTTCGTGGAGAAAAAATTCTTTCACCAATCTTTTTCGGTTTTATTTATTTTTATTTTCATTGAGCCAACAGCTAAGCCTACGAGAAGACCAATTTTTTGTTGCTTTGACAGAACTGGAGCCATTAAGAAGATGTCTGGCTGAAGTCGCCGCGTGGTCACAACTGATTTAGTTAATAAATGGGAAGTTTTCTTTTTTAAATCTCCAAATGAGGGATTTTTCCATTTTAGTAACAAGATGGCGTATGGGTAGACAACAATTGGTAATACGGAATACCATCAATACTTGCTACAAAACTGGGCAAAAGAATGTAAAACTTGATACATTTCAATTTAAAAAAGACGCAATAATATTCCAATGAATAGGATAATAGAGTTATGGCCTGTTTCACCGCTTCCTGATAAGGTGCCCGATAGGGTTATTTGACAGATTTTCCTTACTCCATCTGTCAAATTAAGTGGTGGATAGCCTAATCAGGAACCGGTGAAACAGGCCCTTAGTATAACGATGTTTTAGTTAAAACTCACGGAAGAAATAGCCCTGTTTACCGATATTCACACCAAATGTCACAGGAAATATACATTTTGGTTTTGACAACATCTCACCTGCACTTGTGCCAGATATCGGATATTTAATGGCTAATATTTTACCAATAATGAACATCAAAAATACAAATAACACAATTTGGGAAAAAATAATAAAACCACGCCAACAATAAAAAGTAGAAGAATTTTTGAAAGCGACATGCCCGCCAAAACTCTCTGTCAGTTGTCAGTTTTCAGTTTGACAATTTGCGTGTTCCTAAACTGTTACCAGTATACTGGCCTAATCGCTTAGGCCAATGATGGCTTAGATTTAAGATATATTTTTGATTTACGCCACACTTGACAGTACACTGATATTTTTTTTAAACACTACCAATATGTTGTCAGTGTGCCAACCTGCAGATAATTTCAGATGGGAGGGGAACCAATAGAAAATCTAGAAGTGTCTACCGTCGCGCCGTCTGGTGGAGATTTAAAAAAGAAAACTTCCCATTAAAAAAATAAGAAAATCCCTCATTAGGACAAGACGTGGAATCAGAAGCTTCTAATTTATTAAGATAAATTAGTATTTATTAAGATAAAATAGGTAAGCCTAGCTAGGATAAGTGGAATAAGCGCTTAAGCGCTTATTCCACTTATCTTAGCTAGGTTTCTAGCCTAGCTAGGATCCTAAATCATTTCCGATTTAGTCAAGTGGAATAACATTTAGAAAGCTAGGATCCTAAATCGTTTCCGATTTTGTCAAGTGGAATAACATTTAGAAAGCTAGGTTCCTAGCTAGGATCCTACCTAGGAACCTAGCTAGGATAAGTGGAGTAAGTGCTTTAAGGTATCAAACTGTAACTTGCTCGCTCTGTGTGGACTTTGGACACGCCTTTTGACTCTTCTAAGTTCTATCCATAAAGGTAATATACCTTTCGGAAAGGTATATTAACTTTAAAGTGATGTAATATCCAGAAACGTGCTATTTTGTGTTCCCTCCAAAACTCCATCGAAAGTTTCAGTAAAGCGTCTACCACTTTACTGAATCGACCGACTTGACTCCTTGACTGTATTGACTTTTACTTAGACTTTGACTAGACTTTAGACCTGACGATACATGAAAACGATGATGAAAAACATAGAAATGGCTGTATGGGCAACGCTCCCTTTGCCTGTCCCGACCAGGACGAATAAAAAAAAAATGAAAATGTTGAAAAAATTACTTTTTATAACAAAACAAAATAACAAAGAGGATGTAAACTGTATACTACGTAACAAGAGGTCGGACTTAGAAGAAAAAAAATAAACATCCGTTATTTTTTTAATTTGAAACTGAAGTTACAATTTTTAAGTGCAAAACCTTTTACTCTAAACATACCGAAAATTTACAAAAATAAAAATAAAAAAGAAATGTGCTCAAATAAATGTTTTATTTCAATAAAAATATTGTACATAACTTAATAAATAGGCTAATAAAGTAAATTAAACAATAAAACAGATTTTATCCACAAGCTTTTGTTGATTTCTATTATTAAATATTATAATATTACAGTACAGTTTTCTGTATTTTATTTATAAATATAATAGAATAGCTGTCTATGCTACTCTACTAACTACTTGATTGGCTTATACACTTATACAGTAAACTCTATATAGGGAGGGGATTAAAGCTGCGCGCCCACCAGGTCGGAATCGGGACGTACGGTGCGGACGGCACGTCGTGTCGTCATATACTTATCAATGACGTTCCAGTACTTCTAGTGCAGTTCATAGTATTCAGTACCATATAGTACCATACAAAGCAACAATTCCGTCCACTGCGTACCTACGCTCCGGTTCCGATCCAGTGGACCGCACCTTTATACATACACACTTTGTTTTCTTACACCCTGTATACGACAGCTGAAATCTATCGCGCGGGCTCAGGCCAGCTGCATACCACCTTACTTGATCAGAGGATTTTTCCTTGGTGGCCGTACCACTCATAATCCCATACCTTCCTCCTCCTAAAATCTCCTTGCTTTGAATCTCTTTGCTGCTTTCGTTCCCAAGCGGTCGCATGTGACCGCGAGAACAAAAGACTTCCTAGAATCCGCATACAGTTTACATCCTCTTTGGAATCCGCAATCGAGGTAACAGCTATTGCTAACAGACTAAAATGTTGTAAACTAGCTGTAGAGGGACCTAAAAATCTGAAATTAATGAAAAATTTTTCATTTACTACATTTCCATTCAGTACAGTTTACATAAATTATTTAGTATAGTTAATTTGTTAATAACCTTATGTATTGTTACAATAAAACAATATACACATGATACACATTTCATCATTTTCCAAATTAACTGCATACTGAATACTGATATACATTATAATATTTTCTATGAAATAATAATATTATAGTTATGGCCTGTTTCACCGCTTCCTGATAAGGTGCCCGATAGAGTTATTTGACAGATTTTCCATACTCCATCTGTCAAATTAAGTGGTGGATAGCCTTATCATTAAGCAACAAATCCGTCCACTGCGTACCTACGCTCCGATTCCGATCCAGTGGACCGCACCTTTATACATACACACTTTGTTTTCTTATACCCTGTATACGACAGCTGAAATCTATCGCGCGGGCTCAGGCCAGCTGCATACCACCTCACTTGATCAGAGGATTTTTCCTTGGTGGCCGTACCAGTTACCACTCATAATCCCATACCTTCCTTCTCCTAAAATCTCCTTGCTTTGAATCTCTTTGCTGCTTTCGTTCCCGAGCGGTCGCATGCGACCGCGAGAACAAAAGACTTCCTAGAATCCGCATACAGTTTACATCCTCTTTGGAATCCGCGATCGAGGTAACAGCTATTGCTTACAGACTGAAATGTTGTAAAGTAGCTGTGCTGTGGACCTAAAATTCTGAAATTAATGAAAAATTTTTCATTTACTACATTTCCATACAGTTTACATACATTATTTAGTATAGTTAATAACCTTATGTATTGTTACAATAAAACAATATACACATGATACACATTTCATCATTTTCCAAATTAACTGCATACTGAATACTGATATACATTATAATATTTTCTATGAAATAATAATCTATCTTTTTCATATTAATATTATAGTTATGGCCTGTTTCACCGCTTCCTGATAAGGTGCCCGATAGGGTTATTTGACAGATTTTCCATACTCCATCTGTCAAATTAAGTGGTAGGTAGCCTTATCAGGAAGCGGTGAAACAGGCCCTCAAAGTTGTAAATTATTGTACAAATATGCAAATAGTACTACGACATACTTTGTATTAGAACATGGTATGATATCGTTATGTTTTGCTTCAATTTATCGATTTACGGTTACATTTACATTTTACAATGACTTACCTTTCGTTTTTCATTAATTAGTCCACTTAATTTACAATTTTTGTATTTTTGTAATAAATAATTTTCACAAAATGAAATTCGAACTTTGAGTTTTAAACTTCTTCTTCCTTTATTTTCTTATGTAGTTTATATTCTCTATGGTCTTTTTTATCAACCAATCACAGTCGACCGTGCTTAAAAATTGTACAGATTATGCGATTTAATTTAGTAGCTACGTTTAAATTTGGAACCCAATTTTTTTTTGTTCGAAACTTGCATCCACCTATTGTAGACGTCCACCTGTTTAATAATTAATCGTTACAAAATACGACCTATATGTTTTAATTAAAACATTTTGAAACAAACAAAATTAGTAAAATGAAAGACATCTACACCCATACGGTTAGTACACTCGTTTATGTTGATGAAAGTATTCCGGGGCCCTCGGACGAGTCTGAAGATTACAAAAACATATTGAGCGAATATAACTCCCAGGTAACACACTCATGTGATTGCAGTAAATGTGTCGATACATCCTGCAAGTGCTTACAGCAATCAGGAGGTGTTCAAAATTATATCCTTGACGGTAAAGGAAACATTGGGGCTCTCAAATTGAATACAATATTCGATGCAAATTCAGGCTTCATTATAGAATGTAATGATCTATGTTCATGCTCCGACTACTGTGGAAATCGTCTGGTTCAAAAAGGCCCGATAGACTGTCTCGTTGTTGAAAGCTGTACAAATAGTTTAAAAGGTTTAGGTTTATACACATGTCAGGCTATACCCAAAGGTATATTTATATGTGAATACGCTGGAGAATTACTAACGAGGGATCAGGCTATATTACGCAATAATATTAATCAACAATCTGGTAAAATGAATTACATATTTTGCTTACGAGAACACTGTAAAGGTAAAACCTTGCAAACCTTTGTTGATCCCAGCTACATTGGCAATATTGGACGGTATATAAACCACAGCTGTGAGCCTAATTGTAGAATTATTCCCGTTAGGGTAAATTCTATGATTCCAAAACTAGCTATATTCAGTAGTGAAGATATTTTGCCTGGAACTGAACTGACATTTGACTATGGTTGTACCGGCAACATTCTTGATACTGAACAAAATGTTTGTAGAAAAGAGTGTCTATGTGGTAATCTAAGCTGTAGGGGTGTAATGCCATTCAATACTTACTGAATTTTTCTGTAGTTTAATAATAAATTTATTATTGTGACTTCAATATGCTGTTTCCTTGAATTCACTGTCATATTAACCGCAATAACAATAAAAAGCTATTGTGTCTCGTTTTTCCACAATCGAGGGATGACTTATCATTGTAATGCAATGTTATGTATAATGCATAAAATATTATAATTCAATGTTTTCACACTAGATTGCAGATCCAGCACAGACAGGAAACAATAAGTTTTGTTTGGCGTTTGAAAATGTTTCTGTCAATATTCTCTGATATGATGAGTGCAACATCAGCTTTTGGTCAGACTATTTACAGTATATTATGTGCTAGTAGCGCCCTCTGATCGGAATTTTGTATAATACTCCTAATATGTATTCCCTATTCATTACAATTATTTTATTAAACACTTGACGTTAGTTAAAGTTTACAACCTTGAGAGTGGCAACCCTAGTTTCCATCACATCTTATGTCCTTTTCCTTCCTTTACCCCCTATATAGCTATCTATCTCGCTCGCACAATCCCCACCAGGTAGGTGGTCGAGCTGCAATGCCAGCTACGACCTATTCCTCATTGGCGTCAAGTTTCCCATCACGGGCGGTTCACTTCTGATAACTCGTAGTCATTATCAAAGTGCTACCCCAGGATATTGGTAAGTCCTTTATACTTTTATTACAGCTCTGAAACATACGAAAATATCCTTGTTCTAACGGTTTTTGCCGTTCTGTTTAGCCATTATGTGCTATTAAATTTCTTAAATATCAAACAGGATTATAATTCTTTGTTTCAGAGGATATTTCTTATTTCGTGTCCTTTTTTTTTTTAGGCTTTGAAATGCATTATACTAAATGTACAAAGTGAATTAACTAGTTTTTCGATAGTTTATTACTTTATTTTTGTGAAACATTTCTGGATACCCACATGTGATTTTATTTTTCGGACAACGGCCGTGTCTTTGAAGCCTTTTCAATAGATATTCTAAATTTAGATTTTTACAACTACCCACATTTATGTAATATTTCGTAATGATTTAATCATTCGATCGGGGATTCTTGAAAATGATATTGCATTTTATTGTAGTCGCTGTCACCAGTGTCCTTACGGGGCCTGACGGGTTAATGAGTAATTAATTTTAATGTTCACTTTGTACTGACGTTCATTGTTTCTTATTTCTTTTTAGTTATAATGGACGAGACTATCGCGAATGATAGCCAACCTGTAGCCGGGCCATCTGGCACACAAAAAACGAAGAAAAGACGTAGAGAATCCGTTACAAGTCGCTCTTCATCTAGTGATAGTAGTAGCTCTAGTTCCTCAGATTCGGATTTCCGACGCAAAAAGAAACGGTCACACCGTAATTCTTTAAAAAAAGGGGGGGGCAAATCTATTCGCAAATATGATTTGTTACAAAAAGTAGCTAACGAGGTAGCCGATCTTCGCAGACATATTTATGTAGGTGAACCTTGTGTTAATCAAAAAGAATTAAATAATACCAATTTTTATACGAACCCTAATTCCGGTGATTTTAATTTAAACGATGAAGATCAAATTTCTTTATTAAATATTAATGACTATGATATTTTAAATGATTGTGATATTTGTGATAATAATATTAATAACTCAAATAGTATAAGTCCTGCTAATAATGATTTTAATTTTGAATTACAAGTTAGATTAAAAGAGCCAACAATACCTAGGGCTCCAGAGAATTACCTTAAAATGTTACAAAATTTTCAACATTTTGATAAGAATGAGTGGTTCGATGTCAGATATGCTGATGTGCAGAAACTTTATAATCACTTCCCGGGCTTCACCCAGTTAGAAGTAAATGATGAAGTCAAAGCATATGACGCTCAGCGTCATCTTGCATATAATGACAAATGTTTTGGTGCTCTTTCCTTCTGTATTTTAAAGCAAAAAGAATTGTTGCAAGACAGTCTAAATAAACTCATCTCCTGGGCGCGAGATAGTAATAATGCGGTAAACGCTGACGACTTACATTCTAAAGTAGTCGAGTTATTTAATCAAGGCGATTATAATAAAGTAGCTTCGGACATGTTGCAGTTAGTTTGTGGGCACCGGGCTGAAACCATTCAAATGCGTCGAGACGTAATTTTAAAAAATGTGCGTGATCCGTTACTAAAATCGACATTACGTAAAATACCGCCCTCTAACGAACACATTTTTAATACGGGGCAACTGACTTCGGCTTTAGAAAAAGCAGGTGGGGTAAGAAAAGTTTTTCTCCCACTTACAAAAAATAGTTCGAGACATGCCTCGCAGGCATCTAACAAAAATCAATTTCGCCCCCCGCAGGGGATCGATACCAATTATTATCAAAGAGCACACCAACAGAGTGTGGCTCAAAGACAGCCCTCGCAGGGCTTGTCCTATAACCAACCCTCGCAGGGTTATTTTTACAGCAGACCCTCGCAGGGTTCTTTTGGCACTACTAGAGCGGGCAATAGTAATGCACGTGGTTCCTTTCGCCCCCGTGGCAACTCGCAACAAAATAAAAATAACCGGCAAGAATCAGCGACAGGAAATAAGCGACGTGGTCCACAAGACCCTCAATCAGGGAATAGCAAACGACGATTCTGACCACTTCAAGGCGGGCCAACTAATACACTTTGTACAACGGTGGAAGCTTCTAGGAGCTCCTCGCACGTTACTCAAGGTAATCAGAGGGTACCGCATACCTTTTCAAACCAGACCTCCTCTTTTACTCCCCAAAAGTCATGGACCCTTAGCGACTCCAGTGTCAGAGGCCATGTCCGAGAGCATATTTCAAATGATTCGACAAGGTGTGCTGGAGGAAGTACCTCATTCTCCGAGTTTTATCTCGACTATGTTCTTAGTCCCCAAAGGCGACGCTACCAATCGGCCGATATTCAATTTAAAAAACCTGAATTATTATGTTGCAAAGCAGCCCTTCAAACTTGTAAACGTTGCTCGAGTACAAAAGTTTCTCCAACCAAACGATTGGCTATGCAAAATAGACCTTTCACAAGCATACTTCCACGTGCCAATCGCATCCAGCCACAGACGATTTCTTCGGCTAATATACCGAGGGAAATTATTGCAAATGACATGTCTACCGTTCGGTCTCAGTACAGCCCCAAAGATATTCGCAGCTCTCTCAAATTGGTTAGCCCAGACACTAAGGAACGAAGGTATTCGAGTCCTAGTGTACTTGGACGATTATCTATTGGCACATCAAAACCGCGAAATACTACACAATCACGTCCAAATTGCTTTGAAGCGGCTCAAGTATCTGGGGTGGCAGATAAACTATCAAAAGTCAGTAATAATGCCTCAAAAGAATTTGGTATTTCTCGGTATCCTTTGGGATCCGTGGTTAAACAAAAAGATGTTACCCGACGAGAAAATACTGCAACTACAATCACGCCTAAGGGAAGTTCTGCGAGAACAGACAATTACGTCCAAAACCCTTCAGAGCGTAGTAGGCAGTTTAAACTTTGCGAGCTTTACAGTTCCTTACGGCAGGTTACACTTCCGAGAAACCCTAACATACCTCAACAAAATTCTAAAAGAGGGAATAGATTTCGCGACATTGCCAAAAGAGTCACAAAAGGAATTGAATTGGTGGTTGGAAAATTGTCACCGCGAATCAATGATTCATGTTCCGCCCCCAGAACACTTTTTAACGACAGACGCATCAGACGTCGCGTGGGGAGCTCAGCTGGACGGTCACAGTGTGTCAGGTCAGTGGACAGATCGGGAGAAAAATTTACATTGCAATCAAAAAGAGATGATTGCAATTCTCAGAGTTCTACAGACTTTTTGTCCACAACTGAGCCACTCTACAATTCTTGTACAATGCGACAACAAGACCGTGGTAGCGTTTCTTCGACGAGAAGGGGGAACCAAATCAGCATCCTTGATGGAGCTGACAAAGCTTATATTTTGTCTCCTGGAGAGGCACAGCATTCATGTAGAAGCTCGTCATATCCCGGGCAAATACAACTGCCACGCCGACCATCTTTCTCGTCATCTGGCCCCACCCGAATGGCACCTACTCCCCCAGGGCACAGAAAAAGTGTTCCAGAAGTTCGGAGTTCCCCTGATAGACCTGTTCGCGTCGGAACGGGCGAAGGTGGTCATGAATTATGTGTCCCTAGACCAGAAGGACCACCTGGCTATGTTTCACGATGCCTTTTCCCAGGTGTGGAATTATCCCATGGCATGGATATTCCCACCACCGTACCTTATTCCGAAGGTCCTAGAACATCTGAACCGTGCACGAGGAATTTATCTCCTGGTAGTTCCTTGTTGGGAACGAGCGTTCTGGAGACCAGACCTGAAGGCGCGAGCAGTAGCACCGCCCTTCACCATAAAGAATCTTCCACAAGTTCTAATAGACACAGCAACAGGCCTACCACCTTCCAAAGTGCAGGAAATGGTAATAGAAGTGTGGAAATGTGGGGGTGGGCTCAGAGCCTAAGAGACTGGAATGAGGACCAGATTCAACTGCTCCAAGCCTCCTGGCGCCCTTCGACAAGGAAAACGTATACGGCGGCTTGGAAGAGGTGGTTAAAATGGTCAGAACAGCAGGGTATAAATCCGTTAGCACCATCAGGACAAATTCTTGCTCGTTACTTGGCAGATTTACATATTGTTGATGGGCTTGCTTATAACACAATTAATGTTCATAAATCTGTGGTAGCCACTTTAACCAATCCTAACAATGTAAGCAGTTTGAGCTCGCATTCACTAGTCTGTCATGTATTAAAAGCTATAGCTTTACAAAAACCAATAACTCAAAGGAAAGTTATTTGGGATATTGACATTTTAACTACATACTTACGCAATAGTACTGTAGACGAGACTAGTGTATTTGCTGTTTCTCGACAAACTGCAACATTATTACTTCTATGCTCGGGTCGCAGGGTCCATGATTTAACTTTATTAGCCACCGATTCACAGCATTACTCAGAGGAAAATGATTCCTTAATTTTATGGCCGATTTTTGGGTCTAAAACAGACACTGCTACATACAGACAGTCTGGATGGAGACTTCACTCCAATATTGAGAGTAAAAATCTTGATCCGGTTTTTTGGGTAAAGCTATGTAAAACTCTGTTACAGGAGAGACGACAGCAAACAGGAATTCCAAATCTATTTTTAAATATCAGAGGCCCACCAAAAGCAGCCTCTCGCACACTCATAGCAGGTTGGGTGAAATCGCTATTGATAGAAGCAGGTGTGATAGCAACCCCAGGAAGTCTGAGATCCGCTGTTGCCTCAAAAAGGTGGCAAAATAACTGCCCACTAGATGACATTCTTTCTGGAGGAAACTGGAGGTCAAAAGCAACCTTCACTCGATTTTACTGCAAGGAAGTTATGCCCAGAGTTAGTAATGGGGATGTAATAAGTTTGTTTAATTCTGTTTAAATTTATCACAATATAGTGAGTCTTTGATTGCAATTAAAATCTTATTTAGGTTATTAAGATTTCTTTAGAATAATTCATGAAAGCAACTGCTTTTTATTGCAATCATAGCAATTCCTTGTTTGTTATTATATTTGTTATTATTGTACATAGTCTTACTATGCTATATAAAGCAATATTATAAGTTTAAAATCTGTTGTGTAAGGTTTAAAAACCTAATTAAGATTTTCTGTTACCTCCTTGTTAATGAGAATGAATTGTTAATTTCTGTAGTAGTCTAGCACTTATCAATATAATATACCTGTTATAATATTATAACAACATTTTATTTTAACTTCTTCCTTTTAACATTGCAGCTTATTAAGCTTTTTAGCTTAATACAATCACATTGGCGTCTAAATTTTGGTTTAATATACCCACCAGGCGATAACAAACAGGTCTCAAGGTTGTAAACTTTAACTAACGTCAAGTGTTTAATAGAAGTGTTTTACCTGAAATAAAACACATATTAAATACTTACCTTAGTTAAAGTTTACAAATTTAATTTCTGCCTGGCGGTTCCTTTCGACTCAATGAGGAATAGGTCGTAGCTGGCATTGCAGCTCGACCACCTACCTGGTGGGGATTGTGCGAGCGAGATAGATAGCTATATAGGGGGTAAAGGAAGGAAAAGGACATAAGATGTGATGGAAACTAGGGTTGCCACTCTCAAGGTTGTAAACTTTAACTAAGGTAAGTATTTAATATGTGTTTTATTTCAGGTAAAACACTTCTAATATACTAGCTGTTGCCTGCGACTTTGTCTGTGTGGGCTTCAGTTTATAGCGCGCGGTGGCAACAAAATTGGTGTCAAATTTAAAAGCTTTTTAAAACCCTGGTACCCTTTAAATCAAAATATCCAAAAACAGCCGTGCAGTGTGCACATAATATTTCATTTTTTAAAATTAAACTTTACCCATAAACTATTTATCATTGGTAGGTTTAAGGTTACGACTTACGTCACTGCATAGATAAAATACTGAGTAGTGAGTTATTTAATAGTGTGTATAACAATAGAAAGAATCGAAAAGTCCAACTCAACATGGTACCACCTGTTATACGTATGAGTAACCATGCTAAGACGTATGAGTAAGCGCTAGCGCGATGTAGGCGACTCTTAGCGCCATCTGTTATGAATTTTTGGAACTAACTTAATTTGAACAAATTTACGCATAAACACCCCCTTAGCCCTTACAACCCCTTTTTCCAGTTAAGGCTGCTCTCTCGAAAAAAGCGTGCAGATGAAACAACTTTTCATCGGCATTAACAGAGAAATTATATCTGAAAAAATAATTAGTAATCTACATGATATGATACGTAATTTGGTTTTGCCATTTTTTTTCTATCGGTATCACATAATAAAGAAATAAAAAACCAAATCACCTCCAAATCGTTGAATGAAACCACTTTACTCCTTCATTATTTATAACAAAAGAATATATAAAAAATATCTACTGCTTTGCAATACATGAGTTAATAATTTGGTTTGGTTACTTTTTTGAAATATGTATTATATTGAGCCTTAAAAAGGTTTTTTCTCCTATTTCGCCCTATCATGGACGCGGCGAGCGTCGTAACCGCCACCGTACAAGGCGCGCTGTTATGAATGTTATTTTAATGTCATTTACGTCGATATTCGCACTGACAGACAATCGACCTGCTAATTTAGGGAGAGAGGGCCCTTAAGGCGATTTATCGAAAATAAATTATACCGCAAGGGCAATTTTATACTTAACTTGTATGACTATAAAGTCGTGAATACGCTGCGGCCAAAAGCTATCGGCTCGCTCGGAAAACATGCGACAAAACGTAATTATAATAATATACGTAATTAAAAAAACGTAATAATATTTTATCATAATTATTATGCTGCATGATCCTATTGGTAATTTAAAATTTTAGTTGTGAATTGTGTGATGCTAATATTAATGTAATTCTTACATGCTATGGGTCGTTGAGATACCTGAAATAAAGACATTTTTTTTTATTTATTTATTTATAATTATTTAAAAAATAACTAGGAGCATTTAAGCAAAAATCAAAATGCTTGTATACGATTTTGAGTTGCAAAGGTGTCTATTAATTAGACTAATTTCCTACAATACATCTATTTTCGTTTAAAAATCATCTTCGAATTTCGTATTTTTAAGAGGTAATTTCGAAAATTAAATGTATCGAGGCAAAATAGTGTTTCTAGTTCTTCTCAAACCTACATAAGGCTATGAAGATGTATATCTCATTACCAGATTTGTAACATTTCTCAGGGTCCTATAGTATTACGTCAAAAAGGACAGTTTTTTCAATATAGCGCCTTAAGGGCCCTCTCTTCCTAAATTAGCAGGTCGATTGTCTGTCAGTGCGAATATCGACGTAAATGACATTAAAATAACATTCATAACAGCGCGCCTTGTACGGTGGCGGTTACGACGCTCGCCGCGTCCATGATAGGGCGAAATAGGAGAAAAAACCTTTTTAAGGCTTAATATAATACATATTTCAAAAAAGTAACCAAACCAAATTATTAACTTATGTATTGCAAAGCAGTAGATATTTTTTATATATTCTTTTGATAAATAATGAAGGAGTAAAGTGATTTCATTCAACGATTTGGAGGTGATTTGGTTTTTTATTTCTTTATTATGTGATACCGATAGAAAAAATATGGCAAAACCAAATTACGTATCATATCATCTAGATTTAGCCTAGTAAACGAATGCTCGAAATGGGGGTGTGCTTGGAAAAGTCGAAAGCAGAAATTATGACTACGCCACTTTGTTTGGACTAGTTAGGAGATAAACATACTAAAAGTCCTGACCCCTCCGAGGTGCGCCGGAGGGGAGGGGGGGAAAAGAAGGACCCATTTTTTTGTTTTTAGACTAATTGACGAAAACGGTGCTTCGTACGAATATTTATTGTACTACATAAGAAAAGCTACTAAATTCTCTACAACTTTGTCCTTTACACTTTGTATCTATCTCCAAGCGTTGCCTAGCTATGAGCTTCTAAAATGCGGAAGGTTGATTTTTCATGAGTTTGAGAGATTGACCATGGTATCACAAGAAATTGTCTGTGATGCTGGTGCTGGTAGAAATACTGGCTTGAATTTCATCTGGATTTACTACTATCACGTGTTCAAATAATTCTGTGGTGTGCTACTATCGTCAGCCGGGTCTAGAGAGTCATAATTCGTGTCATAAGGTGTTACCATGGCCAATCTCCCAAACTTATGAAAAAGCAACCTTCCGCATTTTCCAGATCGGGATGCTGAAAAACAAAATGTTTTGATATCATATGGACCATCTTAATGGGAACCCTTTAGCACGGTTATGGTCGGTTTCTAGAGACTCGTTGCTCTCCTGGAGCCTTTTTACTGATCGCATCGGCTTAATTGTTGGCTGATTTAACCACATTATTCTGGTTTTGAACTGGTCTACAGGCTGTTCTGGCATAAATTCGGTCTATTGTGACTAGAACAGGCATTTAAAAGATTTTTAGTAACTTAGATAGCAGGAAAAATGATTACTTGCAATTACAAAGAATTTTGAGCCTCATACCGCAGTAAGACTCAAAAAAATTATTTTTAGGTAAAAATAGTCTGCACTAACCATAGATTAGGATTCATTATTATTAACTAGACCATTGGCAATAAAAATGTTGAACATTTTTTCTCATTAGAATGAAATTTTCAGTTTTATAAAACGAAGTAATGATTTGTTGGTTACATACGAAAGTTCTATTGCCATTGAAAAATCAATGATTTTTCATAAAGACAAAAAATCCAGAAAAGTTTTTTATGTTTTATTAAAGACCTTAAAATAAGCTATTATTTATCTATTTACTGTCTTCAAAAATTTCCTGATATTTCAGAAAATACAAATATCCTTAGGTCGTATTGATGTGTGTATTTGAAAATCGACCAATTTTAGAAGCTCATAGCTAGGCAACGATTAGAGATAGATACAAAGTGTAAAGGACAAAGTTGTAGAGAATTTTATTAGCTTTTCTTATGTAGTACAATAAAATTTCGTACGAAGCACCGTTTTCGTAAATTAGTCTAAAAACCAAAAAAATGGGTCCTTCTTTTCCCCCGTCCCCTACGGCGCACCTCGGAGGGGTCAGGACTTTTAGTATGTTTATCTCCTAACTAGTCCAAACAAAGTGGCGTAGTCATAATTTCTGCTTTCGACATTTCCAACCAGAATCATTCCTTTGCTAGGCTAATTACTAATTATTTTTTTCAGATATAATTTCTCTGTTAATGCCGATGAAAAGTTGTTTCATCTGCACGCTTTTTTCGAGAGAGCAGCCATAAGGGCGCATTTTCATAAGTCGTTAACTCGTGCGGTATACCGTATACACTATACAGCATACGGGGAGCTTATGACAACTAATGGCGCATTTTGATTGGTCGTGGCGTGCATTTTAGAAATTTCCCGCACCCCGCATGCGGGCCCTATCGACCAGTGAAAATGCGCCATAAAAAGTAGCCTATGTCCTTTCTCAGGCTTTAGACTATCTGTGTACAAAATTTCATTACAATCGGTTCAGTAGTTTTGGCGTGAAAGCGAGATAGACAGATAATATACTTTCGCATTTATAATATTAGTATAGATTACTTCATTACTTTAATTTAACACTGACAATCCAAAACTTTTACAACAAAAAGGACTTTAAACTTTAAAGTATCTCCATACTTAATGCTTGGAATTAATAACAGATAATAATAGCACACTTTATTATTTATAACAATACTAGCTGACCCGGCAAACGTTGTTTTGCCATATAAATTATAGCAGTGCCCGCGACTTTGTTCGTGTGGTTGTCGAAAACACTGTCGCGATTGCAATAAAAAGGATATAGCGGGTCAATATCTTAAGGCGATATATCGAAAATAAATTATACCGCAAGGGCAATTTTATACTTAATAATACGATGATGATGATGAGCGAAATTTGCATAGTAGCATCTGCTTTCCGTTCTTAAAACAACATCGAAACTCCCAAACTTGTATCTATAAAGAATCAGGAGTTCCCTCAGCACCTTCCGAACCATGATATACGTCGGTGCAAAATCTTACTTGCTTCGCTTACTAATGCTTCGAATACTTCTCACGAAACCGAAGTCATCAAATGTTTCCATATAAATTTTGAAGAGTTCCCTCGATAACTAATGGATCCCTTTATCAGGTCACCACTTTTGTGAACGGGGTACTAAATTGGGATGATGCCCTATACACCAAAAGAAAAATTTTGAAAATCGGTTCACATACGGCGGAGTAATCGTTAAATATAAAAAAACGAACATAACACCTCCTCCATCTTGAAAGTCGGTTAAAATTGTAGCCTATGTGTTATTCTGATGTAGAAGCTATATTATTGTAAAGTTTCATTAAAATCCGTTCAGTAGTTTTTGCGTGAAAGAGTAACAAACATCCATACATACATCCTCACAAACTTTCGCCTTTATAATATTAAGTAGGATATACTATTATCTCATACATATTATTATATCTCATGCATATTAATATGATAAAATTGCCACCTTGGTAAATATAATAATTATTAATATCTATAATTTTTATATCGCTTGACAAACTCTAGTCTCGATCTAAAAGACTATAAAAAGTACCAATAAAACGGTCATAATAGGACGATGCATGGTACTTATAATGGTTTTAAATGGTAGTGATGATGATAATGATGATTGTAATTTGCATAGTAATAGCAGTAGTAGTTGCTTTCAGTTCTTAAAACAACGTCGAAACTCCCAAACTTGTATCTATAAAGAGATAGGAGTTCTCTCAGCACCTTCCGAACCATGGTATGTATTTGCACCAAGATGGTGCAAAATCTTACTTGTTGGTAGCATATGCTTAGAATACTGCTAACGAAACCGAAGTCACCACATGTTTCCATATAAATTTTGCGTAGTTCTCTCGATTTCTTAGGGATCCCTTCATCAGGTCACCACTTTTATGAATGTGGTAGCAAATAGAGATGATAACCTATACACCAAAAGAAAAATTTTGAAAATCGGTTCACAAACGGCGGAGTAATCGTTGAACGAACATAACACCTCCTCCATTTTGAAAGTCGGTTAAAATTATAGCCTAGTATGTGTTATTGCAATGGCGCAATTGCGTATGGCGCATTTGCATTTTTGAGAGGACGCAATTTTATTTTTGGTTTATTTCGGGGAGAGGGGGGTCAATAGAAGCTTAAGAAGCTTAATCTCAAGTTTGTGGGGTCGCCACCCTTGTTCCCCGGCCGCCATCTTGAAAAAAGGGGTGACAACACTATTTTCGCGATATCTCGGAAACTATACGTCTTACAAAAAAATTGTGAAACAATAATTTGTTGCAAATTATTTTGCCTATAAATATGTTTTTATAACTTTTTACCCTAAATTAAAATTAAAAAGCAATAAGCAAAAAATGTCCCCACATGTCCCAAAAATAAAATTGCGTCTTATATGTAATTATGCAATATTCGGTCGCGTAAAAGTGTTAGTAAATAGATAAACTCTTGTTAAACAAATGTAAATGTGAATGAAATCGGGTGTAAGAATGCTTCATGATAGAAATGTTTATAGCTTTGCCAATAGTTTAAGTATGCACATATTTTAAAAATCTAAATTCTAATCCACTATAACAGAAAGATTATCTTCCTAGGTTTAATTCTAAACTCTTGAGTCTAGACTATGCATAAACTGATTCATTTTGTATGATATACTTTGAGTCCCACTAAAGGACATAGGATATAGTCTTCACCCTGCTAAATGTACGCTTTCCGGTTAGACAAATTTTGGTGCAGTGAAGACGCGAGCAACATCTAGTAGTTTACAAATTACATAATATTATTATCCTACAATGTTGGTACTTGGTATGGTTTTTTCCCTTAAAAGCGCCTAAAGAATTATTATAGCAACATGCAAATATACATTGCAAGATTAAACTAAATATTATAGTTACAACCTGCATTAGAATTCAGAATAATCATCAAAAGCTACCAAGCCAGTGTTATTTTTAGCGTCCTTCTAATAAGTTTGTATGGCTTAGTAACCAGTCACGACTCCTACATAATAAATCGAGGTTTTTTTATTGTTTTGTTAACAGGTTTCTCGCAGCTAGCAACTCGGAGACCAGATAAACTTATTTTGATGCTGTTTCTTGGAAACTTTTATCAAACATAATAATATTGAGAAGGAAATGGGGATTTATTGAATAGATTTCAAAGAAGCAATTTACTCTCTGAATAATTATTATTTGACTAGTAGGTCAAAATAATAATAATTATCAATTATTATTTTTAACAAAAAATTAAAACCGACTTCCAAGGTAAAAACAATAATAACATTAATATGAACTAAAAATTATTAAATAATTTTTACTATCTAATAGTGCCTTTTTCCGAATTCGGCTAAACCTCAACTATTTCTGTACTCAATCTTCATTATTTTGAAGTCGGTACCATATAGCTGAATCTTCAGTCCTCTGACAGAATATTTAAAATTTTTGGAACTGGCACCGACTTCAAAATTATGAAGATTGAGTACAGAAATAGTTGAGGTTTAGCCGAATTCGGAAAAAGGCACTATTAGATAGTAAAAATTATTTAATAATTTTTAGTTCATATTAATGTTATTATTGTTTTTACCTTGGAAGTCGGTTTTAATTTTTTGTTAAAAATAATAATAATTTCACTCTTTTTAGTTATACTAGTAGATAATTAATCTTCGCGTATATTTTACGTGTCTTATTACAATTTGTTAAGAGTCACAACTCACACTCACAAAATAATATAATATTATCAGTGAAGTGAACATATTGTGCTAAGTAATTTAACAATTTTAATACTTCAAGCCCGAAGCGGTCACCGGAGATTGCGATAACAATAGAAAGGCTATTGTGTCTCGTTTTTCCACGATCGAAGGATCTATCAGATAAAAATTGTACAAACTTGCATAGGATGTAGCGTAGCATAATATTTAATATTATCATAATTATTGACAGCTGTTCTTGTTATCAAGAATTCAAATCGATAGGTACTTAGTGCACCATCTATCGATTAATAAGTATAACTAATTAAAAAGACACTTAATGACTTTGTTTTGTTTAAATGCTCTTTTTAAAATAACTTTATTTTAATTCTATTTGTCTATTAAAATTTTATAAAGTAGTAAAGTATTCGATCTGTATATAAAGTAGTTAGTAAAGTATTCGATATTCTGTCTTCTGCCGCCAGTTCGGCGACGCCGACCGCCGTGTATTAAAAACAAACAGGAGTTGTTAATTGTTATACAGTACATAATTATTATTATTAGTATATCCATACCTATGCCTTGCACTATTATCTATTCTGTGCCATGACTCATGAGACATTGGTGGCCTTAACACGACGTGGTAATGATGATGATGACGATGATGATGATGATGATTATGATGATGAATATGAATTGCATAGTAGTTTATGCTTTCTGTTCTTAAAACAACGCCGAAACTCCCAAACGTGTATCTATTAGGAATCAGGAGTTCTCTCAGCATCATCGAAACCATGGTATACCTTGACCCAATATTTGACTTTTTGGTAGCGTATTCTTAGTACACTTCACATAAAACCAAAATCACCATATGTTTCCATATAAATTTCGAGGAGTTCCCTCGATTACTCATGGATCCCATCATCAGGTCACCACCTTTGTGAAAATGGGACCAAATTGGAGTGAAACCTAATACAACAAAACAAAAATTTCGAAAATCGGTTCACAATAGGCGGAGTAATCGTTGAACATACAAAAATAAAAAAAAATAAAAAAATATCCACAGCCGAACATATAACCTCCTCGTTTTTTGGAAGTCGGTTAAAAAATAATAAAGGGGATTGTAAAAAATTGGCCAAAATGATGGAGTACTTAGTTCTTTTAGAGCAAAAAAACCTTAAATAGCTGTTTCTTTGGCTCAATGTTTCTATTTAAATTTAGACATGCATAGCTGTACATAATATTTAGACGAAATTTTGTATAAGGTCCCAGGAAAGGACATGAGGTAGGTTTTATTTAAAAATGTACTGTTCCTCTGCTATTTGTGGCAATATTTAGTATCAATCTTAAAGTATTTATTATACTATGGCCAATTATTTTCATCTAAAAGTGTCTAAAATCAAAAATGTTGTTTCGATATTATTATTATAGTATAGTATAGTAAACCAACTTCAGTAAACCTATGATAGAAATAATTTTCCTTATCGCAGACAAGTTTTATAGGAGTTACAAGAAAATTAGGGATCGAGTGACGAGCGTCGGAAAGCCCGGCTAAAACAACAACACAATACATAGTACATATAAGCCGACGCGGTCGGTCTCATAACAAGTTGCCCGTCGGCCCACAGAGGGGACACACGTATCGCGCCCAGTGCCACCTTACAGTGGAACGTGCCAGACTTTGAGTGGCAATTGGTGCAATCATCTCGTTGAGCGTAAACAAACGAGTGAGTATAATTCCATTGGTATACCGGCGCGGGCGCAGTTTTTACTTTTACATAGGTAATTGATCGCCTATACATGCATTAGAAACATGTACGAGAGGTCTGTGAATTCTGTGATCTAATAGGTTCTTCGGGGCGTTGCTTGCCCCCAAAGTATCAACAAGTAATTTGATTGCTTGGTCTACAAGTTTAAGACGTAAAGGACTGCTTACATAATTTTCGGTAACTTTCGAAGTACGTCGAGAATCGAGATGACTCAATAATCGTATAGGCATTTTATAGGCTGAAACGTCACGATTCGCATTACATACATCCAGAAGTAATTTGTTAGTTACAGCCGATCTCCCTTCGCGGAAGCATATCGTCAGTTTTGTGGACTATAAAAATAGAAGAGATCTGAAATAGGTGTAGTTAATTCGTTCGCGACATACTTTGTGCAATTGACCCACCACTGACTTTAGACTTAAGTTTAAGATAAATCAATTTTATTTTGATGATAAGTACTCACTTATTCCTCAGTACTAGTGTCTATAGTCTATACTTTAAAGTAGTCTATAGTATATAGTAACAAAATGCAAATTTATGATTAGGAGAACTAAATACTAATAACCACTAATAACCGTTTTTGAAATCAAACTCGTGCAACACACGTTACACACGATACTGCATTGTTGTGTTGTCTGTGAACAGTACATTTTTCCGGTTTAAAAAGTAGCCTATTTCCTTTCCCATTACTCAAAGTATCTCCGTACCAAATTTAAGCAAAATCTGCGGTTTGGACGTGAAGAGGTTACAGAGAGACAAACACATTTTCACATTTAAAATATTAGCAAGTATGAATATAAATAAGCTAAAAGAACGCCAAGTTAATAACTCGCTGTTAAGAATAATGACGGTTTGACCAGTTGTTAGTTAATCAAGCTTGACCGTGCACCAGGGGGTATTTACCTTTTCTCGATAACTGGCTTTAACGCCTTTATGTTATGAAAACAGCGTAACCAGTTTTAGAATTGAAAAATATAGAAGATTTATGTTCAATTAAAAAAAATAAGCCGTACTATTTACGTTATAAATGTTTACTACCACAGAATAATCAATGTCTTTAAGGAGTACTTACTTACTTAAATTTTAAAGGTGGAAAATGTTTAACTCTGTCTATTACTATATTTATAGGTGTACCAGAATCTGATGGCAAAAAGTGAGAAAATAAATTGACTCTAGTCTCTAGCAATACCGGGGTAATTGAAATAAAACATTTTGATCCTTTTTTTTAGTAGCTAAACTGTGTATTAAACATGCAAATATAAAAATTTATCCAATGATCAAGGATATTTTTTGAAAATTTGCTGTCAAAAATTGCCATCAGATTCTGGTAGACCTTTAGTTAGCTTAAGGGCGTTCCTTACGGAGATACCGTAATTTACCGTATTTCAAGCCTAAGGGTGATCGCACACGTCACACTTTTTGTGTGATCGAGTCTGCGGCGTCCATACAATCTGCATGGCGCGCGCCATCAGATTGTATGTAAGCCGCAGACTCGATCACACAAAAAGTGTGACGTGTGCGATCACCCTTATAAACTCATAATTTGAAAGCTACAAAGTTATAATAAAAATACAGCAATAATCTTCAGTAAGTACTTATATCAACATTCCTTTCCCCGTTTTAAATTTTTTGTTTTTGTTTATTATACTCATGATATCAGCTTCCAAAGTAAAACCAATTTATTAAAATTCAAGCATACATTTAGATTTTAGCATCTCCTTAGGATTTACAAATTACTTTTAAGTTTTATTTGAAACATACGCCGATAGCCGCGTACTGACCAAACGAGCCGCCTCGCTGCCTCGCCCGAGCGTGCCGCGGCCGAGCCAAAAGTTGTCGGTTTTTGGTCGATGCTCAAAGGTGCCTCGGACGTTTGCCGCGCACTAACACGTACTGACCGACCGAGCAAATGCGCGCGAGGCTGCCGCGGCGAGGCGGCTCGCTTGGTCAGTACGCGGCTAATAGATCGACAATATCATTAACTACATATTTCCCGTTTTAAATTTTTTTAGGACATTTTTGAACTAAGATAAGTAAAAAAAATAGGGTTTTGGTGCGATCTCGGCAACGCGGCAAATGGTCGTTTGCTCGGGGGACGGCCTTAACTTAGAGATGATTTCTAGCAAAATTATTACTGTCGGTTTTCCCGTTGCGTGAAGTCCCGACTTTTTTAAAGGTTTTTCCCCAAGTACTATCGCCAAAGCTTGACCTACGATGAAAATGACGGCATTCGATATCACATCTGACTTGACCCTGAAGTGTAATCAGTGGATTGTTTTGCCTTTATTCGTTTAATGTTTGCATAGTTATTAAATTGATAAACATCAACCATTGCTATTATACTCTAGTAATGAGTTTTGCTCAGGTTGGTACTTGGTACTTGGTCATTTATCATTATTCGCACTTTGCTGTCATTCGGGCTACCCAAGATGCCTTAAGAGGCCGGGTACACTTGGAATTTCTCATACATACGTAATTCCAAAATCATTTTCTCATACGAAAATATTTAACATGTTTGAGTTGTTTTTCAGCTTAAAATAGTAATTACCTAGGTTCCTGCACAAAAAATTACTTCAAAATTTTTAAACACAAAAATTTTTTTTTTGCCTTAAATTTTTTTTAGTAAATTTACTACTAAATATTTAAACACTAAAAATAGAGTAAAACACTAAAAAATATATAAAAATATAGTTAATTTACTAAAAAATATTTTTTAGTACTTATTTAAATATTTTGTAGTAAATTTACTATTTATTTATATATTTTTAGTGTTTAAATATTAAGTACTAAATTTACTAAAAAAAAATAAAAATAAAAAAAAATAATGTTTAAATATTTTGAAGTAAATTTTTGTGCAGGAACCTAGATAATTACTATTTTAAACTGAAAAACAACTCAAACATGTTAAATATTTTCGTATGAGAAAATGATTTTGGAATTACGTATGTATGAGAATTTCGAGGGTACCCGGCCCCTTAATTGTCCAGCTTCGCTGTATGTTGCGTTACAAACAATCGACCACGATCTTGGGCGATTAAAGACTGTCATAATTAATTATTATGTTTCCTCCATAATCCTTCGATCGGGGATTCTTGGAAATGCTATTGTATTCTATTGTTGTCGCAATCACCGGTGTCATACGGGGCTTGACGGGTTAAAAGTTAAAACCAGTTAAAACGTTTCTGATGATGATAGGATTGTATTACTGTGACGTTTGTGAACAATAGACAATAGGTCGTCTAGTAATTCAAAACGTTCAAAACTGACCCAACCGTCGCAGTTGGTATCAATGGATTTTCGTCAACAACAATATTCAATTACTGTAACTCCGTTGCGCCAAAAATAGTTTATCGCGCGGGAACTGTAAATTTTTCCGGGATAAAAAGTATCCTATGTCCTTTCCCGGGACTCAAAGTATCTCCATACCAAACAGCAAAATCGGTTCAGCCGTTTGGGCGTAAAGAGGAAACAGACATACAGACACACTTTCGCATTTATAATATATTTATAATTTACTAGCTGTCCCGGCAAACGTTTCTTTGCCATAATATTATAAAGTATATCGCCCGTATTATTTTATTGAAGTGACTAAATAAATATGTCACCATGGCAACGTCCATCGCTATCATGGTTGTCGTTTTTCTCGAGTTGTAATAATTTACTATTATTTATTCAACAAATGCACTTATCAATATAATAAATACCGAGTAGCCGATTCTCAGACCCACTGAATATGCATATAAAATTTGGTAAAAATCGGTAAAGCCGTTTCGGAGGAGTTCGTGGACTAACATTGTGACACGAGAATTTTATATATAAGATAATAATATTTTTATTAGTATGGAGTATGGACCTTCGATCAAATAGAAGGTATGGACAATCTAATAGTAGAGGAGGGAAGGTGCTAATTTTGTAGTCACTCGAGCGCGATGGAGACCTAGTAGGTTTTTTACATTAGGTAAAACTGATAAAAAAATAATAAGAGCGTTTTTTATTTTAGCGATGGGTTCAGAAACTGCGGCCATTTTAAAGTTTTGAAAAAGAAAATATATTCAGAAAATTGCTTTTTTCGGTCAGTTATTATTATATTTTAGACAACAAGGACTAAATCATTTAGTTTAGTGCAAAATAAAATATCTGCAAAGTTTTGTTAGGAAAATATGAAGGTTTATTTTTTTTATATTTTAAAATGTTCCTACAGGCTTACCTTATCTTTGAAGTTTGAATCCTCAGTGCTTTTTATGGAAGCTTCTTTGGGGTATACTAAACATCTTAATCTGACAGATCGGATGACATTTCAATATTAAAAAAAAAAAAAATTTAACCCACCACGTGAGAAATCTGATTTCTATACCATGATAACTAGACACATGTCGGAAGCCTATACAAGCTTAATCTGACACGCTCGAGCTACTCCCAAAATCCCCTTTTCTCCTCCTCTACTATAATGGACATACTGTAACTTGAACGCCTCAGTAATATATTTAAATACAGTAAGGAAACTTAGAACTACTTAGCTGTGGGCTGTGAGTCCTGTGACACTTCTTCTTCTTCTTCTTCTTTTGGCGTAAGCCTCCCCACTTAGGAGTTGCCAGCGTCAGAGCTGAGGCGAAAAATATGTATATTATTATGTACAGTTATAACGCAAACTGATTGCCATGCACTGGGCACGGATGAGTGATGACTTCATGCGACCATGCAAATACAAGATATAATAATAAACCAGAAATAAACCAGAACAAGCAAATATGAAGCAAAATATTGTTTCTTAGCCTTTAAATATACACGAAATACATAAACATATATACAATAAATAATTTAATATATAAAAGGCCGAGAATTCTAACTACAACTAGAGCCTAATGTGATTATGAGCAATAAGCGAGCTTAAGCTGGTGTCTATAAATGGAGAATATACTAACGATAAAATAGATTTAAGATTAGTGGGACGAGGAATATTAGAAGGCCTGTGACACTTATCAGAGAAGTTTTCGCGCGTGTGACATGAATCATGATAGATTACACAATATGTGATGTTTTGTGCTTTTTTGTTTACAAGTTGTGATTAGAGTTTAGACTTTAGACCACAGTATAGCAATTATATTATAGGGATATTGCTATACTGTGCTTTAGACAGTAGACCAAGACTATGTCAAGTGTATTTTATTTTTATACTTATTTACTTGTAATATCTGTAAGTCTCAGGCTCAAGTCAAGATTCACAGAAAAATAAGGAAAATTAACTGGAAAAGCAGGATTAGCCGACATGCTGACATTGGTCATTCTTGAGCTATTAGTTCATACTTATGTTTTATATTATGTTTTTGTGTACCTACTTGGAATCGTCCGTGAAACTGACAGGTTTTGAGCATGAGCCGTAGCTAATTCGGCTACAATAATTGTTATTAGGTTACATCCTTTTACCCCCATAGTAATAAAAAGTTTCACACTGTGTATATTATCTGAGATCATAGTTTTCTTTATTACTCTACTAGCGACCCGCCCCGGCGTAGCACGGGTATAAAATATATAGCCACTGAAAAATGATTAAAATCTATAGTCTAAGATCCTTCACGTGATCTACTTCTTATCTGTGCCAAATAACATAAAAATTGCTCCAGTAGTTCGCGAGATAAGCCCTTTCAAATAATTTCCCACATTCCACATTCTCCTATTAGTCTTAGCGTGATAAAATATAGCTTATAGTCTTCCTCAATAAACGGGCTATGTAACACTGAAATATTTTTTCAAATCGAACCAGTAGTTCCTGAGATTAGCGCGTTCAAGTTAGCCCAAGCTATTTTTCTAATCTATCAGGAAATGACAAAATATTGATAGGCATACTATCTCTATAGTCTCTACATCGTCCTAATGGGTGGCAGAGAATGCTATAATGCTACAAGCTCGCCTTTGTGATTTGTACGATAGTTACCTAAAATGTTGTAAAAAAACTTACAACCTCTTTGGAGTCTTTGGCAGTCGGTTAAAAACAACAAAAACTTATGTAGTACAGGCTCTTTATTAGTAAGGGGCTTAGAAATTAGCGATGGATTAAGCCAGTTTAACGGACAATGGCATGTTGATCCACTTATCGACATTTGCTATTCCGCACGACAAATCTCTTGTTTCAAGAGGTTTCGGGGACCGTTTCTAATTTATGTGTTTTGTAACGGTGAATCGGAAGGTCATACAATATTAAATAGGTGTCTATTATGTGAGCCCAAGCTGTTACAATTAATACTAGAATAAACTTAGGGAGTAATTGTAATAGACTACAGAGCAATGATGCTAAAGTAGGTGACAAAACATTTTTATTTAGGACAGGTGTTAGAGTTTAGACTTTAGACGATGCTCAGTAGGTGACAAACCATCTTTTTAAGGGTTTCTAATTTATACGGACTTGTCAATTGTTACTTCTTTGGGTGATTTATATTGGATACGTATAATTTAGCAATAAATTAATAAACTTATCTATTGGAGTCGGTTATTATAAAAGTTAAAACTACTACACTCATCCTATAATTTATTAATTATTTACTTTTTATTTGCACGTGACCGGTTTGTAACAATAAATTGAAGAAGTGAACCATTTAAAATACGATAACCTTATATCAATTTTAATATAAATTACCTATGTTATTTATGTCATAAAATATAAAGCTTTATGTATTGTGATTGGTCATTCTCAGTGGGATTTGCAATAAAAAACTAAAATATGACTGATGTCTTGATTTTTTTATTACAATTTATTGTATGATGGTGACAAAGGGAATAAATACATAGTTTTAAAAGGTCAATGTACTTTTTACTTGATTCATAACCAAACGCAAGGTACATTTTCTGTGATAAATTATCCTGTGTCCTTTCTCAGGACTCACGTGCCACTGTTCCAAATTTTGTGTATACTACAGTAGAATGAATTTCAGTTAAGCGTAAAAATAATTTTTACTTACGCTTTCTGTAAGTTCATAAGGTCTTTGACACGTTTTTGAGTCCAGAAAACGACAGGAATAAGGATAATTTAAATCCTAAAAAAATTTGAGTTGCGTGATTTACCGAAGCAACGAAGTCGCGGGCAACATCTAGTGGCGAATAAACTTGTGAATGTGGCTTCAGTCTTCACACAGATGCAGTCAATACATAAAAACCTCGTGTTGCAGACGGCAGACAATAATTGTTATTCTGCAAGCGTTTAGCACGAATACTAAATTATCATCAAGCAGGTCATGAACTCGTGATATTTTTGGTTTCCCAAGACAAATAATAAGTGTTTCTACAGAATTGTTTTACATTGATAGCTGGTTTAGTAATTGATAGTCTAAAAGCCTGGTAGTTGTGGAAAATTTACGAAACTGTCCATAGCAGATAACTAGATGAACTTTAAATCAATATCTAACAATAACAGGATAATGTGACCATGTTGGTACCATGATATCATGCAGGTTCTTTATGTTTAAACTAGCCACTAAATAGTAAAGTAAATTTATAGAATATAATAATGATCTCATAATACTATTATTTCATTGCGGTTGTCTGACATCATTTCTCATAATAATATAAAATATTATATGCAAACCCTGCTTCGCCTTAGCGAACAATACAAATGCTAAGGAATAGAAACACTGACAGATTTCCTTTATCAATCCATAAGTTGCCGGTTGGAACCGCCGACATGAAGCAACCGCAGACGACCGCGACATGTCGCGACACTACTGGTTTGTATGTATTTCTATGAAATACCCTCCGCAGCTAGCGACACGAAGCTGGCGACACTTTTCATTGAAATACATAGAAATTAGAAACCAGTAGTGTCGCGACGACATGTCGTCTGTTGCCGATTCATGTTGCCGGCTTCCAACTTGTACCTTTATACGTTGTCTATTTTTCCGTAGAAAAAAAAATTGCGGTCGTGCTAAGCATGCTTATTTTTCCAGGACAATGGGATTCGGGTCGACGGCGTTATGCCTGGCCCTGCTCGTGGCTGCGGCGTACCCGGCCGCGGTGCCCACACAGGAGACCATGGTCGTGGCCAGGTCGGATGATGCACAGGTACGTAAGATGGATGACATAGGGGAAGTACACGGCCACGGGGAAAATTTCGAGATGGCCCAAGATGTTTGCTGCGCTTCCGTTGTCCTTCAATATTGTGGATGCAGGGGTAGGGTTGGAGGTGTGAGAATTGAGCCTCTGTTATCTTTAGCTGATCTGTTTCTAGATACTATCGAAACTTAGGCTTACTGATCTAGAAAAAATGGTATCATTTGCTTTCCTTCTGAAAGAGACATTTAGTTTTGTTTTGTACTGCCATTCAATTCTATGATACCGCTCCTTGGAAAATACAAGCAACAAAATAAGACTTACCTACTTCTTTTCAGACCACAAATGCGGAATCTTCAAGCCCGGCCCCAACAACGGAGGCCACAACAGAAGCGAGCGTGCCCATCAAGCTGACAAAGATGCACGTGACGTCAGAGATTGCGCTGCGGTACGCACGCACGGCGATCGTCACGCACATCCGCAACCCCGCCAAGCGCGCGCAGGAGGCTACATTCAGAGTGCTGCTGCCTGAGACTGCCTTTATCAGTGGATTTGTCATGTAAGTATAGTTCAATGATAGTATTTTAAGCTATCGTAGTAGTCACATGTGTACGTGAAGAAGAAACTCGAGAAATGGATATACTTAATGCATATGGCGTCAGATATATGGGTACCGTCAGATATATGGGGCCTAATGGGCTTCAAAGACTCGACATAGGCCAGCCAGCCACAAAACAGCCAACTAAGCCTAGACACGCTGATACCTAATGTCAGAGTAGAGATTTTAGGTGTTTTTAAAAATCTTAAATGTCAGAAGAAATTATGTAGCAGCTATATTAATTATGTATGCAGAACAAACATTTCTAAAAGAAATCTTGTAAAAACTATGCTTTTCCTTTTATGGACATTTGATATACCAAAAGTGGGTCACACGCGCCACTCCAAATGATAATAATATTAAGAATGTCGTTTTTAAACAACAGATTTCTGAATTCATAAAAAAATGCTTACTAAATAAAATTATGAATATAGTTACAGAAATAGAATCCTTGTGATTTTTTTTTAATTATCTACAGGACCCTCGACGGTAAACAATACAAGGCCTACGTTAAAGAAAAGGAGGAGGCGAAACAAGTCTACAATGACGCTGTGTCCCAAGGATTCGGAGCCGCACATGTCGCCGCAAAGTAAGTCTACTACCGACTTCTATTTCTTTCCAATTCTTCTTTACCTACCACTAAAGTTACAAAACCTACAGCCCCCCAGATCATACGCTTCCATTGTTTATATTGAGTAGAATTACAGGGACAACGTGTGCTTTGAGATCCCCTTAAAAGTACTATCGAAGAAATTGATTCATAGGCAGTTGACGTCTGTCAACTGCCTATGAATCAATTTCTTCGATAGTACTTTTAAGGGGATCTCAAAGCACAACTTACAGTGAATTGGCATAATCCGACCAAATGATATGGGTCTCCATATCATTTGGTCGGATTATGCCAATTCACTGTAAGTTGTGATTTGTCGGCTGGATTTGACATAACTCGACCAAACTACGTAGGTCCGCCATTTGCCTATAAACTAATAATCATCTTTTAGAATTTAGATAGTAGTATAGACTTATAATATTATACTGTCGTGATTGCGTACTGTCGTGCATTATAGGTTTATGGATAGTAGGTACATTAGATACTAATGATTAGAAGGTCATCATAAAAAAAATTATGACGTCACAGTTCATACGATTATACTTTATCACGCAACTGGATTTTTCTTATTAGAGCTTAAGTAGATCTTTTGATACTTGATCATTATAGCCATCATAAAATTTAATGATTAATGACCATAAGGATGGATTCACAGGATGCGCCTTTAATTTTCCCTGTGGTCTAAAGGTGCTCCCAGACAGAAGTTATATAATGTTATATATAAAAAAAATTAACAAATTATAACAAAAGGCACGTTTATTTTTTGACATGTAGCGTAAGTTATACCCTTATGTTAAAAAAGGTTATTGTGTTACACAATGTTTTATAACATTATATAACTTCTGTCTGGAAGCACCTTATAATAAAGACATACTTTAACGTATTTAAGTAGACCAATGGTAAGAGCTTGAGACCAATCTGAAAACTTTTTTTGAAGTAAAATTTACGTTTTCTCATTTCCTTTTTGCATCAAATCATTGGTACTATCAGAGAAGTAGATTCCTAAGTAGGCAGATGGGGGACCTAAAGCCTACGTAGTTTCTTCGCGTTACGTCAAAACCCAGCCGACAGATCACAATTATTTTAACATGAATTGACATGATCCGACCAAATGACGTTGGTCTGTCAATTGCCTAGGAAATAGGAATCAATTTCCTCAATGGTACATCTAATAAAAAAACACACTTCCAGAGCGCGCGATTCCAACCACTTCACCGTCTCCGTGAACGTGGAACCCAACTCGGCGGCCATCTTTAATCTGACGTACGAGGAGTTGCTCGTCCGTCGTAATGGCGTGTACAACCACGCTATAAACCTGCACCCCGGCGCACTCGTACCCGACATGAAGGTGACCGTACACATCAAGGAGAGCCAGAAGATCACTCAGCTGAGGGTGCCGGAGGTCAGGACGGGTAATGAAGTGGACGCCACGGATGAGGATGCCCGTGAGTACTGAGTATACACTTAGCTGAAGTGTCAAGTACTTAACTCAAGTTTTTTTTAAACCGTAATGGGTTGAATACGTTACGACAAATATTAAAATTATATTTGCAGGCAACTTTTCATCTATAGTCATACATCAAACTATTGAAATTTTAATCTTGTGTATATTTTTCAGAAAACTCTCTGGCTGTGATCGAGAAGGGTGACAAGGACAAAGAAGCAACTATCAGTTTCACTCCCGACGTCAACGAACAGAAGAGACTTATGGAGATATACGCCGTGAGTACATACTCTTACGTATTATTTACGTTGCGTTTTAAAAAAATCACTAACCCAAGTCTTTGTCTGATACTAAATTAATTGACAGACAGACAAACATTTCTATACACGTCTTCTTACTCCTCCTATCTTCTTCTGATTAAATTCGTTGCGGGTCCCAAGACGGCTTTAGCATGTCTCTCGGGCTCCCTGAGATCATATCAAAGGGTTGATCCTGGCGACACAGGAGATACAGCGGTGGGAATGTGTGGTGGGCCAAAGCCCGTTAAAGAAAAAGACAGACATTCTGTCAGATCCATAAGTTTTGATATTTTTTAAACTATTTCCCTTTTTTTCTAGGCCAAGACCAAGGAATCTCAAGCTCACCA
Source organism: Polyommatus icarus (assembly GCA_937595015.1). Taxonomy (NCBI): domain Eukaryota; kingdom Metazoa; phylum Arthropoda; class Insecta; order Lepidoptera; family Lycaenidae; genus Polyommatus; species Polyommatus icarus. The sequence continues at coordinate 15,022,889 of OW569328.1, read as the reverse complement.
GACGCGGTGGTACGGTGACGAAGAGGAGACCGACAAGGAGGGCATGCTCGGACAGTTCATAGTGCAGTACGACGTCGATAGATCCAAGAGCGGGGAAGTTCTGGTAAATATATTTCCATGAAATCTCATTAACATAATGAACTCTTGATTTGCTTGTTTTTTTCGCTCATCATGATCATTTTATGCCTGTACAAGTGCGTGACCAGTTGATGCTTATTCAATAAACTAAAAAGCGTACTGACCACAGTAACAATTATTTGGTCTGTTTCCAAATCTGTGCAACATATCGCTTCGAGTTTCTTTGACACGCTACCCAATATTAAAACTAGTTACCTATCTTCTTTTATGGTAGTAATATTAATTAAATGAATATTGCCACGTTATTACCGCATAGTTTTTGTGACAGTATCAATGTAACTGCTAATGTTCACAGGTGAACGACGGCTACTTCGTCCACTTCCTGGCGCCGGCGTCGCTGCCGCCGCTCCGCAAGCACGTGGTGTTCGTGCTGGACACGTCCGGCTCCATGATGGGCCGCAAGGTGGACCAGCTGCGCGACGCCATGAAGACCATCCTCGCCAAGCTCAACCCCGGCGACTACTTCAACATCGTCGAGTTTGACTCGTCTGTCGAGGTACGTGCTATTTACTACTGTGGTGGACCAATTATTATCGAACAAATACATGCACAGAATTAAAGTTTTCTTAGTAGCATGGTATACAATTATTAATGTTGAAAACTTCTGGGCAGTGGGCTTCGGACTCACCTAACATACCACTCGGTCGTCGGAAGACCATCCTTTTAGGCCGCCACTCACTTCCCAACAAAAGAATTCTATATCTGTATGGAACTGTCAATTCTATAGAAATTGAGGATCACTTTGGCATACCACATCTATTGAAAATGCAAGTAAGAATGTGACATTGTTGTTGCAAATTTATTAGCATACATATTTCAGGTTCACGATCTGAAAGAAGCTGATGAGCCAGAGAAGAAGCCAACGTTCTCGTACTACGACTCGCCGCAGAAGCCTCTTAAACTACTGGCGCCCTCCCTCGCCACGCCGGAGAACATTGAGAAGGCACAGATCATTGTGTCCCGATTGCAGGCGTCTGGAGGTAATTATTACTTAACCTAGAAGTCGTCCATTGGATCACTAGACTAGTGTGTTTTTCAATTGCAGAGCATAATGCTGTTCATAAATCATCTTTTGCATGCTATTCCGAAGTAGCGACACAGTACTGAATTGACGTTACTCGCGTCAACAGTGGGTCTAACGATTAGACTCTACTAGATAAGTATTCTCAATCAACTTAAAATTATCTTCGTATTCATAACGTAATGCTAAAAATAACGTAGGCGCACGCTGCAGCGTTCGAGTTTGCGTACACGTTTGCGTACACGTTTGCGTATACTAACAGCAAGTATTTTCTAGGTACCAATATCTACAGCGCTCTGGACGTGGCTTTAGACCTGATTCGTTTCGGCAAGGAAGGACCACCGAAGACCGTCACCCCGTCTCCGGACCAGCCGCACGCGGAACCCGAAGTCCAAACTACCGTCGATCCCGCAACTGAGACCGTGGTCCATCAAGAATCCGCTCCCAAAGTCGCCAAGGAAACCAGCATGGCTGTTGATGAGCCCGTTGATGAGACAGCTGGTAAGTTGAATATAATCTTTTCATATTATAAACTCATAATATCAATATTTTTTTTAAATAGGTATTTCCTAACTTCTGAACATTCGTATCGCGACAATGTAGATTTTCTTACATCATCTCTACTTGTCTCTTTCTTTTGCGTACGAATGTTGCGTATGTGGATGTATTCACATTACAAAATACATACTTCCATACTTTGACTTTACGTTACATTATACTTTTAATAAAAAAGAATTGGTTTGGCTGTAAACGTTTATACAGGTTTTAGTAGTTGCTTACTTAATTTGAACATCGATTGTCACAGAGCAACTGGAGCCGATCGTGATATTCCTGACTGACGGCGACCCGACGGTGGGCGTGACGGACACCACGCGCATCATCTCCCACCTGTCAGAGAAGAACTCCGGCAGACGACGCGCCGCCATATTCTCACTTGCTTTCGGTATGACTTGTCTTCGGATGTTTTTACGTTTGGGCACTTGGCAGTTGGGTTGGAAACAACAAAATGTAGCGCTTGAAACAAGGCAAACAATTCGATTAAACCGCAAAACCAGGCTTGGTTCTTTCATATTATGACTTTTGTTGTTCGACCGCACGGCGAAACTCCACCGCAGAGCGACTGCTCCGACCGCTCGAGAACTTCTTGAGCGGTTCGTACTGTATTGCGGATATTTAGTATGTAAACTGCAGATCGCCGTGCGGCAACCGCATCTTGCAGTCGGTGTTGACTGCAAGATGCGGTCCGTCTATGGCCGGGCTTAGGCTGCAGCTTTCAAGTCAGTTGCAAATGTCATTTTTAACAATCCCAGGCGAGGACGCGGACCGCAAGTTCCTCCGCAAGTTGTCGCTCCGCAACGAGGGCTTCATGCGGCACATCTACGAGGCGGCAGACGCGGCGCTGCAGCTGCGCGACTTCTACCGACAGGTCTCCTCGCCGCTGCTCGCTGACGTCAAGTTCATATATCCCGCCGAGCAGGTAACACTCACTTTTGTAACGTAGTTATTGGTCGATTTTGATGCTCCAGATTTTTGCCGTTTGCGCACTGACGCTACAAAAAACAATAGAAATATATTGTCGGTCTTTAAATGGACGTGGCGAAAAAAGAAATGAAGTGAAAGTTCTTATTCTTATTCATTTTTGACATGTTTTTGATATTTCTCCTTTAACGGCAGCTCACTGCCCACGTTCATTTAAAGCGGTTTATTTGCGTCTTGTCTTTTGGTGTGCTTAAGTAAGTTAACTTTAAACTCTCTCTACTCGTGTGGTGCTAATGTTCGATCAACTTTGCGAGGTTGTCTATTATCTCTGAATTCTGACGTATTTAAAAGAAACTAATGTCAATATTATTTTTCAGATCAAGGAGGGTTCCCTGACGAAGCACAAGTTCCGCACCGTGTACGGCGGGTCGGAGGCGGTGGTGGCCGGCCGCGTGGCCGACGGCGTGATCGACTTCACGCCAGAGGTGTCCGGCTTCTGCGGCGTCGACGACGGCTTCACCAGGGTACGTACTGGAAACTATAAACTTTATTTAGTAGATAAGAAGATTCACATTGAAATGACAAATTTGCCAACAGTGTTGGGCTGTCTGTTCGAAAGAATGGCTCATTTAAAAATGTATTGCATTTTCTACTTAAACCGGATGAACGTAAAGGTACCGTACCGATCTTTGCCGCGGCTAACCGCGACCGACAAAAATTACTTAACTATAGGTTTCACTTTACTCTACGGCCTACGCCACTAGCTTTTACGCCACAAGCGGCGGCAACACATGTCAGTGGAAAATGATTCCTACAATGTACGTCATAAAGTGACATTTTATTTGAATAGTCGGTCACGGCCAGCCGCGTAAAAGGTCGGAAAGTCACTTTAAGACGCAAGAATAAAAAATTCAAACTCGAATATTGCAGAAAAAGTACCAGCTGCCCGCCAAAGTTCCCGTATCTAAAGTGAAATCCGAGTACTTACCGCTGGAGAGGCTGTGGGCGTACCTCACCGTCAAACAGCTGTTGGACGAGAAGGACGCGTCCGACGCCGACCAGAAGACTGACAATAGTCCCGAGAAGAAGGCGCTGAAGATCGCTTTACAGGTAGTTTAAAGAATTAATTACATTTTTCTTATGATTTTAAGTATAGAAGAATTAGTTACATTTGTACGCCTCATACCTCATCATGATATGTATACGTGCTCTTACGGTGCCTAACAAAGTTAGGTCATAATGCGTTCAAACCACAATTGGCTACCATGACAATAAAACTAGAAATCCATAGATTTTACATTCAACGGCGATCGTGCGTAATAATATTATGCCTCTACAAGTCTACACATTATAGTAATTGTGATACATAACATCAATAAGTACTTGACTTTATTTATTTTTCAGTACGAGTTCGTGACGTCACTGACATCGCTCGTAGTGGTCAAACCCAACGCCACCAAGGCTGTAGACGCCGAGTCTGTAGACGACAGTGGTAAGATATTAATTATTATTATATTGAATATATTAAAATTGACGTTTCTTAGACGCGGATAAATTAAATGTACCATCTAACAGTATTAAAATTACTCTTTTCTTTGTTCCAGCATCACCTTACAACAGGCGTAAGTATTTGCTTTATTAGTAGTTTACGTAAACGTATTCATCTAAGCTTACTATTTATCTTCGTCATGATTTTTTGTAACATACCAATTTTGCCTGTTAGACCCCTCGCATACGGTTAACAGAAATTTCTCTATCATCGAACATTTGTATACTTATTCGTAGACTCAGGCACATGAAAAGTAAAGGGTAGTACTAGTAAGGAAATCGTCTCGTTTTGTGAAAAATATACTCTAATTTGCGTAATCTGGGATAGTCGATAATAATAATCAGAATGCTACAGGTGACTGTCAAAGACATATTTTCTGTTTAGAGATAAACTACGTTGTCATGGCGCGCCCCTCCAAATTACTGTTTCAATGTGTCTAGTCACATCCTTATGAAAGAGTTTGTATGTGGTAAGTATTCAACCAATCAACTAGTATTGGTAATATGTCACTTACTACCAAGATTTGTTGGTCAACTAATCATAACTAGCCGACAACGCACTTCAAACCTTTTGAATTTTGGAGGGGCGTGCCATGTTATCGTAGTTTATCTCTACATAAGATGAACATGTATTAACTTTAGCAGCGTTGTCAGCCGGCTACATACAGCCGCTGTCAGGCGGTGGAGCGTCAGTTGCTGCTTTCGGCCTGCCCGGTGTGCCGGCGCCCCAGTATTCCTTCGCTAGTGAGTACTAACATATTCTACAGATACTATCAGAGAAGTTCATTCCTAGGCAGATGGGGGACCTACGTAGTTTGGTTGTGTTAGAGCCAGTCCACACGGCGCTCGTGTCAGCGTTGCGTCGACGCAGTGCTGCCGTTGCGTTGTTTTACATACAAATAACCAAGGTAACAAATAACCACGGCGCGCTGCGTCGTCGCAACGCACACATGACGGACAACATCTCCCGAGACGAAGCGGGAGAGGGTGTTTAGTGTTTACGTCAAGACTGCTTCGTAATAACGCAGCGCCTGTGTGATCGGCTATGCATCAAACAGTAGCGCAGCGTCGACGCAACGCGCCATGTGGACGGGCTCTTGCGTCAAACACAGCCGATAGATTACAATTAACATTGAATTGACATGATACGACCAAATGACTTTGGTCTGTCAACTGCCTAGGAATCAATTTCCTCGATGGTACATACAGTAATTGCAGTCATCTAGTTGAATTGGCTAGGCTGTTACAACTTACAGTATGAAAATTATTGATAACGTATAAAAAACTGCATGTTATTATAATAATAAAAACTTATACTTTTACATGGGTACCTATAATGAGAATGAAACAACTAGACATATATAAAACATAACTAGAACATGTTTTATCATTGGCTAATTCAACTAGATGGCTGAAATATAAAGGTCATATTTTAAGCTCCATGATATTATGTTAAATCAAAGAAATAACCAGCTAAGCATACATACTTAATATCATGCAACGAGGGAACAGAATCTTGCATTATCTGATTTGGTCGATATTCTAATATTATTTTTGGGCTCAAAGCATGAACCATAAAGTTAAAAATTCCTTTTTCGAATCTAAACTGCATGCATGAATAATAAATTGATTGAAATCTTATTTTTGGGTATTTACTTTGAGTCAGCATAACAGGGCAAAATTATAATCATGTTGGAGACAGTTCACACTGAAATTTTAAGCTTCACCTGGCCCTTTGTCCAAGACCTTTTATAATGAAAAGGTCTTGGCTACATGGCTTCGGTCTGTCTTTTAAATAAGAGTGTATCTTCTATTAATAAATTGCAATTATAAATCGTATTTCAGCGCTTTTAATTTAAAAATTATATTATTGTGTATTTTAGCGCTTCATAGCGTAGCAACTCTTTACTCGTCTCAGTGTGAACTGGCGCTTACAGTATCATTCGACCAAACGAAAATAAGCTTTATTATTTTATTTATTACATTTTTTTATTCCTGCCACTCTATTGGATGTTTTATTCTTGTTTGATCGAATCTGCGTTAAATCTATAAATGTCTTTCTGCGCGCGAGCAACACCTAAAGTCGGGACACGGATGACAAAGAATTAGACCATTGACCTATCGCTACTTGTCTCTTTCACTCACGAAAATTGTTGCCAAGCGCGAGATATTTTCATGACTGGCAATATGTCAATGTACGTATTTCCACCAGTTCGTTGACGGGGCTATAGCTATGACCGTAGAGTAGTCTCACGAGTGGAGTTATGCTATAGGTCAGTCGTACTCGGGCGGGCCTCTTCTGGTGCAAGATTCGGTTCCGGAAATGTTCGAGTCTGAAGACGTGGCGGGTGAGAATAACATACAAACCCCCTGACTAAAGTTCGGTCGCACCGCGAGCAAATTCGTACGTCGAGCCTATAATGTCGTCTCTTTCACTCGCGGGCGTGTAACAAAATGTGTGAGTGAAAGTGAAAGTAAACGTACGACTTTGTGCGTGCTCCGCGACCGGACTGTAATAAAAATATTTTTTTTAACGTACATTTAAACCAATTAATTATTATTTGGCTAATGTATAGCTCTAATAATTAATTGGTTTAATATATTTAGTGGAGGAAATTTTATACAGGATATACTCGTACTTCAAAATTCAAATCGTTGTGTCAGTAATATTTGTAACCCTTTTATAATATCCTGTATAAAGTAGTCTTTTGTCATCAAAATATAGACACATCTTTTCTAAGAAAGGATGTATATTGAATGATATTAAATGTTAAGATATGAAGTGAATGACAGCACGTATTTGTACGGGATGTATTAATTTACGGCTATGTACGGATAACATAAATGGTCGAACAAGAATAATTTCATCCTTAAAGACGTATAAAAATTGTGAAACTAAATAATATCCAATTGTTTTCAACGGTCTTCCAAAACAGGAGGCGTTTACACAATATAGTGTAATATAAAATAGTGATAATATTCAAAACTAAACCTTTTGACCCACTCTGAATTCTGAATATAAAATTTATTCTCGTTTGGTCAAGAATTGTTTCGTGGCGATATGGCGTGGATATAGTAAGCATGAAACTATTATTGGGTTATAATCAGTCATCGGGATCACACTAAAAGTTATCAAAGTATCTAAAAAATATTGTTTTGTGCGCAGATTCAGTACCCAAGCGCGCGTACGCGCACCACGGTGAGTTTTTTTTTATTTACTTATTGAAATATAAATACATATTATGTCATATACGTTTAAAGATAGCTTCTTGCTTTAATAATAACCAACTTTCATACAGCCCTTCTATTACATTAAAAAGCCTAGGCATGACGAGTAGTTCCATTGAATTATATAAAAAAATTGATTAACTACAGTAAATTGCTTTGTAAAGTGTATGGATCGTTCTTACTGCCGCATTCAGAGACAAATGTTGATTAATTAAAAGTAATTAAATTAGGATTTTGACTCAAGCATTATCTCTAACTCTTCATTAAATTTATGATTTAAGTTTAACTATAATTACATGTCTCAGAGTGCGACAGGACTCTAGTAATATTTGCATGGCCAGTAGGTAGAAATCTCAATATTTATTTTTATTTTTACTCATAGGATACGGTAGCGGCTCTGGCAGTTTTTTGCTTGCTCCTTGTAAGTTATTTAAATTTATTTTAACATTTTTTAAGAAGAACATACTTAAATAAAACAAAGTGTCGTGATTTGTTTTTAAATAATTAATTTATTTTATTTTTTCCTTACAGCATACCATACGAGTTCTCTTCATAGTTTCAGAAATGGTAAGCGTCTTATAGATAACATTTCAATACATTTTTTTGACATTGACAAAAGTCTTCTAAACCTATTACCAATACGTCTATAGTCTAGAATCTAGATACAGTATATACTATATATACTGTATCTAGATTCTAGACTATATACTATATAATATACTGTAATCTGTATCTAGATTATAGACTATAGACGTCATAATAATAATTTTGGCTCTGTCTGATACGCTCAAAAGAAGGACAGACAAAAAGGGAACTAATATTAAGTATGTTACATATAATATTATATTGTATAGAGCAGGGGTGGCCAACCGGTCGATCGCGACTGTTTTTTTTTTTTTTTTTTTTTTTTTTTTTTTTTTTTTTTTTTTTATATTACTCGTGTCCCTGATTTTCATTCGAGGGATTTATGTTCCGAATACAATAATTTATACTATCTTATGTCTACACACTTAATATCTTCTGTTTCTATTTTCTGTTCTGTTCATACTGTTTACTTCTTTTATTACTTTAACACAATATATCAAAAATTCTTCCCTATTTTTCTTGTTTTTTACGATTTCCTTTATATTATCAACATTTATATCTTGTCCTATTTTCATCTCCAGATCATATCTTGGCCTCGAATATATTGGGCATTCTGTTAGAAGATGTGGTACATCTTCTATTTTACTGGGGTCACACCTGCACGATGGGCTCTCTTTGCACTTGAAGCGATACAGATACCCAGAGAGCCCACCGTGCCTGGTCAGTGCCTGTGTTATTTCCTTATTAAGTTTAATCTCCTTAAAGACCTTGTGAGCTGCCCCTATGTCCTGTGCGAACATTTTAGTGACACCACCAGTAGTACCCTCTTGATACCTTCGATCCCACTCACGAAGAGTTTCCTCACGGATTAGGCTCTTCGCGTGTGAGACCGGACACAGGTCATAATGGGGTTTAACCCTCAGTCCAACTGCAGCTTCTTTGGCGAGCTCGTCAGCGCGTTCGTTTCCCGTTAGTCCCACGTGTGCCTTGACCCAGAACAGAGATATCTCTCTGTTCTGGTTCAAGGCACATGCGATGTTCTTCTTGGTTTGTAAGGCAACCTTATTGATAGTTCCGGCGCTGCACACGGCCTCGATTGCCGCTCTTGAATCGCTGTAGATACCAATTTTGTGATCCGATGTATCCAGAGCAATTTCCGAGGCCCTGCTCAGCGCAAGAAGTTCCGCCTGATAGACTGTGCAGTGGTCTGCAAGCTTGAGCTTAAGGTGCCGCATCTCCTGATCTCGACTGTTAGGCCAGTAAATCGTGGCCAGGCGTAAATAATAATTAGACCAGACTACCAGACCAATAAGCTAAACTATGCTGTTTCTGAACTTGGTAAATCGCACAGGCTTTCGTAGTAAACAGTAAGGTCTAATCAAGTTGGGGTCACCCCTGGTATAGAGTCTGTTTATTCAGTGTAAATTTTTTTATTAGTAAGGGGCTATGTGTAATATTATTTTTTACCGTTTCTTTTTTTTTTTTGTTACAGACGTCGTCGCCTATCCAAGTGTGTTCCGTGCACCGTTTGTTCCGAACAGTTCACGTATGCTTAAATATTTTATCACTATCACTTGTGTTTATTATATTATGAGTATTAACAAAAATATTTATTAAAATAATCCCAAGGCTACCCTGTACTTAGGACTCACATCAAAACGAATGCGTGCTGTCATTGTACCAATTTTTAAATTATTATTTTAAAGCCTGATCGGTTATTTAAAATTATTTATATTTATATAGCGCAATACTCTTTAAGTTTGATATTTTACTTAATATGTAATATACACAGATTACCTGGGGGGGTAATCTGTGGTAATATATAACACGATCACGCTTTATATAAAGACGTTTTATTTGAAACGAGCTGTTATTCTATATGCGTGTAATATTAAAAATACTGTAACTGTTGTTATGTCTTTAGATTACGACAGTTTCTCCGTACCGATATCATCTACACTAGCGCTGCCGACAACTCAGGTGCCAACAACCGAACGGCCCAACAAGCTGGCAGAGTATCATCTAGAAGAGTGCAGCTGGGCCGACGAGTTCCTCAACTCCACGCTCGACGCTCTACTGTTGAACGTCAACGGCACACAAGTTACTCTTAAACTGAGCAAGGACGACGTAAGTGGGCTTGGCTTTTGAGTCATTCTACAGACATAAAATAAAACAGGCCGGCTTTCCACTGACGCGGAGCGCGGCGGAGAGGTGCCCGAATTGACCAATCGTGCTGTTACATTGAAGCGGAGCGGAGATTTCGAGCATGGTGATTAATGATTAGTCAATTCGGCCCCACTTAGCTCCCCTACGCCCCGCTCCGCATCAGTGGAAAGCCACCCTAAAAGAATCCGTGTACTATACTATACAAGAAAGTGTAACTTGAGACGGTCTTCAAATATTTTGCAAATTTCACTTTAATCCTCCCTTTTTTTTCTCAGGCGTTCTATAATTGACCTGTATTTTAATCTAATTTTGAAGTTGAAAGTTTTCCACCACGATTTCCACCCCAAACAATTCAATTTTTTTTTAAATTTGAATTGTTTTACCAAAAATAAATAAAAACTTGAGAGGGTGTCAACTAGGGACACCAAACGTAGTGATTATATTCTCTTTGGGGACACCCGGATCACAATAGACATAACTACCAGTACTTCGACTTCAAAGAGACGGATAGGTTTCAATATCTGTCAAATTCGTCGGGTTTCACTCTGATTATGAACGGAATGTGCCTCGCGCTGGCTGTTATAATTTATTTTTAAATACATATTTTAAAATATAGATTTCAAAATTGGATTCTGACAATTTTAATAGCATGTGCCAAAACATAAACAACATCAATACTTGATCAATACGACCAAGAAGAACCATAAAGGTAATATACCTATCGGAATATATTAACTTTATGAGAAGAACACGTCGAGCGATCGACGAGTTTTTAATTAAATTTAAATAATGCCGGGAGTATACTGCAGCGTCTACGGATGCCTTAATTCAACCTTGTTGAAACCGACATTGGTATTGTTTACTCTTCCTGCTAATGCTGAAAGGTTTGTTTATTGTATTAGTTCGAATATAAATGTAAGGCTTTGTTTTTCCTTCATTACTCATTAGATAAAGTTAGTGGACCGTAAAGTGTTATACCATAAAAGTGCTAAGGTTATGGCATACACTAGGGCTCGATTCGCTCGCCCTGACTAAACGCCTGTAACACCATTGCGCCAAAATTCGTTTATCGCGAAGGAACCGTACATTGTTCCTTAAGGTACCTATCTGCATTATGCCAAATTACAGCAAAATTGGTTCAGCGGTTTGGGCGTGAGGAGGTTGGTTGAAGAGGTTTGGGCGTGAGGAGGTTGGTTGAAGAGGTTTGGGCGTGAGGAGGTTGGTTGAAGAGGTTTGGGCGTGAGGAGGTTGGTTGAAGAGGTTTGGGCGTGAGGAGGTTGGTTGAAGAGGTTTGGAAGAACAGACAGACAGACACACTTTTGCATTAAGTATATTATTATTATATTTTATATTATTATCTAGATTACGCCCGCAACTCCGTTGCGCCAAATTTCGTTTATCGCGCGGGAACCGTACATTTTTCCGGGACAAAAATTATCTCATGTCCTTTTCCGGGACTCAGAGTATCTCCATGCTAAATTTCAGCAAAATCGGTTCAGCGGTTTGGGCGTGAAGAGGTAACAGACAGACAGCATACTTTCGCATTCATAATATTAGTATGGATGTTTTTTTACAGACGTTCCGAGTGGCTTCATTTAATATGTCGGGAAGATTTACTACATAAGCCACTTATTTTTTTGTCTTCATGACACAAGGTGGGCCGCGAACTTTAAACTTTCTTGTAGATGAGTCGCGGTCCCGACAAGTTTGGGAAACACTGAGTTAGTGTGATTTAAAATTAACGTGTTTTATTTAAATTTTTAAATTTGACGTATTTTGGTCAAAATACGTCAAATTTAAAAATTTCAACATTAGTTCTAAGTCGGCATACTCTATAATTCTGTCTACTCTGCCCGGATGGAACGAAGTTCTTAAACACCTGTATACACTCAACAAAACAAAAAGAGAGAGAGAGAGAGAGAGACAGATAGAGAAACACGCGCTACCGCACACATGTCTGTGCTTTTTGATAAAGTTGTAAGCCGTGCAGCAGCGCGTGTTTCTCTCTCTGTCTCTCTCTCTCATACACATGCGGTACTTTGCCACAGACATAGAAGATAGATGTCTGTGGCAAAAAGTGTCGTGCCAACTTTTCGGTTTTTATTTAATCCGTCTAGCCCCCTTTCGCAACGCGCGATAAGGAACTTCGTTCCAATAAAATCTTGTCATAATTTTGCAGGCTCCCAAGCGGCCGGAGGGTGACGCGTCGTGCGGGCGCGCGACGGACGGCGCTGCGGGCGCGTGCGTGTACGTGACGCGGTGCGCCGCCGCGCGCGACATCGCCGCCGCACAATATCAAGACTTGTACTGTACTGTTAATGAAGGGTGAGATATTTTGGTTTAATACGTGCACTAAGATGCTTAAAGAAGGACATTGATACAGTATATCATGTAATTAAATGTTTTGTCCTTGTCCATCAAGGGGCTTTACGATGTTTCCAATAAAGACAAAACATTGTATAGAGTTCTATGGCGTTAATTTTTTTTAGTAACGCCTCTAATACACCAACGTGTTGGTGTACTAGAGGCGTTACAAAAAAAATATAATTAAATAAATTGCGTTGCAACGCTTCGAAACGCGAAACAACTGCGAAACTGTGATAGAGCGAGATGCAATATAACGCGTAGTCGTGTGGCGGATGAGACAATCGGTTCGCAGCGGTTCTGTTGTTCGCTGCGTTGGTGTACTAGAGCCTAGAGGCGCGGTGTAAGGGGTTAATCGCAGTCAAAATTTTGTGGCAGAACTTTATCTAATACAATATATTATTATTTGTGTTGAGACTTGAGAATGCTCAATGCTAGCAATGTAGGCTTTTGAATGTTTTTTAAAAATTCTTTTTTTTTTTCAGTTTCGCCGGAATCTGCTGTCCCACCGACAAGATAGACGTGAAAAGCAAAACAAATTGAAAAGAATTACTTAGTTACTTTGTAAAATAGTGTAGGCATAAGAAAAAATAAAAAAATGGACATTTGTTTAAATTTTAACATAGACATTAATAGTTGTGTAAAAGTGTTTTGTATGAATTACATGTCTGTGTTGTTAATAAAAATGTAAAATATATTTTATTTTCTTATTTTAACTATAGAAAAATAAGTTAACCGGTGTACCACAGTCCACAACACACTGGGTTTTTCAGCGACTTATAGGTAAAATACCTAATGCTAGACACTAAACTAATAGATGACACTTATGACAAAAATACCATAAAAATAAGAATTATGGCGGGTTTACACGTATTAAGTTGATAAGTTGTTAACTAAATTTTAAGTTAATAATTGCATGTAAACACACAATTTAGTTAAAATTTAGTTAACTACTTATCAACTTAATACGTGTTAACCAGCCCTTACTCTAATTATTTCTCACCGCTGTAAATTTAATAAGCTTCTCAAGCTATCTGTTGAATTGAAAAAATATATTACAGACGCCTTCGGGAACAAAATTTTAAAATGAGATCAGTTTTCGTAAATAACCGCGTCAACACGCGCTCGGCAATTTCTTAGCAAATAGGTTAAGGAAGGCGAAATTTTGCGCGTAAGTTTTGAATACATTTATTTGATTTTTTGTAATTTCTATTGATTTCATTGGATTAATTGTCATGTTGTATATGTTACGCTCAAAGACCGAAAACGCTCAGTGAGCGAAAAAAAAGCTCACAACGCGTTGTGGTCACAGTGAAACAGCCACGACGCGAAATTCGCGTTGTGGCTCTGATGAAAACGGCCACGACGCGTTCTGGCAATTACAAAAAGACCATAACGCGTTCTGAACATTTTACCTGCGTTCTTACCATAATATCATGCAATAGCTTAAAATTAAAATCCCTGATCGTTTTATGTGAATTATAAGTATTATTGACAAAATATTAACAATATTATTTTGTGTTCATATTATTTATTATATCATTGTGTTCAGTAATTTGTTACTTATTTCATATTATGTTGTTTTTTTTTTTAAATATAAAGTAATCTGATCTCAATGAATAATAAAAGTATAGTTTTATTTTAATTTATATAATTTAAATATAATACTAATAGTTGATGCCCGCAACTCCGTTGCGACTTGTGCCAGACAGACAGACAGTCGACAGACAGCAATAATATATTTAGTACGGATAGTAATTAGCTAATTAGTATAGAATTATGGATATTTTATAAATAATACTGATAAATACATTATGCAGTGATTTAGTAAAAGAAAATATATTTTATAATACACGTAGTAGTCCAAATATATAATCTTCCATACCTATGGACGATTAATCAATCAAGAAAAACGAATCAGCCACGACATGAATTTCGCTTTGTGGTCTTTTTGTGTTTGCCAGAACGCGTCGTGGCCGTTTTCATTAGGGCCACGACGCGAATTTGGCGTCGTGGCTGTTTTACTATGACCACAACGCGTTGTGAGCTCTTTTTTCGCTCACTGAGCGTTTTCGGTCTTTGAGCGTAACATATACACTAAACATGGGTGCGAATTGGGATCTTTATACCTAATGTCAATTCAATACGATTCCCAACAATGATATTCTACTAAATACAGATCTGTTACGTTCATACTATCTTCCAGCTTAAATTGCTTCCAAACAATTTTCAAATTCAAATACGTACTTACCTCTGTCATATCTAAAGGTACAACATACCTCTGTCATAGTTACAACAATGAATGCGACAGATAATACGTAATGAATGGTATAGAATAGAATAACTATATGTTTTGAGCATAAAGTTAATATACCGATATATTACCTTTATGGTTTTGAGATGGTTTTGAATTGCACTTGACAGGCGCATCGGCGCGCATGCGCGACAAAGAAAATTGTTATTGTTGAACAGAAGAGACATTGAATAAAACTAATTGTTTGTTAGATTATTTTTTATTAAACTTTGTGCTATATTCTATACATATTATAATAAAGTTGTAGGAAAACAAAAGTACACATTGAATATTTTTAAAAATATTAGTACTTGGGGTATATAACGTGTAAATTTTTGTTTCTTTGTATTTACATAATATTTTTTTAGAGTAATTACTTTAGGATCGGTCGTATGCCCGGGCTAAATATGTATATTATATTAATTAGTAGGTTTTTTAACCGACTTCCAAAAAACGAGGAGGTTATATATTCGGCTGTGGATATTTTTTTTATTTTTTTTTATTTTTGTATGTTCAACGATTACTCCGCCGTTTGTGAACCGATTTTCGAAATTTTTGTTTTGTAGTATTAGGTTTCACTCCAATTTGGTCCCATTTTCACAAAGGTGGTGACCTGATGATGGGATCCATGAGTAATCGAGGGAACTCCTCGAAATTTATATGGAAACATATGGTGATTTTGGTTTTATGTGAAGTGTACTAAGAATACGCTACCAAAAAGTCAAATATTGGGTCAAGGTATACCATGGTTTCGATGATGCTGAGAGAACTCCTGATTCCTTATAGATACACGTTTGGGAGTTTCGGCGTTGTTTTAAGAACAGAAAGCATAAACTACTATGCAATTCATATTCATCATCATAATCATCATCATCATCATCGTCATCATCATCATCGTCATCATCATCATTACCACGTCGTGTTAAGGCCACGAATGTCTCATGGCACAGAATAGATAATAGTACAAGGCATAGGTATGGATATACTAATAATAATAATGATGTACTGTATAACAATTAACAACACCTGTTTGTTTTTAATACACGGCGGTCGGCGTCGGTCGCCGCCCAGCGCCGCCGCGCGAAGACAGAATATCGATTACTTTACTAACTACTTTATAATATACAGATCGAATACTTAACTACTTTATAAAATTTTAATAGACAAATAGAATTAAAATAAAGTTATTTTAAAAAGAGCATTTAAACAAAACAAAGTCATTAAGTGTCTTTTTAATTAGTTATACTTATTAATCGATAGATGGTGCACTAAGTACCTATCGATTTGAATTCTTGATAACAAGAACAGCTGTCAATAATTATGATAATATTAAATATTATGCTACGCTACATCCTATGCAAGTTTGTACAATTTTTTATCTGATAGATCCTTCGATCGTGGAAAAACGAGACACAATAGCCTTTCTATTGTTATCGCAATCGCCGGTGACCGCTTCGGGCTTGAAGTATTAAAATTGTTAAATTACTTAGCACAATATGTTCACTTCACTGATAATATTATATTATTTTGTGAGTGTGAGTTGTGACTCTTAACAAATTGTAATAAGATACGTAAAATATACGCGAAGATTTATCTACTAGTGTAACTAAAAAGAGTGAAATTATTATTATTTTTAACAAAAAATTAAAACCGACTTCCAAGGTAAAAACAATAATAACATTAATGTGAACTAAAAAGTATTAAATAATTTTTACTATCTAATAGTGCCTTTTTCCGAATTCGGCTAAACCTCAACTATTTCTGTACTCAATCTTCATAATTTTGAAGTCATTAATGTGAACTAAAAAGTATTAAATAATTTTACTATCTAATAGTGCCTTTTTCCGAATTCGGCTAAACCTCAACTATTTCTGTACTCAACCTTCATAATTTTGAAGTCGGTGCCAGTTCCAAAAGTTTCCAATATTCTGTCAGAAGACTGAAGATTCAACTATCTGGTACCGACTTCAAAATAATGAAGATTGAGTACAGAAATAGTTGAGGTTTAACCGAATTCGGAAAAAGGCACTATTAGATAGTAAAATTATTTAATACTTTTTAGTTCACATTAATGACTTCAAAATTATGAAGATTGAGTACAGAAATAGTTGAGGTTTAGCCGAATTCGGAAAAAGGCACTATTAGATAGTAAAAATTATTTAATACTTTTTAGTTCACATTAATGTTATTATTGTTTTTACCTTGGAAGTCGGTTTTAATTTTTTGTTAATTTTAAATTAAATAAGAGGGCAAACGAGCAAACGGGTCACCTGATGGTAAGCAACTACCATCGCCCATGGACACTCGCAACATCAGAAGAGCTGCAGGTGCGTTGCCAGCTTTAAAATAAGGTAAGAAATGAAAGAACATAATATGTAAGAGTTACTTTTAAATTAATTGAAAATTTTAACACCAAAATATTTAAGTAATAATAAATATCTATATCTATACATATTATTATAAAATAAGGTCGCTTTTTTCCCTCATATCCCTTTGCTCCCTTTAGTCTTTAAAACAACGCAACGGATTTTAATGATTCTTTCAGTATTAGAAAGCCTATTTATCGAGGAAGGCTATAGGCTATATTTTATTACGCTAGGACTAATAGGAGCGAAGAAATAGAGGAAAATGAGGAAAAAACGTCGAAAATTATTTGAAAGGGCTAACTTGAACGCGCTAACTACCTACTGGTCCGATTTGAAAAAAATTCTCTCAGTTAATTATAGCCCCTTTATTGAGGAAGGCTATAGGCAATATTTTATCATGCTAAGACTAATAGGAGAATGTGAAAAAATGAGGGAAATTATTTGAAAGGGCTTATCTTGCGAACTGCTGGAGCAATTTTTATGTTATTTGGCACAGGTTCAGGTAAGAAGTAGACCACGTGAAGGATCGAGGCTATCGATTTTAATCATTTTTCACTACATAAAATACATATTTTATGTACCTTCAAAAAGATTTAATTTATTTCTTATAAGCCTTCGACACAGTCTCGATTCCACTGCTACTGCGTAAACTTGAAGGCTTCGGCATACGAGGCAACGCCCTCTCTTGGTTTAAAAGCTACCTTAGCAATAGACGGCAAAGGCTGAAGCTTGGGAACTATTTGAGTGAGGAAGAAATTAACACTTTCGGTGTCCCACAAGGTAGCATACTCTCCCCAACCCTATTTATACTCTACATGAACGGAGTTCTGGAACTTAACATTCCCAATGCAGAATTAATCTGCTACGCAAACGATACAGTTGCTATTTTCAGAGGTAAATGTTGGCGTAGTACCGTCTGTGCTGCGGAAAAAGGCATGATTATAATAAATAAGTGGCTCAACCAAAACCTCCTCTCGCTTAATACAGCAAAATCAAAAGTTCTATTTTTCCATATAACTGAAGCTACCAAGTCTATAGATAAACCCATAAGGTTACACCACGAAAAATGTCCTACCATATTTTTCCCCCTCCTGCAAAAGTGCAGCTGTGAACGCATTGCTCGTGCCACGTCAATCAAATATCTGGGCGTCGAGGTGGACGAGAAACTCACATTTAAACCTCATTTATTATCCGTGGCTAAGAAAACCCGAAAAATAATATTTATAATGAAATCCCTTAGACCAGTTGCGAGCTTACAAGTAAAAAAACTGGTTTATTCTGCGCTCTGCCAATCTCTCTTGCAGTACTGCATCGGCATCTGGGGTGGTGCTGCCAAGTCGCACATGATTACGCTAGAACGAGCCCAACGTGCTGTTATCAAAGTCGCTCTTGGAAAGCCCCGTCGTTACCCAACGGCTAAATTGCTTCAAGAGTTTGATGCCCTTAGCGTAAGACAGCTCTTCGTCCTTCGATCAATAACAAAATATGCAGGAATGGGCTCTGATGCTACTCGGCCACGTACTGTCTTCGCGTCTAAATTACCTCCCTATATCCACGACTTCGTTCGTTCATCTGTAGCATCAGATCGAAATATCCCGATAGAATCCTTGATTAAAAATTTACCACACTCTATCAAGTTATGGCTTCTGTCTAAAACCTATGATGAAACGGAAAAATTTGTGGAAGTCCGTAATTTGAAGAGATAAGGTAAATCTTTGCATCTGATACGAACGCACACACACATACACACACAACACACACACACATACACACATACACACATACACACACACACACACACACACACACACACACACACGCACACACACACACGCACGCACAGAATTCTAAATTTTAATTTTATCATTAATAAGATCCTATCCACCTACCCATTGAACCCTACCCTTTATTGTTATTAAATTATAATATGAATAATTGTGTATCGCTAAAATTGTATTTTTATTTATGTATTATTATTATTATTATTATTTTCCTAAACGAGGATGTTATCTTAAAGTATTAAAGATTCTCAATCTTTTTAACGAGTGTTGGTATAAAATCAAATATATATATAAATATTTTTTTATTTTTTTTACTCTTCAAAATGACATGGTAAACTGGTTGCAGACTGTAGTCAATGTTTTTTTTTTTTTGTTTACGTATTGTTACATAAACTGTGTCATTTGAATATAAGACAATATTATGATGATTTATGTAGATCAAACCCGAAAAGCGCGTCTAATTGCATCTTGTGAAATTAATTCTGTAAAACTAGGACTACCAAGATACAGGCTTTGCCTAGTTTGGTGTCCACAGCTAGATCATAATTGTATAACATAATATTATATTTCACAATGTTATTAAGCTAAGTATTGTTTTATAAATTCTGTATTAATATCTACTGTAATTGTGTGCTATGTATTATTGTGGTTGGTAACAAATAAATAAAATAAATAAATAAAATAAAAAATTTCTTTTCTGTCTCTTTGAAATTTTTTGTATTTCCGGATTATTTTTATGTGCCAAATGGAGACGAATATTTGTGTATTTATCAATTACTAGATGAAGCCCGCAACTCCGTTGCACCAAAATTTGTTTATCGCGCGGGAACCGTACATTTTTCCAGGATAAAAACTATCATGTGTCCTTTCCCGGGACTCAAGGTATCTCCATGCCAAATTTCAGCAAAATCGGTTTAGCGGTTTGGGTGTGGAGAGGTAACAGACAGACAGACAGACAGACACACTTTCGCATTTATAATATTAGTATGAGATGAGCTCTATGATTAAAAATAGGGGTCTGTTATTTTGAATGTTCTAAGGGGGGTATTAGATTATCATTTATATTGGATCCTAGATCATTGGGTCATTTATATTGGATCATGTAATATAGATAAATGATTCATTTCTTCCTTGATCATAGATTTTTAACATTTGCTGAGAGATTGGATCCAATACGGTCATAGAAATTGGTGTTGCCAGTTATTTAATATAAAAAAAGAGTTTTTAATTTCTTGTTCGTTAGTATGTTTTAAATAATGTAATGTAATTCTTTTTCTAATTATATACTTGAATAATTTTGCTGAAATAACAAAAAACAAGCCATATTAAAAATGACGATGTCTTTTGACAAATCGAATTCTCTGAGATCTAGTAACACTGATGTCAATACCTGTCAGCGTTAGCGCTCCCCATTAGCTATTGAAACAACATATGACGTAAAATAGGATTAATGTTATATGATAATGTAATATGCAGATATGATCAAATGATAATTTTTATTGGATCCTATATAATATGATCCTGTAAATGATCCAATATAAATGATAATGTAATACCCCCCTAAGAGCGAGTCAAAAACATTGGAATTCAAAAATGATTTTAAAATGCGATACTTCAATTGTTTTGCTTCATCATTGGTAGCAAAATGTACTCCTCTTTCATTTTACAGTACAGTACAGTTGCATAAGACATCGCATAGCGTATAAAAATAGAATACAAATAAACTGCAATTGTAGGCATTTAAGTCACCATCTAACAGTCATGTGGCGAGTCTGCACTAACTACTCTATGGCTGCAGCAGCGCAACCATCCTTATCGTTCTTGCGTCAAAACCATATCGCTGTCACTTTCTTCGCCTGAACCATGGCGGAAATTCGATTTTTTCAGATTGTTCGAAAAAATAATTGAAAATGTAATCAATCGAGGTATTTATTGCATTCTTATAAGTGGTAAGAGATTCCATGTGTATTGTTTACTTTGGAGCCATAGTTCGTACAATTTCTAAATACACACGACGGCATTTTAAATTTATTTTGGTACTTGACAAGACGCGGTACGTTCGTGAAGTGCGTTCGATGGTTCGATGCAGACTAAAATATAAAGGAGCGGACAATGGGATGTTTTCTTTTTATCATCTCCACCAGACGGCGCGACGGTAGACACTCACTAATTTTCTATTGGTTCCCCACCGATTTGAAATTATCTGCAGGTTGGCATTACTGACTACATGTTGGTCGTGTTTCTAAAAAATATTAGTGTACTGTCAAGTGTAATATCAATCAAAATATCATACTCCTAAGCGATCATTGGCTTAAGCAATTAGGCCAGTATACTGGTAACAGCTTAGGAACACGCTTGCACTTGTCAAACTGAAAACATGATAACTGAAAGAGTTTTCTACTTCTACTTTTTATTGTCGGTATGGTTTTTAATATTTTTCCCCAAATTGTGTTATTTGGATTTTTGATGTTCATTATTGGTAAAATATTAGCCACTAAATATCTGTTATCTTGCACAAGTGCAGGTAAGATGTTTTCAAAACCAAAATGTATTATTCCTGTGACATTTGGTGTGAACAACGGTAAATAGGGCTATTTCTTCCGCGAGTTTTAACTAAAACATCGTTATTATAACTTTATTATCCTATTCATTGGAATATTATTGTGTCTTTTTCAAATTGAAATGTATCAAGTTTTACATGCTTTTGCCAAGTTATGTAGCAATTATTGATGGTATTCCCTGGTATTACCGATAGTTGTCTACCCATACGCCATCTAGTTACTAAAATGGAAGCTGTTTGACAATCAAATTAAAAAGCTAAGAAAATTCCTCATTGACCTGTATTTGAAGCTTCACAATTCGCGCGGTAGTAACATATCTGCTTTGAGTTATTATTTATTATATCATTGATTCCCAACAACAACTTTGAGATGTTCTCAATTTTTATTCCACCCATTATGAAGTGGCTGACGATCAAAGCTGTTATGTATAAGTGGAATACTACTATCAGAGCGTTTTCACACGAGACCCGACCCGACACGACAAACTGCGGTGACGATTCCGTGCGCCATACATTTCTATGTACCGTTTTCACACGGAACGACACCGCACAGCACGACACACGATTTTGAGACGACAATCCGCTATGTCGTCCCGTTTTTTAGCACAGATAAAAAAATTACAAAGATATTATGAAAGTTGTCTGTGGTTCATTGATTCAGTTTGAATTTTGAACCAGGCCACTAAAATTACTGCCTTAAATAATACAATATGCCCCGCGTACCACTTGACGTTAGAAAGGATCATCGAACTATCTTTTAAAATTATATTGTACAAGACCCAACAGTAGATGACATAATATTTTTAAGTACTAATGGCTGGTTTACACGTACTAAGTTGATAAGTAGTTAACTTAATTTTAAATTTGTAAATTGTAAACACAAAATTTAGTAGCCAATAGCAAGTTAAAATTTAGTTAAGTAAGTATAGGGTCATAAGTTAAAATTTAGTTGACCATTTATCTACTTATCACGTGTAAACCAGCCATAAGTGAATGCGGTGTCGTCGCAGAAATCGTCGCTCGTGTGAAAACGTTCAAACGACACGGTTCATAGACAATTTATATTTGTCTATGAACCGTGTCGTGTCGTGTCTCGTGTGAAAACGCCGTGGTTTACACGTGATAAGTAGATAAATGGTCAACTAAATTTTAACTTATGACCCTATACTTACTTAACTAAATTTTAACTTGCTATTGGCTACTAAATTTTGTGTTTACAATTTACAAATTTAAAATTAAGTTAACTACTTATCAACTTAGTACGTGTAAACCAGCCATTAGTACTTAAAAATATTATGTCATCTACTGTTGGGTCTTGTACAATATAATTTTAAAAGATAGTTCGATGATCCTTTCTAACGTCAAGTGGTACGCGGGGCATATTGTATTATTTAAGGCAGTAATTTTAGTGGCCTGGTTCAAAATTAAAACTGAATCAATGAACCACAGACAACTTTCATAATATCTTTGTAATTTTTTTATCTGTGCTAAAAAACGGGACGACATAGCGGATTGTCGTCTCAAAATCGTGTGTCGTGCTGTGCGGTGTCGTTCCGTGTGAAAACGGTACATAGAAATGTATGGCGCACGGAATCGTCACCGCAGTTTGTCGTGTCGGGTCGGGTCTCGTGTGAAAACACTCTTAGAGCGTTTTCACACGAGACACGACCCGACACGACAAACTGCGGTGACGATTCCGTGCGCCATACATTTCTATGTACCGTTTTCACACGGAACGACACCGCACAGCACGACACACGATTTTGAGACGACAATTCGCTATGTCGTCACGTTTTTTAGCACAGATAAAAAAATACAAAGACATTATGAAAGTTGTCTGTGGATCATTTGTTCTTTGAATTTTGAACCAAGAATATGCCCCGCGTACCACTTGACGTTAAAACATAGAGATATATACATGGAGTGGCCGCAAACAACATATACAATTTTTAATTATACAAATATGATGCATTTCAGCGCCAGAGCCGAAAAACTATATCGGTCTCTTTTTTTCTTGTAAACATTTGCACTTGACGATAGAGATAAACATATTTCAATTATGACAGCAAACGTCAACGCGCTTTGACAAATTGTGGCACGTGCCACAATCCGCCATCTTTAGCGATGAGTTTCGTGGTAGTTCTGCTGTCAAAAGGTTGTTTATGTTTTTGAAAATTGCGATTTCCCAAGATAATACAAGAAGTTAAATTATCAAATTACGTAGGAGTGTAGAGAATTTACATAACAAGATGCCTGTTTGTTGCATTTTGCAGTGTGGTTCGCGGAAAAACAAAAATCAGCCCCAATTGACGCATCACAGGTTTGTATTTCGTTTTCAAGTAATAGCTCTTAAAATTCATTAGATGCTAACGTAAAACTTATCACAATGATCAATTTATGTTTTATTGTTATATATTTATTGTTATTTTCCTAAAAAAACTTACCATTAATCTATATTTTGCTGTTATTTGTTTTCGTAGTAAAATAGGGTTGTGCTTCATTAGAATTAATTATAGGTACTTAATGTGAATACTTTTTTTATAGATTTCCTAACAATGAAGGATTGCGAAGAAAGTGGTTAGCGGCTGTTGGCGAGGAAAAGTATCAATCCTCATATCGGTATTTTTGTTCACATCATTTTGAAGAAACTTGCTTCAGCAGAACACTTGATGTTACAAGATTACGTGATAATTCAGTTCCCTCAATATTTCCAGTAAGTAGTAACCTTTAACTAATATTGTTATTTGTTTTAAAATAACAATCATTATTACAGTAGGGCCTCGGTAATCCGGACTCTCGCTTGATCGGTGGTCGCTGTAATCCGGCCGGCCGGAGCTTTAAACATTGCTTTAAAATGGGCTGAAGACTGAAGATAACGAATTTAATAGCCTCCTCGAAGTTATGTTTCTCCGTCAACTTAGAGACCGAGCTTTCGAAATGAAGTGCGAAAATCATAAACAGAAGAGTTAATACTCTTTAAGTTATGACTTATGTCTGTAATCAGACTTTTTCAAAAAGAATTAACTAACGTTTTATATTAACTTACTGATTTCTTACATGGTTGTAATTATTATGAACATGTACATTTTGTCTTTATGCTATAATTTAAAAATTGGTTAAAGAAACTAGGGTTAAACATATTGTGTTTTATTAACATTAAAATATATTGCATACTTACTATAATCCGGACGCCTCGATAGTTCGGAAAGGGTCTTGTTTTTGCCTCTCCGGAGTAACGAGGCTCTGCTGTATATTATAATAATACTAGCTGCCCCGTGCTCACTTTGTTGGGCGTTTTAAAAATAGATAGATATTAGCCGATTCTTAGACCTACAGAATATTTATATAAAATTTGGTAAAAATCAGTAAAGCCGTTTTTGAGCAGTAAGGTAACTTGTTAGTTACCTTACTGCTCCAAAACGGCTTTACTGTAGCACGAGAATTTACTATATGTAAAACATTTATGATGATTTTAATACTTCATTGACTGTAAACTAATTATTTTAAATTACAATATTTACAACAAAAAAATGCAGTCCAACTTATTTTATTGTAGGTTCCAATTTGAAAGTATTTCTAGTGAATACATAGCATTTATTGTATATTTTTTTCAGATATCGGCAAAAAAATCAATAGTTCTGCGTGAAATGGGCAATGTGATGACTGACGTTGCTAGACTTGCTAGTACATCAAGAGGTGGGCTTCGATATGCTTCATGTAGTGTCATAGAAATGATTGTACTAGCTGAAAAATTGATTAAAACCAATTTTGAACAAAAAGACAAACCTGAACTATATTATCTGTATATATTTAAATTTTTATGTGAAGTGTCTGACTTAGATAAATTTTTTTCCGTTGATGTTGAACCCTAATCACTGTAGTAATCACAAATTACTTTTGATTAAGTGTTATAAAAATTATCTAGATATAAGATTTAGATATTACGGAATAATGAAAAATGAAAAATTGTCACAAAGACAATTTCTAAACAAATTAATATTGTTCAGAAACGAATAATAAAAATATTTTAATTCTTATTGTTTCATTTTATTTCTTGATATTTTTGTTACCTTATTTGTCTAAATTTGTTGCTTGCACGTAAATGGTTGGAATAAGATTTATTATTTTTTTATTATGTAGGTCGATTAGTAGAGTAGAACAACCAAATAACGTTAAACATAATCAAAACATAGAAAAAAAGCTGGTAAAAATTATTAACAGGTTATTATATTTGATTATAATATTATTATGATACAGGATAATATATAACAAATAGGATAGAATTCATTTTGTAAAAGTACGAGCAAAGTCGTATGCAACAGCGATATTTGATGCTTCGCTTTATCAAATATTTCAAATAATGAGGTAGTAGTACCTATTTACTATTGCTGCATTCATGCAGTCGTCTCTATTATATACAAACATGTTTCAGTACAGACAAGTAATCAATCAATACTATTAGCTAGAATTTTCGTAGCCACCCTTTTAGGGTTTCGTAATCCGTACCCAAAGGTTAAAAACGAGACCCTATTACTGAGACTTCAATGTCTGTCAGTCTGTCTGTCTCCAGGCTTTATTTCAAAAACTGCTATAGCTAGCCTTCTGTAAATGTTAAATGTTTTATAGATTGTGTTTAACCGTTGCCGCTATAACGACAAGTAAGTACTAAAAATAAAATTAATATTTAGGAGGGACTTCCATAAAACACACGTGATTTTTTTGGCCTTTTTTGCTCTTAATTAATAATGGCAACAGCTAGGCACTCGTAACCTGCACAACATCCGTAATAATTATTATAAGTATGTATTCTTTAATAATTAATAATAAAATTAAAACAAAATAAATATTTAGGGGGGCTCCTATAGAAAAAACACATTTTTGTCTACTTTCGCGCTATTACGGTACAACTAATATCAATACTAACATATTCTGTGCTATTTCGGTACGGACTACGGAACCCTTCGTGCGCGAGTCTGATTCGCATATTTTGGCCAATTTTTTAACATTTAAAATATTACACGTAAGTACATAAAATAATAATTATAACATGAAAGAATTTTATTTTATTATAAAAAATATTGTACATGATAATAGATAATTTTTGGAAAATGGTGTTAAGTGACAACCCTTATCAAAGGCAGCCATTTTTAGCGACAAGAATGAGGGATTTTCTTAGCTTTTTAATTTGATTGTCAAACAGCTTCCATTTTAGTAACTAGATGGCGTACGGGTAGACAACTATCGGTAATACCAGGGAATACCATCAATACTTGCTACAAAACTGGGCAAAAGAATAAATAAACTTGATACATTTCAATTTGAAAAAGACGCAATAATATTCCAATGAATAGGATAATAGAGTTCTTATAACGATGTTTTAGTTAAAACTCACGGAAGAAATAGCCCTGTTTACTGATATTCACACCAAATGTCACAGGAAATATACATTTTGATTTTGACAACATCTTACCTGCACTGTGCAAGATAACGGATATTTAGTGGCTAATATTTTACCAATAATGAACATCAAAAACACAAATAACACAATTTGGGAAAAAATAATAAAAACCACACCAACAATAAAAAGTAGAAGAAGTTTTGAAAGTGACATGCCCGCCAAAACTTTCTGTCAGTTGTCAGTTTTCAGTTTGACAATTTGCGTGTTCCTAAACTGTTACCAGTATACTGGCCTAATCGCTTAGGCCAATGATCGCTTAGATTTAAGATATTTTGATTAACGTCACACTTGACAGTACACTGATATTTTTTGAAACACTGTCAGTGATGCCAACCTGCAGATAATTTTAGATGGGTGGGGAACCAATAGAAAATCTAGAAGTGTCTACCGTCGCGCCGTCTGGTGGAGATTTAAAAAAGAAAACTTCCCATTGGCACGTTTTTTTTGTAGGTATTTCGGGTCCATGTATTTAGTACGTCCATGCGTTAAAAAGGATCATCGAACTATCTTTTAAAATTATATTGTACAAAACCCAACAGTAGATGACATAATATTTTTAAGTACTAATGGCTGGTTTACACGTACTAAGTTGATAAGTAGTTAACTTAATTTTAAATTTGTAAATTGTAAACACAAAATTTAGTAGCCAATAGCAAGTTAAAATTTAGTTAAGTAAGTATAGGGTCATAAGTTAAAATTTAGTTGACCATTTATCTACTTATCACGTGTAAACCAGCCATAAGTGAATGCGGTGTCGTCGCAGAAATCGTCGCTCGTGTGAAAACGTTCAAACGACACGGTTCATAGACAATTTATATTTGTCTATGAACCGTGTCGTGTCGTGTCTCGTGTGAAAACGCCGTTATTGTAACGATTTTCGCTTGGTATGAAATTACTTTTTTAACTGAGCGCGACCTCTCCTACTATTAGAGAGGAAAGATAAGACTGAGATAGGACGGAAGTCAGACACCAACTTTCGTTTTCAGGTCTTAGGCAATGGAATTACGTAAGCATCCTTCCAAGCACTGGGGAAAACACGCTTGTATCAATACATTTACCTGCATTTAAATAAAAAGTACTATGTTAAAGCACAAATCAATTATAATTTATATGCGTAATAGGCTGTCCGTAGTGTATCACAAAATGTACATTGTGATGGTACTAAGGCTCGCTTCGCTCGCCCCTACGAATAATAAAAACTAGCTCGCCCTGATTATATTATAGCTTTTACCCACGCCTTCGTTCGCGATAGTTTTCGTTTAGAATCCTCCATGGTTATAACCTATTACCTAAGTGCCATTATAAGAAAAAAAAGCACACCCGTCATTTAGTGCTGACATTGACAGTACCTAAACAGAACTGTCAAAATTCACAAAAAATCGTAGACAGTAAAAAACCCAGCAAAAAATATTAAATGAAAGTAAGCAGATTTTGTGCATAACATTTATTTTCATTATTATTGAAATAAGCAGCTAAAAGCAAAGGTATGGTTAATCTGCTCGATACTCTTATGATTAATACGGTGACGGAGGGAGCTATGAATGTTTTACGCAACATAGTAAGTTCGATTTAAATCAGATACGTAGATTAGGATATACTTACACCTATCTACAAGATTACTCTTACTCAATCGCCTAATAATTTGCAGGGTGTGTTTCAAAGTAAACCAGTCGAAGCTCCTAAGCCGATTGTTATCAGGATGTCGTTATGGCAGCTCGCTCAGGAAGCTGGGCCTTTTGTTCGTCTGGCGGGGCTCAGTGGGGCCAGTGCTGTCGTTCTCGGAGCGATGGGAGCCCACCGCACCTTCCCCGAAACGGAAACTAAGGAAGATCTCAAGAAAATATTTGAAACATCCAACAGATTCCACTTCCTCCACACCCTTGCCCTCATGACGGTGCCACTTTGCAGGAGACCCTATATAGTTAGTACTTTATTCCTAATATGCTTGTTTTACCAAAATAGCTCCCTAATCTTCATTATTTAAAAAATACTGAAAGATTTTACAACAGTTTACAGTTGAAACTGAATATTTAAAATGATAATAAATTTGTAACCTTTGAGTCATAGCAAGGCTCGCTGAATCCCTAGTAAAATGTTAAGAAAACAACATACCTATTGTGATGTGATAAAAAACACAAGTCCACAAATTGTACCAATCAATATTGGCAATAGCAACCTAATCTCTTACTTGTGCAAAACAATACTGTACAACAATATTATTATCACTTTATAAAAATACTAGCTGTTGCCTGCGACTTCGTCCGCGTTAACATAGTGTACCTATAGACTTTCATTTAAACTTTCAACCCCTATTTCACCCCCTTGGGGGTAGAATTTTCAAAAACGCTTAAACACGTATCCAATCATTTTTAATCAGTAGCCCAAAAATAAAGTTTCATGTTTCTAACTCAAGAAATGACAGATTTTCATTCAAACTTTCAACCCCAATTTCACCCCCTTGTGGGTAGAATTTCCAAAAACGCCTAAATACGTATTCTTTCATTTTTATTCAGTAGCCCAAAAATAAAGTTTCATGTTTCTAACTAAAGAAATGACTGACTTTCATACAAACTTTCAACCCCTATTTCACCCCCTTCGGGTTAAAATTTCCAAAATTCCTTCCTTAGTGGGTGTCTACTTAATAAAACAACCCTACTCACCAAATTTCGTGGCTGTAACTTCAACAGTTTTTGCTCAGCAATGATGAATCAGTGAGTCAGTCAGTCAGTCAGGACATGTAATTTTATAAGTATCTAAATATTTACACATTTTATAACCTATTTGGACATGATCATACTTATACCTAGACATCGGATTATATGCACGATCAAGGTGCCGAAATATGCATGCAAATATGCACGAAAAAATTGCCGAAATATGCACAAAATATGCACTATCAAAAGTCACTTAAATAATGTATTATTTTTGGAAGAGTTTTTCGGTGTTGCCTATAATAAATGCGCCATTTTTCATTATAATTTCATTAAATCCAGGATGTTTTTCTTCTTTCTGATTACAATATTAGTGCTCATATTCAATTTTTTTTTCAAATGTGGCAAACTACAAAGAAACATTTTGTTTCTAGGAAGATATTGTACCTACCTATCAGGTGTATTGCGGAAGTCTTTAAACAAGGGTTCGCAACATATTTGATCTATGTATTTTGATCTATCATACCTCTATTTCGTGGCCTCGGTGTGTATTTGTGATAGCTAGTTTGGAGACTACGAGGGCATAGTATGGCTGAAATATGCACTATCAACAAAAAAATGACAAAATATGCACTATCAACAAAAAAATGACAAAATATGCACTATCTCCCAAAAAGCCTCATTATATGCATTTGCATATGCAAGTATGCAAATGCATATAATCCGATATTAAAGATTCAAGATCTTGCATAGTATTTCATCGATTCCTTTGATATTTGATCCATAGTATACATTGTGTTAATTGTTATTTCCTTCAATGTTTTTTTATTAGATTTTAGCTGTCGTTGTATTGTTATTTTAAATAACCCTTATTATTTGCAGGCTGGATCTTTCTTCATAGTTGGTATGGGTCTTTTCTGTGGCACATGCTACTACCACGCCTTCACCGGTGAGAGGCGTTTACGTCAGCTCACTCCGATCGGAGGCTCCTGTCTCATTCTTGGCTGGTTGGCAATGGTACTTTAAGATATTGGTGTTTTTGTAGTCAATATTTATTGTTCACTATCGGTTAAGGGAATGTAGTGGGAAAGGAGTGATAGTAAAGTCATTCCAATTATTTTGATTTTATTAGACTTGAGAATTATGTGACAAAGTAATGTTAAATGTTATACTGTATCATATAATATATATATTTTAAGAGTTACTTTTTACCCACAAACAACTTTTTCGTGTAAATAATACATTACATGCGAAAATAAATGGATAATGTGTCTGTACATGCATCAAGTATCAGCGACCATTGTAACAATTATTATTATTAGAGATCAATACTGTCACAGATACCTGAATTCCGAGGACTTTAATATAAAGAAGGTTAAAATATACTGTAATCCTAAAAATATATTTTTATTGATAACCTATCTTATACACCTTATATTCTACAGGTAGAGTGTGATTATTGGTTGGATGCGATGATACTTTCGACGTCGTTGTTACCACTTTAGTACTGACTAGTATAAAAAGAAAAAAAGATATGAAAGATATTGTTTACAGAGTTTATTGAAATTATAACATATTAAATTTTGCACTTTCCTTTACTCTTTATATGTTACCTATTCTCGAAACATACACCGTTTGGTAATAATAAATGCTATAAATATGTGTGCAGACTCAACCAAAATTTGGATGTTCTCGAGCTTACAATATGTGATACAGCGTAAGCGAATGCCATACAAATGATAAGGGGGCATCCACAAATTACGTGAGGTGTTTAAGGGGGAGAGGAGGTCGACTCAAATCTCAACTAATCTTACGTTGGAGAGGGGGGTGGGGATCACGCAAATCTTTTTCGTATTGTTACAAAAAAATATATATTTTGGTCCATTTTATCCAGATTGCATGCATGCTTAAGATTAAATCTTAAGCTTATATAATTATTAAATTTTAATCGTAAGCGTAATCATAATACGATTAAGATCATTCACTCATTTTGAAAGGAAATAATTTACTTCATACTTTGACGTCGTTATACATCTACAGACTATCAAACAATCCAACACGTTTACGTAAGAAACCCACATTTTGAAAAATCTCACGTGAGATTGGTGGGTGGGAGAGGGTGTTGACTAAAATCTTACGAAATCTCACCAGGGGTGAGGGAGGGTCAGAAAATTAAAAAAAAAGTAACACCTCACGTAATTCGTGGACTAATTCCGCCCCCTAGGTTTCTTGTCACAAATGAGCACATCTGCACATTATTACGTCTATTATAAGTAAAGTCTAAATAAAGAAATATACAAAGCTATCACATTAAATTAACACAAAATATAATTATAAACATATCTCTATAATCTAAAGAAAACAAAACTAGTTCACAGCACTCGAGCGTCTGTCTCATGGAAAAATAAATCACTCTGATTGCACATAAACAGTCGTCGGCGGGGCGCACGATACTTTCCCAGGGAATTTATAATATCACTAACCACAATCGCTCTTAGACAAAAAATCACTATGGGGTCGAACCTCAATGAAAATAATCGACAAAGTTGGAATCGTTCATGACAAGTGGAAGGAGTGTTGGCCTTCTGAGGCTGCGAGGCGGAGTTTGGCGCGCATCACCTCCGCGCTGCTGTAGTCGGGCAGTTTCAGGTAGTTGACACAAGTCATCACCGACGGCAGATACTCGTCAGGGTCCAGGGACGACTCGAGAGACTTGCGCACCACAGTCAGCGGCGGATTCAATGCCTTGAAACCTGAAACACAAGTGTGGACATGAGTTTCAAATACTGCATATACATATACAGGATGCAATTAAACCTTCCTGCCAAATTTTTTCCAGGGCTTAGGTATCATTAGGAGAGTCCATTTAACCAAAAAAATCGCGTGTTATTTTTTTCAGTGAAATATTTTATCCCATTTAATATCGTTGCAGAATGGTCACTCGCGGCGCGGGGGCATGAGAGGGGGTGACGCGGGATGAGGCGCGCGCGCGGAGGCACGCCACGCGCGGCCGACGCATCGTGTGACGTGTCTATTAATTGAAGTGTTTTTTAGGATAACTTTCGGAAGCTATTTCTCAACATTTTAGTACTGAGTGACTATAAAATAAAAAATATGTGTAAGTATTTTTTCTTAACAAGGATCAATATATCAAAATTTGGCAGAAAGGTTTAATTGCACCCTGTATAGCGGTGAAAATGATACGAGTGACGAGTCTCTTTAGTTTTATCTTAATGTGCATCAAAAATGTACGTATTATTAGAGAAGTTGATTCCTACCCAGATGGGGACCTACATACTACGTAGTTTGGTCGCGTTATGTCAAACCCGACCGGTAGATCATAATTATATAACATTGAATTGACATGATCCGACCAAATGACGTCGGTCTGCCAACTGTCTAGGAAATCAATTTCCTCGAAGGTACAATTTGTTGGGTTGCTCTGAAGAGACTCCAAAGCTTCAGATCTTTGATTGAAAGTATACACTTTTTATTAACGCTTATGGGAAATTCCGTATGCGAGAACTATGTTGCGGGCTAGTATCTAAAGAACCCCGCAAACGATCGTTTGACAAACACGTTTGACGTAATTTACGTTTTCATCAAACAGCAGCGCAGAGTGCAGACGATCAAACGTGCATCAAACACGTTTGTCAAACAATTAGCTAGAATCGGTTTGAGATCATGAGATTTTGTTTGACAAACACAGCGGAACATGTTCAAACACGTTTGTCAAACGCTACGTAATCCAAATTTTCTTCAAACACGTAGTTCGTCAAACAAACTACGTGTTTGATGTTTGATCGTTTGCGGGCTACTTAATATTTACCTCCAGTCGGTAGCCGTGGGCTTCCAGTGACGAACTGCAGGAAGAGTCTCTGCTCCTCTCTGGTGTATGAGGCGAGGATATCGATGAGCATACGAATGGCACGTGATTCGGCGTTGTAGCCGTGGTCGGGGCGTATACAGTCCGCCAGCATTCTCGGCTCCCAGCGTTGATCGCGACTTCCTACAGAAAGAAAAAAATAATAAGTTAGAGTGTTAAGGGCCTATTACATTTTTATAAAACGTTAAGTCGGACAGCTTATTTGGTATTTTCTTTCTACTTTTACTAATGGAGGCACTTAATATGGCTATTTGTATTTGCTATTGGCTATTTGTTGCATTTGGCAAAATTATTGACGTATACACAAACAAGCAAATAAAGGCAAATACGGCCTTCCACACATGGACATCAAATACCAAACTTTTACTTGATTTTGTTTACAGTGCGACAAGGTGTTAAATGAACGTGGGTGGTGGCGCTGCTCGTAAAGGAGAACTGTCAAAACTGATGTTATTGTATGATGGCAGCATTAGTTCCTTTTTTCGCCACGTTTATTTAGCCTTGTCGAGCTGTACTATCCGTAGTATCTCTTATTAGTCTATGGCTGTACAGGCAAGTACAGCCACAGACTAATAAGAGATACTACAGATTCTTTTGATGTGCGTCAAAAACCGACAAAGGTACGGATACGTGTATTTGGTATTGGTCATATTTGTCAAATAGGCAAATAAGGCCAATACTTGTCAAACATACCGTCTACAGATGTTGATTGTTTGGCGAATACATCAAATACGCAAATACAAATATCTGTGAAGTGCCTGCATGAGAAATAAAACATACAAATAAATATGACTCTTATCAGTAGATTTTGAAGCATGACCTTAGTTAAGTAAAAATAATATTTTAATTCTAAGATTGTTTGTCGAAACTTAATGCCTCTAAAATAAATGCGAGTGATTTGATAAAAATACCATTTTTAACCCAAATTGGCGCAACTGAACTTAATGTTAAATAATATTCAAATGTATTCATAATAGTCAGAAAGTCAATGCCAATTACTATTTACTAATGTAAAATAATACAATAGTTATCTATTTTAATTCTACTTTTAAAAAGTTAATTTAATCATTGTGTTTGTTTGAGTGACGTACCTGACGAACTTCCGCAGAACACCTGTTCCAATTCCTCCGGGTAGAAAATCCGCAAATTGTTCAACGGAAATACCGATTCGAAACCCTCCTTGAAGGCTTCCATTTGTTTTAGTACACCTAAAACAAACGAAATTAAAATTATGTGACTGACAATACATTAGAAATACTGAAATACTAAAATATTTCAGTAAACACAAATATGCAAAACATACATTTTCCTCAAAAGTAAGTTCGACTTAGCATAGGTACACTCGGGGAAGTTGATTCCTATGCAAATGGGGGATCTACGTAGTTTGGTCGCATTACGTCAAACTCAGCCGACAGATCACAATTAATATTGAATTGACATAATCGACCAAATGACGTTGGTCTCTCAACTGCATAGAAATCAACTTCCTCGATGGTACCTATCTATTCTCATGTTGAAGTTAAATTTTTTCATTCCATTAACAAAATATAGCATACTTACCAGAAAATGCTAGACTCGTAAGCTTATATGGTATGGTTGTTAAAATAAATTAAGGCAACCCAAAGTTAAACATTCTAGCATAAACTTTGACTATCCATACCTATCTGTCTGTCTGCCAGTCTGTCTGTTACCTCTTTACGCCCAAACCGCTGAACCGATTTTGTTGAAATTTGGGGTGGGGATACTTTGAGTCCTGGGAAAGGACATAGGGTACATTTTATGTCGAAAAATGTACAGAGTTGCGGGCTTCATACAGTACCATAATAAAAATGTATAGTACGTTTAATCACCATACCTTCATATAACAGCCAGTGCGTGACGAGGCCAATATAGTCGTGCAGGTTGTGTGCGGTGACGGGCATGTCGCGACCGCCGCGCCGCAGCTCCGTGCACCCGTCACCCGGCAGGATGAAGTCCAGACCGAGCTCCTCGATCGGACACCCGTCAAGTTCTAGACCGTTTATCTGGAATATACAAGTCATGTAAAGTAGTGATGATAAAGTTTGTGAGGATGAGTGGACACTGGACATATTATATGTTAAAGTGCGACAAGGCTTTAAATGAACGTGGGTGGGGGCGCTAATGGTAAAGGAGAACTGTCAAAAATGACGTTTTTGTATGATGGTAGCGTTAGTTCCTTTTTTCGCCATGTTCATATAAACTTTATATAATGAAGCCTAGCCGAGCTGTAAACAGTAGTTTGTCGCGCGATAACTGCTAAAAGATTTTTGGGTGATATTCAATAACTGTTTCTGCATGATTGTAGGTCGTATAAACTGTAGATTAAAAGAAACTCTACTCGTTATCACAAAAAAGCTAGTGGCTGCTAAGCCTGGCTGATGTAAAAAAAATACATAATTATTTTCTGCTGCAGCTTATTCCAAGTAAGGTGCCAAATTATACAGTCAATTCAGAATAATTATTGTTTTTCTGAATAATTTGTATAAATAATAATTTATATAGTGATCTTTTATTCATCGACATAAGTATTGTATATAAAGATAACTGTAAACAAACTGAATTATGTAATGAGGTGTATGGGGCATTACAGCGCTTAACGAAAAGACGACTATTAGTAATTACTGATAACTAGAGAGAGCATAAGCTCTGAACCCTAGATTAAGTTTAGTTTTTCAGTAATTTACTGATAAAGTGCCGAATAGGCTATTCACAGCTTTTTTTGACAGACTCTCCATACTTCATCTGTCAAGTTAAGTGGTGGATAGCCTATTCGGCACTTATCAGGAAGTGGTGAAGCCCTTAGATTAAACCCTTTTTTTCATAGATCCATTATCTCTTAATCTAGTACACGTACCAAGTGCGCCCGCTGTTCTGGCGTGTGTCTCGAGTCGTCGCGTATGGCGTGCGCGCGCTCGGCGACTTGTCGCAGGCGACACAGCGACCGCCACAGCTCGGGCGCGACGTGTCGCACGTCGCCCAGACCCAGCCACGCCTGCTCGCCCGTCAGCCACCGGTACATCGACACCGATAGCGGAATGTCCACCTACACGATACAAGGAATTCAATGAAAAGATATCCTGGCGGATAACTTACCTATTAGGCTGTGTTTCCACCAGAGATTTGTTGCGAGGGATGTGTTTTTAAGAATCAATAGAATCGCTTCATTGCCATGACATCGTTAAGCGCGGCGATGCTATTGGATATTGAAAACACATTCCTCGCAACACATCTCTAGTGGAAACGCAGCCTTATAGAGGGGAATCCGTTACCTGTTATAGAGCGAGGAACCCAGTAATTATTTAATTAAATAAACATTATGCTCTACAAAAACGTAACATATAGAAATTCCAGGTCTTTTTAAACGGCTTTTTACGATAAATTAAAGTCACTTAAAAATAAATTATAATTAAAAGGACGTGGTTGAAAACTTTATCAAAAAGACATCACTACAGAACTTAACAAAAAAATGTCACTTACCATTCTCGAATCCATAACAGCTTTAGCCATGAACTTGCCGAGGAAGCGGAACTTGGCTTTGACGCGCGAGAGATGGGAGGCGCGCGCGTTGCGGCCGACCGCCTGCGGGAACAGGCCGCACGGCCACGTCACGTACGTCGCGTCGGGCGCCGGCGTCGGTATCGACGTCTCCTTCTCGAGATCAGACGGCTCAGGCGACCTGTCCTCGTCGAGGTTCAAAGCGTCGCGGACTGAAGACGCCAGTCGCGCCGCGGCGTCCGACGATCTGTCTGTGACCACCGGCGGCTGACTCTTCACTATCTCCCCACCGAACGACGTGGGCTTCTGCTTGAAGTTCTCGCTGCCGTGCCATAAATCTAAATCGGCGCGTTGCAACTCCTGTGATACGAGCGCGTAGAATTCCAGGGTAGGGCCCAAACCGGTGCCCACTTCGTTCTCGTACTGGATCTCGAGTAATGCCTGAAAACATGTGAATTGTGAAATGTTTTAATTCTGACTTTGAAGTTACAACCGAGCACTAACACGACTATGATTGTTAGTGATATAAAAAAAAACAGACTGTTTCTTTCAAGAGTGAATAAGTAAATCAATTTTGATAAGTTATGATGGCAACGAAAAATATGGCAATGACTGAAGTTGGCTCGATTTAAAGTTTAACATCTTACACAAATAATTTGCTTTGAGGTCTGCTAAAAAATAATTTCCGCACAAATTATCAGACGATGTTTAAAAAATGTCAACTGGCCTTGTACCATGAAACTGTTTTGAGACTCAAATAATCGGACGAGAATGCTGCGTCCTACTCTAACATACGTGAAATGACGTTGTTAGAGCAGGATGCGGCATTCTCGTCCGAATGTTTGAGTCTCAAAACAGTTTCATAGTAGGCCTACTGATTACAACTATAGGGGTCTAAACACACTAGGCCGAAAAATATCGGCATGATTACGCCTGCAATGTATTTTAAATTACTGATGAGTGATGACTGATGACACACCATGCCGAAAATACGTCGCGTTATATTGTAATCGTAGCGCATTGCAAGCGTTATCATGCCGAACTTCGGCCGCGTATTTTCGGCCTAGAGCAGCGTTTCCCAAAGTGGGCGCTGAAGGACTAAAGAGGAGCGGTGTGGGACCCAGAAAAAAATTGGGGGCGTTGTGTAGAGGCTTGGGGGTGATTTATTTGCATTTGAAACTTAAACACTCCAAAGACCCGAAAACTCTCAAAGTAGGCAGCAGACATAATAAGTTTGGGAATCCCTGGCCTAGAGATTAGACACTCAGTGTACCTTGGAGTGCGCGAACTCGTGCATAACATGTTCGGCCTGGCGCAGCACGTTGTCTCGTTGCACGGTGCGCTTGCGCCGGTCGAGGCGCGGGGCGACGCGCTCGTCCGCGCCGCCCGCCGCGCGCTCCCCGCCCGCTTCTAACAGCCGCTGTAGCGCGCGGTCCCGGTCGAACGACACCACGTAGAATAGCAGGTGACGACACTCGAACGGGAATACGAATGGGCTGCAACGATAAATGGACATTAGTACCGATTTCTATGTATGGTAAGCAAAGTGTGCGGCATAAATGATGCTAGAATAAATTTAAACATTTGACAGCTACTAAATATTGGGTTTGTTTACATTGTTGATCAGTGTTGCAGTGTTGATCACTTATTATTTGTTGTTTGCGTGTCATATAATGGAGGCACTTCACATGGCTTTTTGTATTTGCTATTGGCTATTTGTTGCAATTTTTAAAATTATTATACACAAACAATCAAATAAAGGCAAATACGGCCTTCCATACATGGACGTCAAATACCAAACTTTTACTTGATTTTGTTTACTTGCCTATTAAATTTGACTCCTTTGACGTGCGTCAAAAACCGACAAAGGTACGGATACGTGCATTTGGTATTGGTCATAGCTGTCAAATAGGCAAATAAGGCCAATATTTGTCAAACATACCGTCTACACAATATGGTGGTGACTGTTTGGCGAATACATCAAATACGCAAATACAAATAGCCATGTGAAGTGCCTCCATAAGATGTCGAAGCATATTTGATTTTATGTGCTTATTTAGAACATTTTTAAGTTCTGAAGCACGTCTTGTTGCATCGTACACATTTATATGTTACCTGTATTAGAGACGAAGTTAAGACAAATTAAATGATGTGATCATACTAATAAAACTTACCATGAGTAAGCGACTCGCTTCAACCAAGGGGGCAAGTTGCCTGTCATTATCACTAGAGGATCTTGAAGTTGTCTGTTGGCTTTGGCAGCGAGCTGTAACAAAAACATTTACTTAGATTTAGACTGGACAATGGACATGTCACAAATTAACAACAAGATAAATGACGTTTATAAACTACACATACACATAGATAAAAATAAACCATTTAAAAAAAGACCCTCTCCCTTCGTATTAAAAAAAAACGGTGTGATTTGTATCTTTGTCTTTCGAGCTACTTTCCCTATATATCAGACAAAAATAAAATATTGTAGAGCTGCAATACCCATTATTTAAATACTATTATTAGTATGGGCGAGCCACGTGACGACTATTTCAATACAAAATATTGTTTGCATGTGCTTTATATAACTATAGTTTGTCGTGTTACAAGTGAGTTCTAGCCCTAACGCGTCCGCGCTACTGGCGCCCCAGCTAAACAAGTCCGACCCAGTCGAATAGGCTACTTGACCTATATTCAATTTCATTGAACAAATGCATATTTCTAGTAGAACTTGGCCTAAGAAACCGTATTTCACCCTTATCATCAAATAAAAGCTTATGATTGATAAATAAAGTCGATTTGAAAATATGATTTTATGAAAATAGGAATTGTACTGACGAAAAGTGTAAGTTTATTTGTACATAAATAATAAGAATAAGCCTAGAAAGATTTGTAAAATATTTTTCTTGAATAATTCACTTAAAACATCAGTTTTATATATTATCTCCATTTATTGTAGACGGGAAATGAAATGGCCAAAACTTTTCTCCAAAAGTTTTCAACATTACAAATGATTTGTAATTTCTTATTTAATTCTTTTATAATTTTTGGGCACTTTCAGACTCGTACATTTAGCACATAAAAATTTTTTCAATAAAGAGAGTTTAAAATACAAAGCGTATGACGTCACACTATGGCGGACAGTGTTTTCGGCGCCTTTTATGAGGCATTTATGAGGCATATTTTTCAATAAACATTTTTATGGGTTTCTACTGTGTAAAATATTTTTTTTTTTTGTGAAAATGAATGATTAGGAAGCGATTAGCATGAAGAAAAAAAGTAGGTCAAGTAGCCTATTAGTCGAGTTCGAAACTATCCAACTTTCAGACATTCTCAATCTTTCGAAGTATTCTTTGGGATCTTCCCTAGATATTCCAATGCTAATTCCTTCAGAAGACAATTAGTAGCTCCTAGTTTATCCCTTCTATCGATCCATTTTCGTATCCTAAGCTTCTTTTTATTGATCACACTTTCCTCATTTACCTCTTCTTAAATCACCGTTAAGATTAATTTAAATCAGTTTATTTACTTTATTGCGCTGTAAGCTGTTCATCTTACAAAACACCACTCACTTGTGAACCGTACTCGAACGAAGTGCGAACGATTTTGGGGCAGAAGCGAGAATTTTAGCTACTAAAATACTCGGTACTAGACTAAAATACTGCCCTAATGCGAACTAGCCTTAAGAGTATGAAATGTAGAAGTGTTAATACCTTGGCGTTGACGAACTCCGCGTTGGGCACGAGCGGGCGGTGGTCGGGCAGGCAGGGCGCGCGGTACAGCGTGTGCCAGTGGCGGGACAGCGCGTGCAGCGCCCGCAGCAGGCTGAGCGCGGGCAGCGACGCGTCGCGCACCTCCGCGCCCAGCGAGCACCCGCGACGCAGCAGCGCCACTAGCGGCGAACCGCGACTCGGTACAACGCCCTCTGTTGATTTAATAATACATGAGCATTATGTGCTTTAAACAATACATGACATAATTACAATTAAGAATACTTTATCATCTGTTGTATACATCTTTGTCAATAATAATTATTATTGTCTAGATTATATTGGACGGGAAAAAAACACATGTCGACGAATCTGCGTTTGAGGGAGATTGGTAAATCTCCCTTCATCAGCGTCGTCACGGACCAGTAGCTCTTCCAGGAGTTTTCGATTCGTCGATCGACTTCCTTCCCTTGTCTGTCATCAAAAGAGATTAGATTATATTGATTATTATATGTATTATTGCCTTGATTAATTAACAAAGTATACGAAACAATAAAAACTATACGTGATATTAAAGCAATTTGTTAAGTTTACTAAACAAAACATTTTAAAATTTAATATCAAAACCACGTGTCGCAGGCGAATGGGCATTGTCCAAAAAAAATCACATGTACTTTTTATATTTTTTTTCGTTAAAATAGGGTATTTTAAGAATATAAATTAAATAATTTTGAAATTCATTGGCTAGTTTTTTCTCAATAAATTTTTAAAGTTTCGCTCTGACGTCATCATCGGCGGCCAATTGACCTCTGCAGTATGTTTTTTTTCCTTTCAATCTTATTTATAATGGCTAGTTCGTCAAATGCAAGTTATCATTATGTGAAAGCTGATACGAGAAGCTTACCAAAAGTTCGAAACGTAATGTTGGTCGAATTTATTGCTAATTTAACGCCATTGAAGGTCAAACTAAGGTTAAACATATTTGTTCAAAAATATAAGTAGCTAATGGGTATTTTTTTCGTTTATATACAGAAAAACGATCACTGACCTTATTCCTCGAAATGTTTTTGTAATGAGCAAAATTAAAAAAAAATGGACAATCCCCATTGTATATTCCGCCGTTTTACATTACGGCTAGCTGTTATAAAAACAGGGCTGTTTTGTAATGCGGCGCGGTTTATCGATTAGCCGGATTGAATGCGGCTGAATGAAAAACCGCCGGAATATATTCGGCGCCATGCGTTATTCAAAACGGCTAGCCATAATGTAATAAAGCGAAAGATAAGTTGCCTCTTTGACAGTTTTAAGTTCCGATTCTTAGGGCCTGTTTCACCGCTTCCTGATAAGGCTATCCACCATTTAATTTGACAGATGGAGTATGGAAAATCTGTCAAATAACCCTATCGGGCACCTTATCAGGAAGCGGTGAAACAGGCCATTAATACTCTTGGCGCTGCCTGTGACATAACAACCACAATGACATTGGATACCGAAAGTGTGTTGCTAAATTGCTAAAACAATAAATTTAACAACAATTTGCAGGTGCAATTAAAGAATTTTTATTATTCTCGACGTAAAACAGTAAATAAAGTACCGGTACGTGG
This sequence comes from Polyommatus icarus, assembly GCA_937595015.1. NCBI lineage: Eukaryota > Metazoa > Arthropoda > Insecta > Lepidoptera > Lycaenidae > Polyommatus > Polyommatus icarus. Next base: position 14,980,541 of record OW569328.1, on the reverse strand, counting down.
AAAATACGATGCGGCTAAACGTGGGCCGCCTTATTGAAGAACGTATCGCAATGACAATCTGGCTAATCGTTAAACCACCGCATTACAAATGGGCCCTGTTTTTCAAAACGGCTAGCCGTAATGTAATACGGCGGATTACACAATCCGCGTGCGACACCACGATTTATAATGTGTCCAAGTTTAGGCCTGTCTCATAAGAAAATATACAATACTAAATTATGCCCGCAGCTCCGTTGCGTTTGTCGCGCGGGAACCGTGCATTTTTCCGGTATATAAGGTAACCTGAGTCCTTTTCCGGGACTCAAAGTATCGACCCCATACCAAGTTTCAGCAAAATCGGTTCAGTGGTTTGGGCGTGAAGAGGTAACAGACAGACACACTTTCGCATTTATAATATTAGTATGGAAGTATGGATTCGCAAATAACCATCTAACACTCAATTTAATTACGTCAACATAATATAACATACCGTTCCACAGGAGATCAGGTTTACGTCTAGATGAGATCTTGGTGGGCTGTCCCTTGCCCTTGCGCGAGGCGGACGCCTCTGCGCGCTGCTCGCTCGCCTCCACCGCGCGGTAATATATGGTGTGAGTCTGCACCCATATGCCGGCGTTCGCTGCAAACGGACATACACGATAACTAACATCTTTAACATTTACACATTTACTCATTTTCTCCCTTATAATTTAAACAAACCTTTAAACTTATCTACTTCATCACCTGGCTATACATAAATGCGTAATTTTTTGTTTATTTCAAACCCTTTTTTTCGGCCTAAAGGCTCCATTTGTGCAAAAGACGGCATTTTTTTTACTGTTACTTATTGTGTTCTTCCACTCACGTCTTCAATTATTACTGTGATATAATATTATGTTTCGTTTTGTCTACTTAGCGCATATTCATTCAACCTTTCGGACAAGGAAAAAACATTTAAAACTTTAATCAAAAAATAATAAAATAGACATGTCAAGACAAAGGCGTGGTCTCACTTTGGTGTTTATGGGTAAAATACCCACAAATACAAACACATCGCTGGCTTGCGAGAATACAGACGTAATTCAAAATTCGGTCAAATTGAGTTATGTATGCCAAACAATCATAAATCTTTGATATTTTATCGTCAACAGAGACGCAACGCCAATTTCGCGGCAGCGACCGTTAGAAAGAGACAGCGTCATTATTCATTTGAGACAAAACACTCGAAGCGTAATCACGAATAACGGCTCAACTCAGTTGTGCCTAAGTTGCGGCTATGATAACGGATGGAACGCACGACTTGTTCTCGAAAATATCGACGTATTTAACAGTTTATTTACAACTAGCTGTTGCCCGCGACTTCGTCCGCGTGGACTTCAGTTTATAGCGCGCGTTACTCATAAACTATAAACTATTTAATATATTTTATCATTGGTAGGTTTAAGTTTACGTCACTGCATAGATAAAGTACTGAGTAGTGAGTTAATATTTAATAACATGTATTATAATAACAATCGCAAGAATCGGAAAATCGAACTCTACATGGTACCACATCTTATAGAAAGACACATGAGCAAGCGATAGCGCGATGTAGGCGTCTCTTAGCGCCATCTGTTATGAATTTTTGGAACTAACATAATTTGAACAAATTTACGCATAAACACCCCCTTACAACCCCTTTTTCTAGTTAAAAAGTAGCCTATGTCCTTTCTCAGGCTTTAGAGTATCTGTATACAAAATTTCATTATAATCGGTTCAGTAGTTTTGGCGTGAAAGCGAGACAGACAGACAGACAGAGATACTTTTGCATTTATAATATTAGTATAGATAACTGTATCATGAATAGTGACATATTTAGTGGTTACGTCGTTGTTTCTGATAATAAATTTGTATTTTTAAGACACATTAAAGCTATATTAAACAACATAAGTTGATTTTTATAATTTGGATTTTCATGAATAAAGACTGATGTCTGAAACCCCCGTTTGTATGACGATTTTTTATATAATTTTTAACGAAAGTTATAATTTTCTTTATGTCTTTTAATTCTACAATAAATTTTCTTTTAATCAGTACAGTCAATCCCTCAATAAATAATTTACATTTTGGGTTATGCACAAAAATATTTACAAAGAAATTAAAAAGTGATATTCTCTAAAATCAATAATTTTTAGTTGCGTCTATATTCTCGCAAGCCAGCGACATATTTTGAGGTACGAAATTAGCATAATTTATTTTTTGTCAAAATGTCCTTTCACATTCTGAGTTGTGAATGAATTGCGTACAAAATATTGTAGTAATAAGCAACAGTATAATACCTAGTGGTGTCTCAGTGTCAGTATCGGCGTCGGCTTGCTCGCCGAACTGTCGCACCGCCTGGTACACTGTCATGTTGTACGGCAGCACCGTGTCGCCTATCAGAAACTCGAGCTTGTGGTCGGAGCTGAAAGGAAATTAACGAGTGTCAAACAAATCATCAATATACGATTCAATTTAACGAATACAAGATGTTCTGTCATAAAGAAAGGTTGAATTCAATAAATTTGCAAATTGCATTCAGTTCGTTGGATGTCTGGCCGCGGGCGTCAGTTGAAAGGTCATGGCGTCGCATTGTGTTGTAAATAAACATAAATCACATAAAGTTATGTAGTCAGTAACATTCTTACAAAATTATCAATCAATCTTTTTTGGCGGTTTTTGGGGGCCTGATTAACAAATCGTTTTTCGACTCGGATTCGACAACTTTCGTGCGCGATAAGACACTAATGCTTCAGTCTCGAAATTAGCGGGCAGCGGGGCGGGAGCGGCGGCGGTGCGTGGCAATGTTTAGATATTATATAGATAAGTCGTCTAGCGGCGAACGGCGCGCGGGGGACTAGACGGCATATCCATATAAATCTATACATTTTCACGCGCCGCCGCCGCTTCCGCCACGCTGATCGCTGATTTCCAGACTGAAGCTAGACCCGGCGCGCATTAGGCGCGCCGGGTCTAGCATTGATGTATAACAAAGCGGTAGGTTTTCAAATCCTATTCTAACGGGAAAGATGAATCAATGAGTAGTCTAGTACTCACTCTGGCGGATGGTGCGGCGGCGTGGCGAGGGCGTCGTCGACGTCGTCGTCGGAGGCGGGCTCGTCGTCCGAGTGTGCGCCGGCACAGCCCTCGCGCGACCGCGGTTGCGCGTAGCCGCGCTGTGCGAGGTACCTGATGTATGAAATACAAATTAATCATCTTTGTTATCCCATTATGCTTGTCCTGTTATCTCATTATGCTTGAATCCCGAAAAATATAAAGGATATACTTAAGATGAATTGATATCTACTATCTAGCAAAAATTAACCCCTGTGAAAATTTAGTTGTCGACTCAATCATTACTATAAGTAAACTTATAAGAATAAGAATAAATACATAATGTTACATGGTATAAGTACAAGTTACAACTCTCACCTCTCAATGGCTTGGACTAAAGCTAGGGGGTCTATCCGAACGACGCCGCCCTTCCACTGTTTCAGGTTTGAGCAGCTCGGATGACGTTTGAGATCACACTGAAAACAATTAATATTTTTTGTTAAAACACTACAGAGTACAGCGCAAATCAAACAAAATATAAGTAATGTAATATTAAGAGGATTTTAGTATTTTACAGTTAACATATGCTTGTTGTATTTATAAGTTTTATGAAAGCCAGTGCTTCTTTTATCACTGTTACTCTGTGTTCTTTATTAGTAAGACGTAAGATCACAAACAATAATTACAACTGCTTTATTTAGTCAAAACACATTTGCACAGAAGTGATAACGGAACTCCAAAGTGTTGGGTTTCCTGAGTAGATGCTTAGCGAAGCATCCACGTACAAAAATATAGAAAAAAAAATCAAAACACAGACTCACCATGAGTTGATGCGTATTGAAGAACTTGAGAGCGGAGGTGGCGGGCCGCGCGGGGAGGTCGTGCACTCGCACCGGGAACTGTTCGAGGTGGGACACGCACGCGTTGACGCGCGACACTAACGCCGCCAGCGCGCCAGCCCCGCCCCCCGCACCGATCACGCTCGCACGCTCCGCCCATGCGCTGTCACTGCAAAAAAATGAAAGTTAGACTGGTCAGATTTGTAATATTAATAAATAGTTACGCTGCGTAAATATCTTAAATGTATGCGTATAGCTGTAACGTTACAGATAATACAAAGGGGCTTAGGCATAGTCGTAAAAAGCACCCAACGATGATGCTTAATATGCGTACTCTCACCGATTGTAACACAACGAAAAACAAATTCGATGTTGCTTCGACCTTCGTCTCTCTCTTGAGGTGCGATTCAAACGACGCAAATTTTTACCAAAACGATCCACATACTGTCTTTTTTAAAATGATACAAACAAAATTACCAACGATAAGATTTAAAAATACTTGAGAGGTGTCAAGGGACACCACACTCAAAAATCGTCGCTACACCACACTGTTCAATGAAAGAGAGAGAGAGAAACGCGTGCTTACAACTTTGCTATAGTTGTAAGCCGTGAGTTACAACTTTTCGTCTTAATTTTTTGTCTAGCCCCCTTTCGCAACGCGCGATAAGGAACTTCGTTCCAAATGGGCACCGTTTCTTTCAATCCAACGCAAGGTTTTAACTCACTCGGCCACAAGCGGCAGGTCGGCGAACACGTGCAGGAACAGTCGCAGGCGCTCCTCGCACGCGGCGGTCTGCTCGCTCGACTCGCGCGACTCCTCGTCTCTGTCTGTAGCCTCCGCCTCGGGGTCCACACCCGTCAGGAACTGCAGTAGCGCGCCTAGCACACCGGAATGATTGACCTGCGGGAAGAAAGACACAGGATTACTGTCGTTACTGTAAGGAATACTGAGTTATTCTCATACATTGTAATTCGACAACGAAGACATATACTTTAAAATATACAAGTATTACAAAAAAAGTGATAATTACTTTTTTAGTGTGTAAAAATCAATGCCACTTTTCGTTATAATTTTATAACTCAAGAATGGGTTCACCTATGTCCTATCCAAACCAAATATGTTTAGGCTTTGTTCGGACTATTCATTAGATCATCTATGTGAATTTTGTACAAAATTCACATAGATGATCTAATTTCTGATTTCATTTATTTATTTTTTCAGTGTTGACAGTACAAGCAAGTTCCAATTTTTTTTATTATTTCACTTTATACGTAGCGAAGCGCGTACCGGGCCGCTAGTCCTGTATATTTTATAAGTAATATAGTCATTTATCAAAAGATAGTGACGGTAAGTATCAGATCATGTTGACTATACGACTAACGATTTCCTCACCTCAAACGGCGACACATCGTGGTCGCGCAGCGTGTCGCGCAGGCGGCGCAGCGCTGAGGCGGGGCGGGGGCGTGGTAGGGCTGCGGCGAGCGCGGCCAGCTGCTCCAACGCGCCGCCGCCACCGCTCAGCGCTCCCCACTCCCCGCGCAGACGGCCCGCGCGCCATGTTATCCATTCGCGGACTTTCTCCCTGTAATAGCAAACGATTTTGTTAGGCTACTGAAACAATTATAAAAATTAAGAGGCCTACTCACAGGCTGTCTATATTGCTATTATGTAAAATAACAAGGAATTATAAATTATTATTGTCGATAGGTTAATTGCACGTAACGTAGTTTCAGATTTTTTTGCTGTTAGTTTTTTGTTAATACTGAGATTCTGTAGCAGTGTTTAAATGAACAGCCTTGAATAACGGAAAGTTTAGTGCCTGCCACAGAAGTTTTTTTTTAAAGAAGGTCGCTGTAGCCCTGACGTCACTGCGACCCATGAGGATCTATTGTGACTCCTTCGCACTAGAGTATCGTCCCCAACCCAATAATGCTTATAAATTGAACGATATGGTTGGGGTTGGTGCGACAGAAGTATACGCATAACCGTAAAAGAACCGTAAAATTCATACTTTGTTGAAGTTAGTTAAGTATTCATAAGTTTATTTTATCATTAAAAATTACATGCAAAGTAACTAAAACAAAACTCGATTAACACTTACTTGTTTTGCACGGTGAGATTGGTGGATTGGTGCGGGGAGGCGAGCAGGGCGGACTCCTTGTGCGAGTGCGGCGAGCGGCCCCACCGCGATGGGTTGAGCGACGACAGGAACGATGAGGTTTTCGACGTACTCATACGACTCGTCGAACGGGACGCGGACGGTACGCTTGATGCTGTGAATAATATAAATAAATAGTCGTAAAAAAGTTTCGTTAATGTAAAATGATTATTCAAATTCCCATACATATATTTGAAGGGGACGAAATAAATTAAAAAGACAGAGAAAACAGCGGAGCAGAGTATTGGAACTAAGGAGGTAAAACTATAATGTATCCATACAAATTTTATAATTGCAAATGTTTCTGTCTGTTACCTTTTCACACCCAAACAGCTGAACCTCTGTATGGTGATACTTTGAGCCCCGGGAAAGAACATGGGGTACTTTTTTCCCGGAAAATGTACGGTTCCTGCGCGTAAACGAATTTCTGTGTAATGGAGTTATGGGCATCAACTAGTAATATTTCCGCCTTTTGTCTATGTCTATTTACAAATAAATGTACCATCGAGGAAGTTAATTCCTACGTTATTTGGTCGAATATGTCAATTCAATGTTAATTGTGATCTGTCGGCTGGGTTTGACGTAACGCAACCAAACTACGTAGGTCCCCGATTTGCATAGGAATCAACTTCTCTGTTAGTACAAATTCGAATGGATGATATTATTATACGTACAGTGCGACGCGACCGCAGCGACGGCGGCGACAGACGGTAGGGGGTGCGTCACGTTGTGCGGCGCCGCGTCGTCGCGCCGGCGTCCGTGCCGCCCGCTCGTGCCGCTTGATCGCTTGATCGCGCGCTTGCGTTTCAACATCTCCGCCAGCTGTAGCGGACTACTGGAACTGAAATGACAATAAACGTAAAACGTTAGTATTATGCTAAGTACTCACATACGGTTTTGCTCGATAGTTTTACTCCAAATCGAGTAATAATTACTGTGTGGACCGCAAAACTGATAGCTCGAAGGCTCGCATCGAGCCGCTTGAAGGATTGATGTAACCGGATCGAGCCAGATTGATGGAATGAAATATATCGATTTAATAAAACTATCGAGAAATGCTGAATGTGTGGACGAAAGCCCGAGCCGCGGGTTTTGCTCGACGTTATTGCTCGATCAAGCAAAACCGTATGTCATTAGTGTCTAAACACACTGGGCCCAAAATACGGGGCCGAAGTTTGCAATGCGGTACACAGACAGTATAACGCGACGTAATTTCGGCATGGTATGTTATCAGTAATTTATTATTATTTTTTAACAAAAAATTAAAACCGACTTCCAAGGTAAAAACAAAAGTAATACTTATTCTTAATCTAAAAAGAATCAAATAATTCTTATTCCTTATTATAGTGGCGTCTTCAGACTTCGCCTAAACCTCAACTATTTCTGTACTCAATCTTCATGCTTTTGAAGTCGGTACCAGCCCGGAAAAGTTCTGAGATCCTTGACATAGCAATTGCGCTAAGGTAAGCTGGTACCGACTTCAAAAGCATGAAGATTGAATACAGAAATAGTTGAGGTTTAGGCGAAGTCTGAAGACGCCACTATAATAAGGAATAAGAATTATTTGATTCTTTTTAGATTAAGAATAAGTATTACTTTTGTTTTTGCCTTAGAAGTCGGTTTTAATTTTTTGTTAAAAAATAATAATTTTACCCTTTTTAGTTACATAATATGAGACGACAAGGCTATAATACTCGTATTATAGCTTGTTGTCTTAGAGTTGTACATATTACTAGCGGTCACCTGCGGCTCTGCCCGCGTGGATGTCGGTTACGGCTGCAAAAACCTTACCCAGGAAAGACTCGGTCAGCAAAATGATTCCCAGGTCAATTCACAGACTTCGACACTGACATCGACGACGCGGACGCAGTCATTATCAGTGTACAGAGCACACTGCACAGATTGTCTTCCTACCGCAAGCGCATCCCGCTTGGTGACGCCTACTATCGTAATATTTTAATTTCGCCATAATTTCAAAACCAAACGTCCAATTTTAATCATTCAAAGACCAAATTTCAAATTTTAAAGAAATAATTTATTTTGATAAGGATTAATGGCATGAGTAAAATAAACGCGTTTAAATGTTGTCCAAAAAATTCAAGATTTTTAAATAAAAATATGGTTATTGTGCCTCACTCGACATAGATAAGTATAGTGTGTCGCGGACTTTTTTGTAGATATTTATAAGATCTACAATACTTAGAACATTTTATGGTTCTATTTTTTATAGTTTCGGCAGCGTAAGCAAAATAAGTAACTTTTCTGGTTGATTTTTTTAACCTGGCGTCCGAAAAACCCAAATATCTTACGAAACCCTATTTTTTCCAAAATAAAATTTAGCCTATGTTCAGCACAAATAATGTACGATTTGCTTGGAGTAGTTTAAATAAAGCCAAAATCCTCAAACTTGTATCTATAAGGATTCAAAAGTTCTGTTGGGTACCTTCAGAACCAGGGTATATCCTAGGGCAAAATCTTACTTTTTGGTAGTATATGCCTGAAATACTTCAGAAAAAATCGAAATCACCATATGTTCCCATATAAATGTCAAGGAGTCCCCTCGATTCCTCATGGATCCCATCATCAGATCAGCACTTTTGTGAACATGGTACCAACTTCGGATTCAACCCTGTACAACAACAAAAGAATCATGAAAATCGGTCCATAAACGGCGAAGTTATGGTTGAACATACAAAAAAAATATAAACAGACGAACGTATAACCTCCTCCTTTTTGGAAGTCGGTTAAAAATATATATTGTAGGCGTAATCATGCCGAACTTCGGCCGCGTATTTTCGGCCTAGTCTTTAGGCACTCATATGTAAAATATATTATTAAGTAATCGAATAATAGGCTACTTGACCTAATTTTTTTCTTCATGCTAATCGCTTCATAATCATTCATTTTTACAAAAAAAACTAATATCTTAATATTTTACACAGTAGAAACCCATAAAAATGTTTATTGAAAAATATGCCTCTTAAATGGCGCCGAAAACACTGTCCGCCATAGTGTGACGTCATACGCTTTGTATTTTAAACTCTATTTATTGAAATTTTTTTAATGTGCTAAATGTACGAGTCTAAAAGTGCCCAAAAATTATAAAATAATTATATAAGAAATTAGAAATCATTTGTAATGTTGAAAACTTTTGGAGAAAAGTTTTGGCCATTTCATTTCCTGTCTACAATAAATGGAGATAATATATATAAAACTGATGTTTTATTTGAGTTAAAAGAAAATATATAATAGGCTTATTCTTATTATTTATGTACAAATAAACTTACATATAGCGAGCGCGATAAATAAAAGATATTAAATTAGTATGAGGATGACGTCACATCCAAATCGGAAGTACCGCAAAAGCGTTTTCAAATCGACTTTATTTATCAATCATAAGCTTTTATTTGATAATAAGGGTGAAATACGGTTTCCTAGGCCAAGTTCTACTAGAAATATGCATTTGTTCAATGAAATTGAATATAGGTCAAGTAGCCTATTGTTATTGTTAAGCAACTAAATAACTATCACGGGCAGGTAGAAATTAATTTTCGCGTGCAAATGAAGTAACTAAGTAGTTATGGGTCAATGGTAGAGTTGATATCAGCTTCGCGACTAGACTATGTAAACAGTGAAATCAATGACATTTTTAGGCTTTTATAAACTTACCGGTGTACTGATGTTGATTGTGGGTGTGTCGATGCCGATGTCGCTGGCTCTGACACGTTCGCGTCACTGGCTGCCACTGTTACAAAGAAAATGTGTGTATATAACACAAACGTGTAATAGCTTAAAACGAACTACACTTCAACTAATTTAGCTTCGCAAAAAATATGTTTACTATAGAGGTCGCAGCTTCACAATAATTTATTATGTCTTCCCTAATATGTGTAAGTTATAAAGACATTCTATACACACATACACGCGCACACAAAGGTGAAGACATAGAAAAAAAAAAACTATGCAATTATTTTCATTATGTACTAATAAGTAATAACTTACGTAGTGAACTAGCGATGAACGATCCCGAGGTTGAGAATGCGAGCGACATATTGCTGTGGTCGAGCGTCGCTGACGTGGACGCGGGCGGGGAGGCGCCGCCGCTTGACCTGACACTCGAGCCGCTTGGTGACTGAAAATAGATACATTTGTTATAGCCACAAAACAATAAAGTTAACTCTTATCACTTCAGCCAATCACTAATATGATTATGACTAATATTGGCAGTAAACACTCATTTAGTAGGTACCTAAATGTAAGCACTTGTGCCATTTAACTGTACTGAATTAAAATTATCGTGGATTTTGTTTCTCTTGTTCTTTGCGTCGGAAAAAGTCACAATACTATAGTGGTCCAAAAAATTTTAAAATACTAGAAGACGCCCGCAACTCAGTTGCGCTAAAATTTGTTTATCGCGCCGGAACCGTACATTTTTCCGGGATAAAAACTATCCTTTGTCCTTTCCCGGGACTCAAGGTATCTCCATGCCAAACAGCAAAATCGGTTCAGCGGATTAAGCATGAACGGATGACAGACAGACACACTTTCGCATTTATAATATTACTAGCTATCCCAGCAAACGTTGCTTTGCCATAATATACTTAAAGTGTTTCGCCCATATTATTTTATTGAAGTGACTAAATAGGTATGTCGCCATGGCAACGTCGATCGCTATCTCGTCGCACAAACAATGGTCGCCGTCCGCCGTCCGAGTTCGCGGACTAACATTGTGACACGAGAATTTTATATATAAGATTATAACTTATAAGATTAGTATGGATAAATACCTTGATCTTGGTCTGTCTCTGCGCGGCGGGCTGCGGCGCGCGCTCCGCCAACTGCGCCACCTGGTGGAGTACGCCCTCGCGGCGGAACTGCGCGCCCATCTCCTCCGGCAGTCGCTGCATGAGGATCTCGGCCAGCTGGAGCGAGCCCACCACGATGCGCAGGTCAGTGGACGCCATCATGCCCGCGATGTGTGAAGATATCACCTGGTACAGTGAAAATGATGGTTTACTTATTTGTAACAAAGAGATTTTATCAAGTTCCTGAGGCATCATACTCAAGACTACCGTCTGCCTTAGCCTTATCGTTACTCATTCATCCACTATTTTCTGTCCACAAAACCTTCGGCCGGATTTCCACTGACGCGGGGCGGAGCTTAGCGGTGCCGAATTGACCAATCACCATGCTCGAAATCTTCGCTCCGCTTCGCTGTCATTCCGCTGGAATAGCACGATTGGTCAATTTGGGCACTGCTAACCTCCGCTCCGCTTCAGTGGAAACACACCCTTATTTTACACACCCTTATTTAGTTGTTTCGGGGAAAAATGCTTGCTAGCATTAAAAACAGGCTAGCCCCATTTACAAACATCTATATCGATGACATTGACAGCGCACCTACGTACGAGAGCTTTCTTTCGTCAAATTGGCTGTCATGTGACATGTCTTATGCGTCGTCTTGAAACGCTCTATATGATCAAATAAAGAAGAACACTTGTTATGTATTTCTTACAAAACTCACCTGTGTTTTAAGCACTTGTCGCAACAGCGGCGCGTCGGCGTAGTAAACACAGCGGAGTATGGCCTTCAGCGCCTGCGAGCGGACGGCCGGACCCGCGGAACTCCAGTACACCTCGTGTAGCACGCCCAGTAGAGCGCGCACTAGGGACGGGTTGCTGCGGACCATCGCTATACGCGGATCTGTGAAATATAGAATTCATTTTAATAAACACGAAGAACGATAACCTTTTTTTTAATGAGTAAGTGAGAAGAGTTTTAAATTATTACTGAAATGAATGCCTTACCTAACTTTAACGCGAATTATTTGGTAAGAAACTAACATAACTCTAACCTTTTCAAGGGTCCACCATACGTAGTTCGATATTGAAAAAACCGTCCTCCCTATATCTACTTGTTATCTTATCTTACGTTTAGTACTACCTCATTCTATCTTCAAGATAAACGCAATGTTTTTATTTTTAACCCCCGACAAAAAAGAGGGTTGTTATTATCAAAGACCTATAAATGATTTTTATAAAGACATAAAACTGCGACGGTTCTTTTAAAAAAAATATATATAAATAATACACTGTACTGCTGACATCGTACACAGGCCACAGCTTATTGCTGTTATTTCCCATCTACCTATTTTATTTTCAGAAGAGTGAGAAAGTGCAATATGACGTACCAGGCGGCGGCGGCGGTGCGGCCGCGTCGCTAGCGTGCGTAGCGGGCGGCAGGCGTTGCACGGCGCGCGCCGTACCCGTATGATCGTTAAGCTGCTGCATGGCGGTCAGGTCGACCGTGTAGGAGCGGCCGAGCGTACTGAGACACACCTCCTCCTCGCCCGCCGCCGCGCCCGCCTCTAGTGCGCGAGACTCCGCCCACGAGTACGAACGCCATACACCTGGAATGACGTTTAATGTAATGCATAAGACTTACACGTATTTACTACAAGACATTGACCGTGGTCTCGTAGAACCAAAAATGTTTTGTGGTTAAAAGTATCTTTTGTTTTTTAGTAATAAACTTTACTGTGGTATTAGTCTGTTTTAAATTTCTTTACTCGGTCTAGTAACTTCGAAGACTTCTTCACTTTTTAGCTTACTTATATGGTCTATCTAATAAAAACAAAATATAAAACCTTTCGATTCAGTGTTTTTGAAACGAAGTTCCTTATAGCGCGTTGCGAAAGGGGGATAAACGGAAAAAGTTGTAACGACACGACCTACACTTATTTAGTACCTGCGAAGTACTTTACGAAGAAGAGGGCGTTGATGTGGCGATGACGTCAACTGACGGGAAATTTAAAATTCTACCATTCCTCTACAGTGGGATTTTTTTATAACTTCGTTCCCTCTGGGTGTCCCTTGACACCTCTCATTTTTTTTGGTGTCTTCTTTCATACAATTACAGACAACCCGTTCATCCGCTATTTTCTGTCCACAAAATCACTCACCTCTATCATCTCGCCACTGCCACTGGGCGGACTTGTCCGTGGTGGTAGACCAGGGTCGGTCGAGGTGCGCGTCCACAGCGAATATGCCGTCGGTCGGCAGACGCGGCATCAGCTCGCCGATGAGGCACGTGATCTCGTACAGCTCCTGCGGTAACCGGGGCAGGAGCTCCACTTGCTGAAATATAACGTGTGAATGGAACTTACAGTGTAGTTATAGACTAACGCTATTTAATAAACCATAGTACACCGACGCTGTGAACTGCGACAAAACTACGAAACAGCAATCATAGAGCCAGATGCAAAATGACACACTGCCGTCAGAGCCAGTCACACGGGCGTAGCGTCATCGCAGCGTTATTACGAAGCAGTCTTTACGTCAACACCCTTTCCCGCTTCGCCTCGGGAGCTGCTGTCCGTCATGTGTGCGTTGCGACGACGCAGCGCGCCGTGTGAATACTTCCGTTATTTGTATGAAAAAAACCGCAACGGCGCAACGCTGACGCAACGCGCCGTGTTGACTGGCTCTTAGACGTTTGAAATTAAAGATTATCCGCAGCATCGATATTAACAGCGTAATGGGCTTTGGTAATGGGTGGTAAAGGAGTTTTCATCCAACTTTGGAATCAGAACAACAGTTTTCGTAACTATTTGTGATATAATGTTGTTTCATTGCGCGCGTTGTCATATTCACACTTTGTATGGTCGCTCCATCTGGATTATTTACAGCTTAGTTACAGGAATTAGGGCCTGTTTCACTACTTTTGGATAAAGTGCCGGATAGGCTATCCACAACTTTTTTGACAGATTCTCCATGCTGTATATGTCAAGTTAAGTGGTGGATAGCCTATCCAGCACTTACCAGGAAGTGGTGAAACAGGCCCTTAGGCCTATAAACATCATTAGCTCCTACCTCCTGATGTAAAGCAGAGCCGGTGAGCAGACACAGCAGAGTATCGGCGATGGATCGCTGGTGCAGGGCAAGTGCGAGCTGCGGGCACGCCGCGCACATCAGCCACAGCAGCCGTAGCACGGTTATGAACGTGCTGCCAGATATCAGCGCCGGTTGGACCACCAACTGTAATATTTAAGAATACTTTTGTCACCACCAGCCCTGGATTTATGTATAGGCAGTATAGGCCATAGCCTATGGGCGGCAGCGTCCTAGGATAGCGGCAGAGTTCGTACATAGGGGCGGCGACAATAAAGTGGCATATACTCATAAAAAATATAAATACGGCCCTGGTCACCACACAACTCTCATTATATATGGGGACATACCCAAAGGTCGTTTGTTGATTTACCTTATTTTTTTTTTAAAACAACAAAGGTAAAACCGCATTACGAGAGAGCGGAACAGCGAAGCAACTCGCTCCGCGTAGTGCGTTGTTAAATATACAATTTCTTACAAAGAATTTTTAGAAGAAAATTAGATCAAATGGGACTAATATTGAAGCGTTTTCAAAGCAACATAATATGTACATTATTTTTAAGATGTATTAATTAACTTCAAAATAATGTTAAAAATAAGCAGACACTGACCAATTGCTGCAGGTTAGTCAACAGCTCCGGTGTAGCTATCTCCTGCAGACGAGCGGGATCGTGCTGGAAACTGTCCACGAGACGGGAGAACGCGAGGCACACGCATTCTACAGACTTCTTGTCTTGGATTGTCAGTCTGAAAATACAATGTGTCATTTGGTGATATAGAGTAGTAAGGGCTCCATGGTCTTGGCTAGAAACGGATTACTAAATCGTGCAACGTCTTAGTAAACCAGCAGTCTGTTCCTCTGTGTCTTTGTTATGCTCATGGGTAAATACGGCAATATACAGCTCTCACGAGCAAGACTATAATATTGCCTCAAACTGTGTTCGTTTTTGCTATAACATCAAATAACTAAAACAGAAAATGTCCATTTATGAAATTTTGCATCAAATTGGCTCCCTAGCTACTGGACAGCTTTCAGTAAAATTTGGGACAGATTCTGAGTCAATAAAGTCTTATTGAGGCAAAATGAACTGATTAAAGCCACAATTACTCAACCTAGTTTTAAGCTATTGCATAGCTTTTATATCGGGCATTAAGCGCGGCGATCTAATCAAGAAATTCCGAAACGAAAAAAACCTAACACCCCCCACTCCGACTATCTTGTTTGGCATGGTGTTTGTGTGCGTGCGACTAGATGTATGCGAATTATAATTGCAAAAAAAATACTATGCAATAGATTTACCGCAGCAGTCCTCGAGTGCCACACGTATTTTTTTTTAATGAATTCACACGTCATACCTGTTAGCGAGTAGCTGTAGTGAATCGCGGACGAGATGGAACTCGTCTGGCGTGAGATTCTGACAGCAGTTGGCGGTGATCGACAGCGCCGCGCGCTGCGCGTTGATTGAGAAGAAGTCCAGGTACGTCAGACACGCGGACACGCCTCGCTGTTAAAACACGTATAATATGTATTATATGTTAATAAAGACGAAAATGGTAAGCCATATTCAACAATCTTTAGTGCTATAAGGCCTATAACTCACCGGGACGCCAGTGCGACGTAGCCAGCGACGTTACCATGGCAACGTCCAAGCAACGTCTGGCGACTCTAAGTCACCGCAAAGCGCTGTTTTTCTTAGAGTTGAGTTTAAAAACACCGCTTTGCGGTGACATGGTAACGTCACTGGCAAAGTCGCGATGGCGTCCCGGTGAGTTATAGCTCATAGTGAATTGAAGGGTTAAATCTAATGACATAATAATATATAGACCATAGGAGATTTGTCTTTTGAGACATCACCTTGTTATTTTAGTTGATTAGCTATGAACACGATAGACTTGCATGTTGTTTTGTTTTTTCGTGTAGGTATACCTCGTTTTATCAAACAACTTTATAATCTTGTTTATAGTTCTTGCGATATCTACGAGTGCGCGTCGCCCTTAGTTGTGCGAGTGACCATATCTATAGACGCGTACATGGCTCGCTCGCTACTGACTGCTCCGTCGGGTACGCACACTACGCAACGAAAATGTCTATTCACATTTCCAACTACAAATAAAGGCGACGCGCACTCTTAGATTGAAAGAACTATGCATTAGTAACAATATTATATGTACTTATTTCTAGTTTTAAACCACGTTGCTATAATTAAAATTATATTATGATAAGATTCAACTATTTAATCATCAATTATGTTACAAAAAAAGACAAAGGGCACTCAAATTAAAATCGACACTTGCAAAACCTAAGGTCTAATAATTTAATTAATCTGAAGGTTGATAGGTTGCAGACATTGTTGCAACGAGTTGTAGACAAGTTGGCCGATCTCCAAGTATCAAGATTGTCTCAATGTGATTCATTTTGCCATTGAGATTTGAGAGTGATGAGGAATGACTTTGATAAAAATAGAATTTGTTATCGAATTAGATACGTACGCAAACTAAAAATATATCTTTTTGGCATGTAGGTATGCGTAGGGGTTAAATTAGACTGTATATTTTTTTAATGCATACTTTCTACTTTAAGTTTTGCCAACAATTAGTTTTCTCGTTTTATTAATTTGCATAACGAATATGCAGCTTTAAAAAAAATTAACGAAAACCTTTGCATAGTATTATGAGGTCACTTACATAGTAAAAATAATATAATAAAAGTTAAGTCATAAATTATTCTTGATTTAAGTTCATAATTTATTAAATATAATGTAACGTCTCTTATTCTTCGCATAATCCGAAATAGCGACATTTTGTTTTTGCAGAAATAACAATAAACCTAGATTAGCTTGGGCCTAGCCCTAGCCAAATTTGTAGTTCCCAATAGTACTACAAATTGGGCTAGGGTAGAAGTAGTAACATGAAAAATTCAAAACAATACTCACAGCCTGCAATATAGCCTTGGAATGTCTGCGCGAGAGCATGTCTAGGGCCGTCAAACTCTGTTCAGCGACGTCCATACACGTGATAGCTTGGAGTTTGTCGAGGAATGCGGGCACGGCCAGAGCCACGGCACCGCTGCTACGCGGCAGAGCTTCTAGCATGTATGTGAGTGCGCGACAAGCGTGGTTCATCTGTAAAATGTTTTAGTTTAGCAGTGCATATTAAGGGCTCCCACACAAAACTGCGAATTCGCATCGTAGTGTCATTTTTGTTATGAATTTTGTCGCAGATATTTGCGGTTCGATGCGAATTCGCAGACTTTATGTGTTGGAACTTGGACCCCTAAGTTGCTTGATTAGCTTTTTTTTAATAGTTACGAAACATTCGAATAGGCTTTCTGACATTTATTATGGTAAGTACTCACATAAAGGTTTGCTCGATAGTTTTACTCCAAATAACATAATTATTTCATTTAATCGAGCCGGCTCGAAGCGAGCCTTCGAGCTGTCAGTTTTGGCGGTCCACACGATGGTTATTGCTCGATTTGGAGTAAAGTTTTCGAGCAAAACCGTATGTCAGTACTTAGCATTAAAAGATTTTCGATAAGAACATTACACTGTCTTGACAACATAAAAGACACCCTTAACTCAGTTACAATTTAATAAATGACAGTAAAGTTAATACAAGCTATACAATGTTTTCTCCTCTTCTAATTGAAACAAAAAGACAATACAGTATATTCATTGAAAAGTTCCATATTTCAATACTTGACCTACAAGATATACCCTTAAGGCTGTGTTTCCACCAGATATACGTTGCGAAGAATGTGTTTTTAAGATCCAATAGAATCGCTGCGCTGAGCGAGGTCACGTCAATGAAGCGATTCTATTGGTTCTCAAAAACACATTCCTCGCAACACAACACACATCTCTGGTGGAAACACAGCCTTTTACTTGGACTTTGTTGACAAGTTATATTATCTTACCACATCAAAGTTAGTTGTAAACTATATTTTTTAATACCCACAAGATATATCTTAATACTTTGACTTCATTGACAAGTTATATCTCACCATATCAAAGTTATGTTCAGCGCCCAGCAGGTTGACGAGTGCTGGAACAACCAGGCGGACGGGGAAGCCGGCGAGCGTGTCCTCGTTGCCCATCACTAATAGCTGGCACATCTCGATCACCGCCTGCAACTGCTGGCCCTCGTCGCCCGTCGCCTGCAGACCAGCGAGCAGTTGGGCCGCTTTCGATGCAGCTGGAATTGCGAAAAATGTTATATAAGGCCGTGTTTCCTCATGCAAGACAACCTCAGTCTGTCTGACAGCAGCTTGCAAGTGTAAACCCCGTAGCAAGTGCTGTCGCGACAATTTGTCAAGCGCTTCCTGCGAGTAGTTGCGAAAGCATGTCTAAACACGTCTGCATGGACTCACGACAGATCTCGCAGCAAGTTATCGCATGGCTTGTGTTTTTGTTTAAAATAATGACATAGTTCCTATCGCGACATTCGTAAGCTCTCGTGTGTAAATACCTCCGCGATAAGTTGTGATAGTATTATTCGCGAGCTTCTCGCACGACATTTATTGCAGCAATAAATTGCAAGAATTAGTACAAAATGTAAACAATATTACAAGAAACTCACGCAAGACTTCCGCGAGTTTGCTTGCAGGTGGAAACACGGCCTTACTTTACAACAGGTACGCTACGAGTATCTTTAAAAAGTTTGAAAGAAAATGTATGGAACTCATGTCAAAACTTTCATTAAATCTAAGTTAAGAATTCATTAAAACTCTCTGTGTGCGGCCGTAAAAGTTATAGCAGCTATGCCAATAAAACCCCGACAAAATGCTTTTTTAAACTGGCCAAGTTTAGAAGCTGATTTAAATGTATAATGTTTTATGTTTACAACAGTGTAGTTTAGGAATTGACGATATAATTATTTTGTGTTCCGAGTAAGGTTGCACTTTAATACATGTTTGTTTTATGGTGTTTAATATTTATTTTTACTGCACTGAAATAATAATATTAATTACAATAATAAGAATTAAGAAGGCATAAGTCACAGATGAGCTCCACCTTGTTCCTTGCCATACCACATTATATCCTAAAGAAAACAAATGTCATAACTCATACCCGAGTTGGCAGTGACAGTTCGGTGTAGGAGGTGTTGCATGCGCGGTCCTAGCGCGCCGAGCAGGTGGGGGGGCAGGCCGCGCGCCTCGAGCAGCGCCTGGAGACGGCCCACCTCGCCCTCTTCGGAGGACGACTCCTCCCCCGCGGCGCCCGCCCCGCCAGCCCCGCCCGCACACTCCTCTAGTGAGGAGGATGCTGTGGAAAAAATTGGTTAAATGGCTTTTGAGTGATAGCCCCAAAAGGAAATCTTTGACTAAACGATGTTTACTGTCATGATTGCCAGCTGAGGATTATGCAGTTAGAAAAGGAAGCTTCGATACTACTATGATTAAATTTACATTTTTAGTTGTCAACTGAGAAAAGTGTATTTACGAGCCCAGTAAGCTTTGATAGTGCATCAAAAAATTACTATGTAACTGTGTAATTGGCATGATGACAATTTTTTTTTCTTATTGGTAATTGAAAGACCTTTAAAAAATAGAAACATCGGTGAAAGAATGACTGTGATAGCTTAAATAATTCACCAAGATATGACAATTCAAACATCTCATAAAATGGACCTGCACGAAACGCTCCATACAAAATGCTACTCGATTATGACGTCACCTTAGAGTTGTTTGTAGGCATCGCGGAAGATTTTTGTTCGGTAGCTATATTAATTATTGCTTGTATGAAAGTGGTTTCATAACAAAAGTTGCTTTAAATTAAATAAGTTATCGAATGGTAAACAAACATTAAGAAATTTTATTGAAAAAAAAAATCGACTTGAATATTCAACTTTGAAGGCGCATAACATAAAAAAATACAAAAGCTATCAAGCGGAAATTTTGGAAACACTTATTTTTTACCGTTATTTCTTTATTTTAATAACAAAATTCGCTAGTCTTTGACCTTGTCGTCATCCCAATTGGTCGCCTATAACAGTTAAGACTAAAGTGTTTATACGCATTACGCATGTATATTGCATACTTTAGGTAGTTTCTTGGAGAGTGAACTATTATTATTGGCATTAGAGTAAGTAAATATGACTAGATGAATAACTTACCTTTGTTCTTGGGCTTTCCATCTGTGGGTGCGTTGTCCGGCATGGCGCTGGCGGTGACGGTCACTGGTGGTGTGGACGACGTCGAAGCAACGGCACCCTACGCACAAAAATGTTATTATAAGCCTTAAGCCTATTCCTTCAACATAAAAATAAAGGTACACACTGCACAGCTTAAACTCCCTGTTGTTAGATATTATGTTGGAAATTAAATGCAGCTAAAGACATTAAGGGCCTGTTTCACCAGTCACCACTTCCTGATAAGTGCCGGATAGGTTGTCCACAACTTATCTGACTGATACTCTATCCGTCAGATAGTTGTGGATAACCTATCCGACACTAATAAGGAAGTGGTGAAATAGGTCCTTATTATAATTGTATTTGTAAGCTTATCTTTTTACAAATATGCAAATAAGAAGTTATGATGGAGGCACTTCACATGGCTATTTGTATTTGCGATTTGATGTATTCGCCAAACAATCACACGGACAACAAAACAGACGGCATGTTTGACAAAGTATTGGTCTTATTTGCCTATTTGACAAATAAGACCAATACCAAATACACGTATCCGTACCTTAGTCGGTTTTTGACGTACATCAAACGAATCAAATAGGTAAGTGAACAAAATCAAGTAAAAGTTTGGTATTTGACGTCGATGTGTGAAAGGCCGTATTTGCCTTTATTTGCTTGTTTGTGTATACGTCAATAATTTTGCCAAATGCAACAAATAGCCAATAGCAAATACAAATAGCCATGTGAAGTGCCTCCATCATAACTTCTTATTTGCATATTTGTAAAAAGATAAGCTCCATTAGGTATTTTCCAACACTTAAGTCTATAAGTATACTAACCGTATTGTGAGGCTGGGGGTGGGACCGACGGGGGATGATCGCACCACCAGCACTTGCACACGAACCCAGACTGCTTTTGCCTGTGAAACACACACATTCATTATTAATAATTCGATAAAACATGGGTCTGTGGTCTTGTGTGTCACGATTACGGAAATTAAACTTAACCGTATAGGCTCGCAGATAACGTATACGCGCTTGTAAGTTGTACATATACGCAAGAACATACGTGTACGCGCTAGATATATGCACGCAGACCCATGCAGGTGCGTGTACGTATAGTCGTATACGCACGCAGGAACGTATATGTTCTTGCGTGTATACGCACCTCGTTTGTCCCGTCGCGTGGATGGCGTGTGCGGTTGCGGCATATCGCGCGCCCGCGCTCGCCGCCCACCGCCCGCTCGCCCGCCCGCCTCCTCGCCGCCGCTAGACTGCACACAAAATATGTTTGCCGTCAAAACATGTTAGGAACTTGTAGCAAACCCAACAGTGCATAATCCTGCTTCGCGCTATCGAGGGTTTCTAAATGTATATACGAAGGCTGATCAATCTAGCGAGTTTCAGCCTGGCCAAGTGCTCCTCGCTACCAAAGCAACCTCGCTCAGTTGGATAATCTTTCTTTGTTGACCACTCATGTTTTCACAAACTCATTATAATCGAAACATTTAATTTAGAATACAATGTGTACCAAATTCAATACAATTCAGCAGTTTAGACATAAAATGGTATATATAACAACTTCATTTTACAAATAGGTATACGTACATGTCTTTTGGAGGTGGACTCCGGTCTCTGACGTTGGTGCGAGCTCGCCCCCCGCGTCAAGCAAGCACCCAGAGACGCACCCGTTGCAGCAGCAATACTCTGCACACACGACTTCACATTTACTATAGTTGTTGTAATCTACGAGTGCGCGTCGCCCTTAGTTGTGTGAGTGACCATATCTATGCACGCGTACATGGCTCGCTCGCTACTGACTGCTCCGTCGGGTACGCACACTAACGAAAATGTCTATTCACATTTCCAACTACAATTAAAGGCGACGCGCACTCGTAGATTGCAAGAACTATACTATCAGAGAAATTGATTAGTAGGCAGATGGCGGACCTAAGGAATTTGGTCGCTTTAAGTCCAACCCATCCGACCAATCACAATTCACAGATAACATTAAATTGACATAAGCCGAGCATATGACGTCGGTCCATCAACTGCCTAGAAATTTCTTCGATGGTATAGTTCTTGCAATCTACGAGTGCGCGTCGCCTTTATTTGTAGTTGGAAATGTGAATAGACATTTTCGTTAGTGTGCGTACCCGACGGAGCAGTCAGTAGCGAGCGAGCCATGTACGCGTGTATAGATATGGTCACTCATACAACTAAGGGCGACGCGCACTCGTAGATTGCAAGAACTATACTAATCGTTAATTAATAATTATATTATATTAAAGAGTCTTTTGCGTAACTAATTGCTGGTGTATTAGTAAATTATCACCATAAACTTAACTCCAAATCCATAACAAGTTTACAATTAGGACTAATTAGTTATTATCTTGTGTTATTCACTATCTAGTGTAATAGGTGTAATTTTTAAATGGCCAGAAGCTAATAATTGTCTTTGACATAGCACCAAGTATGTAAATATAACACACGTTTAATAATGAGGTACACTTAAAGGGATTTGCTAAGTACTTAAGTAGTTTTGACAATCTTCGTTTATCTTATTGAAATTACAAAAAAGAAGCAAACACGGTAAGGAAAATGCATTGTAAAGTATTTAGCTCGAAGTACACAATGAGTCTCATTCTTATCACAACTAGCAGAAGTTTGTGGTTTCTGTCTGTCGCAAACAAATGAAATTATGGTAGACATAATATGCCATTGATACATGGCACTGAGACTACACCAATACTCGTAGCTACAGAGTCGAGATTTTTTCTTTACCCTCTAAGCAAGTAATCTTAATAATACCTTGATTAACTATAGAGACTACCAAAAAAATATGGATATTGTATACTATATTAATCTGACGCGCTTGAGGATGTCCTAAAATCCTGTAACCTCCCAACTTACATTAGGATAGGTTTTAAAGGTATGTAACTTACTCTTCGAGCGTTTGTTTGACGAAGGTATGGTAGATCTCGGGGTACGATCAGGAGTTTGCTGTCAGAATGTGGAGCCTTTGATGAACTTGGTTCTGTAATGAGAAAGAAGTATATATAATATTAATTACTGTAGTGCCTTTATTAAAACAGGATATGCAGCTTACATAAGTCACAAGTAATAATTATATTCTGTTTTGTCTACAAACACACATAATTATTGTTTGTTATCAGGCTTGGCCCACTACTTATATCAGCTTTCAATAATTAATGTTTATATTTTGCTGATAGTGATCATTGTTATTAATCTAAGATAAAAATTCAATTATAATACGTAATTATTGTTTGTAGGCTAATGGGTAATAATGACTATTGTTTTTTGTACAACTTATTTTTTTTAACTATACACACCGGCAAAATTAGCGGAACATAACAAAATTTTATTTTTTTTGAAAATTCATCGCTGTTTTTTATATATTTATTTATTAATTTAATAATTGATGATTAAAAAATAAAACTTATATAAATTTAGGGCATAAAAACGTGTAAAATTAAAAAAATCTGCAAAAATCTAAAATTAAGAAAAATCTTTGAAATTTCAGTAGTAAGTTTTTAAGTTAAATTCTTCATTTTTACTTAAGAAATGCCATGTTAACAGCGTGTAATGCCTTCTATGGATCTGAAGAGAGTCTGGATACGCCATTACATGCTTGCATTTTGATTGTCAATCATTTCCTGTGGGATATTCTTCTACTCCTCCAGTAGCGCCAACTCGAGCTCCTGAACACATTTTGGAGCTGGAGTTTTAATTCGTACCGTTCACCCATTGATGTGCCACACGTTCTCAATCGGATCCACATCCGTAGACCGTGCTGACCTCTCCACCTGGGCTACGCTAGCGTCATTTAGGTCATAATGCCCGATTTTTTTACTCTATGGACGCGCAAAAAATTGAAGTTACTACCTAAAACTGTGTAAAAGGCACAACATGCAGTTCTAGGATGTCTGTGCTATTGCCCTGTACTGTCAAAGTACCATCATTAACAATCATCAGCTGTGTGCGGGCTCCAAATTATATGCAACCCCAAACCATTACGAAGCCTGCATGATATATATGTAATTGATTGTACTGTCGGTTCTTGGTGGAAATGCATGATATACCACTGTTTCCGTTAAGTTTGATGGTCTATAGCGTTCCTTACGATTTATCCACATTCTTTATCGCCTGTCAATAAAATTTACACAGAATTTGCTCCCATCACTGTACAGCACACGATTTCACTCACTTGTCAAATTTTGATGTTCACGCGCAAATCTTAGCCTGGCTCTTTGGTGTCCTGTCTCAAGTTTTGGTGCCCTTACTGGCAACTTTGAGTTTAACTTCTTTGAGTCTTCTTCTTACTGTACAATCACTTACAGGTACATCTCGGACCTGTTCCTATAGGTTTCATCTCTGCAAAGCAGTTTAAGGTCGATTTCTTAAGGCTTGTACCCTTACAAAACGGTTATCCTGAACCTTTGCCACCCGATATCTGCCTTGTTCTCGTCTCCGAACGTAAGATCCAGTCTCTCTGTAGCGTTGAAATTTACGATGGACCACGAAAGCCGACACACCTAAGGCCTGACTGACCGAACGGTAGGTGTGACCTTTCTCTATCGTGGTTACAGCTCTAGCTGTCGTAGATGCTGGAAAATCCACTAATTTTGTATCTAAGCAATGTGTTCTTCCAAAAACCAAACAATCAAATGAGCTGGCATACCTTGCACCCCGCTAAAAACGCCATTCTTATCAGAAACACTTACAGCGTCAATCATCGAAAAACACTTAGTAGGGCATAATTGCAATAAAAATCTGTCAACTTGCCAGTTTTGTTCAATATTTTATTTCTTAAATGAGCTTAGAAACTATAAAAAAGGATTTCACACAGCCCGACCCACTTGAATTCAAGTTGTGGCCCTTTTTACTTATATTCCGCTAATTTTGCCGGTGTGTGTAATTTAGTCAGTACTGGACACTCATTAGGTTAAAAAAACTTGGGACAGAAACATAACTATTTAGACAAAAAATACAATGTAAAAGTTAAAATTCATCAGGATAATACTTAATTTCTTAAAATAAAAGTAAATACAAGTAAAGTAAGGAGAGAATAATATTATTTGCGACACTGTATGATTAGAGTCACACATAATGTCCATGATAATGCAATTTATTACTATGATAATAGATAATAATTATTACCTTGAATATCCTTAAACGAGGGTGGTGTGAGAGTCTGCCTCCGGTACTCGGTCTTGTGCTCACCGCTCGTGTGTGCAGCTGCGTCACTCGTTGACGGAGCCCCTGCAACACAATGCTCGTTAACATCTAACCATTATCTACAATAAATAGCTGCACTTCATAGACGATAAGAAACGCCGATAACAGAAATTGCGGTTACGAGACTCATGTGTGACTAAAATCTGTGACATAAAATGCAAAACTGTTGACGTTGCAATACAAGTGGTATCAGTTTTCTGTCGTCATATTTATGAATTAGTTGTTCAATGAACACGAAAAGGTCATACTTTGAAGCTGTAAAATACAGTGCATTCCACATACTGCTTGATAAACAAACATGGTAGATACTTATACTTATGTAACACTTTACTCATGTTGAGATAGTAAGTGAATTAATTAGCTTTTAATAAAGATATTTCTCACCTGCGCTGTCACTGATGACAGTGGATGTGGGCGGTCCAAGGTGGGGCCTGTTCCGCAGGCGGTAAGTGCAGGAGACCTGACACGATAGAGGCTCGAATTTGCCTGTCTCGTAGTCTAGCGTTCCGCTCTTGGCAGCGCTGTCCTTGCTCGATTCCGGTATTTCCTTGTCGGATTCAATTTTAAACTTCTTCTTGCACTCCTCGAAGTCGATCAAGTAGTTGCTTCTGCGATGAGAGAGGGACCGATGCGTCGAGCGTTTCCGCTTCTTGCCCTTCCTGCGGCTAGTCGTGGGACTGTATACCGAGTAGTCGGAGTCGAGGAGGTCTGTTATAGTCGACGAGCTGAACGGGGAGTAGGCGAAGTCCCTCTCGTCCAGAGGCAGCAAACCCTCCAACTGGTTCAACGTCGAATCCTGTCGCGTCTCCGATATATTCAAGCTCGAATTCGGTGTGTTCGGTTTCCAGTTCAATTTACTGGTTTGCTCACTAGCACTCTCACTTTTAAGAGCAGTCCGTGAGCGCGTGCAGTACGCTACGCACTCGTCCGTAGCGCTCGTTGTCGACGAGAGACGTTTGAGTTTCTTGCGTTCATACGAGGAGGTCCGGGCTCGCTTGGAGTCGCCGTGTCTGTAGGGGGTGTCGTAGCGGGTCTCGTAGACGTCGGTGCCGTAGGACCAGCGCTCGGTGGAGTAGTCGGAGCGGGGGAAGGAGTTGACGAGTCGCGAGCTCCGGCGCAGCTCGACGTGGGTGCGCGGCTCGTCCGCGCGGCTCGGGGTGCGGCGCGTGCGGGGTGCGGGCGATGCGTGACGTCTCCTGTGACTGCGGCTAGCTTTACGCACCTGACGCAAGCACCGGCCGCCCACCACCCTGCTAGGAGAAGACCTGCGGGGAAATATATTGCTTAAAGCCTTAGAACATCAGACAACAGGGAAGCAGATTGTTAAAACATTATATCAGACTATTGATATATTATTTTTTTACATACTTTTTTATATAACGGTACATACAATGCCAGGATCGAAGGTATGGAAGACTTTGGGAAGGGCCTTTGCCCAGCAGTGGGACAACATAGGCTCATAAATAATATGTTTTATTATTATGTTATGTCTAAGATAACTTAAATATTAAAACAATGAGTAAAATAAGTAACACACAATTTCAAGAATCAATTAACTTATTGGGTACTCAAATATATTAATTAATGTTAATTAAATGTCATTACACCAAGAATTAATGATGTACTTAATTTGCAAATAGAACATTACTAAATAAGTGTTGTTTATGGTCTTTGTGAGATTTTCTTTTGTTTACACTAAGTTGCAAGCAACATCAAGTTCTTAAACAACTGTATAATATATATTAATATGACTGTCAATAAAGTGAAGATGCATTAACATTGTTATTTATCATAGTGATAACAGTGCTCATGTGCACAAGTATTTATATCCACTGCCCTTTACTACAAGTAAATTGTATGTTTTTGAGATTGGCGCAACATATTATAATATCATCAATGTCAGAAATTATAATAAATTTTTAGGTTTCGGCCTGACAGAGGACACCATTTTGCTTGGTAGGAAGATCTTCTTTTGAGATTCTCAAAAATATTCCCACAAGGCACTAATAACAAAACAATGTTTGCCAGGCCAGCAAATTTACAATATCTTTTATGAATATGCTAAAATCTGCAGAAACAAAATGTTTTATTTGAAGAAATAATAATAATATCTATGGACACTTCACACAACGTCAGTCTGGCCCCGTGCTAAGTACCTGAAGGACTTGTGTTATCGGTACCAGACGATGGAAAGATATTTAACCCTCTATGTATGAGGTGGGGTATGACATACCCTAGCGCTAAAAAAATTGATTCAAATCAGTGAGACCGGCTATGGCCTATACTAATATATAATATAGGAATACTGGGCACATTTGGAAAAAATATTATAAGTCGATATTATGTTTTTTATATACAAATTTTTGTGTCTAAATAACTGTCAGGGCCCCGCTACCATATGTGCAATGTGTGCAATTCACACGAGCGCCACCCTTTAGGGGCGCCAAAATGCCATTTCTAGAGGCGCCCATGTTTAAAATAAATTTTTAAGTTTAGTTCTTTGCTTTATTTCAAGCACTTTTTTTTAGTCATTAAAAATGCCCAAAGGGGCGCCAAAATCCTTTTTGGACACGGGCGCCACTTGCACTTGCGGGAGCCCTGATAACTGTCAATGTTACGGAAACTTAAGTGATCAAGATCTATTTCATATTAATGATTTTAAATTGATATTATTAATAGGTTATAACTAGATATACTATAGTCTTAGAAATTGAGAAGAATTTGATTGTAATAGGTGTCAATTTATTTTTGTGGGTGCTTTCACAAAAATAGGGCATTTTTTGAAGGTATTTTGTCTTCATCATATTTAATTTGTTATTAAATTCCCTGTTAGTGTACATGATAGGTGATCAATTAATTGTGTCTTATCTAAGAGGGCCAGTCACTTTATGCCTTATTTTAGGAAATTTTTAGAGTTTTGCTGATTTACGCATCTAGGGACTGACAACTTTAAACCCTTCATGCGCGAGTCTGACTCGCACTTAGCCGATTTTATATTATTTTAGGACTACTTGGTCGAAACTTCTTATAGCATATTATATAAAGAGTGGAACTGTATCACCAAAGTATATATTTTTCAACATTTGGGCCAGATAAAGCTGTTTGTTTGACTGCTCTTGATGAGTTTCAGCTTTTGATATAATATTTTCAAAAATTGTTTTTCTTAAGTCTATTATATTTTTTCAGTTGAGAAGGCTTAAACAATATAATATGTATTTCGTTATAGTACTGATGTTTTCATACTAAACGTCAGTCCGAGCGCCTTTAGAAGCTAGGGCCTGATGGATTATAAAGTCTAATATGATATTGCGAACAATGCCGACGTATTACTTATAAATATTGATTAATTCATAAGAATTTAATATCAATAAACAAGTGACTGTAATTACCACGTGGTACACAAACTTTCATTTTTGTACTGATTTATAAAAGGGAACAAATATATTGACCACCATAAAATGCACTGATACTCTAAACTTGTTTACCAAAAAAGATATTTAGCACCAAAAAAAGAAAGTCTAAAATTGCAATACTACCAGGTATTTTAGTCATGAGAACACTTCAAATTGTAATCAAACACCAAATATAGTAAATGATCACCAAATATAGTAAATGACCGCCAAATATAGTAAATGATAACTAAATAAAGTAAATGATCACCAAATATAGTAAATGACCACCAAATATAGAAAATGATCACCAAATATAGTAAATGATTACCAAATATAGTAAATGATCACCAAATATAGTAAATGATCACAAAATCCTTGTGAGCAAATATTATATTATATTATATAATATTTCTTTTTTTTTAATTCGTAAGTGGCTAGGGCCTGGCGAAAAAAGTTGAGGACACTAAACTCATTCGAGAAAAAATAATTATTGTTTATTTTAACTACAAAATACTCACATAATTAGCTGCAAGTACTTAAACATTTTAAAAAATATTATAAAAATAAGTATAAACATAGTAATTTTTTAAATATGGATTCCTAAACACAACATTTCGGAGAACGGACACGCCTAGGGCCTGACATTTGGGACATATAAAACAGATTTTAAATATATAATATAATGTTAATTTTAACATAATTTGGGGGATAAATTAAACACATTGTAAACTATTATTTAGCAATTGTGGTAGTAAATAATTAGTACTGACTTTAACTGAAATGTGCTGCGGAAACGAAGTTTCCATATTTTTGTGAAACCATTCTTGTACTGAAGAAAAGATTTTATAAATAGTTCATAGTTTGAAGAAAAAGTCAAGTTTTTATACTTTTGCTTATAAAATGTATTATATAATGTAAAATTGAATTTATTTTACTAACACCAATTCATTTTTTGATATTTAAATTGTACAACTTATTTTACAATCACAGGGAACAATTTTTCAGATTTAACTGCCTTTTATTGTTGTGGTATATCACACCCCACCTAGTACAGCATGGTGAGATTAGTCAGCTAGTACACTGAGGGTTAATTTTATACTAAACATAATATATTAAAGATTTTTATTATATCATACACATAATTATTTAATATACACATCCATGATCCAGGAACACTGAAAACTTTTTGTTCCTTCGGCAGGATTCGAACCCGCGACCCCCCGGCTTGAGCTGCCACACACTCCTAACCAACCAAAGGTTTTCGAAATGTTCATTAAACAAAAATAATTACAGTATGACCTATTTCCACCAGCATGTAATCTTAATATATTTAATTCTGTGAGTGTGTATGTCACTGAACTTCTCTCCAACAACTGGACCGATTTTGATGAAATTTTTTGTGTGTGTTCAAGGGGATCTGGGAATGGTTTAAATTCACAATTTTGTCTGCTGGACAATGTTTTTTTAATTTATTAGTAGTTGTTGATTTTGGAATGTTTTACATTGGATCCGACAGACGGTGCTACCATCGCAGTGTCAAATTTTAAATAATATTCGAATTCGAATTTTAATTTTAGTCTGTCCCGACAGTTGGCGCTGCGATCAAATAAAAAAAAATACTTTATATACTTAATATGGCAAAGAAACGTTTGCTGGGACAGCTAATATGTATCTAAAACAGCCATACTCAAAGAGTGCTCTATGAAACCCACACACAAGTGAACAAAACAATCGCACTCAAAGATTTTTGTTGTATAATCCATCATGAAAAACCATTTCTTGACAAATTGGCTCAAACTTTTTCTTTTATTTTGAAGTCTTATTAAAAGTTTGGCCATTCAAATGATTAAGAACTGCTGTTTTGAAAGACTACACTTTCATAATTATTAACAAAGATACTAAAAAATCATCAATTCAAGAGAATAAAAAATTCAGTATACTTCTTGTACGTACGCAAAGTACCTTGCTTTTTGATGCAGGCATAATCTACACCACCTCAGATAGTTGCATTTTTTATACGCTTTTTATTTTCTGTAACTACTGCACTAATTTCAAAAATTCTTTCACCAATGTACTGTATAGTGATATTCCTGAGTGCTATAGGCTATGACACATGTACCACGGGCGAAGCCAAAGCGGACCACAAGTAGCATATAATTTGTACAACTGCACCAGAATGAGGGTAATTTTTGTGTGTATATTTAATTTCTAACTGAGCTTATACCATAACACTGGTTACATCATGCAGTCATGATTATGAAATTCTCATTAATACCTCGATTGTGGAAAAACGCTTATCTATTATTATCGCAGCCGCATGTGGCCGTTTGGGAGCTGAAGCATTAATAGAATATTTAAAAAACCAGGCTCAAGACCTTAAGTCATTGTAAAACTACTAAAATAAGATTAGTATAAAAGAAAATTAATGTTTTATTCATAACAGGTTCATCTAAATTCAATTAGAATCTGAACCTGTCCTAAGATTACTCCACTTTACTTTTACCAAAACAACCATCACTATAATTCTACTGTGAACACAATGGAAGACAATGGAATTTAACCCGTCTCATCATGTTTGTACAATCTTATAAGATTAATTAGTAGTGTCATAACTCAGTACTCAGTAGTAGCACCTCCATTTTCAATTGTTATGTGACAGCCGGTACCTCTTGGGGATTGTTGGGTTAATCTGAGTATCAATGAGTAATAGAGTTGGTACCTGCTGGACTCTCTCGTGAGTGCAGTGTGCGACGACGGTGTAATGTGTTGCTCGGCCATAGACGACGCTGGAAGACACACGCGGCTGCTTGTGTGGGGCCTGCGCAGGCCACCCGCGCCCGCTACCTGCCCGGAACCATGCCCGGGCGAGCTTTAGGCGACTGGTTCCACATACACTGCGTCCGGTCCGAACACTAGCACATCACCAGCTCGATACACTGAACACGCAAACACTCGGACGAACTGGACACACACTCGCCGTCCTATCTGGAACAAAGATAAAACGCACACTCAGCTATCTCACGACTGCTGCGTTACATAAACATTTCCACGATTTGTTCCACTACCTGCCACCAAAGCAATCGACAAAAAAACGAGATGCAACGTTGGAGGCTGGAGCACTGCGAGTTCGATTGTTTTACAGAGTGTATTTGTGAATATTAAACGTTTTAATTACCACGTTTCGTAGAATTGTAATGGATGACACATCAAGGACGACTACGCTTATCGAGTTTAATTTTTTAGTACACACACAGTACGGTACAGCTGGCTCACTGACAAGAGATTTAGTGTTGCCAGTTTACAAGCGTGTCACTACCAAAGTATTTATTGATTTTCACAGACAAAGAAGATTTCTACCAATGCAATGCTATTTAAAAATTGTACCAAACGAAAAAATATATACCGAATGCATGAAAAATGAAATTGTTAGATATTAAGTATGTACTTACAGTATTTTATCATAGTAAAGGCTAGGTGGTTTGAATAACGGATATAGATAATAAATATTAGTAGCGACATAATAATATGAATTAGGAAAAATATAAATGAATTTTATATAAAATACTTGTTCATTCAACGCTTTCTAGAATTTTGCAGTAACCTCACAATATTCGATTTTTTTGACATTATGCTAGGCTAGGTTAAAATCATAATAATTTATATCTTACTTATATTATTATTTTATCAAAGTAGTTACGCAAAATATATACAAACATAATATATCATTTAATTTAAGTAATTTTAATTTTATGGACTTTATTATATTACTAGCTGTCCCGGCAAACGTTGTTTTGCCATATAAAGTATTTCTACTTCATCAGTTGATACAAAATCTTACCCTCTCTTTTGTCCCCTAAGAGGGGTGGGGGGAAAAAATGTTATACACCAAATGTTAAGTTGAAAAACACAGTAAATAATATGAAGTAAGTCCATTAAAGAAAAAAGTTTGATACAAAATCGGACCCCCCTCAGAGGGGTGGGGGGCATTTTTTTTTTTTGTTTGCAAATCGGATCTGTAGTTTTCATGTTAAAGAAAAAAGTTTGATACAAAATCTGACCCCCTCTTACCCTTAGAGGGGTGGGAGGGAAAAAATTTATGCACCAGATGTTAAGTTGGAAGAAGACAAATATATCTGCAAAAAACCGCATTCAAATCGGATCAGTGGTTTTCGTGTGATGCTGGAACAAACATACAGACAGACAGACAGACAAAAATCCAACCACATTTTTGGCTTCTATAGCGATGTAGTGACACCCCCACTTATTATTTTTTGAATATCTTTAATGTACAGAATGTACAGAATTCTCATTTCTACAGTTTTATTATATGTATAGATAAACAGCATATAATAATATTGTAAGTGAATAGTGATAAATAAAATTATACCAAAAGTTTGTAGAACTCTTTGCGTACTGGTAACACCGCATTATTCTTGCTTGAAGAACGCAACAGTAGATACAAAGTAGATATACTTATATACTTAGTAAACTTGCTATATTTTTTGTTCAGTGTTTTTGTTAACTTTATTGTACCCAACTCACAAGAGGTCAATATTCGATGAAAATTGAAAAATGATCAGAATTATTATAGTTCAACGTTTAAAAAATTAATAAAATGTGAGTAAGTAGGTTTTTTATGGATTTCCTTAAAAGAAAAACCACAATAATTGTTATGCATTACGAAAACAAGATTTCTGTAACTTTTGAAATAATAAATTATTATCCTGTAGCATAGAGATGTACTGTAGCTTGAAAGTTGTAATTTGTAGTATATTCTGTTGACTGTTTTGTAGATAACAAAGGAAGAGAGTATTTTCGTCAGGCAGTGGTGAGTGGTGTTACCAGATACTTTTGATAGCCATAATAGTTACATGCAGTTAACGTTCACATAACAAGACCGAAATGAATTTTTATTTACTCTTGCCTGGGCCCGGAGGTCTACTACGAAATCGTTTTCAGATTCAAACAATCGAACGAGAACGCTGCGTCCTGCTGCCCCCATAGACAACTGGCAAAACGCTAACGCTAACGCTAACGCTAGCGCTACAAAATGTATGCGATTTGACATAAGCCATCGCTTCGCTAGCGAATACTAATGTCAAATCCATACATTTTGTAGCGCTAGCGTTAGCGTTAGCGTTTTGCCAGTTGTCTAGGGGGGCTGCTCTGACAAATGTGAAACACGTTGTTAGAGCAGGACGCAACATTCTCGTTCGATTGTTTGAATCTCAAAACGGTTTCGTGGTACGGGCACTGGTGTGACCATGCAACGTAAGTCGCACAGTGTGATAAAAACCTCGATTTTGTTTCACCTCGTTTTTCTTTCAAAATACTATAGTTGATAGCCATATAAACATTAGAGTAGAACTCCGAGATCGATATTCTTAGTAGTTATTTTTTTAAAGAGTGTTAAAGTTGGCATTTTTCCGCAATGAGTTAATTTGAATAAAAATTAATTAAAAAAAAAACTAATCAAGTAACATTAATTTTGTTTATCCCAATTGAACAAGCACTTAATACTTTACTTTTACTCCAAATTTGGTTAACCTACTGTGATCAAGTAGGGAGATATTTATTTATTTAATAATTTTAGTTTTTCATTTTTAATTTCGCGATTAGATCGAGTTAGAAAAAGTTTTAAGCATGAAACGATAGTGTGAGTAACACGGGCGTATATATAGCTTTGATAAGGGGGGGGTCCCTAACGTAAAAAAACGGCCAAGTGCGAGTTGGACTCGCCCATGAAGGGTTCCGCAGCAGCAAATAGGTAACGTGTTTAGGAAATCAAAAGTATTTTTAGGGTTCCGTACCCAAAGGGTAAAAACGGAACCCTATTAACTAGACTTCGTTGTCTGTCCGTCTGTCTGTCTCCAGGCTGTATCTCAAGAACCGCTATATGGGATATAGCTAGACATCTAAAATTTTCACAGATTGTGTATTTCTGTTACCGCTATAATAATAAAATTAATATTTAAGGGAGGCTTCAAAGGCACTTGAAATTTTCAGAAAATCCTCAATCTATACTCTAAATCTATCTATACTTAATATTATAAATGCGTAAATATCTTTGTCTGTCTGTCTGTCTGTCTGTCTGTCTCGCTTTCACGCCAAAATTACACCGATTGTAATGAAATATTGTACACAGATAGTCTAAAGCCTGATAAAGGACATATGCTACTTTTTAACTGGAAAAAAGGGTTGTAAAGACTTCTTTACAACCCTTTTTTCCAGTTAAAAATTTACGCATTTTCACTTGAAAATGCGTAAATTTGTTCAAATTAAGTTAGTTCCAAAAATTCATAATAGATGGCGCCATGCCGTCTCCTACATCGCGGTGACGCTTACTCAAACGTCTTTCTATAAGAAGTGGTATCATCTAATACATTGAGTTTTGGATTTTTGCGATTGTTATTTCTTTTTTACGTTATTAAATAACTCAGTACTTTATCTATGCAGTGACGTAACCTTAAACCTATCAATGATAAATAGTTTATGGGTAAAGTTGTGTAATTGGGGGGCTAAAATATATACTTTTATAAATAAAGTTTAAAAAAATTAAATAAGTTATGTGCACACTGCACAGCTGTTTTTGGGTGTTTTGATTTAAGGGGTACCAGGGTTTTTTCACAAAAGCTTTA
This sequence comes from Polyommatus icarus, assembly GCA_937595015.1. Taxonomy (NCBI): domain Eukaryota; kingdom Metazoa; phylum Arthropoda; class Insecta; order Lepidoptera; family Lycaenidae; genus Polyommatus; species Polyommatus icarus. The sequence continues at coordinate 14,945,189 of OW569328.1, read as the reverse complement.
GACACCAATTTTTTTGACATGGCGCGCTATAAACTGAAGTCCACGCGGACGAAGTCGCGGGAAACAGCTAGTTTCACATGTACTTTATTAATCTAATATATATAAATCTCTTGTCACGATGTTTGTCCGCGATGGATTCCTAAACTACTTAACCGATTTTAATGTTTCTTTTTTTAAATGTGTGCTTTTTTCCAACTTGAGAGATAGGATAGCTTAGATCTTTAATTATAGCCGCAATTTTATTTTATTGCAAAATATTATTTGTCTATAAAGAGCTACCATTGTTTATGCGACGCGGGTCACGGGATAGCGATGGACGTTGCCATGGTGACATACTTATTTAGTCATTAATTCAATAAAATAATATGGCAAATACATTTATATATAATACTAGCTGTCCCGGCAAACGTTGCTTTGCCATAATATAAAGTATTTCGCCCATATTATTTTATTGAAGTGACTAAATAAGTATGTCGCCATGGCAACGTCGATCGCTATCTTGTCGCACAAACAATGGTCGCCGTCAGTCTCAGGTTGTAATAATTTACTATTATTTATTCAACAAATGCACTTATCAATATATGAAGTACCCAGTAGCCGATTCTCAGACTTACTGAATATGCATATAAAATTTGGTAAATGAAATGAAATGAAATATATTTATTGCAAGAATGTAGTGCATAACAAGGTCTTCAAATTATAAAATACTGTTCTAAACATTCTGCCATCCAGGTGGCGTGCAAAAGTCAAAGGTAACATTAAGAAAGTATTAAAAATGAATTAATTTATAGAATAATTACAATATACGAATCTAATATAAAACAAAGTCCATAATTATTAAATTAGTATCAAAATATCCATTAGAAGTCCAATCAAAATAAGTAAAATTCATAAAAAAAATAAGTAAAATAGTAGGTATTTTGTCAAAATGTCAATTACACTAATAAATTAAAAAAGGTATTAAATCTTAAAGCTATTTACAATTATTATAATTCATATATTCTTGAATACTATAAAAACTTTTTTCTGCTAACCACTTTGTAATTTCTCTTTTGAAGACTAGGTTATTGAGGTCTTTAAAATGGTTTGGCAATTTGTTATATATTTTGATTGCATTAATGTATACATTTCGCTTAAAAATATCGAGCCTACACTGGGGCATATATAATTTGAATTTATTTCTTGGTGGGGCGGTTCTTCCATTTGCATTTGCACTTAGTATGAAGTATTCTGGATGCTGTTTGACAAATACATTAATATCTCTTAAGTACATACAAGGTAGTGGTAAGATGTGAAATTTTTCAAATAATGGTTTACAGCTATCCAGTGACCACGCTCCACATATTGCTCTAACGCACTTTTTTTGTACTCTAAAGGCTCTTTCAACTTCAACTGAGTTGCCCCACAGTAAAAGACCGTATGATAGTACAGAGGATACATAAGCATGGTAGGCATTTAGAGCTGCTTCAACCGATACCAAAATTCGTAATTTTTTTATTGCGTATACAAATTTTTCTAATTTACTACAGACATGTTCTATATGTAATTTCCAGTCGCAGCGATTGTCAATGATTAGTCCTAAAAATTTTGTGTTATTTACCATGTCAATGTTTGTATTATTATATTGTATGTCAAGATTAATTTTTTGTGTCTTAAAGTGTCCGAATTGTATTATTTTTGTTTTATTTAGATTTACTTTTAAGTTATTGTTTTCAAGCCATTTTAATATTTTGTCAAGTATGTTTTTTATTAAGTTTTGAAACAATTTATTATTTTTACATTTAATTGCCAAAGTTGTGTCATCTGCGAATAATACTGTTTTATGGTCAATAGCATTGGGAAGGTCATTAATATAAAGTAAAAACAGAAAAGGGCCTAGGATACTTCCCTGAGGAACGCCAAACGCATTAATTAAAAATTTTGATCTGATAACTCTTTTGAAACCATTTTTTAGTCTGGATATTTCTACACATTGTAGACGATTGGATAAATAATTTTTAAGCCAACTATTTGCCTTGCCTCGTATACCGTAACATTCAAGCTTGTAAAGAAGCAGTTTGTGATCTACAAAGTCGAACGCTTTTGTCATGTCCAGAAAAATGGCTGCTACAAGATTCCTGTCATTGATCGACTCAGTTATATATTTAATGAGATCAAAGCACGCTAAAAATCAGTAAAGCCGTTTCGGAGGAGTTCGTGGACTAACATTGTGACACGAGAATTTTATATATTAGATTATGGCAAAGCAACGTTTGCCGGGACAGCTAGTACATAATATAATTAAAATAAAATATTAATACATATTTAAGGGCATACAGAAAACACAATTTTTGGCCTATTTTGCTCTATAACGATACGGAACCCTTCTTGCGCAATTCCGACTCGCACTTGGCCGAATATTTAAAATTTGAATATCGAAATGAATGTTTACGTTTTATTGTTAAATCAACTTCGGATAATTTCTTTCGGAAATCGGAATCAAGCTGCGCCGCCCGCGCCAGTCCAGTGAGTCTGTGCGGTTGGCGGCGGTGCATCTAAACTTGCATTGTTTGAATGCACCGCCACAGGCACGGGGAATTGTGCAGTGGTGCCACCAGCCAGCCATTTCCCGGCGCCCCTGCGTCGAACTACGAACGCATCGCCCTTATGGCATCGCGGTACCTATCTGCCTATGGACACACTCCACAGTATAATAATAAATTATTATACTGTGAATAAAAAAAACACATATTATGTACGTCGCCGATTAAAATCGGTGCGGTAGGTACATAACATAATGTCGATTGGACAAGTAAGATGGATAGTAATGGGGGGGGTCCGGACCCCCAGGACCCCCCCCTTATATACGCCCATGGTGAGTAATCCTTTATCAATGTTATTAAAAATCACACTCTAATAACCTCTGTGTCAGAAGTTATATCCAATTTAATTATTATTTTTTTAAAAATTCGGATTTTTTGTACCTAGGGTTGTCACTAAAGGTCTCTTGTTTGGTTTATCCGGTTGATACGCAAATTCGCAATCGATATCCTATTCGAAAAATATCAAGATCACGTTTAGGTAGGTCTAATAATAAAAAATCTAAAAAGTGACAAAATATAACGTAAACTAATGATTTCATATGCCCAAACAGTATCAAATCAGTAATCACCTCCTGATGTAGTCGGGGAAAATAAAATATCAACTTTAGTGACAACCCTAGGTATAAAAAAATCCGAATTTTTATTTAAAAAATTTGAATTGGATATAGCTTCTGACATAGTGGTTATTAGAGTGCGATTTTTAATAACATTGATAAAGGATTACTCACACTATCGTTTCATGCTTAAAACTTTTTCTAACTCGATCTAATCGCGAAATTAAAAATGAAAAACTAAAATTATTAAATAAATAAATATCTCCCTACTTGATCACAGTAGGTTAACCAAATTTGGAGAAAAAGTAAAGTATTAAGTGCTTGTTCAATTGGGATAAACAAAATTAATGTTACTTGATTAGTTTTTTTTTAATTAATTTTTATTCAAATTTTTGACCCGGAAAAATGCCAACTTTGACACTCTTTAAAAAAATAACTACTAAGAATATCGATCTCGGAGTTCAACTCTAATGTTTATATAGCTATCAACTATAGTATTTTGAAAGAAAAACGAGGTGAAACAAAATCGAGGTTTTTATCACACTGTGAGTCGTAACTAAACCTACAAATATAAATTTATTTCGTAATATCCAAACGATCAAGGCCGCCACTGTCTTTGACGATTGACCTCGCCCAGCGGACATCTACATAAACCTTCAAACAAAACGTAACATTGTTCTTGCTGCTTAGTTTTAACGTAATTTTGCATTTGTAGGTCACGTTCATTTAAACAATAAGTATTAAATATAATGCTATTATATAAATATTAAATACTGTACTCACTACTCGTGTATTTGTACGTTCGCCTACTTGTAAAACGATAATTCGTTATCTTTTTCATTACCAATAGCTAGCTAGTGTGAGTACTCGTAGAACCGTAGAATAAGAATTATTATGGTTAATAATATTTCAGGGGGTGGCAACGGTTCAGCTTTAACGCGATGGAGATGGTATTGAGTTATTATCAGCTGTGATAATATTATTTAAAGATGTCACGAATCAGGGCCCCCGCTACCATATGTGCAATGCGTGCAATGCAAACGGGTGCCATCCTCCAGGGGCGCCAAAGCGCCATCTTTAGGGGCGCCAAAACCAAGGACCCAAAAATTTGTCTAAAGGAGCGCCAAAATCCTTTTTTTGCACACAGGCGCCAGTAGCCCTTACGGCTCAGTAGTTGTCACGAATATTCGGCAACTATTCGGTATTCGGCCTATTCGGCTTCTTTTTTTGCTATTCGGTATTCGGCCGAATAATACGTACTATTTGGCCGAATACCAAATCATGTAAAAAACACTTTATATTAGGTACCTACTTACTCAAAATTATGTACTTATTTATTTCCAAACTAGCTGTTGCCCGCGACTTCGTCTGCGTGGACTTCAGTTTATAGTGCGCGATGCCAACAAAATTGGTGTGCAGTGCAGTGTGCACATAACTTATTTCATTTTTTAAAATTAAACATTATTTATGCCAAATTTTAAAGTATACTAGCTGTCCCGGCAAACGTTGCTTTGCCATAATATAAAGTACCTATTTCGCCCATATTATTTTTTTGAAGTGACTAAATAAATATGTTACCATAGCAACGTCTTTCGCTATCCCGTTGCATAAAAAATGGTCGCCCTCAGTCTCGAGTTGTAATAATTTACTATTATTTATTCAACAAATGCACTTATCGATATATAAAGTACCCAGTAGCCGATTCTCAGAGCTATTGAATATGCATATAAAATTTGGTAAAAATCATTAAAGCAGTTTCGGAGGAGTTTGTTTACTAACATTGTGACACGAGAATTTTTTATATAAGATTTAGCCCCCCATTACACAACTTTAGCCATAAACTATTTATTATTGATAGGCTTAAGGTTACGTACGCAAGATAAAGTACTGAGTTATTTAATAACGTAAAAGTAAATTATAACAATCGAAAAAACCGAAAACCTATAATAAGATGATACCACCTTTTACAGAAAGACGTTTGTGTAAGCAATAGCGCGATGTATGAAACGCACAGCGCCATCTATTATGATTTTTTGGAACTAACTTAATTTAAACAAATTTACGCATATTCACCCCCTTACAACCCCTTTGTCCAGTTCAAAAGTAGCCTATGTTCTTTCTCAGACTAGACTATCTGTGTACAAAATTTCATTACAATCAGTAGTTTTGGCGTGAAAGCGAGACAGACAGACAGAGATACTTTCGCATTTATAATATTAGTATTGATTACAACTCTTTAGTAATTAAAATTGATCAGTGGCTTTTTCAGCATTTTTGGTAGCAAACGATTACGCTTTTCATCGTAAATGTTACCAGCCTCAGAAAATACGCTCTCACTATACACGCTACTTCCAGGAGATAAACTGGCAAATTTCGAAAGGTTTGGGTATTGTTTTTCGTTTGCTAACCACCACTTGTAAGGATCGGCCTTCCGATTTAGGCGAACTGTTTTCAAATAAAAATCCTACTCTTGACGCAAATAACTCGTTTGAAAACGCAACGAGGAAAACAGGTAGGGACTTAATCCAGCTACCGCGCCCGGAAAATTATATATTTCGCGCTAAATACTCGGCGCTTCGGCCGACAGCGTTGCCGAATATTCGGTATTCGGTGTTCGGCCAATTCACTATTCGTGGCATCCCTAATATTATTATGTAAGTGGGTTTATATTATGTACCGGAACAAATAGTTAATATTTTTTAAGTTTTCAGACAAACAATCTTTAATATCGCCGCCATGTAAAGTCATAGTACTAATTTAACCTATCAAGCCCCCTGCCCCAAGCGGCAGCCGGCTGCCAGCATAACATTTGAAAATCTATTGTGTCTGCGATACCCGCGATGGACGGATTTATAAATAGAAATCAGCATCGGATGACGACTGGGGAATGGTCATTCAATGCTGTTGGTATCGTATCAAGCATTGACGGTCGACCCCATAATCTATATAGATCATCATGTTTATCTCTCAAGGATACCAATTGGTTCATCCATGGAACACTAGATAGTTGGTGTGGAAAATGGAAATAAAATATTTCCAAATAAGTACATACAATGCAAGCAATGAGATAAGTATAACCACCACACCATCTATGTTAACCTGGTTAAAACTAAAATATTTGAACTGTAATTAATGTATCATGGGGATGATATTTTCCGCTGGGAAAAAATCCCCTGCTTAAAACAATAAATTAAAAAAAAAAAAAAAAAAAAACTAAAATATATAATATTTAAGAATTACGTATAATAACAACAAAGAATGGAAAACCTACTTCCATTATATTTTGTAGTTGTTATGTAGCAAATGGTGTTACAAGGGTAAATACACTGCACGCGATAATAGCCTATATAATTATTGAAGATAAAACAGAATAGGTATAATATATAATATACAGGCAATTCTCAGTAGTACCAACTTAGAAGACCGGAATAAACATGAGACATGAGTGTTGACCTCCTAACCGATTTCGGTCACAGTAACCGGTTTCATTAAATCCGACTGTGCATTAATAGTCACAAGTCACAACTCACACGTCCATGAGATTTGCAGCAAGCTGGAAAACGTGATATCAACACTATTGACTGTCGATAGCAAGAAAGACCGCACTGCCGGAATTTTATCCGTATTTGGTTCAAATCAGTCATTAGACATTGTTTTATCAATCTCTGATCATCGCCTGCAATCTAGAGTCTAGACACTATCTCGAAAAAAAAAATCACGTTTCGATTTTAGACATTTATTGTAGAGCTTGAAGAGCAATTCCATTTCGTTTGCCGATAAAATCCAGTGCAATTGCAAGATTCAATGAAAACAGATTATAAACCATTGTCATAGGCGTATCAAACTCTACACATGGAACCACAGGATGCACAATAGGCACTCAAACAATGTCTCGTATAGAACATTGCCTGTCAATGCACCTGTGGGGAAACGACCATTTTTTTGGTTACCTGTGATGCGCAGGCCAGGTATACACTCACAAACTTCTAACAAGTGACAAAGGCTTGCTCCCGAAGGACAACAAACAAAAAGCTGCGAAGGACAGGTCTGTGTTTCCATTTTGAACGTATTAAACCCGTACAATTAAAGTTCAAAATTATTGGTCTCTTGTTTTTATCAAACGAACTCGTTAGTCGATGCAGACTTTCATGAAAACACCACCGCTCAAAATACAATTCAGATTTTCTGTTTTCCATAAACGGAGAAAAGGTGACATGGTAGTTGCTACCAACCTGTGCTCTATGTGTAGGAGTTAGAGTACATTTTTGGTGGCAGTGGTGAAATAGGGAGAGGGGCTTTACCCCAAGGCCGCCGGTCGACAACCTGATTACAGTAGCCACGTGCGAATCCCGTTTACCTCGGCAGTTGCGACCGAATCAACGGGTCAACCGACTCTTGCCCAGACTGTAGTGTAGACTATAGACACATCGGTGAATTCAAAACGTTTTAACAATGCACAACTCAGTCAGAAATCAGAGACAAGAAGAATAATGACAATCTGCAAAGGACCACCAATCTTACAGTCAAATGATGCAAGTCTGTCGCCAGAGCTTGCGGTAGGATTTCGTCAGGGCTAATACGAGCGCTACAGCCATAGCTAAGATGCTTATTTTGTGCCAGATTTAAAATATTATGATTTGTAGCTTTCACACTTAAATTTTGACACAACTTTTTTGCCCTGTAAATTGCAATGTTGGATAAACTGAGACAATAATAACTTTCAAGTTTCAACTAAATTAATAGTATGTATTTTCTTTTTAATTGCTCGTCATCGATCACCATTTATAAAATATGTAATCGTTACGCCACCATGAAACTCCTCAACCCTGTGCCCTAAACAACGCGTTTCACAACAATAATAATAATATAATTACCCCCTGCTCCGATATGATTAATATATTTTGTCGTGTTATCTATATTTAGAACGACAAATGGAACGTGGCCTCATTTTGTTTCATATCTTCAAACCGCTGTATCTTTGTTTACGTTTTAGTAGGCTGTGTAAATTCGTAAAAATAGACCTCACCCGTTGGGAGAATCTGACTAAAGACCCAATGAAACCTCATATTATTTTGGTATTAATGATTATAAAGCTGCTTTAGCATCAGCATCACGGTCCGTGAAGTCTTGACTTATACCTACGTATAGTTTGTACTGTGTACTGTGTACATAATATAAAATATAATTGCGGTAAAGTTATGTCGGCTCGAGCCCACAGGCTGTATCAGCCCGTTTAGCCAGGTTTAGCCACGATTAAATGAAGATACCGACCGTTATACCACTTAGCAACACTGCACCTAGTCTTAACTGTAAATTGCATTCGTGTTCGCAACAGAAAAATGAAAGCACCTGACCGCAAACCTAAAACTGCGTAGCGGCTTAGAAGTAGAGCACTCGAGTTGCACCCTTCAAACAATGTAAAACATGGCCCACAACCTTTTAAACTGCACAGGTTTGCGTTGAAAACGAGATTTTATGAAAACTGCAAACAACGAACCTTTTTAAATGCATTTTGTAGATTTTACGTGCACTTTTTAAAACAGTAGCAGTTAATGTGTTATGCAGTAATATTTCTGCAGAGTTTAATTAAATTCAGTCTGCCAAATAGCTCCACATTCTTCAGTTAGGGAAAGACAGAGATAAATATAAGTGTTAGTCCAGCAGTGCTTGCCTTGGGCTATTTAATAAACTATCCTACTAATATTATAAAGGCGAAAGTTTGGATGTATGGATGTTTGTTACTCTTTCACGCAAAAACTACTGAACGGATTTTAATGAAACTTTACAATAATATAGCTTATATATCAGAATAACACATAGGCTACAATTTTAACCGACTTTCAAGATGGAGGAGGTGTTATGTTCGTTTTTAGGGTTCCGTACCTCAAAAGGAAAAAACGGAACCCTTATAGGATCACTTTGTTGTCCGTCTGTCCGTCCGTCCGTCTGTCAAGACCCTTTTTCTCAGGAACGCGTGGAGGTATGAAGCTGAAATTTATATCAATTACTCAGGTCTACTGTCCCTTGAAGCTGTGAAAAAATCAAACTTCTAAGCCAACGTAATCAAAAGATACAGCCGTTTATGCCGCAAATTTTCGACACTTGCAAGGGAATCAAAACCTACAGGGTGCTTCCCGTGAACTCAGAATCTTGAAATTTGGTACGAAGCAACGTCTTATAGCATAGATAAAGGAAAAATTACGAAAACCATAAATTTTTAGTTACATCACATAATATATTTTTTTTTATAATTTTAAACTTACTACCCATTTCCTCATAAACGCGTAGAGGTATTAAATTGAAATTCATATTTCATTTTGCAATAAAAATACCATAGTTATGACTCGATTGTCGTAATGAACGAACTTTGTAAACCTTGCAGGTTTGTACGGAACCCTCAGTGCGCGAGTCCGACTCGCACTTGGCCGGTTTTTTTTTATATTTAACGATCACTCCGCCGTATGTGAGCCGATTTTCAAAATTTTTCTTTTGGTGTATAGGGCATCATCCCAATTTAGTACCCCGTTCACAAAAGTGGTGACCTGATAAAGGGATCTATTAGTAATCGAGGGAACTCTTCAAAATTTATATGGAAACATTTGATGACTTCGGTTTCGTGAGAAGTATTCGAAGCATTAGTAAGCGAAGCAAGTAAGATTTTGCACCGAAGTATATCATGGTTCGGAAGGTGCTGAGGGAACTCCTGATTCTTTATAGATACAAGTTTGGGAGTTTCGATGTTGTTTTAGGAACGGAAAGCAGATGCTACTATGCAAATTTCGCACATCATCATCATCGTATTATTAAGAATAAAATTGCCCTTGCGGTATAATTTATTTTCGATATATCGCCTTAAGATATTGACCCGCTATATCCTTTTTATTGCAATCGCGACAGTGTTTTCGACAACCACACGAACAAAGTCGCGGGCACTGCTATAATTTATATGGCAAAACAACGTTTGCCGGGTCAGCTAGTAAACTATAATTTATAATGCTTCCTAGTGTATAGGACTTTGTAGCTGTTGTACATAGTGGCGTGAATCCGGCTGTCCTGTCGAACACGGACCACAGTATACCTAAAATAGACTGTAGTTGTATCTAGGGAATGCAATCTCGTTCTCGCGAGATCTCGGCCTTTTTTAGCAAAATTGATCTCGGACGAAAAAAAGGCGAGATCTCGCGAGTTTGACGAGATTGCACTTGAGCATAAAAACGTCTTATTCGAAGCGCGGACTGACACGGACGGAGCTGCGATCACGGAGTAAAAACAAACAGGGGCTGACCTTAGCAACTGTGCACTGTTATTTTCAACTAGGTTCTGAATTTTGACTTCTCGTTGTTTTGTTACTTATAAAAGAACTGTTTTATTACTAGAAGATTTGTGTTTGATAATGTGCGCTTTTATAATTCTGAACGTCACGTAATCGTAGACGCCGGCGCACATTAGAAGATAAAACTGGTTGTTTCCTTCAGTTGTTATTTGATAGTATATTATACGTATGTCAAAGTTTAGTACTTACTTAATAATCGGCCAAGTGCGAGTCGGACTCGCGCACGAAGGGTTCCGTACCGTTATAGAGCAAAAATAGGTCAAAAATTGTGTTTTTTTGTATGGGAGCCCCCCTTGATTTTTTATTTTATTTAAATATTATTATAAATTATTAAAGTACAATTATATATAAGGCTTTCGTGAAAGTTTCAAGTGCCTACCTCTTATCATTATTGATTACGAGCAAAAAAGGCCAAAAAAATCACGTTTGTTGTATGGGAGCCCCCCTTAAATATTATTTTTATTTTAGTATTTGTTGTTATAGCGGCACCGGAAATACACAATCTGTGAAAATTTCAGAACTCTAGCTATAGCGGTTCTTGAGATACAGCCTGGAGACAGACAGACGAACAGACAGACATCGAAGTCTCATGAATAGGGTCCCATTTTTACCCTTTGGGTACGGAACCCTAAAAATTATAATTATATAAATATATTATATTTGATGCATAAAATTCTATTGAAAAATTCGTGAAAATGAATGTTAATCTTATAATACTTACTTACAAATTATAAAACATCAAGAATGTTATAATATTTATTACTTTTTTCGTAATTTATTCAAATATTGTGATTATTTGCAAAAAACCCACCAAACTGCTAATCTCGCGAGATCTCGAAATTGGCGAGATCTCGCGGTATTGTATTCATAAACTCGCGGGATCTCGCTTGAGCCCCAATCTCGCGAGATTTGCATTCCCCAGTTGTATCACGTGTTGAGCAAGCTGCGATTCCCTAGTTGTATCACGGGTTGAGCAAGCTGCGAGGCATCGGCTGTGTCTCTCGATAGCTAGTCAATACATAGGCGAACAGTTTTCTCATATCGGAGTACATTTGAAACATTATACCTAGATATTCGTTTCCTTGATCTCACGTTGTAGCTGAACTTGTATATAAAAGAAATTAGAGATATTTTAGAAATATGTACAAGAATCTTGCAAATTATTTTCCTACATTGCAATAATTAATTTAATTACTATCCAATTTTACAATATCATCTATGAGCCTTATTGCCGGCTACACGTTTGACCTAAAACATTTCTCTGATCCACCTAAAGCTTATAGGCTTATACAAATGTATATAATTTTACCTACTAACAATATGCAAGGTTCTATGGAACGTCACAGTGGGTCTTTATCGGAGAGTTTCGCAACTCTAACAGACGGGCATAGCCTGGTGCGGGTATAACAAAATCAATCTGTAGACCACGGTGCAGCGAGGGGAACGACCGGCCCAATGCCCGCGCCCCCGCCGCCGGAGCCCTGCCGGGTCAACGACCTCCCACCGACCCTCCATTAAAACCCCTGCAAATTAACAGATCACATCTCATATCGATATGCACATTCTGCTTAGGTACATATTGGATTCTGAGAGGAAAATATTCTGCCATGAACAAAAAAAAATGTATAATGATTCACGATAACCGTGCAATATTGTAGATCGATGTTAAAAATAAATTGAAGAAAGAGTTAAAAACTCTAGAATATAAATTACAAAAACTTGAAGACATTAAAATTTAAAATACAATAACAGTGAAGTAAACAAAATGAAATGATATAAATATGATGAGACAGACCCTTTATTGTCGTCAAATGTTTGTCCCTCCATTTCCCTTTCCACCTACTTCCTACTTCTACTTTGTTTTAATATGGAAATTTTAATAAAATTATTTTAAACCAATTACAGATAAGTGATGTAGCTCCTTTGAAAACTCTTTATTTAAGCCTTAAAGGGACTTCGTTATAACTTTCTAAAAGTTTATTTTTGTTTTCGGTAGCGGCTGTTACTTTTGCGTCGAGGGAGTAGAAAGTCTGTTTGAGGTTTTTTTATCAGCCTCTGACACTAATAAGCCGTTCAAAAAATAAAAGTGCAGTTCGCAGTCAAGTGGTCTCAAACCTGTTCCCACACCAAAGGCAAGGTCACACGATCAACAAACCGCGCTGGTCCACCGCCCTGTCCCCAGTCCCGATATAAACAATACGGCGAGCGAGGCGAACGAATAATTTATAATCGATCGTTGCACTCTATAGTCCATACGAATACATTTCTGAACAAAAATTGCATCCGAGCATCGATTTTGTACAGTCCGGATCGTACGAATTCGGTCCACGCTGGAAAAGGGGAAAAAGGACTACGATTTACCTTCCGCTGTGCCCGAATCGATTTTGTAACATGCAGTATGTAGCGAGCTTTATAAAATCTATTCGAGTCCGTCGGCCGTGCTCTATAAATAGAGGTCCTCCCGCGCTCCATATCGATTTTATGGTTACAACAAAATGGTTCTTAATCACACTCCATAATTGCTTCGTAATATTAACAACAAGATTATTTTTATTACGATCTACTTCTGATTTCTGAAAGAGAGGAGTTTTCAAGAAAACGACCCAGTAAATCCCTGTTTACATAGCCCCAAACACTTGACCGGTTTTAATATCGATTCCGCTTGCTCTCATATTTACACGGGACCGTCGCTGCTGGCTTTCAATATTGTCCCTGCTCTATTTTCCGGATTTGGAGGTAGATCTTTTATGTTGAAGGCAGGGGAACAGACAATTCAATATAGAAAATAGAACCTAAGATGAATTCAGATTATTAAAGTAGTCTCGTTCTATTTAACCGTAGCATATCAGTGATTTGTTTTATTAAATCTTATAATATTATATCAAAATCTCAATTTTTTTCGAAATCAAAATCAATAGATACTTTTCCATTGTAAAGACAAGGTTAGTGAGACAAGTCCTATAAGAAAAGTTAATATATGTAGAGTATAAAATTCGAAATCCATCCAAATTCGTTCAGACTTCAGAGAGTTTTAAAAAAACAGGCCCTGGTAACAAATGATATACGTTATATAATAACGAAACCTAAACACAAATAAAATTTAAAACACGATGTAGGTGTATACGGATAACATAAGCTGACCTAAATGCAGTGAGAAGCATCCGAAGAACAAAGAAAATAATATGTTACTAGATCTGAGCGTGTCGTATCGTAATAACGTTGTTAAATAAATCTAAAATCCCTAACTTTTCCTCGCAAACACTTAATTTTCATTTACATATTTTACTAGTTTAGTTTTAAATGGGAAACTTGAGCTAAATTAAAATATTACAACCATTTAGTTTAAAAAAACGTGGACGGAAAATATGGCAATTTGGTATGAACTATGAACCCTCGAAACAAATACCCTCGAGCTCTATCACAATTTGATACATTTCCGCTTCTTTGCTATCGATTATTATTTAGAATATAATAAGCTAGTTGTATAATAACTAATAAACAAGTCGATGAAAGCGTATCTTTGTAAGTACATAAGATAAACAGGGGAAAGCTTCCGATGTTGCAACTAGTCGGAACCGTAGCCAAAGGTTTTGGGCCAACCGTTTCTACCTCTTGCGTAACACTTCTGACCAATTTGTTGGTCTTATGGACTAAAATTATTATTATAGCTCCAAATTACCAGTTGTTAAAGAAACTCAAACTTGAAAGAAAAAAATAAGTTAGGATACTTATGCGCAGATTTATCATGATTCATGACACTCTAGTCAGGAAATTCAAATAACGTCTTGCAGTTTTTTCACATATTATAAAAGTTACAGCAACACTAAAGCCCATTATGAAATTAGAATACCATATCACAACATTTGGATTTTGGAAGTTGGGAGGATCCCTTGGAATAAATTATGCTTAGCACAAACCTACGCGACCACGCGACTGCGAAGCGGCAGCGTCAATACAAAACTCACATTGACAAGTTGTCAAATGTGTGTTTTCAAGTATTGACGCTGCCGCGCCGCTTCGCAGTCGCGTGGTCGCGTAGGTTTGTGCTAAGCATTATGTTTAGTCAAGCCAACCGGACGTGACGTTTTTGTGTTTTGGAAGGGCGAACCTGGGGGCAGGGACTCTGGGAGTGATACTTTTTAAAACAATGAACATACATAGTTAGATGTCGATGTCATGTGGAACCTCATTAGACGTTGCGAAAATGTTCCCTAATTTAAAATAGATTTTCAACGTATAATGCATCATGAAAATCAATAAAATCGATAACTTTTTAGCTGCAAACTATTACAGCTAGCAACATGATTGCAAAATTCAGTTCAAGTCTAGGGTCGTTACGCAATTTGCGTAAGTGGGACGAAGCTGTATCTCATTAGGTGTACTGGTGCGTTTTATAGATTCATACAGCGTCCGTGTAGTAAAGAAAGTACATGGTTTCACATTCTTTTCATACAAATAACGCCACTTTTCAGGTAAAAGAACTATTTGGGTACATTTTTGAATTATAAACATATTCTAAAAATTCCAGCGAGCGCGTCTAATTTTACTGTAGTTCTCTTCAATTCTCTTCAATCTAAATAACGAGTAACGGCTAGACGACGAATAAACGTACTTCATACACAAAGCAGACTGCAGCGATCCATGAAACTTGGGAGGTCGGAAGTTTATATTTATCAGTATCTGCTAGTGGTACAATATTTTCCGATGTTCGAGAGAGACAGGTAATGTTGCGGCTATTTTTATTGAATTCCAGGTTAAAAAAGCGCAATATCATACTGCAACTCTTGGAAGATAGGTGAAGACGATACATAATATAATTTGTATTATGTCATGCATTTTACCAACGCTTGTGTGTTAGCGATGAGACTTGGCCTCAAGGAGAATCTAGAACCATTCGAAGATAGAAATCAGAAGGTCTATTCGCATCCTAATTTTGTTAAAGAATGTAGGAAGCACATGAAAAGCCCTTACGAATACCATGAATGTGAGCAGTAGGTAGAATGGATTAAAAATAACTTACCAAAGTCAGTAAAAAATGCAATCAAGGAAAACATAAAATCAGCACACGTTCTGATTATACAATGCGTTTACGTCACGAGCTACAATCAGCGACATAGCTGACTAAATTCGTATTATGTACAGACTCATATCTAATGGAAAATTGTCGTCGATAGTGACGTGGTTTCAGCATTTCATCTTGTGCACGTAAATTGCTTTGCACATTTCTATTTGCTTTACAAACTGAAAGGGTTTTTATACAAATTAACATCTGTTAAGACTTAAGTCTTAACTCTCAAGGCATTGTGCAAAAATACAGAAAATTCCATGTGCAAAGGGTACGCATCAGTATCTTCCGAAACTTTGAAATTTGAATCTTCTTCTATTTGGTTTTATCTAAAACTATAAAGAGACTCCTTTGCAATGCAACTTATAATAAAGAGAGAAGAAGGATGTAACGAACTATGAGGAATAATAGCAAATCCTGTTCCAGATTGTAAACGGAGTAAATCCAAACAAACTCTCGGTGGTAAGATTAAACGTGATGAAAATTAAGGAAATTACGTTACTGGAATCTAAGTTACATTTCTAGACTCTAGTCCACCTAAGGGCTAAGGGAAGCAGAGGCTGCACAATTGACAATGTACATAATAAATTCTATTTCTTAACCCTGCGTATGGAATAAAACCTAATCAGTTTAGAACCCAGTTCTCTCCCAGGCCTCTCTGATTAATACTTACTGCAGCTCTGTATGTTGCTTTGATGACCAAGTAAATATGTTACTTGCCGTTTAAATAATAACCTAGATATTTATTATTCGATTGTACACATGAGCTTAAATGCGCATTATTCACGTATAGTGACTCATTTTCATGCGCCAATTTAAGTAACATCTAGGTCAGGTGTATAATTTGTAAGTAACACATACAAGCTGTTACACGCCAGTTTCGTTTAAGCCTTTGCGACAGCGGTTTTAAGGGCTTTTAAATGTTTTCTTTGCTTCAAGAGTTCAAGACGTAAGCCTGGAATTCTCCAGAGGAATCGTCTCTCTTGTGAGAATAGTTTATTACGTCAGAGTGAGAAGAACATACACCGCCTATTGTTCGGATCCACTGTTTTCGGCATGGAAAAAGCAGATGGGTAATGGTGGTTTTGTTTCATGTAGAGATTGTCTTTAGGATTTCATGACAGAATATTACAACAAGTGTTTCCGCGTAACAACAGGCTTACAGCTTTATGTTATCGCGTGCAACCGTAATTCAGCAATGGCATTACCTTTAACAGGGATCATCAATTTGGCAAGAAGTGCTTATCAATCCCCTGAGGCAGTCAAGGGTATTTTGCAACTATATTTTCCGGCTATGGATTCTACATCCATGTTTCAGAGAACTAACAATAATTAGGGTCAAGTAGTTCTATGGAAAGACGGGAGAGAAGTATCTCGATTCTCGTCCCTATTTTCGCGGGTTAGGCGATGGGCGGGCGGTTTAGTCGACAGTTTATACCCGGTATAGCAGTTGTTAGCGTATGTCAATGGACAAGCTACATAGTATTATATTTATTTTATTTAAATCTGTATATTATGTTAGTCACTATATATAAGTAAGTTTAATTAGTGATTATTATATTTTGAACAGTAATAAGTAAGGTAATTGATTTTGACAAATAGTTATAAATGGACAGGAGGATTATTTACTTCCGTTATAACTTCCTCTTCTCATATTTAAGTAAATCTTAAATATGAGAAGTACATTAATTAATATTTAGAATTATATACCTACCTACTTATTCTTAGCCATTCTTAATTTTTAATGTATTCTTTAATGATTTTACTATATTTGAATAGTCAACGGAAGTTAGTTTCTTTTGTGTAAAATGGTATAAAAGTCAGCCATATTGCATTGATGGAGGCATTCTGTAAATAACTTTGAAACGTGTAAGGTGAAACTCTGCTCGAATAAATACCGCTCAATGTATAATTATTCAAGACTTTTACAGTTTACTACTCCCTAATACAGTCCTATACAGTTTATATTGTATAAGCGTTGCAGATGTGAGATTGTAACGTCCCATAAGATATGGAAATATATATTTCGTACCTTAATATTTTATCTTAAGATACGAAATATATATTTCGTATCTTAATATGTTATCAATATGTATGAGCTATATACGTAATGTGTGCATACTGCATACAACTAACAAGGTGTAGGCTAGGCCCGGTGACTGCGACCGATCGATACAGATCCGCTCCATTGTTGTTCCATGGTTTATATTGTAATTTGTGAAGCCCAGGGAGCTCATACACGGAATTCATATATTATATTTGACGATATCAAACACGTATTCATTTTACTAGATTACCTAACTTTTCCAGTGTCATTTAATAAAGCTATACATATTATTATTTCGAGCACTGAGGAGTAAAGACTATGAATTACTGATTTTTTTACAAAGCTTGAGGCAGGGTCATTTTACATCCTCACGACTCACGAGGAAAGCTCTTTACAAAGTAGCAATTAACTATCTTATCATTATTTTGTTTGTACACCGCCGTACAGTACCAGTAGTACTAAACTGACTTTCTTTGTTCTTACATCAGGGGTATGATGATTTTTATATGGAGCTTGGCCTAGGATCGAGCATACGTCCGCCATTTTGTTTTTCCGCGTTCACAATTTTTTTACCGACTTCCAAAAAACGAGGAGGTTATAGTATGTTCGGCTGTGGATATAAATATTTTTTATTTTTTTTAATTTTTGTATGTTCAACGATTACTCCGCCGTTTGTGAACCGATTTTCGAAATTTTTGTTTTGTTGTATTAGGTTTCACTCCAATTTGGTCCCATTTTCACAAAGGTGACCTGATGATGGGATCCATGAGTAATCGAGGGAACTCCTCGAAATTTATATGGAAACATATGGTGATTTTGGTTTTATGTGAAGTGTACTAAGAATACGCTACCAAAAAGTCAAATATTGGGTCAAGGTATACCATGGTTTCGATGATGCTGAGAGAACTCCTGATTCCTTATAGATACACGTTTGGGAGTTTCGGCGTTGTTTTAAGAACAGAAAGCATAAACTACTATGCAATTCATATTCATCATCATAATCATCATCATCATCATCGTCATCATCATCATTACCACGTCGTGTTAAGGCCACCAATGTCTCATGGCACAGAATAGATAAAAGTACAAGGCATAGGTATGGATATACTAATAATAATAATTATGTACTATATAACAATTAACAACACCTGTTTGTTTTTAATACACGGCGGTCGGCGTCGCCGCCCAGCGCCGCCGCGCGGCGCGTGGCGGCAGAAGACAGAATATCGAATACTTTACTAACTACTTTATATACAGATCGAATACTTTACTACTTTATAAAATTTTAATAGATAAATAGAATTAAAATAAAGTTATTTTAAAAAGAGCATTTAAACCAAACAAAGCATTAAGTGTCTTTTTAATTAGTTATACTTATTAATCGATAGATGGTGCACTAAGTACCTATCGATTTGAATTCTTGATTACAAGAACAGCTGTCAATAATTATGATAATATTAAATATTATGCTACGCTACATCCTATGCAAGTTTGTACAATTTTTTATCTGACAGATCCTTCGATCGTGGAAAAACGAGACACAATAGCCTTTCTATTGTTATCGCAATCGCCGGTGACCGCTTCGGGCTTGAAGTATTAAAATTGTTAAATTACTTAGCACAATATGTTCACTTCACTGACAATATTATATTATTTTGTGAGTGTGAGTTGTGACTCTTAACAAATTGTAATAAGATACGTAAAATATACGCGAAGATTTATCTACTAGTGTAACTAAAAAGAGTGAAATTATTATTATTTTTAACAAAAAATTAAAACCGACTTCCAAGGTAAAAACAATAATAACATTAATATGAACTAAAAAGTATTAAATAA
Source organism: Polyommatus icarus (assembly GCA_937595015.1). Lineage (NCBI taxonomy): Eukaryota > Metazoa > Arthropoda > Insecta > Lepidoptera > Lycaenidae > Polyommatus > Polyommatus icarus. The sequence goes on along the minus strand of OW569328.1, from coordinate 14,925,772 downwards.
TTTTTACTATCTAATAGTGCTTTTTTCCGAATTCGGCTTAACCTCAACTATTTCTGTACTCAATCTTCATAATTTTGAAGTCAGTGCCAGTTCCAAAAATTTTAAATATTCTGTCAAAGGACTGAAGATTCAGCTATCTGGTACCAACTTCAAAATAATGAAGATTGAGTACAGAAATAGTTGAGGTTTAGCCGAATTCGGAAAAAGGCACTATTAGATAGTAAAAATTATTTAATACTTTTTAGTTCATATTAATGTTATTATTGTTTTTACCTTGGAAGTCGGTTTTAATTTTTTGTTAAAAATAATTTTTTAATGGATATTAACATCAATACGTACCTACACAAAAAATAATCTTGGGCAAAATCGCGTAAAGTGTCACATCTCGAAGGTTTGAGCTGCCAAAGTTTTACCAATTTAAGATATTGCAACTTATATATATAGCGGCCGGCCAAAATCTTCATACCCCTTTGTTTTTATTAAGTACATTTTTTTTAAATTAAATAAGGGGGCAAACGAGCAAACGGGTCACCTGATGGTAAGCAACTACCGTCGCCCATGGACACTCGCAACATCAGAAGAGCTACAGGTGCGTTGCCGGCCTTTTAAGAGGGAATACGCTCTTTTCTTGAAGGTTTGCAGGTCGTATAGGTCCGGAAATACTGCTGGTGACAGTTCGTTCCAGAGTTTTACAGTGCGCGGCAGAAAGTTACGCGAAAAACGCACTGTGGAAGACTGCCACTCATCGAGGTGATGAGGATGGTATGTTTTTCGCGTGGGACGATAGCGAAAAGTTGCAGGTGGTATGATTCCGAACAATTCCTCAGAGCACTCCCCGTGATACAACCGATAGAGGATGCAGAGTGAAGCTACATCTCGGTGTAATTCCAAGGGGTCCAAGCTGTTTGAAACACTATGACAGTCAACAATTCAAGCGGCCCTTCGTTGGATACGAACCAGAGGGAGCAGTTGGTATTTTGGCGCCCCTGCCCAGAGATGAGAACAATATTCCATATGAGGCCAAACCTGCGCCTTGTAGAGTTGTAGGCGCTGGTCCCGACTGAAGTACTGTCTCGCTCTATTAAGAACACCAAGGTTCTTCGAGGCTAATTTGGCCTTACCCTCTAGATTTTTTTTTATGCAATAAGGGGGCAAACGAGCAAACGGGTCACCTGATGGAAAGCAACTTCCGTCGCCCATGGACACTCGCAGCATCAGAAGAGCTGCAGGTGCGAAACCTAAATTGCATAATTCGTTAGTTAGAACTTGGAAGCATCATATTTTAAAATATTTTTTTTATCTTTATTTCTTGTATAACATACTCCTGACTGTATAAGAATAAAATATGCTAGGCAGCTAGCTAGTACTAAATACACTCCGTATTAGCTTGCTGCCTAGCATGTTTAATTGAATTTAATAGTTGCAGATATTCATCTTCTCTGGCAATATAATCCAACTGGCTTATATTATGGCCTTATGCCATAGGTGCAGTAGTAGTAGTTGGATAATATACAGACTTTGACATACACAAAAGTGGTTAATGGTTATTCTTGCTAAAACTAAGTTGGCCCCTAGAGGACTAGACAATCAATTGTATTGTGCAATATCACGCTTCAATTTTATTGACCAGTTTATTTGACTTAAACAGGGAAATATATAAAATTTCCCTGTCACAATGTTAGTTACCGTACTCCTCGGAAACGGCTTGACCGATCTTTATGAAATTTTATATGCATATTCAGTAGGTCTGAGAATCGGCCAACATCTATTTTTCATACCAAAAATTATTTATACGGCAAAAGAACGTTTGCCGGTTCAGCTAGTATATATATATATATATATATATATTGCACGGGTATAAAATATATAGCCACTAGAAAAATTATGCCTATAGCCTTTCTCAATAAATGGGCTATCTAAAACTGAAAGAATTTTTCAAATTGGACCAGTAGTTCCTGAGATTAGCGCATTCAAGTTAGCCCTTTCAAATAATTTTCCCCGTTTTTTTCCACATTTTCCTCTATTTCTTCGCTCCTATTAGTCTTAGCGTGATAAAATAATATACCTTCCTCGATAAATGGGCTATCTAACACTGAAAGAATCATCAAAATCCGTTGCGTACTTTTAAAGATTAAAGGGAACAAAGGGACATGAGGGAAAAAAAGCGACTTTGTTTTATAATAAGTATAGATTATCTATTATATTCACACGCAAAAATATTGCTATTACGCTCCTATCACATACCTAGATCATAATATAAACAAGATATTAATGGGCAACTAAAGCCAGGTCCCCTGCGCCGTGTTTTCGTATTTTCTAACATCATAACATGTTTGCAATACAGAATAGGGGCGTGGCTTTAGAGTTTTATTCGCAAAAACATGTTTGCCGAGACAAATGGATAACATCCCCCGCATTCGCCTGTGGGGAGGAAATTGATAAGTGGGCCTCTAGACAATCAATTTTGTGCTGCAATATCATTGAACAATATTATTGAACAATTTATTTGACAATAAAATTGAAAGGCGGGAGTGTTTAATATCAACCCTAGACGGTCAATTTTATTGCACAATATGTGATATTTCACAATAAAATTTACCATCTAGGGGCCCACTAACAGAGACATTAAATTGACAAGAGACTTGAGACTCCCTTTGCTGTAAAGTGTGGGGCTCCCAGTTTCTATGTACAACAAAGTATATTTATGATTTTATACCTAGTTTAAACCAATGTTAATTTTATGAAAACAGTGACTTTTCGTATGGAGTGTTTTGATTCAAAACACTCCTTAGAAGCTCTCCAGCTGCCAGCAGCCTTAATTTTGTGATGGCTGTACTGTGGCTTGAGAGTATTTAAAATCACAATGAGTATTATTAGTTAAGCCAATAAATAACAAAATTTATGAATGCTGCTCATTGCAATCATGCAAAGGCCCGCTCAACCTTGAGACATGGTAGGCAACCGTGGTTGCCCACATGACTACAAAGTTGTCGGCAGCACTCACAATATGCATTGAATATGAGCAATCATTATATTATGGAGGCCACATTTAATGCTTCAAGCCCCAAGCGGTCATCGGAGACTGTGATAACAATAGAAAGCTATTTTGTCTTGTTTTTCTATAATTGAGGGATTAAAGAACAAATTCAGTATAGCGTAACAAGCAACAGTATAATAATTAATAATGTAAATAATACTAATTAAAGACCCTACAAATGTGTATTAAATGTATGTTATGGTTAAACTGTTTAACCTAGACTGTGAAGCTACTTTTCAAAATGTATATTTACACAAGGACAAAACATTGTATGACTATAATGTCTGTAAGTATAGACAGTGTAGATCTTTTTTTTAGTAAAAGTATAAAAATTTATAATAAAAAAAGTGTGTTACATAATCTTAACTATTATACTGCAAACATTTTATGATCAATTCTTATACATATTTTAATGTGTCATACATTATGAATCAGCATTTTACTTTAATATAATTAATTATAAAATATTATTCTACAGCTAGTAATTAGCCAACACTTATATGCTGGCTTTATCAATTTCAATGCAAGACTCCAATGTAACAAAGGAAGGTAGTAAAGTACTTAAAATGGATGTATACGACCTTTGTTTACTTAATAGCAAAATCACCATTGCTGCAGAATACAGATTTAGTTGTATTGAATGTTAGTAAAAAATTAATCACTAGAAGTTGTAAACGGATGTAAACAATATCATATGGGTATTACGTTCCAGAAATAAATCGTAAACAGCTCACATGTTATTATTACATAAATTTTCGTAATCGAGCAGTATGTTAAAAAATAGAATACTTACATGTATCCGGAAAACTTCCAATCGATACAGTGTAAAATACTTCTCGCGGTGGACTCAAATAATCAGCATCACACCAGAAATAAAATACGACGTAATAAATTGCTTCACGGCAGTGCAACTGTAGATGTACAGTTTAGTGACGAATTCAGAAACGACGATACAACGCAACACTTTTTAATTTTGCAATATACAAAGAATAAACAGTTAGTTCGTCCAACGACACAGTTCAGAGGAATATTGTCACTTTTCAATTTTGATCCATATTGATTTTCGCAAGTTTTCAAAATATGCACTCAGAATAAAAACAGCTGGCTGACACCATTGAAGAGCTTGTTTTCAGAAATGTCAAAAACTAAAAAGTAGAACTGCAGAAAATAAATTCAACTGTCAATGTCATACCACAGATACAAAATCAGAACCATAGACTAAGGATGAGTGTTTACAACTAAAAAATGGTAGAAAATGGTAGAAATTAACAAAACACTTCTATAAATATAATAAAAATAGAAAACTCGTTATGTGTGTACTTTGAGATTCTCTTCTAGCTGCAGAAGTAACGATAGCAACAGCAAGCATAATTTCAAAAGTTATTTCGGAAACGGAGAAATTACAGCTATCGTTGGTCAGCGAAAAATAATATTGTTTATTGTAGTAGGCAGCAGGTAAGGAAATACATTATATTCTTAACTTATTATTTTTTAATATTGAGTTACCACCACATTGTTAATCTTAATAATTCTTTTATAAAAATGAATTAAATTCTTGAAAATACATTTTCTCATTATTATTATCTTCTTCGTTATTCGCCAAACATAAATTTTTCAGGATCTCTGAAGGGGATGGTATGCTTTTTTCATTCATTGGAATATAATCTATTAGCTCATCCAAAGTTTGAATCACATTTTGATTTTGATCATTACTTTTACTTGATTCCACGGTAGATACTGTGTTTTCATTGAAATCGTCTGATATGATTGTAAAATTTTCAGACTCCATGTCCTGAAGTGACAACTTTGCCCCAGTTCTTACTAGTTCTGCATTGGCTTCTGACACTTCGATAAAGTTGACATCATCGCTCTTGGTATCGCCATGATCAATGCTTTTATTTTTGAGTTTTTCAACAAGCTCACCAATTTTTCTTACGACAGTACCTGGAGGTTGCGCTTGACATTTATGTGTTCTTTGAGATACCTAAAATGTTTGAATGATAATAATTTTACTTACAGTATTACTTCATTAAAATATTTTGTAAGTAATATAAAAATTAATTTCTTTACTCACTTTATAGCGAAAGCTTTTGTTACACGACGTACATTTATATGGCATAGCACCTGTGTGTATTCTTCTATGTACTAAATATGACACCCTTTGTCTGAAACATTTACCTGAAAATCAGAAAAATATAATTATGTTTTAAAAATTCAAGATTACCCATATTGAGCTTTGGTTGAGTAAAGGCATGCAAAAAATAAGTTATTGACAAAAAGTACCATAATATTTCAGAAGTGCATACCTAATATATTTAAGCTTGCTATTATAATTGGTAGTACGTATTATAATTATTAGGTACTAGCTGTCCCGGTGAACTTCGTGTCACTTTAAAACCTTCCCTGAACTTCTACGAATATTTTAAGACTATAATCAGCCCAATCCGTTCAGCCGTTTACGAGTTTTAGCGCGACTAACACATTTGAAAATCCATTTTTATATATATATAGATAGACTAATGAATGAAAATAAAGGATTTGAGATTTTACCACAAGATTCACAAGCGAAAGGTTTTTCTCCGGTATGAATACGTTGATGATTATGTAGAGTTGACAGTTCCTTAAATGATCGTCCGCAAAAGCTACAAGTATGTGGTTTTTCGTCATTGTGATACAGTAGGTGCTTATGGTAGGATTGTTGAAACGTAAATGTTTTATTGCATTGAGTGCAGGCGTAAGGCGTCTCTCCTGAAATAGATAAACAACTCATTAGGATTTCCTTCACCAAATATTATATTAGGCTATAATAAGTTATTTCGTAAAAAAGTTAAAGTCTCTCGTACAAACATTACTTATAATAAGCAGATTATATTAGTTTTCCTGTAAATTTTTTGGTGGTTGATCATAATAATGATTTACTCATGATTAAGCTATATTGTATTATTAATAATTACTGAAAATATGCTTTAAGTCGATATGAAAACGTACAAGCGAAGTACGATACTCAACTGGTATCAAACCACGCTAAGATCGTAATATTGATATACATTTTATTATTTCTTGAGTCTTGTGGTTGAAAATGTTGTGTTAGAGTTCCTAAGTGTGAGAAAAACTTGTTAGTAGATAGTTAGAATTTACCTCACATAGTAATACCGATAATTAACCTGTATGAAGACGTTTATGCTTCTTTAAGAAATATTTTGTGGTAAAACATTTGCGACAAACATCGCACTGCCATTGTTTCCCATCTTGTCTTTCTAATTCATTTAATTTTTCTGATTGGATATATTCGTTGCTGTCTTTTAATTTATCGTTTTGATTTACATTCGAGTTATTGGAAGAGAATCCGAAATGAGCCACTCTTAAATGAACCATTAATGAGCCTCGCATTTTGAAGTTCTTTGGGCATAAGTGGCAGTCATATCGAGTAACAGTATGACTTGAATTATCATCAAGATTATGGACCAAGCTTTTGTGCATATTTAATATGTTTTCGTCTACAAATTGGAGGCCACATATATTGCACTTGTGTGTTTGCACCACCGCAGTATCTGATTTGATCGTGGATAAGTATAGTTGGTTATTTGGCGAGCATCCATCACTATTTCCAGCAGATATGTCTATAAGAGGCACTGTATTTAGTGCAACAACAGGCAGTTTTGGATATATTTTTACATATTTCACAGGCGAAGCTGTTCTGTTCATGGGTTTATTTTTGGATACAGACGTCGTCTTGGATTTCTTAGTATGTTCTGAGGATTTCTCTTCTAGTTTCGGACTGTAATTTCTACAAGTCTCATTTGTTGAAGGCTGTTCCTTTGTTGTTAAAAATTTCACATGGCTAAAAAGATGAATCGTGAGTTTATCCAAACCTGATACTTCCTCTTGACATACTGGGCACATTATGTTATTTGTAGACACAAATATCAATCTATCTTTTAATGATTGCACTGTATCGAAAACACCAGTGTGTAAACATATTGGACAAGGCAAACTGGCTGTATCATCTACACTCATGTTGATAATATTATTGTTTTAGTAAAATGCTAAAGTAGGTAGCGGGAAACATCAGCACTTGTATAAAACTGACCGCCTACTGAGCTATTTTTAGAGGATTACTCGGTTTATTCTTTTGGCAAGATTTCAAGAAAATTTATATCATACAATATAAGGCCGAAGCCATGGGACATTATTGTAAAATTATTTTATATTATTTATGTTTTCTGCTAGTACACTAACACACAAAAATAATCCTTTATGAAAACTAGATCAAAATCGATCGGCATGCTTGGATGTTACGATGCATAGAGGAAAATCGGCTACGATGGTCGATGCCACGGACAGACACGCACCCACACAGAGTGTGTGTATAACACAGGCATACAGACAGACAAACAGACGGACGGACATGTACCAGTCAAATTTACACCCCTTCTTTTTTGTCGGGGGTTAAAACTTATTATTTTCTACCAATTTATACCAAAGATGAAAGACCTATCTCGATTCTCGGTAATAGTCAATAGATAAATATAATAATTATCTTTCAAAAATATTTTAATTTTTGCAAAAAGGCAAACAATAAAATTTTTGGTCTTCGGTTTTTGCCATTTATCTTACAAAAAGAAAAAATGTGATGTCTATGCCATCATTGCCGTAGGTATCTGAACTCTGATGTCAGAAATTTGAATTTGTAGCGGGAAAAATAAGGACAAGAAGCGATTGCTTGGAAACCAATAAACATATTTTATCCATAGACTTTTATAAACTGATTTTATCTAATTTGTGCTTTTTTTTAACTTTAGCTGTTTGTATTTTAGTAGCAGTCCTTTCATATTATTATTTTGTGTTGTCTTAAATTTACTTAACGGAAAATGGCTGTAGTCGGTTCGAAGCGTCCGACTTTTATGGTTCAACTACTAGAAGAACTCGGATTGAGCGAAGGAACACGAATACCACTAGCTAATCAACAAAATCAGGATTTGGAATCAATTTTAATTAACAGGTAACATGTTACTGATATTAGTCCTAGATACAATATTTAAAACATTTGAAATATGTAGCGTGTATATTGCTTTACTACATTTCTACATTTAGTTATACTTATGCATTTCCAGGCAAAATGAGATACAGCAGCTCAAAGAGAGTTTGTCAGCACATAAAACAAAACGCGCAGACTTAGACAACTATAAGAACTATGTACATACAGAATACCAAGAAAATACGGTGAGTTTATGCAACAAATATATTCTCACATATAATATTATAATCACATCACAAAAACGCTAATAACTCTTACTTAATACTTTTCTTTTTCAGCGACTACTGTTCGCTCATAAGCAACAGTTAGAGCAGGAGGTTAAACTTCGACAGCTATCAAGCAATGAAGCTGATATCCTTGAGAGGGATATACTCAGCTGTAACAAACAAACCAGCAATATTGCTGACCGACTTGATAGACTGCAAAGTAACTTAAATAACTATTAAATTTACACTTACATATACACTTATTAACTTTGCATACAATATACAACCCGGTCACATTAATTTGACACACCACTGGAATGCAATAACATGCAAGCTCCATTAATTATGTCATCAAACTGTGCATCTAGTTAATTTGACCGTGTTATAATATGCAATGTTTTTTTCGTTACTTTTAGACTACTTAGTATAAAAAAAACCTAAACAGAATATAAAACTTATAATCCTGTCAATTTAACGAAGGGCTACCACTTGTATACAAAAAATCTTACAAAGATAAATATTTTTAGATTCAATTGCGGGTCTGTTGAAAAAGGCTGACAGCCTTAAGGGTGAGGTTTGCGGGGAGAAGGGAGTCCTGCAGGAGTGGAGAACTGCACTTGAGAGTAGCGCAAAAGATATCTCTTCTATTGAACAATTTACTAAACAAGACCTGTCCAAAGCTAAAGTATGTAAAAATATATCCATACTAATATTATGAATGTGAAAATGTATCTGTCTGACTGTTTTAAAAAGTAAAATTGGGTGTGCTCTGCTTGCTGACCGGTCGTTGTAGCCTATGGCTGCCCCGGGTTCGACCGGCGCGGGCGCCCAACGCGGCTTATGGTCGAGGCGACCCGGTTATGCTTAATGTCTGCTGACGTGGCGCGGAGGGGCGGGGAGTGTCATCAGATCATCATCAGATGATTGATGTCCAAGATGAAAGATGCGTGCTCTTGTTGGTGGTCACCAATTTAACAATGTTAGTGGCGACCGAAAATTAAGATCTTCCGACCGAGAGAGATAGCATGCTCAGCCAGGCCGAAGCCCACTGATGTCATTTCAGACGTTGTATATATATCTTGCCGTTCTACGAAACTTCGATAGCGCGATGTAGGATTGTTAGGCGAATTGTGGCCACAAGTCATACTACATTGTTTTTTTTTTTAATTTACAGGCTTTAGAGACAAAGAGGCAGAAGTTAAAATTGGAATATGATCAAATGCAAGAAAGACTGCACCAGCTGATCTCAAACCTCAGTGCAGAGGAGAGAGCATGTGAGAGGATATCTGTTCAGGTAATGGCAGTAAATAAGATTTTGTAAGTTTCATATAATTAAAAAAAAAAAATGTTAAGTATATCCAGGAGGGTAGATGGAGGAGAACTATCTTATATGAAGGATATTTGAAAAAGTGTCCAGCTGTACGCAGTAAATAACAGTTGAAAAATCCTCCAAGAGTGGCGCTAGCTGCAGCAAATGGTATGGAATGAATGTAGCCGTTGGTGACAAAATATAAATTGTAGTTAGCCGAATAGCCGAGTCACAGAATTACTGGGTTAATACCAATATATTTTGAAAAATATAACCTAAAATAGCTGAAATAAAAGCTGCTAAATGATTTAAAATTTACCTTGTTGCTACTGTAGCGCCACCCTAATTTAACGCATTTCAGCTGATACTTTTTACATACAGAGATAGTTCTCCATATACACTCCATAATATCCATAAAAAATAATATTAAAATAATGGATAAAATAAAAGGCTCTTTTGTCTTCGTCTGGCAGACAAAGATAATTTATTCGCTGTATATAAATATTTTTATTAGTAAGGGGTTGAGGTCATCATTGATATGGCACTTTTATTGTCATGCGTGTTGTATTACCATCGCGCGTGTTGCCCGCATGATAGGAAAAATATCTATGAAATGATAATGTAATAACTTCTCACATAACGTTTCGGTGACGGTGGCCGGTTTCATCGAAATCAGGCCAGTTACGCAGGAGTAATTTTATAGTGCCCAAGTGTGTGCGCAGTACACAAGAGCACTCCTTCCTTTACTCTCATAATGTTGCGTTCTCTTGTAAAATTATCAATAATACTGTCGATGTACCTGAATTGTTAAGCCAATATAATTTTAATATTCCTATCCGATATTTCCGTAATTTTGTGCCGCTTTACGTCCCGCCTTACAACTCGTCTTATCGTCGCAATTCTTTTATATACAGATCAAGCGCTCAACTCAATAATTTTATTAAAAATAATCACAACGAAGATATTTTCTCAATAAAACCCTTAAAAATTAGGAAAGTATTGACGGATGCGTATTTCTCGAGTTAATAAGCCCTAATAAACATAAACATAATCATAATGTAAAAATAAATCAGATCATTGCTACATATAAACAATATATAATATTATTAAACTTATTTTTCTTTTACTTTCGCAGTGGTCATTTTATATTATATATTTATAATATAATTTTTTTTTTTTACCAACTTAATTATTATTTAGTGCAAGTTAGCCTATATTATACAAATTTTATTGTTCTATTTAAGTTCTAGCCATGCAGAGCTTAATTTTCACTTTGCTTTAGTTATTATTTTTAAATTTAGTAGTGGAAACTTGTTATTGGCTCTTAGTTTTGTAGTAGTTTTAGTTATAGTTATTATTATGTAGCTGTAAGTTTTCCTAAGAAAATAAAAATAAATAAAAAATAAATAACCCAGTGGAACGGAAGAGCGACACGACTGTCGAGAAATCAGGTGCAGGACCGACTTTTTACATGCCCATCCGACGCATGAATCATCTTACTTGTCAGACAATCAGGTGGTGAGCCTGCATTATCCTAACCTATTGACTATTATCTTAACCAAACTTGGAAATAATACGTATCCAACATAGGAATCGAATACACGACCTCTGAGTCAAGAGACACGCTCTAAACCATTGGACCACGGGTAACTTTCATGTTGGCCTAATCCGAGCGCGGGCAATGCAATGCCATGACACGAAGAGCGCCCTGAGTGCCGCAAATTTTTAAAATGTTTTAAAGTTATTGCATAGCTTTTATCGCCGGCATTGAGCGCGGCGAATCAATAAATTCCGTAACGAAACCTAACCTAACACCCCCCCGCCACTCCGACTGGCACAGCGTTTCGGATTTGTCGTACCGACTTCGGCACGGTGTTTGGGTGCGTGCGAATAGACGTATGCAAATTACAATAGCATAAGTTGTTAAAAAATGCTATGCAATAGCTTTACCGCGGCAGTCCCCGAGTGCCACACGTATTTTGTAATTGGTGTTGCAGGTGGCAGACGGCATGGAGCAACGTAAGCAGATGATGGCGATGTGGACCGCCGCCGTCGACAACCTGCGACAGAGGGACAACGAGATAAGACACGTGCGTGAGGTAAGTAACATAATATTATAGAGCCAATATTACTGTGGTCCACGAAGTAAGTTACAAAACTTGTTATAATTAGGTCTATCTATGCTATGCACGACTTACCTCGTAGCTTTGATTAGAGAAAGAAGCTTTTCATTAAAATATTCATGGACCTATTATATATATTATGTCACCTACATAGTTTTTTGATCATTAAACATGGTAGATAGATGTAGTTAATCGTCAGACCAGCTCGTCGTTAATCGTCAGATCGTCAAATGTATACTCACCAAATTTTGTCTCACAGGACTACACAGTACTAGAGCAGGAGGCAGCACGTCTGTCGGAGCAGTGTCGCGAGCACCAGGCGTTCCTGGAGCAGCAGCGCGGTCACAGCGCGGCGGGCGCGGCGGACGGCGTGGCGCTGGCGGCGCGGCTCGCCGGCGCACGCGCAGACGCACGGGATCTACAGGCCCATAATGTGGCGCTTGATGGCGAGGTTAGATCAACTTTAAGATCGTTACAGGCAGTTAAATTTTTAGGTCATTTTGTTGGTGCAGGTGCATATCGGAAAAAATGTGCATATCGACGGTAATCGACCGTTTATTAGATTATATCAAGATTTATTAGCCACGCACAACTTTGAGATTGCTCGTATAAATAAATAAATAAATAAATAAAAATTGTTTTATTTCCGAATAGATTTGTAGCAAATGCTTTCAGAATGTTGATACTACTGGTGCCTACCACCGGTTCGGGAACTATCCCGGCGAGAAGAACCGGCGTAAGAAACTCGGCGTAATGTGGTGTACTGCACCAGAGGAGATCAGTTACCGATAGGTAGGTAGTTAGTCGTCGGTAGTCATTGTGTACACACGTGGGGAGTTCCGCCTGGCAATCATATAGTTGCGCGTAAGGCTTCTTACAGACAAACAGCACTTGTCGACGGCAAGCGTCGACGGCAGCCGTCGAACCATGCCGTCGACAAGTGCCGTTCGTCTGTAAGGAGCCTTAAGCCTTAGATTTCTAAAAATCCTTTTTAGTTAATCCTAAAATCATAATTGAACAAATTATGTGCGACTTTTCGAGTTTCTACTTTTAAGGGTTTTGCCACCTTTGCGAATCATCTTTGCCTTTTGTTTGCAGATTCAAAGCTTACAACGCGAGATCAGCAACATGAGACTGACTATCGAGAAGTTGAACATGGAGAACAGACAGATCATGGACACGCAACATAAGAAGGACATCGTTATGGAAAACATGACTACAAAGGTACTTAATTTATTTTGGAACGAAGTTCCTTATGGCGCGTTCGGCATAGCGAAAGGAGGCTAGACGGAACGATACTTCACCTCGACACTTTTTTATTAGTGCTTGCATAGTAGGGGCTAAGGGCGTTGACAGTATTCCTTGCGTCAACTAGATGGCGTTTTTTAAAATAAACAGCGACATCTACCGGACGCTTAAATATTTTTATTACAATTCCACAAAAGTGTCGTTGTTAGTATTCCTGGGCGTCAATAGATGGTTTTTTATATATAGCTTCGTTCCATTCGGGTGTCCCTTGACATCTCTCATTTACTACGACATATTATCGCCTAAATTACTGATTCGATTTTTCGAGGTGTTTATAGATTCATAGCAACAGCGTAGATAACATAATATTAAGTATGAGTAGTTGAGTTAGTTAAACCTTTTACTTTTGATTATTTACAGATAAACGAATTGAAAGCAAAGTTGGAAGATTCTACAGACAAGACGCGCAGCTCCGACAAACGTGCCAAAGAACTAGAGGACATTTTAACTGTAAGTATTGTATACGGTATACGTCATCATTATTTTATGACACTATATCCAGTCAGATTTAATGTATGGTGCCAGTTGCCACCGTTGGTACTACTAATATATATTTTGTGCCGTTACTTAGAATTAAATAGTATTTATTCTATACGAAGTCGCGAAATCTTTCCTCTCGTGCTATTCACTTTGCAGCTTTTGCAAATTGCAATGCAGCCAGCGTTATTAACATTAAATATACTCCGTTTCAATACCTATTGACAACAAAACTCACTTATACCGTATACGGCTATCATGCTACCCCACTTAAAATGTTACAAGTCACAACTGCACATACTTAATCTATACTAATAACTAATATTATAAATACGAAAGTATCTCTGTCTGTCTGTCTCGCTTTAACGCCAAAACGACCGAACCGATTGTAATGAAATTTTCTACAAAGATAGTCTAAAGCCTGAGAAAGGACATAGGCTACTTTTTAACTGGAAAAAAAGGTTGCAAGGGGGTGAAAATGCGTGAATTTATTCAAATTAAGTTAGTTATAAAACATGATAATAGATGGCGCCGTGCGGTCTCCTACATCCACTGACCTCCATTATACAAGTACGCTAGACCTATGATACTTTTTGAAATGACAGCTGTTTTTTGTGCCTATTTTAAGCGGAATCAGCGCTCCAATGCGGGGGAAGAGAACTAAATCCGACGTAAACACGACGTTTAAAAGTCGCCATATTGGTGATGATAGCAGTGGTGGGAGTACTTGGAACGAATACTAGTTAGTAGTTTTTACCACTGCACCGTAGTGATTATATTCTCTTTGGTTTCTACAACCAATAGCGATTGAGCGGCCATTTGCAAGTTACGTCAGATTTAGTTCTCTTCCACCGCATTGGGGGCGCTGATTCCCCTTCAAATAGGCACAAAAACAGCTGGGTGTCTTATGTCCAGCGTACTTGTACAATGGAGGTCAGTGACTACATCACACAAGCGCTTACTCAAACGTGTTTCTATAAGAGATGGTAAGGATGAAGATTCCTTTTTTTTGAGTAATAAGAAGAGTTGATGTTCGACTTCGACCCCACTCCCCAGTTTTTAATCCCCTACGCAAAAATAGGGGCGTTTTATCTGTGATGTGTCTGTCTGTCAGTAAAGTGTAAACATGGAAGTTTAAAGTAAGCTTACCGCGGAAGCACCTCTGTCGTGCAAATTTTGCAATTGTAAAATGTAGCCTACAATCTATACGGTTCAACGGGAGCTACCTACTATATAATATACGTTACTCTATGTATAATATAAGTTACTCTATGACGGGAACTACCGCGCGCTATAAGCTGAAGTCCACGCGGACGGAGTCGCAGGCAACAAAGTGGCAGACAAAATGAACGTGCCATTGTACTTGTCTAACTACAATGGCACGTTCATTTGGTCGAGTTTAATTCTTTTTTTGCATTTTGATCAAAATGAAAGAGGGTACTTATAATAAAGTTTTGATTCTAGGACGAGGAGAACTACGCTCGTCAGCTGACTGTGAACCAGCAGCGCGCGCAGCACTGCTCCTTCCTCGAGCAACAGAAACTGACCGCCTTGAAAAATGACGACAAACTGTTTCATATGCAGATGAAAGGTAATTCCTATGATCGAAACGAGGCGAGTTAGGGTCTACACAGACGGACCGCATTTCAACTGCAATCCAACCGCAAATTGCAGTTCAAGTGCAGTTTGAATGCAGTTGACACGACTGCAATAGAACTGCAAACAAAACGCGCAGTCGGATTGCAATTCAGTTGCAGTTGGCGTGCAGTCGTGTAAACTGTTTGGTTTGCAGTTCTATTGCAGTCGTGTCAACTGCATTCAAATTGCACTTGAACTGCAATTTGCGGTTGGATTGCAGTTGAAATGCGGTCCGTCTGTATAGACCCTTAGATAACTATATTTTAGTGTTAAATTTTGTGACCAGTTTTACGGACTATCGTTAACTCAACGTTTTTTCTTCATATGTTTTTTTAAAATACTACATTTAGGGCCTGTTTCACCGCTTCCTGATAAGGTGCCCGATAGGCTTATTTGACAGATTCTATTCTTCTCAGATCTATGTGTCAAGTTAAGTGGTGGATAGCCTTATCAGGAAGCGGTGAAACAGGCCCTTAGGATTCGTCAAGTACTCAATACTTTGAGTGAAGGGAAAAATTGCTATGAGTCAATGCGCGAATTTCTCCATGACTCTCGACCGTTACCGTACTTTATCTCATAAGTTATTATGCTTGTTATTCCAGCGTCAAAGGCAATGATGAGCAAGTTGGACGCCAAGCAATACGGAATAGAAAATCATCTACAGATACAGAAAGAAGCTTTGTATAATATTGTAAGTTAACATATTTCTTGTAAGATTATTCGGGAGTGAAAATTTGGTTTTATTTATTTAAGCCATTGCTTACAGCGCTTGATAATTTGTTTTCTGCGGAAATTATAGACGATGTACTATATTATGTTACTTGTGTTTTATAAATGTTTTTGATTTTTAAATAAATATTGTGTCCTTATCTCATCTTATCTTATCTTAAACCGTGTCTGCAGACTTGATACGGTGTTTTGTTCTTGTCTCTCAAATCGCTTTTCTAATGCTGTACCCACACATGCCGCCGACTTCGGTGGCAAGGCAGGCTGAAAGCTGACGGTATAAGCCGGCTGCATGTGTGGATGCACCATAACGCATCAGACACGGACAAAACATATAAATGCAACCTCTGTATAGTGTATACACAGTGTAGAATTTTTTATTCGTAAAGGTATGTCATTACTCATTTGTATGTGCAGAATGCTCTTTGTGTTACAGTGCTACCAAGTTGAGACTATCGGAGCTCGCGTTATTCGTATGGAAGGTATTCAAGTCGAGAAGGAATGTTCTGTCGAATTGATTGCGAGGGAAAATAGGTAATAATCAATATTCTGTGTGTTGTTATGAGGGTTGTTTGGCGCTACAACCCTCTACTACAAAGCGCCATACCCTCATTGAATAAGAGTAACAGGCACATTATGACAAAACTTTCTATGAAGTTCCTTCGTTTTTTGATATATAAACACGACCCTTTGTAAGGACAATCACCGTACAAGCAAATCACAGGAAAGGTCCTGTGATATAAATAATATCTCCACACCGAATTTCATTGTATATATATATATATATATATATATATATATATGTATGTTTTTATGTTTGTGTTCGTATATCTCCGGATGGAATAGGGAATGCTGCAAGTTTCATTAAAATCGGTTTAGTAGTTTTTGATATACGAAATTTTAATTCTCACGTACAAGTTTTCTCAGACTGAAGGAGGTGCTGTCCCGTCACGCGGCGCGCGTGTCGCTGCTGGAGCGTCACTCGGGCAAGCTGCACGACGACCTGCGACGACTCACACGGGACCTAGAGGCTAAGGGCGCCGAGCACAGCCGCATGGTGAGATAATAATATAGTTAACGCCTATGTAGTCTAGTGGTTAGAGCGTGGCTCTTGACTCCGGAGGTCGTGGGTTCGATTCCCGCGTTGGAAACATGTTATTTCCGAGTTTGGTTAGGACAATGCAGGCTGATCACCTGATTGTCTGACAAGTAAGATGATCCATGTGTCGGATGGGCAATGGGCATGTAAAAAGTCGGTCCTGCGCCTGATCTCTCGCCGGTCGTGTCGGTCTTCCGTTCCACTGGGTTATGAGAGTAAAAAGGAATAAAGAGTGCTCTTGTGTGCTGCGCATACACTTGGGAACTATAAAATTACTCCTGCGTAACTGGCTCGGTTTCAATGAAACCGGCCACCGTCACCGAAACCGGTGTGGGAGTCATTATGATGTAGATATAGTTTATAAAGCCAGTTGACTGTTGAGACATAACAAAGTAAACATAATTAACGAGTGGGCTAATTAGAAGATATCTCGAAATTTATACGTTTCAAGATGTAGTACGTCGTATCGGCCGGCGAACGCAATACCAATGCGTTATAAGCATTGTGAAACATGTTGAAAGTGACATTAGCGCCCAACTCTACTCGCCCGTTTGTTTCAAGTCGAGGTACTCCTTAGTTCTGTCTACTCTGGTCTCTGGACATACTATCATGGTGAGACAAGTTAGTGTATATCCGCAAATGTTTTATTATAATATCGGTAAGATCGGAAACATCAAATAACACAATTTCTACTGTGTGAAATCCCTTAGTTTTGATACTCCCTGTATTAAACAAATGTCTTTACGTAAGACTTTGAAAAGGCCTCTGACAGCAATGGGACAGCATAAACGCTCATAAAAATGTCTGTAATAAGGATCTTAGTTTTAACTATGTAAAAAAAAAGATGGGTTGCACTCCGGGAGTGCCAGCAGAAGTGAAAACTTGATTATTAACGTTGTGCATTATTTATTTAACCCATTTTTTATGAAAATCGATTAAAAAAAAACGATTTTTTAATGAATCGAAACCCTTACAATCGATTAAATTTTTAACCCATTTTTTATGAAATTAATCGAAACCCTTACAATCGATTAAAAAATATCGACAATCGAAAAAAAACAATCGATTGTTCGATTAATCGATTTCGATGTTACAACACTACTCTCCAACCGTCTTACGGTTTTTCGATCAGCACGAGAATCTGACGCGAGTTTCACAGTTTTTACCCATCCCACAAAAGTGCTCAACGCCGCTAAAGAAGTTTTCAAATACAAACAGCGCTGTATCGGTTTTCGGTGGCGCCATAGTATGCCTCAATTTAGCTTACTTATTCATTTAGAAGTATTCCGCTCTCGCACCTCTACTTAAATAGTTCAAATACCTATAATTTATTATAGGTATTTGAACCTGTAAGTTATTTTGGGCTGTAAGTTATTACTATACTATTGGTTCTGTTGCAGAAAAGTCGTCTCAAAACCTCAGTATTGGAAGCGGAGGGCGGCGACAAGGAGTGCCGCGCGTTGCGAGCAGAGTGGCGTCGAGCCCGCGTTGACGAGGCGCTACTGCGGCTGCGCGTCGAGCAAGCTGCGCGCGCGCTCGCAAATATCGACCGCGCCGCGCACGCACGGGATACCAGGCAGCTACAGATTGAAGCGGTATGATTATATTATGGCTGTATCTTATTAAAAAAAAACTACGTTGTGGTTGCGGTGTGCAAGCGTCGACAAGGCGCTACTGCGGCTGCGCGTGAAAGACGCTGCGCGCGCGCGCTCGCGAACTTGCCCGTTCCCCGCGTGCACGAGACACAATTGTTGAGATTGCAGATTGAGGCGGCACAATTGTTTTATGGATGTCATAAATTAAAAAAATAAGCCATGTTGCGGAGTTGCGGTGTGCAAGCGTCGACGAGGCGCTACTGCAGCTGCGCGTGCAGCAATCGCCAACATCGACCGCGTCGGGCACGCACGTGATACCCGACAGCTGCAGTCTGAGGCGGTATAGTTTTTTGTGGTTAAATTTAAATATTAAGAAAATAAAGAAGCTATTTTGTGGAGTGGCGGCGCGTGAACAAGGCGCTACTGCGTCTGCCCGTGGAGTACTTTGTATAGAAATGAAATGGTTTAAGTCATTTTGTTCCTACAATCTGTCAATATATTTTCTGGCAGTTCTCATGCAAACATAACATAATTCTACAGTAAATATCTAAATTGTCTAATGTCTATGTATGCCAGGTAAACTCCCTAGCATTTTACCCTCTATCGAAAACTCAAAGTGCCCGGTTGTTAACCCGTCTATGTTCCTTATATTTTGTCCTTTAAAACTAAAATCGTTGTACTGCACGCAGGCGATGAGCTCCCGTCTGGTGGAGATATCGGCGCGCCGCGAGATGTTCGCGGTGCAGCGACGCGCGTTACTAGACGACTGCGGCCGCCTGCGCGCCGACATACGGGAACGGGAGCAGCGAATACGACAGCTGGTTAAAAGGTGAGCTAGTGATGGACGCGCAATATGTTTAAGCTTAGAACAAACCTACGCGTCAGTGACGGAGCGTCAAGTTGCGTCAAGTTGTAAAATGTGTTTTTTGTATACAAAACACACATTTGACAACTTGACGCTCCTTCACTGACGCGTAGGTAAGGCCTCAGCTTTATTTTGCAAAAAATATGGCTATAATTGATGAAAATATCAATTAAAAATATAGTATGACTCTGCAAACACTATGATCGTAAATGAAAAATAAAATTTATTAATGTATGTAAAATACATAAATAATTACAGTTAATTGTCTATAAATAATAATCAAATAATATTCTTATTTCAGACACGACATCCTCATCGCCGCGCTGGGCAAAGATGATGCTGGACAGCAGTTGTCTGCTACATTCTTTAAAATTAAGGTACAGGCTACAGCTTCATTTTATTTTTTTAACCAACTGGAAAGAGGGAATCGGTAACATAAATATTCCCAAACTTATGTTGTCTGCTGCCCACGCTCCTCTACACAACGCCCCCAGTTTTATAGGTCCCACACCGTCTCCTAGGCCTTCAGAATCTATAAGGGGGCGTTATCGGAGAGCGTGCGGAGTGCGACCGAGCGGCTATACTCACTACATGTTTTGTTGCACTTTGTGACAATTCGTAACTTTGTGACAAAATTATAATGTGTACACACTTGCGTCCCAGTTTGCGGCGGAGCGGGCGGAGCTACGCGAGCGTGGCGCGGCGCTGGATGCGGAGAGCGCGCGGTTAGAGCGAGATATTCGAGCGCTCGAGTACTCGCTCCGGCTGCTGCACGCCGCGCACGAGCGGTTCCTGAGTAGACTTGCGCCGCTGGATGAATTGGGTAATTATATAATAGTAATAGAGATGTGTACGCACGTGCGTCGCAGTTTACGGCGGAGCGGGCAGAGCTACGCGAGCGCGCGCCTCGAGCGAGATATTCGAGCGCTCGAGTACTCGCTGCGGCTGCTGCACGCCGCGCACGAGAGGTTCATGAGTAGACTCGCGCCGCTGGATGAATTGGGTAATTATATAATAGTAATAGAGATGTGTACGCACGTGCGTCGCAGTTTACTACGGAGCGGGCAGAGCTACGCGAGCGCGCGCCTCGAGCGAGATATTCGAGCGCTCGAGTACTCGCTGCGGCTGCTGCACGCCGCGCACGAGAGGTTCATGAGTAGACTCGCGCCGCTGGATGAATTGGGTAGTTATATAATAGTAATAGAGATGTGTACGCACGTGCGTCGCAGTTTACGGCGGAGCGGGCAGAGCTACGCGAGCGCGCGCCTCGAGCGAGATATTCGAGCGCTCGAGTACTCGCAGCGGCTGCTGCACGCCGCGCACGAGAGGTTCATGAGTAGACTCGCGCCGCTGGATGAATTGGGTAATTATATAATAGTAATAGAGATGTGTACGCACGTGCGTCGCAGTTTACTACGGAGCGGGCAGAGCTACGCGAGCGCGCGCCTCGAGCGAGATATTCGAGCGCTCGAGTACTCGCTGCGGCTGCTGCACGCCGCGCACGAGAGGTTCATGAGTAGACTCGCGCCGCTGGATGAATTGGGTAATTATATAATAGTAATAGAGATGTGTACGCACGTGCGTCGCAGTTTACGGCGAAGCTGGCAGAGCTACGCGAGCGCGCGCCTCGAGCGAGATATTCGAGCGCTCGAGTACTCGCTGCGGCTGCTGCACGCCGCGCACGAGAGGTTCATGAGTAGACTCGCGCCGCTGGATGAATTGGGTAGTTATATAATAGTAATAGAGATGTGTACGCACGTACGTCGCAGTTTACGGCGGAGCGGGCAGAGCTACGCGAGCGCGCGCCTCGAGCGAGATATTCGAGCGCTCGAGTACTCGCTGCGGCTGCTGCACGCCGCGCACGAGAGGTTCATGAGTAGACTCGCGCCGCTGGATGAATTGGGTAATTATATAATAGTAATAGAGATGTGTACGCACGTGCGTCGCAGTTTACGGCGAAGCGGGCAGAGCTACGCGAGCGCGCGCCTCGAGCGAGATATTCGAGCGCTCGAGTACTCGCTGCGGCTGCTGCACGCCGCGCACGAGAGGTTCATGAGTAGACTCGCGCCGCTGGATGAATTGGGTAATTATATAATAGTAATAGAGATGTGTACGCACGTGCGTCGCAGTTTACGGCGAAGCGGGCAGAGCTACGCGAGCGCGCGCCTTGAGCGAGATATTCGAGCGCTCGAGTACTCGCTGCGGCTGCTGCACGCCGCGCACGAGAGGTTCATGAGTAGACTCGCGCCGCTGGATGAATTGGGTAATTATATAATAGTAATAGAGATGTGTACGCAAGTGCGTCGCAGTTTACGGCGGAGCGGGCAGAGCTACGCGAGCGCGCGCCTCGAGCGAGATATTCGAGCGCTCGAGTACTCGCTGCGGCTGCTGCACGCCGCGCACGAGAGGTTCATGAGTAGACTCGCGCCGCTGGATGAATTGGGTAGTTATATAATAGTAATAGAGATGTGTACGCACGTGCGTCGCAGTTTACGGCGGAGCGGGCAGAGCTACGCGAGCGCGCGCCTCGAGCGAGATATTCGAGCGCTCGAGTACTCGCTGCGGCTGCTGCACGCCGCGCACGAGAGGTTCATGAGTAGACTCGCGCCGCTGGATGAATTGGGTAATTATATAATAGTAATAGAGATGTGTACGCACGTGCGTCGCAGTTTACGGCGAAGCGGGCAGAGCTACGCGAGCGCGCGCCTCGAGCGAGATATTCGAGCGCTCGAGTACTCGCTGCGGCTGCTGCACGCCGCGCACGAGAGGTTCATGAGTAGACTCGCGCCGCTGGATGAATTGGGTAATTATATAATAGTAATAGAGATGTGTACGCACGTGCGTCGCAGTTTACGGCGAAGCGGGCAGAGCTACGCGAGCGCGCGCCTTGAGCGAGATATTCGAGCGCTCGAGTACTCGCTGCGGCTGCTGCACGCCGCGCACGAGAGGTTCATGAGTAGACTCGCGCCGCTGGATGAATTGGGTAATTATATAATAGTAATAGAGATGTGTACGCAAGTGCGTCGCAGTTTACGGCGGAGCGGGCAGAGCTACGCGAGCGCGCGCCTCGAGCGAGATATTCGAGCGCTCGAGTACTCGCTGCGGCTGCTGCACGCCGCGCACGAGAGGTTCATGAGTAGACTCGCGCCGCTGGATGAATTGGGTAGTTATTTATTTAAGGTCTTCGAATTAGGGATTTTGAGTGAAGTTAATCTTTGGTAAGTACTTCATTGAATTGCAAGTAACAATATTTATTTCATAGAACGAGCAGTCTGGCCATTTCGCACTTGCATGAAATGCAAATGGCCAGTTCGTTACACGTACGATATGAATTAATATAATATGCATCATGCAAATGACCCCATTTGCCTATCTTATATCCATACGGGTTCCAGCCCCCGAGATCCAAGAGTTGGACAACTTGACGAAGCAGTACTACGCCAGCCGAGACGAGCTCAAACAGAAGGTCGCTAAAATTGCCGCACTCGAGGACGCCGTGTCGGAGTTGAACACGCAGCTCGTGCTCACCGGGGATAAATACAAGCAGCTCACTGCTAAAGAGTTAGTTATGCCGAAGATACGCGGCCGAAGTTCGGCAAGATTGTGCTGTGCCATGCCATTTCGCCATGTCGAAATTACGTCGCATACAGCCGAACTTCGGTCGGGCGTAAATTCGGCAGCGATTCGGCGGTAATGTTTTTTTCGGTGTCAATTCGGTTCGAGACACTGAATACTCGACAAAGTCACGCAACTAAATTTCCGCCGCGTAATATCGGCTCAATACACTAGGCCGAAAAAACGCGGCCGAAGTTCGGCATGATTTAATTACCCCTGCAATGTATTTTAAATTACCGATGACACACCGTGCTGAAATTACGTTATATACAATATGCGTTTGACATTGCTGACGTAATCATGCCGAACTTCGGCCGCGTATCTTCGGCATGGTGTATTTAGACTTTAGACAATAATAATTATTGTGTGTCATATCAGTCGAATGCGTCGGAACGTAATATCGGC
The DNA here is from genome assembly GCA_937595015.1 of Polyommatus icarus. Lineage (NCBI taxonomy): Eukaryota > Metazoa > Arthropoda > Insecta > Lepidoptera > Lycaenidae > Polyommatus > Polyommatus icarus. The sequence goes on along the minus strand of OW569328.1, from coordinate 14,902,331 downwards.
CACGAAACTTAGCTTCCGCCGCGTGTCTTCGGCATGGTGTGTTTAGGCACTAAGATAGTATTATTTATTGTGTGTCATATCAGCCGAATGCGTCGGAACGTAATATCGGCCACGAAACTTAGCTTCCGCCGCGTGTCTTCGGCATGGTGTGTTTAGGCACTAAGATAGTATTATTTATTGTGTGTCATATCAGCCGAATGCGTCGGAACGTAATATCGGCCACGAAACTTAGCTTCCGCCGCGTGTCTTCGGCATGGTGTGTTTAGGCACTAAGATAGTATTATTTATTGTGTGTCATATCAGCCGAATGCGTCGGAACGTAATATCGGCCACGAAACTTAGCTTCCGCCGCGTGTCTTCGGCATGGTGTGTTTAGGCACTAAGATAGTATTATTTATTAAAAAAACTGGCTGACCTGGCAAACGTTGTTTTGCCATATAAATTATTTCTAGTATCAATATAAAAGGTAGATAAAAACCTATTCTCAGGCGTAACGAATGTAAATACAACATTTCATTAAAATCGGTTGACCCGTTTTGGAGGAGTTCGCGCACAAACACTGTGACATGAGAATTTTATATCAACGGTTAAAAGGAAGTAGGGCATAAGCGACATTTTTGTCAAAAATGAGTTTTAAATGCCATCTTACTTAAAATTCTCACATTCTCACTGTCATAGCTCTACGATGAGTTTTTTGGCGTTTATGCCCTAGCAAAAAAAAGCAATTTCCTAGTAGTATTTTTGTAACCGACAAAAATTCAGGTCAGTTTGTCTGTAAAGGTGCTTGTACCCCTGCAAAAAATATTTGTCTACAGCTTTTGGCTGCTTATATCTTTTAAGCAATTCTCTCAAAAATTAGAAACGTCGTTTATAGCCTTCTTCCATTTCGTAATTTTGGCGCTTGTACCCTATATATACAATTTTTTTTTCATATTACTCTGTCGGTTATACCCTAAAAAACCTTTTTAAACCATATTTCCATAGACTCGCGCAATGCCAGTCGCCAGATGTTGATTATTCTTCTTTTCCTTCACTTTCAAACGACATTGTGTGTCACATGTGTGTCACCTATACTGTGCTCAAGTCTTATAATTCTAGTTTTTGTGAAAGTCTACTGTTACTTGTGTTCTATTAACTAATAAACGACCATAACACGACCTGTAAAAAGTACGTTATCCTTCTTTTCCTATAACACTTACTTTATACCCTTTTACTTTGCGATGTAAGAAATTAGATTGTTGTTTAGGCTTCCTATCCTCTAATATTTTTTTGTCATTTGTCTCTTATGCCATATTACCTCATTCAAAATTTTAAAGTAATTGTTATAAGCGACAAAAAACACTTTAAATAGCACCAAATCATTAAAACTAACAATACCGGTAAGAGGCACATTTTTTATCATTTTATAACTGTTTAAATTATCACGATACGTCAATAAATAACAGAGATACGTCAGTTTTTCTTAAACTCAAAACTTTAAACGACTCTCCTGAACATTTTACTTTTTGGCGCTTATACCCTACTTCCTTTTAACCGTCGATATATTGTTTATTTTCTCAGAGATCCTGCTTGAGTCCTCGAAGGCTGTAATGCTTTAAAAGCTACATTTCAAGACTTCTATATGCTGCAGTTACAAGCAGTTAACATAAGCATGCAACCATATTTTTTTGACTACAATGTGACATATTTCCCTTGTCGTTATTGAAAATCTATTGTGTCTGCGATACCCACGATGGAGGTTTTAATATGAAATACTTGGTTCTTATAGAGCGGAGTGTGACAACGATCTGGAGACGAGCAGGGAGAAGTGTTCACGACAAGCGAGCCGCCTGCAGCACGCCAACGACCTCGTCAGACAGTACGCCAGACGCGCCAGGCGACTGTTCGACGGAGAGGACGACTTGAGGATATTCCAGGTATGCACCCAAACTGAAAGGCTATATGACGCCTGCAACTCCGTTGCGCCAAAATTTGGTTATCGCGCGGGAACCGTTCAGTTTTCCGGGATAAAAACTATCCTATGTCCTTTCTCGGGACCCAAAGTAGCCCCATGCTAAACAGCAAAATCGATATAGCGATTTGAGGGTGAAGAGGTAACAGACAGACAAACAGACGGACAGATAGACATGCATTTAATTTAATTAACAGTGTATTTATTTTTTATTTATATTTTTTAGGAGTACCTAACGAATGTATATCTGTAAAATAAACACGTATTTCCAAAAAATAGTCTACACTCTACACCCCTGAAATTTTCTATAATTGTAAAAATGATAGCAAATCCTCTTAACAGATGTCGGTATGGGTGCGCGACTACTGGGAGGCGTGGCAGAGCGGCGTACGTGCGTTGGGCGCGGCGTGCGCGGCGCATCCCTCGGCGTACGCGCGTGCCGCACAACTGCTTGCTGCGCCTGGCGTCAGTAACAAGAGGCTGCAGGCGCTCCTGCAGCGGTAAATATGTACTTTGTTTTCCTCGGTCGTGCACATTAAGGCCGGCCATAGACGGAGCGCATCTTGCAGACGAAACCGGCTGCAAACTGCGATCGCCGCACGCCGATTTCCAGTTTTCATACTCAATTCATATACATCAGTGTTTTTCAACCTGTGGGTCGCACCCCCGAAAAGTCGGGGTCTGTGGGTCGAAAGAACTTCAGTAAAAAAACAATAAAGATTAAAAATATTTATTTATTAAGTAAGAGAATTTTAACTAAAGGATATTATACTTAATAAATATTATATGTACTCATAATCATTGTATGTTAATTGTGTTAATTATCAATTGGCGACGTATTCGATGTATTTAATTGTAAAATAATGTGTTTTACGTACTTTATTACTTATACTGCATAAAAATGTCGTATGGAATGAATATTTGTAACACATGCATGATAATTGATAACACACATAGGTACATGATAAAAATCGGCCAAGTGCGAGTCGGACTAGCACACGAAGGGTTTCGTACTGGTATTTATTTATTTATTTATTATTTTTATTTTATTATTAATTATTAAAGTACAAACATAATTAAGGAATTTGTGAAAATTTCTAGTGCGCTAGGCACTAGAAATTTTCATGTTACCATTATTGATTACGAGCTAAAAAGGCCAAAAAAATCACGTTTCTCGTATGGGAGCCCCCCTTAAATATTAACTTTATTTTATTTTTAGTATCCGCTGTTATAGCGGCAACCAGTGAACTTTAAACTACAGGAAGAGTAACTCCGTCAAAAAAAGTGCACCAAATGGCTACAAAATGTGACCCGAATACATGCACATTTATGCATGTGTTCGGTACACATTTTTCGTGTATATATACTCGAGTGACGTTCAACCAGGTTGACATGATAATTATTGTCAAACTCATTTTACAATTTGTTTACTTTTGGTTTACTTACTTTTTACGGAGCTTTTTACAAAATTTGCGTTGTTAAAATGCCTAAATGTCCTGTGAAATGGTGTAGAAGTCATACAGATACGACTTTTAATACAGGAATAACCTTTTAAGTTTCATCAGTAACTGATTTTTTTAAAATTATACTTAGGTAAAGTTCTTGTATTTTTTCCGACCCAAAAACATGTCCAAAAAGATGGTTTATTTAAGTTGGATGCCAGGGTATTTGCGTAAAATTAAGCTGGTCTCTTTGTGTTTGTCTTATTAAGTTTACATGTTATTGTAAAAATGCAATAATCAAAAAATAATATAATTACAAAATTTTTACAAAGTCGCCATGGAAAGTGTTATGCAAGATGTAACAATTTAATCATAATTCATAACCGGGGGTCTGACTGACATCAGTATGGAGTATCTTATTTTTATAATGCCGTTCGTACTTCGTTTAGTAAGAAACGAACTGAATTGCAGGATGCCGAGCCAGATTACTCGTTTATGTAGCATACACTTCAATAGTTATGATTAGGGAATGTGTTTTTACACGAATTATCATATTTAGACTGTGAAATCCCAAGTTTTATTTTCCATATTTTTCCATATTTTAGGGTTTTACAAAGATAAGTCCATATTTTGCAAGAAAATGTCACAATCGTCCATATTTTGCGGCTATGCGGCTGCGTATTTCGTTCCTCTCGCGTTTTATATTATTATTTATTATATTTTTTCGGTATTCTGTTTTCAAAGAAGATTATTGAAGAAATAGAAAATAAAGTTTCAGCTATGCTGAAGATCATGTTACTGACATGGCCAAACAAAAACTGAAGTAAAAAAATATCGTGAATTGTGAGTTGTGACGTGCAGGGATCATTTAGCCAATATTAAGCGAACTCAAGACGATCATTTTTTTTTATGAAATAAGGGGGCAAACGAGCAAACGGGTCACCTGATGGAAAACAACTTCCGTCGCCCACGGATACTCGCAGCATCAGAAGAGCTGCAGGTGCGTTGCCGGCCTTTTAAGAGGGAAGGGCAGGGAAAAGAAAATGGTAGGGGATTGGGCCTTCAGTAAACTCAATCGCTCGGCGAAGCACAGCGCAAGCGCTATTTCACGCCGGTTTTCTGTGAGCCCGTGGTATTTCTCCGGTCGAGCCGGCCCATTCGTGCCGAAGCACGGATCTACCACGTCAAATCATGCAGCATGACGTGTGTTACGTGCTGTCATGGTTACAATATTATGATCAGCATGTCACGCAAGTTGTACAGTTAATACTGTCACATATGTTTATTCCCAAACCATTTATGCATAGGCAAAGCCAGTATAGCATATTTCTGGCCTACCAAATATGCAAAGGCAAAACCAGCATAGCATATTTCTGGCCTCTATCTCTTTGTTAACTGTCACGAGTGACTCTTTTCTTACCTATAACACTAAAACAACGTTTAATTTTTGTAATTTTATACTCCATATTTTTTCCATATTTCTATTTATTACTCCATATTTTTCCATATTTTCGATTTTTTGTCCATATTTTATGTACATATTTTGGATTTTTTAGTACATATTTTTCCGGGCCATAGTCATGATATATTTTGTATGAGTAATGAACTAATGACCGAAAATTAAAGAGATTACGAAAATCTGCATTTGTACCGTAAGTTTTTTATTTCAATTCTGTAATAATCTTTGCTAATATTTTAAATGCGAAAGTGTCTCTGTCTGTCTGTCTGCCTGTCTCGCAACGCCAAAACTACTGAACCGATTGTAATGAAATTTTGTACACAGATAGTCTAAAGCCTGAGAAAGGACATAGGCTACTTTTTAACCGGAAAAAGGGGTTATAAGGGGGTGAAAATGCGTAAATTTGTTCAAATTAAGTTAGTTCCAAAAAATCATAATAGATGGCGCCGTGCGTCTCCTACATCGCGATATCGCTTGCTCGTGCATCTTTCTATAAGAGGTGGTACCAAGTTAAGTACCGTTTTTCAATTCTTGCGATTGTTATGCACGTCTATAAATAATGAATAACTCACTACTCTACTTAGTAGTCAGTACTCAGTACTTTATCTACGCAGTGATGAGTGACGAAACCTTAAACTTACCAATGCTAAATAATTTATAGGTAAAGCTAAAGTTGTGTAATGGGGGGCTAAATAAGCTTTAGGTATAATATAAAAAAATAAAATATTATGTGCGTACTGCACAGCTGTTTTTAGATATTTTAATTTAAGGGGTACCAGGGTTTTAAAAAGCTTTTAAATTTGACACCAATTTTGTTGACACCTCGCGCTATAAACTGAAGTCCACGCGGACGAAGTCACGGGCAACAGCTAGTTCTGTAATAATTTAGCACATATATTTTTGTAATCTGTAAACGTCTTGTCTAGGTGCTCTGGATAGTTTTAAATTCGTCCGAGTCGTACACAGTTTGTTCAAAATTATTATATATTATTATTATCGACGATTTAAGGATCAGAGGAAAATGTTTGATTTTAAAATAATAATTATGTACTCCTTTCTTCGTGATAGTAGATATGTTTGGTGTATACTGCATAATGCCATCCGCTTTGTTTCATAACTGTGACATTGATAATAACCGCGCAGGCTGTCGTCCAGCGCGCAATATTATGATACGTTACCTGGGAAACGACCTTGGCGAGAATCTGAATTGTCATATTTTAGTGTTCGAAAAGGAGCCAAAATTAAAACGGTCGAAGTATGGGAGTTACATTTCCTGTAGTTTTGTTATTCGTTGGCGGCAACAGATATACACAATCTGTGAAAATTTCAGAAGTCTAGCTACAGCTGTTCTTGAGTTACAGCCTGGAGACAGACAGACAGACAGACGGACGGACAGACAACGAAGTCTAAGTAACAGGGGTCCCGTTTTTACTTAGGGTACGGAACCCTAAAAAGTGGATTGGGGGGTCGCGAAATATTTTTTCATACCAGGGCGGTCGCATCATGAAAAAGGTTGAAAAACACTGATATACATAATACACGGACCGCTCAAGCAGTTTTTGAGCGGTGGAACCGCAAGTTGCAGCCGGTCCAACTGCAACTTGCGGTCCGTCAATGGCCAATCTAAGGGTAAATAAGCATACAGAGGAGACGGGCTAGGAGGTTATCTACTGTCGAAAGATTAATGCATGGAAGCTGTAAAACCTGACTTGTCTGGGAATGCTATCTTGCTCGGTCGGAAGATCTTCCTTTTCATTAATAGCCACGCATATTCCTTTTTCATAATATATTATAGTAAACAATGTTCGTTGTTATAACTATAATTCTGCCTCTCATTTAACAATACACACAATTTTTAAATAAACACGTCGTATCTTTAAATTATAACGATCAAGCCGAGTACACATTTAAATGTTTTTGAAGTCCTTTCCAGCCAAACCAATTTTCAATTTTATGATATTATGATTTTTCTTCATCATACTTGGTGAAGTTAATAATAATTACAGTTTTTTTGACTAAACATTGATGTTTTTAAAAATACCTTGTTTCAGATTCAGAAGCGACGCCTCTGCGCTGTCGGCCAAGGAATCTTTACCGGAGTTAGACAGTAAGACCCACTTTGTTAATTTATATGTTACAACTTTACATAACAACAAATTAATTGCATATTTACATTGACGAATCATCAGTTATTCTATGTTAACAATAAACATATTGCAATCACGTCGCTATAGACGCGATGGTAAAACATGTAGCTATAGATCAAATTACGCGACTGTAGTCTAGACTGTTGTCAATTTAATACCTCGATCGTGGGAATCGGAGACGCAATAGATTTTCAATTGCTATGCGACAGAATGATTAGTTATGAGTAGATCAATATAACAGTAAAGGTTTTAATTTAAAATGACTAGGTATTTTCAACTATTTTGTAACGTAAAATTGTCTCTATTCTGTTCACAGAAAGCCTATTCTCAAGTTCGTCTGAGTCATCCCGGGGCTCTAGCATAAAAAGCGGTTACTCGACCCGACTGAAGGCGTTCCGCAAAACTCTCGCACCTAAATTACAGGAGAAAGCGGTAATTAATTAATCTTAGGGCCGATTCACACCGGAATGGCAGAGGCGAGGCGACCAGTTTCAGTGTCATATGATTTTAAACTTTATCTTCATTATTGTAATACATAGTATCGCTTGAGAAATCGCCGCCGCCGGCGGCCGCCAGCGTCCACGACAGGCCACGTGCGGCCACGGGCGGCCGTAGACTTCTCAAGCGATACTATGTATTACAATTATGAAGATAAAGTTTAAAATCATATGACACTGAAACTGGTCGCCTCGCCTCTGCCATTCCGGTGTGAATCGGCCCTTAGTTTAAATCAGGGGTTCCCAAACTTGTCTACTGCCCACTGTGTTTTAGCGACCAATTTAAAATGCATCCGATAAAATGCACCCCTCCAAGTCGTTCGTTGGTTAAAATCATTAACATTAATTGTTTTACTTTTAAAGTTAAGATATGAAAACTAAAAGAACCTTTATTAATTACTTAAACAACAACACACCTGTTACTCCTCTGGGGCTGATGGTATCGCGTTAACAGAATCTTACAATATAATATTCTTTTTCTACCAATAACGTGGATACTAAACAAACTGCTTTGTCCCGCTACGCCAGACATATCAATCAATGTTAGTTGTTTATTATCATAAAGAGGGGTGAGGAGATAATATATTTTTTATTTTTTCTCAATTTTTTCTTTCAGCTACTGGACGATTCTACACAAGGTAAAGTTTAACTTTATTGAACATGTATTGTAATTTGTATCCTAATTAATATTATAAATGTGAAAGTGTGTCTGCTACCTCTTCACGCTCAAACCGCTGAACCGATTTTGCTGTTTGACATGGAGATACTTTGAGTCCCGGGAAAGGAAATAGGATAGTTTTAACTTTTATCCCGAAAAATGTACAGTTCCCGCGCGATAAATTAATTTTGGCGCATCGGAGTTGCGGGCGTCATCTAGTGAACAATATTTTAAAAGTTATTGTTTTCATCCCGTTTTTTGTTTGACCATCTTATTTAATTCTGAGCCTACATATTTTTTACCTTTTGAAAATCATTTGAATGTTATTTTGAAAAATGTTTCAGGCACGCGATCATCAGTCTCACTGCGTGTTGTGACACTCGGAATGCCAGAATGCCCTTCTACATCAGACTATTCACCAAAAAAGCCCTAAAGTATTGTAAATGAGTTTTATACGACTGTTTTCTTTGTGATTTCTATACGATTTTATAAAGTTTGAAATGCTTCTGAAGTTGTGTTTGTTGCAAAGTTTTTATCTGATATGTCAACCTATTTACATTCATATTTAACTTTTATGTAATCAAAAAATAACAAACATAATATTATCAGATAATAATTAAAAGTATGACACCTGTAATCAGTAATCACTGATGTGACAAGATGATGGGCAGGAATAAAATAACTGTCCTCCATTTTTGGAAGTCAGTTAAATGGCCTACAAGTAATTATGTAAGGGTGCGTCCACATTTGTATCATTTGCGCGATCAGATCCCCGATCAGATCTCCGTCGCGTATCATCGAAGCGTGTCAAAATGATACGCGTATCATGATACGCCCCGATCGCTCTTAACCGCGTATCTGTCGTATCAAATACTCGCATGATCGGCAGAATGATCTAATAGGCGTCCACACTATGATACGCATACTTGATACGGCGCGATGATCGCGACGGAGATCTGATCGCGCAAATGATACAAATGTGGACGCACCGTAATAGGTAAACCTACACAAGTATTCTTTGTAATTAACCAAAATGAAAATTATGAAAAGAGTAAATAAACAATTGACTTAAATAATTTGTGTTTTATTTCTTTCCATTAGCTGAAGTGACTGTCACCACAAGACTCATTCTACACAGTAAACATTTATATTTGTCATTCGTTACAAGTTTTCAAAAATTTTAATAGCAGCAAACACTTCTATACTCGTAATCTATTGGCAAGATACATATTTACAAATTAAAATTTCAGGTGGGACTAAAGCATTATTGTCGGAAGTTGAATATCATGAATACAGTAAGGCTTTGTCCACATTTGTATCATTTTCGCGTATCAGATCTCCGTCGCGTAGCGTCGAAGCGTATCATGTGTGGACGCAAAATGATCACTATCTTGTAAAATGATCGCGATGATAGCGATCATTTTGCGTCCACACTAGCGAACATGATACTCTTTCGATGCTACGCGAGTCGGGACAGACGCGAAAATTATACAAATGTGGACAAAGCCTAACATGATTTGTACAAATGATTATATAAATTATAAGCAGTATAGAGTTATTACATTTGTAAGCATAAGTCCTACAGAGACAAACCTCAGAAATTTAGATATCTCAAAAGAAGGCACAAGGATTTGAAAATTGTTGAGCTGATAAAAAACATCCAAATTGTGTGCTATTCTAACATTGTGGAATACTGATGCTACTTCTCTAACTTATGTTTCTACTTATGAAGTAATAGTATGGAAGGATGTATGAAAATTGAACAGTAATAAAACCCTCACAAGTAGTATACAGGAACTCCTATATAAATGGGAATATTATATAACAGTCAATAGGCCGAGACAACCTTTAATCTCTGGACAACATAATCTTAATTGATGACTTCAACTAATTTATCACAAATTATTATAACAAAAAGATAAATAAAATGTTAATAAATAAAGAATAAATAATAATTCATTCAATAATTTCAAACTGTAAAATGGCTTTACAGTAGTTTCATATTCTGAGAAATATAATTTTCTTACATTTTCCTTATTATTGTTTAATCCACATTCCAAATACCAAAGATTATAATTTGACAGGTGAGTTGGTGAAATAATAATAATTTTCTAATTTTTGTGTAAATTACAATTCTAACACTGTTTAACAAACTACCACGTCGAGAAAATTAATCATAAGATTTATTATCTAGTTTAATTTAGCTACTCGACAAAGAGTACATAGTGGCTGGAATACGAACTGCCCAAGCCGAACAGCATGGGGATCTCAATAGTGAGAAGACTGTGTGTCGCCATATAATACTTGTCACTGGTGCTAAAATATACTCGCCCACTTTTTCTTTCACATCGCCATATAGGACCATCACTAATTTGGAACAGTGTTAGAATATCAAAGCGTCATAAGTCGGGGAACCGTAAAGGATCCTCTACAAAGTCTTCCGGTATTATGAATAAGTCCGGTGGTATGTCATCACGAAAATCAAACTTTTGAAAGGTTATTTTTGCAGTCACCGTTGGGAGAATGGGTATATCCACTTTGACTGGAAAACCTTTGGGCAGCTTCATTGCAACAAATTGACGAAGTTTAGCAAAGTGCTTAAACGGCGCAATCACTTCCAAAACATTAAGGAGCATGTCTACACTCAGGGGAAAGTCATCACTCATAGCGATGGTAGCCCTGAAGTTTCTCGATGATTCTTTGTACACCAACTCTCGACCTAAACTGGGGTACTGGCCTGGAAGGGATGATATGTATGCTGGCCAATCCACACCACATTCTGGGGGAGGGTTCAAAGAAGCTCTTCGTACAGGTTCACCGTTAGTATCTAAATTTTGTGTGTTTCCTTTGGTTAAGCTTTCAATGATAGCCTTATTTTTCTGTAGGTCATCCGTGGACAAATGTTCTCTCCTCTTACGTGACTCCAAAACAAGCCCAGTTATGGTGTAAATGTCACTTTTGTATAATCCGGCCACTGTCTCTTTTCGATCTTCCCTGAATATCCATCCTGACTGAGCTCTAGAGAACAATATACCCTTTGTAGACATCTGTGCAGCTAGTATGTCGCTGGACATCAACAAGTCCACTTCGTCTTCTATTTCATTTTCTGTTTCCTCGTATCTAACATGTTGATAGACTTTGGTTTTATTATCGAGCACAGTCAGAGACTCGCTGGGTGCTTTTTCTCCTTGAAAGATAAAAGATATGTCACCTCTCTCCCACTTCATGTCCGTAAAATCGACAAGTGTGGTGTCTAATCTGATGCCACACCCAGATTTATAAATTTTGCACACATCAGAGGGCAAAATTCTAGAGACCAAAGGCACCCAGGAATGAAAATCCCATTTGAGTTCCATGTAAAAATCTTGAATGTGTGACAGAGCTCTTATTAGGTCGGGCCTTCTGACCTCCATCTGCTCGCGAGCTTGCTGTTTCAGTTTGCGGACCAGCGAGGATATAGTCTGACGGTCGCCGTAGCTTATGGCTTCCGCGAGAGGTGACCAGCCTGCTAGATTTTTAACTTTCACGGGTGCACCGTGAGCCAGCAACAACTGCACGCACTCCTTGCGCCCCAACATTACGGCTAAGTGTAAGGCTGTATTTCCATGTTTATCCTTACGTGTCACATCGTTGAATCTCAGTAAAGACGAAAGTTTTCGAACATCACCTACAAACACGCACTCGTGCAGAGGATACGACTCATCGTCCTCGTTTCCGTTAACGTTCGACATGTTAGAGGCGTTATTCCTTTACGTACATAGCTTTGAATCTCTTCACTGATGCAAAATTAACGAATGCTTTTCTAATCGATATGATAAGATTATTTTGTGGTACTATAATAAATAACTTGAAAACTCAAATATGTTGACACCATTCTTTGTACGTATTAAATTACACATTTTATTGATATATTTTTTCTTTTATAACATTATATTCATATAAAATACAATAAATATTTTTCAGAAATAACTTGAAATAAATTGCCACTTTGATTGACAATCGCATAAAATTCTAATTTGACATTTGACTTTTGATTTTTTTTTAATTCGTCCCGGTCGGGACAGGCAAAGGGAGCGTTGCCCATACAGCCATTTCTATGTTTTTCATCATCGTTTTCATGTATAGTCAAAGTCTAAGTAAAAGTCAATACAGTCAAGGAGTTAAGTCGGTCGATTCAGTAACGTGGTAGACGCTTTACCGAAACTTTCGATGGCGTTTTGGAGGGAACACAAAATAGCACGTTTCTGGATATTACATCACTTTCCTACACTTGTGCATGAACACGAATATCTAATGGTTAATATTCTACCAATATTAAATATGTGTATCATATAATAAAAATCTTAAATATATGTATAGTATAAAAGTATTAAATATATTTCCGTTGTCTGGTACCTGTAACACAAGTCCTTCAGGTACCTACTTACCACGGGGCCAGACTGACGTGGTGTGAAGCGTCCATAGATATTATTATTATTATTAATAATATTACACATTAAAAACCCAGCTAACACAATTTTAGGAAAATAATACAAAAACACAACAGCACTCTTTCACATGCCCGCCAAAACAACTCAACACAGTTCCGCAAACTCCCCTTGTGTTTATGGCAAAGTACACCTCTGTGTCAGTGCCAAAATCGCACAAAAAAAAACTCCCCTTGACTTTTGAGTTTTTTTTTCTTGTTATGGCTCTCGGCTTTTAAACCATGGTCAGTGTCAAGTAAAGTTTTGGCGGGTAAAAAAAAATTTTGTAAAAAATTTACAAAATTTTCAAGTTGTTTTTCCAGATTATCGTCAAGTCGAAAGTCTAGTCAAAGTCTAAAAAGTAGTCGGTAAAGTTAACGAGTCAAGTCAGTTGTTTTAGTAAAGTGGTAGACCCTTTACTAAAACTTTCGATGGAGTTTTGGAGGGAACACAAAATGGCACGTTTCTTGAAGTTGTATCACTTGCCCACACTTTTGCACGACAACGAATATTTAATGGTTAATATTCTACCAACATTACACATTAAAAACCGAAATAGCACAATTTTAGGAAAATAATACAAAAACAAAACGTCTCTTTCGTATACCCGGCAAAACTCTTTCGACTTTTGAGTTTTGACAACGAAGTCTGAATCAGTGTTGCTACATCTAATTTCTAGCAAAAAAAATTTTTTTTTCGATAATAAAACTGACTAGTGACTTGACTAGTACTACTGACTAATACTGAAAAATTCTAAAGACTGGTATTTTATCCTACCATTCCTACCATATTCCTAACGAGGTGGTCAAACTCACTCAAACGCAAGTCAAATCATACCGAATGAGCGAAGTACATGACTGGGAAGTATAACAGCTGTGGCCGGCCCGTGTCTTTAGGCCTGGACTGGACTGGACTGCGTAAATGGCGTACTGTGAGCAAATAACATGAACCTACCTATCTTGATCCAATCTTGATCAAAGTTCAAAGAAAATATTGGACGTATTCCGAAACTCTACAAGTATAGTTTCTCATCAGTTTCTAGTCTCCTGGGACTTTGTGAGATTTGATTGGCTGCCGTTCCGTCAGATGCTACTGGCCCGAAAACTGCTTAGAACTTAGGAACACAATTATTGTTTTTGTATATCGGAAAAAATTGACAGAAAGAAACGCGTAAATTGTGGAAGTCGATTTGTTCAAATTTGTTGAATTTTTATTTACCTTAAATGAAATTAATTGAGTAACAATTATTTTATGAAGACATTGACTTGCGAACTAAACGTTATTAAAAGTGTTTTTTTTATCATATTGGTTTTTCACATAAAAATCGCAGAACAAAATGGACTGATAAGCTTTTACGTATCGAGCAGTGTTTTATGAAGTAAGCTTTTTAATTCGGTGTTTAATTTATTTAATTCAAATTATCCGATTGAAACATTTAAGTAAATTAATTGCCAATTATTTGTCGGTGCTTAGACAATCTATTAGTTGTGTTTAAAACTTAGTTCCAATAAGAAGCTTATGCAGCAGTAAAAGAAAATAAAAACATGTAAGTATCTTTAATAATTAGTAGTATACAATAAGGAAGCTAGTAATAAGACTTATTTTATATTTATCAATGATGTTTTTCCTGCATATGATATAAACTTATACTTACATTGAAAAATAATTCTAATCAGGTACATAGTCTCCATAACTGAGGAAAAATGAAATATAGGTCTACCAGGAGGACTCTAGCAATGCCGGGGTAATTGGAATAAAACATGATCCTTTTTTCCTTATAGCGGCTGATTCTGTGTGATTGAACCATGCAAATATAACAAATTATCCAATGATCAAGGATATTTTTTGAAAATCTGTCGTCCTTTGCCTGATGGCAGGATCTGATGATCCTGATAGACCTATACTTTCTATGTGAGCTACCATTGACAAAAGTTTTCTATTGACAAAAATTCAGAAATATAAAATAAGAAATCAAAATGAATATGTTTTCTAGTCATTAACAAGAAACACAATATATGGTGCTAAAGACAGTCAGTTCGGGCTGGTCACTTCTGCAATATTTTTCTCTAAAAAACCCTGTACTTACTTGGTTCTGTTCCATATACACATAAGGAATGGTATTTTTCATTCTTCCTTAAAATGTATACTTGTTTAGGTACATGGTGATGTATTATTATATTCTCTCCTAAACCACAAATATTATAGTCTACTGATTTAATCCTTTGATCGGGGATTCTCGGAAATGCTATTGTATTCTATTGTTGTCGCGATCACTGGTGGTCGTATGGGGGTTGATGGGTTAAGTTAGATCCAAAAAATCTGTAATGTACAAGCATGGTCTGGTGTGGTCAAATAAAGCCGACTGATTATAATAAGTGGGTCTTATTTGACCAGGTCCAATTTATTTCACCAGTGGAATATTATCCAAACTCCACTGGTAAAATAAATGATAAAAAAAATTGTGTCTTGTTTTTCAATGATCTTTATTGCCTACTATTAATGATTATGAAGAATATGAGTTATGACCAATAACATGATATAATCCATTATTATTGGAATGATAAAGAGGAAAGATTTGTTAGTTTGTATCATTATACTGAAGCTGCTGGACCTGATTTTGATGAAATTAATTAGTCATAGTTAAAGGTTCCCTGTGGAGAAGGGCTTATTCAGGGCTACTTTGTGTTAGAGAATAACAAAGCTGTAGAAAACATTGAATATAATCATGAATGCGTATAAGAATTTACCTGTATTTTCAAAGTTTAACTAAGAATGTTTTATTTTTAAAAATCTTATTTTTATTTTAATCATTGCGCAGATGAGGTATAATAATTTGTATGATTAGGTTACTACATTTCTTCATGTTTTAATTACTTAATAAAAAAATAAATTATACTTTTTAATAATGAATGGAAATAGCTGTGACTGATAAAGTTGGTAAACAAATCCGTTTTGAACTTCAATAGGTAATGTGTTTTGTGATAAGAATGGATGTTGTTTGATTTACGTTGAGTTGATTTAGGTACACCAGCACATTGCTGATAATAATGTATCGTTATTTGTTATATAAATACTTTTATTACTGCTATAATATTACAGAATTCTACATTACTTGGTTAATTTAGGAGACTGGAATTTAATTTCTGCATGTTTGGTTATAATGCCTATCATTTAAAATATCATGCCTATTATTTAAAAGTAAACCGTACTAAGTGAGTATTTTGGATTCTATTATTCCATTTAATCATTTAATAATAACTAACTGCACTATTGAATTGTTATTAAAAAATAATTTATCACTAATTAATAAGGATCCTTGAAGCTGGATGGAGCATTTTATCATAGCAATCAATAACATAAAATGTTGTTGAGGAAAAATTAATATTAAATGTTACAAAAATAGTCTGCCCTAGTTACTTTACTGGTCAACAAAATATCTACTCAAACCGCTATAAAGTGAAGTTTATCTATTCTGTTTTGGCTTCTGAGATGGTACAAGGGTAAATAATTCCATACTAATATTATAAATGCGAAAGTGTGTCTGTCTGTCTGTTACCTCTTCACGCCCAAACCGCTTGACCAATTTTGCTGAAATTTGGTATGGAGATTCTTTGACTCCCGGGAAACTGCGTAGGATTGTCCCGGAAAAATGTACGGTTCCCGCGTGATAAACTGATTTTGGCGCCACGGAGTTGCGGGCGTCATCTAGTAGAAAATAATTGCGAATTAATCTGTAGACTTGTAGTATAAAACAGTCAGTTTTATATTTTATAATGAGTTGACGACGTTACAGCAATCTGTATAGAAAAGTTTCTCACGACATTTCTTAGTGTACTTTATGCCTGCCCAGTTAAAGAAGATAATAGTCAGGAAGCTTGCGTTAGTAATAAATTGCAGAAGAATACGATACCCCACGTATTGCCACAACGAGCGAGCTCAATAGACGAGACGTGGAATAATTGACACATCCGTCATCGTGCACTTTCCTGTGGAGTGTGGAGTGTCGTGTGCCGAGCACGCACGAAAGTGCCGCCTAATGGCATATATTCCAGAAACCCTAGATGGTTTGTGCATATTCAGAAGTGCCGAATTTGTAATTTTAAGTAGTGTAGGCCACTTTTTCGCGGCCCCATGGATGACGTTTGTCGGCCCCTAGGACGCTGGGGCCACTTGGCCGCAGCCTATACGGGTATTTATAAAAATCTGGGGCTGTCGCAAGGACCTAAGTTCTGGAATATTCCTGGATAGTATCCAGCAGAGTCCTACTTCCAGGGAGGGAAGAATTGCGGATTGTACCCAATTTACCTTAATACCCAATTTGCCCAAAAAAGCTTCGGCTCTGCGGATGAATCTCGTTATAAAGACGTTGTCTAAGCTTAATTTCACGTCGCGTCTTTTATTTTAGGCATATCTGCTGGGATCCATCAACTATGAATCCTAAAGGCAGGCCATTGGGTGTTTTGTAATTGATCGGCAGAATTAATAAAACAATGTGCGCAGCCGCAAAGTGTAGTACTTATTTAGAAAATATATGCTTTCCTTGTTATTAATTTATCCATAGTTTTATTGAGTTTCAATTCAATCATACCTTATCCTAAAGTAGTTGTCTAATGGCATAGACATAAATATTACTAGCGTAAGGACCGGGTCAACCGCGCGTTGCAATGATGCCGATTCGTCGGTGTCAAAACACTTCGTTTGACACCGACGTGACTTAGTCGTCTGTGGTCCGCAGAACAAATCGGGTGTGTCGTCGTATGTGTATACATTGCCATAAAAATGCCTAGTTGTGTGGTAAAAGGCTGCAAAAATTACGTCAAAAAAGTTAAAAAAGCACATGGAATATCACACAACACAAACTGTTTGTCTAAGTAAAGAAATAATTAATTTATAATTTTACCACCGATGTCCGCCATGGCTACTGTTTTACCGAGTAATGGCGCAACGTCGGTAAAACAGCATTCACACGAGGCAGCTTCATAGCCTGTGTGACTTTGCATGGACGTCATTTTGCATGAATATTATTTTTCTTAGAAAATAGATTTATTTTAAGATTTGCCGTTAGGTATGTGCCATAATCTATGGTATGTGCTTTATAATAGATGTATGGATGAAATGAGGCCACCAGATTTTTTTTTTCATAAAACCCCTTAGTTTGTAGCCAAAGTGGCTTATGGCTGGTTTACACATATAAAGTTGCTAAAATACATTTTTACTTAATTTTAAGTTACAAATTTCATTTATTGGAATATTAAACAAATTTATATTAAACAAATTTCATTTATTGGAATATCAATTTGTAACTAAACATAACCCTCCCTTTACAGTTGAGTAAGAATGAATAAATGCATTTATTTATTTACTTATTTTTGTATGTTAATCAAAAACCCTACGCCTAAATTAATATACTTACATTAATTGTCAATATTTAATATTAAAAAAGTGTGTTTATTGTACGTTCATACAAGGTTACATTGTACGCCTGCATATTGTGTCGCACTACGTAGTTCAATCGATTTTTCATAGATGACTCTCTATTTCCTTGTATGAAAAACCTATTAGCAGAATGTTCTAGTAGCCATATCCTTACATATAAATCGATGTCTAATGGACGGTTTTTGACTAAAGTTATTCTATTCATGACCGCTTTCAAAAAACATCAGAAACTGGGCATTATGCATTGAGTGCCATGTGCTATCACTGGAGCCAACTACAATGTTGATTTTGACTCACGAAGTCACGAGTCTGGCTGTTTATGAGATGATGATGATTAGGCCTGGATTTATAAATAGGCCGCATTGGCCGCGGCTTATAGGAACGGCAACATCCTACAGGGACGGTGCAGCGTCCTAGCGGGTGCGCAGATTTTGTACAAGAGGCGGCCGAAAGAAAGTGGCCCACTTTCAGATAACATATAAATCCGGCACTGATGATGATGAATCACGTCTGGGTCAACGTGTGTTGTGTCATGTGTGGTCGCGGTCATGTCTGCGGGATGGTACGTAACCTCGGTCGATATTATCGTATCTAATATATCTGTTACTGTAAACAACAATACACATATAAATAGAAGTATATTAGACAAGGCATAAAATATTATCGAGGCAAAGAGCGCCAAGTGCGATTTGATGAGGTTTATGTATGTATGTACTGAAATGTCAGAAGGCAGTGAAGGCACTAACTTGTACTATTTAGGGATTTAATTCATCGATCGCGGATTCTTGTAAATTCTATTGTATTCTATTGTTGTCGCGGTCTCTTATGGGGCTTGAAGGCATAAGTGCTATTTACTGAGACACATCCCCAACCCGAGGGACCCATAAAGGGTTTCCCCTGCGAATCAAAAAAAGGGTTAACACTAGAAGGGCCGGGCTTCATGCTATACCTTCAAAGACCGCAGCGGTCAATTTGACGGTACTAGAGATTAAGTCAGAATACTTATGAAATTATTGCATATTTTGCTTAATAATAATATAAATTTATTGTTTTATTAATAGTAAACAATTTTAGCACTAAACTGAGTAACATTTGTAGCAAGTAATAGTTTTTTTAAACTCTATTGTACCATTTTCCACAAAGAACTTTTTTACAGATAGAGCTGTTTTCACATGTTTTTTTTTAACAATTACTAAGTATTGATTTGGCATTGCCGTCTCTTATTGTTTGTAGTACATGGTTCACTTTTTTTCACAAAAGTGGTGATCTGATGATGGGATCCATGACTAATCGAGGGAACTCCTCAAAATTCAAATGGAAACATATGGTTTTTTTGGTTTCATATGAAGTATTCCAGGCATATGTTACCAAAAAGTAAGATTTTGCACCAGGGTACACCATGGTTCGAAGGTGGTGAACAGAACCCCTTACTCCTTATAGATACATGTTTAGGGGTTTCGGCGTTGTCTTAAGAACTGAAAGCGTATACTACTATGCAAATTTTATTAATCATCATCATCATCATCACCACCATTCCACCATACATCCATGAGCAATCGAGGGAACTCGTCAAAATTTATATGGAAACATATAGTGATTACGATTTTATGAGAAGTGTCCTAAGCATAATATGCTACCAAAAAGCAAGATTTTGCAATAAGGTATACCATAGTTCCGAAGGTGCTAAGAGAACTCCGGATTCCTTATAGATACAAGTTTGTGGGTTTCGGAGTTGGTTAAAAAACTGAAAGCATATGCTACTATGCATGTTACATTCATCATTATCATCATCATCACTACCACCAGTCACCACACCATGAATTATCTAATTATAACCCTATTATTGGTACTTTTAATCGTCTTTAAGATCGAAACCCGAATTTGTCGAACGATTTAAAAAAATTATAATGTTATATTTTCAATGTAAATTTGACCTTGCAGGTGCTTAGGTTACCAAGTTAGCAATTTGATCATGAGATCTGTGAGGTATGTTATTCTCCTTAAAATTTATAAGTACGATTATAGTTATATTTGAGCATAATGCTATATTATGTTGAGCTGATGAGTTTTGAGAGAGAATGATAGAAAGAAAGTCACTGAACAGAACTTCAAAGCCTTTAATGACAGGCATATAAACATTATTAATATCATTGCTTGATTAACGTCAAGCATATTATATTATGTACAGTGGTATATATGCTTGGAGTTGCTTAAGCAATTCTGAACCGGTAGTGACATCAGACAATGAGTTTTCATATCATGAAAGTGTATCCTGGATCCAAAGCAAATCCAAAGTCACTAAGCATAACACATTAGTCTGTACAGAAAACCTTATAAATTAGTTAAATTACTTAAAAGAGTGAAATTATTATTTAAAAAAAAAAATTAAAACCGACTTCCAGAGTAAAAACGATAATAATTTATAATGAACAAAAACTATTTCTATACACAATATTCATTATTTTGAAGTCGGTACCAGTCTTAAATATTAAAAATATTTTGTCATAGAACTCAGCATTCTTAGCTGGTACCGTCTTCAAAATAATGAATATTGTGTACAGAAATAGTTGAGGTTTATGAGAATTATTCATAAGGCACTAAGAGTGAGAATTATTTAATACTTTTTTGTTCATTATAAATTATTATCGTTTTTACTCTGGAAGTCGGTTTTAATTTTTTGTTAAAAATAATAATTTTCTTGACTCACTCAAATTCACCAGTAAATTTTTTGGGCGACTAAAAATATTTTAACAACTTTTTGATTGAACAATCTTTCAGAATAGAGCTGTTTGTTTTCTGTTGGGATTCCGACCGTTGTAGTGATTCTTCTAAGCCTTTCCGCGAGTGCAATCAATAAGTTGGCAAAGTTTTATTGCAACCAACATCGCACTTCGTCAACTGCACAGACCATTCAGAGTTTGTACCTCGGAATTTCTGTGAGAGTTAACTTTAGGATCTCTTATTAAATGTCCTTAAGGTATAAAATAACTGAAAGGTGGAAAGATTTTTAACTCTATTCCTTGGCAATAAGTTACAAAGGTGATAAAATAGATCTGTCTTCGACCGTACGTTGTGACTTATTAATATTCTACAATTCCAAGAAACTAGTCCATATTGTTACAAATGTATTATACTGTTTGTGAGAACTGTCAGGTATAACTGCACTATGATTTCCTAATCGATACCTTATACTACTGGGTCAGTAGTTGCGATGCATTTTTTATTGAACGTTTCCTTTGCTTATTGGTGGCTATTTTTAAACACTCGTAATTTATAAATCTTATGAGCAGGCTGAATCAGATTGTATGTTACTTTTTACTTAGATAATTTTTCTATTGCATACTCAATACTCATCATTAGATTATTCATTCATTTACATTGGTACTTTTTGGGTTTTGGCTGCCAAAAGTAGACATTTTCCATTAAAAAAATAAAACCCATACTGCTTTGTTTTCAAATTGTAGCGATTTAAAGATTAGCAAATAAATCCCCGTCGCCGTCGTGACCTCGACTCGTGTTCGAAACATGAGGAGTGTTGAGGAGGTAGAGTAGAAACTCAATAAAAAGACGCGATAAGTCGAAGACTGGAGTATACTCGAGTTCCCGATATCCCCACTCGCCACATTACGCGATCCAGGATTTTTTAACTAAATTGCTACATTGTCGATAAATCGTTCAGTGATTATAAGTGGCAAAAGGGTGAGGTCCCACGTTGGGCGCCACCGCCATGCGCCGCCCCGCCCCCCCGCCAGCCGCGCGCGCTTCCTCCCTCGCCCCCGCGCCGCCCGCGCCCGCACAGTTGCACGCCTCCAGCCTGCGGAGTGGTCGTGTGCGCGATATGCCGTCTTATCCCCCGTCAGCGCTTCTTCATGCGAATTTGACATTTCGGTTCGTTGCATCGATGCATGGACCACTCTAGATGCTTTTGCACATCATCCGCCATCCAACATCGAAACGTAGAAACGATCATTGTTGTTTTCTATCATGAATTCGATCATATTGTCTCATTGTATCTTAGAATCACTTAATTTTTCACATCTTTACGATTCTGGCATAAATTGTTGTCAGTAGATCGACGCAAGATTTGATTGTTTAGTTAAGTGGTTAGTAATGGGTCATCTCTTAAAACAAAGTGCGCAACAAAATGCTAGTCTGTCGATGGTGTTTTAACAAATTAATGTCTTTTCGGAGATTTGTTGTTTTTTTATCATTTAATTAAAAACTAGGTATAAATTCGTGCACAAACATTTTTTCAACGTCATGTTATTACGTGTAGAACTATATGAAAAATGTACTTAAAGTATAAGAGTAAATAGTACTTATCAAAACATTTATACAGAATATTGAAGTTGTAAAAATGTATTTAGACTTTAGATTATCATGGTAAAGGCCACGATGCCCTTGATCTAAAAAGTTCGCCATTGTAAGCAATATCTATAGGCCCAAGATTTTTTCAATATAGGTCAATGTTTCTCTTTGGGTGCTTATTCGAATCGAATTTCTCGCGACATTATTTGATGCGAGAGAGACATGAACGATCGAGCATTGTCATCGTGTAACATGCTAACGACATCACTCGAATCAATCAAACGCCTCCGTTTTTCCGAACTGTTTTCGCGAAGGCTTTCCGAAGATGTTTGATTGATTGGGGGATCATGATTCGTGATATATTGAAGTGTGGTTCGAATGCCCACGAACTACGAAGTGAAATAACCAAATGCTATGACCATTTAATTTTAGCATGTTGTTATGGTCACCAAGACTGGATAATAATCATTGATAAAGGTTTATTGGTACATTTTTATTTAGTGACATATTTTATTACTCTGAATACTTTAGCGCTTCTGCTTTTTAAATGTATTTATTTTTTAAATGTTTATTTAATATATATTGTATTAATAATTTATAAGAAAACACACTTTTCTTGTCAGTTTAAACGTATCAAGCTTGAAGTCTTCACATTTTGTATTCTTTTATGATTATGAGGATGAATATTGCAAGACTAAGTGCAGTTTATTATACGGAATACGGCCGTGCCTCGCTACCCGTCTCATAAATTAAGATTAAATAGGAGAATTTTCTTCGCAATTTTCTAGAAAGATCTTTTTTCAAGTTGTTCGTTTGAAGCAATATTTTAAAAAGGTTTAACGGTAAATACGGATGTTCCAACTACTAATGGCTACTTGAAATTTTCGAATCCTAATCGTTGGCCAATCAAAAGTGAATTAGTAAAATTGTGATTGTCACTTTGATAAAAATATATTTGTCTATTATAACATTTTTTACGTGCCACATTTTCTTATTTACTCATTCACGGTTTCATATTTTAAAAGTTACCTAACCAGGGTATCGTGCAATATTAATATGATCGTTTAACACCTGTGTCGTTTCCGGGCTCTGATTTCCCGACTACGGTCAGAGTAAACAGAATGATAGAGTATGCCGACTTAGAAGTGATGTAAAAAAATTTAAGTTTGACGTATTATGACAAGTCGTCGCTAGGGTCGGTGCTGCAAATTTAGTTGTTGTTTATATTTTGGCACATGCAAAGAAAACTGTCAAAATTCTATTTCAAAATACTATTTTTTAAAATAAATTATACCAGCCAGCGCGCCAGCCTTTAACTTATAGGTAGTGAAACCCGACGAATTTGACAGATATTGAAACCTGTCCATTTCTTTGCAGTCGAACTACTGGTAGTTATGTCTATTGTGGTACTGTTATATTTTTATAGTCTGTCAAGAAAGTCATGATAGGCGGGAAAATTTTCTAAACGTGATCACGCTTAGAAGGTGTTGTTTTTCTTTGAATTTTCACAGAGAAAACGCTTATTACATTTTAAATATTGTCACCTTGCACATTTTTATCTCGAATTAATAAAGCTCTCATATTTTTTATTTAATTTAAAAAATTTCCCGCCTGTCATGACTTTCTTGACAGATTATAATAATTAAGTAGGAAAAGTTAAATTTGTCCTCGTCCTCTACTGGTTGGTTTACACGTATTAAGTAGATAAGTAGTAACTTTTTAACTTAATTTGAAGTGCCTGCCCGAAATATGTCAAGTGACAAGCCCCGCCTGCCAACTTAACAGAAAATAGCCAAAATTCTAATTTCCTTGTTTAGTACTTAAGGCCCAGTAGTCCCGAAAATTAGCAGGTCGATGTCTGTCAGTACGAATGTCGACCTAAAGGACATTATAATAACATTCATATCAGCGCGCCTTGTACAGTGGCGGTTACGCGCTCGCCGCGTGCCTCGATAATAGAAAATAGGAGAAAAAACCTTTTGTTTTTAGTATTACACAAATCAAATATATCAAATCGTTTAGGTTAGGTTATGACAAATGTACTACAATTTTTGTTTTTTCTAGAAAGTGTGTAATTTAGCCATAAAATGATTTAATTATGAAAAACAGCGTTATAATAGTCATCTTTGAGATTTTTTTCTATCGAGCAGAATTTTTCAAATTGTGTACTGATATACCTTTGCGTATAGGAAATTTTCTCAATTTTAAAAGGGTACTTTTTATACTTAAATAATGACATTTACTTTACAAAAAACGTTATTTAAAAAACCCATTTTACGTAGTTGCAACAACCACTGCACCCTAAATTTTAACTTGCTACTTGCTACTAAATTTTGTGTTTACATGCATTAAGTAACTTAAAATTATGTCAAAATTTAGTTAACTACATATCTACTTAATACGTGTAAACCAGCCCTACGCGAATCGTTCTCAATGTAGAGTGGCTCAGTTGTGTTAGTTTAATCAATTTCGCTCAACACACATACAAACTTTGCTACTTCATGTTATTTAAATTCTCGCCAATGTGTGCGTGCTTCTGATTCGGGCACTCGGGCCGTCTAATACGAAGATGGTCGCTGATGGTATGTTATTCATATTGTGTCATTTCCATGCACATTGCACACGTCGTATAACAAACGCTTCACAAATATATTACGTAATGTACACAGTCGTATATTTTTTTCAACATCGTTCAGAGAATAGCATTGTTCAGAATTCTGCTGTCTCGACAGTCGGGAGTTCCGTTTAGTTCGCCTTGACATTCCTGTAAAACGTACAAAAAGAGTGCCTCGAAATGAGAGCTTGTTTGGAAATTATCGTGGAAATTCGACTGTGTTCAAATTTTTCGCTTCCGACTTCCTACGTGTATTTAAGTTTAAATAATGCCTTTCATTCCCTTTCCCGTTCGAGTATGTGTATTAATACATTACTTCGCAAATTTCGGAATTTCTCTAACAGAAACTGGAATTGGTAAAATTGTGATTCTTGATATTCCTCATAACAATCTTATTCACAATTACGGCTTTTAGGCGGCATAATTGGCGTGATTACATTAAATGGAGCTGGCCTTGCCGAAGTGACGCCCTGTTCGCAATTTTCGTACTAAATCTTTAGCTTAGTGTATCGTAAATCTTTAGATTTACGATATTGATAACTAGTAGGTAACTGGGGTAGTTACTATACTGTACTCGGCGAAACATGGCGGTAGCGGTCATTGACTCCCTGACAAAAACTTGTCATTTTCTATACAAAGCCACGATTGACAACATCTGACACTTCACTGTCAATCGCGGTTTATATAGAAAATGACAAGTTTTTGTCAGGGAGTCAATGACCGCTACCGCCATGTTTCGCCGAGTACAGTATAGTTATCATATTTTATCAATATCGTTTCGTAGAAATATTCTAGTAGTAGATCCTTCAAGTAGTAGAGCCTTCGCGATCTTCAAGCGTTTCTGCGTTTCTTATGTGAGTCATGCCATAAAAATGATCTTCATGATTATCGACTTCTTAAAAGAATCGATTTCTTATTATCGGCTATAATGGGTTTCGATTACGTCCGATTCGCAACGCTTGCAACGATACGGCGACGCCGTCATTTTTGATGAAAATATCAAAATGTTCTTTATTAAGTTAAAGGGCAAGCGGAATTATTTTTAACTTTTATCTAATTTCCTGAAAAACAACTTTAACGCGGATACTTTTGTTTTTGCGCTGCTGGGTGATAAAATGACATGTTTGTCGAATTTTAACCACCTCAAATGGTTTTTCTAGGGGTTAAAAGTCGTGCACTTTGAATTTGTCTAGTGATAAACAATACGTATGTTTTTTTAGTTTTTTCGTCACAACTCAGCAACGTTTAGTCCTGTTACATAATGGGTTATTTCATTAATTCGGTGCCTTGGCTCGGGACATGTCAGGAAATTAAGGTGACACAAGTGGGGGTTAATAGGCCAGTATGCGTCATGACTCATGTCACACTAATTAAGTTACGGTTGAAATGTCTATTCGGAATTGATATCTCTATTCGGAAGAAACGCGTAGAAAATACATTACCGTTGATTTATTCCATCGTAGAAGAACGGATATTTGAAAAAAAATTACAGGAATTTTGAGGACGTTGGGCTCAGGCAATTGAGTCGAAGGGAGAGGCATTGGCTGTTAGTTTGGACATTGCGAAGGCCTATGATCGGGTTTGGCATAAAGCGCTGCTATCAAAGCTTCCATTATACGGGCTGTGTAAATTATGTAAGTGGGTCACTGGTTTCTTAGCAGACAGAAGCATAAAGGTCGTAGTTGACGGCGAATGCTCGGAAACTCAGTCTGTTGATGCTGGTGTCCCTCAGGGCTGTGTGCTATCGCCTACTCTATTCTTACTGCATATCAATGACATGTTGCAGACCAGCGGCATTCATTGCTATGCAGATGATAGTACAGGTGATGCTGTATATTCCGGCTTCCCCCAATATTTCTCGGCAAAATGTCACTGAGAGTCGAAACGAACTTGTGTCTAAGGTGGAGAATTCATTGGAGAAGGTCTCTGAATGGGGTAGACGTAACTTGGTCCAATTCAACCCTGCCAAGACACAAGTCTGCGCGTTCACCACTAAAAAGTCACCAATGGTCGTATATCCTCATTTCGAGGGCACATCTTTAACCATCTCCCCTAGCATTGAGATACTTGGCGTCAACATATCGAGCGAAGTCCAGTTCCAATATCATCTAGAGGGTAAGGCCAAATTAGCCTCGAAGAAGCTTGGTGTTCTTAACAGAGCGAGACAGTACTTCAGTCCGGACCAACGCCTACAACTCTACAAGGCGCAGGTTCGGCCTCATATGGAATATTTCTCTCATCTCTGGGCAGGGGAGCCAAAATACCAACTGCTCCCTCTGGATCGTATCCAACGAAGGGCCGCTCGAATTGTTGACTGTCGTAGTGTTTCAAACAGCTTGGACCCCTTGGAATTACGCCGAGATGTAGCTTCACTCTACATCCTCTATCGGTTGTATCACGGGGAGTGCTCTGAGGAATTGTTCGGAATCATACCACCTGCAACTTTTCGCCATCGTCCCACGCGAAAAACATACCATCCTCATCACCTTGATGAGTGGCAGTCTTCCACAGTGCGTTTTTCGCGTAACTTTCTGCCGCGCACTGTAAAACTCTGGAACGAATTGTCACCAGCAGTATTTCCGGACCTATACGACCTGCAAACCCTTAAGAAAAGAGCGTATTCCCTCTTAAAAGGCCGGCAACGCACCTGCAGCTCTTCTGATATTGCGAGTGTCCATGGGCGACGGTAGTTGCTTACCATCAGGCGACCCGTTTGCTCGTTTGCCCCCTTATTTAATAAAAAAAACCTAATAGTCTAAGGTCACTCTTAAAAGGTGTGATCTAAGCTGGTCCTTAGATCACACCTTTTAAGAGTTTTAATAATTCTAAAGACGCCTTTTCTAAAAGCACATGGTCGCAAAATGTATTTATTTGTAAACGAGCTTTTGCCCGCGGCTTCGCTCGCGTTAAGAAGCATTATTTGTATACAAACTTTCCTCCTCTATTTTAACCCATTGGGGTTGGAATTTATCAAAATTCTTTCTCAGCGTATGCCTACGTCATAACATCCATGTGCATTTAAAATATTTTAACGACGATCATCAGCAATCACGAATATATAATATGCCCAATATTATGCTTCTCTACAAGCTTGTTGTTTGTCTTGATACGATATTGAATGTACTGTCACTTCTTGGTGGAAATTCATGTTCAGATAAATAATTTTACACTGTCCTTGCACTTATTCCACTTTATTATATTTGTTTGTCTTGGTTCATCATGGACTATAGAGATGCTGAATTTTTATTGAGATTATGTTTGATCAGTCATTTTAACTAGGTAGTTCAAATTTGTCAAAAATCATTTAATGACGACAATATTTTGCTATCGTTCACTTTTACCTTGTTCTTACTTATGTACGTTTTCATATAGATTTTTGCCTATAGGTTTTTATTGCGTATCCAATACCGAGAAATATGCTTAAATATTAAACGGGGATATAATGAGATTCTTGATGGCTTCTCCCAATAACATGCCAATACAATTTATTGAAGGTCCTTATAAAAATGTTGTCAGATAGGAGGCCATTACAAATATTTTCATTCTGGTAATAAGCCTTAAATAAATTAGGTATGTTTTGTTAAATTGGAGGATTTTCCTTCTTGGTTTTCCTTAAAATGCCGCTATTCGCTTATCACACAATGTGTGAAGTAGAGTTTAGTAAAGCTCTTTATAGTGTGTTAGTCTGTCTGTTCCGCGTTAAATTAAAAAATCGTTTTGGATATGTTTTACATCGCTTGTTTTCTATGAGAGGCCGGCCCGGCCTCTCATAGAAAACAAGAAATGGGAAAGGTGTTAGCGACAAAATGGATTTTGTCGCGTAATTTATAAACCATAAATATATTTCATATAAGCTATGGGCAAATTATAGTGTATGCTTGAACTAATCTATGTACTTTGGAAGCCTAAATCACTTTCCTCCGTTGACAAAATTAGAATCCCTGTTTTTATAGAGGTCTTTTTGAATAATTATTCTGTGGTATAAAGGTTGACCAATCGTGTTATGCTATGGGTAATTCAAAGATAAAGACATGAATCGTCATAATATGAATACGAGTAAGTCAACCACATATTATACGCGGATATTATGTCGTGTGCGGGATACATACTAGCGACCATATTATTTAACATTGTTTTAATCAAATAGCTAACTTGTAAGGGTCTATAATATTATGAACATCATAGTGACTTATGGTTTAATAGGATAGCTGGTATGTCCTAAGTCCTTTCCCGGGACTCAAAGTATCTCCATCCCAAATTTTAGCAAAATCGTGTTTATCGGGTTGAAAATAGAATATGTTGGCGTATTCTTGCAGACATTACGCCAACATAGGTATTCTATTTTCAAACCCGAAATTACGTATGACAAAACAACCTTTGCCGGATCAGCCTTTCTAGATACGTTTTATTCTAGAAATGTTAGCGGGTGGTAACTAAATGTTCTTCAAAGCGAAAACTTTTTAGGCTTACCAAAAAGTTCGATATAACATTTAAAAATGCAAAGGAAGGCATATGGTTTACAGTAATTATCCTAAAAGTCTGTGCTTTGAAATTTGCATTTTTAACTAGCAAATAAAGCGCAGAATTCATGCTCAAGAAGTTTATTTTTCTTTAGAAAGCTGTGTAGTAATTATGGCCGTTACTTAGGCTATTAACTTAGGTTAAACTTTTACGACATTAACCTAGATATTCATTGTGCTTGGCGCCGACGTTATAATCTATATTAGCTAACATAGCTTGAAGAAGAATCTTATGAGGATTTAAGTCGTTTGATTTCTGTTCTAATAGAAAAAGTTACTTATTGTAGAGTTCTACTCCCTACTCTATTTTCTTAAAATCCATTCTATATTTGATAAGACACTTATGGTCGTACTCACAGACATTTAATGATGATTAAACTTCAATTTAATGAAGATTTAGATAGATAATCAAAATCTTTATTTAATTACAGTTAAGTAATTAATATTAGTGCGGCAGTTAGACCTACACTATATTCTGTAAAGATTTTATGCTCGATTAAAATGCAATGGTAGGATATTTTATGGGCACTGCGAATTATCTGCAAATCATCTCAAAAAGAAGCCAGTAGCGCACTTGCGACTTCTCTGGTATGTGCGACGTTGATCGCTCTCCATCAGGCAATTTCTTTACTCGTTTTTTACACCCTAAGGTTCCATTTGTTGTATGTTTAGGAAGTTGAGCGCGTGCACAAGTCTCGTTGCCAAGGTTACCGGGTGCGATCAGCTGGAGTTACGTAAGGCGGGCGGCGGCGAGGGCGGGTGGCGGTAGGGCGGGCGGGGGTGGGGGGTAGGGCCGATCGATACTCATGCCGTCGCTGTCTGTCTTCGCCACTCGCGAGAACTTCATTGGTTACAAGTTACCCAATCCAAACTTTTTCTACCCGATAGTTCGATAGAGCTATAACGTTAAGTGGATGGATACTGGATTGTACTCGGTGCAATTTGGCTTGCTAGTTACTTGGGTTCGATCGAAATAGGGCAGATTCTTTGGAAATGCTTCGACCTTCAAATGATTTATACCCTGATTGTAGTATTTGCGATATTGCAGGTTCGGTTCGTTCCTTGGATCCAGCCTTGAAAAACTACCGTTTTGTAGTTAGGTATCTTACTGGATTTAAGCACAATAAGCTGCGTTGATATTGCAACATAGTAGAATTATAGAAACCTAGAAGAGTTTTGTTGAGTTTTAAGAAAGTGTTTCTCTAGTTTACTTCACAAATATTTATTATTTACCTGATAAAAGTAACAAAGAATATGCGAGAAATGTTTTAAAACGGACAAAATATAAACAAACGCGATGTATTCGCTCGTTTCTGCGTAAAGTTATGTTTGTTTTGGTTGCACGGAGCTGATAAGGCGCGTCTGTTATTTTATATTATTCATTCGCTGAAAACGGTATAGAAATGTAAAAAAAAAAACATAAGATAGACAGCCCCGTCGTTGGCGGCCATTCCGTTATTGGCACCTTAGATTTTTGTTTGAAATGCTAGGAATACCACAAGAATAACTTTAATAGAACTCTAAAAGTACCAATAATTTGGTGTTTTACTTTAGACTATTAAAATATCTTGGTAAAACGTCCCTCTAATATAAAACTGTAGACTTTAGTGTATAGTTACAAATATTTGCGAGAATTTTATTATATTTAACAAGCGACCACCCCGCCTAAATACTATTGAGTAGTATATAGCATAATATTTTATATGCCTCTTAAAAACCCCATTATATGCAGAATGTCATAACCTTTTCAACTTGAAAAGTGCCGACGTTTCTTTTTGATACTTATTTCTCTTTTCTGAGGCCTGACATATTGAGTTGATATAAATGAGTGACTTGCATATTTAAATTCGGGTCAAGTCTGCGAATAATGGGTCTAAAATGGGTCGTCATTGGCGGGGTGCAAACGGGTCTCGAAATATTTTATAGGTGTTTTATGATTCTTCGGTCAGTAGAGTCGGTGGGCCTCACTGCCTCCATACTCCGTAGCACATAATATTTTCCTTAGTCTATGGTAGCACGTACGATGACGCGAAGCGGCTTTGCTCGATAAGTATAGCATCATTTTCTAACCCTCTTGTTAATAAAAAAGTTACATATTGAATAAGCTTAGTTTTTGTCTTAGATATACCTAAGTTATAAGCAACTTTTCTAGTGTCTCAGGTTCGGGGGAAACTTTTTAAAGCATAATATCAGCATTTGCATAAGTAATTAGGGTATGGACTAGGCCAAGGTTTCTCAAAGTGGGGTTCGCGAACCCCTAGGGGTTCGCCATTCGACGGCAAGGGGTTCCCGACAAGATTCACGTAATGTTGGCTTGATAATTACTACCAGGGCACTCCTTTGGCACTTTATATGTTTTCATTAGTTAGTAAGGGGTTCGCTGTTACCTGGAAATTGTAACAGGGGTTCGTGGATTCGAAAGTTTGAGAAACCCTGGACTAGGCCCTTCGCCCTAGGGTATAATTGGCTTGAGAGAGAGAGAGAACTATCCACTACTCTATTCTATAATACACTACTTCAGAATCGAGTTATCTATGTGGAGCATGTCGAGATAGCTATTTAAGAACGTTTTTAAGTCTTAATCTTTCTTCTTATATTTAAAAGAGTGCAAAGAAAAGACCTAGGTTCTATTGTATTCTAGAGCGGGCACATCTCGTTTTCATTTGCGAGAGCAATTAAGGTGACGTTGATTAAGAAGCATTTGCTCATTTGCCTAGCGAGCAACGGCTCGCAGTCCTTAACTAAATGGTTTTGTACATAAAAATAGATCGGAATAAATTCCATTGGCTCTACTTTTTCGATGTACATCCTAAAGAGAAGTCAGAACCATGTTCCTCTTTGCAAATACCTTTGCTTATGTTTCCGCCATTTGATGGAATCTCCTATCGCGATTGTGGTGGATCACTATCCACAATGACACTTCATTGAAATAAGTCGGCCTAGTGCGAGTCGGACTCGCGCACGTACGGTTCTGTATAAAACGGCTAAAACGATTATTGTTAAAGGAATGTAGAAGGGAGGTGGAGGAGGATAAATAAAATAATTTCATACGAGATATCAGAGAATCTTAAGTGTCTGTTTGTCCGATACGGCCGTGTGACAAATGAAAATACACACAATCCACATGTAGATTGTAGGGATTTTACTCTTTAGTTAGGGAACTCTAGAAATCGGTAGCGTCATGTTACTGCCGCTTTATTGGAAGTTGTAAAATAAATTGCCTTCCATGTTATGGGTGTAAATTATAATTAAACGAGCTATAAACCGAAGATATCTTATCTGGCACTTGACGATACTCAAGAAGGTCTAGGCATTAGCTTACCTACCTAATCTCCTGTTATTATCATGTTAATCGTTAGTTTTGTGCTGCTAGTTTCATGGGTCTTATACGTCCTATGCCATAGAAATACTATGTTACTGGAAATAGATTAATGTTTAGTACGGTAGCTCTCTTGAATTTGACTGCTTAAATATGGCTCCAGCTTCTGATACAAAATACAAATTGTATGCTCGACCCCACAGAACAGCCCCAAAACACCGAAGTGCCACTTTTTCTTGGCCACTCTTGACGCTTCTTGTCATGCCATATTGTCCGTACTTTAGAACGTGTATGTGAGAAAGTAGCAGCGCTGAAAAAGCAAATTTCATTTTGTTATTTGTACGGGCCAGCGTCTGAGCGTTACGAATTTCGAAGTTTTGGAGTTTACTCCTTAAGAATCGATTTTCATATATAAGGCGCCCGGTATGAGAAAAATCCGAGGGGAAAAACCTACTAACAATTAGTAACGAAAAATCGTGTCACGTTTAACAAGATTTGAATGCACAATCCTTTAAAGTTATAGAGTGGGTATTCCCGGGTAAATATTAGGTATACATATAGAATGTACACATTATTCAGATAAAAAAGTAGTAGAGTAGTAGATTAGTTCAAATTCGGGGAGAGGGTAGCCAAGGTGTTGCCTTTGATGTTAGAAGAAACCCCGTTCCTCTAGGCCTATTGGGAGCGGAGTTATGGCTACTTTTGTTCGACGTTTGACAGTTGCCGAGCTGTCAATGTCAAAGTTTGAATGCTTGTAACTAGGCAACTATTTATCCTGGATATGAGTTTCTTCGGCTTGATCTTCCTGGATTTTTCTCCTCTATTCGATTCTGGCCTTAGAATTGAGAAAAAAACTGATGTCTCTGATTTAGTTCAAATTCAGGGCGGACCCAGCCAAGATGTTTCCTTTGATGTAGAAGAAACCCCGTTCCTCTAGGCCTATTGGAAGCGGAGTTATGGCCGCTTTTGTTCGATGTTTGACAGTTGCCGAGCTGTCAATGTCAAAGTTTGAGTGCTTATAACTTGGCAACTGTTTGTCCTGGATGTGGGGTTCTTCGGCTTGTTCTTCCTGGATTTTTGTTATAAATATCAATAATTAATATTGTTATTGTGAAGTTATAATTTTTATCATTATACTGGCTAAAGTGAACTAAAAGTATTTTGAAATAACTATGGCAGAAAGGGGTGTAGATAATATTGCCGGAACATCTGATTTCATATGATATTAATCTTTTTTCAGTTGAATAAATTCTTTTTGCGTATGGTTCTATACTCTACTTAAGGTACAATTCCGTGCATCGCGATCGATCGCGGTCGCGCACGACCTACGACTGTCGTCGGACGCTGGCGACCATAGTCAGTGTATGAAAATGTATGGCACCGCTTCCGAGGCCCGCGACAGACGCGCGCGACCAACGACTGTCGTAAGCCGCGCGCGTCGTAGGTCGTGCGCGACCGCGATCGATCGCGATGCACGGAATGGGCATTGTCCAAAAAAAATCACATGTACTTTTTATATTTTTTTTCGTTAAAATAGGGTATTTTAAGAATATAAATTAAATAATTTTGAAATCCATTGGCTAGTTTTTTCTCAATAAATTTTTAAAGTTTCGCTCTGACGTCATCCTCTGTAGTATGTTTTTTTTCCTTTCAATCTTATTTATAATGGCTGGTTCGTCTAATGCAAGTTATCATTATGTGAAAGCTGATACGAGAAACTTACCAAAAGTTCGAAACGTAATGTTGATCGAATTTATTGCTAATTTAACGCCATTGAAGGTCAAACTAAGGTTAAACATATTTGTTCAAAAATATAAGTAACTAATGGGTATTTTTTTCGTTTATATACAGAAAAACGATCACTGACCTTATTCCTCGAAATGTTTTTGTAATGAGCAAAATTAAAAAAAAATGGACAATCCCCATTGTACCTTTAAGGAGTAAACTCCAGTCGTGCGGAGCTGACACACTTTTTTTTTTTAACTTTTGTGTCTGGAAATTTGCGAGGAAAAGTTTTTAACTTTAAGTACTTACTCCTACTGTCACAGTGAACTCTATACAGGGGATTCAACACACCCGCATTATCACTTTGTTTTGTTACGCCTTGCATATCCCTACTCTACACTACTTCGCGATTTACGAAGTATTGCAACTTTGTATATGTTGACATCGATTTGATTTACTATCGTTTAAACTTTGAAGTAAATACTTTGTGTAAAGCTGATCGCACATATTTTGTCAAAATCGTACGCGCTGTACGAGTCGAACGCACCGCATAGTGCATAGAGCACAAAATGCGGCTTGTACGGTGCGTGCGTGCTGTTCACAGAGGTATTAAACCAGGCTGTTAGATGTTCGATCACCTTTAATATAAATGTCGCAGGGAAAAGAGGATATCAGGGATTTCACGATATCCCTAGGGATATCACGATCTCCCGGTAGATACCGAATATTCTTGTTTGTTACGTCTTGTGATATGTCATTTCACTAAACTAAATCTAGTGAAACGTCAGAAAAGCGAACACCGCCACCTTACGCATTTCTCTCGCTTGCTCTAGTATACACACGGGTACTTTGATAGAATCATCTAACATCTGAATCTAACAAGTAAGATGTTTAAAGATGATCCATGCGTCGGATGGGCATTTAAAAAGTCGATCCTGCGCCTGATCTCTCGCCGGTCGTGTCAGTCTTCCGTCCCACCGGGTTATGCGAGTAAAGGAATATAGAGATTGCTCTTGTGTACTGCGCACACACTTGGGCACTATAAAATTACTCTTGGCCTGGTTTCAATGAAACCGGCCACCGTCACCAAAACCAGAGTGGGAGTTATTATTATTATTCTCACACGTGTAATGCAACTATAGCAGATCTGAGGGGGCGTCACCATATCTCTGAAGCATACAGTTGAAACCAACTGAGGGTTCTTCATCAGATACTTCAGACCTTTGATATTTGACGTCAAATGAAGCGGCCGACCAAGTTGAATATTTTTTGTAAAGGTGGCATGTCGATCTCTAGTTTGGTTAGGCTCTTGTACAGGCACAGGTACTACAGGCACTCCAGCTCTTCGATTATCCTAGTTTTTACAGTTCCGTACCCAAAGGGTTAGTCTGTCTGTCTGTTTCCAGGCTAGACGACCCGCGCCAGCTCGAGCGACGCATTTGTTTCACTCCCACTAGTGCCCATGTCACGTGTGGGAACTAGAGCGAGCGAGAGAAATGAGTGGATTTTTATTCGGCGGTATCCGCGTTTCTGACATTTAACTAGATTTAGTTTAGTGAAATGACATATCACTAGATATTTTTAGTAAGAAGACGTAACAAACAAGAATATTCGGCATCTACCGGGAGTTCGTGATATACCTAGGGATATCGTGAAATCCCTGATATCCTCTTTTCCCTGCGACATATTTTTTTTTTTTTAACCTTGGTAGCTACGAGTTACGACATCGTCCTGCTTGTGATTGACAAAAATTTAGCCGCTAAAAGATTGTGGTAAATATTATGGATGTAACAAGCATTGAACTCTACAGTCTACATTTTTTAAAGGCAAAGTAGTACATATATTTTTATTGTTTTATGAACAATTTTCTTCCTTTTTGCATTTCATTCAGTTTTTTTAATTTGAATTGATCTATCAGAAATTGAGGAGAGGGTCATGCTGGTTTCGGAATTAAGCTAAGGTCGCTGATTTTTTTTAAGTATTGGTTATTACTAGAGTAGTTAAAATTATTCTATGACAATGTAATAAAATGCCGCTCACTCTTACATAAAGTCTACTTTTATGTTGCTGATATTAAACGAGACCGTATTATGTTTGACCGCGGTTATCATAATATAAACATGATAGGATTTTATATGAAATGCAAGATCCAGTTTTTTTATAAAATAATAAAGATTTTAACAGGGGTTTTATGCGAAAACATGGCGGTGGTTAGACATCTTACATTTTTAATTTATTTACTAATAAGAAGTGCAAAATGTAAAACAAAAGTTAAGCTTATACAAATTTTACTGTGTACCTACCATAAACCGATTTCTGTGCTTACATTTAAGTTGTATTGGTGCTAATCTTCCTTTTTAAATGGTCTGCCTTGTGGGTATTACTGTGTTTAATTTAGTAATTTATCTACTTTTACTTTTGTTTTGTACCAACGATTCCTTAAAAATTCTTTTTAAGCAAACCTTTAGGCGCGTACGACGTTTTTCAAATGGAAGAAAACTATTGATCTCGCGATAGTGCTACTGACATACATACAGCCGGCGATCGTACTTCGTCAGCATTCATTCGATAATTTTAATGTCGAAGTTAGATATTATCTCAAAATGTTAATGGAACCTTTTTGAAGCGCGCGTTAAGACGCTTCTAAAGGCTGCCTTCAGGATTTCAGCGCAATGCCACGTCGAAATCTTCAAATGCCCTGTAACAAGTCGTATATAATTCGTGTCTTGTCGTAGCGGTTACTCTGTAAACACATTGCCATTACAATTTAATTGAATGTGTCTAGACACATGAGGCGAGTAAACAGGTTTGAAACGAGTTGGGAATTCTTAAACTTTGTTGTGAACGTAAACATTGCCTTTATTTGCTGTCGATGTGAACCTATTTATTAGCGCCTTTGGTTTTAGTGTAGCAACATCCTTTAGATATTGCTGTGTGAATAGTATTAGGGGCGGCACCAGCAAGTTATGTTTATAAACAGCTGTTGATAAGCTATTAATTCGTGTTCTCGTCCTCTACTGTCACGAAGGTTGGATTTTCCAACATGGCGAATACAGAATAGGACATTGAATAGCTTGTCAATTGTTTGAGGCTGATTTTATAGTTAAGCGTTTCGGCAGCGCCGTTGGAGCGCGCGCGTTCGAAGATGTATGGGGGTAGTAGTAGCGTTTCAGAGTCGCGCGCTTGAGCAGAGCGCCGTTCGTCCGTACGTTTTCTTCGTCTTCAAACGCGCGCGCTCCAACGGCGCTGCCAAACGCTTAACTATAAAATCAGCCTAAATATTTTTACTTATAAGGAGACACTATTATTTGGTTTATCAGATTACCCATTATGATCCAACATTTGCTATTCAATATATAAGGCACTGTAAATATTTTTTTTAACAGGATATACTTTTTACTGCACTGTATGCTACTACTGTTCTCACGCTAGAGGCCCAGCAGTTGTGTGCTAGTAGCGCCCACTGCTCCGAACTTTTTGCAATATTCTTTATTAGATTGGGCCACAATTTCACCAACGAATGTTAAAGTTAACGCTCGAAATAGTAGCACGTTATACCTCTGTCGTTTTTCTTATGAATGAAAGAGAAGACATGACATTTTAACAAGCTGTTAACACTAACAGATGTTGGTGAAATTGGGGCTATGTTTACCTTCTGCTTTGTCCACGCTTCATCGCGCTATTTTGTGTGCACACCGTGCTTCGCTTGATGTGATTTATTTGCAAGTGGCGTGTCTGTTGCAGTGCGGCGTTGTAAGTGTGGTGACTGGTGTGTGATGTGGTGAGGACATGTCGTCACCGGCGCGCGTGCCGCCCGGGGCGGGCGCCCTGCCCCCCGGCCCGGGGCCCTCGAGGCAGCGCTCCCTCAAGGACCGCCTGAAGGAGGGCATCACCGGACCCTTCCATTGGCAGTAAGTCACTTTACACACGAAACGAATTTGCGTGAACCAGCGCCAATGCGCGTATTTGAGAATATAGTCAAATATCACCTAATTACAGTATTGGTCGAATCTTTTTTTAAAGAGCCTATGCTGTCTCACTGCTGGGTAAAGGCCTCCCCCAAATTTTCCATTCATCTCGCTCTTAAGCCACCGTAGGCCAACATGGTGTCAAGTTCAAGTTGTGGTCAAATCTACATCATAATGAAATTACTGTAACAGTCAGGATAAAGGTCTGAATGTTTCATTCAGAAACTTCGTTGAAGAATTACGTTGCTTACGTTGTCACTGGTTCATGTGAGTTCATGTAAGTTTGAGTTTTCACTAAGTTATTCACAGCGACGGCGAATCTACGCTCCTCGGCATATTGGTGCGTAATGTTGTCCTTACTAGACCAACTACTTGTGCTAGTCTGGGCTTTTATATAAAATGAGGACGTAAGTGGATGAAAGGGCTAACTAACATTTTATAACATAAGGGCAATTACTCATTTTTACCCTTATAATTTCAACAAACCTTGTCACTTATCTACTTCATTATCTGGCTAAAATATCTGGCTATAAATTGTTAGTTGTCCGCTTCATCTACTCAAGTCTTCAAATATCATTTCTTCTCTTTCACGTTTACGTGGAATGGGAGCGATAACATAATATTCCAGACTCGCAAATGTGTGGTTTTGTTGCATGCTTTGTTCAGGTGGCGTTTTATATAAATTAAGCAGTTTAAGCTAAACCTTGAAATCTATTGGACACTTTCAAATATTATGATTTATGAACAAGTGCTTTTTATCCCTATTAAATGTTTATCACTTATTTATCACTTAAGGGCCGCTTAAATATAGCACGATTGAATGTAAAACAATAAAACATTGTATAGAAATTTTACACTCAATAGT
Source organism: Polyommatus icarus (assembly GCA_937595015.1). NCBI lineage: Eukaryota > Metazoa > Arthropoda > Insecta > Lepidoptera > Lycaenidae > Polyommatus > Polyommatus icarus. The sequence continues at coordinate 14,862,956 of OW569328.1, read as the reverse complement.
ATTATAATACCAATTCAATTGATTCAATTTCAATGATTTTTAAGTATTCTTGTTCGACTGAAGATTGACAAAAGAAAATTCGTCGCGTCACCTCCAAAGGTTAAAGTTGGGCTTCCTTTTGAAATTCGAATTGCCCTTTTAAATGTTTACCTTTGCATGCGTTCAGATTTATTTACGATCGCGCGTTTTAAAATTATGGCTTAATTTTGATTAAGTCGCTCGATAAATCAACTTTGCGATAACGTACGTGTGGACATGTTGATTTATATATTGAACATATTATTAACGGGACCTTGTATCACCTAGATTAAGGCGCAGCAGCCAGTAGCCCCATCATCATCAGTATTCTGTGAGATTCTGTATCACCTTTGACTATGTTAATTCCTTATATTCTAGTAGTAACTGCCGCACACAGAGACGAGTATGAGTGGCTTGACTGTAATTAAATGAAGATTTTGACATAAGCCCCATACATTATCTGTCAAACTCTTAATTTGATTTCAGTTAAATATAAATAATTATTATTATTCGTCTCGAAGTGCTGCAATTAGGAAACTTAACTTAGTTATGCCAAAACTTGGGATCAATCTTGAATCTTAAATTGAGTTTTACTCAAGAGTCAACCACCTCTTAATGCTTTCATGGACCTTGCCGTTCAACTTCTTAAATTATGTCTGTTTGAAAGATGTACCTGTAGCCGTAGCACGGCGACCAGTAGAAATGCAAAAGTATAGACAAACTGCGGAGATAAACTTAAGGTGCGGTTCCGATCTTTTTTCGTTCCGAAAAATTCAATTAAAATGCCACTTTATGACAGACTATAGTATTTTATGTCATAAAGTAGGATATTATTTGAATTTTTAGGACTATAGTCTGTCATAAAGTGGCATTTTAATTGAATTTTTCGAAACGAAAAAAGATCGGAACCGCACCTTAAGTTTATTTCCGCAGTTTGTGTATACTTTCGCATTTCCACTGGTCGCCGTGCTACGGCTACTGGAGTCCCGCATGGGAGACCGAGCTTTACAATTTGCATCTTTCAGTATTTTTTATGCGATTTTGACAAACATATTGGTACTGATTTTGTGATGTAATTGGCGCAAATCTTAAGATTTTTGTGGCAAAACCTCCGATTTCGTACTATAACGATAGACTTTTGCTAGAGACGTACTGCTGCCAGCTCCTCTACCAATGCGGATTAGTCTTTTTCGACAAGGCCTTTGCATCCGTTGTGGATGATTCTTACAGTATTTACAGAGCGAAATAACCACTCTTCAAAGTTCAAATACCTACTGTAGTGCCTAGGACAAGATTTTTTAAATATCCTTTGGCCGTATGGTTGCCTAAGCGCATACGGCATTCTCGCAACATTGTCGGCGGACTAGGTTAGTCCAGTCCAGTCCAGTGTATTGAATGAACAGTCAATACGTCTGGGACTATACTTGAGATCTGAACATGTCTCATCGGTACAAGCCTCCACCCGGGATATAACATGCATTCTCAGTGTGAACTTGGTCCACTATACCATAGCCACGGACCCTCTAGTCTTTATCAGGTCATGTCATATTAATGTCAGTGGTAGTGGTAATCAGTGTAGCTATAGTGTTGATACACGTCAGGTTGACTAATGGTCGTGCCCCGGGCGCGCCTCGCGCTGCTCTAAATACTTGTGCACTCGATTATAATTAACAATATACATGTTATGTGTATTAAGGCCGTCCCCCGAGCAAACGACCTTGGCCATACATTTGCCGCGTTGCCGAGATCGCGCCAAAACCCTATTATTTTTACTTATCTTAGTTCAAAATTGTCCTAAAAAAATTTAAAACGGCAAATATGTAGTTTATGATATTGTCGATCTATTGGCGTGAGTTTCAAATAAAAGTAATTTGTAAATGCTAAGGAGATGCTAAATGTATGCTCGAATTTTAACAAATTGGTATTACTTTGGAAGCTGATATCATGAGTATAATAATAAACAAAAATAGAACATTTAAAACGGCGAAAGGAACGTTGATATACTGAAGATTATTGCTGTATTTTTATTATAACTTTGTAGCTTTCAGATTATGAGTTTATAAGGTTTTAAATACGGTCAATTACGGAATCTCCGGACGGAACGCCCTTAATAGAACCGGTTAACATGCGGGCAAACATTCTAACACTATCATTATCCAAGTACCCTAATTTAAGGCTTAATAGTGGTTAGATCTTTGTTTATCTGTTTTTAATTATTCCCAAGGCAGCTTTGTTTCTATTTCCTAGTAACTTATTTGTTTAGTTTGAGCGGGAATCAGTATAATATTATGTATTTTTTCTGCCTATCCGGGATTAAAACTTTATTGTGCGATGTGTCCTTTCAGGGGGTCAAAATCCGCCATAAAAATATTAAGATTCACTTGTTTATTATTACGCCAAAACCCTATTATTTTTACTTATCTTAGTTCAAAATTGTCCTAAAAAAAATTTAAAACGGCGAATATGTAGTTTATGATATTGTCGATCTATTGGCGTGAGTTTCAAATAAAAGTAATTTGTAAATCCTAAGGAGATGCTGAATGTATGCTTGAATTTTAACAAATTTGTATTACTTTGGAAGCTGATTTCATGAGTATAAGAAACAAAAATAGAAAATTTTAAGCGACAAAAGGAATGTTGATATACTGAAGATTATTGCTGTATTTTTATTATAACTTTGTAGCTTTCAGATTATGAGTTTATAAGGTTTTAAATACGGTTAATTACGGAATCTCCGGACGGAACGCCCTTAAGCGTAGAATAGTAACAGACAGACACACTTCGCATTTCTAATAAATCTAATAAATAATAATATTCATTTATGGATGTAGAGGATCGTAGATAGAAGCGACAAAATCTCGAAAATATTTTTCGTAGTTCACTGGTGGAATTGTAATATTGTTTTGATGGACCGCAAATGAAATAGAATCGGTTCGCCGTCGCGTCGGAGTGGATTTTCAATTTGTACACAACCGCAGCAAGCTGTCGGAACTCTGTTGCATCCACTTTTACTCTCCAATTCACGGTTGATTTCATTTCTCTCCTAGCGGAATTTTTTCTGTCTCGTAGACGTGCTCTTAGTTTTGTGTACCAGGAAATGTTTCGATAGAATGTTTTTATTAATACCTCCATCGTGGGAATCGCAGACACAATCGATTTTCAATCGTTATGCGACAGCCGGGTGCCGCGTGTGGGGATTGATGGGTTAAGTAGGTTTAATAAAATCATTTTAGTATTAAGCAGATACACTACAAATTACAAAATACTTTATAGTCTACTAAGTAGTAGACTCTACTTAATCAAAAACTATTTATGTCTCCTGTTGATTTTTGTATATTTTTTGTATATATTCATTCACCACTAATAATAAATAACCAAGTTATAAATCTAAATATATAAAACTCAAAGGTGACTGACTGACATGGTGATCTATCAACACACAGCCCAAACCACTGGACGGATCGGGCTGAAATTTGGCTTGCAGGTATAGATGTTATGACATAGGCATTCGCTAAGGATTTTGAACCATTCTAGTTTCTACCCCCAAGGGGTTAAAATAGGGGATGAAAGTTTGTATATAATAATTCTTTTTAACGCGAGCGAAGCCGCGCAGCTCGTTAGTATATAAATATCCACGTTAATTTCAAGATAAGATTACCGCGGTTCGTTTCAGAACCATCGTGATATCGTTGCTAAATCATGTGTGAAAACGATAAAATCTTAATTGAGTTTGTGTAGCCTCATTACGTGTGTAATGTGTATTTTAAAGTACACACCGCCAAGGTGAAATGTCAAGAGCAAGGCCGCGGTGACAGTCCTGACCCTTTAGCCAAGACGTTCTCTTTGTCGCTCCTTTATACAGGATTATTTTTTTACCAGTACTTAATAGTTGTCAAAAATAAAAAATACTAGCGATTTTTGGTACTACCCCTTTGGAACAAAAAAACAAAAATATCAAGCCCCGGACTTATCCGCTAAACTACTAAAAATGTGGATGCATTACATAAGCGTTTTGTAATATGACGTTGACATTTGACTCCTCTACTGTCAATTCCGTACATGTTCGACGTTCGATGATCGACGATTCTATAAAGATTCGATAAAGAAAAGGTCTTGGCTACAGGCTCTGACATGGTGGAGGGCGGGTCTCGCTGGACAAATATTTGTCCGTACATACACCGACTGACTGACGTACCGTTTGTATTCGTGTTACTCGTATTTTTTGTTGTACGGCATGATTATAGGCATTAAGAAAAATATTGACTCATGATCAAATATCAAATAATATCAAAGTGTAAAGGATAAGCTAATTTTTATTGCTATTTAGTTATTATGGAAACTAATGTACTTGACCGGGACTTCACCAATCACCAGTTTGAAAGTGAAGCGGTATTATATGTAATGTAGAAACTTTTGCATTTAGATTTAGACAATACATAGTACCAAATACTAATTTAATAACTTGTTATACCTAGTTTTAAAACCTACAACATTTTGCAAAATTTCATAAAACCTAGTTAACATTTTTTGTACCAGCGACTTTATTACAAAACTCCGCTGGCGTTTAAAAGGAAAATATATTATGGTGTAAGCGGTGACACAAATATTTACCTTATACCCTGCAGTGCTATATTAATTTGAGGGGCCCTTATGCTGACCACGTAAGGATTATTTTGAGGGAACTCCGAGGTAAAATGATTGCGAAGGTACGGTATCTCAGGCACACATTTGCGCTTATCTGCACGGAGCAGCCACCGGTGGCCTCGCTTAGTATTAGACTATTTCGTTCTTACTATGTTGAGGCTGAGGGAAGTCTACAGATTACACTGGCATTTTTATTATACCAGCCAAGTTGCTTACTTAAAAAAATAATATAAGAACCCTACATTCGCAAGACAGTACTTCAGTCCGGACCAACGCCTACAACTCTACAAGGGGCAGGTACGGCCTCATATGGAATATTGTTCTCATCTCTGGGCAGGGGCGCCAAAATACCAACTGCTCGCTCTGGATCGTATCCAACGAAGGGTCGCTCGAATTGTTGATTGCCATAGTGTTTCAAACAGCTTGGACCCCTTGGAATTACGCCGAGATGTAGCTTCACTCTGCATCCTCTATCGGTTGTATCACGGGGAGTGCTCTGAGGAATTGTTCGGAATCATACCACCTGCAACTTTTCGCCATCGTCCCACGCGAAAAACATACCATCCTCATCACCTTGATGAGTGGCAGTCTTCCACAGTGCGTTTTTCGCGTAACTTTCTGCCGCGCACTGTAAAACTCTGGAACGAACTGTCACCAGCAGTTTTTCCGGACCTATACGACCTGCAAACCTAAAAGAAAAGAGCGTATTCCCTCTTAAAAGGCCGGCAATGCACCTGCAGCTCTTCTGATGTTGCGAGTGTCCATGGGCGGCGGTAGTTGCTTACCATCAGGTGACCCGTTTGCTCGTTTGCCCCCTTATTCAATAATAAATAAAAAAACATGCTTCCTGAAATAGGACGTAATTTTTGTGAATTTGGTCGTTATTCAATTCAATGTGTATTAAAATGAATATAAAATATCAAAAATAAAACAACAACATTCTTTTTCTCATGAAATGCCAGTTGTCACCCAACGTCAAGCGTGTTCTAAATTCTGATTGACCAATAGGCCAAAAGTCTGATTAACGTATGTGAGAACATTTCCCTGTTTAATAGGAATCGGACTGGATCGTAGCTGTATTAATGTTGGATTAACAAGAGGTAGAGGAATTTTTAGAAGCTTCACATAAACAAGTATACAGTAGAGCAATGCGCAGCGCCTACAGCAAGTTTATATTTAAGTTGCTCAAATGTATGCTCTGAAAGTAGGCTAGGGTCTGTCCGTGGAAACGGAGTTAGATCTGCAGCAGTATAATTCAGTGCTTATCATACGGAGCCGTGTTGCTTAGAACGAGGCCACACTGCGAAGGCGCGTTGCGTCGTCGGATTGTCGCAATATATAGCTTTGTGGCAACGCACTTCAAAACAAGAGGGTGATTAGCCTACGCGTACTTCATCCCTGTTTGTCTTCTGTCCGTAGTTCTGTAAACGTATGCGACAAAATGCATTAATGTCATAATTTATATAGAATTCTCTTGTCGCGGTGTTTGTTGCCTAACGCCTCCGAAAAGGTTAGACTGATTGTATTGAAATTTTGTGCTTATCTTGGGAGTTTGAGAATCTTGTAGTATACCAAACAGACCAGCTCTGAATCGCTTCTATCGAAGTATCTGAAATCGTCCCAGGAAAGCAGTAGACTTAAGCATATTCCTATTCCCACACCGTATATGGCAAAACAACTACTGCGACGACGCACCGCAACGGAGTACCGTGGCTTCGCTCTGGCTTCGTGATTCTACGTCCTTGGCCGACATAAAATGTTTAGGCGCCGCGAACCAAGTGGTGGGCGGAGCTAGGGGGATCAGGCCTGTATTGTTCCCATTGTCTCATCCGACATTATATGTATACCGCAAATGAGCAACGCTCGTTGCAAAAAACGGTCGCCATTTTTTTTCATTCTCTACAACGGTTCGTATTCAGCCAACATTAATCGCTTTCCGCTCCAGTTCCGCATCTTTTTCAATCTCGTGCTGCGAATATATTATTTTTCCTGTCTTTTAATTATAGATAAAGCGGGTATTAATAAAGCTTGCGACTAATGAGGGAGAAAATACGCATCCTGTTATTACCGCTTTAAACATAGAAATCGAATTATTTATAGCAGGCTAAAGGTAAAGGCTATTAAAAGACATTCAGAAATTGATCGTTATCTGCGTAGGCATATTAATGGTAAGTCCATTAATACTCTTACGCAGATAACGATCAATTTCATAGAGAGTATTTACATTTGGAAAACTACATAGTCGCCAACTTTCTTCAAAACATTTCGGGGTTCAATTCTCTTAATATGCACCATCCTGTATGATATTCGTGCGATGATATTATATGCGCCAAACGCAAGTCCAAAGCTGCCAGTGAATAGAAAGTAAGAACGCACCTCTGGCTCTTGGATCGCTATTTGATGATAATTTCAGGGGAGGGTGGTATCGAGGCCAGTCGGTCGCGCCCAGATCCACTCCCGGATAAGAGCTGTCTTGCCACCTCGGAGGTTGGATATAAACTAAAACCTTCTTAACCGCATTAATTTGCGGAGAATTGCGGTTAAACCTAGTTCCTGTACGCTCCTTTAACCGGTATGCCTCTAAATATACACCAAGGCTTGTGTTACACAGTCAAAAGGATTATAGCAAACAAATCCACCGGAATGTTGCTTTCTTAAGTTTACGCGAATATAATTGTTCGTAGTTTTGATCACTTACAGATTTTGTCACGAAGGACAAGAAATTAAAAAGGTTTTTCTTTTTTGTCACGGGTCTTCTGAGGGTGGGGGTGTAATGTGTTATGTGTATACTGTATACTGTATAGACTATAGACACTTAAATTTAAAACGCATTTAATGCCCTACCAACCTCGGTAGGGCATTAAAATGCGTTCAAGTTTATTTAGTTTTTGCGTGTTCTACAGTCGAACCAACTCCGTTTTATCGGTGCTGAAGTTTTGGCAGATGTTACAATTGAATTATCATTTCACGCGGAAACGAAAGTTTTTAATTGATGCCTGGCCATGAGGCGAATAAAATTATTTTAAGATCAACGCAATTATATATTTTCCGGGGAAATATAATTTATGACCGGACGACCGTTAGAGAAAAGTATGAGTCATTGAACAGATACAATTATTTCTGGATGCTTCGTTATTTTTGGAACATATATCATACAGCCAAACCAATGTAAATACACTCTTAAGGTGACGCCTTGATAATTTGGCTGTAGCAATATCGATTTTTCTCAGCAATGACTTAAGCTAAGAAATTAATGATCATTGTCAGTATTTATCATGTCTTTGTCTTTGAATTACCCATAGCATCGGCCTCTCATAGAAAATAAGCAATTAAAACATATCCAACACGGTTTTTTTACTTTAACGCGGCGTCACCTTAAGAACATTTTACTAATCTTTGAGATTTTGGAAGAAATACTGTCAACATTCAAAAAATATGAGACGAGGAAAAACTACAGAAAAACTTAACGAAATGAAAAAGAACGTAATCACCACACGTTTTAGTCCGCAATAAAATCACCTGTAGATAAATTGCCATTTCACCTTAATTACTCGACACTTTACCTGCTTTAATGTAATTAAATCGTTTTAGGGGCTCAATCCGACCGTCAGTTGACATTGACCCCAGTATCCAGGCCGCTCGGCAACCCCGCGCCGTACGCACACGGGATCGATACAGTTTATCTCGCACTAAATCGCATAGCTAATGCCAATAAAGCTAATCTGTACTAATCTAATTGAAAAATTCTCGTGTCAAGCTGTTTGTTGCTAGACTCCTCTGAAACGGTTAGTTATTTTGATAAAATTTTGTAGATCTAGAATCTATTTTTCGTGCCTAAAATAACGATGAATGTGTAGCAGAACAAACTAAGCTGTATTATTATTCACGCTCAAATTGCTGAAGCTATTTTAATAAATTTTAAAAAATAAATTACTTTGAGACTCGGGAAATCAAAGGACATACAATTTATTTCATCATTTTTATACTGGAGAAATTGACGGCTCCCCGCGATAAACGGAAGTAGCGGGCAATATTATATTGTATACTAGCAAGAATATACCTGAAATAAAATAAAAATAAAATAAAAATTGTTTTATTTCCGAATAGATTTGTAGCAAATGCTTTCAGAATGTTGATACTACTGGTGCCTACCACCGGTTCGGGAACTATCCCGGCGAGAAGAACCGGCGTAAGAAACTCGCCGGGGTCCCACTTTTTACCAAAAAAGTGAGAAAAAAATTAATCTTTTAAAATAAAATTTACAATTGTAACTTAAAATTATACAATGTCAATATCCATACATAATTGTAAGTCATATAACATGTAGAAGTGGCCTTGCAAGCAGCCATCCTACTCCCAAGATGTGCCATCGTTTATGAAATCATTGACCTTATAATAGGCTTTGGCACACAAACGTTTTTTGACTACTTTTTTAAATTTATTAATCGAAAGATTTTGAACGTTTTTTGGGATTTTATTGTACAGGCGTATACATTGACCTTTAAAAGATTTACTAACTTTACTAAGTCTGATCATCGGCAAATCCAGCTTGTGCTTATTTCTGGTGTTCCTACAGTGAATGTCACTTTTAGTTTTAAATTTATTTATATTTTTTCTAACATATATTACATTATCCAAAATGTATTGAGAAGCAACAGTTAGAATACCAATTTCTTTAAATTTATCTCTCAGAGATTCAAAAGAAGACATTTTATAAATAGAACGTATGGCTCGCTTCTGCAGCACAAATATTGTATTAATGTCGGCAGCGTTTCCCCATAAAAGGATTCCATATGACATTCTACTATGAAAATAACTAAAATATACTAATCGTGCCGTGTCTTCATCAGAAATTTCTCTGATTTTTTTTACTGCATATGCCGCAGAACTGAGCCTACCAGCAAGATTAACAATATGAGGACCCCACTGTAATTTATTATCAAGTGTTATACCTAAGAATACAGTGGTGTCTACCAAATTCATCTTCTCATCATTCAATAGTACATTGGTTTGGACTTGCCTAACATTGGGCAAAGTGAACTTTACACATTTAGTTTTACTGGAGTTTAAAAGTAAGTTATTAGCATTAAACCAGTGTACTATTTTTGAGAGAGCACTGTTTACCTCGTCGTAATTTGACTATTGTCGCTTCACTTTAAAAATAAGTGAAGTGTCATCAGCAAAAAGTACTATCTCATTATCATTTTCCTTAACAAGGTAAGGTAAGTCATTTATATAGATGAGAAAAAGAAATGGGCCTAAAATAGATCCCTGTGGGACACCTAATTCTATTTTGGTTCCATTGGACCTGTTACCGTTTACTTCAACCCTTTGAGTCCTGTTTATAAGGTAAGAAGTCAAGAGGCTAAGAGCTGAGTCCTTTATGCCATAGTGGCGCAATTTCCTGATCAATGTAGCATGATCCACACAATCGAAGGCTTTGGAGAGGTCGCAAAAGACACCTAGAGCATCCTGCGACTCCTCCCAAGCTTGAAATATATTACAAAGAAGACCTATACCAGCATCCGTTGTGGATCGACCCTTAGTAAATCCGTATTGATTGTCATGTAATAAATTGTTTGAATTAAAATGTACCAATAATTGTTTTAAAATTATTTTTTCAAAAATTTTACTAAGAGTTGGTAAAATCGATATAGGCCTATAATTTGTTGGATCAGATTTAATTCCCGCTTTAAATAATGGTACAATCTTACTGTGCTTCATTAAGTCAGGAAAAACACCACTCTTTATGCAGTCGTTGAAAATCATTGCAAGATGAGGAGCTATGATGTCAATTACAGATTTAATAATTTTTGTAGACATTCCCCAGAGATCAGTAGTATTTTTGACATTCAGCAGTTTAAATGTATCAATAATGTCTCTGGGGTTAATTTCCCTAAACTTAAAATTGACATCACATTCCTTTATATTATCTCTGAGTAGCTTTTCAGCAGCTTCAGGTGAGGAATTTAGATTTTTGGTAGTTGAGACCGGAATGTCAGCAAAGAATTTTTCAAAGACCGTCGCAACTTCCAGATTATTAGAAATCTTTTTATTATCAAGAAATAGTTCAAAATCTGTGTCACGACAGGTGACGTTTCCAGTCTCACCAGCTATAACCTTCCATGTAGTTTTAATTTTATTTTTAGAGTTTTTAATTTTATTTTTTATATATAGAGCCTTAGCTGCTTTACAAACTTTTCTGAAGGTTTTAGAATAGTTTTTAACATATACTTTAAATGCTTCACTACTGTTGATAGACCTTTCATCATACAATTCATATAATTTTTGCCTGCTTATCTTAATTCCTCTAGTTGCCCATTCAATAAATTTACTTTTTTTAATGCCGTTTCTAACTGTTTTAGAAGTAAATATTGTATTAAATTGAGTTCTTATTACCTTAAATAATTTATTGAAAGCTTCATCAGAGCTATGTGACCTATCCAATAACTCAATATTTGATTTTAATTTACTTCTAAATTGCTCAATACGTTTTGTGGTCACAGGATTATACACAAGATTTTTCTTTGCATTACTATCACATTTGATATTAAAGGAAGCTATTTGTCCACAGTGATCAGAACTTAAATAATTAATTATTTCTTTTTTATCTGGAACAAGATTTGTAAATATATTATCAATACAAGTAGCAGTAGTCTCACAGAATCTTGTAGGTTCATGAAACAAACTAAAAAGGTTATATGATTTGAATAAAGATGTGAATCTAACAGTAGTGGAGTTTAAATCTAATAAATTAATGTTAAAATCACCACATATAATAACTTTTTTGTTAGATGCACAAATTTTTGTTAAAATTTGTTCCATTGTTTGCTCAAAAGAATCATATAACCCTGATGGAGGCCTATATACGCCCACAATTATAAGATGATTCAGCTCTATGCAGGCCACCTCTATTATTCGTTCAGTAGAGAGACTCACAATATCTTTACGTTCCTTAAATTTAAAGTCATTTCTAATTAAAATTAAAGAGCCGCCTCTAATGGCATCTTCTCTACTGAACGAACTTGCTATCTGGTGATCATTGAAATTGAAAATGAGTTCGTGTGATCTGAACCAATGTTCAGATACACACATAATGTCAATGTTAAATTCCTTTAAAAATAACTCAATTTCAAGTTCTTTACCTACCATACCTTGTAAATTCTGATGCACCAGATTAATTAAATTACAATTTTTTGGCTTTTTTAAATTGTTGGTAGGAATTTGGACATTTAAAGTTAATTCATTACTGCAAGAGACATCCTCCATTGTCTTATTATCTAATTTAAATAAATACTTGGAACATATTCCAATTCGTTCATACTATGACTAGTATTCTGCTCAATAGAAGCAGTAGTCGCTAAAGCCAAACACTTGGCTGGTTTTATAAATAAAAAGTTAAATAGCAACTTGGCTATACGTCTTTTATAAAAGTTAGATAAGTAGTAATTATCTCTATTCATAGTATGTACCTTAAAATCTAAATTATTAATATCTATGACCTGACATTTCTTATATGACTCATTCAATATTATACAATTATTATTTACAGCTGTATATATTAGGCTATTTAGCTGATATCTAGTTAAGTTTTCTTTATTATATCTTTTTGGCAACATTTGTATGTAGGGAAAAGTAAACAAAATGATATTTGAAACATTTGCAATATTAAATAACTTGTCCAAATATTCAGTCATCTGTTTTTTGTTCAGTTTTCCTTTCCTCCCAACTAAAATTATAAGTGTAGTATTTGGACAATAATTCATATATATTTCGTAGTCTGTTATATTTTAAAAAACTAATGCCAGCCCGTGCTCCAACTTGTTAATAATATGTATTTCCCATGAGGGGCAACCTTCATCAAGCTCGATCCTGACATCCAAGCTTCATCACCTCCATAACTTTTATCGGGTCTCAAGCGAGGCTCGACACGTGTTTAGCTGTTTTCGGTGTAATTTTCTCTAATCTATTTTGTTAAGCCCACAAAAAAGATACAACCGAGAAACGGCCCAAAAATGAACTCCATGATGCTTAAAATATTCTCAAATTTTCTCTAATCTATTTTGAGGGCTTAACAAAATAGATTAGAGAAAATTTGAGAATCTTTTAGCATCATTGAGTTCGTTTTTGGGCCGTTTCTCGGCTGTTTGTGGCGTTTTGGTGTCTATGTTTGTTTCCCGACTGCGTCAAAAGGAAGGTTATGTTTTTTTGATGATGACGAGTACATAATATGTTTGTATGAATAATTGTTTGGCTTGCTCTACAGCCTGAACGGCTTGATAGATTTTAGCTTGAGAGGTGTTGTTAGATTCGTGTTTAGTGTGAGCTCGACACTGGGTGTAACAATAATATTATGCAGTCGGGTTTTCAGTTTTTAACCGACTTCCAAAAAGGAGGAGGTTATTAAATTACCGTTTACCCGACCTCGTCGTTTTATGCCTGCTTGGCATTAATGCTGTTCTAGTGCAATTCGTCTACGTCCTGTTTGTTTTCACAAATGGGACGGTAACGTGGAATGACAGCATTCTGTGGGTTAGGTCGTGACGGTGCGAGCACACGAGGCCGTGTCACATTCAGCGAGTAACAGGACGGTCACGTTGTCCACACTCCACAATGGGGTATACGTCCACCGTAGCGGAATCGATTTCACGCCCTCCCCATTGTACCTACGACTTTCTTATTTACATACATATAGGGATAATATTATATTGTTTCCGTTATCGTGATGAGATTCATCCGATTCAAGGAATCGTGTCACTCGTGACTGTCATTTCGCTATCTATCACCTGTTTACGTCTTGATAATTCACAGAAGCTGCGCTACATACATAATCTACGTAAGTAAGTGTCCAATTTCGGGGTCCTGATCTCCGATAAATCGAGATAAAACGATTTCTACGTATTTGTCTATTTTATCTGTGCTCTGAATTTGTCGATAACATATTGTTTACTAATATTATCTAGACATTTTAAGTGTTTAGACGCTAGTACTGTAGTTTTTAAATAAAAAAATTTCCACCAAAAAACAATTTTACATTTGAGGCATGTGATAATAAATTGAGTCATCATTTTTAAAGCCCGTCACAGACCTAGCTATAATATATATTAATATGTTTATAGCTAGGCATATTATTATATATTTTCTATACTAATTTTCGGGTGACCACACACTCAGCTATAATATATATCCATACTAATATTATAAATGCGAAAGTGTGTCTGTCTGTCTGTCTGTCTGTCTGTCTGTCTGTTACCTCTTCACGCCCAAACCGCTGAACCGATTTTGCTGAAATTTGGTATGGAGATACTTTGAGTCCCGGGAAAGGACATAGGCTACTTTTTATCCCGGAAAAATGTACGGTTCCCGCGCGATAAACGAGTTTCGGCGCAACGAAGTTGCGGGCATCAACTTACTTTATATAATATGGCAAATAAACGTTTGCCGGGACAGCTAGTAATGTATATTTCTGTGACATGTGGATTTAGTATAGATTAAATATTAATATGCCTTGCTATAAATATATTAATATATTATATTATAGCTAAGTCTGTGACGGGCTTAAACGTCCTTAAACGAGCCATTCATAATATTGTCACTAATGCGACAACTGTTTGACAGGTCTATCTGATAACGTTTCAATTTAAATTGCAGCTGGCATCATGAATATAATTTTAAGTGCCCACCATATTGTGTACTGAAACGATATAGATCCAGAAACTTCTCGAATTTTTTAACAACACAACTGATTTTGTACAGTTCTAAAACATAACTCCTCAGGTCCCACTAGAGTAGAGTATAATAATGTAATGTTGTTTTACAAACAGCGCAAAATCACGTAGCACGTACGAGAATGGGGCTTCTACGTGGCGCGGCATAACAACTCTGTAAATTACATGCGACCGCCTGTACTCTCCTGGGGCCTCTAAACTAGGTTTTTACAAAACAGACAAACCGCAGCTTGTAAATTATGCCAGGAAATGAATTTTAATCCCACTAACCACTAATCCCGCCTACACTAAGTCAATTTCGCGTCGGACTAAGGTTAAATTATAGCGTAATGTGATTTGTGTTTTGGCATGTACCAAACAAGGACGATCGAAGCGCAAATGTTAAACGGAACCGTTTATTTTTTTTTAAACGCCCAAAAAGACGAGGAATTTCGAGGGCATCTCAGCAGTGCTCTTCTTGACGGCCCCGAGTCTTTCAAATTGTGTTCCCCCTGAATCTGGTTTACTTTTTACATTGTTTGCGTGTCATTCATCAGCATAGATAAGATATGTCGACTCAGTGATGCCAAAACACTCCCACCGACGTGCTGACAGCCTTTTTGTCACGTACAAATATTTTCAAGAAAGCGACTGTTGGCGCAATTTCTTTTACGTTATCTTGTGTTTAGATGCCAAGTTTATAATTTTTGTATTTTTTTTTGCATGTTGAAAAAGTGAAATAACAGACAAAGAGTAAAGACAGGAGACCTAGAATAATAGGTATACAATGCGTGGATATTTTTATAAGTGTTGGGGTAAGGATTTTTTTAAGGGGTAAAAGTTATTTTAATGCAAAACTGAGCTGATAAAAATGTTTTAATATTTGGGTTGTATATCTACAACACATTCAAATCCTTATCTTGTGCTTGACCACACAACTAAAACGTCGATGCGTAGGACACATATCGTAAATTTATGTAAATTGCCTCTACGTGGCCAACATGTTAAACGGTTTGAATCATATTATAATATTGTTATGTATTCAGTCACAACATATTTGCTTGGGACATCTTGGAGGGAATTCTTGACCACAATGTGACTTGACCATCAAAGAGCACTGGAAATTAAGTTAACCTGTTAAGGTACTTGTAAAGTGTCCATGTTTGATAATGTTATGTTATGAACTTGATGTTTCTTTCAACGTGCGTCCGTTTCGCCGAATTCGTATAACGCATGGTACATTCTGATGCAATGAAAATTATTTATCTTATGTTCCACGATTCAAGCATCGGCGAAGCACGAAGCATCTCCATGCCAAAAATCTATATCGGTGCCGAGACTTAGGGTGTGCACTGTGCAATGTGCATTGATATTCCACGTCATGCGTCTATTCAACCAATTGGCCCTTCAACACTCCAATGTAGGTTACATAAGTCCGTTTGGATAAATGCAGGTCAATCCGGTTGTGTCAATGCTTAACCATGTTGCGTGCAGATGCGCCCGCAACTTCGTTGCGCCAAAATTAGTTTATCGCGCGAGACCTGAACATTTTTCCGGGATAAAAAGTAACTAGTCAAGTAACAAAGTATCTCCATACCCATAAATATCGGTGCGGTGGTTTGGGCGTTATAAGAGGTAACAGACAGACAGACACGCTTTCGCATTTATAATATTAGTATGGATGTATGTTAATAGACGGTATGTGGAGTACGTTAATGCGTTTATTCGAGATGATTGGAGATAATTCTGACAATTCTGCAAACGATCCGGCCGGGGAGTGCGTAATTGAATGATTGAGCGCGGCGCCACTCGGACACCTCTTGAGATGATGCAGCGCAGGAACATCCGCGCCCCGCCAGATAACGCCCAAGGTCGGGGATAAAGGGGAATTGCCCTACTTTGTTGAGGGTCCTTAATGACGGTCAGCCTTCACGGCCGGAGATTGTTATAGTTTTAATTTCTATTTGAGAAGTTCTTAAACGTACTTTACTAGTTTTCTCTACACGCACTCTGTAGGAACTTGTTATTAATTGTTATTTATTAATACTCTAATTAATAAAGTCTCGAAATTGCTAAACTTTCTCAATGTTCAAATTTTTATTGAACTTAATCGTATTATTACAAGATTGAAATTCAGAAAATCTTTTCATACGTAATCGTATTTTAATGAAACATTAAATTAGCAGAACCCTACATTTTTCCGGTATGAGTACTAGCTGTACTACCCTCCTTCCTTTCCTGGTCATCAGAGAATATATCAAATTGTATTGAAATCTGTAAGTACATAAATAATGGCAGTTACGCGGTATCTTGGCGTTTATGTCAATAGCGTATTCTTACATCTCCATCCTTGTCAGTGTCCTCTGATAATGAGCGAGTATGGCATGAGTCCAAAGGACCTGGCAACCAATCGTCCATCCCTCGTTAGCGAGTGCATCGCGCCGGCTGATTGCACTTACGTCAGCGGCCCAATTCCAGGGGACCTATTCTCATGACTCGAATGTGCGATCGCAGCCAGACCACATTCGCGCACAGTGTTCTCAAGGTCATTCACAGGGTATTATGCGAGTTGGTCCAAATGTAGAACAAAATAAAAGTTACTAGGTACATTGTATCTACACCGCACAGTCCCAGAATCCTTTGCTTCCACGAACTTTCCATTGTGTATCTTGCAAGTTAGTCCGCGTCCAGTCCGTCCGCTATATCTCGGACCCTGGGATGCTTTTACGCGCGAGTGTGACAGACAGTGTTCGAAGCGACCTTCGAGGCATGAGAATAGACCCCCAGATCGTTTGCTGTGCGCCTGCGCCGTATCACCTTGTTAATGTTCATTACCGTCCGTAATGCGCAGTATTTAGTGCGCAACATAAACTAGTTGAAAAACACTGCTATAAAAACTGTTATGTGTCATATTTTCTTTAACATGTTTATTTCTATCTGTTACATAATATATTATGTTTCCTACTAGATGTGATAGCATCTTTGTTGGACAGAAATTCGTAATTATTATATTTTCTAGGAACCGAAGTATCTAACTATCCATCTCATATCATTTTATCAAAATGGATTCAAAGTCTGAGGGTGAGGAATGTTATACTTTCCAAGTCTGAATTCAATACCAGGTATTGATTTGATACTTGGAAAGTGTGACAATCCTCCTTCCTTTCCTTAGGTCCTAAGGAAAGTGCCTTATTTAAAATAGTGTTAAACGGTATTGCTTTAGTTGATGTTTAATTATAATTTAATTATAAATAGGTCTTAAAAAAATTCATATAAAAAATATTAAAGTAACAATTTTAATTTTTTTAATTTTTTTAACACGCAACCATAATATTATGTAATTACTGGACTCGGTCAGTAATATATTTAAGACAATCAGCACCTTTCATTACAATATGTTTTAAAATGGAAGTAGTCATAAACGTAATTATAGGAATGCATCCGCTACGTTTTCGACTACGGCGTGCTACGTCGCCCGCCCTACGGCTACGCCGCGCTACGCCGCGTGACGTCACCACTAAATTGCTCTTCGTAGCATACGAGGCGGTGCTACGGGCTACGAGATGCATCTATGTGGTCGTTGGTTCAAGTTTTTTTAGTCTTTAAAGATTCTAATTATCTGATTTTTAATATATTTATATATTACTAGCTGTCCCGGCAAACGTTGCTTTGCCATAATATAAAGTATTTCGCCCATATTATTTTATTGAAGTGATTAAATAAGTATGTCGCCATGGCAACGTCGATCGCTATCTCGTCGCACAAACAATGGTCGCCGTCAGTCTCAGGTTGTAATAATTTACTATTATTTATTCAACAAATGCACTTATCAATATACATATAAAGTACCCAGTAGCCGATTCTCAGACCTACTGAATATGCATATAAAATTTGGTAAAAATCGGTAAAGCCGTTTCGGAGGAGTTCGTGGACTAACATTGTGACACGAGAATTTTATATATAAGACTAGCTGTCCCGGCAAAAGTTTCTTTGCTATAATATTATAAAGAGTATATCGCCCGTATTATTTTATTGAAGTGACTAAATAAGTATGTCACCATGGCAACGTCCATCGCTATCATGGTCGTCGTTTTTCTCGAGTTGTAATAATTTACTATTATTTATTCAACAACAACAGACCTACTGAATATGCATATAAAATTTGGTAAAAATCAGTAAAGCCGTTTCGGAGGAGTTCGTGGACTAACATTGTGACACGAGAATTTTATATATAAGATGCTTAATACATTAATATTGAGTAACTTTTATTAAAATACGTTATTGTTGTTAAGGTCTATGATCGACGTCGAGTTCGAATGCTAAAGACGGATTCGCAATAATTAGTCGCACGGCTTGTTATCCAAGTGAATGCGATTATAATTTTCTATACTGGATTGGAAAGCACATAGCTGTTTTTTTTTCAGGGTAACCCGGCCACGTCATACTTTTTGTAGGTGCGATAATCGGGCATGATTGGAAAATCATATTATCTCCGGCCAACTTTGTACTTCGTATGCCTTGCTCTTTCACAATAAGTATGTCACAGTCTATTCTCCTACAAAACTTGGCAACCTATTAATTTTATAAATATCATCGGACATGAATCCTTAACATGAAATTAATCGGTCCTCAATAAAGTCTAACACTTATAGTCTACACTTACTTAACTTCAATTTAATGAAAATCTTCATTTAATTAATAAGTTAAGTAATTAAAACTCGTATCTGAGTGCGATTGTTAAATATTTTCAAATAGGCATACTCATAAGGCGGTGAGTGGAAGCTGTAAAGTCATAAGTCGGTTATAGCGCGTAGTTCCGATCGGCTGATAAGTTACACGTTCAACATTGATCTCGCAGGCGGAAGGGAAAGTCCCTTTATATCGGCACTAGCGGCAACAATCGACGTAACAGGGCTTGTACCATGAAACTGTTTTGAGACTCAAACAATCGGACGAGAATGCCGCCTCCTACTCTAACAAAAGTAAAATGACGTTGTTAGAGCAGGACGCGGCATTCTTGTCCGATTCTTTGAGTCTCAAAACAGTTTCGTAGTAGGCCTACAGGGCCGCTACACGATGGGCCATGATGGACAAACTAGAATGTGCCATGAATTGTCACCATGATCGCGGATCTGTCTACACGATTGCTGCACCTCCATTTGTTAATTGTCATCGGTTAACAATTATTATGGACGTCGAAACATTAGCAGCTGCTACGATTTACTTATTTAGTGTCTATAACCATTATATATAAATGTTTACTCTAAAAGAGTTTGTCTTTATGATATAATATAAGCTTCCAGCACAGTAGTAATCAACCATTTTTTATACGGGCCACAAACATGTTTTAGTCTTGGTGTCGCGGGTCGCAACCAAAATTATTTAGAGGTAAAATATAGCGTTGTTCAAAATGATCGATTCACACGGGCTACTGACAAAGTTTCCAGTAGGCCGCAAGTACCTATGGGTCCTATAGCTAATCTAGCACAATAATTAATAATACGGATTACGGGATGAATATTAATTCCGTTTCGAGATTACACAGAATAATACTCTTTACAACAATAATATTGCTCTCCTTAAAATAATCAAGCACAAAAGCAACTTCTCTGGGAATGCCGGCAGAAAAGATTTAAACGAAATAAAACGGTATTATGAATTTATGATCAAGTCACGTGTTCTGACGCCGTTTTAATTGTAGCACAACTCTACGGTTCCATATATATATTTATATTATATACTTGGTATGGCTTTGTCCGTTGAAGCGATTTAGTGTGAACTGTGAACTGTGAAGCTTGCCTATACTGCATTACTTGGTACTTTGTACTGAAAATTGCAGCAATATCTGCAGATCTAGATTTTGTATCAACTTTCGATTATTTCGTGCTCGCATAAAGCATACAGACATACAAGGATATATTGGTGCTTTGAAATTGTCATGATGGGTAAATATAAAAATATTGTGTTATGATATTTTTAAACGACGCCAACTAGGCCTCATGTATAATGATATCCGTATGATATTGACAGGGACCGTGGATGTGAGTGTGACACATATTATGTCTCTTAAGTCTATAGTGACACTTTATTGCCCGGGACACACGAGGCTAGTTTTTCAAGCTAGGATAGCAAGCTAGTGTTTGTAAGCTAGCAAGCTAGTACTTCTGGCCTCGTGTAGACAAAACTATCTTCATTTGTAAAACAGAACTAGTATGCTCCAAGCTAGGTCAGCAAGCCAGGACAGTTTGGTAAAAAAACTAGCTTGAAAAACTAGCCTCGTGTGTCCCGGGCACTAATAGTGCAGACTTATAACTTGGCAAAAGTCTAGACGCCGAACAGATTTTATAATAACGTAAAAAATGTGTGTGATGATATTTGAAGTGAACAATTTGTTCACTTCATTCCACCATTTGAACGTGATTATGTTCAGAAATTCAATTTAGCTTCTACTCTTTATTGTGCGTCTTGATTTTGGTCACATGCCAAAACAACACTGTAGAATTGTAGAGTATCTTTAGTACTTATCGCATCATTACTCGAAAAACATACCTGATAATAATTCGCTATCGGTATATTGACTTGGATTATAGCTACAGAAAGTCAACTTGTTTCCTATAATACAACGTTCTGTTACTACATAGGGCACTTGTTTTATATAATAGTTTGTTATTTCTCCATTCTTTTAAAATATTTAGTTAACAGTGTAATTTGTGTATTGTTTGGTGGTATTCTAGTGATATATCTGAGTTTTGTGTGTCTTGGAAATGAATATGTTTGGATTCGGGTATGTATTTTATAATATTTTTGTATTTATAGTATAAAATTAAGTAGATATTCTTTTTAATTTAACGCTCGTTACTTTTTTTCTTAAAAAAAACGCGGTTTTTAATTTTTCTCAGATTAGGAAACAAATATTTAAATTTAAAAAATGCATAAAATTTTCATAATATTAAAATTTATATTAATTAACGAGATGTTTAGTTTAATTGAGGAAAATTACTTCAAATGATTCATTTATCATGAAACTTACCTTAAAATAAAGTCTTAATCCAAAAATCGAATCCGATATCAATAAAAATAATGATTTCTAAGGATTGATTTCCAAATCGGTGACTATCAGACGATTGCTTATCGTCGGCCGCAATAAACAAATGTATGCACCGATTTTGATAAAGTTTATCTTATCCGCCAGTCTTGAAACGTTTACTGGGTGTCTAGTCGTTTGAACTAGTACAACTGAAACATCAAAACAATATTCGTCTTTAGGGTCTATACAGACGGATCGCATTTCGACTGCAATCCAACCGCAAATTGCAGTTCAAGTGCAGTTTGAATGCAGTTGACACGACTGCAATACGACTGCAACAGAACTGCAAACCAAACAGTTCACACGACTGCACGCCAACTGCAATTGAACTGCAATCCGACTGCGCGTTTGGTTTGCAGTTCTATTGCAGTCGTGTCAAGTGCATTCAAACTGCACTTGAACTGCAATTTGCGGTTGGATTGCAGTTGAAATGCGGTCCGTCTGTGTAGACCCTAAGATATCTATCGTATGGAATACTAAAAGAGTCCCATATAATCCTA
This sequence comes from Polyommatus icarus, assembly GCA_937595015.1. Classification (NCBI taxonomy): domain Eukaryota; kingdom Metazoa; phylum Arthropoda; class Insecta; order Lepidoptera; family Lycaenidae; genus Polyommatus; species Polyommatus icarus. Next base: position 14,841,000 of record OW569328.1, on the reverse strand, counting down.
TTCCCCAAAGGTTTCGGCACATTCGTACGAAAATTTCCCCCGTGTATTTATGAAAAAGACGAAATAAAACATAAACTCTTTGAATATGTATGAAGATTTTACACCTTTTTTCCTTGAAATTGGTAGTTCACTTTTTTCTTTCGTTTGCATTTTGAAAACATTTTTGTTTTTTTGGACTTTAGTCTTAAGCGAACATTATTTGATCGAGCCGGTCTTGACGTCATTATTGAATGTTGCTATTACAAAAAATATTGTTTATTTTGCATTTATTTGCAATACAATAGCTACTTAAGCTGCTCATCTACTGCATTAGGCTCGATATATTGATCGTTTGGCCGCTACTCAGCGAAATCACTAGCAATTATAATATTATGTATGGCGCGGTATAGCTATTTCAATAAATCTTTACATACAATTGCTTGTGAATTGTGATCTCGTAGTGTCGACCAAACCACACGTTCGCGCAGACGCATATAATATATAAATCGAGCCTATATTATGATCGGGATCCCTTCGTCATTGCTGTCATTCAGAAAAGGCGAAAGCTGTTAAAGTAACCAAGTTTAGGGTGACGGATATGAATCAAGCAGCAAAAATATTATAACTTATTTTGATCAATCAGAATGCATTTCACGTTTGTTTGGCAGGTCATAAGAATACCAATTTGTAGATTTATTATACCAAGACTACATCGAAAGCGAATTGGATGAAAATAGCTAAATCGGTGTAAGAGTTTCAATTAAAAAACAGCCTGTTTTATGATCCTTGCTTTAAATAGCCCCAGCTTATTAACTGCTCATGTCTTAACCCAATTACGAGGAAGCCAGAGAAGGCTACATTTTTAACGTTATACATACTTGACGTAATAAGCCGGTAAGCAGATAACGTGTGCACGACCGCACAACCGCACTGTTTTGTATATAATTAGTTGCTTAGTTACGTTACTTACTAGTTTCATATTATTTTCACTTCTTGCGGTTTTTAGTTCAAGACTTTTTCAAGAGTCAAAACTAATTTGACAAACCGGTTCAGTCGTCCTCGAGTTTTAGCGAGACTAAGATTTTTTTTATTGAGTAGACGTAGTAGGCCTGGAGATAGTGACACAAAATTCTTGGTGATTTGTACCAGTATGGCGGTTGTACAGGGGTATAATTACGTAAAGGCAAAAAGGAAAGTGATGGTCATAGCGCTCGCACTGGCAGCCCAAACGCGTGGGCGTTGATCGAACGTGTCGGATATATAACGAGTGTCGAACGATTTGTTCCACAAAAATGCTTGTATTTTCAGATAGTGGAAAAAAAATAAGTAGGCGAAAGCGTAATGCCATACTTGTCGGGTGCGGCTTACAGCCCGCCATACCGACGCGAATACGTTAATTTTAATAAAAAAATTGAACCATTTGTACCAGGCTAATTTTTGCATAGCTAATCATCGTCGAGTAGCCATTCACGAAAATCACCTTGCCATACTTTTCCGACAGCGCCCAATTGCCGCCATACCACTGCAAAGGTGTAAGTTTTTTTTTTCGCCAAACGATTTGTGGTGGTCCCTGAAACTTTTTTGGAGTTTACTCGTTAAGAATCGATTTTAATGTTATATAAGGCGCCCGGTATGAGAAAAATCCGAGGGGTAAAACCTACTAACAAGTAACGAAAATCGTGTCACGTTTTTGGTTAGCACCTTTAGTGCGCAACTTTCTAATTTGTTTTAACAAGATTTGAATGCACAATCATTTAAAGTTTAAAGAGTGGGTATTCCCGGGTAAATATTAGGTATACATATTATAGAATGTACACATTATTCAGATAAAAAAGTAGTACAGTAGTAGATTAGTTCAAATTCGGAGAGGGGGTAGCCGAGGTGTTGCCTTTGATGTTAGAAGAAACCCCGTTCCTCTAGGCCTATTGGGAGCGGAGTTATGGCTACTTTAGTAAGACGTTTGACAGTTGCCGAGCTGTCAATGTCAAAGTTTGAATGCTTGTAACTCGGCAACTATTTGTCCTGGATATGGGTTTCTTCGGCTTGATCTTCCTGGATTTTTCTCCTCTATTTGATTCTGGCCTTAGAATTGAGAAAAAAATTGATGTCTCTGATTTAGTTCAAATTCAGGGAGGGGGTAGCCGAGGTGTTGCCTTTGATATTAGAAGAAACCCCGTTCCTCTAGGCCTATTGGAAGCTGAGTTATGGCCGCTTTTGTTCGACGTTTGACAGTTGCTGAGCTGTCAATGTCAAATTTTGAGTGCTTATAACTTGGCAACTGTTTGTCCTGGATATGGGGTTCTTCGGCTTGTTCTTCCTGGATTTTTCCCCTCTGTACGATCCTGGCCTTTCGGTTTTTTTATCATTATACTGATTAAAGTGAACTAAAAGTATTTTGAAATAACTATGGCAGGAAGGGGGGTAGATAATATTGCCGGAACATCTGATTTCATATGATATTAATCTTTTTTCAGTTGAATAAACTCTTTTTGCATATGGTTCGATACTCGTACTTAAGAGGCCGGGTACCCTTGGAATTTCTCATACATACGTAATACCAAAATCATTTTCTCATACGAAATTATGAGAAAGTGAGTTGTTTTTCAGTTTAAAATAGTAATTATTTTAAGGTTCCTGCTCAAAAATTTACTTCAAAATATACAGGGTGTCAAAAGACCGCTTCCGATAACTTTGGGGTATGATTATACTACATTTTCTGATTACGAAAATGTATTTTTTTTTAGTTTTTTTTATTTATTTTTTTTATTTTAATTTTATTTTTTTTTATAATTAATACCCTTTAAACATGATAATAAACCACATAGAAGAATATTTTTTTTTTTTTTTTTAATTTTATTATTATTACTAAAAATCGCAATGTAAAAACGCGCGCTCAATGTCTTCACGCTACGGCCTACGTACGCTGTCGAAACTCGAAAGGTCGTATGCGACGATACACTACGTCAGAACTGTTCTAAACCCTAATGTATGTTGTGTGATGTGTCCTTCCAACTTTAAACCCATGAAGGTGGTCACTATGACTGACCTCTAACCCCTCATCTTGGCTACTTGCAGTGTTAAAAGTTTCATGGTAACTTATGTAGAAAACTGTAATCAACTGCATGTGTAAAAACTTACAAGAGTAGGTATGGCAAATTTCTAAGATTTTTAGACTCGACGTTAAAAAGTTCATAAGTAACGAAACCAATGCGGAAGAACTGTCTATCCGCAATCGTCACGTCTTATCAATCGAAATTACAGATGATACACAAAAATCTGGCAATAATTAACTTACGTGAAAAATGTTGAGTTCAAGACGGGTTCTTACTTCTTTATGAATTTTGAAAATAGTCCTTAACACCAAGCAATAAGACCAGTCACCACCAAAAACGTCAAAAACACTTCCCTTTTTAAACGAAATCTATCACACCATACAGTAAATTACTTAACACAACTGAATAATAATAATCAATTAACACATAACACAATAACTACTACCACGTTTTGATACTTGAAGTACCTAATTGTTAAAAAAATCAAACTTATGTCTAACAACAACCTAATACCTCAATGCACAAATGGCTACTAAATTAGAAAATCTATTTTAATTTTAAAAATAATGTTTAATAGTCATGTATCGGCTTTCGGAAGAGGTCAAAAGAAACCGAAGCACGGCGGCGTCCTTTGTGATCGAGCCGACAAACAGCGGCCGCCATCGGCCGCTCTGCAGGTGCACGACGCACGTGCACGTCACGTGTCGTTAATCCATTTCAAGGACAATCTAAGTGTTGTACATTCAAAACGATGTTGTCGATATTTAAATTACCATTAAATAATAAAAGTTAATAACTATTATTTAGTTGATCTAATCTCATTTTTAAAATTAACTCTATTATGAGGTTATGAATTCAGAAAATTTTATCGGGATACATAGTCAAGTTGCAAGATAATTTCGATACCTACCGACATTACCGTGATAAAGTGGTTGTTATACTATGGTACGCGTTTGCGCGTCTAGGTATGCGCGTAATGCGTATACGCGTCTACGTACGCAATGAAAATACTTTAATAATACCTAATTATTTAAATAAATTTTAATTATTGTCGCTATTCTTAACATTGAGTAGGTATTTGCTTATTTTTAGTTTGACTGTAATCGATACGTACTCGTATGTAAAACAATTAATACGATTTATCGATAAAAAATTATCGATAACTCAAAATATGCACAGGGATAAATCCCTATTATTTTACAAAGTTTTTTCTTCATTTGTTCAGTCGGCTGTAAACACGCGCCGCGCTGGACGTGTACTGTGAAGTTTTTGTTAAAGTTTTGTAATTTTAAGGTAATAAGGGTAATCTGTGGTACTCGTAAACTTTTATGGAACGGGGGTGAACATCGTTTTCGATAGTGCGGTTTAAACAGTGCAGTAAAAAGTGTGTAAAGAATTGGAATGTCTCCTATTTAATTTTGTTTCGTGTTGAAAAACTCTGCATTCTGCAATCTACATTGAGTTACATGGAGCAGTGAGCACAGTTCGAACTGCATTTCATAAAAACAGACAGCTGATCACAGGTCAGTGAACATGTTATCAAGTATTTTTTTCCATAGATAGGTGTAACTGTGTAAGTGTTGTATTTTTACAATTTCTGATTCAAGAGATCAACTGATTCGAATGTGAATTATTATGATTTCTTTTCCTTTTTGGCCGGAAGTAAAAACGGAGTATTTTTGAGTAATAAGTAATACTTAAACTATTAACCTAAGAAACGGTAATTAATAAATTCTAACATTATGTTATTCATGAAAACAATTGTAATTTAATAATCATTACAATACTGGTGGTTTATTCACTACCCACGGGCTAGGGCACTGTGGCACACCACGATCAGCTGTTTTGTCTAGCGCAGGGCCGCGCGCGCGGTACTCGGCGCGAGCGGCGCGTGGGGGCTGACTCGGCCTGGGGGCCGGGGGCCGGGGCTCCACTGGCGCGCGATACTATCGCCCATTTACATCAGCGTTATACATTGCGTGTTGAAAATTTTGACTATTTTAAAAACTGGCGATTTAAAGAAAATTACTTGCACCAATGGATATATCTCATGCCCTATAATAACCCCACGAAGTTATCGGAAGCGGTCTTTTGACACCCTGTATAAACACGTAAAAATTTTTTTTGTTTAAAATTTTTTTAAGTAAATTTACTACTAAATATTTAAACACTAAAATAGAGTAAACACTAAAAAATATATAAATAAATAGTAAATTTACTACAAAATATTTCGATACTAAAAAATATTTTTTAGAGTTTAAATATTTTGTAGTAAATTTAATATTTATTTATATATTATTTAGTGTTTTACTCTATTTTTTAGTGTTTAAATATTTAGTAGGAAAGTTACTAAAAAAAATTTTAAACAAAAAAATTTTTTTGTGTTTAAATATTTTAAAGTAAATTTTTGTGCAGGAACCTAGGTAATTTTTATTAGAAAGAATTTGAGAATTTGAATTACTATTTTAAACTGAAAAACAACTCAAACATGTTAAATATTTTCGTATGAGAAAATGATTTTGGTATTACGTATGTATGAGAAATTCGAGGGTACCCGGCCCCTTAAGGAGTAAACTCCAGTCGTGCGTCGGAGCTGACACACTTTTTTTAACAGTTCCCTGTATGATCATAAATAGGAGTCTGATAATGCCATACCTGTGGGAGGCAGCGTATGTGAATATTATTTTTTTTCAAAATCCTAAGATTTCATACGTAATTCAAACGGTTTTTCATGCATGGCGCCACTTTTTCCGTCTACTACAAGTATGGCAAATATAATAATGGTCACATTGTATCGTATAATTTCCAAAAATCCAAATGCCATACTGGTACAAGGCATACTGGGCAAGGTGATTTTCGTGAATGGCTACTCGACGATGATTAGCTATGCAAAAATTAGCCTGGTACAAATGGTTCAATTTTTTTATTAAAATTAACGTATTCGCGTCGGTATGGCGGGCTGTAAGCCGCACCCGACAAGTATGGTATTACGCTTCCGCCTACTTATTTTTTTCGACTATCTGAAAATACAAGCATTTTTGTGGAACAAATCGTTCGACACTCGTTATATATCCGACACGTTCGATCAACGCCCACGCGTTTGGGCTGCCAGTGCGAGTGCTATGACCATCATTTTCCTTTTTGCCTTTACGTAATTATACCCCTGTAAAACCGCCATACTGGTACAAATCACCAAGAATTTTGTGTCACTATCTCCAGGCCTATAGGTATATAGATAATAATGTTTGGAAAGTTGCACACTCGTAGTACAGTAAATGAAAGCAAATATTAGGTGCAACGTCCGATTTCGTTGAACCTCCACCGGTTTGGATGAAAATTTGGGATTAAGTATATTAAGCTCTCTTCTTTAAAAGTGGCATACGCTCGTATTGTGCTTTTTTATTTTAGGGTTGAAATCAACCCCTTTTGTTGAAAATAGAAAAAATGCAGATTTAACCATTCTGGCTTAACTAATTGGGTTTAATTCGATAAAATAAATGTTTTAATGTTTTTTTTAATGATATTTTATGATTATTTAATTAATTTTTCAACCCTTATGGCAACCGTCCCTTTAATCGCGAAAAACACTTTTTGTATTTCTGAACTTTAAAATCGCATATTTACATTGTATAAACAGTTTGTTTAATATTTATGATATAATTTTTGGACAAGACTGAAATATAAACCCCTAAAAGTACCCCTTTATTGTGGAATCACGGTAAAATTGGGTTCAAAAACTTAATAGGTTTATGTTTTTGGACCCAATTTTTTCAGTTTATTTACTTACTATTAATTTCTTATTAAGTTTTTTTTTTGCGAAATTTGTTGACCCCTGTAAACTACCAATGTCTGAGAAATAAGCTTTAAGTTTTTATTTTAAGTTTTTTATCAGCATCAGGTAATGAGTTCGAATATTTTTTTCATAGTTTAGATAAATTTTATTAATATATTTCAAACATTAATATTATTTAGTCTAAAATATTCAAATAACGATTTCAAACTACCCTCTGTGCAAAAAATTGACGCAAAGGCTGAATATGCTATACTGAAATATTTAATAGACGCACATCATTATAAAAAGCCCCTCTGTTATCGAGTCGACATATTTTACCGTTTTGTTTACTTTCTGAATATTGAAAGACTTGAAAAGGTTAATGTATATTTAGTAAGGACTAAGGACTATATGACGCCTGCAATCGCGCTGGAACCGTACATTTTTCGAGATAAAAAGTAGGTAATGGTATCCTATGCCCATATCCATTCCCAAGACTCTAAAGTATTTTCATACTAAATTTCAGAAAAATTGGTTGAACCGTTTGGGTGTTAAGAGGTAACAGATAGACAAAAACATTTTAGCATTTATAATATTAGTATAGATGTACCTATTGACAGGTTTTCCTACAATATTTGCATCCCAAATCTCTGCTTCAAAATTGTTTTCAAAAAAATATATTTTTGTTTTATCACAATAGCTCTGTTAATTTTTAAGTTATCGGGTTCATTTATGGACCATTTTAAAGGTAATTTAAAGAGCTTTCAGATCAACTTGAACAATACTTTTTAAAGCCCTTCGTTTTAAAAAAAATAGGGTTAAAAGGTCCCGATTTCATGGTTCTTGCAGTAAAAGTTAGGCTTTAAAAGTCTTTATCTTCGTTGTTTTTCATCATATAAAAATCAAATGAAAATTAAAATATTTCTTAAAAAGTGGACACCAATTTCGTTTTTATAATTTTTACGAAGGTTCAATATTTTTGAAGTTATGTTCAAAACAAAATGATATTTACGAAAATTTGAATAATTTCGATTTTACTAAATCATTCTGTTTTTCAAAACTAAGCATTCTAAACCCAGAAAAATTTTTGAGGTCATTACTTATGCTAAAATAAAGAAAAGCCTTTTGGCAATAATTTGAATTATTGTAGAAATGGTCAACGTTTTAGTTTTCGATTTTTCCAAAAAAAATTGAAAGTGTCGTCTTATTTTTATCATAACTTGTTAAATTTTGATGTTTTTAACTTTTTACAATACTTATTAGAAAGGTATTTTTAGGCACTTTAAAAAGTTTTAAGGAAGTACATGTCACAAAATGCATCGGTTTACCGTTATTTAAGTTTGAATGCTTAGACTTACGTACTCGCCGAAAGAAAATATATATACAATCACCTATACCTCACTTTGGATGAATACAGGAAGGCAGCTTAGAATAGATATTAGTTTGTTTTTTTATTGGCTTTAATTTTGGTAATTACACATTTTTCGTAAAAACCTATAGTTTCTTAGTTAATTATGAAAAACCGCTTTAAGACAAGTATTTTTCTCACGGAAACACATGATCTTTGATCTTTAATAACTCCGAAAGTATTGATTTATTCAAAAAACTTTAAATAACAAAATTTGCTTAAAATTTGTGTATCTATTGATTCCTGGGGTTATTTTTATTAACAAAAATTCACCCCCCGAGAAGGGTTGGCATCCACCCCCAGGGCAAAAGCGCAAGTTGGAACTATGTCACTTTTGTTTCTTAGGGTATCCTCCACCTACTTACCAATTTTCATGAAAATCAATGGAGGTTCAACGAAATCGGAGGTGAAAACCTTCACTGCCTCCACTATCGGTGTGCATTTGACTTCCTAAACAAATTATCTCCCATAAGATGGACGCGAGAGTAATAATAAAACTAGATAATATAAGTACTTGTAGGCACAATTGAACAAACTTCAAAGCTTCATTGGCTTAATTTCACTGAACCTCATGAAAAGTACTGTTGATATCATCTATACCTGATTGCGCCAGATGGATGGTTGTTTTTCGTTGTAGTGGCTGTTTGGATTTGTCCTTGTAACCTATTGTTGATTGAGAGTGACCCTGATGGTGGGCCTACGTTATTTGGTCGGGTTATGTTAAGTCTAGTGATCTGTTATGATCTCTTTGACATTACTCAAACGAATCCCATAAAAACGCACTTGTAATTTATATTTTTTAAACCAAATTGGTTATTTCCCAATTCAATCACGCAATTTACCCATTTATGTGACATTCTTAGCATAATCCCAAAACGGGAGATATTTAATATCGGAACGGGGTGGGATCGGCGGGCTTTGTGTTAGACAAGGATATTGTTTTCAAAGACAATAATTTATCGTTTCACCTTCGGGATGTTGTCGTAAATCGTAAAGCCCGTAATCACGCCGTGATCAATACTGGGCTTAGCGCGCAGGTGTAGCGGTATTTACCCTTATTTAGAAAAATGGCTAACTGATCAGTTAATATCCAGCTAGCTGATCAGCTACTGCTTCTGTGGAAGTGGGAGGACATTCGAATTTCGAGTGTTAGGTTAGGTTGAAGTTATGCTACAGATCCAGGATATCCCTCCGTATACGGCTGAAGGCAAACCGCAGGTGGTTTTAGTGGGTACGAGTCCCACATACCCCCGGGGTGCTTCAGTAACTAAGGCACATCCCCAACCCGGGGCACCCATGATGGGTTTCCACTGCGCATCAAAAAAAAAAAAGGTTGAAGTTATGCTATTTGTGAGCAAAATCCTCGGCATTTTTGAGTAACCTTCCCAAACTTTCAGGCTGAGCCTAGACTCGCACTATGTTAATGAAATAGAGTAAGAGTTCATGGCATAGTTAGTTAAATTAAAAAAAGTTCAATGCTAAATTATGAATCCCAACGTGACGGTGTGCAATTGCGTCTTGTAAGTTGATCTAAGCATAGCTGCTGTTCTCATGAGCTTGGCTGATTGAAGCTCACCAAAGGTGCCACCACCACCAAACCACCAATCACCAAAGGTGCCACTAAAACAATCTCAAGCAACATCCTATGATGAGCATTGTTTGCAAAACAACGTCGTTTCAAAGTAAATCTCTCAATTCGCCCGCTCTACTCTCACAGCACCTTCACAAATGCACAGCCCGAAACTGGATTGCTACGTTATTTCAGTGTTTGTTTTAGAAAATAACAAGTTTAAAGCGAAGCGCCCCGTTTCTTGGAAGCCTCGCTCAATATTGCACGGAAAAGGCTGGTGCACATTAGCTTTGTCTACACTGTGCCTTTTTCTGTTCGTCAAGGGCATGCGTTATAGCGCAGTCAACAGCGAACGTGAGGCATGCACGCGACGCATGCCCTCTGACCGTATTCAAAACTTCAAAAATGACAATGTTGGCGTTGCGTTCGTTGACGCATTCAATTATTGAATGAACCAAAACGATATTTGAATGAAAGAAGATAACGAAAATTGAAGACGAAAGCACTTAGTGTGGACGTAGCTAATAGGTGTTTTAGAATAACGTAAGAAAAAAAGTAAAGTAACGCACAATAGGGAATATTACGGAAAGGTCGGAGCAGAGATCGCCACTAACACATACATACATCACAGACTATCGGATTTCGACCAAAATCCGACATGTCAGAACTCAGAATATTGATAGAAACGTTGTCAAACGTCGAACAAAACTTTTTGTTTACTGTCTGTGCGTGTGCTGCTGTTTAGCGCGAAAACTTTGCAGTAATATCTCCTATTGGGCGTGTAATTGCGTATAGAAGTAGAATTAGCTTGAATTAAATGTTATTATGTTAGGTGATTTTATGAATATTAAAAAGAGCATGTAAACATCTAACAACGCGCGTTCAAAGTGCCCAATGAGTACCAGCACAAAGTGTGCAAACCTATCAAGATAATGAGAATTGTTTACATTTACTTAAGCGTGTTATCACCTACGATACCTGTTTATTTCGAGAAAAACGTAAAGTCTGAAAATAGCCTTATGTTGTTTGAAACATCACATGTCCGCAAACAAACGGAAATGCATACTAACATTTCCAGGTAGTTGGTTGTGTATGAAAATATTTATCTTCTATCCTTCTCTTATCGATTGTAGTTTACGCTTTTACGTTATTCAATATTCATAATTCATTTTTTTGTAATCGGAGCCTTAATATGACCACCAAATAAGCTTAACGCATTTGAAAAATATTTTTATATCAACACCTTAACCGAATGCATCAGTGTTGACAGTTATTAAAGGAGTGCCATAAAAACAAATGAAGTGCGAATATCTTCAGCCGAATATTTCCGGAATGAGTCGCAAGATATTGGATCAAAATACTTAATGTCTTTTTATTGAGTTGATATTTTTTGCGATATTAAAAGGGATATTACGCAGAGGGCGCTACTTGCACATATAGTAAATAAAACGACCAAAAGTCGACATGTTGCACAAGTCCTATAGGAGAGGAGGGGAAGAGGGGATTTTGGAAGTAGCTCGAGCATGTCAGATTAAGCTTGTATAGGCTTCCGACATGTGTCTAGTTATCATGGTATAGAAATCAGATTTCTCACGTGGTGGGTTAAAAATTTTTTTTGAATATTGAAATGTCATCCGATCTGTCAGATTTAAGATATATGTTTAGTATACCCCAAAGAAGCTTCCATAAAAAGCACTGACGATTCAAAGATAAGGTAAGCCTGTAGGAACATTTTAAAATATAAAAAAATAAACCTTCATATTTTCCTAACTAAACTTCGCAGATATTTTATTTTGAACTAAATTAAATGATTTAGTCCTTGTTGTCTAAATTATAATAATAACTGACCGAAATAAGCAATTTTCTGAATATATTTTCTTTTCCAAAACTTTAAAATGGCCGCAGTTTCTGAACTCACCGCTAAAATAAAAAACGCTCTTATTATTTTTTATCAGTTTTACCTAATGTATAAAACCTACTAGGTCTCCATGACGCTCGAGTGACTACAAAATTAGCACCTCCCCTACTACTATAAGAACGTTGACAGAAACGTTGTCAAACGTCGTACAAAGTTTTTTGTTTAGTTTCTGTGCTGGTGCTGCTGTCTAGCGAAAAACATTGCAGTATACTGCTAGATGATGCCCGCAACTCCACAATCGTACACTTTTCCGGAATAAAAAGTACGTCCTTTCTCGACACTCCAAGTATCTCGATATCAAATTTCAGCAAAATTGGTTCAGCGGTTTTGGCGTGAAGTGGCAACAGAGGGACAGACAGATACACTTTCGCATTTATAATATTAGTATGGATCCTCCTTGACGAAATTATGTCATTAATTTGCAAATAAATGAAGACGATACATCAACGTCGCTAGCGTACATAACTTTGACCGATTATATTCGTTTTAATAACCCAAGGGTCGTTACTCGTGTTCCTTTGTGCCGAAGGTCAGCCTACCGCCCTTCCCGAAACTTGTGATCCCACTTTTGCGAATTCCAATGATGAATAGAATATTACGGAACCTTTTTTTTATTTCGAAGTAGGTAATTATTAATTAAGTTATCGTTAAGATTTTAGTGTAATTGTTATGCTCACCAATTTTTTTAATTTTATTTATGCATGTTACTCGTTCATGCAACAACTAATAAACGGATTTTTACCCTATTACTCTATTCTGTGTTGGTAATGTAGAGGACACTTGCGAATAATGAAAAAAGTGTGCATGTTGAATTCCGGGAAATATAGGATAGTTGCGACAAAATGGGTGCTAAAATAATTTTCACTTGAACGAAATAGCGGGCAACATCTAGCAGACTATAAACATTAATCGCACCGTGCGCGAGGCCCTAACTGGTGTTCAGGCCATTACCTCAAGACAGTTTGACAGTGATGAATCTGCACTGTGTCATGCCCGTGAAATATTTGGTGCCTTCCTCAGTTCAGTATAAAGGCATACAACAAATTGTTTTGTGTTTTATAGTTTTTTTTACCGCCGAAATGATGTGTGATGATTATTCAATAAATTAAAAACTTAACTTCTGATTTAATTCTTCTGTTCAAAGCTCTTTAAAGGCGTAGTAAAAATCCTAACCTAACCTAACCTAACCCCGCCATTATTTTAAACTTTGGCCCCGTGTATGTCATTCAGTCCATTCATGGCGTCATTTTGAATGCCTGTTTGAAACCTAATAGCTTTGTCCACAGTCCACACTGGGCCTTTTTTGTTCATCAAGGGCATGCGTTATAGCGCAGTCAACAGCGAACGTGAGGCATGCCCATGACGCGCGTTGAAATCGTAGCGCTCGCTATGACACTTTTCTTTCAACGCGGGTGGATTTTGACGCATTCAATTAATGAATAATATGCCAAAGGAAAGTTGGAAAAAAAGGCGATGACGAAAATTGAGGATGAAATTGCACAATGTGGACTTAGCTAGTGACATTGTCACATCTAGAGCTCCTCCTCCTTGTTTTTGTATGTCTTGGCTACACAGCCAAGTTGTTTATTTTTTGGCAATGGTTACTTGGTTAGCTAGAGGAGCTTGACCATATAGTTTATGTTACAGTCTGCTTAAATGAGTACAGATGTTCGAAACAGATGAATCGTGTTTGTTAAACAACGTTATCCTTTATGGCTGTTAGCTCGACATGCAATACGCTGGGCTATTTTTGGACCAGCTGTATATTATTACAATCGTTTATTACATCTGAATCTGAATGTATACAGTGTCTATACTATGATCATACTTTGCGACATTCGTACCGTATAACTATTGTCTTCTATGTTAAGAGAGGTGGGTTATTATGACCTCTTATTTCCAGCCAGTTTACGCCCAAAACGCCAGTTTAAAACGGTACATTTTGGGCGTAAACTGGCTAGAAATAAGAGGTCATAATAGCCCACCTCTACTCTATACACAGACAGTATGTGCCTGTCTACATCTCCACGTCACGACGTCGTTAACGTGAAACAGTGCGGTAACGTGCCACGGTACGTTGTCGTGACGTGAAAATCGTGAAAATTTACGTCAACATAACGTGAAAATGCACGTCACAGTGTAGTTCAACATATATGTAAATAGGACTGAACGTAGTCGTTTAGGACATACGCGACGTAATTTACTCAGCGCTAATGGACCATTGGAAAATGCAAAACGCCTTTCCGATCTACTTCTCTACCGTAAGGCCGTGTTTCCACCTGCAAGACAACTGTCGCGAGAAGTGTCTGCAGTCTGACAGTCTGTCTGACAGCAGCTTGTAAGTGTAAACCCCGTAGCAAGTGCTGTAGCGACGATTTGTCAAGCTCTTCCTGCGAGTAGTTGCGACAGCAAGTCTAAACATGTCTGCGAGGACTCGCGACAGATCTCGCTGCAGGTCACCGCAGATATACGGTCTAGTTTCGTATAGCATTTATCCGCGAGCTTCTCGCACGACATTTATTGAAGCAATAAATTGCAGGAATTAGTATGAAATGTAAACAATATTGCAAGAAACTCACGCAAGACTTCCGCGAGTTTTCTTGCAGGTGGAAACACGGCCTAAGCAAGATGATGAGGCTAATTTCTTGTGAGTATTTAATCTCGTTAGGATGGTACGCCCTAGCGCGCCCTTGATGAAACTTAGCTAATTATAATTGAAGTTTAATATGAGACAATAGCGTAATTTGACAGCGAGTTAGAGAACCGAATAATTTCCAAAATTAATTTTAACGATCATTACAATGTTTTCAATATGCTTTGTAAGCATACAATGTCTAGAGCTTTTAGTTTTTATCTCTAGCTTTTAGACAAATCGCCCAGTTTTATCTCTGCTTCATCATTTATGACAACCACAAATTAAGATCCAAGGTAATTCTTAACTTTAGACGTGTACGGACGTTTGAATCTTAAACACTTTTGATGACAAGTTATAAGCAAAAGACATTGCATATAGAGCCAAAAAAAACGTGTAACCTGATGGGCACCTTTTCGGAGTTGTTTTACTCCTTATCCTAACATTTTCTGTCTGTGTGTAGGTACTGTGTAATGATATTATTTCGTAGTTTTAAATATTTCTATAGACTCTACCGTGGCCTTACATAATAATATGTATTCAAAATACTTTACAACATTTAGCGGTGACAACATTATATTTACATTGTTGTTGTACGACAAATCGTCATGCCCCATTGTTTTAAACAAGCGATAACAATATCTTTAATGCCCACCTTTTAGTATTTATATTCGACAATTCCGAATGTTTACATACTCGTTACGCATTTTATACTTCACGTGTTTGTTTGGTAGGTGAGAGAGAGAGGAGACTGTACGGTGTGAGAACGTACGGTCTAAACATCAATTTTTGCCTTTAATTGGCAAAATATTTGTTTTTATCCTGTTACAAAAATTGTGTTGCCAGTATTTTCCTAAACACATTTTCCCTTCACTCCAAAGGCTGACGATAAAAAGATGAAAACAGTTAAAAGGCTGATGTTTAAAGGATGTGAAATAAACTGATTTCAGACACACAATCAAAATGCTCAATATTTTCACGCTATTCCCATTTCTTATCTTCTTCAAAATGTCGTCAGGATTTTCCACTGGTGCGAAAAGTTTAGAAACTTTAATAAACTAGCTGGAGCTAGTCTAAATACGTCATATTTTTTATGTCAGAGTATATTCCTGATTATATTTAGACGCACTATGCACAATGATGAATATTTGATAGCTTGTTAGTGCATTAGGCTCGAACACGATCTATGACAAGCAGCTGACAACCGCATTACCATATACAGTGATTACAATGGACACCAGTTGTGTTGCCACCTCTGTCTTCCCCGCCCCCTCTATCACAATGGCTGATGGCATAATACGAGTTTGAATTTAGAATTAGAAAAAAATAATAGATAGTAGAAGAGGGTTTTTGCGACTAAAGCTTCTAGGTTGTAACTTGTATGTTAAAAGTTATAAAGTTTTCAAAACTGAAATCAATTATATGTATGTGCAAAGCATACTTTCTGTGGTATATAGTCGCTGTGGAAGTGTTTGCTGTTTTTTTAACCGACTTCCAAAAAGGAGGAGGTTATATATATATATATATATGTACGACGCCAGGTAAAAAAATCAACCAGAAAAGTTACTTATTTTGCGTACGCTGCCGAAACTATAAAAGATAGAACCATAAATTGTTCTACGTATCGTAGATCTTATAAATATCTACAAAAAAGTCCGCGACACACTATACTTATCTATGCGAGTGAGGCACAATTACCATATTTTTATTTTATTTTTGGACAACATTTAAACGCGTTTATTTTACTCATGCCATTAATCCTTATCAAAATAAATTGTTTCATCACTAAGTACAGTTTATGTAGATAACATTTGGTCTTTGAATGATTAAAATTGGACGTTTGATTTTGAAATTATGGCGAAATTAAAATATTACGATAGTAGGCGTCACCAAGCGGGATGCGCTTGCGGTAGGAAGACAATCTGTGCAGTGTGCACTGTACACTGATAATGACTGCGTCCGCGTCGTCGATGCCAGTGTCGGAGTCTGTGAATTGACCTGGGAATCATTTTGCTGGCCGAGTCTTTCCTGGGTAGGCTTTTTGCAGCCGTAACCGACATCCACGCGGGCAGAGCCGCAGGCGACCGCTAGAAATATGTACAACTCTAAGACAACAAGCTATAATACGAGTATTATAGCCTTGTCGTCTCATATTATGTAACTAAAAAGGGTAAAATTATTATTTATAACAAAAAATTAAAACCGACTTCCAAGGTAAAAACAAAAGTAATACTTATTCTTAATCTAAAAAGAATCAAATAATTCTTATTCCTTATTATAGTGGCGTCTTCAGACTTCGCCTAAACGTCAACTATTTCTGTACTCAATCTTCATGCTTTTGAAGTCGGTACCAGCTTACCTTAGCGCAATTGCTAAGGTAAGCTGGTACCGATCCTTGACATCATCAAGAGTATCCTTGATATCAAGGATCTCAGAACTTTTCCGGGCTGGTACCGACTTCAAAAGTACGAAGATTAAGTACAGAAATAGTTGAGGTTTAGGCGAAGTCTGAAGACGCCACTATAATAAGGAATAAGAATTATTTGATTCTTTTTAGATTAAGAATAAGTATTACTTTTGTTTTTATCTTGGAAGTCGGTTTTAATTTTTTGTTAAAAATAATAATTCACAGAAATCCAAATTATTTTATTGTTAAGGGTCTACAGGGTGTAACAAAAACAAGTGATAATAATGCTTTAGGGTGTGTAGGTGTTCCCTGTAGAGTGTAGAGAGTTCACTGTAAAAGTAGCAGCGCTGGAAGACCAAAAATTTTTTTCACTTTTGAATGGGCAAGGGCCCGAGCTTCACGAGTTTCCCCATACAAAAGTGAAAAAAATTTTTGGTCTTTCAGCGCTGCTATTTTCACAGTGAACTCTCTACAGGGAACACGTACACACCCTAAAGTATTATCACTTGTTTTTGTTATACCCTGTATACAGGCGGACCGCATTTCAACTGCAATCCAACCGCAAATTGCAGTTCAAGTGCAGTTTGAATGCAGTTGACACGACTGCAATAGAACTGCAAACCAAACGCGCAGTCGGATCGCAGTTCAGTTGTAGTTGGCGTGCAGTCGTGTGAACTGTTTGTTTGTTTGAAAAAAATTGAAGAGTAGCACACAAGGCAAGAAATGCATGGCGCCTTGCCTACCTCCTTTCAATTGACCTGTCACAGGTGTTTACTTTGAATTTAAAATGTGCCAAGTAGGTAGTTTTCCTGATAATACAAATGTCAAGTAGGTATTCGCATTATTAACAGGCGTAGCATGGTCACCATAGAAACGGTTTCTTTCACCGGAAGAATAGACAAAGTGACAGTTAGATAATAGAAATCCACTTTTTTGTCGATAAAATCTGTCAGTATGTCGATTCTTTCCCATTTCTACCGTTGTTATGCTAGACCTGCTGGGAAACTGATTGCAACAAATAACGTAGTCCCGCCATCTGCTTATGGCTCAATTTCTTTAATAGTATAGTTGTTGCAATCTACGAGTGCGCGTCGCCTTTATTTGTAGTTGGAAATGTGAATAGACATTGTCGTTAGTGTGCGTACCCGACGGAGCAGTCAGTAGCGAGCGAGCCATGTACGCGTGTATAGATATGGTCACTCACACAACTAAGGGCGACGCGCACTCCTAGATTGCAACAACTATACATGTTATTACAATTTACAAGCTATTAAATGTTTCAAGGATCACATTTAAAAGGCGAACTGTGAGCGGAAAGTATTTTCAATATCCATGTTTGTTGGAGTGTGCACAACTTTTCCTGGCAACACTGCTGGTATGAACAACTCTGCATGATTAAAATTTGTTTTCTCCAATTGGAAACTTTCTACCCGTGTATGTGACAGTTGGAAAATAGTTCTTTACCCTCATTATTATAGTAGGTAACCCTTATTGTGATCTTATGGTAATGAATTGCGTTGCTTTATGCACAAACTTGAAGGAACAGCCAGACTACCAAAAGGTCAGGATGCATTCGGTGATTTGACAGCGAAGTTAAAAAAAATTGTATGGGATTTTGGACACAACGCATCTCATTGTAATGTATTGTGCCACAATATCCCAAGCATATATTTTTTAATATTAACTAGCATTGCTATCAAAATTATAAAATGCAAGTTGACATCCCTGATATCCACCGATATTAATTAACCACAATGGTTCCCAGCCTCTGCATAACCCTGAAGGCCTACAACGAATCCGTTTTGAGACACAAAACTATCAAATCAGAACGTCGCGTCCTACTCAAACAACGTTTGTTAGAGTAGGACACGGCATTCCGATTCGTTCGTTTGACTCTCAAAACGGTTTCGTAGTAGGCCTCCTGGTTTCTTCCTAAACAAGGGTCTTTGAATTGGAACTCGTAATCAATCAGTATTCGAGAGCTGCTCGAACGTCTCGGCGAAATGGTTGAACTTTGAACAAGTTACCCTCTCCCTCGCAAATTAACACTCCGATACACTTTGTGAAACTAGATCGATCACAAACAAAGGTGTATTGAAGGTAGGACGTGATTACCGTCCGAAATTAATGCTCTGTGCTCTTCATCTGAACATACCTTTACTATATATTATATAGTAAAGGTATGTTCAGATGAAGAGCACCCAACGGTTTAAATACATATTAATATATTTTAGATGACGCCCGCAACTTCGTTGCGCCAAAATTCGTTTATCGCGCTGGAACCGTACATTTTTCCGAGATCGAAAGCATCCTATGTACTTTCCCGCGACTCGGGACTTACACACAGCCACTTTCGCATATTTTATAATATTAGTATGGATGGATAGTATAGTATAATTTAAACTGTACAAGTGTACACATTATGCGTATACGTATCATAAGGCGCGTTAGCGTTAATGTAATGGAGTTTAAACGGGCGTTGAGCGCTTAATTATTGTCAACTGAATATACCTCCCCTTGCCATGTTGCAAGTTGGGAACTTGGGACTTGGGGTATGAATATGATAGGCAACCAATGTTTGATGTTTCCCACCACAATAGCGAAGCTACAATCGATGTAGATAATAATAATTTGATTACAATCAATCGTAAACGAATATGTTTCTTTTCACGTTCTCAATCTCTTATATTGGTTAGGCGGACGTGGAATGCTGTATTAGCCAAGATCAATAATTCTATGTTAAATTGATATTATATATCGATCAATTTATTACTTAATTCAGGGATCGTATATCGTTCGCTTTCTTATAATGGGCGTTTGCACACTGCACGACAACGACACGACACGATACCACAAAATAGAGGGCCACCGCACATATTATACAATTTCAAGTTGGCCGACTATCGTACAAACTGAATATAGTACTAATTCTAATATTCTGTCACTTAGTATTGAATGCACCCAAAATATTCTCCTTTCTTTTCGCCTTCGTTTTATTAGTGCCACAATAAAAGCGTGCTTTTTACGCATTTTAACACGCACGTCGCTAGGCTAGCAACACCGTTAAGTCTGCGGCTGGCAGCGTACACGATGAAGTTGTCCAATTAAATTGTGAAACTACGCAATTTAGTTTGTACGATAGTCAGCCAACTTGAAATTGTATTATATGTGCGGTGGCCATTATCTATTCTGTGGTTTCGTGTCGAGTCGTTACCGTCGCAGTGTGAAAACGCCCAATCTATACTTATAAAATTAAATGTCCTGACTGACTGACTGATTCATCATCGCTGAGCAAAAACTGTTAAAGTTACAGCCACGAAATTTGGTGAGTAGGGTTGTTTTGTTAAGTTGATACCCACTAAGGAAAGAATCTTGAAAATTTTACCCCGAAGGGGGTGAAATAGGGGTTGAAAGTTTGAATGAAATTCCGTCATTTATAAGTTAGGAACATGTACCTTTGTTTTTGGATTACTGATCAAAAATAAATAAATACGTATTTAAGCGTTTTTGGAAATTATACTCCCAAGGGGGTGAAATTGGGGTTGAAAGCATGAATCAAAAGCGCGTTATTTCTTGAGTTAGAAACATGAAACTTTCTTTTTGGGTTAATAATTAAAAATTATTGGATACGTGTTTAAGCGTTTCTGGAAATTCTAACCCCAAGGGGGTAAAATAGGGGTTGACAGTTATTATACTATACTAACGCGGACGAAGTCGCAGGCAACAGCTAGTGGATCATAGTCCTATACATATATGCATGAAAGATTTAATTTCTACTTCAATATTACTACTAAATGCTAAAGCTTGATCCTTGTATCATCAAATCAGAGCAAAGTGTCGCTATACAGTATACACTACACCTGAGCATATACAGGTCCGAGTATAACACGGCGAGCTAATACCCTCGCTTTGAGGGCTTAACCCGGAGAGGCACTCAAACAAAATGAGCAATGTATCGCGTGGGTAAACTATTATGCACCAAAATGTAAACACGCCTTTGAGGTCGTTACAACCTTCGTAAATTTATCGTTAAGGGTCCCACACATTAACAGTCCACCTGCAGGCTCTGGTCGGCAGGCCGCCTGACAGTAATTAACTGCCGATACAAAATCTACAAAATCGTCCGGGGAACTGTGAGTCTGTGGTCTTTTTTTTCCGATTAGTTTTAAGAAATTGTAGGTATGTCACCAGGAGGGACATAAACTCTTAATATTTCCACACCTCATCGAGGTAGAAATTGTAAAACGTATATAGACATAAGAACACCATTGTATCAATTTCTTGGAAATAAAGGATATGAATTATGAATTAACAGCCGGGCGACGGCCTGCCGGCGAACTGTTCATGTGTGGGGCCCTTTAGGGCTTACCGATCACCTACGACGAAATTGTTTAACTATTGCAATACAAATATAAGAAGCTGGTCAAGGTTGAAACACAACGTCTTGAAAATGTGTCATTGCAAAACGCCTCCGTGGTCTAGTGGTTAGAGCGTGGCTCTCGACTCCAGAGGTCGTGGGTTCGATTCCCGCGTTGGAAACTTGTTTCCAAGTTTAGTTAGGACAATGCAGGTTGATCACCTGATTGTATGACAAGTAAGACGATCCATGCGTCGGATGGGCAGTAAAAAGTCGATCCTGCGCCTGATGTCTCGCCAAGTCGCCAATCGTGTCGGTCTTCCGTCCCACTGGGTTATGAGAGTAAAGAGGAATAGATGCGCACACACTTGGGCACTATAAAATTACTCCAGCGTAACTGGCCTGGTTTCAATGAAACCGGCCACCGTCACCGAAATCGGTATTGGAGTTATTAATTATTATTATTATTGCGGAAAAACTGCCTCGCGACAAGGCAAGGGCTAACGCTCACTTGAGCCTCGACAATTTTAAGACAGATTATTGCATACAAAACACAGGAAGACACACACACATGACTCAAACAAAATGTTGTATTGGCGTATCCCCAGTGTTAAGACAAACTAATGTCACAGTATAGCAATATTATATCCCTATTGCTATACTGTGCTAATGTCTTGAGAATGGGACTGAGCTGTAAACTCGCTTGTCAATACTTTCAAGACTGTTTTGAATGTATTGACAAGCTCTCAAGTCAGTCTCATAAAGTCAAGACTTACTAAAACAGTGTGTAAACAATATTATGTGAGCGCAAAGCCGAAAACATGGCGCTATTAATTTTAGAGTGAGGCGTGCGCTAACCGCTGCATACGGATTATTAAACTATATTTCATCATTACCTTAATAAAAAATGTCAAGATCGCACTTCAGAAGGGCAGAGGTTGTGCAAAAGGCCGCATGAACTCATAAATTTAATAAATAATTGCGCCAATAAGCCCTCCACTGTAATTTGAAAGTTCTTTGAACGTTAATGTAATGGATCGTGCCGAAGCTTTTCGAAGTAATTGATACTAAATTATAGAAGATACAACGTATATTATGTACTTATTATGTATAGTAAAGTGTAGTAAGTGCACACAAAAAAGTGAATCACGTAATTTTAGGTAAGAATACACATCCCCAGTACTAACTAATCTTATTATTTATGCAACCGTTACAGTTTAAATATAATATTTAGGTCCTTGTTTGTTAAGCCACTTTTGTAACGTATCAGTTTGAGTCTATAAATGCACAAAAGTAGGTGCGTCTACAAAATCAAGTGTCATTCGTGATTTGGTCGTGTTATTGACTATTTTTTGTTAGCAAACTTAGTAAATAAAGTAAGAAACTAAGTACTAAGCACTAAGTAGTAACTAGGTATTCTACGTTTCCACACTGCATTACTTTTTTATGAGCATTAAAGAAAACATTGGTATCAAATTTCATTATTTCCATGCAAACTGCAGTTGTTTCTAGCAAATAATTTGGTGCATCATTTTTTATATAATATTTTTATCAAAACTATATTCCTTTGTTTACATGTTAAACATAACGACGTATATTATTACAATATAATAAAAGTTACAGCTCTACTGTATGCTCATTAGTGTTTTAATTTTTAAAAAATGATTAGATCTTCTGCTAACTCAGCGAGTTCTTAACCACAAAAAATAACGATTTTCTTAGCCTTTATTAACCTATCAAGCCCCTTAAGGACACCGGTGACCGCGACAACAATAGATTTCCAGAAGGAGTAATTTAAAATTTCAAGCATTGTTTTAACCTGTCCTTTATGTCTACTCTTTGGGCCGACGAAGTAGGTTTAATATTCCAGATCCTAGGTTTTATTGGCTACTTGCCAATTCAATTTTCCACGTAGCTTAGGTATGTCGATTCTTATCTCTCTATGCAGCAAGATCATACGTTACAAATATTCATAATCATCTTATTAGATAAAGTTGCCTATGTCTTCCGCATTATACTCTGTTTCACACACTAGATAAAACAACTAGGTACATAGTCAATATAGGAATTGATAAACCTCTTCGCGAGCGACGCGTTATATTATAAAATACCGTCTTCTTCTTCTTAGCTCGGCTCTCCTAGTACGTCTGCGTCAAGAAATTCTATCTTGGGTTGTCAATTTTACGTCAAATCCCCATACACTTTATATATAACTAGACGTTCGCCCGTGTCAAAATAGATATTTCACAGACAAATTAGTCCACAAAAAAGCCTATGATCCTTCACGTGGTCTACTTCTTATCTGTACCAAATAACAGAAAAAATGCTCTAGTAGTTCGTGAGATAAGCCCTTTCAAATAATTTTCCCCGTTTTTCCACATTTCCCTATATTTCTTCGCTCCTATTAGTCTTAGCGTAATAAAATATAGCCTAAAGCCTTCCTCGATAACTGAGATATCTAACACTGAAAGAATTTATCAAAACCCAGGACCAGTAGTTCCTGAGATTAGCGTGTTCAAATAAGCCCTTTCAAATAATTTCCCAAGTTTTTTCCACATTTTCATCTATTTCTTCGCTCCTATTAGTTTTAGCGTGATAAAAAATAGCCTATAGCCTTCCTCGAACACTGAAAGAATTTTTCAAATCGGACCAGTAGTTCCTGAGATTAGCGCGTTCAAACAAACAAACAAACAAACAAAGTAACAAACTCTTCCGCTTTATAATATTTGTATAGTATAAAATAGTATAGATTTTGCCGTCGAAATTGTCGAATACAATTTAATGAAGTACGCTGTTCTGTGTTCAGAGGCGAATCGAATTTTTAACAAGCACACACAAAAAGCTGAAAGGACTGATGAGTCTATAATTGGATCATAATTTACAATTTTTTTGCAATTAAACTTAATAAATAAGCAAAAGGTTACAAGGCCGACGATACTTCGGTCGCGTCAACAAAAGATTCGTCAGTTACAGCAACAAAAACTGTATTTCCTAATATATGTCATTCATTATTCGATCTCGCGTCAACAAGTCCCACTTTCGTCGTAATAATATGTGATAACCGTATTTCTCTGTCCGTGTTTCGGCTGTTCTATTGTCTTGTTTGAACGTCTGATAATAATTTTTAGGTGGTGACAATTTGATTACATGCAATCAGTTTTTTTTTATTTGTATTTCATTTAATTGTTGCCACGCTTTTGATAAAGATTTAAGGCTCCTCTCGCGAAAAAAGCGTGCAGATGAAACCACTTTTCATCGGCATTAACAGAGAAATTATATATGAAAAAAATCTATCGGTATCACATAATAAAGAAATAAAAAACCAAATCACCTCCTAATCGTTGAATGAAACCACTTTAATCCTTCATTATTTATCAAAAGAATATATAATTATTATTTTTAACAAAAAATTAAAACCGACTTCCAAGGTAAAAACAATATTAACATTAATATGAACTAAAAAGTATTAAATAATTTTTGCTATCTAATAGTGCCTTTTTCCGAATTCGGCTAAACCTTGACTATTTCTGTACTCAATCTTCATTATTTTGAAGTCGGTACCAGATAGCTGAATCTTCAGTCCTCTGACAGAATATTTGAAACTTTTGGAACTGGCACCGACTTCAAAATTATGAAGATTGAGTACAGAAATAGTCAAGGTTTAGCCGAATTCGGAAAAAGGCACTATTAGATAGCAAAAATTATTTAATACTTTTTAGTTCATATTAATGTTAATATTGTTTTTACCTTGGAAGTCGGTTTTAATTTTTTGTTAAAAATAATAATAATTTCACTCTTTTTAGTTACACTAGTAGGTAAACCTTCGCGTATATTTTACGTATCTTATTACACAGTTCACACTTACAAAATAATATATTATCAGTGAAGTGAACATATTGTGCTAAGTAATTTAACAATTTTAATACTTCAAACCCGAAGCGGTCACCGGCGATTGCGATAACAATAGAAAGGCTATTGTGTCTCGTTTTTCCACGATCCAAGGATCTATCAGATAAAAAATTGTATAAACTTGCATAGGATGTTGCGTAGCTACTCATCTAATATATAAAATTCTCGTGTCACAGTTTTCGTTGCCATACTCCTCGGAAACGGCTTGACCGATTCTCATGAAATTATGTGAGCATATTGTGAGGATATTGGTCTGAGAATCGGCCAACATCTATTTTTCATACCAAAAATTATTTAAATGGCAAAACAACGTTTGCCGGGACAGCTAGTAATATAATATAATATTATCATAATTATTGACAGCTGTTCTTGTAATCAAGAATTCAATTTCAAATCCATTCAAATCGATACTTAGTGCGCCATCTATCGATTAATAAGTATAACTAATTAAAAAGACACTTATTGACTTTGTTTTGTTAAAATGCTCTGTTTAAAATGACTTTATTTTAATTATATATTTTGTCTATTAAAATTTTATAAAGTAGTTAGTATAGTATTCGATCTGTATATAAAGTAGTAAAGTATAAAGTAAAGCGATACCGTCGCCTCCGCGGTGCTGACCGCCGTGTATATTTAAACAAAGTGTTGTTATACAGTATAAAATTATTATTATTATTAGTATATCCACACCTATGCCTTGTACTATTATCTATTCTGTGCCATGAGACATTGGTGACCTTAACACGACGTGGTAATGATGAAGACGATGATGATGATGATGATGATGATTATGATGATGAATATGAGTTGCATAGTAGCATATGCTTTCTGTTCTTAAAACAACGCCGAAACTCCCAAACGTGTATCTATAAGGAGTCAGGAGTTCTCTCAGCATCTTCGAAACCATGGTATACCTTGACCCAATATTTGACTTTTTGGTAGCATATTCTTAGTACACTTCACATAAAACCAAAATCACCATATGTTTCCATATAAATTTCGAGGAGTTCCCTCGATTACTCCTGGATCCCATCGTCAGGTCACCACTTTGTGAACATGGTACCAAATTGGAGTAAAACCAAATACAACAAAGCAAAAATTTCGAAAATCGGTTCACAAACGGCGGAGTAATCGTTGAACATACAAAAATAAAAAAAAAAATAAAAAAAAAAAAAAAAAAAAAAAAAAATATCCACAGCCGAACATATAACCTCCTCGTTTTTTGGAAGTCGGTTAAAAAATATCTACTGCTTTGCAATACATAAGTTGATAATTTGGTTTTTTTTTTCTTTTTTGAAATATGTATTATATTACTCGTAAGCCATATAAAGGCGGCGAGCGTCGTAACCGCCACCGTACAAGGCGCGCTGTTATGAATGTTATTTTAATGTCATTTACGTCGATATTCGCACTGACAGACAATGATCAAGGTCATTGGCGGATATAGAGGCCTTAAGATACATATTGAATACTTATTATTTAAGACGAGCATCTTCTTTAATTTTTACTTCTTCGTCAGTGAATTTACAGCACTTAGATTTGATGAAGGTTCTAATTTATTTACACCAGCGCTAACGTTGGTGTATATATGTTTATAGTTCCTAAATCAAGAAATGCAATCATAAATAGCACATCTCTGTTACTTTCCTCATTATAATCTTCTTCTTCTTTATGATACGTACTATAATTGCTATGAACTTCCTGAGATTTTACTTTTTTGTCATCAGCAAATTTCTAATTTTTAGTTTTAAGGGGCCGGGTACCCCTCGAAATTCTCATACATACGTAATACCAAAATCCTTTTTTCATACGAAAATATTTAACATGTTTGAGTTATTTTTCAGCTTTAAATAGTAATTATGAAGGTTCCTGCACAAAAATTTACTTAAAAATATTTAAACACTAAAAAAATTTTTTTTGTTTAAAATTTTTTTTTAGTAAATTTACTACTAAATATTTAAACACTAAAAAATAGAGTAAAACACTAAAAAATATATAAATAAATAGTAAATTTACTACAAAATATTTAAACTCTAAAAAATATTTTTTAGTATTTAAATATTTTGTAGTAAATTTACTATTTATTTTACTCTAAAAAATATTTTTTAGTATTTAAATATTTTGTAGTAAATTTACTATTTATTTATATATTTTTTAGTGTTTTACTCTATTTTTAGTGTTTAAATATTTTGAAGTAAATTTTTGTGCAGGAACCTACATAATTACTATTTAAAGCTGAAAAATAACTACAAACATGTTAAATATTTTCGTATGAGAAAATGATTTTGGTATTACGTATGTATGAGAATTTCGAGGGGTACCCGGCCTCTTAAGAGTCCGTAAATACGAAATTTTGCCGATTTTGCCGAAATTGCATAGGTTCGCTACAGAAATATTATTAGGTTTTAGCCCCTTATTAGACTTAAAAATATATATATTAATTATTAGATTTAAAATATATTTAAGCACGGAAAGCCGACTCGAACTTGCGGCGAGTAATATAATGTGAGATTTAGGTTGTTTTGAATCGTGTTTTTCTGGGTTTCTTTTTTCTTTTTTCTCGAATTGGATAGAATTTTATCTATATATTATTTCTGTAGTTTTCTTTTTAAGAATTACAGCTCCAAGTTGCCGAAATTAACAGCAATTCTTTGCCCATTTTCTCTAAAATTTTGCCGAGTTACATATTTTATTAAAGTGGTAAAAAGTAATTCCAACATTTTATAGACGACTTTCTCAACAGTACATTGTATTTTTTTCATACCGTTAAGACGTCAATACAATCCATAAACAGGAGTTATTATAAACCTTTTAC
This sequence comes from Polyommatus icarus, assembly GCA_937595015.1. NCBI lineage: Eukaryota > Metazoa > Arthropoda > Insecta > Lepidoptera > Lycaenidae > Polyommatus > Polyommatus icarus. Next base: position 14,813,180 of record OW569328.1, on the reverse strand, counting down.
AGCAAAAATCACAAAACTGTCGCGGGTTTGAGTTGGATTATTTAAAAATACTTAAAAAAATAAAAAATCTAGCTCCAACATTAGATTATAATTGAAATGATCTTACGTGTTGTGCATTAAAACTTATAGAAATACTATATTTTAACTGTAAAATCAGCGAAATCGGCAAATTTCGTATACGGACTCTTAATAAACTCTGCATATTTTTCATCCAAAGTCATCTGTAAACTCCCTTTCTATCTACTGCTACCACTTCTTCTTACTTACAATAATCAAAATAAAGGCAATTTTTTGTCGCATGACACTTTCATCACCGGATTTCTTGTTGATCCGCGATAAACAAATCGATTGTTTATTTTCGATCGTAACCCATTTGGCGGGCGTTGATTCAGCCATAAATAAATAGTAAACACGACGGATGCTGTGGGGGGCTGGGGTTGGTATCAGTGTGGCGCTCAGGTGACGGTGTCGGCGCTGCCCCTCCACGCCGTTGTCAGTGTTGATGTTGTGTCCGCGACGCGCGCACGCAGCCCCCGACTGTCCGAGTGAAAGTCGCGCAGTACGAGTGTTTCGATCTTCGTTTGTTTTGTTTGTACGTTGCGACTTGCGCCAGCGCAACGAAAGGAGGTCGGCCCCGGCCGCCGCAGCCTGTGCACACTATTGTGGTATCACCGAATTAATTTCATTCAGGTAGAAATTGATTTTCGATAAATGCATAATTCGCCTCCAATTTAGTCGAGGGAGAAATTTAATCGCAGTATCTTCGTTGAATTAAAATTTTATGTAATCATTAAATTATCAGTTTTTATTGTTCGGAATAATAATTTAATTATTGCTAGTAATTTTTCAAATATTACGTTATGTATAATGATGTCAGTAAAAAGTTACAATGTAATCTAACAAATACGTATGAAATTAAATTAACTACCGTCATTAGCAGGTTTATTTTCTTTTTAATTGCGTGTTAAATGCGGGTAGGTTAGAACTCCCTCGCCTTGTTTGTTTTCATCAGATGATAGTAAACTATCAAGAACCCAGTCTGTATGCAAATCAATTAGAAATCGGCGCTTAATTTTAAGTTTACAGAACCTTGTGATGATGCATTGAATGCAATTTTCGAAGTGAACCCTAAACGATTATTATGTAGTTGAAGTCATCAAAGCAAGAAATCCCTCGAGGCTAGCCCTATTAAGATAGAGTGGGTACCGAGTTACGACAATAGCGATTAGGCAATTGCTCGCCCTAAAATATCACATGGACAGAGTTCAGTGACCCGCGAGACTATCAGCCGAGTTCTTTGGGGTCACTCTAGGCACAGTTTTTCCTTGTAGATCTCGTAATTTTACAAAAATTAGATGGAAATTCATGATAGAAATTGCAATTACTGGTTTTGAGATGCTACTTCGTCTAGCTACTTTTTTTTTAAGAGGTCTGCTTCCTGCGTCCAAAGGGTCTATTTTAGTTTAAAATAATATAACGTTAGCGAAATTATTTTGAAGGTTACTTTCATAGCTAAAGTTAAAAAGCAAATAATTCGAATGACCGTAATTTTCGCAGAATTTTTTAAATTATAATATGCTCGCTACAATCCGAATTTGTCCCGTTTCATAATACGTGTTTAATAAAAACTTTTTTTATAACAATAAAAAGGCGTTTCATAATGAGCTCGTTAGGGTCTTTTGTGCTGACATTTTAATATATTTTTTAAATTATTTCTTTGTTAATTGAAACAAAAGTTTACGATTGAGCCTCTTTAAATTTCTTTAATTATTCAAATTTTACGTATTTTATTTAATTATTTTTATAACATTACGGCTTGCTAATTAACAAATTGCGTTTTATTGCGATTTTATAATCTTATCAGCTGCTACCGTACCACGAATCGAGCTCTGATTGTTGCAATTATCTCGTCGATAATCCTCTAAAAGTCATCAAAGGTCATAAAATATTGGGCTTACTTCATTAATCATTTAGTCCGGTTTCCGACGATTTTTGACTGAAGTTTATCTTTTCGGTAGCGCTTTTGATTGGCTTAAACGTCGAGCAAGGGGCGACTAACCCAAAATTTTCGATTTTATAATTCATTTTTATACTTGAAAATAAGCCCCGAATTGTTTCATTTTCTTAAATTAGATACTACATTATATTTCCAAGAATTCGATCTGAGAAAAAACACGATATTCCTAAAAATCACAAAGATGTATCTAATTTTCACGAATTTTTCATTTATTGCCATAACCGTGCATTGAACTAAGTTAATATTTTAACACATTATATAAAATTCTATCGTTGAGAAACCAACCGAGCGGATTTTTTAAATGTTGTATATCTATCGAGTTATTGAGGAAAAACTAATTTGGCGATGAATCCGCGTCGTTCTTTTTCACCTGGCATATGAAAGACGGGCGTGAGTGTGAAGAGATAATGATGTTTGACTTCTTGGGTTAGTCGCCCTCTCAATCAACGACACTATTAATAATATCTCTTGTCAAAAATCCTCAAAAACTGGACATTAGACACCGAGTAAAGTATAGACTTTTTCTATGTTCCCACTTCCACTGCGAACTGAACGCGACAGCCGGCATCTAATTTATAGACTTTCCTTTTCGCCGTATCACAACGATCCGGTTTTGAATAAAATAATTTAATGAATAAAAAATAATTTACTAACGATAACGAATCTGTGTCAAGTGTTTTGCTATTAATATTGAGATAAATTAAAAGCTATATCGGATAAAGGATATGCAATTTTTCACAACACTTTGCGGAAAATATTAAAAGTCTCATAGATATCAAATATCAACATCTTGTATTACCTTTAACCTATCAAGCACCATAAGAGCACCGGTGATCGCGACAACAATATAATAACAATAGATTTTCAAGAGTCCGCGATCGATGGATTAAAGCGCTTTGCGAAGAAAGGAAATTTATTTTATGGGGACAAAAATTTGCCATCTTCAAGTTATTTCATATTTGCCATCATAACAATAAGACAGTTTGCAGAAATGTTTCTTATAACGTAGCAGCTTATAATAATGAATACTGTTATAGCACAAATCACAATTAATTAGAGCATAATTATTATGATTAGTTATTACTGTATAATGTATTAATGGTAGCATTGTAATCAGAGTGTGTTGAAGGCATCTGCTGACGCGATAGATGTTCGCGTCGTGTTCTACTCGGTAGTAACGGGAGACGTGAAAACGTGAATAAAAGTGTATATTTACAATGTAATTCAGAGCCTTTTCGTGTTTTTGAGTCCGTTAAAAGGTAAAAATTATTATAAAAAAAAAACTTGAGAGGTGTCAAGGGACAACCGAATGGAACGAAGTTATTTCGTTCAAAATACTGTACATAAGTAATAAACACTCAATTAAAAAAAAACGCCATCTATTGACGCCCTAGAAATACTAACAATGTTTATTAAAAAAAAAAACGCCAAAAAATATTATACAAGAAAAGTTTGTATGAAAAGATTCTTTAAGCTATTGCAGGAAAGTCCTTGCCATCCTTAGCAAAAGGACTATAAAAGGCAGTCGTTGCCTTCCCATTTGCCTCCCCATTGTTTTCCACTGGCTGATCATCTAGTTTCACAAGCAGTTCGCAATATCGTAGTATTTATTGATCTGTTATGTCGCTACAGCCATTTGCAGCGCCTGTATATAGTGTTCGTCTTAAAACTATGATTGGTACTACTAATATTATATATTCTGTGCTATTATTTAAACGATCATGTGCAAACCTCTATAAAATATATCTAGGTAAGAGTAAATTTTATAGTAATTTGCATTATATAAATATTCTATAATGTCGGATTAGTTTTCTTCAATGAGTTATTTTGAAATATCGTATAGTTAATATTTATTAAGGCTGCTCTCTCGAAAAAAGCGTGCAGATGAAACAACTTTTCATCGACATTAACAGAGAAATTATATCTGAAAAAAATAATTAGTTAATGATATGATACGTAATTTGGTTTTGCCATATTTTTTCTATCGGTATCACATAATAAAGAAATAAAAAACCAAATCACCTCCAAATCCTTGAATGAAACCAATTTACTCCTTCATTATTTATCAAAAGAATATATAATTATTATTTTTAACAAAAAATTAAAACCGACTTCCAAGGTAAAAACAATATTAACATTAATATGAACTAAAAAGTATTAAATAATTTTTGCTATCTAATAGTGCCTTTTTCCGAATTCGGCTAAACCTTGACTATTTCTGTACTCAATCTTCATTATTTTGAAGTCGGTACCAGATAGCTGAATCTTCAGTCCTCTGACAGAATATTTGAAACTTTTGGAACTGGCACCGACTTCAAAATTATGAAGATTGAGTACAGAAATAGTCAAGGTTTAGCCGAATTCGGAAAAAGGCACTATTAGATAGCAAAAATTATTTAATACTTTTTAGTTCATATTAATGTTAATATTGTTTTTACCTTGGAAGTCGGTTTTAATTTTTTGTTAAAAATAATAATAATTTCACTCTTTTTAGTTACACTAGTAGGTAAACCTTCGCGTATATTTTACGTATCTTATTACACAGTTCACACTCACAAAATAATATATTATCAGTGAAGTGAACATATTGTGCTAACTGCTAAGTAATTTAACAATTTTAATACTTCAAACCCCAAGCGGTCACCGGCGATTGCGATAACAATAGAAAGGCTATTGTGTCTCGTTTTTCCACGATCCAAGGATCTATCAGATAAAAAATTGTATAAACTTGCATAGGATGTAGCGTAGCTACTCATCTAATATATAAAATTCTCGTGTCACAGTTTTCGTTGCCATACTCCTCGGAAACGGCTTGACCGATTCTCATGAAATTATGTGAGCATATTGTGAGGATATTGGTCTGAGAATCGGCCAACATCTATTTTTCATACCAAAAATTATTTATATGGCAAAACAACGTTTGCCGGGACAGCTAGTAATATAATATAATATTATCATAATTATTGACAGCTGTTCTTGTAATCAAGAATTCAATTTCAAATCCATTCAAATCGATACTTAGTGCGCCATCTATCGATTAATAAGTATAACTAATTAAAAAGACACTTATTGACTTTGTTTTGTTTAAATGCTCTTTTTAAAATAACTTTATTTTAATTCTATATTTTGTCTATTAAAATTTTATAAAGTAGTTAGTATAGTATTCGATCTGTATATAAAGTAGTAAAGTATATTCGATCTGGCGTCTTCCGCCACGCGCCACGCGCGGCGCCACGATACCGTCGCCTCCGCGGCGCTGACAGGTGTATATTTAAACAAAGTGTTGTTATACAGTATAAAATTATTATTATTATTAGTATATCCACACCTATGCCTTGTACTATTATCTATTCTGTGCCATGAGAGATTGGTGACCTTAACACGACGTGGTAATGATGAAGACGATAATGATGATGATGATGACGATGATGATTATGATGATGAATATGAGTTGCATAGTAGCATATGCTTTCTGTTCTTAAAACAACGCCAAAACTCCCAAACGTGTATCTATAAGGAGTCAGGAGTTCTCTCAGCATCTTCGAAACCATGGTATACCTTGACCCAATATTTGACTTTTTGGTAGCATATTCTTAGTACACTTCACATAAAACCAAAATCACCATATGTTTCCATATAAATTTCGAGGAGTTCCCTCGATTACTCCTGGATCCCATCATCAGGTCACCACTTTGTGAACATGGTACCAAATTGGAGTAAAACCAAATACAACAAAGCAAAAATTTCGAAAATCGGTTCACAAACGGCGGAGTAATCGTTGAACATACAAAAATAAAAAAAAAAATAAAAAAAAAAAAAAAAAAAAAAAATATCCACAGCCGAACATATAACCTCCTCGTTTTTTGGAAGTCGGTTAAAAAATATCTACTGCTTTTGCAATACATAAGTTAATAATTTGGTTTGGTTACTTTTTTAGGGTTCCGTACCCAAAGGGTAAAAACGGGACCCTATTACTGAGACTTCGATGTCTGTCCGTCTGTCCGTCTGTCCGTCTGTCTGTCTGTCTGTCTGTCTGTCTGTCTGTCTGTCTGTCTGTCTGTCTGTCTGTCCGTCTGTCTGTCCGTCTGTCTCCAGGCTGTAACCCAAGAACGGGAAAAGCTAGAAAGTTGAAATTTTCACAGATAATGTATTTCTGTTGCCGCTATAACAACAAATAGGTACTAAAAACAAAATACATTAAATATTTAACGGGGGCTCCCATACAACAAACGTGATTTTTCAAACATTTTTTGCTCGGTATCAATGATGACAACAGGTAGGTACTTGAAATTTTTACAAAGGCCTTGATTATATGTGTTCTTTAATAATTAGTAATAATATTTAAATAAAATAAAAATTTAAGGGGGGGGGGGGGGGGGATAATTATGTATCCCATACAAAAAACACCATTTTTGGCCTATTTTTGCTCTATAACGGTACGGAACCCTTCGTGCGTGAGTCCGACTTGCACTTGGCCGATTTTTGAAATATGTATTATATTATGCCTTAAAAAGGTTTTTTCTCTTATTTCGCCCTATCATGGACGCGGCGAGCGATCTAACCGCCACCGTACAAGGCACGCTGTTATGAATGTTATTTTAATGTCATTTACGTCGATATTCGCACTGACAGACAATCGACCTGCTAATTTAGGAAGAGAGGGCCCTTAAATCTTATATCTTTAAACGAGCAATTCTTGTATATAATTGGAATCTCGGAATCGGCTCCAACGATTTTCATGAAATTTAGTATATAGGGGGTTTCGGGGGCGATAAATCGATCTAGCTAGGAATCATTTTCAAAAAATTTCATTTTATGTGTGTTTTTTTGAATTTTTTGAATACTTTGCTCGGTCATATAGCTAGTATATAATAATATGTGATCTCGTTACAGCCATTTGTGGCTCATATAATCTTCGTCTTAACACTATTATTTACGAATTACGATATATAATTTTATTTTTAGAGTATTTAGAACGAGACTGCCATATAATAATTGCCATCTTGTATGGTGTCCGGATATTATGGCATCGCAGCTTGTTGAATGCCACATATTCGATGAATCAGTGTACGTTCTCTTGATAGATAACGTCAATGCGTCGTTTAAATATCGAATCTATAAGCCCGTGCGTCTTGTCACGTAGGTACGGGTTTCCGAATTACTTATACGAATAATCGGAACTGAAATGAATTGAATTGCCCGCAAGTCGCAACTTCGTTTGCACAGATATAATAGGATATATTATTATTGCAATGTTTTCAGTTTTCACGCTAGATGGCTACCACCAATACAGACAGTAATTATTATTATTTTTAACAAAAAATTAAAACCGACTTCCAAGGTAAAAACAATATTAACATTAATATGAACTAAAAAGTATTAAATAATTTTTGCTATCTAATAGTGCCTTTTTCCGAATTCGGCTAAACCTTGACTATTTCTGTACTCAATCTTCATTATTTTGAAGTCGGTACCAGATAGCTGAATCTTCAGTCCTCTGACAGAATATTTGAAACTTTTGGAACTGGCACCGACTTCAAAATTATGAAGATTGAGTACAGAAATAGTCAAGGTTTAGCCGAATTCGGAAAAAGGCACTATTAGATAGCAAAAATTATTTAATACTTTTTAGTTCATATTAATGTTAATATTGTTTTTACCTTGGAAGTCGGTTTTAATTTTTTGTTAAAAATAATAATAATTTCACTCTTTTTAGTTACACTAGTAGGTAAACCTTCGCGTAGGTATATTTTACGTATCTTATTACACAGTTCACACTCACAAAATAATATATTATCAGTGAAGTGAACATATTGTGCTAAGTAATTTAACAATTTTAATACTTCAAACCCCAAGCGGTCACCGGCGATTGCGATAACAATAGAAAGGCTATTGTGTCTCGTTTTCCCACGATCCAAGGATCTATCAGATAAAAAATTGTATAAACTTGCATAGGATGTAGCGTAGCTACTCATCTAATATATAAAATTCTCGTGTCACAGTTTTCGTTGCCATACTCCTCGGAAACGGCTTGACCGATTCTCATGAAATTATGTGAGCATATTGTGAGGATATTGGTCTGAGAATCGGCCAACATCTATTTTTCATACCAAAAATTATTTATATGGCAAAACAACGTTTGCCGGGACAGCTAGTATATAATATAATATTATCATAATTATTGACAGCTGTTCTTGTAATCAAGAATTCAATTTCAAATCCATTCAAATCGATACTTAGTGCGCCATCTATCGATTAATAAGTATAACTAATTAAAAAGACACTTATTGACTTTGTTTTGTTTAAATGCTCTTTTTATTTTAAAATAACTTTATTTTAATTCTATATTTTGTTTATTAAAATTTTATAAAGTAGTTAGTATAGTATTCGATCTGTATATAAAGTAGTAAAGTATATTCGATCTGTCGTCTTCCGCCACGCGCCGCGAGGCGGCGCTGACCGCCGTGTATATTTAAACAAAGTGTTGTTATACAGTATAAAATTATTATTATTATTAGTATATCCACACCTATGCCTTGTACTATTATCTATTCTGTGCCATGAGACATTGGTGACCTTAACACGACGTGGTAATGATGAAGACGATGATGATGATGATGATGATGATGATGATGATTATGATGATGAATATGAGTTGCATAGTAGCATATGCTTTCTGTTCTTAAAACAACGCCGAAACTCCCAAACGTGTATCTATAAGGAGTCAGGAGTTCTCTCAGCATCTTCGAAACCATGGTATACCTTGACCCAATATTTGACTTTTTGGTAGCATATTCTTAGTACACTTCACATAAAACCAAAATCACCATATGTTTCCATATAAATTTCGAGGAGTTCCCTCGATTACTCCTGGATCCCATCATCAGGTCACCACTTTGTGAACATGGTACCAAATTGGAGTAAAACCAAATACAACAAAGCAAAAATTTCGAAAATCGGTTCACAAACGGCGGAGTAATCGTTGAACATACAAAAAAAAAAAAAAAAAAATAAAAAAAAAAATAAAAAAAAAAATATCCACAGCCGAACATATAACCTCCTCGTTTTTTGGAAGTCGGTTAAAAAAACTAAACACACCGGCAAAATTAGCGGAACATAACAAAATTTTTTTTTGAGCATTATTCGCTGTTTTTTATATATTTATTTATTTATTAAATAATTGAGGATTAAAAATAAAACTTATATAAATTTAGGGCATAAAAACGTGTAAAATAGAAAAAATCTGCAATAATCAAAAATTATGAAAAATCTTTGAAATTTCAGTAGTAAGTTTTTTAAATTCTTCATTTTTACTTAAGAAATGCCATGTTTAAAGCGTGTAATGCCTTCTATGGATCTCAAGAGGGTCTGGATACGCCATTCCATGCTTGCATTTTGATTGTCGATCATTTCCTGTGGGATATTCTTCTACTCCTCCAGTAGCGCCAACTCGAGCTTCTGAACACATTTTGGAGCTGGAGTTTTAACTCGTACCGTTCACCCATTGATGTGCCACACGTCCTCAATCGGATCCACATCCGTAGACCGTGCTGACCTCTCCACCTGGGCTACGCCAGCATCATTTAGGTAATAATACCCGTTTTTTTTACTCTATGGACGCGCATAAAATTGAAGTTACTGCCTAAAACTGTGTAAAAGGCATAACATGCAGTTCTAGGATGTTTGTGCTATAGCCCTGTACTGTCAAAGTACCATCATTAACAATCATCAGCTCCGTGCGGGCTCCAAATCATATGCCACCCCAAACCATTACGAAGCCTGCATGATAGGCCACTGTGTCCGTTAAGTTTGATGGTCTATAGCGTTCCTTACGATTTATCCACATTCTTTATCGCCTGTCAACAAAATTTACACAGAGTTTGCTCCCATCACTGTACAGCACACGATTTCACTCACTTGTTAAATTTTGATGTTCACGCGCAAATCTTAGCCTGGCTCTTTGCGGTCCTGTCTCAAGTTTTGGTGCCCTTGCTGGCACTTTTGAGTTTAATTTAACTTCTTTGATTCTTCTTCTTACTGTACAATCACTTACACGTCCATCTCGGACCTGTTCCGACAGGTTTCGTCTCTGCAAAGCAGTTTGAGGTCGATTTCTTAAGGCTTGTACCCTTACAAAACGGTCATCCTGAACCATTGCCATCCGAAATCTGCCTTGTTCTAGTCTCCAAACGTAAGATCCAGTCTCTCTGTAGCGTTGAAAGTTACGATGTACCACGAAAGCCGACACACCTAAGGCCTGACTGGCCGAACAGTAGGTGTGACCTTTCTCTATCGTGGTTACAGCTCTAGCAGTCGTAGATGCTGGAAAATCACTAATTTTGTATCTAAGCAATGTGTTCTTTCAAAAACCAAACAATCAAATGAGCTGGCATACCTTGCACCCCGCTAAAAACGCCATTCTTATCAGAAACACTTACAACGTCAATCATCGAAAAACACTTAGTAGGGCATAATTGCAATAAAAATCTGTTAGCTTCCCAGTTGTGTTCAATATTTTATTTCTTAAATGAGCTTATAAACTATAAAAAAGGATTTCACACTGCCCGACCCACTTGAATTCAAGTTGTGGCCCTTTTTGCCTATGTTCCGCTAATTTTGCCGGTGTGTGTAGATCAAAATCGGTCGACCCGTTTGGATGCTACGATGCCACAGACAGACAGACAGACAGACAGACGACAGACCGACTGACAGACACGTCAAACTTATAACAACCCCTCTTTTTGGTCGGGGGTTAACAAAAAGTTTTGTTCGACGTTTGACAACGTTTCTTTAATAATCTGACATGAAGTCTACAACGTGTCGGATTTTGGTCGGATTATTTACTGTATCATGTAGTAGCCCCCTCTGCTACGACCTTTGCGTTATATCCCTTATTATTTAATTTCATGCTTCTTACTTTAAAAGCATAGGATTTTATACATACTTAATTCCAAAAACATTAAAAACTAGTTAGCTTCGTATAGAAGAACCAACTTTCCTAATTTAAAGTTTGTAGATGAAGTTTCTATTTGTAATTAATCAACGTTCATAATTTGCTGTCTTTGTCTGAAACGTAGTGTAAAAAAAATTGTATAATAAAAATATTATTTTAATTATACTAATTTGTGTGAGGGGGATTTGTGTTTCTAATAATGCTCATAATACGCCGAATTCGTTCATTTAATATTATTAAAAAAGCAATGATATTCATTACTTTTTTGCATTTTTAATAACATTTTCTTTGTAAACTGAACAAAGGAAATTTGTTTAATTTACGACACCATGTTTAAATGATACTTAAGAGTTAAGACTTTGGTTATATTAAGTGAGTGGTAAACTTCAGGCTTTAGATAAAATATAAGTGATAAGGGAATAAAATAAAATAAATAATAATAATTAAACATTTGTTAGGACTCATAAAAATCTAGTATTTAGGAATACCATAAAGAAATGTTAAGTTACTTTTTTAGGGTTCCGTACCTCAAAAGGAAAAAAACGGAACCCTTATAGGATCACTTTGTTGTCCGTCTGTCCGTCTGTCAAGACCCTTTTTCTCAGGAACGCGTGGAGGTATGAAGCTGAAATTTATATCAATTACTCAGGTCTACTGTCCCTTGAAGCTGTGAAAAAATCAAACTTCTAAGCCAACGCAATCAAAAGATACAGCCGTTTATGCCGCAAATTTTCGACACTTGCAAGGGAATCAAAACCTACAGGGTGCTTCCCGTGAACTCAGAATCTTGAAATTTGGTACGAAGCAACGTCTTATAGCATAGATAAAGGAAAAATTACGAAAACCATAAATTTTTACTTACATCACATAATATATTTTTTTTTAATAATTTTAAACTTACTACCCATTTCCTCATACTCGATTGTCGTAATGAACGAACTTTGTAAACCTTGCAGGTTTGTACGGAACCCTCGGTGCGCGAGTCCGACTCGCACTTGGCCGGTTTTTTTAATACATTTTCCTCTAATTACATTTAGCGCTTAGCTTCTGTAAAAACAAAAGAATCGAATGACGTTTTTCGTTCGTCAAGTTGACACTTACATTTCCTATTTATTTAGAGCTGTCTCATCAACATCGCTCCTTTGTCTCGGCAAGATAGTAAACAATTAATTAATATTCTATGCGAGATACGCATTAGGTATTCGTCGTCTGCCCCGTGGCCTTTGTTTGTGGGCGTTGATCCATTTTGTGCTCTGAAAAAAAGACACTTCGATCTAAGTTGTTCTCTGATTTTTCTAACATTATGGATGTTCTCTTGACGTGTGAATTTTCTAATATATTCAGCAAAAACCTCATGTCATCGTATGACCGGTCGCGCGCGCAACGCATTTTGATAAGTCCTTCTCCAAGTTTTAACTAAGGCATTTAGAGATGCACTATAATATCGTGAAGAAACAATGAAAAGGTTAAATTCTTTTATGTATGTGCTCTTATTCGATGATCCATCCTTTTATAGGTGTTTACTTGGTATACCTTCCTGCCAAATTCAACTTTCTCTACAGTCTTATCTCCAGTTTTCACTGCCCTTGATGTTACTTCAAGTACATAACTGTCAAATTGTGAATACACCTAACAAGTTCCTCCAAACAAATCACCAAACAGTCTGTTCCCAGTCCAACATAATATTTCAAGTGCTTAGCTGTCAAATTGTAAAGACACTATTGAGTATTGGCTATAATGTTATATTCCGTTCCAAGTCCAAAACTGTCAAATTGTAAAGATACTATTGGCTATATTATATCCCTTTCCAACTCCATGATTTGGTACAGGTGTCCACGAACGCGTGATCATGCAATTTGGCGCAATTAACGCCGCTGAAATCTGTCACGAGACCTTATTATGTAGTCGGGGATTACATAAATAACGTTAACAGTAGTGTAAATATTTTTAAACGTATTATGCAGTTTTTGGAATCGAATTTTCCTCGCTCATTAGGGCGTTTGTCCACCGCCGCCGGGCCGTCACGAGATTATTTTGGGCCGATAAAATTCCATTTTATGACTTATGTAAGCCGTACACGCTAGGGTCTACCGGAGAGGTCACCTGTGCAGCCCCTAGACAAGTGGCAAGCGATTATCGTATACGCCAACAAAATGCGATTTGACATAAGTCATCGCTTCGCTATCGAATACTAATGTCAAATCCCATACATTTTGTTGGCATTTACGATAATCGCTTGCCACTTGTCTAGGCCCTCAGGCATACCTGCGCGCATATTTAGAATGATTCCTGCGCACCAGGCATGATGCGCAGGAATCATTCTAAAGAATTGATTTTCGATTTTGCCCCGGTCATAAGGCTATAGGTTTCATTTTCTACCGACATTGGTCTAGCGACTTATGCTTTGTACCTACTGTCGTAGAGTAAAATGAGACCTATAGCCTAAGCCACAAAGTGTCATTTTATTTGAATTTTGACGGTTATCGGTAACGTCCCGGTGGCAGCGGCGGTGGACAAGCGGCCTTTGAATACGAATTCGGGTCAGCGAGACCGCAAATCGGGTGATTCGTGTTACTGACTGTCATTTGTATGAACCTGGCTAATGTGGAAAATTGCTATTATTTAATGGCAATCTTTATTTTGTGCGGTCACGCCACATTGGTACATGGTGGACCAATATTATGAACTTTCAGAGTATATTTGTCTCCTAGATAACGCCCGCAACTCCGTTGCGCCAAAATTCGTTTATTGCGCGAGAATTGTAAAATTTTCCGGGATAAAAAGTATCATAATTATGTCCAGCTTTCTCGGGACTTAAAGTATCTCCATACCCAGCAAAATCGGTTCTGCGGTTTCGGCGTGAAGAGATATTAACAGACAAACTTTCGCATTTATAGTGTTAGCATGAATGATTGCGTATGCTACAATCAGCTTCACAATCATGGTGCCAATCATATTTGAACTCCATCATGGCGCTAAGGCTAAAGTTAAAACTGGTAGGCTAATCATATGATTCTAAAATCAAAGAATGTTTGACATCTCAATTTGTATGTTATCTTGAAGCAATATAAATCGGTTATACGTGACGACATTGAGTCGTATCACTCGTATATATGTGTTTCTTCTATACCGTAAATAAATACGGAATAACTGGATTACCTCAGCTATAAAAATACCTTAGTTTTTTCTGCCGTTTAACGTGAGAGCATATGTTCTAATATCCTTGACTTAGATTCACTTATTTTAATTACTCGGATTGCTTTATATTTATACGCGGACAGTGGACACCCTTGAGATTTTGTCGCTTAGATTTTCTGTAAGTGGGCTTGAAGCGGGTTTACATTATGCCAATGTAGTGATACAATCCAGCGCTGGATTGCTAGTGAAATAATGTAAAATGGTACTGGATGGTACTGGAAAGTAGTGAATTTTATTTCAGTACATTCCAGTGCCGCCTGTGCCCGTTTACATTATTTCAGTAGTAAGTCAGAGCTGGATTTGATCACTGGAATAATGAGAAACGACCATTCTCCTTTTTGCCCTAGCCAACGACTCTTCGAATTTTCAGAATGTCAATTTCTGGTTGGATGGCCAGCGGGGCTAGCCAAGTAGCAAGCGATTATCGTAAACGCTAGTGCTAACGCTACAAAATGTATGGGATTAGACATTAGTATTCGCCAGCGAAGCGATGACTTATGTCAAATCGCATACATTTTCGCGTTAGCGTTTACGATATAATCGCTTGCCACTTGTCTAGAGCCGCAGGTCTCCATACAAAATACAAGTACCCTACACAATACGACAATGTTACGTCTTTAAGATTATGTTGTGTATGTCGTATGATGATTTGATAAATCGAATTATCGCGAAAATTCTAGGGACTTCGCGAAAACACGGATAATTAGACAATGGTGATTACATTTTTCAAACTTACTTACAAAAGGTAGTGTTTTCGCAAAAACACGAGTTGCCTTAGTAACATTGTACATTCTTAACGCTGATTGGCTTGATTTTTACTTACTGGCCAACTCATATTCTGATTAGTTACTATCTTTCTCTAATCCCTATGTATCTTTGAGGTATTACACTATAGACTTATAAAGGGTAAGAAATGACAATGCCTGTTCAATGTTCATAGGAACTTTACTTTTTATTTAACCTTTTATCGGACATACCCTCAGAATTAGTTTCTGGTTCTGTTGAACTTCCAGCATTAATTTCACTTGTATCAGTCATTTTGTACTTACAGACACAATTTTAGATATCTTTTTGCACTATTTTTCAAATCCAACTGCAATTTTAAACACATCAAATATTAAAACCTACTAGTTCGCTTACAAAAACAACCACAAACAAAACAACGCGTGACAATCAATTGACATTTAAAATGTCAACTTTTCAACCAATCAGAGAAGATGTTGTTGTGGGGCGCTTATACCGACCAATCAGTGATTTTTTTCGATAATAACTAACGATTCGTTTCGCAATCTTACTAAAGCGACTCGTGTTTTCGCGAAAACACCACCTTTTGTCAGTAAGTTTGAAAAATGTAATCACCATTGTCTAATTATCCGTGTTTTCGAAATGTCCCTAGGATTTTCGCGATAATTCGATTTATCAAACAATCCTACGACATGTATAAAGCATAAGATTAAGTTAAGTTTATGAGCTTCTTAACCTTGACCTGAATTAGACATTATGAAAATAAGAACGTATCTGGCCTGGCCTACTTAATAAGAAATGTAGTCGTTGCTATGAATAGGGTCTGACTTGATACCTATTAAATGATTAAAATCTAGGGTCTAATGTAATTAGCTGCTAGATATTTCCGAATCTAGACTGCTCAGACTCTTAATTAGTTTTAGGTCTTAACATCCCAATAAATACTAATTAGTAATTAACTTAATATAAATTGATTACACTAGAGTTTGCTTCTAAAAATACGTTGAAAATATATTTGTCTCCGTTGCGCCAAAATATGTTTTTTCAGAACAATTTACCGGAGTAAAAATTATCCTATGTCTTTTAACGGGACTCAAAGTATCTTCAATATTCACACCAAAATTATCAGCAAAATCGGTTAGTCCGTGAAAAAGATACAAACATACATAGGTACCTACTTTCTAATTTATAATATTTGTAGCAAAAACTTCAATTCATTCTTGGCAAATATTAATTATTATTTATTAGAAAACGAGTCTTTTGCAAGAATCTACGAAATCTACGTGCCCAGCAAATAGCAATACATTCTGTTAGAATGCAGCCATTCTAATACCTTTCTATTGCGTCGAATTATTGGCCCTGAGTTTAGACTTGTATATATGTATAGATTCTTTCTTATATATTATGTACATTACTTTTAAGTAGTAGCAATAGTCTTGTCAAATCTTAACTAGCGGAACCGACAGACGTTGTCCTGTATACACGTCTTATTATAGAAACATTTTGAAATTTCAATCCTTCGATCGGGGATTCTTGGAAATGCTATTGTATTCTATTGTTGTCGCGATCATCGGTGCTCTTATGGGGCTTGAAGGATTAAATTAATTAAATGAACATTATCTAGTTTATCAAATTGTGAAACTATTTATTTAAACTATTCCCGAACCCATTTCAATACACACGAAAACTTCGAATTTCAAACATCCATTTTGATTTTTTTATCAGATTTTTTTTTTCTTGAGAGAAAAGAGAATTTTAGATTGTAGATGAATTAATCGCGTCGTGTAACGTGTTATGTTGCGTCAGATTCATATTCAATGTTATAATTCTTATAATCTATTTACATTAATTATTATATTTACAATTATTGTATTTGTTTGTTATAATAACTAGTATACACGGTACAGAGTAATAATGATTGAATAATTAAATAATTACATTTATGCCACATGTGCACTGTTCTGTTTGCGCCTCGATTCACGCATTAGAATTAAATTTTCTCTAATACTTATTTAATTACAAAAAAATCGTTTTACTACCGCACTCAGAGACGAATATTAATTACTTAACTTTTATTAAATAAAAAAACTCTTCATCAAATTGAACAACCCCCGTAAGGCCCAAGTGGGCCGCGATAACAACTATTGAAAGGCTATGTCTCGTTTTGCCGCGATCGCAGGATTATCGTGACGTTTGAAATTTTATAAGAGTAGTGAGTACTATTTGTAATCTCTTAAACCAAGACTGCTTCGGAAGTCGGAATCTTATCGAAACTGCATTATTGTATCACTTAGCAGAATCGACGTACAGCGCCTAGGTGCATAGAATAGTGAATGAAGAACGCTAGTATTTTAATAATGCGTTTTATGAAGCCAATGAGGGACAATTAACAAACACAATTGAAACGCGACCTTGATAGCTATACGTCTGATTGTCTTCCTACTGAGTGTGGCTAGTTTATGTTTATGCAGGCCCCGATTGTGCTGTCTCAATTCAACATCAATACAGCTACGATGAGGTATCGATACAGTCTCGATGTAATTGAACTACAAAATCTATTCGCATAAAATAAACGTCTATACTTCAAAAAATTTCGTTTGACGTTTGTTTGACGTATGAGAATTACAATAATTATTCTGCTGTTTGTTAGGATCCGGGGTCCGGACTGGATCGACACTGTAAAGTTATTTCAAAGTAAATCCGCAATCCGCATACTATTCGGAGTTTTTACCACTGTTATATAATATACCAGTGCTGTAAGGGTCTCACATAGAAACCCTGAGATAAAATTATTATCGCTGACGTCACAAGTCACAATACGACTGACGAGCGAAAGAAACCTTTCCATCGTAACTGTAGCACAACACTTCCTTACTTGTAATAATAATTATATTATAGTTTCTTTGTCTACGTGATCACGGTTAAAGGAAAGTTAAGTTCGTTCAAATGACATATTTTGCTATACAAAAATTTGACCATGTGAAATACTGTTTATCCAGGGAAAAACAGTTTCGATTTTTGTTTTTCAAAGAAATGATTTGAAATAATTAAGTCTAGAGGTAGTGCGTCTCCATATTTTTTGAAATGAAAACTTCTTTAGCGGCGTTGAGCACTTTTGTGGGATGGGTAAAAACTGTGAAACTCGCGTCAGATTTTCGTGTTGATCGAAAAACCATAGAAAAGCCGTAAGACGGTTGGAGAGTAGTGTTTTGTGTCGAACTCGAACTTGAAAACTCGAAAACTCGAACTCAAACTCGAATTGTAAGGGTTTCGATTAATTAAAAAAAGTAGATTTTTTTAATAATCGATTTTCATAAAAAATGGGTTAAAAATTTAATCGATTGCTAAAGGGTTTCGATTCTTCTTTCGAGACTTCTGCCGGCACTCCCGGAGTGCAACCCGTCTTTTTTTTAAATATTCGTTTTTAAAATGTTATAAAGAACACATTATAGTGTACAAAATATTGTAGCAGATTATGTCGTTAAAATAAATGAAGCATTAAAACTTTAGTGGCAATTTCACCGAACTAAAAGTTTTCGGGTCAACTTTTTGTAACTCGCCGTCGATTAAACAAACGAGACCCGTTACCGAACGTCACTACTATTGTAACATTAACACTAACATTACCTCAGTAACGGTAAAGTATTTAGGTAACTGAGACTGTGTCATACAGGCCGATATCGGTAAAATTGTAATCGTTCTAATTTTGAATTTAATTTTTTTCCCTCTCGGATGCAAGGTATTTATCACAACAGGCTAGGTGCAAGGTTTTTCGTATATCTCGGAGTGATCATTGCCATGTCATAGATAAGCCTAGCTGACAAGGCCTGACTAAAATATTTTGATAGTTACTCAGTAGATACGTGTTGCTAAGTGCTAACTAGATATGTTTTTTAATCGTGGGTATTAGTTTTGTAGTAGTGGTTAGTACTTTTTAACCGACTTCCAAAAAACGAGGAGGTTATATGTTCGGCTGTGGATATTTTTTTTTTTTTTTTTTTTTTTTTATTTTTGTATGTTCAACGATTACTCCGCCGTTTGTGAACCGATTTTCGAAATTTTTGTTTTGTTGTATTAGGTTTCACTCCAATTTGGTCCCATTTTCACAAAGGTGGTGACCTGATGATGGGATCCATGAGTAATCGAGGGAACTCCTCGAAATTTATATGGAAACATATGGTGATTTTGGTTTTATGTGAAGTGTACTAAGAATACGCTACCAAAAAGTCAAATATTGGGTCAAGGTATACCATGGTTTCGATGATGCTGAGAGAACTCCTGATTCCTTATAGATACACGTTTGGGAGTTTCGGCGTTGTTTTAAGAACAGAAAGCATAAACTACTATGCAATTCATATTCATCATCATAATCATCATCATCATCATCGTCATCATCATCATTACCACGTCGTGTTAAGGCCACCAATGTCTCATGGCACAGAATAGATAATAGTACAAGGCATAGGTATGGATATAATAATAATTATGTACTGTATAACAATTAACAACACCTGTTTGTTTTTAATACACGGCGGTCGGCGTCGCCGCCCAGCGCTGCCGCGCGAAGACAGAATATCGAATACTTTACTAACTACTTTATAAACAGATCGAATACTTTACTACTTTATAAAATTTTAATAGACATATAGAATTAAAATAAAGTTATTTTAAAAAGAGCATTTAAACAAAACAAAGTCATTAAGTGTCTTTTTAATTAGTTATACTTATTAATCGATAGATGGTGCACTAAGTACCTATCGATTTGAATTCTTGATAACAAGAACAGCTGTCAATAATTATGATAATATTAAATATTATGCTACGCTACATCCTATGCAAGTTTGTACAAATTTTTATCTGATAGATCCTTCGATCGTGGAAAAACGAGACACAATAACCTTTCTATTGTTATCGCAATCGCCGGTGACCGCTTCGGGCTTGAAGTATTAAAATTGTTAAATTACTTAGCACAATATGTTCACTTCACTGATAATATTGTATTATTTTGTGAGTGTGAGTTGTGACTCTTAACAAATTGTAATAAGATACGTAAAATATACGCGAAGATTTATCTACTAGTGTAACTAAAAAGAGTGAAATTATTATTATTTTTAACAAAAAATTAAAACCGACTTCCAAGGTAAAAACAATAATAACATTAATATGAACTAAAAAGTATTAAATAAATTTTACTATCAAATAGTGCCTTTTTCCGAATTCGGCTAAACCTCAACTATTTCTGTACTCAATCTTCATTATTTTGAAGTCGGTGCCAGTTCCAAAAATTTTAAATATTCTGTCAGAGGACTGAAGATTCAGCTATCTGGTACCGACTTCAAAATAATGAAGATTGAGTACAGATATAGTTGAGGTTTAGCCGAATTCGGAAAAAGGCACTATTTGATAGTAAAATTTATTTAATACTTTTTAGTTCATATTAATGTTATTATTGTTTTTACCTCGGAAGTCGGTTTTAATTTTTTGTTAAAAATAATAATCACAATCGAGATTACGCGGATTATTGTTTCGTATAATATCTTAATTCTTAATCAAAAAGATGTACTTTAAT
Source organism: Polyommatus icarus (assembly GCA_937595015.1). Classification (NCBI taxonomy): domain Eukaryota; kingdom Metazoa; phylum Arthropoda; class Insecta; order Lepidoptera; family Lycaenidae; genus Polyommatus; species Polyommatus icarus. The sequence continues at coordinate 14,792,699 of OW569328.1, read as the reverse complement.
ATTGACAGAAAACGAGTTAAATCAACAGGTTAACAGACATTAACGTCTGATATCGTAATAAATGAAGGAAAAACTCGTGTTACACAAGTCACCCATGCCGTAACGATTTCGGTGGTGAATAAACTCGTAGTTCGTCCCATTGAATGATAATGAAATCGACCTTCGTACGAACAACTTTCCCCGGCGACGTGACGGCGATGTGACGACGAGGATGCAGTTACGAAAGCTGCACTCGCTTATACGGCGATACTATGAATAGAAACAAGAAAGCGATGAACGCGTATGAGTAATCGGTAAAAATGTTGTAGGACGGTAAAATGACCAAAGTAGATACGATAGGATAGTTATACAGTATACTGCAGATTTTAGGGAGAAAATTATAGATTTCCATTGGCAGATTGACGATTTGTCTATACTTCCGGAGAAAGAAACCTATATAAATAAAAGTGCTGAGGTGGTGTTTGTCTCTTGTAAGACTATTTCATTGTATGTTATTTACATAAATATGACTTTATTGCAACTTGTAAGTGGTGAGCAACAATGCAATGGTGCAGACAGTAATTGAAAACATACCATAATTCAGCGTATGCGCGTTAAGAAGCCTCGTTTGACGTATGGCTCATATATTGTATCACCGGCAGCACCTATTAATCAACATTTATCGCGTATCGTAAAGAGATATTTCAACGTGTTATGCCATTATTCTTTGTACGCCGCGTGTAAGTCGCTTACCCACGGTAAGATCACCTGCTCCAGATGAAAAATGTCGAAACGAATGCCTCCTGACGCAAGCGTAACGACCGTAATAGCTGAACATAAATCTGTTACGAACAATTAGCACGTTTCTTAATTTTTGCTTTGATGACTCAAACTACTATACCCATCCATCATCTCTAATGGACCCAATCTAACTCGTGTCTCTGCCATTTTGTTGTTTTACGACACATACTAATTACTATTTGTTTATAACGGACTCGATAAAATGATCGAGTCTACGTCCGTACGTCGCTCTGCGGTACGTTTCGAATTTCATCGACTACATTTTAGGCGAATTATGCAAAATATTTGGTAATACCACGGCGGTCGTGTTGCGTTGCGACAGCGCTCATTAGATTCCGTTCGATAGGTAATCGTCATGAAATTGTTGAGAAAAAACATCGTGCCGAAAGTTCGTCGCCTCGCCTAGTGTGTGTGAAGTACCAGTGACGCAAAAATCGAACAATGAGCGGAAGCGAGCCGACGCTGACGGAGTCGCCTGTGCCGCTGGCGTTGGCGCGGCTGCAGGGCCGGGCGGGGCGGCTGCCGCGCACCATGCGGACGCACCGCCCCAGCCTGCCGCTAGCCAGCCTGCAGGAGGCCGCGGACGAGACGCCGCGCCGCTACAGCGAGGAGCCCTACACGCCCGACACCGACGACGACGACGCCTTCGCCGACGTCCTCATAGCCCGGCCCTTCCCGTCCGCCTCCAACGGCCGGCGAGCATCCGACGCGACGTTCGCCGAGCGCTACCGGAAGCTGAACGAATTCGACGGCCCGCCGCCGGAGGCGCGGAGGGCGTCGCTGGCCGTGCCCGTCGCCGCCGACGGGCTCGCGCCAGGCGACAAGGGGCGGCGCCGCTCGTGGGCCGCCAAGCTGCAGCTGGAGCGCAAGAAGCGCCGCAAGTCCGGCGGCAACGACACCGACGAGGAGAACGACAGCCCCGTCTACACCAGGCAGAAGAGACCCTCCTGGTGGAACGTCTTCATGCCCGACAACATGCTCAAGAACAGGTATTTGACAGTTTTATCACGAAGCGATGAATCTACCGACTACATTAGATTGTGTTAACTGATCACGTTTAGTGAACATTCTTGTGTCTAATTAGCGATTATACATTTTTTGTTTAACTTACATACATGGTTAATGTAATCTTACGTGCGTACAATATTTGTGCCAAACGGATGTTCATTCGTTTCAACTAATAAATAACAACATAGCCAAATCACTTTACATTAATGGCTAGTGCAAAATATTAAATATACTCTTTTAATATAATAGTACTTCTAAATATTAAAATATATTACTTAATATACATAATGTAAACTAAATTATATCATGAGAATAAAAATTACAAATTTAATTGAATTGTATTATCGATTTCCATGACTGCTCAAAGTTGCGATAAGATCAGCTGTTCCGTAGGTAATTTATGTGTTTAATTTAGCATAGATATGAGTAGATTCGAAAGGAAAATTAACGGTTGTATGACACAATGATCCTTGACCTACCGTCGCTCGTAGTTTTGTCGGTGCGCTTTTTCACGGTTACGGAAACACGTATCATATTTTTGTATGTTATGACTTATGAGTTATGAATTGTGATATAAGATTACGATTATTTTATTTTATTTTGGGCGATTTGTTTCTTATAATATTAAGTTTTCTTCTTGCAATAATATAATTAATAATTAACTATCTACTAAAATCGAAATTTAGGATTGAACCTAAAAACAAAATATAATAACAGGTTGGAAAAATAAGCAGAATACGATAAAACATAAATTAATATAATATCTGATAATATTTTGATCTTTTTAAAGCTGAGTGTTCACAAAAATACGATCGGCCTTATGTAAGATTTTATGACGAACTATATTTCACGCTGACATTGATAACTATGTCGGAGCCAACAAAATTTCCACAAGACCTGAGCGGGTCTTACAAAGTGTTATTGTGTACATACAAACGTGACAAATTTATAATTGAGCTTATCTTGTCACTATCAAGGTACGCGCACTATCAAAACATCTCCGCCCCGCTCGTGTACAGCCTTAAATTATTAATATTCCAAATAATATCTGTTTTGCCGTAAAAACAAATTTAGTTTGTGACGCAGAAAGGTTTTATAGGCATTAAATCACTGATTACAGCGTGGCGAAGTACACAATTATATGTATGGTTATCAGAAAGCGTTCGTGAAATATGACGTGATTAATATAATTAGGAGCGCGAATGCTAGGAGAATTTTGCAGAACTAAATTTCCAACTGAACGACCTCTACACAAATTTTCATGGATACAATAAAGTAGCGGGAAGGTCAACACTATCCGCAAAAAAGGAAAAAGGGTGAACCTGAAAAGCGGTCGGCCGGTAGATTACGAGTTAATTTGAAATTCGTTTAAAAACTCGTGCCTATCTTTGTACAATAGAGCGAGGTTTATAAAGCAAGGTGACGCCGTTGTCCGAGGCATTGTGAAGGTACAAAAACGTGGACAGTAGTTATTTGTGGATATATCGTTTCATTAGATTCTTTTGTTGGAAACAACAATACCCCTGATACTACACACCTTAGTCGATTGTTACGTGAATAACACTAAATCTTGGCTAAACGTCCGTGGGATCGACCAGCAATTGCTTTATGAACGCTGGAGGAGGTTTAATTGAGAGCATCAAAATAACACGAAGGCTGGCTCTTAAAATTTAATGTAAGCTTTGACGTTTTTTGGATAGTCCAAAAAAAATTGACAAGTTTTAAATCAAGTACAAAACTGACCCAAAACACTAAAGAACATCATAAAGACATATTGACCAGACTTAAAAAAGGAGTCTGAAAAATGAAATACAAATATTTAACCAAAAATTGTTTAACATAATGCGATTAAACGGATCCCCACACTTAACTAGGCGATGCCTGTCCTGTGGGGACGAAACGAAGTTACAATGAATACATATATTGCAATGTAAAATGCTTTTTAACCGACTTCCAAAAAACGAGGAGGTTATATGTTCGGCTGTGGATATTTTTTAATTTTTTATTATTTTTATTTTTGTATGTTCAACGATTACTCCGCCGTTTGTGAACCGATTTTCGAAATTTTTGTTTTGTTGTATTAGGTTTCACTCCAATTTGGTACCATGTTCACAAAAGTGGTGACCTGATGATGGGATCCAGGAGTAATCGAGGGAACTCCTCGAAATTTATATGGAAACATATGGTAATTTTGGTTTGATGTGAAGTGTACTAAGAATATGCTACCAAAAAGTCAAATATTGGGTCAAGGTATACCATGGTTTCGAAGATGCTGAGAGAATTCCTGACTCCTTATAGATACACGTTTGGGAGTTTCGGCGTTGTTTTAAGAACAGAAAGCATATTATGCTAACACGCAATTAAAATTCATCATCATCATCGTCGTCATCATCATCATCGTCATCATCATCATTACCACGTCGTGTTAAGGTCACCAATGTCTCATGGCACAAAATAGATAATAGTACAACTTACAAGGCATAGGTATGGATACAATAATAATAATTATGTACATAACAACACCAATTATTAATATAGGCTGTTTATACACGGCGGTCGGTGCGGCGTCGCCGCACGCCGCCGCGCGCCGCGCGGCGTGTGCGTAAACATCGCGACATTGCGTAGTACCTATTCAAATTCTGATGTCAGGGCATGCGAGCATTTTGAGTGTCATAATATGATTTTAAACTATACAGTATCGCTTGAGAAAGGCGCAGGCGGCCGCGAGGCCGGCTTTCCAAGTTTCTCATGCGATAGTACTATGTATTACAATAATGAAGGTAAAGATTAATATCATAATATTATTATGACACTGAAAATATACTCGCCGCGCCGCTGGGTGTGATTCGGCTCATCCTTCGATCGCGGATTCTTGGAAATCCATTGTTCTGGCGGCCGCTTGGGAGTTGAAGCGTTAAATTGTTAAATTACCTAGCACGCATAGGGTTGTTCACTTAGATTTTTTTAAATGTATTGTTTAAATTTATCTACCTGATATTTGGGCCTTGGGGTATGACTCATCAAATTGTAATAAGATACGTAGAATAAACGCAGTAATTCGACGCGTAGGGTGGTATGGTCACTAAGTCACTACTCACTAGTTCACTACCACCGACGACCACTTATAAACTCGCGGACTATGACGGAGGTCATCTTGAAGGGTTAATTAATATTTCTAATAACAATACGAGATCAATAATTACCACTCAAAATGTTGACAATTCAAATTTCAATGCTCACTGCTCACACCAATGGTGACACATTTCTGATTGAACAACAATCGGAGTTCGGACAAGCGATAGCGCCGACAGAGCGCCTCAATGACATATAGTGAAGACAATATAAAACTATTTTTTATACAATTTAAATTGGCACTAATTATAGTTTATCTACTAGGTAACTAAAAAGAGTGAAATTATTATTTTTAACAAAAAATTAAAACCGACTTTCAAGGTAAAAACAATAATAACATTCTTATAATAGGAACTAAAAACTAAAAAGTATTAAATAATTTTCCTCTCTAAATGTGCCTTTTTCCGAATTCAGCTAAACCTCAACTATTTCTGTACTCAACCTTCATAATTTTGAAGTCAGTGCCAGTTCCATAAGTTTCAAATTTTCCGGCAAAGAAAATATAAAGATTCAGCTATATCTGGTACCGACTTCAAAATGAAGGTTGAGTACAGAAATAGTTGAGGTTTAGCTGAATTCGGAAAAAGGCACATTTAGAGAGGAAAATTATTTAATACTTTTTAGTTTTAAGTTCATATTATAAGAATGTTATTATTGTTTTTACCTTGGAAGTCGGTTTTAATTTTTTGTTAAAAATAATAATGAGATATTATATTCTATTCAGACTGAAATCCGTTTCCAAGTCGTCCGTCCTTCAAATGGCAGTCGTTGTCAAGCACAATATCATGTTTTCTATGGAACGGAAGGGCGCTGAACATTTCTTATCGGGTTTTCCTCTTGGCACTACTCAAGCCCGAACCCTTTTAAGGTTTTTTGTGTCTGCAATTGAAAGTGGAATTGTTAAACTTATTTATATCGATGTGTAACTGTGTTACGTAACATGTGCGAGGGTCGTGTCGACGACTTCTAAGGCTTTTCAAATATGCGATATCTATCGAGATTTTTGGAATCCGATATTTTTTATGCAAGTGAAGTATCGTTATTGAGGAAAAAGTGTTAGAAAGTCCTTCCTTACTTTTCTTCATCTGTGCCCAGGAACTATATTTTCTTAGAACCCGAGATTAGATGCCAAATGTCCAAAAGTTAAAATGGTTCCCACAAACCTGTACACAAAATAATTTTCAGAATAATAACCATGATTTCCTGGGTTATGCTCAAATGTTAATGCGCTGTTATGCCGATGCACACTTTGGTACTTTCACTGCACTGGCATCAATATATTATGCACTTTGTTATGGACTTCACTATACTGTACTCGGCGAAACATGCCGGTAGCGGTCATTGACTCTCTGTCAAAAACTTGTCAATTTCTATACAAAGCCGCGATTGACAACATCTGACACTTCATTGTCAATGGCGGTTTATATAGTCTATAGAAAATGACAAGTTTTGGCAGGGAGTCAATGACCGCTACCCCCATGTTTCGTCGAGTACAGTATAACAGATATGCGAGTGCAGTTTCAAAATTCACCATAGTTTATTCACGTTCCACGCAATTCTCTATAATTTTTCAAATCTTTTTCTAAAACACGACGACGTTTTTTTTTGACGACCTCCGTGGCGCAGCGGTGAGCGCGTTGGTAGCTCAAGCCGGAGGTCGCGGGTTCGAGTCCCGCCGACGCGACGGAACAAAAAGTTTATAAAGTTCCTGGGTCATGGATGTGTATTAAATATGTGTATCATATAATAAAAATCTTAAATATATGTATAGCATAAAAGTATTAAATATATTTCCGTTGTCTGGTACCTGTAACACAAGTCCTTCAGGTACTTACCACGGGGCCAGACTGACGTGGTGTGTAGCGTAGGTGCTATTCCTTGGCGATCTACGTTTCACAATAAGCCATTTTTGTGGAGGGTAGTTGAGGTTATTTGGCTTATTTTTCTATAATATATTATTCTATATTGATGTATTTTAAAAATTTTTAAAGCTTTTCATTGAAAATGTCTGCAACATTACATTAGGTTCTTATAAAATTTTCCTACAAACTTGTTAATTTTATTTATGTACTAGATATATTGGCTGCTGCGAATTGCGATAATCTACATCGATTAACACTTGCTGATCTTATATCGCCTAGTACACGATTTCACCACTATCCAAAACGTGTTTAGCTCCTTAACGGCTCTGTAATTTGTTATACACATCTTTTTCACCTTGAATCCATACTTCCATACTTATAAATGAGAAAGTGTGTTTGTCCGTCTGTCTGTCTGTCTGTTACCTCTTCACGCCCAAACCGCTGAATCGTTTTGCTGAGATTTGGTATGGAGGTTTTGAATCCTGTGAAAGGACAATAGGTTACTTTTTATCCCGAAAAATGTGCGGTTCATATACGGTTCATGGTTTATACACATGCAAGTATTCCGGTCGTGGTTGCGTATGCTTTTTTTGCATTTGGCAGTTCGAATATTTTATTTTTGCCAGCGATGATTAAAATCGATGGAGTGTTTTAATACACATTTATACGGAGAACATGTTTTTGGCTAGCGCTCAAATACGTATGTAGACGGCTAAATGGATCTTTAACGTCAGTAATAATTGTTGTTAAAATCCAGCGAAAATTAAGTGTAATGCTATTTTAGTGTGATCTAAATATATGGGATCTATAAAAGTGTTTGCGGAAATAAACACTTCTCGAACCCATTCCCTTTCGAATTCTATATTAAAGATGTTTCTGCAAAATATATTGTAAACAGCTGTTGTGTACTTTCGTTTTATTATGTAGAAAAAGTTAGCCAGTAGGTGACTTGAACTTGAACAACGGGGAACCTTACATTTTCCCGCGGTACAAAGGTAGTTTTTCGGTATTTGTAAAGGCTACATTGTTCTTAAATAAGCACGAAGGTTCTAAATTATTGTGTTTTGTCATCAGGGCTATAGGGCGGAAGCAAAATCGTCAACCTGAACACGACGTTCGTTAACGTGTCTTGCATGTAAATACTGTTAAGTCTATTATATTAATTACTAGCGACCCGCCCCGGCGTCGCACGGGTATAAAATATTATATAGCCACTGAAAAAATTATGTCTAAAGCGAAGGCTTTAGGCATAATTTTTTTTTTTGAAAAAAAATTGAGGAATTTTGAAAAAAAATTGAGGAAGCTCAATAAATGCGCTATCTAACACTGAAAGAATTTTTGAAATGGACCAGTAGTTCCTGAGATTAGCGCATTCAAGTTAGCCCTTTCAAATAATTTTCCCCGTTTTTGCCACATTTTCCTCTATTTCTTCGCTCCTATTAGTCTTAGCGTGATAAAATATAGCCTATAACCTTCCTCGATAAATGGGCTATCTAACACTGAAAGAATCATCAAAATCCGTTGCGTATTTTTAAAGATTAAATGGAACAAAGGGACATGAGGGAAAAATAAGCGACTTTGTTTTATAATAAGTATAGATTTGTGAGCGGGCAACACTAGACGCGTCGGCTCACGCGCATCCCTAGTGTGTTCTGTGATAGAGAATAGAGATTGTAACAAAATGGCAGTACGACGCTTTTAGTTTTTCAAAAGCGGAGTATTATGATTTTTGTGATTGTATTAATAAATCTTGCTAACGGATATTCGGTTTTTAATTGACTAACAGTACCTATTACCGATTACGTATATGTATTAGTTTTTTTTTAATATCCCTATAATAGCAAGGAGCAAAAGTATCAAGAGAAATCTTAAATAATTTTTTAAGATAATAACAAAAGTATAAATAATAGATCATCATAATTATTATGTAATTAATGATGATAATAATAATGAAGTTAATTCAACAATATACGTAATTGTACATAATCAAACGAATTTAATTATTATTAATCACAATAGCACACGTAGCAAGTTTTAGTATTATATTAATTGCATTAAAACAGAAGCAATTAGCAAATGTGTTTCGTCAGACTTTAGATGATGTATGGCTGAGTTTGCATGTACCATGTGAATACTTGGATAATAATAATTGCTTAGTGCAGCTACCGAATGTTAATAAAAATATTATTATGATAAGGATGAAAATGCAAGAAAACATGAATTTGATTTGATTTGGTTTCGAATATTTTGTGATTGTTGCACTAAAAAAAATATTTATTTACATTAACCCATCAAGCCCCATAAGCTCACACCTCACCGGTGAGCGAGACACAATAGAATAACAATAGGTTTCCAAGAATCCACGATCGAAGGATTAAAGTTTCAACCAACCTAACCGGTTAGATGGAGAATGTTAAAAATTGTGACATCTAATATATTTTGTCGTGGCGATCGATGCCACAAACGACTTCACAATAAATCTTCTAAAGAAAATTGAGATACGTCAAATATGAAAACTTCGTTAATAAAGTTGTTTTTGTTCTTTTACGTCTACGTTTTTAATAAATTACAGAGTAAACAAAATTAAAAGTTGGGGGTATATTCTTTGTTTGGGCTACGCTGGAGGAATTCGGTGGCGACACAATTCATAAGACTGAGCTGTTTAATGTGTTCCGATAAATCTATATATATAAAAGAAAGTCGTGTTAGTTACTTCACTTATAACTCAAGAACGGCTGAACCGATTTAGCTGAAAATTGGCAGGGAGGTAGTTTAGAGCCAGGAGAAGGACATAGGATACATTTTGTTTCGGAAAAATGTACGGTTACTGCACAATATACTTTTATGATTTGCGCGTAAACTATTCAATCGATTTTGATGAATTTTGGTATGGAGATATTTTGAGTCTCGGGAAAGGACAAGGGATACTTTTTGTCCCGGAAAATGTACGGTTCCCGCCCAATAAACTTTTATCTCAAGAACGGATGAACCGATTTGGCTGAAAATTGGTGGAGAGGTAGCATGGAACCAGGAATAGGACATAGGATACATTTTGTCCCGGAAAAATGTACGGTTACTGCACAATATACTTTTATTATTTGCGCGTAAACTATTTAATCGATTTTGATGAATTTTGGTATGGATATACTTTGAGTCTCGGGAAAGGACAAGGGATACTTTTTGTCCCGGAAAATGTACGGTTCCCGCCCAATAAACTTTTATCTCAAGAACGGATGAACCGATTTGGCTGAAAATTGGTGGAGAGGTAGCTTAGAACCAGGAAAAGGACATAGGATACATTTTGTCCAGGAAAAATGTACGGTTACTGCACAATATACTTTTATGATTTGCGCGTAAACTATTCAATCAATTTTGATGAATTTTGGTATGGAGATACTTTGAGTCTCGGGAAAGGACAAGGGATACTTTTAATCCCGGAAAAAGTATGGTTCCCGCACAATAAGCTTTTATGATTTTCGCCTAAACTATTCAGTCTATTTTTATGAAATTCGGTATGGAGATACTTTGTGTCTCGGGAAAGGACAAGGTATAATAAGGACAATACTTTTTGTCCCGGAAAATGTACGCTTCCTGCACAATAAACTTTTATAATTTTCGCTTAAACTATTTATTAATCTATTTTGATGAAATTTGGCATGAAGGTACTAATTTTAATCTATTGTTTTCTTAATTATACCAATTCGGATTAAATAATCATCGTTAAGACAGGACAACGTCTGTCGGGTCAGCTAGTTACTCCTAAAATAAAATCGGTGTGGGCTGAAACATTATTACTAATCCCATTCTGCTTCGCTAAAGCAATTACACTGACATATTCAGACCAAATTATTATTTTTGTATTAAAAATTTAAAAAAAAATCGTGAATATTTGAAATATTTTTTCCTGGGTAGATTAGTTACTTTCATCGTAATCAAAGCTACTACTTGCTACTTTTGGATAGAAGTGATATCAGTAATATACAAAACAGATTGTAAAGTTATTTGATAAAATCCTAGTCAGTGTTTAAAATTTCTTCACAATGTATTTAACGAAAATTCCGCTGCCATGCTCCACACATTTACGCAAACGCTTCAGGAAAACAACATTTTAATAAAAGATTCGAGTAATAAAATTTAGTCGAACAACTCGTACTTTCGATCAGAAATTGCATTACAATGATTTTATTACGGCATTTGAGCTCGTAAAAACCGTTAATATTGTTAATTTTATTGACATTCTTTAATATCTTTCTTATTAAATATACTCCGAGATTTATTGGTTCCGAGGGCGCCTCAAGGTCGGCGGCCTAATAAAATTAATCGACTCGGAATTTGCTTACACTTCCGACCCAAAGATACCAGTTCCGCTTCGAACCTAATACGGTTTTTGATCATAGTTCTCGATAGCTCCAAGTTCCAACCTTTACGATTTGTCAGATGTGTCACGCTCACGTACCAAGGTGCCTGATGAGATAATCCCACGATGAAGGACAACCGATTCTCTCTAAATTCATTTTCCCTTTATATTAGTATTGGCAGTTTGCATCACGAGTACTCGAAGGTTGTTAATGCGTTTGTCATTTGTTTGTCGTCAACTACAGCGTCTGTCAGATTTTTATCGAAATGTTATGCATCTGTAACAGTTAAGACTGAAGTTATTTATTCTGCTGTAACTTGTTCTACAACTTCATAAAAGCTTTGTTGTTTATATTCGCTTTAGCTTATATTGAACAATTTAAGTTATTTAATTCATTATTTTTGAGAATGATTCTGATGGTAAAATTATTAAACAGTAGATGGGTGTACCGTGTACCCTGTGCCATTCGTTGACAATGACGCACATTAATGAATTTACGGCCTCAACTTCACCTAATTGTTTGAACGCCGCCTCAAACAATTAAGTGCTATAATGCGAAAACAATTTAATAGCACAGGTAGGGATAACTTTTTCAATTTATGGCGGGCGTAATGGCGAGGCGTAGGCGCCACGGCGTGCAACGAAATTATTTCATAGCGGGCAGCGCGGCCTTCGATTCTTCCGCATTCGTACGTTCACCTCTTAATCTGGTCTCGCTTTTGTCACCGATTTGTATTAACGTTAACTCCGGTAACGCGATCGCTTCTTTTACTTGTCCGATTTAAGATGACAGAATCCGTTGATTTATATTGTTGTTGCTACTTCTTCGCGTAAGCGACTACTTACTACTTACGTACTTCGACATTGGGTATAATTTTCAAGCTTTCTTGCTTCTGATATACCTAGATTTATCTGATTTATTGAATGTTACAATAGTATCTTCTGAGCAAATTAAAACTACTGCTAGTTCACTTTATGCGAGTTTACCAAGTAGACGATTGGGAGACGTGTCACGTGTCAGTTGCAAGTTGCAACACATTTGTAAATCCGCTCCAGAAACAAGCACTCGAGAGAATTTATGCCACACGACTAGTGGGGAATATCATAGGCTTTCATGCCAAAACGTTAGCACTGCAACTGCAGTTGTTGTCGATAGTAATTTATTTTCGCTATTCTGCTATGAAAAGCTTAATGGGCTCTTTGGATCGATTGATACTCGTTTTGAGGTACAAAAAATATTCTATTGGGGTTTTTACTAACGATTTGAAATCCGATATGACAATTTTTAATATCATTTCGCATTCAGAATCTGCCTGATCCTGATAAGCCAAAACAAAGTGATCGAACCCAAAAAGAAACTCAAAAATGTACAATCGTTTCGCTAGAATTGACTCGTGAGATGCCTTATCATAACGAGCGGTTATTAAAATATGTATTTACGATCGTCTTTTGACATAAGTTATCGACAATAATGTAAACGCATTACCTGAAACGAACAAAGGTTAACGCCATTAAAATTATCTCGTTGCTATAAATGCTTTTATAGGTACCCGTTGACAATTGCCATTGTTGATAAAATCGTTAATTAAATGTTTAAATGATTATGAGGGTTGTTACCGCCATTATTTTGATGACTGATTATGACTTGCGAGCCGTGGTTTTACCTTTTAAGCCGCTCATCAAAAATAATGCTGAAATATCCATTTACCAAGTCTACCAGCCAACAGAAGAGCAAAAATGCCGTCCCATTACCGATTTCTATGTTCCTGTAGTCACCTCTAACTTCTAAGGTTACCTACCTAGTTATATAGCTAAAGTAGCGATTAAGTTTCAACTTAGCTTTCCCTGCTCTCAAATCTGATGCTTTAAATTTTGCCTTTAAAATTATAATGTGTGCAATTATTGCAAATTGTATATTTCCGTCCTAGTGGATAGATAAAATCGATTAAGATCAGGACTAGAATTTAAGCTTTAGGAACCATTAAAAGCCACATATTTCCCATATTCTAGGTGTAGAAATTTATTCGAAACACTCGTTAAATTAGCCAATAAAGTGGAAACAGGTATTTCATTATTATTATGCCGTTGTGCGGCTGCTAGTGTCATAACATGTCCTATTACCCAACATATATTCGTTTAACGTTATTAGGTGCATTTGCTATAAAGCCTGTGTTGCAAATTTTAAGATGGGAACCTTAACAACATAATTAGTCTTATATAAAGCTCATGCATTTGTATTTATCACGCTTCTGAAAAATTCTTTAGTTCTATAAAATATACTTCTAATAAAGCAGAATTTCATCAACTAATATTATAAAACGAAAGTGTATTTTGCGGTTTAGCTTGAAGACAGCCTCTTCAGGCTAAATCGCTGACCCAATTTAGATTTTGCATGAAGCTACTTAAGTCCTGGAAAAGGATTTGGGATAGTTTTATCACATGTGTATTTAAATAGTTTGCGCCATAATATCATAATATGAAATTCTGCGCTATCAAATTTGCAGGTATTTTAAAAGTTTCATGTATGTGTCTGCATGGGTTCATAATGGCGAAAACAAAATAAGTTATTCTGTACAAAGGTCTCCTTTACGTTTATTTTCTAATCGCGCTGGTCCTGACATTCCTCACCGCGTGCCGGGCTCAAGGGCTCGCCTCGCTAAGTCCGAGCAATAAAATGTAAATGTCTGTCTGTACATTGTAGGGTACACGCTAACTCTTGACCGCAATAGTTTTAAAGCCAACCGAGTCACGACTCTGGCTAATCACATTTTTAATGCTTCCAAAGGTCGATAGCTTAAAAATTGTTTGATGTTCTTTAAGTTCTTGTAGTAGGTTCTATAATTCTTGCTTTTGCAGTCGAGGTTACGGCAAAATAAGGCAATATTTTAATTAAACTTTAAATAGCTGTTGTATGAATATGATTAATGATTGATAATAGTACTGATAATTTTAAAATCCGCGTACTTAAAATATTAATGACTTTAAAGGTAGAGCGTAAAAAATTACCAGATTTTAAGGTATGAAGTTACCAGAAGATGAAACAGACTAGACAAACAAACTTTATCATTTGTTAGTGGTTTCGAGAAGATGCGTAGTGCGTACAGTTTCAACAACCGTGTTTTGTCTTTTACGAGTAAATACAAGTTCGCTAGCATTTTGAAAGTTGTTTTGTAAATAGTTCGTTTAAACAGTTGGCGTGCTGCCAGTGTTTGGGGCCAGGCGCGGTCTACTAAATCATTGATTAGCAAATACTCTTGTTTAGCCCGTAATCTACCCAACATTTATCATCCTGTGAAAAAAATTGCGTTACAATTTGTATGCCTGCAATAATACTAGTAAATGGATTTTGACAAAATTAGGCGCAATAGTTAACTGTTAAGACTAGGCTCTAAATATACAGGGTGTAACAAAACAAAGTGATAAAACGTTATGGTGTGTATGTGCCCTTCACAGCGCTGAAAGAGTATTTTTTTGTGTTTTGTATTAAAAATACAGTATGTATACAGTATACACAATACACATAGTCCCGTGGGATACTTTATTTAAGTTTTTTACGGGGCTATAAACTTTTTGTGTTTGCTGAGCTTGTTATTACTCAGACGATAATTAATTTATTTCATTTGTGTTTTGTACATACCCATCATATTTTTACTAACTTCCAAAATAGGAGGAAGTTCTAAATACGGCTTAAGTTTTATATAATTTTTTTTGTTCTTTAAATATCTGCCCGGGACGGCTCCTCAATTTAATCATTTACACCTTGCAAAGCAAAGACCTTTTGGCGCTGCGAAACCGTTACGGCTAAGGTCGAACACGGTTACGTGACGGCGGTACGTGACTTACGTTTCACTTAATATGTTAGCCTACAGATTGTTCAGAGTTGTATTATATTTCGCAGCACCCTTATGCCTGCAACGATATAAGGTTTATTTAGAAATTTCGAGGTAATACAACCAGTAACTGTTTGTATGTTACGGCCTAACCGCATTGTGGTTAAACCTTAATGTTTTAATGGTGATTGATGGTGTCACCGCACGAAGCGAAGTATTCGGCGAACTTTAAACGTTGTAGCACCTCCATCGTATGTATCGCAGACACAATAGATTTTCAATTGTTATGGGGCTTTATGGGTTAATTTGTGCAGAATATTGAAAATTAAATCATACAGATTACGAGAATTTGTAAAAAGATCAAATTTATACAGTAATGAGTAAGAATATGAAAGGGTTGCAATTAGGACGTACTATCATATTATTTTATCAGATGTGAGATGTCACTGTCGATTGTTGCTACACAGTAGTTATAGTGGTGGGATTACAAAAGCAATATTATGACAGAAAAGTCTCCGCAGTTACTGCTCAGCCCTAGTAGCCAAGTAGCAAGCATTCAATAGGTAAACGCTAACGCTACAAAATGTATGCGATTTGACATAAGTCATCGCTTCGCTAGCGAATACGAGTACTAATGTCAAATCCCATACATTTTGTGGCGTTAGCGTTTGCGTTTACGATAATCGCTTGCTGCTTGTCTAGGCCCGCAGATAGTGAATTATTGAATTTTATTCAATCACATTTTCTGCAGAACGGAACCGTATGATTGAACCTTAAACTAATCTGCGCAAAGCCTATTCGTACGCGCCGGTGAATACTAACTAGAATACAAATTGATTGTTCGGCCTGAGGGCTTCTATTTAATAATATTTATTCCACGTTCGTATTCTCGTGTTAATTTCATATTCATTGCTATAATTTGTATCGCCATGTCAGATGATTCGCGTATGAATATTCATTTTGAACGAATCAGAAATCGCGCAGTATTTGTGAGTCGTGAGCTGTGACCTCGAGGTGAAACACGTGACCTCTAAGATCTTAAAAAGAAAGTGCCAAAAGTCGTCATCGTGGCTTGTTTTACACTCGATGATGTCATAACATTTTTGATTTCAGTCAGTACTCAGTGCCATTAAAAAATTATGTGATTTGTCAGTGTCTATCCCATAATTATCATAGAATACAGATGAAAACCATATAATACTAGACGTTCCGCGCGGCTTCGCCCGCGTAAATTAGATATTTCACAGACAAATTAGTCCACAAAAAATATCCTATGATCCTTCACTTTCTCTACTTCCTAGTTCCTATCTGACCAAAATAACAGAAAAATTGCTCTAGTAGTTCGTGAGATAAGCTCTTTTAAATAATTTCCCCCGTTTTTTCCACATTTTCCTCTATTTCTTCGCTCCTATTAGTTTTAAAGTGATAAAATATAGTATGTAGCCTTCCTCGATAAATGAGCTATCTAACACTGAAAGAGTTTTTCAAATCGGACCAGTAGTTCCTGAGATTAGCGTGTTCATATAAGTCCTTTCAAATAATTTTGCCCGTTTTTTCAACATTTTCCTCTATTTCTTCGTTTTTATTAGTCTTAGCGTAATAAAATGTAGCCTATAGCCTTCCTCGATAAATGGGCTATCTATCACTGCAATAATTTTTCAAATTGGACCAGTAGTTCCTGAGATTAGCGCGTTCAAATAAGCCCTTTCAAATAATTTCCTCCCGTTTTTTCCACATTTTCCCCTATTTCTTCGCTCCTATTAGTTGTAGAGTAGAAAAATATAGCCTATAGCCTTTCTCGATAAATGAACTATCTAACACTGAAAGAATTTTTCAAATCGGACCAGTAGTTCCTGAGATTAGCGCGTTCAAATAAGCCCTTTCAAATATATTTCCGTTCCGTTTTTTCCACATTTTTCTCTATTTCTTCGCTTCTATTAGTCTTAACGTGATAAAATATAGACTATAGCCTTCCTCGATCAATGGGCTTTCTAACACTGAAAGAATTTTTAAAATCAGATCAGTAGTTCCTGAGATTAGCGCGTTCAAACAAACAAACAAACTCTTCCGCTTTATAATATTAGTATAGATTATCTAAATTCTAAGTCTAAGACATTATAGGTAATTTTCGTGGAAACCGTACATTTTTCCGAGATAAAACTATCCTATGATTCTCATACTGATGCAACGGTTCAACGTAATCGTGGCGAGCCCTTACAAAGAAAAGTTGTAGATATTCCATATAATATCTACAAATAAAGCTATATTTTTCCATCCACGTCCCAAACATTATTCTATCGGACGCTTCGAGGAAATACTAGCAGAATCAATCTCGGGTGTGACAAGAATGTTTTGGTCCGCTGCTATTTCATTGTCCGTCCGGTGGCCCAGATTCGTCAATAGCTGTCCGGGACTCCCGGCCTCTTGGGCGGACATAAATGAAACCGAAACGTGTACTGTAGGTACTTTAATCATATCACTAGCAGGCTTGTACTATAATGCCTTGATCACACCACTCGAGTGGCGAGACAGCCAATCAAAATGGCCGAAAGCACAGTCCTGTCACTCTACCAATTTTGTTAAAACTTACTGTATGCCGCCGAGAACGCTTAAATATTTTTAAAAAACCTCTAGTTTTTCAACATCTATGTTCCGCCGAAAATAATTTTTCGTGCAAAACCGTAAATTTTCCCGAGTTAAAACTATCTTGTTTTGCTGAATTTCATCAAAGTACATTTCAGAGGTTAAGAGTAACAGACATAATATTATTGTCTGTCGCGTTTGAAAGTACGAGCAAAGGTTAAAAAGTAAGTAAAAACGGTGCTGTATTTAGCAAATGCAAAATAGTCTTGTCTATGTGTCATAATTTTAACATTAAAACGACTGAAGCAGTTAAATTACATGATTTCAAGACAACACTGACATCATCGAGACAAAAATACAAATTAATATTATGTTTAACACAAAATTTAAAGTGTTACAAATTAAAAAAAAATATTTTTTTTTATTATTCGTAGCTTATTTAGTAAACAAAAAATATTTAGTCCCGATTTTGAAATCTCGTTCCTATAATGACGCTTTGCCTCTAAAACCGTAAATTTTACTACTAGGGAACGCCTGCATCTCTCCCTTGCGCCAAAATTTGTAAATTTTTCCGTCCGACTCAAAGTATCTCCATACCGCAGCAAAATAGGTTCAGCGCTTTAGGCTAGAAAAAGGAACAGACAAACAGACAAACTTTCGCATTTATAATATTAGTATGGATATGGATTTTGCAATGCATGTTTTAAGTTCAAAAAAAATTTTGATGTCAAAACTTCTTTACTTCTACTTTTTCATAAAAAATGGGTTAAAAATTTAATCGATTGTAAGGGTTTTGTTATTATTATTATTTTAAATCGATTTTCATAAAAAAATGGGTTAAAAAAATGCACATAGCACAACGTTAATAATCAAGTTTTCACTTCTGCCGGCACTCCCGGAGTGCAACCCGTCTTTTTATTATTTCGCAAGTGCAGCGAGTGGAAAGCGAGTAGCGACATCTACCTGTAGCGAGCCTCATTTGTGAAAATTCAGCCCCAATTTATCTGTTGTCGGCTGACCTAGTTCGTCTGCTTCACCAAATTAAGCGATATATCTCATTATGCAGGGTGTGACAAAACTAAGTGATACTTTAGGGTATGTATACCTTGTATATAGTTCACTGTAAAAGTAGCAGCGCTGAAAGAGCAATTTTTTGTGATTTTCATGGGCAGACTCCCGAGCGTCATGGATTCGCCCAAACACGAGTACAAATAATAATTACTCTTTCAGCGCTGCTGCTTTCACAGTTAACTATTTACGGGGGACTCAGAAACACCTAAAAGTATTAGTTTTGTTACACCCTGTATTGAAAACTGTGAAGTCTCATTGATCTGTGAATGGTTTTTTAAAAAGTTTTCAATGAGAACGAGTATATTTCAGCTTGGTTTGAAATTTCGTAGACTCTAAGGTCTCCTAAAGATGCTACTTAATGAGGCCATAAAAATAGCTAAACCTAAACTTCGAAAGAAATAATTAAGTTTGAAAAATTTTGATTAATGACGAAAGAATCCTTATGACTCTACATAAAATGGTGACATAACGGGGGACTATCTAAAAGAAATATTTCATGTAGCCTTAATGTGGATTATGGACGATAATGATAGGACGAATTTCCCGCCAGTCCCCCGGGGGAGCCCTATTCGAAGTACCGGACCGCCCTTCGGCCCTACTATTTTAAACCGGCTTACATTTGACCACTTTTATGGGACCAACCCTAATAATACTCGATGAAATATGTTATCATACTAGAGATATTAATCATTCTTCGGTCGCATAATGTCAGCATTACCAAATGAATACGAATAACCTGATACTCGTATCTGTGCGAATAACTGTTAAAGAACATAGCTGAGCGGTGACGAAGTTGTGTCTTCTATACTTATTATAAAACAAAGTCGCTTTTTTCCCTCATGTCCCTTTGTTCCCTTCATCTTTAAAACTACGCAACGGATTTTGATGATTCTTTCAGTGTTAGATAGCCCATTTATCGAGGAAGGTTATAGGCTATATTTTATCACGCTAAGACTAATAGGAGCGAAGAAATAGAGGAAAATGTGGAAAAAACGGGGAAAATTATTTGAAAGGGCTAACTTGAATACGCTAATCTCAAGAACTACAGGACCGATTTGAAAAATTATTTCAGTGTTAGATAGTCCATTTATTGAGGAAGGCTACAGGCATATTTTTTCGGTGGCTATATATTTTATACCCGTGGGACCCCGGGGCGGGTCGCTAGTAAAACTATAAATAATCCTCATATTTTATTAATCCATATGCAACTAACCTGTGGTCGAGCAACTTGTCATGCTGTACTGTAACTGTGACGTAAGATGGACATGTGCCAAAACCACTAACCGAGAAGGGAGGAGTCACAACACACAGAACCCAAGGTTGTCATTTTGGCTTATTTTCGACCGTAAAAGGTTTTATAACGGTGCTAAAATTTAAGGTAAAAACGTAAACAGTTATTTATAAATAACATATTTAAATATGACTGTATTTATGTAAAATTTTAAAGTAATCCATTTCATCACGATATAAAGTTATTGAACGGTTATATTGTGTGCGGTAAAATATTGAATTACGACGCCGACTTTGACCCGAGACATGGATTCTTTTGACAATTTAATTGAGTAGACGACCGTCAAAGTTGTGGTTTATGTTTCACTCAAGCAGCGCTCTTCGAGGGGTTAACACATAATATAATCATAACTAGAGACCGGATTACATGCAACATAAAAAGCTTATTATATGCATGCAAATATGCATGAAAAATGCTTGAAATATACACGAAAACTAGCAGAATGTGCAAAATTAAATGATAAATTTTTCCAATTTCCCAAGAAAGAAAAATACAAATGTGTTAAACCGTCGCAAACACGACAGTATAAGGCATTTCCATTGAATGTAAAGGTTCCAAGAAAGTCAGTTAACCACAAAGACCCCCTTTTTTCCGGAGGTATGGACCATGGTACAAACCAAATTTCACATAAAAATAAAAAACTAAACTGCAGATTAATGAGCACGCACAATTAGTATTAACAAGTAACAATAATTTAAAATTTATATGCGTTATAGGTGGAACGACTTTGTAGTAGTTATCGTAACTGTCAAAATAAAAGACGCGCACGGCTACTGACTGTATTCGAAGTGCAGTAAAGTGAAGTCACAACTAATACTCAAAAGTCAAAAGTCCTTATGTTTTGTAACTGTTACTGTTGTTACCTATTTTTGGTCGCATTTCGGAACGCAGGGTTAGTGAAAAATGTTATGAATGTACCGATAATATGCATCATAACCAGATATTAGGTAAAATATGCTATTACCGCTGAGAATGACTAAAATATGCAAATGCATATAATCCGGTCTCTAATCATAACATTGCAACAAAGTGAAATGAGAGGAATTTGCAGCAGTATATAAGATGATGATGATGAGGATAGTGATCATCATGATGATAAGGATGATAAAGTTGATGATGATGAGGATAGTGCTCATGATGATGAACATAAGGATGATAAAGTAAGAGTAAAGTTCGAAATTGATGTGGAAAGTCAAGGATATAAAAAATTGAGAAGCGAAATTATTCGCTGGCATTAAAGAGACAATGTCTATATCGAGAACGTGTAATTAAGATGTTGTTTTGTCGAGATTCTTCAGCGAGTTTTACATTCATTAACGGAGTCGCCTATGCGAGGAATGTCGAAAAAGCATTGTGCTGCAGAAGAGCATTCGCTTTCGACTCTCGACCTTGTGTTTTGCTCACCTTTTTCGTCCGCTGTTTTGTGCGTTTAAAAAAAAAGGTTAAAATTCTTTTAAGTTCCGTATGCGATTTTTATCTTATGACAGCTGTTTTTCTGTGTATGCAGGTTTTCTGTGGACGAGTTTAGGGATTCGCTTCAGCTTCTTTAAAGTAAAGAATTTATAATTTTCTACTTACCCTCACTTCGAGGTCTCAGGCTTTAATTCTATTTAAATTGATTGCCTCATAATAAATTTCGTACTTCCTCAAGCTTTCATCTCATGATAAATGGCTCCGAAGCTCGGCTACATTAGCAACGCCTTCGAGATTGTTTCAAAGGCGCATAGATTGTATAACGTACTTGGGAGATTAAGAATACACCATTAAATATTCATTGTACTCAACTTCAAAGACCAATGAGAACTTGCTTCTCGAGTTTTTTTTTAATTCATTGTTTGTTTTTCGTCCAAGTTTCAACACTGCCATTTTAAGTTAGTCAGTGGTTCTGAGTGTTATAGAACAGTATTGATGTGTGTAAATTTTGCATACTTATTACGATAGTGCTGTACAAATTCCATATTTCTATCATGAGCAGTTTCGACTGTGCGTGAGTCAGCCTATGAGTGGAAACATTTTTTCGACCGAAATTACAAAAAATAAAATGTAATTCGTACAACTCTACAATATATTTATTTGAAAACATGAAACTGATACGAATCAGATGAAAACCTCTGTAGTATTATTGTTGCAGTGCCATCAGTTGTGGCCGCGTCCTATATTCTTTTCATAGCGAGTGCACCTATACAATTTTATGACAGTGCAGTGGTATTATATTGTGGAGTAGGGTTTCATTTATCCCATTGCCGCAATTGTGCTAGTTGTGTGGACTAATTACGAGCTATTAGACATCACATCACCCATGGAACATCGTCCGTGACTTTCATTGGAAGATTAGACTATTTATGGCAAATTGTTGCCTTATCAATTATCATGTATTTATAGCGCTTTCCTAGTCCAGAAGAATCCTTTACGTCACATAACTCACAGCTCAAAGCTACAAAGTCACCTAGAACTTTGTTAGGTCCATATTTGTAGCAAGTCGAACGGCATTATCCTAAATCGCGCTATCAAAATGTCTGTAGTCAGCAACATAAATCATCTGAAAAACATAGCTTGGTCTGACTGAGCATACGCCCTTGTTCAGTCTTAGACAGTAATATGAGTCTCAAAAGACAATCTTCTTTCAGACTCATTCAGAAATGTATTTAACAAATCATTGATTTAAGTCATGTAATATGTAAGTTAATTTCCATGTCCATTCCATTAGTGAGAAGGCATGTAAGTCTCATCAGACCTTGAAAGCTGGTGGTCGGTTTTGCAATACTGTAACGACTAATGTTCCGGTAAAGGGCAAACCCCGAATGATGACTCGCACGGTATTTTTACGTCTATTAAGTTTTTCCTTGTTAGTGTGTCACAGATGACATCTTGATTCATATTATGAATCAAGATGTTCCTCTATGATACGTTCAAAAAATTTTATGTTATCTTTGAGTAAAATAAAATTTAATCTTTGGTTTTAAAGATAGAGTTTATCAGTTTAATAAGCTTTGTGTTTATTGGTAATCGTTTGTAAAAATATCGTGTCTTCTTCCCTTTCACAAATGTGAAGAAAGGGAGCGATAGCATGATATTTTATCCGAGATTATCCTAACCCTGGCGCAAAGGGATTAAATATTAGAAGCCTTATTTTCGTACAAATTCCAAACGTTCCAAAAGAATTCTCTCAATATTGTTAAGAGGTTTAGTCATTCAGTGATTATCTTTTGTTGAGCGAATTATTAAAAAAGTCTCCTGAACCAATTTTTCCATTTCAGAATATTTTAAATAATCCTTTGATTAAGTATAGCCTTATTAACTCGATGTATAAAAACAAAACAGAAACTCAAACAATACAAAATAAAAAACAATACTCCAATGATTATAATTGTAGCACTTTCTTTAATCATAATAAACAGCTTTTAAAACCAAGACCATTATCGTTCTGGGGTTTATTGACGGAATTCGGAAGTGTATACTTTAAATTGATATATTTGACATTATCCAATTAAAAGATCTAACGAAAAGAAAAATCCTCCCCCAAAAAATTATAAAACCGAAGCGGGAAAATAAAGCTGTTGGAGAATAAAAGGACATAAGTATAAGATATTGCTTATCCGGTATAGATAATATAGGCATTGTTTTACTATTTGTACCTTCACGTGCGACACAGAGGCCGAAGTTGTCATTAAGGTCAGCCAGATCCGGCGTATAACATAATGCGTTTTAAATTAGAAAATGATACCGCACAATTCGTCCCAAAACTCTATATTTCAATGCGGAGTTTAGGCGAAGCTTGATTGGGGCATTAGATGTAATTAGTTGTAAATTGTTAATTAAATATCGGAGTCTGTAGTCATTTGATTGTTTCGACAGAACTAAGTCATGAAAAATGTTTAGGAAATAACACATCACATAAATAATCACAAGCGCTATGTCGCGTGCCATGCTAGATCAAATCCGACACATTTTGTTTCCAACATCGTTATTAAAATATTTATAAAATACAAGTTGTTGAAGTTCCCAATTGCATACAACAAATAAATCATTCGATATCTCCCCTGGCTGTGTCCTTTGGGAGATTAAATTTATCTAATTGAGATTTAAATACTTCCTTTGCGGCTAGCATTGAAATGTTATGGTCCAAACAGATCTATCATTGTCAGTTTGCAAAACAACATCTGACATCTCTTAATTAGGTGTCCAAAGCGAGCTTACATCCGGAATGTGGACACACGAGGTCTGGGGCTTAACCGTGACGTCTGATAGAAGTATTACTTGAACTTCGCATTAAATAACTTCGTATATTAGCGATCTTCCTGTTGCCAAGATTCGCTTATCGTCTGTTTTACTTTTAATTTTGTGTGTACGGATTCTTTTACAACTTGCGTAGAAAGATGTTAAATTTTCTGACAAGTGATAAGCGTTATTTAAAGTAAATATTAGCAGATACCAATCCTCTTCCCCATCAACTTTATCAGCGCCACATTCCTCTGTGCACACTGCAGTGTTCGTGAATTGGCTCCTCAATTTGCCTATGCTGTGTACAAATCCGTCAAAAACTTTATATGACATTTTTGATTAAGTAGTTTTTGATTGAAAAGTCATATTATGTTAAGGGCCTGTTTCACCAATTCCTGATAAAGTGCCGGATAGGCTATTCACAACTTATTTGACAGATTCTCCATACTCTATCTGTCAAATTAAGTGGTGGCTAGCATATCCGACACTTATCAGGAAGTGCTGAAACAGGCCCTATGTACATAAGGCCTTTGACTGGTACCTTTATAATATCTAAGATAGTATCACTTGATTAACTGAACCACTTCCATGCTGTGCATATTGTTCCACATTTGTTATTACAGTTTACCGTCGGCCGTGATGGAGTGACAAGAGCATTGCCATTTGCCACTGACTATTTGATCGCGGCTCACTCGTATCTTTGTATAAATAACACCATGTTGTATCTGATTTGTGGGTTTTGGAATGTTTTGGCCTCAGCAGTATCTTTTACAAATAGAAAAACAAATGTACGCACCTTCGATATCAGATGCCTATCAGATGCCTTTGTTCCAGTCCGTCTCCTATGAAAATACAAAATAATGTTCTCATGACATGTCAAACCAACGTCATACGCATTCTGATTGGTCTCCAAAAGACAGTTCTTGGACGTTTTTTGACGCTGAAAATTCTATATTTCTTTTTGAGAGGAAACTGACTGGATCGAATATGCTGCTGCGCTGTTACTGATTTTTATTTATTCAGAGAAATCGTACTCGCAGACTGAGAACAACGTCGCACAAACGATGTTATCAGTACTCGTATCGAGCGGATTGCTCGTATTCAATAAGCGCGTCTCGATTTTTAAACTCGTAAATTCGCGTCAGGGTCAATACCGATGAATTGAATTTTAAAGATAAAATCGACAAGAAGTGCAATATTTCAAGATCGATTTGCATAGGCGAAATACAATGTAATGATTTATTATTATTAAAAATGGTATTTTGACAGTTTTCCTATATTCGGTAAATTATTGCTTCCATTTCCAGTAGCGCAATTATACAGTGTTTATGTCCAAGGTCTGTTTTGCACATTGGAAGGTATCTTGCGGAATCTTATACCTTAAAACCTTGGATCAAACACGGGACGGTCGCGGTATTATAACCCGAAGAAGTCAGAATTGATCCAAACGAGTCGCTTGTCAGGGTTTTGCAATACTAATACTAATGCGAATGTTTGTTAGTCGTTCCGTCGACCTGTCAGATTTCTGTCTGTTTCATGCCAGTTACTGAACCAATTTTGGTAGGCATATAAAATATATACTTTTAGTCTGTGAGTAAAAAATGTACTGTTTCAACTTTCAGGACGATAAACGAATTTAACGCCGTAACCAGATGCAGGTAAATCTGGTTTATTATAAAGTGAAGGAATTTACTAATTGGCCACAAATCGCGATGCAGTTCTCAAGTAATGCGATAACGTAAATGATAAGGTTGTGGAGTGCGGTTGTTATTTTTATCTATTTCATAATTTTGTTGTTATGCACAATTAACTTCATGTACTTCGATTAAATTGCCTTTTACGATTTTTGCAAGGCCACCTATGCACGCCTCTTATCAGCGCAGCATCCGTGTAACTGGAAAATTGTAATATTTTTCACGTACAAAATGTTAAAGATTTTCTTGATTGGTGCATAATTGCATATTGTTTAAAAGGAGGCACTTATTTGTGATCGATCTAAACAATCCATCGCAAAGGAACAGGTACAAAGCTTCCTAAAATACCAGTCCATTTACGATGAATCGAAACCATCGAAACGATAGCAAATGAGTCCTGCATCATCATGAAAGCTGAAGTTCTGTACACGACTTTATAATCGTAACTTGCATTTGGTATTCGATAATCTTATGGCTATACGTACGTAGAGCTGTCTACTTATATGAATTCTGCATTCCTCTGCACATCAGCCTACTTTGCCGCTATAATATGTGTCTTTGTAATATTTGAAATATTTTTATGATGCGGGCTCTACCCTCGCGGCGCGAATTGCGGCCGTGATTCACGGATGCTACGCGCCGTGAACACGATGCATACAAATACGAAGCCGCGAAGCGCAAATACGAAGCCGCGAAACCCTCCACACTCGCCGTTCGCGGCCTTCGCGGACTTTCGCCGCGAGTGTAGAGCCCGCATGATAATATTGTTAATTCGATGACATTTTAAATTTGGTATCTCAAAGCACATAAATATTTGTTTAAATGCAATGTCATCTAAGTATCATATCAATTGCTGATGGTCTACATTCTAGGCAATAAAGGATATGGATCTCTAGACACTGAGGTTATGTAACGCTAACGGTGATTATTTTCAAGGCATTCCAAATTTCACAACTAGTCCGAGTAATTTAATATTGCACAGGCGTTAGTAACTCTCAACGTTGCCAGTTAAATTTAACCTACATACGGTTTTTAGTTAAAAACAAACGTAATAAAAACTCTGACTCAGTCGGAATGTAGTTTGAATAAGATTTTGGTTAGCTCTAGTGGGTTTGAGCCGCAGTTCAAATGTTTGCAGGTCGACGCCGGCCGGTCTGAGATCGCGGGGCTGGGATTATGAAAAATATGCCGATTTTAAGGCTTGACATTTGTATGAAAGTGTACATGTGAAATGTCTGATACATGTTGCCCACAAATTGGCGCGTTTATTGCTTGTGCTCTTCCGCAACAAAAATATTGCATTTCTTGTCCCGAAACTCAAATTATCTCCATGCCCATCTAAACTGGTACAATAATTTGAGCGCAGATGTAACCGACAGACAGACAAACACTTTTGCGTTAGTAATCATTAGTATGGATGTTTGTATTTTTGACATCTATACTAATATTATAAAGCGGAAGAGTTTGTTTGTTTGAACGCGCTAATCTCAGGAACTACTGATCCGATTTGGAAAATTCTTTCAGTGTTAGTTAGCCCATTTATCGAGGAAGGCTATATTTTATCACGCTAGGGCCAATAGGTGCGAAGAAATAGAGGAAAATGTGAAAAAAATGGGAGCAATTATTTGAAATTGCTTATTATCTTAAGAAAACTACAGGAGCAATTTTAATGTTATTTGGCACACATGAAGAATAGAACACGTGAAGGTTTAGATAAGATAATATATTAGCAAAATCCAATAGCATCATCCTTGTACCTCAATCTCGGCTCAAAGTACGAGAATTGGAGTTTTTTCAATTGGCAAGTTTTTTACTCGTAAACTTTGTGCTTGGCTTCTGAGGTTTTTTTAATGTTTAAACGGCGTTACTAATCGGTTAAAATCTTAACTAAAATGCGGTAGTGAACATAACTTCGGTACAAAAAGCTCAGACCTCTTTCGCTGGTTCTTCTCGCCGGGCTAGTTCCCGAACCGGTGGTAGGCATCGTAGATTCGACGATCTTCCTCAGACCAAAAAATATATTTTATTTAGAAACAGGGCATTGATTACCATTAATCTTAACATTAATATCTCTATCCAATATACACGCACTTTGGCATGTCATTACCCTCTCTCCCGCTGCTCTAAAATGTATATTTTTGGCGACATCTTCGGAATTCGGTACCGATTTGTCAAGCCGTGGAAAGGGAACGAATTTCATTTAAAATATGAGGTTACAGTGCTCTTAAGTTCCGACAGAAATTTATTCGTTCGGAAATGTACATAATCAGCAATTAACCAGCGTCTTAAACACCTTCATGCATTATCGTACATTAAGAACTCGTATAAATGTAATTTGTTCCGATGATGTTTTTGTTCTGTCTGATGTCGGTAGCCCGCCAGGTGGTCCGGATTTATTGTCATTAAATATATTTGGCATATCATGTACGTAATGCATAATGATGATCGGATAAGTCACGGGTATCTTGTTGATCCTTATATGTGTGGAAGATTATTCAGATGATTATTAATTCAATGGTCTTAAAACTTCTTAACAGGCATCTTTGCTGTTTCTTCAGCCAAACTTTTTATGAATAAATTTCACCTAAAGAAAAGTTTTGGCAACACAAAATGTGCCTTTACGTGTTTTTTCACAACAAAAGGTTCAATGACCTATTTTCAAGGCTGACTCCGTTGTGCCAAAATTCGTTTATCGCGCGGGAACCGTACATTTTTCCAGGACGATAATGTCCTTTCCCGGGACTCATATTATCTTCATGCCAACTTTCAGCAAAATCGGTTCAGCCGCTTGGGCGTGAAGAGGTAACAGACAGACAAACAGACAGACTATTGCTGCTGCCTGCTATTAGGACTTGGCTTTCCACAAGAAGTAGGTATGTCAAGTCCACTCGTGTTTCCATGAGAATTTCTATGCTGTCATCGTTAGTATCCTATGGAAAAAATAATTCCGAACGGACATAAAACTCCTTTCCATTTGACTGTTTTGGATGTACTTACCTATAAGGATATTTTTTTTACGAAAAGCGTAAAGTGCTTTATTTATTACGATATTATGCGTAAAATTTATGTGTGAAAGAAAAAGTAATGGTTCCACTTTCGTTTATATAAGTGGGGTTATCTCAAAAGCCTGGTTTTATAATCTGCGCTAAAATTCTAGATGTTTGTTTGTTTTGTGAATGAGCGGTCTGCTCCGGTTGTATTTGGTGCGGAACGGCTTGCCTCGTGAGCTGCAGACCCTCGCGTTTGCGTAACTGTTACATATCGACATCCGTTATTAATGATAACGAGAGATCAGCTTGTATTTTTACTGGTTTATCTGTTTATTACTCACTTAATTACTTACTACTGACACACCTGCTTAGCATGGCCCTGGATGATTGGTTTCCAGTCTTCGTAGAGAAGAAATAACTATAGTTTCTTAGATAAAAGTTCCAGTTTCGAAGTAAATAACCATGCTAGCCCAGCAGGGCCCTGAATCCTGATTCACAAATCACAATGCGCAATTCGGCTAGGATTCGGAAATACTGTGCGGTCATTGGTCAATGCCTAGCTCGGCGAGCGTTTATTAGACGTCACGTCACGCTGTGAAGTTTCTGAATTCGAGTCGAATTGTGAATCAGGAATCAGAAGTGGACTTTGACTTTTAGCCTCCAACCCGAGTCTGCACTCGTCCCGGTCTTGCGTCTATTGTTGCCAGTCAAGCCAACAATGTACATAAATGACGTGGCTCATACCTGTCTTCCTGAGACAGAGATTGACGATGTCATTGTTAATATAATTACTAGAACTAGTGTGTTTGTAAACCGCTTTTTCTGCATATTACCCAACATCGCGTGCGCTTGATTGAGCAATTTCTCGCGCAGTTGCGGGATAACAATATTCGTGATAATATAATTGATCGATACGGTTTGTTTATATTTTTTCGAGTTTGGCCTTATTCTGTCGGCGATAGCGGCTATCGGCCATGTTTTGATGTCGCTAGGCTCGTCGTGAGATGTTGTAAGTCGTTACGGCTAACGGCTTCGATAATGGAGTGTAGTGATAATGGACAAAAACTTTTGTGGTAATAATTCAGAAAATTTTACTTAAAAAGCCTTTTAATGAGCACTTAAAATAATAAGCAGATGAAAATTCAAAGTATTAGGGTACTTTAACCCTAATTTTTTAATTTCCAAGTATTTGGGTACTTAAACCCTAATGTTTTCAATTTTTCAAAGTATTAGGGTACTTAAACCCTAATGTTTTCAATTTTTCTGATCTGGGAGGGAGTATAGACGACAGATACATTCGTAATATTATCTTCTGTTTGTCCACCTTGACCGGGGTAGAGAGGCTTTTCAGAATCTGTAGCGCTTTAACTTAAATATTTATATGACATACAAGATGAACTAATAAGATACGAAGGGGCAACTAATAATAACAATGAAGCAGTAATATTAACAAAACGATTGTATGTCGCGTGACTATCTCGTATCTCGTCTCGTGTTACAGATCTCGTTTACAATCACGGATAATATAATTATTGTTGTTTTTGCTGGAAATATAACAAAAAGTTAATACAATATTATTATTATAAACGAACTAATAATAATTGGTATTGTTTTTGTTTATTTTGTTGTAATAAACGCTTTTGTTTGTTGTGTAAATAATAGGTCTATTTGCACAGGTATAAAATATACTGAAATATTGTCCCGAACCGGTGGTAGGCACCCGTAGTAACGACATTCAGAAATTTTTTGAAAAAAATAATATTCTTAATAAAAAATTGAGTTTGAGTTTATATCTTGTTAAACACGAAGAATCGGAGAGATATTATTAATTATGTTCATTGTGAACCCAAATTTAACTTTAATCTACTCTGGACTAAATTTTCTTAATTTAGTTAAAAATAGTAATCACGAACTTTACCTTACGACCTGTCCACATTTCCACTTCACGACGTTGTCAACGTGGAACGGTGCGGTAACGTGGCGCGGTACGTTGACGTGACAATGTACGTCAACGTAACGTGAAAATGCACGTCACGGTGTAGCAGCATTGTACGTCATCATGCCTTGTAAAACTGCTACATTCTTCACTACTTGTCTAGATATTATATGGACCTCACAATACGTATTCTGCTTCTGCTATTGTTAAGAAGACGGAGAGAGAGATTAAAAAAAAAGTCGTAATATGTTGCTACACCGTGACGTGCATTTTCACGTTACATTGACGTAAATTTTCACGTCACGTCAACGTACCGTGCCACGTTACCGCCCCGTTCCACGTTGACGACGTCGTGATGTGGAGATGCGGACAGGTCGTAAGGTAAAGTTCGTGAATAATATTTATAACTAAATTAAGAAAATTATAGTCTAAATGCGTCTATTACTTATATTGCGTTAAAAAATTAAATGTAGAGTCAAATTATAAGGTAAACAAACAATCTTATAGTAATTGAGACGCTATTATGTATATGTAAACTACTTGTATGTTTATCATTATAGCATCTAATTAACATAAGTTGGCAATGAATAGTAAACATAATAATATTGATAATAAGCATATTATTAATAATAATTTACTGAAGATATCAGTTAGCACAGTAATTAGTACAGAATATTTTTACTTTGATTTTTAGTTTAATGGAGTAATTATTATTTTTAACAAAAAATTTAAACCGATTTCCAAGGTAAAAACAATAACAATATCCGTATAATATGAACTAAAAAGTATTAAATAATTTTTCCTGTCTAATAGTGTCTTTTTCCGAATTCGGCTAAACCTCAACAGCTATTTCTGTACTCAATCTTCATCATTTTGAAGTCGGTACCAGATAGCTGAATCTTCAGTCCTCTGACAGAATATTTGAAACTTTTGGAACTTGCACCGACTTCAAAATGATGAAGATTGAGTACAGAAATAGCTGTTGAGGTTTAGACGAATTCGGAAAAAGACACTATTAGACAGGAAAAATTATTTAATACTTTTTAGTTCATATTATACGGATATTGTTATTGTTTTTACCTTGGAAGTCGGTTTAAATTTTTTGTTAAAAATAATAATTTCACTCTTTTTAGTTACATGCATGCTAGGTAATTTAAGGGAGAAGCCACACGGGTGCGGTGAGGTAGCGGCGCGGCGATTGGTGACCCTGACGTGGTAATGATGATGATGATGATGATGAATGTAATTTGCATAGTAGCATATGCTTTCTGTTCTTAAAAGCTGTTTTAAGAACAGAAAGCATATGCTACTATGCAAATTACATTCATCATCATCATCATCATCATTACCACGTCAGGGTCACCAATCGCCGCGCCGCTACCTCACCGCACCCGTGTGGCTTCTCCCTTAAATTACCTAGCATAACCCCCAAACTTGTATCTATAAGGAATCCGGAGTTCTCTTAGTTTCTTCGGAACCATAGAATACCTTGGTGCAAAATCTTGCGTTTTGGTAGCATATGCTTAGGATACTTCTCATAAAACTAAAATCACCATATGTTTCGATACAAATTTTGAGGAGTTCCCTCGATTCCTCATGGATCTCATCATCAGGTCACTATGTTTGGGAACATGGTACCAAATTCAGACTATATCCTATACAACAAAAAAAGAATTTTGAAAATCGGTCCACAAACGGCGGAGCTATCCGCGAACAAACATTAAAAAAAAAGAACATATTATATACGGTCGAATTGAGAAACCTCCTCCTTTTTGGAAGTCGGTTAAAAATAGTTGAGGGTGTTTGAAATAAACAAAAGACCATTTATTTTACAAATTAATAGTTTAATAGACACAATACGTATCCAAAGTCAAGAAACTGTATAGGGGGTGATGTCCCATGTGACCTACCCATCCCCTCCGCGGACCTCGCAAGCGAAGATTTTTTTTCAACATTATCCCACTGCTGGGCAAACAAACATTAGTCTCTTTAAAAATATACTATTCCGCCTGGAAACAAGTTAGAAAATGAAGTGTTATACAGTAAGCCTTGAGCTTACAACAATTATAAAGTTATGAATGATCGATGAAAATGTTGTAGACAACATGGCTGAAAATGATGCCAGTAAACAAGTTATAAATAGCGTAACATAGTCGGGGAGCCAGCGGGTAGCACTAATGCAATTACGATTATAACATTCCCTGGACTTCCATGAATATTTCAAGACAAAAATCAGCCAAATCTATTCAGCCATCCTCGGGTTTTTTTACTAACAAAAAAAAATTGCAAATATTTTATTAAAAACGGTAGGACCGTTTTTAATAAAATATTTGCATTTTTTTTTGGCATAGTACTTACTATACTGAACAGAAATACAAAATTGGGTTTAATTATTGTTTTTAGTATTATTTTGTTTTACAGCGCATGCTCAGCATGTAACTAATTGATTCCAATCAGCACACACCGATGCATAAAGTGTATGAATATTATGTTAGTACAATATGCATACATTACAGAAAATATGCGATTTGTTTGCTTTTACGCTCGTGTATGACTATTGACTATGCATGAAATTATTATGATAATACATTATAATTTATGGATTTCGAGTCTATGGTAAATGCCTTTTCTAGGTCATGTTTTTTTTAATCTCGCTTTCTTTTGAGTTTAAGATAGACAGGCAATAGACATCATGTAAAAAAGATATGGTACGGGAACGGGAGGTAGCAACGATTGAAAAAAAAGTATTTCAGGTCGGCTGATTTTGTGATATGTCGTCACTCTTGCTCTTCTGGTTAATCCAGGATTATTTAAACCTGCAGGACAAAAAGGTTGCGCACTAATGAACGCAACGACTAGAGGCAGCCAGACCGCCCAGACTGTAACCAGGAGAGCAAGCATAACGACATAATATCACAAAATCAGCCGTCCTGAAATACTTTCTTGAAAACGTTGCTACCTCCTATACGTCATCACTCATCAGTCATCACGTAGACGTTCAAAAAATGTTTTGTTCAAAGTTCGTTCTGAGTTATAAAAAAAAGATAATATATTTAGTAAGTACACCTGCTTTTGTTGACTATTATTTCGAGCATTTGTTACTCTATAAATAATTGTAAAGCAATAAACAATAATAGATAAGTGAGTAGACAGCGGGCTCTCGAAGAGAACTCTTTATCAGTTTGTCAATAAGGGAAAATTTATAACAAAGTCAAGGCTACGCCTGATTAGACGACCACTTCACTCGGACCCTCGAGGATGTGCACTCCAGTAGCGGAATGGAGAGGTCTCGTATGACGTAGCCACTCGCCCGGGGGTCAAGACACTGGTTCACATCGCGTATAAATAGTCTAACCCAGATCAATATTCTCAGATTAACTCTAACAAGTAGTAACGACTGGTGATAAGACTCCTAGTCTATAATTTATAAGAACCAACTTAGCTAGTAATTTTCACCTTTATTTAAAACTTAACTTTTCGAAACTTTTTTTTTTTGATGTTGGTTATAAAGTTGGTTCATATCAAGAATCGTTTCAAGTCGAAATGTGTTAGAATCTTCTATCGGGTGTTGAGGGCGTTTAAGAGGACGAGGACGAAGGTCCGTCGGATGATGTTTCTGGAGTACTTTCGGAGTAACTGGTAATGTTACCTGATAGTGTTAGCGCCGGATCACGCCTGGCCTTAATTGGTCGGTGTCATGTGTTATGTGTAGCTTTAATTAAGTGTCAAGGAAATCTAACAGCTATAGTTTACCTGTATATAGGCTAGTTTAAGTCTGCTGAAGGTAGTCACAAATATAACTGATTTTTCGATATTGAGCAGTCATGAATTTGATTGATCGTGAATATTTTTAAGCGAATAAAAAATAATATAAATTACTTTTGAAACAATTATGTGTATTTTTGTATAAATTGGTATTAAAAATAAATATATCGGGACTCGCGCAAACTGTCGCAAGTGTGCAACGACCCTAATTTCCTTTTTTTTATTTCTGCAAATGTGAGTGTATGCTTAAAACGACTGCCCATACCTTAGCTATAAAACGACACAGAAGTCGCCCGAGAGAACTTTAAACATTTTTTAACTCGAATTAAAATGCTCTTCTGAGCGTTTATAGCGGCACCGCGTTCACTTTGACCGCGGTGTTTTTGTATGAAACACGTTATAATACTCAATTTAAAAGCTTCTCATTATAAGTTTTATCGTTTAGAGTTATTTTAATTTCCTCGCAAGTGCACAATTTAGATTCTTTTAGTGCGTTATTATATTTTGTTGCAAAATATCATATCCCGCGCACGGGCGACGTAAATGTCTCTGTCGCCCACAATTTGTATTCTGATTAAAAACTCTAGCACATTTATAATAGAGTCTATTTTTCTACAAATCGTAATTGTTTTACTGCAAGGTCAAATATTGTGGAATAGACTTAGGCGTTTCCACTGAAGCGGAGCGGAGCTTAGCGGTGCCAAATTGGCCAATCACCATGCTCGAAATATTCGCTCCGCTTCGCTGTCATTCAATTGATTGGTCAATTCGGACTCCGCTAAGCTCCGCTCCGCTTCAGTGGAAACGCAGCCTTAATTTTGCGTGTGCTAATCCATATAAGAATACAAATCATGAGACATATCTGTCGACAGTACGCGGGCCCTAGCAGTTCATTTAGTAGTTTAGATATTGTTTGCATGCACTGCCTGTCTTAGCTCGAAGTTTATTGCATGCAGGTCTAGGCGAGCCTCGCAGCAGCTGTCGAGGAGCGCTGAGAGCATCGATCAGTCGTTCAAGAGGTAATTTCATTTTTTTTTCTTTTTTCATAATATTAATTCATAGTAACACTGGCTTCTTTCATTTTCTGCACACACTAGCAATTTTTGTTTTTAATTTTGCAAAAAAAAAGTTTTGATTTGATCTTGAAAGTTTTGTTTTAAAAGTCGCAAGTGTGTGCGGAGCCTTACGTGTTGTATTAAAACGTTCGCGCTACAATTATTTATTATACACATTCGTAGGTCATAATTTTTGTGTGTAATTATAATTTCATTTTTGACTGTTTTATGTGCGTGTTTTTTGTTTTATATTATATTCTTGTTTGTTCGCCTAATTAAAACAAAAAATTGAACTAAAAATGAATTATGTTCATTATGAGCTCTTGTTTAAAATGTAATATTTACGACGTTATGTATTGTTGAAGCCAAGTGTTGACACGATATAAAAACTAATACAATGTGTTATTTTCACACTATCAGCCACTAAGGGGTAAAATGTGTCATATACATAATCTGAACATATTGTATGTGATTGGGGTGTAGCCAAAAAGAGTTTGTCAGTTTATATATTTAAATGACATAATATATTTGTCATTGTAGTACCCAAAGTAGTCATTCCGATTTTAGCGGGTTTTATTTAACTTATTTAAAACTAGCTAAGTTTAACTATTGTTATTTATCTGTAAAGCTAATTGGACACTGTTAAGCATTTGTGTATCAACCCATAAAAATTACATACTGAGTTTTGAATGCAGACTTATGCAGACTAATAATTAGTCTAAGAACAATTATTGTTCTTTATATAATTTAGAACCAAACAGCATTCATAAATCAACACCTAATTTTTTGGGGGTTGACACAATGTGATGAAATGATAACGAAATGAAAAAAAAAAAATGAAACTATGAATTGAAAATGGTGATCATGATGATGATGACGTTGGCGACCTCTATATAGAGCGGTGTCCTGGCAAGTCCCGACTACGTATCCTGTTTACGTTTCAATTGACGCCATCAGCTGTTTGCATTACAGTTATTTGGAGCGCGTGTTTTTCAAAGCATTTCGTTTTAGCATTCGTCATTCGGGAAAACTCCTTTGTTCCCACTTTTAACGACTTAATATGGATACAGATTCGAGATTATTTTGGATGTTAAGCTCTTAAAAGAGTGGTATTTGTGATAATAAATGACGCTTTTGTCTCTGTTTCTTATGTGTGCGTTATTTCAGGACTTAAAGAAGGGATTTGATGTCTCACTTATTATATGTCTTACAGCTGATCATGATTTTAAAAAAACTTTTGTAAAGGGTGCTTATGTTTTAGTTGAATCTCAGATCCTTGTCACGGAACGAATTACAGAATTTCATACGAATTTTAATATGATATTTAATATGAACTTTGTGACTCGTATCGTGTCTTAAAATATACTGGGTTATTACACAAACAAACCAAGTGCTAATAGATATGCCAAAGCCTAAACAACAAACAACCGATGTTGATATTATGTTTAGTTACAAATCCGGTAATATCTAGCGAGATCCAACATTCGTAGTTACTAGGACAACCCTCTTATGTAATTGTTTATATAATTATATACTATTTTCCAGTTAATAAATGTGTTTAACTGTATATTTCCAGGTCCAAGAGTCGGTCGGTCGACCATGGCTTCGCCGCTCCCTTCGACCTCGAGACTCTGCGCTCGAAGGTGGAGGGCCGATTCGATGCTGTTAACAGAGGTAGGTTATATTTTAGCTTATACTCCATTACACATAATATACATAATGTGTTTGTAAGCAAACAATTGAAGTTATCAGGGATTTTTTAAAGTTTTTGACATGACCTAAGGGACAAGTAAAGCAGGCCGCAAAATAAACGCAAGGGTGTACCAGACAGGTTTGCCTGTGCAGTTACGCCTGTCACTTGTCAGAGCCAGTCCACACGGCGCGTTGCATCAGCGTTGCGCCGACGCAGCGCTGCCGTTGCGTTGTTTTACATACAAATAACCAAGGCGTTCACACGGC
Source organism: Polyommatus icarus (assembly GCA_937595015.1). NCBI lineage: Eukaryota > Metazoa > Arthropoda > Insecta > Lepidoptera > Lycaenidae > Polyommatus > Polyommatus icarus. The sequence goes on along the minus strand of OW569328.1, from coordinate 14,755,165 downwards.
GCGCTGCGTCCTCGCAACGCACACATGACGGACAGCAGCCCCCAAGACGAAGAGGGAGGGGGTGTTTACTCAACTGTCAAGAATGCTTCGTAATATAACGCTGAGATGACGCAGCGCCCGTGTGACCGGCTATGCGTCAAACGGTAGCGCTGCGTCGACACAACGCTGACGCAACACGCCGTGTGGACTGACTCTCAGGCAAAGTTGAGGCAAAACCTGGTTTTAAATGCTAATTGGCAAAATCTTGCTCTCAGAATTCAAAGCAAAATTTTATTGTATTTTTCATCGTCCTCCCAACTATTGCTATTAATTAAACGTTATGAGACCGCTACAAAGAGCTTGGATGTTCAGCGGTTTGAGTTTCCGTCTCCTTTATAGCGGTAATTTATTTGAGGGTAGCTCGCCGGGCGGCATACTCACCGGAACGCCGTGACGTTTCCGCTACAAGTTTTCATTTGTGAAGATAACGGGGTGAATTTTTAATCTGCGCCTTTCTTTAAAATTACGAAGAAATTTGTTAAAAGTATATTAAAAGACTTAATTATAATGGTATTTTTTCGCTAAACTTTTTTAATTATGTGACCAAAGTCTAAGTATATTGATACATTTTGCTAATAGTTAACCTTAGTATGGAAATAATGTAATACTTTACGTGATAGCTGCTACACATGAATTTAAAGATGTTAAAAATACGTGCATTGTTCGGCGTAGCGGCGCGTAGCAGTTGCTACGAGTATTGACCACTATGTTAAATACGTAGACGTACTACGGTGGTTCGGATCCAATTTAAATGTGTAACATAAATGACGAAACAACGTTTGTCGGATCGACTAGTTTCATTATAATACTAGATGAAGCCCGCAACTCCGCTGCATAAAAATTTGTTTATCGCTTACGTAACCGTTCGGGATAAAAAGTTTCTTATGTCCTTTCCCGGGACTCAAAGTATTTCCAAACGAAATTTCAAAAATCAAAATCGTTTCAGCGGTTTGGGTGCGAAGAGGTAATAAACACACACACTTTCGAATTTTTAATATTAGTATGGATTTGGTTGTTTGCCATCGACATTGCTAATAAATATTTTATTAGCCCATACATTGTACGGGCGTGCGAAATTTTGGTACCCCGTCATATTATGTCGACAGGGATTGGCAGCCGGTGGCGGAAATAAACATGTCGTTAAATGTTTATGTGTCTGTTTGTTTGTACAATATCTCATCGAATGATGTTTCGCTAATTGCGATAAAATCCCATGACGACATGCGCCCGCGCCGGTCGATGTATTTACTAGCGTGGATGATTTCATACTTTCATTGCCATGTTGAAATAGACAGATGGTTAATATATTTTACAAACTAACGCGTCATGTTTATGTCACCGTAAAATTGTACTTACTTTTAAAAATAATTTTATTTACAGTACAAGGTCTGCTTATATGCTGCTGCTGTACCTGTATTTTTAGGGGGGTAATAGGATCATATAATCATATAGATCAAGTTAATAAAGGCTACAAATAGCCTTTTTTTAATTTAAAATCAGTTGAACGTCCCAGATTCCCCTGACGTCACCACAATTTTAATGAAATAATTTTCCACTGAATGCATTTGGCTGCAATTCAATTATCACATGAGTCATTGACTTAACCTATTTGGCTTGGAAGTTTGTTTGGCTGGTTCTTAACGCCAACTGTTTACTGTTAGTTGGACTTGGGACCATAGTATGTGATTTTTATGCTTGTATATTCTGTTGTTGTTTTCAGAGCTTAAAATTTATATTTAGCTTTAACTTTAATAAATGTAGCTTGGGCAGGGGTATTTTTATTATTCTGAGGGTTTCTTATAATTATTTGCTTATTAAGAAACCTGCTATTCAAACCTGTTCTTTAAAGATAGTAACAATCGATCGCAGATGAGTAGCCGCCCTTAGCTCTTTTGTAAGTCTGAAAATGTTGTAACGCGGCCATGGTTACAGTTTTATTGCAGTTTCTTAAAAAATACATAGTAGTAATACACATTTTAAATAGGTAGTTAATGTAATTTGTAAATCCATATAATGCTACTAATGTGAAAGTGTGTCTTAAACCTCTTTACAAGCGCTGAACCAACTTATGAGTTTCGGGAAAGAGCAAAGGCTATTTTGTTTCGATGAGGATACAACTTCTTCGCGATTAATTTCTGCTCAATAAAGTTGCAGGAAACATTTTATAATATTATAACATGGTATAGGCATTTTGTTTACGTGACGAGAGCCAGCGCCGGGCGAACAATGCCACTCGTTCACCGCTCCCCGTTCACCGTTCTCCGTTCACTCGAGTATGAGAGCGACACGCCATCGAGATATCGATCTTTCATTCACTACCTTTTGAGTGCTAAGAATTTATAACGGTTTTTTCCCAGGTGGAAATGTTTGAGTATGAAACAGACTTTTTAAAATTTGGAAGCAAAATATTTTTACGAGTGTTCCTTGCGATAATTCCAGTGATTTTGTTCATTGCTATGCGATGATGAATCATAAAGTTTACATTGTGAGATTTAGATACTGTAATTTATGTGGAATTTGTATAATATTTTATTACCTTTGCTATCAGGAAAAACGGAAAAGCTCTTATAGAATATATGACTCGAAAGAAATGCTCTTTATTTTTCACTTATGACTTCTCATTCTCAGTGATATAACAATGTTTACACTTATTTCCGTTATGAAGACGTATTTATGTATAAGTAGACATGATAACGTGTAGAGGCAAAAGGTATGTCTTTTCAAAGAATGTTGTAACTTCAAACTTCTAAAATCTAAGGTCATTCTGTACATAAATAATGGTATAACATATTTGTCATACAAAATATAACATTATACTTTTTCTTACGTACGATTTTTTGAAAATAAACAATCTTATCCTGAGTTCAGAAGCCTTGGTTTTGGGTGTTTATAGACTATTTTAGAGCTCATCCAACCGACTTGATTCATAGTTCTTACTTCTTACCTAATGTCGAGAAAGGCTGTAATTTAGAACCGCGCGAAACCGCAAGTTAACTTTCCTTTTTCGTTATAATAGGTAACGTTAAAATGTGGGTAGACCTTCGGCTCGCACTTAAGAGGGCGCAGGTTCGATCTCAGGTAGTGTGTATCAAATATATTTTCAGATCTCGAGCATGTTTTTCGGTCGCTCGTTACTTGTATGAGAAAAGTAAACATCATGGAAAAACTCGCACATAGTTCGTCCTAGACTTTGATCAATTCATTATTCTGGACTAGGCCGTTTGTTATGTAATGGGAATTCTGTAAGTCCTTGGACATACAGTCATCTATAAATAACCAGTCCATTTTTAGTGTGGCTACATCGCTCGGAGACTAACCCTACTCATCCACAACGAATGAAGGCTTTAATTTTAAACGCCCACCTCAAGCTATATAACATACCGCTTTAAGTTCATTATAGAGGCAGCTGGACGCGTGCCAAATTCGTAATATTGAGCAGCGAGGTACGAAAGTGGAATAATTAGGATGACGGTCGGAATACTCGGGTTTCGGGGCACAGGTATTGGAACGCGCTATCGATTTACCCCGAAACCCCCCGGGGGCCTGCCGGGGTAACCCACCCGGGAGCGGTCGGGAGAGGTTTGGGGGGTTATCCGAGTGACCTTTACCCCAGATTGGATGTTAATTGCATCGCGTGCATGTGTTTGCTCGCATCAATCTTGTCGCCATCACACAATCGAATCGTTCCAATTCATTCGCGACTGCCGAACCATATATCATCGATGCCATTTATCAAAGGGTCGTATTTGCCAAATTTCGGATGCTCCCGGTGATTCATTTGTTTTTAATAACCCTTTGCCTAGTATATGTTGAGTCACAAGTAGCTTCAGCAAGCGACGTGTCGCGGGGCGCATCGACCGAGTCGTGGTAAAAACCATTTGAGGTTTTTGTCAATTTTCAGCGTCTCCTGGAAAAATATTTTCCTTTAGAATGCCCGCTCACGTCCAACGTATTAGTGACTAATTTTATGTAAGGTAAATAAGACATCCTGATTGCCAGAGAGCAACGCATAAATCATGCAAAAAGTCGTTGAAAAATAATAAGAAATTCCAATCTAGCCCGATAATTTCTTATATTATATAAAATTCTCGTGTCACAATGTTAGTTACCGTACTCCTCCGAAACGGCTTACATGATTTTAACCATAATATTTTGTATGTATATTCTGTAAATCTGAGAATCGGCTACTGGCTACTTTTTATATTGATAAGTGCATTTGTTGAGTATCTAAATAATAGTCAATTATTACAACTCGAGACCGACGGCGACCATTGTTTGTGCAACGGGATAGCGATGGACGTTGCCATAATATGGTACTTATATACTTATTTAGTCACTTCAATAAAATAATATTCTTTACAATAAATTAACCACAAATATGGCAAAACAACGTTTAACGGGTCAGCTAGTATAATATTATAATAACACTCATACAGAAACTGTGACGTGGGCGGGTGCCGAGCGCCCTTATTCCGCCTGCGCACTTCAATAGGATTTCCGCTTTAAATCTACAAGCAAATCTTTAAAAATCCTCCTAGCAAAAGTTTATCTTAAGTTTATCTTGCTCCTTTATGTATAAACCGCTTTCACTTCCTTATTAATATGAATTGTAAAGCGTTAAATTTATCCTTCCTCATTAAATGTGTCATGTATTTGCATACCACTTACATCAGACATGTTATATTCCAGGTAGGTAATGGGTACTCTATAATATAGAGATAGTTTTTTCAGAATTACTCTTTCTTTAGTGTCAGTTACTTACCTAATACCTACTTAACAGATGTATCTTAGTAGTCCTTAAGCGCACGTAACGTTGATTCTAGCTTATAAAAAATATTTAGAAAGATGGTTAGAACCGCTTAAAACTGTGATCGAGTTTTAATTTTGTTTTTTTTTTTGTAAATTTACGTAATAAAACGAGGCGTATAACACTTAAAACAACACGCCTACTCGGTTTATGAGAAATAAGTAGTTCACAGTTTTATTACGTACAATTGACAATATTATGTTTAACTACTTTCGATCTTTATCACTAAAACTTAAGGTCGAATTATTCTTGTTACACCGGACCTGTCAGAATGCCGCATTTAGAGAAAATATTTCGTGTACACGGTCGTCAGAAATGATGAGATCGGCTGTTGTAAAATACTCTAGTCTAGTTTTCCAGAAGACTTCATTGATTTCCTGTACAATTTCGTGAAAAATTAGGCTTTATTTTGCATGTGCCATAGTTTAAAATCAAAATGCAAATGGTGGGTCACGGAAACATTTCTATCGACTAGTGACTAGTCACTAGACTGACTGCGCGGGCTCTTCTGGCGGTCACTCAAATATGAAATAGTAAACTCCTTTAAACAATGGTATGAAATATAAAAGGATTTCGTACATAATTCTAAAAATCTATTCATAGCAATCCATGTGCGACTGATCGAATCGATCTATTGGAAATGAGTAGCTTAAACTTGCACCGGACGCGGCCGAATAAAAATGACCATCGCTATGATGTCCATACAATGTAAATGTCGGTCGTAAACGCTCATACACGCGCTTTAAAGTTTAATGTACTGTTTTACGAGCACATTAAGCCTCGTACATTCGATTTCCAGCTGTGAATCAAGTCACTGTCCTGTACTGAGTGACTAATACTTACTACTGGTTTTGTTAAAGAAAAATGTATATTAAATTATGTATGTTCGACGTTCGTACATTTGTGGCAATATTATTCATTTAATATGAGTTGAGAGTGACTTTTGTGGCGTAGCACTATAATTTATTGACGAAAAAGTTTACTACTGTTTATGATTTCGAGTCAGTTACTTAATCTTATGTATAAAATTCTCGTGTCACAATGTTAGTCCACGAACTCCTTCGAAACGGCTTTACTGATTTTTACCAAATCTATACTAATATTATAAAGCGGAAGAGTTTGTTTGTTTGTTTGAACGCGCTAATCTCAGGAACTGCTGATCCGATTTAAAAAAATCTTTCAGTGTTAGATAGCCCCTTTGTAGAGGAAGGTTATAGGCTATATTTTAACACGCTAAAACTAATAGAAGCTAAGAAATAGAGGAAAATGTGGAAAAAACGGAACGGAAATATATTTGAAAGAGCTTATTTGAACGCGCTAATCTCAGGAACTACTGTTCTAATTTGAAAAATTCTTTCAGTGTTAGATAGTTCATTTATTGAGAAAGGCGCAAATGTGCAAAAAACGGGAGAAAATTATTTGAAAGGGCTTATTTGAACGCGCTAATCTCAGGAACTGCTGGTCCAATTAGAAAAATTCTTTCAATGTTAGATAGCCCATTTATCAAGGAAGGCTATAGGCTATATTTTATCACGCTGAGACTAATAGAAGCGAAGAAATAGAGGAAAATGTTGAAAAAACGGGCTAAATTATTTGAAAGGACTTATTTGAACGCGCTAATCTCAAGAAGTACTGGTCGGATTTGAAAAATTCTTTCAGTGTTAAATAGCTCATTTATCGATGAAGGCTATAGGCTATATTTTATCACGCTAAAACTAACAAGAGCGAAGAAATACAGGAAATTGTGGAAAAAACGGGTGAAATTATTTCTCACGAACTACTGGAGCAATTGTTCTGTTATTTGGGTCACATAAGAAGTAGACCACGTGAAGGATCATAGGCTATTTTTTGTGAATGTGTCGGAGAAATATCTAATTTACTTGGGCGAAGCCGCGCGGAATGTCTAGTTTTATATAAATATTCAGTAGGTCTGAGAATCGGCTACTGGGTACTTATTATATTGATTAAGTGCATTTGATGAATAAATATTAGTAAATTATTACAAATCGAGACTGACGGCGACCATTGTTTGTGCGACGGGATAGCGATGGACGTTGCCATGGTAACATACTTATTTAGTCACATCAATAAAATAATATTATGTGTATGACGTATTAATACTTTATATGGCAAAGCAACGTTTGCCGGGACAGCTAGTCTAAAGCCCGTCACAGACTTAGCTATAATATATATTAATGTATTTATAGCAAGGCATATTAATCTATACTAAATCCACATGTCACAGAAATATATATAATAGCTGAGTGTGTGGTCACGCGAAAATTAGTATAGAAAATATATATTAATATGCCTAGCTATAAACATATTAATATATATTATAGCTGGGTCTGTGACGGGCTTAATATATAAAAATAAGCCGGGTTTTCCTTCTTGACGCTATAGCTCCAGAACGCACGAACCAATTTCCACGGTTTTGCATTCGTTGGAAAGGTATCGGGCTCCGTGAGGTTTATAGAAAAAAAAGAAGGGTTGCACTCCGAGAGTGCCGGCAGAAGTGAAAACTTGATTATTAACGTTGTGCATTTTTTTAACCCATTTCTTATGAAAATCGATTATTAAAAAATCGATTTTTTTAATTAATCGAAACCCTTACAATCGATTAAAATTTTAACCCATTTTTAATGAAAATCGCTTTTTAAAAAATCGATTTTTTTAATCAATCGAAACCCTTACAATTCTAGTTCGAGTTTTCGAGTTCGAATTCGACACAAAACACTACTCTCCAACCGTCTTACGGTTTTTCTATGGTTTTTCGATCAACACGAAAATCTTTCACAGTTTTTATCCTCACCTCTCATCTCACAAAAGTGCTCAACGCCGCGAAAGAAGTTTTCACTTCAAAAAATCACAAAAAAATCAAGAGAAAAGCAGGAAAACGGGGAAAATCATTTTTCACGCGGGCGGAGCCGCGGGCGACCGCTAGTTAATTTATAAATGCAATTTTACGTAAGTTTCGTTATTTTAGAAGTCAAGTATAGGAACTCTATATGAAGCCTCATCTATGCCGCCTACGCTTTCGGTAAAAACTTTGTTGTTTACATAACTGAAGCTAAGCTTAACACGACCGCGGAGTCGGTATTATGCTGGTGTATAAAGATCAAGTTTTATTGTATTGATTACATACCGCATTTAGCAGTAGCGGTATAAGGTTATCTGTCCGTCACGTTATCTATTAATGGTGGTGTGGCGTAACCCGAGACGCGGGCGAGGCCGCGGTACGGAGTATGTAGTGGCACGACTCACGAGCGCTGAGCCTTGTATGGGCAAAATGGTAAAGGAAATAGAGTAAACTGTATGCGCAAAATATCATGATTGTTTATCCATTTGTACGTCTCTCCATTGATTTTATGACCTTACCTGAGAGTTTCGGACAGTTTAATCCATAGTTCCATACTAATATTATAAATGTCAAAGTATGTATGTCTTTCTGTCCGTCTGTATGTTTGTTTGTCTGTCTGTCTGTTATCTCTTCACGCTCAAACCGCTGAACCGATTTTGCTGATATTTTGAATGGAGATACTTTAAGTCCCAGGAAAGGATAGGTATAGGATAATTTTTATACCTGAAAAATATACGGTTCCCGCGCGATAAACGCGGCGTCATCTAGTTTAGGTAAAAATAAAATTAATTAATTACGAAGTTCACCGGGTCATAGACTACCTAGTAGTCTATGACCCGGTGAACTTCGTATCACTTCCCTCCTAATGCAAACCTTATCTGAACTTCCACGAATATTTCAAGACTAAAATCAGACAAATAGGTTCAGCCGATCCCGAGTTTTAGCGAGACTAACACAACTTAAAATTATATTTTTGTTTATCCCGCCGAAACGAATTTCAGTGAACTAACAACATACCAAAGTTCATCAAAATAATTTAGCGTTTTAAGCGTAGAGAGGTGACCGACGGACAATTTAGTATTTACAATATTTCTGAAGATATCCACAAAAAATTTCAATGCAGAAAATGGATGAAGTTTCTAAATAACGTCGATATCGATTGGTGATAGCTGCACGACATTCGATCAATGAATAAATAAACACTGCTCTACTTTCAACAACAACAATGTGTGCAAGGAAATTGAAATCAAATGGTTTAATTTTGTTCTCGACGCAAACAACCAAAATAAATAAAAGTGGACAACAAAGTGGGAGTCGAACCAGCGCACGACCGGGTCCGTACGAAACGGAAAAATATTATTATCTTTTTTAACTGACCTAAAAATGTTTTTTAAATCACCTTACGGTGCGTCCACATTTGTATCATTTGCGCGATCAGATCTCCGATCAGATCTCCGTCGCGATGAACACCTATTAGATCATTCTGCCGATCATGCGAGTATTTAGTACGACATGTATCAGATACGCGGTTAATAGCGATCGGGGCGTATCATGATACGCGTATCATTTTGACACGCTTCGATGATACGCGACGAGGATCTGATCGGGGATCTGATCACGCAAATGATACAAATGTGGACGCATTTTTAAATTTGTTACTGTCTTACCACAATTTATGAGATGCATCCAGACATGAGACAGATGGACAGAAAAACTTTAGACTTTAGAGTCTCTAATATAGATTAATGTTATAGAGTCGATATATATAATTATTCTTTAGACTTTACCAATTATGAGTAATTATTACTCATTGATTTGAAAGTTTCATAATGTTTTTTTGATTTGGTACCATTTTCTACGGAACCCGAACAAACGAAACCCGAGGCACATAGTAACTTCTTGAGACACTGTTTAAAAATACAAGCGCCTGGCCCGTGGCTGTGTTCCGCTTAATTGGATAAGCTTGAGATGCGCATCGCTGAGTTATTGTTGTTGTTAAATGTTAAGTTTAATAAATACTCGTATTGTGGGATAGGGAATATATTACGTAAAGGTTGAAGCAGAGACCCAATTAATAATCTGTCCAAAATCTGACATGTTACACGCGTCAATGTTATCTATAATATTGACAGGCACGTTGTCAAACGTTAAACAAAATGTTTGTGTTGGTGCTGCCGTCTAGCGTGAAAACAATTATTTATTTTATTTTTTATTTCAATTTTGTCAAATTCGGAAAACTTACAGCCACATACAGTTATAAACAGAAGAACACACACATGAAGTCCAATTAAAAGTTTTCACTTATACAACAATGTAACAAGAAATTTAAAGTCACTTAGCAGTAATATTATATCCTATTAGGAAAAAATAATTTAATTTTAAAGATTCAGGGATTGAAAATAGTGTGCGCTTTGCGCCTTTGCCCTATCGAACCTTAATGTTAATTGTTACATCTTAGAATTTAGATCTCTATCCTTGTTTTCTGAGATTCGTAATTCATTTTATTACAGTAAGTATAAAGAAATAATATCTTGCGTTTATAAAGAATTGTTAAATAATTACAATATAAAGTTTTACAATACAGAAGTTGAACAGGTTTAAATTCTCAATTCCGAGTACGGAGATGTGATTAATCACTTACAACTGTATTAATGTGTTCAGGGTCTAATATTTCTTACGTGTCAATAATTTATTGGATCTTTATCACCATCAGTATGCGTCGATCCAAAAATACATACTTAAATTCTTTTAAATTCTCCATCTGGGCCTCTCTTTCTTTAAGAATTTTCGTAAAATTCATATTTCGTACTGTACGAAATCTACATTAAAGCTCTTAGAGTGAAGCTAAACGAGCGTAATTTGTGAGTTGTGAGTCGCAGAATTTCGGTCGCGTAAATATCTTTTCATACAAATCATGATTCACAAAATTACGCTCATGTGAATCAAACAGGACTTTTATATGAAACTGAATTCAGCAGAATTTCTGCCAGCCGAAATTCTGCGACTCACAAATTACGCTAGTTTGGCTTCACCCTTATAGTCCAAGGCATGAGACTAGTTACAAAATTTTATACAAATTTTGTATGTTTACTTAGTCTTATTACTTACCCCGTTGCTTTACCATTATATCTCTAGTGTAGATTTATATTTTAAACTAGCTGTCCCGGCAAACGTTGCTTTGCCATAATATAAAGTACCTATTTCGCCCATATTATTTTTTTGAAATGACTAATTAAGTATGTTACCATAGCAACTTCGATCGCTATCCCGTCGCACAAACAATGGTGGCCCTCAGTCTCGAGTTATAATAATTTACTATTATTTATTCAACAAATGCACTTATCAAAATATAAAGTACCCAGTAGCCGATTCTCAGACCTACTGAATATGAACATTTGGTAAAAATCAGTAAAGCCGTTTCGGAGGAGTTCGTGGACTAACATTGTGACACGAGAATTTTATATATAAGATATTGTAATAAAGGTTACATTTTTTGTATCTGTGAACCTTTCAATTTAATATTATTATAATTAAAATATGAATACTATACAATCGCTTGTAGTAGTAAAATTCCAAAGCGTGGGATTTTTGATTAAATGCGTTTAACCTAACATTATATTATTAATAAATATATTAATAATCTGCAGAGTTTAGTCTTATTTTGTACAAATATAATCTAATAACATATAATGTTATTGTTTCAGACGAGGACGAACATATTAAGAGGTTACCGCCCCAGCCTAACATCAAAACTATGACCTACACGGTAAGTTACTTTTGTTATGCTTAACCCCCGTCAAAAAAGAGGGGTGTTATGTGTGTGTTTGTCTGCCGTGGCATCGTAGCATATAAACGGGTGGATTTTGGTTTATTTTTTTTTCGTCTAAAAGCTGACATTATAGTGAATATAGACTATAGAGAGTAGTAGTTAAGCTGGGAACAAATTATCGGACGAACGTCCGCGTCCGCGGACGTTTTCATCGAATACGGCTTGTTTCTATCTGATGCGGCTTGTTTCTATCTGATCAATACAAAATACACTAAACTGTGCACATTGTCTGACATAAGTCGCGGACGCGACCTTGAGCCTTCAGACGTCCGAACAGAATCTGGCTGGCCAGATGTTTTTGCATCCGCGGACGTCTGCCATTGACATAATTATATGATATAGGTTAGGTTTTTGACGTCCGCGGATGAACCGTGCACTTTGTTAAGCCGCATCCGTCAGCCGCGACTTATGGATGCGTCCGATAATTTGTTTCTAGCTTTACAGTTCATGATCATAAGCCTGTTCAGTGCTGGAAAAAATTGGATTTAATCCACTCCAATATCCATTCTCTATCGTTATTAGCAAACCGACAATAACAGAGTAAGTTACTCGGTAACTTGTAAAAAGTCACAAGAGACCGCAACTCCTTTAGAACTTTCAATTTTAAAGCAAACAAAAGTTTGTCTGAACTCCGAACTTGTTACTTGTAACAAAGAGGTCTTGAAATTACTGCCCTTTAATTTACTCTACAACAGAAAGAAATATTCTATAGATACTAGCTGACGTTCGCATTTATAGTATTACTAAGTATGGATATCTTTCTAGATGTTGTTCCTAACTGCTTAATGCTCGAAAAAATTCGTATTTCGCACATACTTTGCTCTCGATAAAATAAGTATATTATCCTCGGTATCTTTCCTAACCTACAATTAACCAAATCAAAATCGGTTTAGCGACTTGAGAATGATTAGATAACTGAGGTTGGATTTATATTAAGAGTCCGTATACGAAATTTTGCCGATGAACACGAAATTGCAAAGGATCGCTACAGAAATATTATTAGGTTTTTCCCCGTATTAGACTTAAAAAAATATATATTAATTATTAGATTTAAAATATATTTAAGCGCGGAAAGCCGACTCGAGCCTTGCGGCGAGTAATATAATGTGAGATTTAGGTTATTTTGAATCGTGTTTTTTTGGCACAATTTGTTTTTTTTTCTTTCTTTTTTCTCGAATTGGATAGAATTTTATCTATAGATTATTTCTGTCGTTTTCTTTTTATGAATTACAGCTCCAAGTTGCCGAAATTAACAGCAATTCTTTTCCCATTTTCTCTAAAATTTTGCCAAGTTACATATTTTTTTACTCAACTATTTCATATTAAAGTGGTAAAAAGTAATTCAAACATTTTATAGACAACTTTCTCAACAGTATATTGTATTTTTTCATACCGTTAAGACGTCAATACAATCCATAAACAGGTGATATTCTAAACCTTTTACAGCAAAAATCACAAAACTGTCGCGGGTTTGAGTTGGATTATTTAAAAATACTTAAAAAACAAAAAAATCTAGCTCCATCATTAGATTATAATTGAAATGATCTTACATGTTGTGCATTAAAACTTATAGAAATACTGTATTTTAACTGTTAAATCACGTCTGTAAAATCAGCAAAATCGGCAAATTTCGTATACGGACTCTTAAGCGGCGCTAACTCACGGTTTGGTGACTACACCGTGAGATGACAAATCCTTACATTATAAATTATATTTTACTTGTGATCTAGCTGTACAGCGGTCAAACCGCGCGTCAGCGCAAACGCATATAATAATTATGTAAACCTAGTCTTAAAGGTATACTTTTAGTTTAGATCATTTTACACCAAAAAAAAATGTTTCAATCAAAAATGTGTCAATGTCGTTTTGTCGCCTTCTTGAAGCTTATGAAATTCGTCACTTTAAGTGTTGTGTCCGACCTTGTTTTAGGTGCTATGTCGCCTATGTCCATACTCCACAATCCACGTGTTTGACCGACAACGAGGAAAATATGAGGTCAATGAGAAACGGTTACCAATTAAGAGCTGGCTCTCGAGTCTCGAGCCGGAACGATCTTTCGCTCGACGTCAAAATTTTATCTATACGTTAATCAAAATGTACCACGGCCGGTGCCGAATAAATCTTAATTTTGTGAGGCCGCAGCCTTTAGGTGAAAATTACTCGAGCCTTGGTTGCAGTAAATAAAATTATAGCGCCGTTTACGTGAAGTAACTTTGCGCTTACATAAATAGATTAATCACACGTCAAAATGGTCGTTTCATTTATAGAAAACAACGTTGTCAATGGCCCTCAGAGATTTGATGTATCTAGAGATCTTCCAAAAATGATAGTACGTATCATGGTTTTGCAAAACTACTATTGGCCGACAGAAAATAAGGTATTGGCTGTAGCCTGTAGGTACCTAAATTATCCTAGTTTCGCTGCTTTTCTTAGAATCAAAATAAAAAGGAATATACGCTCCGCTAATAAAATTATAAAACGGTAATATTACTCGATACTGAAGGGCTCTACCACCAATTGCGTAACCAGCTAATACAATTTGATATTTTTGCTCCATCGTTTGTTTTAATTAATTAACTATGAGAAACCAATTACTTGTAAGATCCCTTTCCGCCCCGATCGAGTTACGGAATTGGTTTGGATAGGTTTTAGTTTTTACTTATTATAGTGCTTATAATAGGTACAATAAACACTGAAGTTAATATAAATTAAGACCTAAAAGCTTTGGAAAATAGTTGAAAACAGACTTCGTATTCATACGTTTAAAAGGAAGATGTCCATTTATAATTTACTATTATTATAATTGCGAAAGTGTGTATGTCTGTCTGTCCTCTTCCCGCTTTAAACGGCTGAGCCGATTTTGATAAAATTTGGGACCGAGATACTTTGAAAGACGGGGAAGGTCGTAGGGTAGTTTTTGTCGTGGGTAATGGGCAAATTGGGTACCTGAAAATGTAAGGCGCAACCGTGGCCGGCCTAGGAAAAGATGGCGCGATGAGCTGGAGGCGTACCAGCCGGGCTGGCCAACGGTGGCGCTGGAGCGAGACAAGTGGAAGAACCTGGGGGAGGCCTTTGCCCAGCAGTGGGATAGTATAGGCTAACAAAAAAAAAATGGGCGGCCATTTGCCCATTTTACTGGGTATACCTCTGTACGGTTTCTGTGCGAAAAACCAATTTAGGCGCAACGGAGTTGCGTGCATCTTTTAGCTGTTTCACCACTTCCTGATAAGTGCCGGATAGGCTATCCACAACTTATCTGATAGATGGGGTATGACGTATCTGTCGGATCGGAGTTGTGGATAGCATATATATGTGGGTAGCGATATATATAACTGATAAGTCTATAACTTATCAGTTATCACTTATCAGGAAGTGGTGGAACAGGATACTTTTAAAGATTTTAGACAAGACATTCAATTATTTATTACTTACGTTTCATCATCCCATGATTAATTTGTTAAAATACAACAAGCTGACAGGCGGAAGGTTGCAAGTTGCAACCGAAAACACATATTAATTAGCAATTTAAATTGTACCTTCGGGGCGCGGGTAATTTGGTTCGCAGATGTTTTACCTCCCACACCACCTTTATTCCAAAGCCGTAAGATATAATTTCATAGAAATTAAGGGGTAAATAAGTGTAATTATTCGCATGTCTCGTTAATGAGTAATTATCACACTTCCTTCAGTAGAGGTCGTTGGTTAAGATAAGATAGTATTGGTTTCACTGCTTTAAGGTTTTCACGGTAAAATATTTTAGATTCTAGAATAATTTTGTAATGACTTTGTTTACATCAATTTACTCAGTTTTTGCAGTAGATCAAATTTTGTGGAGGTATACTTATCTACTTGATTACAATACAACATACGTTATTCTATTGGTTCGTGATATTTGAAAGTTCTACAAAATTTGTTTTATTTTTTAAATACTTCAAGCAAGTTCCTAATAAAAGTTTTAACGAATTGGCTCTATGTAGAGAGAAGTTAACTTAGGTTAATAGAAGTGCCTATAATAATGTATCGGCAATAGCTACGATCGTTGTTTTCTATGACAGTAAAGATAGTAGCATTAATTAAAGAGAAAATAAAATACATAATATTATGTCTGGTTTCTGCATTAACTGCAACCATTTTATAAGTGAGTACAATATGGAAACTGATAAGCTCTTATTTCTGTAGAAAGAGGACTATGAAAAAATGTATTGTAGTTATAATGTGACCCTCCTAAATTATAATTACTTACTATAATTTTTTTCATCATCGGCTTTAATATTTTCCACTACCGTGTTACGATGATCTATACTTACGTGATTAAAATTTCTTATTATCTGGCGACTAACCAAATAGTGGTTATATAGTTACAGGAACAGCCCGTTTACCATGCGTCTAAACTCTAAAGAAAAACATTACAAGGAGAGATAGATATACTGACAGATTTTAGTTCATTTTAATGAAAAAATGGCAGATTACTCTTGTCCACGAACCAACCACCCATATTGGTCCGTGCCGTGGGTGATTGGTCCGTGCCCTTGTCAATCTGTCACTTCGTCTATTCTCCCGTAGAAAGAAACCGTTTCTATGATGACCATGTTGAACCTGATGTTGTCTGCTCCTTCACCGTCCTTCATAGAAACCTCATATCCATCTATCTCTGTCTAACTTGTGTGTTCTTGCAGGTGCGTGACAGGGACACGCTGACGTCACTGGCGGCGCGGTTCGACACGACGCCGTCTGAGCTGACCAAGCTGAACCGCCTCGCCACGCAGTTCATATTCCCCGGACAGACGCTCCTCGTGCCAGATAAGAGAAAAGGTGTGTACAATAAGTTAATTCTCTATAGCTAATAGCTATACAAGGTAACAATACTAAAAGGTATAGAGTAGAATATTATGTTGGATCTCTATCTATACATGGTAACAAAACTATAAGTGACTAGCTGTGCCCCGCGGTTCAAGTGATATATATAATAAAACACTATGAAAAGTACCAATAATGGTACTTTCATGGTTTGTGGTAGTGATGATGATGATGAATGTAATTTGCATAGTAGCATAAGCTTTCCGTTCTTAAAACAACTTCGAAACTCCCAAACTTATATCTAAAGATAACATAACACCTCCTCTATTTTGAAAGTCGGTTAAAATTATAGCCTATGTTTTATTCTGATGTATAAGCTGTATTATTGTAAAGTTTCATTAAAATCCGTTCAGTAGTTTTTGCGTGAAAGAGTAACAAACATCCATACATCCAAACTTTCGCCTTTATAATATTAGTAGGATAATACTTTGGGGTATGTATGGGTCCCCCATTCACTGTTAGGCTGCGTTTCCACCAGAGCTGAGTGGAGCTGTGTTGCGAGGAATGTGTTTTTGAGAACCAATAGCATCGCCGCGCTGAGCGATGTCACGGCAAAGTGATGTCAATGAAACAATATTTTTTTTTGGTTTTCTAAAACACGTTCCTCGCAATACAGCTCCGCTCAGCTCTGGTGGAAACGCAGCCTTATAGTGTTCCTCCAGTGTTGAACTGTTCCACTGTGAAAGTAGCGGCGCTGAAATTTTTTTAGTGATATGTATGGGCAAGCGCCCCAGCTTCATGAATTTTCGCATACAAAAGTAAAAAAGTTACTAATTCAGCGCTGATACTTCCATAGGGGACCCATCCAAACCCACTCTCACTTATTTTTGTTACATCCTGTAGCGTTACACTAGACTATAGATGACGTCCACAACTCCATCGCGCCAAAGAGCGTTTATAGCGCGAGAGCCGTACATTTTTTTGATAAAAAGTATCCTATGTTTTTCCCGGGACTCAAATTATCTCCATTATCTCCATTTCACCAAAATCGGTTCAGCGCTTTAGGTGTTAAGAGGTAACAGACAGACAGACACACTTTCGCATATTTTATAATATAAGTATGGATGTTCAGCAAGAGATTTTCACTTGGCAAAAGCCTGTAAACCTTTCTTACGCTAATCATATTTTATAGCCAACGAATAATGATTAACGGTCTTATTCCCGCTTGGAAAAAGCCCACATAATGCTATTCACGTTGTGTTTTTGTAGCTTTAGAGTATAGATTCTAATCTTTGCTATACAGCTTAGATCTTTGGCATGTGGCCTTGGTTTTATAGCAATATCCCACCATCCCACCATTAGAGAAAGACCTACATGGGCTATCCGCGTTGTACCCACAAATGCCTACGCAATAAAAAAGGCAATGTTTTGTAGCCTTAGGCTCGCTCCTATCGCTTAGAAAAGCCTACATAAGGCTATCCCGGGTTATGTTTATAATTTGTATTTTATACAGGACTTCAAGCCAAAAGGAATAAAAAAATATGTTGGCAGTCTATGTAATTTTATGAATCTTTATTCCAAGAGTAATTCGTAGAATGAACTCTACAAAAAGTCTAAAAATCTACCATAGTCCATGACGGATTGAGTAAGCGAGAAATCGGTTTTTCGCAACCAACCTTCGATTTTTACATTTTGTTGCTATTGACTGAAATATTCGTAACTAATTTAAGTAATTTATATGAATTTATAAAATAACTAGATGACGTCCGCAATTCCGTTGCGAAAAATTTGTTTATTGTATGGGGAAGATACATTTTTCCGAGATAAAAAGTATCCTATGTCCTTTCCCGGGACTCAAAGTATTTCCATAACAAATTTCAGAAAAATCGTTTCAGCGGTTAGGGCGTGAAAAGGTAACAAACAAACGGACGTCGCATTTATAATATTAGTAATATGATGATATTCGAATCAATAATTTAAATCGGTATATTATTATTATCGCATGACAAATGCTGTGTATACTTTACTATTTTGTATACTATACTATTTTGTATACTATATTATATATTGTATACTATACAGTAAGAAAGTAATAACAAGTAGGCGAGGTGCGTTTTATCGCAGGTTTCCGCACGAGGTATATTTGTATGGAATTTCAATTACAAGAAGTGCTCTCAAGTTCTCCATACAAATGTACTGTGAATGGCGACGCCTTTCCACGTTTCTTTCTTAAACACCCGCACTAAAAGCTACGCCGGCTTGGAATTAAAAACCTGTGTTTTTACCTCTAAGTTTCCTTCTACCTCTAAGTTCTATGTTAGTTGTTACGCATTCTAAGTTATAACTAGTCTCTTTCGTCTATTCGCGTTAAAAGTACTATACTTAAAAATGTGTCTATCTATATAAATAAAAAATAATTTTAACCTATCAACTCCGACCAAGCGCTCGAATTCGACCGCGTAAACAATAGATTTCCAAGAATCCGCGATGGAATGATTAAATATTGTTATTCTCGCTTTAACTATAGTACGGGTGAACGTATTTGGCTAATTTTAGTCTTGAAAGATTCGTGGAAGTCAGGTTTATATTACTAGAAAAGTGATATACGAAGTTCAACGGGTCATCTAGTTTACTATATTTTATATGTCTGGCTGTCCTACTCTTGACGCTTAAGGCTGCTCTTTCGAAAAAACTTTTCATCGGCATTAACAGAGAAATTATATCTGAAAAAAATAATCAGTCATCTACATGATATTATACGTAATTTGGTTTTGCCATATTTTTTCTATCGGTATCACATAATAAAGAAATAAAAAACCAAATCACCTCCAAATCGTTGACTGAAACCACTTTACTCCTTCATTATTTATCAAAAGAATATATAAAAAATATCTACTGCTTTGCAATACATAAGTTAATAATTTGGTTTTTTAACTTTTTTGAAATATGTATTATATTAAGCCTTAAAAAGGTTTTTTCTCCTATTTCGCCCTATCATGGACGCGGCGAGCGTCGTAACCGCCACCGTACAAGGCGCGCTGTTATGAATCTTATTTTAATGTCATTTACGTCGATATTCGCACTGACAGACAATCGACCTGCTAATTTAGGGAGAGATGACCCTTAAATCAATGAAATGTATGAGAATAATGTGAATCCTGTGAAAGGATAAAGGATATTTTTTATCCTGGCAACGAAAATCTAAATTCTTGAGACCTTGGCTTCTATTTTAATGTGCAGATAAAATTATAGCTTTTATACTATCAAATTTTACATCATTCTCCGTACAAGGTTTTGATTTTTTTTACCGACTTTATCATCATTTACAAACAAAATATGTAAAAGTTCATAGAATATTTAGTTTTATTTGGGTTTATATTCGTTGTTATGCAATCGTATATTTTCAATGTCGCTTTATCTTCTCATGCATAATTATTTTATTCAGTGTCTTAATTGCATCTTTTACAGATAAATAAAAATACTAACATTAAACGAAATTATTATGATAGAAATATTATAATTCAACCACATACCCAAACATAAAATATAAAAAATACTGTTAAAATATTTTAAAAAGAATTTACTGCAAAGAGTGCACCGACTAATCTACGTCCTACAGTGGGATCAATTTTATATTACCTCATAGATTCTATGAATGACCCTTAAGGTCTTCGGTATAAAGGTCCCATCAGAGGTAGAGTTTGAACGCGCTGTAGTGTAACCTAGGATAACCTCAACTCATTCAGCCTTGAAGCTCGCGAGTCGTGACGTTTTAGTTTTTTTTATCTGATGCGAACAAAAGCAACGACAGTCTTCAACTGCCTGCAAGCGGCGGCGCCGCGTGTTTTAAATATAAATACGCTTCTAAACTCGTATTAATTGTGTCTTACGATGCGCAGTTTTCAGTGTGTGTCTAATGAGAATGATACTGTTGGTTTTTATCGAGCGCGATAAGTTAACTGATATAATGTACATTTCGTTGCCCGACAATGTTCAGTTTTGAGTTTCTGAAACGCTGGTACAATGGTACGTTTATTGTGATGTAGTTTCAATTGAAGTTATTAAAATGTGACCTCTGCTCGATTGTTTCTTTCTGTACTGTGAAGATGTTTAACGATTGTGACGACAAGTTGTAAAACATGATAGTTATGTATAAATGCCCTCCGGTTTCAGTGACATACTGGTGTTAAGCCACGTCAGACATTTTCAGGCCGTGAATTGCACGACTTTCTGAAAACTGATTTTTGTTGTTTCTGAAAACGGATTTGTGGCCGATTTTTGTGGTTACTTGATTATAAAAAAATCGGCCACCTATTCTTTGACTTGTACTATATACAATAAACTGAAGTATTGAGACGGTTTGATAAGCAGGTTGTTATGGTTGTGACAGATGGTGATAAGGAGTCGGACGGGCCGTCCGAGAGCGGCGATAACACGTCCGAGTCCACGCAGAGCGCGCAGAATGAGCCGGCACAGGAGAAAGGTGAGTTCATCCATACAGCTTACTGAAAGATGCAGGTTTTCATAATTACTGAAAACGACAAAGTCATCGTTGAACATAAAAAAAAACATACAAACAGACGATCATACTTAATATAACCTCCTCCTTTTTGGAAGTCGGTTAAATAGGGCAGGTTTTTAAAGTTACTGAAATTCAGGTTTTCAAACTACTAAAAAGTAGAGATTTTCATATTCCCTGAAAAATAGATATTATAATATGACGTATAAAGGACTTTTGAATCGCTTTTCTTTGTCATAAGATCAATAACTCAATAGAGTTGTAAAGATAACTAGATACAACTTCCTCTTACTTCCCAGCTATACACGTTTTAAATGTTAATATTATTGAAATGTTTTGCATACATTAAAATAAACTTGCGATAAAGATATCTTTAAAGTAAACAATTTTTTTTTGTGATTTCGGTCATTTCTTGCGGTCAAGGTCTAAATAGTGATAGAGTTAAATGTAGGAAAACAATAACGAGTAATTAATTATTTAACGAGAACATTTCTAACCTTCATTAAATATACTTAAATGTTTTAAAAATATTTTATTTTATTTTGCATTATGTTCTAGGCTACAGGTGTACCTACAGGTTAAGACCACGATATTAAGAGCGATAGAACGATAGGTAGAGTTTACTAGGGTAAACTGGCCTCAGTTTACCCTAGTTAACTCTACCTACATTCCTCTAATCCAGGGTTTCTCAAACTTTCGGATCCACGAACCCCTGTTACAATTTCCAGGTTACAGCGAACCCCTTACTTACTAATGATAACACATAAAGTGCCAAAAGAGTGCCGCGCGTGCCTGCTAGTTATCAAGCCAACATTACGTGAATCTTGTCGCGAACCCCCTGCCGTCGAATGGTGAATCCCTAGGGGTTCGTGAACCTCACTTTGAGAAACATTGCTGAGTCTAATCTATTTAGAAATAGTCGTTAGTAATTTTGTATCATCTAAATATATATATGAAAGAAACGTGTCTCTGCTCTATATATCTCCAGTATTCTCCAGTTTTCGTAGACAAATAAAACCTAACAAAAGTAAAGTTCTAGAAATTCTGTTTTTTTTTTCAAACAAAAAAACCTAATAAAAACTGTAACACGATGCACAATTTGCGTATGTTCTAGGCTCTCCGTATACTGTGACGACGTCAATTTACGACGTTGTTAAGAGAGATATGGTTTACATGCAACTGATAAAGTTTTTGCTAAAGTTAGTTTTCTTCTATATTTCCTTCATTAAAAATGGGGCAAATAGATTTTACCGATTTTTCGAGTAAGAAAATCTTCTTAAAATCGGAGTGATTTTAGGGTATCAGATTTCTAGGCATTAAAATGAAACGCAAAGATTTAAAGATTTTATTTGCTATCTTAGTAATTAATATACAAAGATGCACTCCAGTTCTTATCAACTCTTTATGTAATTTCGATTATATGGTTTCAACCAGCGACCATATGTTTCAACAATGCAGTCTTCATTATGTACCGTATGATTCGTGTTTACACTAAGATAGAGGTTACGTTTTAAAAGTTTGTTTACTAAATATTATGATGAAACTTTATTGTTTATCACATTTAAAATAAACTTTTATTTATGAACAGTCTCTAACACAGTTTTCGTTACGAAAATAGATTCGGTGTCGTCTCTACCGTGTATAAGTGGCACCGTGTTGTTATATGAATGTGTTTTATTGTTACGCTTATTAATTTATTTTAGAGTGCTCAATATATTGGCCAAATACTATAAAAATGGGCCCAACAGTTTCAAAGAGATTTCGATGCCAACAAACAAATCTTGTTATTTCTTTTTTGTATCAATTAAATCAATATTTATTATTAAAAACATCTACGTAACTCTTTGGATTAATTAATTGAATTAAAGAAACCTCTGAAGCCAGTAGTCAGTACCTATCAATGTTTTTTTAATATTGCTTACCTTGGAAACAATTCATTCAAAGATAAAATCATTCTTTTTTTTAGGAGTCTGTCAAAAATGTCACTTCCTAAAAAGTTCCGCCACCAAAAAGGTTTGAGAACCGCTGCTATAGAGGATAGAACCTATATACGTGTGTATATTTTTATTTGCTAGTGAGAGTAATAATAGTATAGACTATAGACTATAGAGAATTCAGAATAGTATGGCCGCTGATGTCACCCATTATTGTCAATTAGCGCCAGTTACGCGGCCTAATCGGACATAATACAATGGAAAATGTGGCCTTCATCTCCATTGTAACTGATAAAGTAGCGTGGAAATTGACCGCTAGTATAGCCCGCTCGTAATTTTAAGATCGTTCCAATAAACTAAAGAGTAATCGACGTATGTAAAACAATAGCTATCGATAAAGTACTAGGGTTCGAAGGATTTGTAGAGAATGACCTGCTTGGTGTCAGAATTGGGATTCGAACCCACGCCCACAGTACGATCAGAGAAGTTGATTCATAGGCATATTATGGCGGACCTAGGTAATTTGGTCGCTTTATGTCAAAGTTCAAAACCATCCGACAGATCACAGGTTACATTGAATCCGACCAATTAACGTAGGTCCGAGCAAATCAAGTTCTTCGGTGGTGCAATTACCAATAACTTGTCATCATCTGATCGTGATCTTCCAATGACGTTGAATCTGATTACTCATCTACCAATAGCACCTCCTTGTGCGCGTGCACCCGCCACGCTTACTCTTGGCCCCACCAAAGAGACCTAAAAACATTGCGCCCAATTCAAAAAAGTCAGGATTTTCCCAAAAAGGGACGACAAGACACTAATTATGATGAATATGTTAAATATTTTGTCTTTATTCTAGCTCGAGCTTGAAGTGCCCATTTTCCTTATGTAACTTAGTCATGTAGCCAGCAATTTTTCTTCAGCAAGTTTGTGATATGCAAAGTACTCACGTATGTGAGCAAAACCGTAAGGTTTCGCACGATAGTTTTACTCCAAATCGAGCAATAACCATCGTGTGGACCGCAAAACTGACAGCTCGAAGGCTCACTTCGAGCCGGCTCAGTGGAATTTAATATGTCAAAATATAATATATTGTCATTTCCTTCGATTTGGAGTAAAAGTATCGAGCAACTAGCTGTCCCGCGCGGCTTCGCCCGCGTAATTTAGGAATTTCACGCAACCATACATTTTTCCGCAAAAATAGCCTATATTTCACGTGGTCTATTCTTCAAGTTTGCCAAACAACATAAAAAAAGCTCCAGTAGTTAAGATAATAAGCAATTTCATATAATTTTCCACGTTTTCCTCTATTTCTTCGCTCCTCTTATTCTTAGCGTAATAAAATATAGTCTTCAATATAGTCTTCCTTGATAAATGGGCTATCTAAGACTGTAAGAATTTTTCAAATCGGATAAGTAGTTCCTTAGTTAGCGCGTTCAAATAAGCCCTTTCATATAATTTCCCCCGATTTTTCCACATTTTCCTCAATTTCTTCGCTTCTATTATTTGCGGCGTGATAAAATATAGATTATAGCCTTCCTCGATAAATGGGCTATTTATCACTGAAAGAATTTTTCCTCTCGGATAAGTAGTTCCTGAGATTAGCGCGTTCAAATAAACCCTTTCAAATAATTTTCCCCCGTTTTTCCCACATTTTCCTCTATTTCTTCGCTCCTATTAGTTTTAACATAATAAAATATAGCCTATAGCCTTCCTCGATAAATGGGCTATCTAACACTGAAAGAATTTTTCAAATCGGACCAGTAGTTCCTGAGATTAGCGCGTTCAAACAAACAAACAAATTAACAAACTCTTCCCCTTTATAATATTAGTATAGATACCGTATGTGAGTACTTAGCAATAGAGTTACTCTTGTCTTTAAGTGAATCAAAAATATATTTTAACTCTTATTTTTTAATTGATAACACTATTAACCCGAAGAATAATAGTAATCTACTGATATGATCAATTTTAACACGCGACTTTAAATAGCGTCATGTAATTTTGGACTGCATACTTTCGTAATAATTAATTTACTTATCAACTGTCGTAGATTTGTAGAGCAATTTGATTATAATATTTTTTCATACTTACTTTAAAGTTTAAAGCATTTCTTACCTCTGACGAAGACAAATGAATTCTTTACGATGCAAAACAAGTCTTCGCCACAAATAGGTTCTGTTATAGCTCTTATTTAATATATACGAGATGGTCTCCGTTTCAGTTAAATAAAGATGTCATCATTTAACAAGAATAGAGTAAACAGGTTGAATCATGAAAGAAAATACGATTTGTCACAATTACTTTATTGCAATGTTTACCCACTTCAGTGCAGTTTTCACAACATTGTGAGCAGTGACCAATAAATAAAGTAATTGTGCAATTGTATGATAGAGCTGTTTACTGGTCTATAATTTATATTATCTAGATCTAGATAAATAATAGAAGAAGTTTTGTAAAATAAGTTTTTAATAAGGGGGCAAACGAGGAAAGGGGTCACCTGATGGAATGCAACTACCCTCGCCCATGGACACTTGCAGCATTAGAAGAGCTGCCCATGAGCAACGCCCCTGCGTTGCCGGCCTTTCAAGAGAGCTGAGGGAATTCGCTCTCGTCTTAAAGGTTTGCAGGTCGTATATATGTCAAGAAATACTGTTGGTGACAGTTCATTCCAGAGTTTCAGGGCGAACCCAAGCGAGCGTAGTTTGTGAGTTGTGAGTCGCAGAATTTCGGTTCGGCAGAATCCTGCTGCATTCAGTTTCATACAAAAGTCCTGTTTGATTCACACGAGCGTAATTTTGTGAGTCATGATTTGTATGAAAAGATATTTGCGCGGCAGAAATTCTGCGACTCACAAGTCACAACTCACAAATTCCGCTCGTTTGGCCCCTTACAGTGCGCGGAAGAAAGTTAAAAAATAATCGGCCAAGTGCGATTCGGACTCACGCACGAAGGGTTCCGTACCGTTATAGAGCAAAAATAGGCCAAAATTAGTGTTTTTTGTATGGGAGCCCTCCTTAAATTTCTATATTATTAAAATATTATTATTAATTATTAAATTACACATATTATTAAGGCTTTGGTGAAAATTTCAAGTGCCTACATGTTTTCATTATTGATACCGAGCAAAAAAATGTTTTAAAAATCACGTTTGTTGTATGGGAGCCCCCCTTAAATATTTAATTTATATTTTTGTTTTTAGTATTTGTTGTTATAGCGGCTACAGAAATATGTATAATCTGTGAAAATTTCAACTCTCTAGCTATTACCATTTTTGAGGTACAGCCTGGAGACAGACGGACAGACGGACAGACATCGAAGTCTCAGCAATAGGGTCCCGTTTTTACCCTTTGGGTACGGAACCCTAAAAAAGCAGAGAGGAAATTATATAAAACGACTAAGGTAGGTACAGACATAGAGTAGAACTTTAGGAAAAGATACCTTTTGATGATAATGATTTGAGCCTAGTTTGCAAGTTGCAACAGAAAAGCTGCACTCAATACTCTTTACCGCGTATTGTTTGTATTTTTTTCCTAAATAAATAAAAAAAATACAGAACTTTTTTAGAATTTTCTTTACGGGCCCAATAAAGTAAGATACCGGCTGATATTTACAAAATAATTCCTCATTTAAATACTTTTTCCGGGCCGAAAAGACAATTATTTGTATGCTAATGAACGTTCCACGGGATGGTGACGTTAATAAGTGAAATAAATATATTTAAATGTATTCCTCACTTTCCGCCTGTTGCGTGCCGGAGGAAACCCATAGTTTTTCATCTACAAATGGGCTTTATGTCGTTGGAATACGGTCCCGTCGCAGGTAATATAAGCCTGAACAGGCTGTAGACATAGATAACGAGCGCCATTATTATACTGTTTATGTAGCTGGGTAAATAGCTCAGCACGAACCGACCTAGTAGTACAGAAACGGCAGGGAACTTTAAGTGCTTTAACACGTTTAATATGCGGTTCGGTGACTCTCCTCGTCGTTTTGACTAGGTATATATTATATCCTAATGAGGGTTTTAAGATCCTAATCTATACTTTTTAATATTATAAAGCGGAAAAGTTTGTTTGAACGCGCTAATCTCAGGAACTACTGGTCCGATTTGAAAAATTCTTTCAGTGTTGATAGCCCATTTATCGAGGAAGGCTATAGGCTATATTTTATCACGCTTAGATTAATAGGAGCGAAGAAATAGAGGAAAATGTAGAAAAAATAAAATCTCATGAACTACTGGTCCGATTTGAAAAAATCTTTCAGTAATATCAGTATTAGATAGCCCATTTATCGAGGAAGGCAACACTTCATCACGCTTAGACTAATATGAGCTAATAAATAGAGGAAAATGTGGAAATAACTGGGGAAATTATTTGAAAGGGAATTCTCACGAACTACTGGAGCAATTTTTTTGTTATTTGGTACAGATAAGAAGTAGACCACGTCACAGAATATACATTAGTTGTTGACCGCGTGAAGGATTTTATAGAATAATTTGACTGTGAAATATCTAATTTACGCGGGCGAAGCTACGCAGAACGTCTAGTTTAATATATTATACTGTGCTAGAATTCATTTGCATCAGTCTTGGTCCTGTTCAAAATCCAACGCAAATGAAATTATGCACACACTAGTGCTTCGTACCGCATACGGCTGTATTAGCCCCATATTATAGCTAAGTGCACAATTACAGACTATCAAGGTTATAATAAAATAGTCATTGAAACTATTTACTTTACAGTTTACTTTATGAATCATTGCTTCATAATACTAGTAATATTAGCTCTGAAAAATACTGGCAAGTGGTATTGCTGTAAGGTTGCCACCCTTTCTAATTTTTTTCTGCCAAAGGACGCAACTTTCAATTTTTGTTGCAATTAGGTACACATTAATATTTAAGATCTAAGTTTCATGATAAATTGACTGCGCTGTTTAAATAACACTGCTTCGGCTTAAAACCTGAATATTCTTCATTTAGTATCTTTTGCAATATTTATATTTTCTGTTGGAGAGCTTTCAGTTTGTAATTGGATTATTCGATTTTTTAAGAAACATTAACCAAAACTCTTCGAGAACTCTAGCCTCTTTTCATCACGTCATCACATCACCATTTTGGAGGAAACCCCTCCCTCACTATCGCTACTTGTCGGATGGGAACTCTCTTTTCACTATCTTTGCCTGCAATTAAAAATTTAAGGCCGGCAACGCACCTGCAGCTCTTCTGATGTTACGAGTGTCCATGGGCGACGGTAGTTGCTTACCATCAGGTGATCCGTTTGCTCGATTGCCCCATTATTTAATAATAATTAAAAAAAAATTAAAACCGACTTCCAAGGTAAAAAAAAATAATAACATTAATATGAAATATGAACTAAAAAGTATTAAATAATTTTTAATATCTAATAGTGTCTTTTTCCGAATTCGGCTAAACCTCAACTATTTCTGTACTCAATCTTCATTATTTTGGAGTCGGTACCAGATAGCTGAATCTTCAGTACTCTGGCAGAATATTTGAAACTTTTGGAACTGGCACCGACTTCAAAATTATGAAGATTGAGTACAGAAATAGTTGAGGTTTAGCCGAATTCGGAAAAAAGGCACTATTAGATAGCAAAAATTATTTAATACTTTTTAGTTCATATTAATGTTATTATTGTTTTTACCTTGGAAGTCGGTTTTAATTTTTTGTTTAAAATAATAATAATTTCACTCTTTTTAGTTACACTAGTAGGTAAACCTTCGCGTATATTTTATGTATCTTATTACAATTTCTTAAGGGGCCGGGTACCCTTGGAATTTCTCATACAAACGTAATACCAAAATCATTTTCTCATACGAAAATATTTAACATGTTTGATTTATTTTTCAGCTTAAAATAGTAATTATCTAGGTTCCTGCACAAAAATTTACTTCAAAATATTTAAACACAAAAAAAAATTTTGTTTAAAATTTTTTTTTAGTAAATTTACTACTAAATATTTAAACTCTAAAAAATATTTTTTAATATTTAAATATTTTGTAGTAAATTTACTATTTATTTATATATTTTTTAGTGTTTTACTCTAATTTTTAGTGTTTAAATATTTGATGGTAAATTTACTAAAAAAAAATTTTAAACAAAAAAATATTTTTTTGTGTTTAAATATTTTGAAGTAAATTTTTGTGTAGGAACCTAGGTAATTACTATTTTAAACTGAAAAATAACTCAAACATGTTAAATATTTTCGTATGAGAAAATGATTTTGGTATTACGTTTGTATGAGAAATTCCAAGGGTACCCGGCCCCTTAAGAGTCACAATTCACACTCACAAAATAATATATTATCAGTGAAGTGAACATATTGTGCTAAGTAATTTAACAATTTTAATGTTTCAAGCCCCAAGCGGTAACCGGCGATTGCGATAACAATAGAAAGGCTATTGTGTCTCGTTTTTCCACGATCGAAGGATCTATCAGATAAAAAATTGTATAAAATTGCATAGGATGTAGCGTAGCTACTCATAATATAT
Organism: Polyommatus icarus; assembly: GCA_937595015.1. Taxonomy (NCBI): domain Eukaryota; kingdom Metazoa; phylum Arthropoda; class Insecta; order Lepidoptera; family Lycaenidae; genus Polyommatus; species Polyommatus icarus. The sequence goes on along the minus strand of OW569328.1, from coordinate 14,725,867 downwards.
AATATTATCATAATAATTATTGACAGCTGCTCTTGTAATCAAGAATTCAATTTCAAATCGATACTTAGTGCTACGTGCTACTTAGTACCGCCATCTATCGATTAATAAGTATAACTAATTAAAAATACACTTAATGATTTTGTTTTGTTTAAATGCTCTTTTTAAAATAACTTTATTTGAATTCTATTTGTCTATTAAAATTTTATAAAGTAGTTAGTAAAGATAATAAAAATTATATTTACTAACTACTTATATACTACTTATATACTTATATAAATAAAAATTGGAGTGAAACCAAATACAACAAAACAAAAATTTCGAAAATCGGTTCACAAACGGCGGAGTAATCGTTGAACATACAAAAAAAATATATATCCACAGCCGAACATATAACCTCCTCGTTTTTTGGAAGTCGGTTAAAAAAATCAGCTTTGTTGCTTGTGTGCTTAGAGCAAAACTAGTTAACCACTTGTATGGGAGCCCCCCTTAATTATTTATTTTATTTCAATATTATTATTTATAATTAAATTATAAATACAACTGAGTATTTTGTGAACATTTCAAGTGTCCACCTCTAGCCATTATTGATATCGAGCAAAAAATAGCAAAAAAATTACGTTTGTTGTATGGGAGCCCCCCTTAAATATTTAATTTATTTTGTTTTTAGTATTTGTTGTTAAAGCGGCAACAGATATACACAGACTGTGAAAGACTGTGAATTCTTGAGATACAGCCTGGAGACAGACAGACGGATAGACATCGAATCATTGAAGTCTCAGTAGTAGGGCCCCGTTTTACCCTTTGAGTACGGAACTCTAAAAAAGCAATTCTTAATATAATTTTAATAAAAATAATAATTTCGTTTCCAGAGATCCTGGACAGCCTGCGGCCCGTGTCCCCGGAGGCGCCGGCCAGCACCGCCCCGCAGCGCTTCCTCAAGATCAACGTCCGCCATATCACTGATGGACAGGTATGTTCTGGTATATTCTTTGTTTTGTCGTCATTAATGGCTGGTTTACACGTATTAAGTAGATAAGTAGTAACTAAATTTTAACTTAATTTGAAGCGTCTGCCCGAAATGTGTCAAGTGACAAGCCCCGCCTGCCAACTTAACAAAAATAGTCAAAATTCTAATTTCCTTGTTTAGTACTTAACTAAATTTTAACTAGCTACTTGCTACTAAATTTTGTGTTTACAATTTACATGCAATAAATAACTTAAAATTAAGTTAAAATTAAGTTAACTACTTATCTACTTAATACGTGTAAACCAGCCCTAAAGTGAAGCGCGAAGAAAATCCTAAGCCCACCCTACATAATAATAATAAATAATAATAATATCTATGGACGCTTCACACCACGTCAGTCTGGCCCCGTGCTAAGTACCTGAAGGACTTGTGTTACGGGTACCAGACAACGGAAATATATTTAATACTTTTACACTATACATATATTTAAGATTTTTATTATATCATACACATATTTAATATACATCCATGACCCAGGAACATTGAAAAACTTTTTGTTCCGTCGGCGGGATTCGAACCCGCGACCCCCGGCTTGAGTTGCCACATACTCTAACCACTGAGCCACGGAGGTCGGTCGTCTCTACATGGGTTAAGGATTTTCTTAAATCCTAGATTTGGCAAGAAAAACTATTACTTTAAGCCTTGCTTAATCCCTCATGTTTCTTGCGGCGCATTTAGAAAAAAATTTTGATTAGTAGGTACGCCAAGAACTTAGGGTCGTTCGTTGCCGATAGTTTAGAGTAGGGACTAGGGACCCTGACCAGCTATTAAAAAGTGGATACAATCAAAATAAACAGGTTTTTACAGTAACAGTTAAAGTTTCGATTTAGGTAAAAACGCGCCGAGGTACGAGAATCGGGACCCAGAGAGAAAACATTGCCGCACGAAAAATAACCGCGTTATTATTCCGCGGCTGACCCCATAAAACCTCCGTTTGAAAAACGAACTTATTTTTCTTCGGGCGCGTTTAATTTGCCTCCAGGACATATTTTATTAGTTCGCTCGGAGGCGCATGAGTAGGTAATAAAATTGGACCATTATTTGTCAGCGAATAGAAATGTCTTTTGGAATTTATTATGATTCGTGTCTCTCAATGGTGTCGGGTTTTCAACCTTTTTAACCTATAAGAAATCTAATTTACTATCGTGTAATCAATGTGTACGATCCTCTTTCCGTCGATATTAGGGTTAGTTTACATGGCAACGGGACGAGGCAATGCGATATACTTTTAAATGATCAAAAATTTACTTTATGTATGACACACACTGACCTCCCTCAATGCGGGGGAAGAGAACTAAATCTGACGTAAACATGACGTTTAAAAGTCGCCATATTGGCGCTGATAGCAGTAGTGGGAGTGCTTGGAACTAATACTAGTTTCTACAACCAATAGCGATTGAGCGGTCATTTGCAAGTAGGGATTGCAAAAAACGGATTTTGAAAAAAATCCGGATTTTCGGATTTTTTCATCCTCAAATCCGGATTATCCGGATAATCCGGATTTTTTGTAATTTTTTAAATATTTTTGATAAACAGCTTAAAATGTGAGTTATTTTCTTATTAATTCTTTATTCTTATTTTCTTATTAACATTAATTTTAAAAGTGCAAAATAAAACGTCTTAAAAATTATAATTTTTCTTAAGTAAGCGATTTTCACATGGGTGTAAAAAAGGAAGAGATCAAAATAACAGTATCTGGTGCTTTAAATATTATTATTAAGAACTTAAAAATACCTTGATTTTTAACATTTTAAAATGTTCTAAGTTCTAAGCAATCTCCGTTTTATCGACAACTTGATCATTTTTGCGCCTATAACAGCCGTCATTCGCACATTATCAAATTATGTTCCAAGACCTGCAAGGCTAGAGGCTACAACTTACAAAAAATAGGTCAAAGACACAAACAATGATCAACAGTACGAGACGTAGGGTCGAGGTAAACGAGCAAGGAATTCACTATGTCAACGAGTATTTGGTCCAATTAGTTTCTTATGACAACAGAAAGGCAGAAAAACTGGGGGGCTAAAATGGTCGCTTTGGAGAATCATATTAGGAATCATAATATGATGAATTTTTAAAAAATCTGAAAATAGTCATTCTGCTTGCAATCATAATTCGTATTAATTTGACATTAGTCAGTTTGACTGCTTTGACGATTCAGTTTTTGAATTGATTTTAGAGGAATTGCAAAATGCGATCATTTTAGCCCCCTTGTCCATGATGAATATGACGAGCGAAATACATATATCAACGAGTCTGCACTTCATTAAGATTACCAATCTCAATGAAGCGCAGACTAGTTGATATATATTTTTCGTTCGTCATAACCAACGATGCGCAAATTCGATCATTGACCGATTTACGTTTTACAAAAGTTCCAACTCAGGGTCTGCCAAAGAGCAATAGAGCTCAAATCTCAACAAAAAAAAAACATAATGTGCTCCCTAACTAGAATCACAGACGTAGGAATCAAGACGGCCAAGCTATAGTGGCATTGGGCTGGTCACGTTATTCGCGTACATCTAGGCTGGATATCGACTGAGTGGGTATCTAGGCCTAAGAAAAGATAGCGCTATGCTCTATAGGTATTTTTTTCCTCCGAAGGCAGATCACTGTAATTCTGACGTTACGATTTACGACGATCCTTGAGGATTTATTGTGACTCTTTGTACCGTCCCCAACCCAGTGCTGCTCATAACGACGTGATTGGGATTGGCACCACACATTTTCTTTTTAGTAAATTAGGAGATTTTTTGCTCTGTAGTAAAGAAGGTGTGTCACAGAATCTGCAGGTCGTAATGCTATTAACACCAGCTATTCTGTAAAGGTGCTTGTTAAGCTTACATTGTCCAGTTAGGCTTCTGGCAAGGATTCTATTTTTTTTTTCTTACTAGCCAACTCGTCAGCGGTTACGTTACCAATGAGGAACCAACGATTGCGAAGATTTTAGCCTAGAACATGGTTATAAACTCCCCACTGAAGGCATATCAGCTGGGCTGGCAAACGGTGACGCTGGAGCAAGATAAGTGAAAGCTTCGGGCGGCGCTTTTGCGCAGTAGTTGGATAGTATATTTATATTTAAACTATTGCACAAAATAATGACATGAAATAATTATTAAAACTTTATTAAATAAGGGGGCAAACGAGCAAACGGGTCACCTGATGGTAAGCAACTACCGTCGCCCATGGACACTTGCAACATCAGAAGAGCTGCAGATGCGTTGCCGGCCTTTTAAGAGGGAATACGCTCTTTTCTTGAAGGTTTGCAGGTCGTATAGGTCCGGAAATACTGCTGGTGACAATTCAACCTCAATGTAAACAAAAACAACATATTTTATAAAAAAAAAACATTGTGTTCAATACAAAAATGTTCTAAAATAATTATATTATCATTGCATTTATATTGTCATATAGAAAACATAATAATTTAAAGTAAAATGAGAGCTAGGTTATAAGAAATGTGGTTATTTCTTTTAAATAAAATGAATAAATATAAAGAAATGTAATTACAGCCAAATAACTATACAATGGAATGTTACACATACGAAATTCTGACTTTGATACGTGTAGACCACGCAAAGCTGTGATATCGCCTTTAAACAAATGTGAATTTGTATGTCAGATATTACACGATACATTTAAATAGATTTTATATTGCGTAAAAGCTTTCTTTTCATTATTTTAACTACTATTCGAAAAAATCGAAAATCCGGATTTTGAAAAATATAAATCCGGATTTTTCAAAGGCCCGAAAAATCCGGATAATCCGGATTTTTCGGATTTCGAAGTATCCGGATTGCAATCCCTATTTGCAAGTTACGTCAGATTTAGTTCTATTCCCCCGCATTGGGGGCGCTGATTCCGCTTCAAATAGGCACAAAAACAGCTGGGTGTTATAAGTCCAGCGTACTTGTATAATAGAGGTCAGTGACTACACACAAGAAGATGAACATTGAATTGACAGACTTGCCGCTCTTGGTGACGGGCCGCCTGTCGCAATTTAGAATGGCTCATTTAGAAATGCAGCATCTCGCGACGGTATGTTATGAACTCCTCGAGGTGAAATATTGTCTGTGAATGCTGTATATTGTATTCTAATTCCTATATATCGTAATTCCAGGGCGTGGTATCAGGAGTTCTGCTGGTGACGCCGAACGCTGTGATGTTCGACCCCAACGTGTCCGACACGCTGGTCATGGAGCACGGGCCGGAGTCGTACGGCGTGATAGCGCCGATGGAGTACGTCGTCAACGCCGCCATATTCTACGACATTGCGCACATGCGCACGCACGGCCCAGACCATGGGACGCACAAGTACGTACCGGTTGCGTGTTTGCGTTCCAAGTACCAACTTTAGTTAAGTACATAAATATAGGTTTGAGCTGTGATGTTCGACCCCAACGTGTCCCACACGCTGGTGATAGCGCCGATGGAGTACGTCGTCAACGACGCCATCTTCTACGATATAGCGCACATGTGCACGCACGGCCCCGACCATGGGACGCACAAGTACGTACCGGTTTGCGTGCTTGCGTACCAAGTACCAACTTTAGTTCAGTACATAAATATAGGAATTTAGGTTAGGTTAGAACTATGTTATATACGCCGCCATCTTCTACAATATATAGCGCACATGCTCACGCACGTCCCCGACCATGGGACGCACAAGTACGTACCGGTTTGCGTGCTTGCGTACTAACTTTTGTTGAGTACATAAATAATAAACATGTGAAGTTAGGTGCTTTGAAAGTTAAATAATATACTGAGGTATATTTTTGTAATAAAATATTAGAAGTGATGTAATTGTATAGTGAGAAAAACATATTGAATTTTATGTCACTTATATCATCATTGTATTTACTTACACGAGCATTTTTATGTCACGCAATTTTCGCAACACTGCAGATATTTCATAGTAACTTACCACCAAATCCTTTCACAATTTTCAGAGTGGAGCAAGCTGAAATCTACTACATGAGTAACAAGGCCGAACATTCGCCCGGCAAAGATTCGCTTCTAGTCAAGGTAAAATATTTTTACAATTAAAAAAAACTACAGTATGTAACATTATTAAATAAAACAAAGTTATCAGAATCTCTTCTTGATACTTTATAACACCATCCAAATACACAAACTTTAAATATACCAAAACTATTTTTTTTTTAATCTACGTGAATTTCTAGCCGTTCACCTTTTATTACGTAGATAGAAGTCTTCTACGTTGCATAGACTATTTCATCATGATAGTCAGCGCTGCGTTGAAGTTACTTATTTACCTTACCTGCTACTGCTAGCCTTCGTGGTCCAGTGGTTTAGAGCGTGGCTCTTGACTCGGAGGTCGTGGGTTCGATTCCCGCGTTGAAAACACGTTATTCATATTTGGTTAGAACTCTGCAGGCTGATGATTATCTGACAAGTAAGATGATCCATGCGTCGGATGGGCATGTAAAAAGTCGGTCCTGCGCCTGATCTCTCGCCAGTCGTGTCGGTCGTCCGTACCACTGGGTTATGAGAGTAAAGGAATAAAGAGGGCTCTTGTCTACTGCGGCACTATAATTACTCCTGCGCATCTGGCCTGGTTTCAATGAAACCGGTGACCGTCACCGAAACCGGTGTGGTATGTATTACCTGCTCCTCCTACTAACGATGGCGTCATATATTACAGGACGAGACGTTCCCCGAGCTTGCAGGCGCGGGCGGTGCGGGAGGGGAGGGCGGGGACACGCGCCCCGCCTCCGCCGACACAGAGGAACGTGGCGGCGCCGCCTTCCCTAAGGCGTTCGACCGGGACTTGGTCACGCCCACCTCGCTTCAGGTACTGCTTACTAGATATCAGCTCCCGTAGACAAGTGGCAAAACGCTAACGCTACAAAATGTATGGATTTGACATTAGTATTCGCTAGCGAAGCGATGACTAATGTCAAATCGCATACATTTTGTAGCGCTAGCGTTAGCGTTAGCGTTTTGCCAGTTGTCTACAGGCCCAGGTGGGTTATTATGACCTCTTATTTCCAGCCAGTTTACGCCCAAAATGTACCGTTTTCGGGCGTAAACTGGCTGGAAATAAGAGGTCATAATAACCCACCAGGGCTGGATTTATATTTTATATGAATATTGAGTGTATGCCACCTTAAATTTGGCCGCCCCTATGTACGAACTCTGCCGCGATCCTAGGACGCCATAGGACGTGGCCGTCCATAGGATATAAAATATTAACTAAATACACACTATCAGAGATGTAGATTGATAGGCAGATGGTGGATGCTAAATTATTCGGGTTGTGTCAAGCCTACAGCCTACTCCAAGGATCATGATTATGATAGTCTTTTAAATACAGGTCAGTTAACAAGAGCTGGCACCATCAACACATTTAAACATTGCGCTTGTGTAGTGTCTGTGAATAAGCGCGTGGCGTGACGTCGTACTGCATACGCGTCATAAAAAGTCTGCCCGTCTCTCTCGCGCTCGGTCTATCTTATGAGCGTGAAGGGGACAGTAATTGTTTTTCTTATGCAACTGTTTATAAATACGGCGTGATGTTACAAGTCGGTAACGTGTGATCGGCGAGCGGCCAGCGTTCGGAACCGTCAACCGTACGATAATTATCGTGCACATACGATAATTTTGTGCGTACGTACCTACGATGTACGATAGCATATTATTATCGTACGCAGATTATACGATAATTTTTATCATGGTGCAAACATATTATACTTTTAAACACTGTATAGTAAAATTGCATAAGTGACAGCACTGTGAACGTGTCAGCTTTAGTTATAGTTGTTGCAATCTAGGAGTGCGCGTCGCCCTTAGTTGTGTGAGTGACCATATCTATACACGCGTACATGGCTCGCTCGCTACTGACTGCTCCGTCGGGTACGCACACTAACGAAAATGTCTATTCACATTTCCAACTACAAATAAAGGCGACGCGCACTCGTAAATTGCAACAACTATAACTGATCTATAACCTTACCAAATAATGAGGATCCGCCATCTGTCTATTAAGCTAGGGCTAAAATGGTTGGTAAATGTAGAGTTTACTGAGGTTATTCGTTTTTTTTTTGTTACGGCAAAAATATGAAAGCAATTAATTTTAATGTTTCAGCAACAAACCACAGAGGACAGGAGAAAATCTTTACTCGACCATCACTGGGCAATACCGAGCAAGGACAGGATGTCCATCGATCAAGGAAGCGAAGTAAGCAATGTTAAATAATATGCTAGATGCAATTCAAATAATCATCTATTATTTTTAGCATCTTCAGGAATCAAAGGTAAAGCTTATTAAAAAAGATTTTTTTGTTTTCTAACAAAATGTGCTACATATTATTATGCAGTTAAATATATGTGATTGAGAGATCTAAACATTTTGTTCTCAATTCATGATAATATTGTGGTGGCGACGCCGATTATTTGGCTGTAGCGATATCTATTTTTCTCAGCACTGACTAAAGCTAAGAAATTAAAGTTTCTTATGACATGATGAATACTGACAATGGTCAGTATTCATCATGTCTTAGTCTTTGAATTGTCCATAGCATAACACGATTGGTCAACTTTTATAACACAGAATAATCAATCAAAAAGACCTCTGTAAAACAAGGGATTCCTATTTTGCCAACAGAGGAGAGTGATTTAAGCTTCCAAAATTTGTACATAAATTGGTTCAAGCATACACTTCAATTTGCCCATAGCTTAAATGAAATGTATTTATGGTTTTTAAATTACGCGACAAAAACCATTTTGTCGCTACGCCCTTTTCATTTTTTGCTGTTCCATTGCTTGTTTTCTATGACTCTATACACATATCCAACACGGTTTTTTACTTTAACGCGGTGTCATCTTAATAATCTTCAGGTATCATCCAACGCTGACGGCGGCAAAGAAGAGAGTCTCGAAGTGTCCGGCGCCGAGGGCTCCGAGATGGAGCGAGCGGAGAGCGCAGCGGGCAGCGTGGCGGGTAGCGTAGCTGGTAGCGTGGCGGGCAGCGTGGCTGGCAGCGGAGCGGGCGACGCCGCGGACGAAGAACGTCCCGAAGCACACCACCTCGTCAAACTGTCTTACCACGACTCTGGAATAGATATCAGGGACCCGCTGCTGCATGTGAACACGAATAATAATAAAAAGGTGAGAACTACCAATCTATCGACCAAACTAACTAATCGCTGTGTTGCACCAGTATGTTGATTTCCAATGGACATTTTAAATCAAATAATAGTTTAGTTTTGTTACAAGGTGTCAGTTAGAGATAAACTACGATAACTTGGCGCGCCCTTCCAAATTGCTATTTTAATGTGTGTAGTCACATCCTTATGAAAGAGTTTGTATGTAGTAAGTATTCAACCAATCAACCTACTCGTAATATTTCACTTAATGTAATTTATTACCAAGATTTGTCGGTCAACTAATCATAACTAGCCGACCGCGCAAGACAACGCACTTCAAACGTTTTGACAACGCACTAAACGTTTTGACAACGCACTTCAAACGTTTTGAATTTTGGAGGGGCGCGCCATGTTATCGTAGTTTATCTCTACATAGTTACTCGTGTAATTTGTTGTGCGAAGTAGCTTGTTTGGTTTCTATGATATAAAGAACGACACGCAGACAAAATATGCAGGCTACGACATTCGCCTGCTAACATCGGTTGCATACTTTTTTATTTTTCAAAATTATATCTTGGGATATAATTTTGAAAAATAATATAAGACTGCCTTCACATTAAGCCGCGCGGCTCGTTTTAGTATAGAAGTCGCGTGGCTGCCGCACTACTCGCGACTTAATGTGAAAGCAGCCTAAACTATTAGCACTATAATACTTGAAATTGAACTCTACGACCTCAATATAATTTTAGGATCACAAACATTTCGAGCACGAGGACTATTATCACGAAATAGAAACAATACCAGAATTACCGGAGCCGTTGCACGATTTGCACTGCGATAACACATTCGAGAAAAACTTTCTAAAGTTCTATAAGAACAGTCATGGTTCTATAGAGGTGAGATGGGATAAAGTATGTGTCTTTTCCATCTTCAAGAGGGCTCTATATTTTGTTGTTTATGGTGTAATTTTTTCGTGTTTGTGTAAAAAAAAAACGAATGAAACGGTAAACGATATTCTTTATGTGACAGTTTCTTAATTATTGTAACTTTCTTTATAGTACTGTTGAACTTTGTGTTTTCTTTCTTGGAAAGGATTTGTTATTTCCTCTTTACATTTCGACTATCAATCGCATTTGTTTGTATTTAGGTACGATGTTATCTCACATGTGATTTGTAAAGTGTCACTCGCATTATATTGTAGAAAATGAGGTCTATGTTTGGGAACTACGCGACAAAAATTTAACCCCTTATTAATAAAAGTATTTTCATTGTGAACTATTCAAGGTCCGCCGTCTTTCATGTCATGGCATTACCTATATACTACACAAAGAAAAACAGACCTTGTATACATGGTGTAACAAAACTAAGTGATAAATGATAATACTTTAGGATTTGTATATTGTGTTCCTTATAGAGTTAACTATGAAAGTAGCAGCGCTGATTTTTTTTTCACTTTTGTATATGGGCAAGCGCCCCAGCGTCACGAGTTTCCCCATACAAAAGTGAAAAAATTTTTTGTCTTTCAGCGCTGCTACTTTCACAGTGAACTCTCTACAAGGAACACGTACACACTCTAAAGTATTGTCACTTATTTTTGTTACACCCTGTATACACGGGACTCATACACAGCCTAAAGTGTTATCACTTCCTGTAGTTTTACTGTGCAAATATTTTTATTACTTAGGGGGTTTAAATGAATGCCGTTTTTAGGGTTCCGTACCTCAAAAGGAAAAAACGGAACCCTTATAGGATCACTTTGTTGTCCGTCTGTCCGTCCGTCTGTCAAGACCCTTTTTCTCAGGAACGCGTGGAGGTATGAAGCTGAAATTTATATCAATTACTCAGGTCTACTGTCCCTTGAAGCTGTGAAAAAATCAAACTTCTAAGCCAACGCAATCAAAAGATACAGCCGTTTATGCCGCAAATTTTCGACACTTGCAAGGGAATCAAAACCTACAGGGTGCTTCCCGTGAACTCAGAATCTTGAAATTTGGTACGAAGCAACGTCTTATAGCATAGATAAAGGAAAAATTACGAAAACCATAAATTTTTAGTTACATCACATAATATAATTTTTTTTAATAATTTTAAACTTACTACCCATTTCCTCATAAACGCGTAGAGGTATTAAATTGAAATTCATACCAAATACTCAGGTCTATCTTTGTAAACCTTGCAGGTTTGTACGGAACCCTCGGTGCGCGAGTCCGACTCGCACTTGGCCGGTTTTTTTTCTCATTATCCTAATATATACTACTTAATATATACTATAATATATATACTACATATACTAATATATACTAACTAGCTCTATGACCACAAAGCACTAGCACAAACACACATAAAATAACATTTTATGAAAATGATTCCTAGGTAGATCGATTTATCGCCCCCGAAACCCCCTATATACAAAATTTCATGAAAATCGTTGGAGCCGATTCCGAGATTCCAATTATATATATATAATTGGAATCTCGGAATACAAGAATTGCTCGTTTAAAGATATAAGATATCTAATATATATAAATCTCCTGTGACGATGTTTGTCCGCGATGGATTCCTAAACTACTTAACCGATTTTAATGTTTTTATTTTTTAAATGTGTGCTTTTTCCCAACTTGAGAGATAGGATAGCTTAGATCTTTAATTATAGTCGCAATTTTATATTTTGTCGATAAAGAGCGACCATTGTTTATGCGATGCGGGTCACGGGATAGCGATGGACGTTGCCATGGTGACATACGTATTTTGTCACTAATTCAATAAAATAATACGGGCGATATACTTTATATAATAATATGGCAAAGAAACGTTTGCCGGGACAGCTAGTCTAATACATATAAATCTCCTGTCACGATGTTTGTCCGCGATGCATTCCTAAACTACTTAACCGATTTTAATGTTTTATTTTTATTTTAAATGTGTGTTTTTTTCCAACTTGAAAGATAGGATAGCTTAGATCTTTAATTATAGTCGCAATTTTATTTTATTGCAAATTATTTACAACCTGAGACTGACGGCGACCATTGTTTGTGCGACGGGATAGCGATCGACGTTGCCATGGTAACATACATATTTAGTAACTTCAATAAAATAATATGGCAAATACATAATAATATATTATGGCAAAGCAACGTTTGCCGGGACAGCTAGTATACTATATAATACATAATACATACAACAACACAGGTATACAGCGACGCGGACATAGTTCTATCCGCGGACTGGGTGCCCCCCGTGTGTCTGCCGCGCGCCGAGCCGCCGCTGTCCGCGCCGCCACTCGGCGAGAACGAGAGGCCGCGTAAAAGTGCCGCTGTCTCTTTCTCGCTCGACGGCAACCAGAAGGAGGATAATACTAAACCTGATAAGAAGAATAAGGTATGTGTGTGATGTAGCCATCTTTCTATTATACACAATATTATATAGAAAGGCGGACATGTGTATTATAGAATGACGGTTAGTTTTTCTATGATACATAATAATATGTATAATTGCATTTGTGGTACTTAATTATCTTAAGTAAAAAATAATAATTAAGTAGATGACTTAAGCGACTTACACACATATTTTTGTACACTTCAAGCTTTTTTCATATTTATTTATTAAATCTGGGCGTCTACAATATACATATTATATCTCAATGACAAGTTACCAAGAAAATATTAGTATATAGTAACAAACTGTTTCATAACTGTCTTGTCGTTTCTCTGTGTTTCTGTTACTTAACAATCTTTCTATTATCATTTTCAGATGCTAAAACGCCTATCTTACCCTCTATCCTGGGTAGAGGGTCTAACTGGGGAGGGGCAAGCCACCGCCCCCAGTTCCCAGAGCGACTCCCTCCCTACCTCTGCCGATAGCCACACGAGCGTATTCTCCAAAGTTTTTAACAGGTATGACGTTTTTTATAATCGCTTTCAACATTTTATATTACCTCTCTCACTCCCCCAATATCTCTCACTCCCTCTAGCGTTTGCTAACACGTGCCCCAGTTGAATGTATACTTAAGTATACTATGTAATGATAAATACTGTAAAACACTAATTCACACGTATGTACTTCAACAACTGATGTGACATCTTAAGCTTACCTGTGTGTAAACTTAGGACGCAAGTAAATGAAACACAATTTTAGATTTAGAATATATGCTACACTTACACAGGACACGTATACTCTTTGCAATATTATAAAGTGGACACTAGAGACAAAATATATTGACGTATGGTATACACTAAAAATATATACTATGTTCAGATGGCGCTTAAATGTATTTTGAGGTTATGTGTCATGTGACATAACCTCAAAATTTCGTTTGCGCTATTTTTCGACTACATGAGGCCTACTTATATTGCTATTTTTAATTACGCTCGCTCTCTAGTCTCCAATACATCCCGGCCGTACAGAATTGACACACCAAAATTAATAAAAAAAATAATATTGCAAATTAATTTTCCCGCTACCGTGGACGTGCCGGGCTCCGCTGCGTTCATTAGCTCGCCAATGAACCTAGTCGAGTTCGGTACGGGTTTGTTCCTGAGTAAAACGCCTTCGGAGGAGGCGGCCGAGGCGTCCGGGTACGTGCGGGCGCGCCCGCTACATGTGCGACCACGCTGACATTTGATGACGTCACAATTAGTGTCTGATATGACGTCACGCATATATTAAGGGAATGCTATGCCTTTTGAAAGCTTGAACCTCCATCGTCTTTTGAAAAGCCTTACGCTCTCTTTGCTGGGGCAGCGTTGTGACTGACTCAGATAAGAGAGAAATGTACCAAATAGTTCGTTATCACTCATCATAAATTTCTCTGTGTTATATTTTGAAGCTAATTCGCTTCAAATACGGATACAGTCATAACTAAGGTTTTTAGATCTATATGAATCTTCTTGTCTTAAGAGTAAGTAAACATCTTGTTTTAATAATATGGAGAAGTGATAACATAAAAAAAAAACTTTCCTGTTTATTCTGACCCTATGCTCCAAAATATGTGACAGAAATGTCAGCGTGGTCAACACTCGTTTGTCGTCATAAGTGTACTCACTGTTCGTCTCTAGGCCCCACCGATGTTCCTCTAGAATATTGTCTTGTCTTATTACTACTTGTTTATTCTTATCTCACTTAAATGCGCTTGCATCACAATGATTCGAAAATTTTGTATTAAAATGTGCTACAGAATGTTTTGCAAACGCATTACGTCTGAACATCTTTCGTGCTTAATTTTATTATGAACTGTTATAAGCATGATTATTTAAGGATTACTAGAAGATGAAATGTTAGATATTGATTTTAGTTGTGCTAATGATATTACACGTAGCGTCAAAAAATTGAACTAAAGTTTAAGACGACTATTTTTAATTAAAGAAATATTTAAAGTTATGGCACAACTAGAATAAATACGTTTAGGTAGGAAGGTATAGTGTTGAAGTGGATAGAATATTTTGTTAATGTCAATGCACTGGCCGTCTGCCGTACGTCGACACGCTTATAGATTAGAACCAGCCGTTGGTCTCCAATTATTGTTATATTCATAAAGACGGTTGCATATTATCATGACACAGGGCCTTATAAGTCTGACACAGTTCTAACAGTTTTCACTAAAAATATACTTACCCACCTAAAAGGAAAATGATAATATGCTAAATATTCAACCGTTTTTATGCCTCGTTTAAGAGTTAGCTTCCTGTAAGCTGCGGTTGCAGTAGGATTTTCACCTTCTAGCTATAAGTTCTAGTCCAAATTGTATGTTTATCTTACACTGTTTCCTGATTGGCACGTAAATGTTCTAAATCTTATTAGCATGTGTAGTAATGTTTTTCAAAATTGGAATTCTCATTCTTTTTTCGCAGGTATCGAGGACCTAATTTTGTATTTAAGTTTATATTACGTTTTAATTATTAAAATTGTCTGTACTCAATGTTTATTTATGATAAAGGTTTCTACTTATTGTTGTACAATTTAACGTGAATGAATATTAAAAAAAAACCATAGATTTCGAATGGTGTAATAGTGGACACGGCGAGATGTTTGTTATAAAATGTAATGAAGATATTTAATTAATAATGTGAAACTTAGCAACAGGTAGAAAAAAATAATATTTCTTATTGTTTCAAGCACTGCGAACAATCACTATCGCTTGCTTTATCCTAAAAAAATAAAAAAAAAACATCCATTGTCTATAGATTCTAAATTCAAATTGTATATAGGCGGAGCTCGCTGGGTGGATTCGGTCGCTCGCACACCAAGTCGGTGTCCAGCGCGCAGCCGAGACTGGACTACCGCAGCATGGTCTCAGTAGACGATATGCCAGACTTGTTTGCGTCTTTTGATAGTAAGTTCTGTACATATTGTAAGCTCTATTATAAATCTATTATCTCAGCTGATTTGGTATTAAAAATATATTTCTGGTTCACTGAATAAGTAACTAATAGCTTACATTTACATTACATTGTGTGTAAGCCGCAAAGGAAGATTTTTCGAGCGAGGTGGTACTAGGTCAAGCCGAATACTACTTTATCAATTTCATCTGTCGTATAATCGCATTTAAAAAACCGATAGCACAATTGAAGATTATGGCGCTGATGGATGGTGTGTTGTACCGCCATTTTGCAATATTTTTATAAGGAAGAAAACAAATTTAGTACTCTATTCTTCTGTATTCGTATACGTATGGCGGTATAGATGGATAAAATAAATTTTTTTAACCTTTCTCCGCAGAACTAATCCCCCGTCCGGCGCGCGCGTCCGACGACCCGCCGCTGTACCTGCGCCTGCGCATGGGGCGGCCCGCGGGGCGGCCCCTCCCGCGCTCCACTCCCCTAATGTCCTACGGCCGCAAGCGCATGAAGCCCGAGTACTGGTTTGGCGTGCCCAGAAACAGGTAAAACTATAAATAATCTATGTGATTCCTACCAGATGTTTTGTTGCGTCGAAATGTGTGTTTCGCGCGATAACGTCCATTTCTGGGATAAAAGATTTTAAATATTTTATTGGGACTTAAAGTCTTCATGTCCGTCACAATCGGTGACACACGCACAGGCAGACAGACAGACAGGTAGAAAGAAAAATAGCGAGACGTACTTTTGCATTGAAAATTATTAGAATAATTTATGTATGGTCAGCATGTCCGGAACGGTATATGTATATATCCGATACCAGAAATCCTCGTTGGTATAGTGAATAAAATTACTTATAACGAATATGTTATACCACAATCTATTCGCCCAAAAACACTACTAGGCCATTTGAAGGACATATTATTACAATACCGGTTTTTGCGCTACAATTGGCACTAAACTTTTCCGTAAAGCTAAATATGTATTCTGAAGCGAGTGTCAAGATTGTTATTCTTGTCGTAGATACCTACAATGCATCAAGAATAATATTGATTCCATAATGTATAAGGAGTTGTGTTGACAAACATATTATTTACATTATAACCTGTACATACCTACTGTCTGAACCTGTTTATATTATGTACATAATTTAGCTACACGGTGATAATGCTTAGTTCAGACCTTGAATATATAATTTGTATGCAACAGAAATGGTGGTGTGAACTATGTCGTTTAGAGTTCAGGAGGCTGAGTACGTTGTACGTTTAGAATTTTTATTAAGTACCTTTGAGATACAAATCTGGTAGTTTTTGATGAGAATGAAGATACCTACTCAGAGAACAGACACTTATCGTCATTTCTTTAATTGTAATATTATAAATGCGAAAGTAACTCTCTCTGTCTGTCTCTGTCGCTTTCACGTTTAAAGTACTGAACCGATTAAAATAAAATTTGATATAATATGTAGTACTAAATGTTCCGCGCGGCTTCGCCCGCGTAATTTAGGAATGTCGCGGAAACCGTACATTTTTCCGAAAAAAAAGAAACCTATGTCCTTTCACGTGTGCCTGAGATTAGCGCATTCAAATAAGCCCTTTCAAATAATTTCTCCCGTTTTTTCTACACTTTCCTCTATTTCTTCGCTATTATTAGTCTTAGCGTGATAATATATAGCTTATAGCCTTCCTCGATAAATAGGCTATCAAACACTGAAAGAAGTTTTCAAATCGGAGTAGTTCCTGAGATTAGCGCGTTCAAATAAGCCCTTTCAAATAATTTCCCCCCGTTTTTTCCACACTTTCTCCTATTTCTTCGCTCCTAATAATATTAGCGTGATAAAATATAGCCTATAGCCTTCCTCAATAAATGGGCTATCTAACACTGATAGAATTTTTCAAATCGGACCAGTAGTTCCTGAGATTAGCGCGTTCAAACAAACAAACAAACTCTTCCGCTTTATAAAATTAAGTATAGATGTACAGATAGTTTAAAGATGCACTGATAAGCTAGTATTGCTTGAAAAAGTAACAAAATACACTCAAAAAACCTTCATAATATTAGTGTGATGTGAGTCATTAATTCACTTATATTACTGTAAAACTCTGGAACGAACTGTCACCAGCAGTATTTCCGGACCTATACGACCTGCAAAACTTCAAGAAGAGAGCGTATTCCCTCTTAAAAGGCCGGCAACGCACCTGCAGCTCTTCTGAGTGTCCATCTGATGTTGGAGTGTCCATGGGCGACGGTAGTTGCTTTCCATCAGGTGACCCCTTTTGCTCGTTTGCCCCCTTATTTCATTAACCCATATTTCCCCACCAGGGTGGACGACCTATTCAAGTTCCTGACGCACTGGGTGCCGGACCGGTACGGGCCGCTGGGCGACGTGGCGGCGCTCGCGGCGCAGGGCTACGAGCTCATCGACAGCGACACCGAGTGGGACGACGACGACCCCAAACCGGGGCAGAAGGTCGGTCACGTATAATGCAATTATACCATCCGACCAAGTTTTGATATATTGGTTGTTAAAAATAAAAAAACAAGTATTTCTTTTATAATCACTCAATACTAAAATGTTGAGAAATAGCTTCCGAAAGTTTTCCTAAAAAACGCCAAAATTATGGACACCACGCGCCATGCGCCGCCATCCTACTTAGGGTGTGTTCGGTCGAACATAAGAGATTAATCAAAAACTGTACTTTTTTATACAAATACAATATATTCAAGCTTTACAATATTAAATTTTGAACTATGAGCGTCCACGGCGGTTGTAGGTATAGGAGTGGGGATCTCGTACCGCGCCGCGAATATTGACCGTGCGTGTGAGTGGGACGGAAGAGCGCCAACGGCCGCGCTCGACGATTGTAGGTGTTCGCAGCTAAGGCGCGAACAGGGTCTACACAGACGGACTGCATTTCAACTGCATACCAACTGCAAATTGCAAATTGCAGTTGAATTGCAGTTTGAATGCAGTTGACACGACTGCAATACGACTACAATAGAACTGCAAACCAAACAGTTCACACGACTACACGCCGACTGCAACTGAACTGCAATTCGACTGCGCGTTTGGTTTGCAGTTCTATTGCAGTCGTATTGCAGTCTGTCAACTGCATTCAAACTGGAACCCAACTGCAATTTGCAGTTGGATTGCAGTTGAAATGCAGTCCGTCTGTGTAGACCCTTAGGCATTCATTGATAACAGCGCCTCCCTGGCGCCACCCGCTGCGTCACCCGCGCTCTTGTGCGTGAATGGGCGAGAGACCGGCCGGAGCCATATCATAATTTGTACGAAGCTACGATTTTGATTGGGATAAAATATGTTATTGCAAAAAAATTAACATGCTATTTTTTTTTTTGGTTAAATGGACACTCCTAATGATACTTAAGCTCTAAAAAAATTTGGCCGGTAGGTTTGCACCCTGCACTCTATATAAGTAGAGAAGAGTTCACACAGTTGTATAGAAATCATAGAAAGACTTCATTTTTTGATTGTGACTTTAAGGCCATGTTCAAACCAAACTGACTATACGCCGCTGAATGTAAGCGAGCGTTACGCAGTTTATTGTATTTCCATTTTCCATACAAATTCACTTTTTCGTTCACACCTAACTAACTATACGCCATTACGCTAGGCGTAGGCGCGGACATTCGATACCATATATTTTCACGTTCACTTACGTTCACACTGGGGCTCACATTGAGCCTACTCACGTTCAGCGGCGTATTGTCAGAATGGTCTGAACGCGGCCTAATAATTATACTGTAAGTCTGCAGAACGCTTGGCTTTTAGAGCTTGTAAAATTCTGATCTTTTTTGCCTAATTTTTTATCTTCAATTATATCGATGGGATTAAACGTATTAATTTTATCATATCCACCACGATTAAGTCGGTTGTTTAATAGGGCAATTTAATATGTCTATTGTATTATCAGTTGATAGGTAGCGATGATGATGATGATGCATTGAGCACATACTACGTACGCGGCTACTTCGCGCTCAGATCTCTTGTAATCACTCAAGATAACGGCCCTATTGTATTTCAAGATAGCCGTATTATAATTAGTTACTAATTTTGTGCTTAGTGATAGCATCTTAGTAATATTTCTTTACTGTACTAGACGGTAAAAGGCTACAAAAAATGTTAGGTAAGCCAAATTTAAATGCGTGGCAAAAACTTAATTACACTAAAATCTCATAATATAGCTATTATGACTATATTATGCAACTTAAATTGAAGAGATTAGAAAATAGTTATTACACATTTAATGTTATGTTATGTCCCAATAAAAAAAAAACTAAACGTCATATTATTTGTTTTAGGAACGCACTGGCAGTTCAGGGGATGTATCGGACATCACAAGAGAATCTTGGGAGGTAAGTGTTTATTTTTTATCCTAATTCTTTTAACTGACAAGGATCTTTGGATCACAGATAACGAAGCTTTTTTCTCTAACACACTAACAATATTACGTCACGTTTTTATCTTACAGTACACATTGAACAAGAATTTTAATACTTTTGAATGGGACTATGCATCAAATGTCTTAGAAATACTTATGGCGTGGGCGTTTATATAATTTAAGTAATTAAGTACAATGAAATTCATAAAATATATTTTGAAGTATTCAAAAAGTTAAGGTCCCTAGTGACTAAAAAAAGAACTAAAATTTAGTTTCAAAATCACTTTTGTTTTCAATATGATGACAATTTATAAGTTTTATTAATCATTTTATAAAACCTATCAATTAGAACAAAAATTGGATACTCTTGGTGACGCATTTAATGTATAGTCCACAAAGCACTACAGTTTTTATCTCAACGGAAGTGTTTTGATTTTAAAATGTATATTTTGTATGAATATTAGCACTTGTATACTATGAGACATACTTAATATCTACATATAAGGTTTCACAATACGTAACATGTTACTGACGCAAGTAAACTCGTTTTTATTTAACAATAGATTTTATTTGTATCTTTACAAGGCAAGGTACAAAAAAACAAAAGAATTTAATTTTGCAATAGGCATCAATTTGTCAGACATGCAACTCCACATCTTTATTATTATATCACGTACCTATCTTGAACATGTCACAACATTCACGATCAATGATATTGTATGTTACTAACGTAACTAGATTGGCAGTCTACGACAGAAACGCGTCACCACTTTGAAGATGCCTGCAGGCATATCTGCCATACATAATGACATAATAACATTATGAAGTGACATTGTCTTTTGGGCTATCAAGTGGTTACGCATTTTTTGCATCAGTTTGTAAGACATTGCCACTCTAGTATTTTAGAAACTCATTGTTCACGATTATATTATTATCATTTATCACAGAACAGCGCTCCCCACGAAGAACAAAGATACAGTAATTAAATGATATTAGTAGGATTGTTTAAAATTATGCAATACAAATGACGTTTAGTCTTGCTTCTGTCAACTGTTTGACATGTGTCAAACTTTTTTTTTTTTTTTATTTGAACGTCGCAAGCATTACACGTCATTTTGTAGAACATTTTTTAAAATGATATTTTGTGACCTGCGCTGACATAGCTGCTGAAGGCGCCGTATGTGAAAATATATTCTATAATGAAGAGTCAGGCCGAGGCCTTGGGTGACTCCCTCGGAGAGGAACCCCAGCCAGAGGTACTATAGCGGGAATGTTTGTGTTTAGAGCTGTTGCGTCTACTCCACAAAACTAGAGTGTGACAACCCTGTTTAAAAATCTTGATATTTCATTACATATTATAATGCATATTTTCTTTGTTTGTAAAATGGTTACATAATAATAATTGCGTTATTAAAATTTTTATTGTAACTACTAATTAAGTAAAGTTGGTATCTACCTACATCTTATTCTGAAACTGTTGACGTCGAAGCGCCTTTTAATGTCTTTTTAAAATTATTTTTGTGTTCTTATTATTTAATACAAGCACTATATACATAAAAATATGCACATCCTACAATGTATTTACGTACATTGCCTTTTGAGACATACAATGATATTGTATTAATCGGTGTAAAATAATCGTTGACCTGCATAAACATTAAACAACAATGTCAACAATAAAAAACATCACAGACTAAACTCTAAATTGTCCTGATAATACAGATAGTCGAAAATAAAATTTACGACTGCTTATTATTGCTTTATTATATTGTTTTTAAGTTGTTATCCAGGGTTGTCACATGAAGTTACGTCTCCGACAGGACTGAATGCACATAGATTCATGTATTGCACAACCCTAGAGGCTAAGGAATGATTCATACTAGCTACTGAATGTTAACAATATTTAGAGGTTGAGCAGAAGCATAAGGCTTGCTTTGGATACTCAATTTTTAATTCATCTGTATGACTAGAGTTTTATGACTATCTTCTCCTATTTCTTCTTAGGTAGGCATCTCTTTAACACGTTCTCTGCCGCGTAGGTCACATGTGCCCGGACCCCTACCTGTATCTACCCGCCGCGTAGGGCACCGATGACCTCAGAGCAGACCTGTTTTTGAATCGAACTCGTAGGCCATAGGACACGTTTATCTTACATTTCTCTGTAGTAAGTGACCGGTGCGGCGCTGTACAGCAATACTCTCACATGGTATTCACCTGTGTTCATTATACGTGAAAATTTTAATGCAAAAACCCTAAGCACTGGAAAAAATAACTGTTTCTATAACTTTTTATTCATTTATCAATAATGGTATTAACAATTTATTATTAATAATTAGACAACAGATAAAATAAAGCATATTGTAAAAATTTCAAGTCCCTAGCTGTTGCCATTATTGATTACAAGCCAAAAAGATAAAAATTATTACGTTTGTTGTATGGGAGCCCCCCTTAAATATTAATTTTATTCTATTTTTAGTAGCTTTTGTTATAGCGGCAACAGAAATACATAATTTGTGAAAATTTCAGAAGTCTAGCCATAGCGGTTATTGAGTTACAGCCTGGAGACAGACAGACTGCGGTGACCGGAAACGTGACCGGAGCGGCGCAGTGATAAAGATTGCGTACTTTCCGTACTACAGCGCCGCGTAGGTCACATGTGACCTCAAGGGGGTTTTTTAATATATCTCAAGAACCCTGCACCCCATCGAACCCTAAATGATGTCATGGTTTATGTCTTGACCTAATACATCTATTTCAACCAAAAAGATTTTTTGTAATTTTTCTTGTTTGTACTACCGGCAGAGAACGTGTTAATAATATTTAGCTATTAATATTATCATTGGCTACTTATTAAAATAAATATACTATGAGGTTATATTAAATCATTTTCTGCATACTTTACATTAGACCTTTGGCTGCCAATTCAAATGTTATTGTCTTATTAGACATGGGTTAACTACGTTTAGGTTTTTGCCAAACTTTTTCAAGGGACTCTATACTGCGTGACGTACCGAAATTTTACAACAAGACGAAAAAGGATGTAGAGCTAAAGTCTGATTTCCAGACGATACGCAAAAACGAGTTGCACTCCGGAGTGCCGGCAGAAGTGAACATTTTCGACACGCGTTAGAAAGAGAGGCAGTGCCGGATTTATATTTTTTATAGGTGTAGACCACTTTATTTCCGCCGTCCCATGTACGAAATCTGCAGCCCCTTAGGAGCCTGCCACCACCCTAGGACGCTGCCTTTCGTAGGCCGCGACCTATACGGCCCATTTTTTAAATCAAGGGCTTAAGAGAGGAGAATATCACCCTTCGCTATTTTTCGATCAGTTCATGTGCTCGGGCTGTTGATTCGGCGAGCCTAACATTCTTCCCAACAAAAAAAAATAGAAGCAACAAAAGTCTTCACTTTAAAACTCTAATGTCTTGTACAAACAAATCATCCTTGTCATAACACTTATTGTGTTCATGATAATAAGCAATTAGCACTCCGCTAATAGTTACTAAACGTCCAGTAACTGTAACATAAACTCTTATAACTGGTGTATTAATTGTTGCGCTGTAGAGGCAATTATCGTTAATAGAGAAACTGAGGTGACTTAATAACTTGAACTATAATATTATTATATTACATAACATTTACATAGAACTCTCTTAGTTAAAACTCTGTCTGCCGATTTCGTAAATAAGGTAGGGGTATCTAGTAAGAAAAAATTCAGTAGAGTCAGGATATAAAAAATGGCTTGAAAACCTACTTATTAATATTTTAAACACTCATATTCATAAAAAGATTTAATGATAACTTTAATGTAATGAAGATTTTGACACAAACCGCACTCCTTTTCTGTCAAACTCTACTTATAGTTAAGTTTCGTTTTAATGTTTCTGAATGCGTATCACATATAAAGCATATAAAGGTATCTTATATGCTGTCTTACTAATGATTATTATTTACTGTAGTTTATTGGCAGTAAATAATAACAAGTCCACGCATCGACGGCATGCTATCGCGAAGGACTCGCACCTTTACTATCGATCAATTAGTAAAAGGTTATATCGAAGTGAAATGCTGAATGAATCGTTTCCGAACTGAGGGTCCTTCCCCTTAACCGACCGGAAACTGAGGTGTGAAAACTTGTCAATTTACTCTTTTGCCTTGTTTAATTCGATATAAGTGGGCAGATTAAAAAAATACTGAACTTAAAGAAACAGTTATTGTCGTGACTTGTTCAGATATTGTGTATTATGTATTTTATTTAAAGCATTTTCTTTCTCAACAGATTAGTCAATACTCAATAATACTTTCTAATGAGTAATGACCCTGCCTACCACAAGTTCGGGAATTGAGGAGATGATGGACGAATGTATTCGCATTTGTAATATTAGTATGGAAGCCCTTGTTACCTAGTTAAACACGATCTACAATGCATCTCGCCTAGCAATCAAATTCGTCAATCAATTTGCCACGGCATTGTCGCTGGCGACAGTCGAAAAGGAAGCCGGACGGTACCCACACAATAGGACGCGGGTAATGATAGGAAAATTGTCGACACCACGGATCGACACATAATGGCGTGATTTTCACTGTAATAACCTAGTTAGTGGACACCTGTTATCTGGTTGGAGTTTTAATGGGATGACCAGCTGAATTAGTGTTTATTTTTATAACAACCTTTTGAACAGGGGCGTATCGCGTTGATACCGCGTCGTAGTTGCCTTGCCTGCAAACAAATTTTTGTTCGGGGACCAAGGCTACTCTTGGACGACGGTAGCGGTCAAAAACCTTTTTCAAAAACTCAATTCTGGGCTTGTTTAAAAAAAATGTAAGCAAATGTTGTCAATCATTTTTTGGGTTTCGTGTCTGAAAACGGAAAACCGGAACCCTTATTTCACTTTGCCGTCCTTCAGCCTTCTGTTCGTCTGTTAAGGCATTAAAGTTCACATCAAACACTTAAGTCTACTGTCCTGTGAATAATCCATCATGGTACACGAGTCCGACTCGCATTCAGCAGGGTTTTTTTTTATCAAAGCTCTTTCTCTTATTAATGCTCAAAAGATGCATATGGAAATAATCTAGACTCTAGAGTAGGGGTTCCCAAACTTATTTTGGCGACTTTAAGAACAAATTATTTTTAACATATTTTAACAAATTATTTTTTAACATACATATTTAAACAAATTATTTTTTAACATACATATTTAAACAAATTATTTTTTAACATAATATATGAAATTACTTATCACCCCAACTCCTCATCCTCTACACGACGCCCCCATTTTTACTGGGTCCCACACAGTCCTCTTTAGGCCTTCAGCGCCTACGAGGGGGCGTTATAACCCACTTTGGGAAAGGCTGATCTAGAGCCTATGATGTAGGTCCTAGGTAGAGAATAAAGACCGATGTAATAGTACACTCTACGTTCTACAAGTATAATCTAATGGTTGCAGCCACAACATCACCAAGTTTTACTGCGACCTTATAGGGCGAATCTTTCTCGAATATTATAGTAATTAGCTGTTATGTTGTTGTTTGTACGTTTATAGAGGCGTCGATAAACAACTCTGTCGCAATCGAATTTTAACATTGTAGGTGTAGACTTGGCATACTTTAGGCGCGGAAAATTTTCATCAAAAGTTTTCTAAAATGTTCGAATCAATTTAGGTAATGAGCTAATAAATTTAGGAAGTGAACAGTATAGTAATATAACTCTAGTTAATCGTGTTTTGATGTTAATTTGTTGGTCGTGGACAACTCTAGAATGGAAAAATTATTAATGGAATATTTTATTAATGAATTGTATACAATGAGGTTATTAAATGCATCTTCTGATTATTATAACTGTGCTTATTTCTGAAAGCGCAATGTGATTGCATCATTTCATAGCAATTTGCAAATTGTTTGCATTGAAAACTGCAAATTTTGCGAAGAATTTTAAACAACTTTAAACCACCACAGTCATTTACCACTATAAGCTACCAGAAAAAATGATATGATGTGATACTTATGATACTTAATTCTTTAGAATTTAGATAAAATACTTGTTTTTAAAATTAAAATAATATTCTTTAATTTCATCCTTACACGGAAGTTGCAGTCTAATAATACGTTTTTGTGAATAATAATACAAAATATTAGCAATATCGTAAAATGTATATTATCCGATACTAATATTATAAATGCGAAAGTGTGTCTGTCTGTTTGTCTGTCTGTCACCTCTTCACGCTCGAACCGCCGAACCGATTTTGCTGAAATTTGGCATGGAGATTCTTTGAGTCCCGAGAAAGGACATTAGACATAGGATAGTTTTTATCCCGGAAAAATGTACGGTTCCCGCGCGATAAACGAATTTTGGCGCAACGAAGTTGCGGGCATCATCTAGTAAGACAATAAATTAGAAAAACAGTTTAATTTTTAATAATATAATATGTACAAAACCAACAATCGATATAACAGAAGGGTAATGGGATTAATAATAATCATGAAGGTGGCTGTGTACAGTGTACTGTGTACTGTGTACGGGTGTAGTGTACCCAAATTTAATAAAATAAAAACAAGAGGAGCCATACTTATTTAATTATAATATTATAAATGCGAAAGTATTTCTGTCTGTCTGTTACATGTCTGTGGTCTGTTACCTCTTCACAACCAAACCACTGAGCCGATTTTTCTGAAATTTGGTATGAAGATACCTTGAATCCCGGGAAAGGACATAGGATACGATAGGGTAGGATAAGGAGGAAAAATGTACGGTTACCTCCGCGATAAACCATTTTTTGCGGACGTAAAAATAAAATATTAAATAATAATATAAAGAAAAACAACAGAATCTTAAACGATGCGCGTCGTTTTTCTTACGAGATGGGTCAATGGTTAAGGCCAATATGCATATTGTTGTAACGTGACACTTGGCATTATGATGTACGCTTGTTTATCCCCTTTTAATACGACTAATTGGTGGGATCTCGTTTCATCTGCTCAATTAGAACCGGTTGCATACCAAGGAAACTGGAAAAAGCGGGACCCACATAAATAGCACAATCTACAGCACAGTTAGGGCTATCGCTCACTTGCGAGACGACAGTCTAAAGAGGGAACGCGGGTGCAGTAGAATTTAAACGAAGAAACTATTGCCATCACGCTTCATCCTCCTTCAAAATAGAGCCTGTCTAATTATTATTTTTTAAATAATTTCAGGAAGAGTGAGTCTATGCCTCTACGCTTTTATTTTATCTTAAATATCTTTCAAATTTGTTTTATGGTCGGTGGAATGACGGGGTACAGGCCAGTCATTTTTTGCGACTTTTGAAGGGTCATATTTTTTTTATTTTTTAGTAAATTTAGAAAAAATCGAAGACAGAGGCTTTAACAGATCCCAATCTATATATATAAAAGAAAGTTGTGTTAGTTACGCCACTTATAACTCAAGAACGGATGAACTGATTTGGCTGAAAATTGGTGGAGAGGTAGCTTAGAACCAGGAATAGCACATAGGATACATTTTGTCCCGGAAAAATGAACGGTTACTGCACAATATACATTTATGATTTGCACGTAAACTATTCAATCGATTTTGATGAATTTTGGTATGGAGATACTTTGAGTCTCGGGAAAGGACAAGGGATACTTTTTGTCCCGGAAAATGTACGGTTCCCGCACAATAAACTTTTATCTCAAGAACGGATGAACCGATTTGGCTGAAAATTGGTGGAGAGGTAGCTTAGAACCAGGAAAAGGACATAGGATACATTTTGTCCCGGAAAAATGTACAGTTACTGCACAATATACTTTTATGATTTGCGCGTAAACTATTCAATCTATTTTGATGAATTTTGGTATGAATTTTGGTATGGAGATACTTTGAGTCTCGGGAAAGGACAAGGGATATTTTTGGTCTCAGAAAATGTACGGTTCCCGTACAATAAACTTTCATGATTTTCTCCTAAACTATTCAGTCTATTTTTATGAAATTCGGTATGGATATACTTTGAGTCTCGGGAAAGGACAAGGGATACTTTTTGTCCTGGAAAATGTACGGTTCCTGCACAATAAACTTTTATGATTTTTGCATAAACTATTTAATCTATTTTGGAAGAGATCGCTTATAGCGATAAGGCCGCCCTTGCCCGCATTAATGTTTTAGTTTTTAAGTATTTTAAGTCTTTCTGTATACCCATTTATATGTGAGCAATAAAGTGTTTATCTATCTATCTATCTATCTATCTGGACGCATTGTCCAGGGACTAAATTGTGGAATACGTTTGTATGGAAAAACAGTGTTAGCGTTCCCTCTTTATATAATATAAGACAATATTGCAATGCAAAAAAATAAAGTTGCGCATTGCTGATTGCGCACACTTTTAAAATATTGTAGACGCCGAACATCTTTAAATTACAGATAAAGTTTAAAATCACCTTATGTAATAAAACATTTGTAAGGATGATACAAATTACCTTAATTAAAATTTACAAACGCTGTCTGTGGTAACAAGCAGCGAAAAAACACCATTCGTGATTCGATCGATTACGTTTTAAAAAACTACTTTAGCGTCTCATCTATCTTAACATACTGTTTTTTTGATGGAATAAAAATTGTAATAAATAAAAAGTCTGTCAGATCAGTCTTGAGACTGTCGTGTTTTGTGTGAGCGTTCGCCCTTATGCGGTATATAACCGTCCTATTATTAAAGTAATGTATTTCTTCAGAAAGTAAGATGCAGGTTGCAATTATGTCTCCGAGAAGTATTATTTTCATAACAAGAAACAACCTACCTCTCTAGTAAATAGTAGCTACATATTTTTCTGTTTAAATATGCATATTATTATTATCCAGGTCTAGGAACCATACGTTTTGCAGCTGCAGGCTGCTAAAAAGTTTGTGCTTATTTACAATTGAGTAAATATCTGAATGAATTTAAATTAGCATTTAGAAGTTTAAGGGCCTGTTTCACAACTTCCTGAAAAGTACCAGATGAGCTATCCACCTTAAGTGGTAGATAGCCTATCAGATAAAGTATGGAGAATCCGTCAAAAAAGTTGTGGATAGCCTATCCGGCACTTTATCAGGAAGTGGTGAAAAAGGTCCTATTTTTCTTAAATTTTTACAACCCATATTGCTGTCTTTCATCGGGTTTCAAATTATTATGAAGTAGTTTTTAATTAAACAACAACATAAACACTTCTTCGTTAATTAAGATTGTGGCCGTGTAGGTACTTGCGAAGAAAAGATAAAATCAGTCAGTTGTTTCAATCTCGCATATTTTTAGTTTATAGTAAATAAAATAAGTACAGCGCTTCTTGTGTATGATTCCTAACACTGGACTGGCGGAACAATACGAATGGAGAAAAAGGGGAGTCCTACAGGCTATAGGCGTAGGCGATACGATATGCTAGTGTGAGTGTCCATGCTAGTAGGAACTTTTTATACCACACATATTTTAGCTATTAACGGATCAAATCCACTCGTCTCAAGCTACTAGACTGTAAAATATTTGCAAAATAGATACACACTTAATCTGAGATTAAGAGTGTTTGATCAATGATAGAGCGACTACTATAAATCAGATATATACGGTGTGTGTGCGGAAGTCTCGGGTCTCGGGTTTCATTTAATATGACGTGCATAAGGTCTTTCCTATACCGCTTATATGGGTACCAATTACCTCATTATATTTCGGTAACTATTTAGAATGTAAGTCACCTTCGGAGATTATCGCGATATTAAACTCGAAATTAAATACAATCACAAATTACTAGATGACGCTCCGTTACGCCAAAATTCGTTTATTGCGCTGGAATCGTTTTTTTTTTTTTGGGATAAAATACCCAAATTCGGCACAAGCAGTTTAGCGGTTTGGGCGTGAAGAAGTAACAGACACACTTTCACATTTCTAATATTGAGAAATATTTGGATGTAGCGCTATGAAAATGAAAACCGTTCACGCTTCATACATGTATTTCTCCACAGTCCACCCTAAGACATTTAGCAATTTACTAATAAATAATAATGTTAAGTAATTTTATCTACTGGTCTGAAGACAGTTTTAGTTTGTTCCTCAGGAGCTTTTCGTGCTTCGATCACAAAGTTTTCGTGGTTGATTACTTATGTCGCTTTGTCATGCTAGCTTCACATACGTACTCGTATGTCAATAGCTTACAGAAGTTGCAGTAGTTGGAATCTGTGGTCGGCCAATGCCCATTTAAAACATATTACAGCGTAGAGTCTATACTCTATATTGTATCTACGTTCAATGTAGAGCATTTCGAATGTAACAAGTGATTAGTCAATTATTGTTTTTTTGATAAGGCCCCTATGCACAATATGTGTTACATATATGTAATCTTTTTGTCCGGCGTTTTATCGAATGTGTTTATTGCTCTTATCAAGAAAGCTGTAAAACGTGTCTCGAAATTTGATATTTAATTTGGGTACATTAAAATAGGAAAAATACAAATAAGTTATTTAAGGTCTGCCATACAGAATCTGATAGCAAATATTGACGGCAGATTTTCAAAAAATATCGTTTATCATTGGATAAATAACTATAATTGCATGTTTCACACACAGAATCAGCCGCTTTAAGGAAGAAAAAGGATCAAATGTTTTATTCCAATTACCCCGGTATTGCTAGAGTCAATTTACTTTCTCACTTTTGGCCATCAGATCCTGGTAGACCTATAGCTTTGATTTTTTTCTTTTTAATTTGTAATAATTTGTACAATGTACATTGCAATTTGGTAGACTGGACAACACGCAGAAATTAACTTGGCACCTGATTCCACTTTTTTTCCCAGCTTCCTTAAAACGAGATGCCTTTTTAACTTAAGCGTGTTATGTCCTAAAATATCTTAAACCAGTTGTTTCACTTAACATTCTCTGATCAGGTATTCAAAGTACTTTAACGTATTGAATACACTTTTCGACGCGAATCAAGGCTAAAAATCGAGATCACGCTTTAGTATAGTATATATATATAGTAGTATAAAAACTTTTACTTTTTTTAGTCCAGTATTGTTTAGTTTTATTTTTACAGCGGGCTTGTTTTGATGTGGATTTTGTACTATGTTTATAGTTTTAAGAGGCTTGATTAACTGAAAATTGAAAGGTCGCGGTTTTTCGTTCTTCTAGCCTTGATAAGATGAATTTTGGGGCACCTCGCTTTGGTTAAGGCCTGTGTACCCGCCAATGACCTTGATCATTGTCTGTCAGTGCGAATATCGACGTAAATGACATTAAAATAACATTCATAACAGCGCGCCTTGTACGGTGGCGGTTACGACGCTCGCCGCGTCCATGATAGGGCGAAATAGGAGAAAAAACCTTTTTAAGGCTTAATATAATACATATTTCAAAAAAGTAAAAAAACCAAATTATCAACTTATGTATTGCAAAGCAGTAGATATTTTTTATATATTCTTTTGATAAATATTGAAGGAGTAAAGTTGTTTCGTTCAGTGATTTGGAGGTGATTTGGTTTTTTATTTCTTTATTATGTGATACCGATAGAAAAAATATGGCAAAACCACGTAGTAGTATATCATGTAGATTACTAATTGTTTTTTTCAGATATAATTTCTCTGTTAATGCCGATGAAAAGTTGTTTCATCTGCACACTTTTTTCGCGAGAGGAGCCTTAAAGATCGCTACTATGACTGTGAAGACATACTACAACAAGAACTAAAAAAATATGACTTTGTAAATGCAAAGTACCTAAATGAAAAAAGACAATTTTGTAGTGGCCAAAAAACTTGATTGAAGATAAAAAAACTGTACTTAAAATTAATTAACGTTAATAACTTAAAATAACATAAAATCCTGGTTGCCCTTGAAAATACAAATAAAACGTTTACATGTAGAGCTACTCTATAAAATGATAACATAAACATATTGAGATCTAATTTTAATGAAATTAATATTTAATTTTTCTTTACTATTTATCCATACTACTATTAATATGAAATGGACATATACAATAGTTTTATGACGAAAAAAATCACAGTATTCAGTAAGCGCGATAAACGCGAAGCTGCAGAAAACATAAATGTTTCTGACGTGTTTCTGATAGAAACTCTATTCACCAGCTCTTCTGATTGGCTTACGCCAAAAAATTAACCAACCAAAGACATTATAGAATAGATAAACTCCTGTCAAAATCCTCAAAACTAGCCACTAGTTGGTTATATCTCCATGTTAATTAGAGTTTATTGAGATGTGAAGAAGCACAATAATGATGTTGTATTAAAAATATTCGAACGTTGTCATGTTTTCAAACATCTGTTTTACCAACTACTAATGTTTCACTCAGTGGGATCTACATCCTGTTATTAATGACATTTTAGAGATTTTGATGTTTGTTTGTTATTAAATACCAATTCGTCCAAAAAACTTGTTAGTACATTTTTTACTTGGAGTATTTTTGTTGAATGCTGGAATTATTTTTGATGGTCAAATTTCTCTTGTGATAACCAAAATGATGCTGGTTAATAAAAATATAGACCTAAGTATCTACTTATTTTCTTGAATTTACTTGATACATATCTTGATTAAGATCTGGTGCCATGATATTAATTGATATAATCTTTTGTCTGAGATAAACAATAAGATTAGCAAAAATAAAATGTATCCAATAACGAAATACGAAGAATTAAAAGGCTTACTCATTCCTTAGTTTCAAAAATAAGATTATGAGGATTATGTTGTTATTTTATCGAATTTACTACATAGAACTTATTGAAGATTATAAAATATATTTATGTTATTAGTAGAAAATGGCATGATCTCGATACATGATGTCGACAGGTAGGTAATTTAAAGATAAGCGCATAGACAAAATAAAAATGTGGGTGAGTAAAACTAACCGAAAGGGCAACTTTATCCCAAAGAGCGCGAGCATTTTATCTTGTCTATTAAAACTTTTAGAATAAACAAGAGATGCACAGAAACCAGGAGCCACTTACTTAACATAAGTATTCTGATTTCAAAATGTAATTGTTTTTCGAGGGTTCGGTTTGACATGAGATATTTATACCGAGTGTAGTGGACTGGAACGCTTCTTCAGTATCCATTACGTTACTAATCCTATTGGCGACCTATTTGCAATAGATCCCTTCGTTTATTTACCTGGGTATGCCTGGGTTGAAAAATGTGATCTTGTCAAGCGATTCGTCCGTCTGCATGTTTGGGTACATCAGGGTTCAGGATAGTCGATATAAAAAGTTTCTACAAAAGATAAGATTGGTAATATAACCGTTATATAGAGGAAATCCCTTAAACCTGTCAGTATTTCGCGTATTCCTATGGTATTCCTGCGAAATAATCGACCCATATTTTAATCTTCCCATTAGTGATAGATGAACCTGAACGATTCAATAAAGGTGTAATGTGCAAACCTTATGCAATAGACACAACTTATAGGAAGCTGCGCCAAAACTTTTGCTAATGCAGAAAAGGAAGTAAAGCCAATATTTGGCCACTGATTTCCTGCTGTATTTTAATATAATGGTTTTTTATATTTTGTTTTGGCCAAAGGCTGTGTTACTTGTAAACATAATCAAATTAGTATTCCATTTGAATGCTACCTATGGTGAGCTGACACATTTACTGCCATTTACGTGTCTCCGCGCTGTCGTTTATCCGTTGCAGTTTCAATGACTCCAATTATAAGGAGTAACAATTTATAACGTAAACCCATATCGGTGAAGTGACGTTAATTAACATTTTCTTGTGCAGCAAATCCGCCAATTGTTCTCGTGTTGAATTAATTCGTTTCCCCGTCCGTCTGTGTGGTGTGTGGTGTGTGGCGACGCGCTCGGCGGCGGGGTCGGCGACAGCCAGCGGCCTTTCACGCTAGTTCCCAAGTATCGCTGCTTCGCGGTAGACGCTTCTTGGGTGAATTGAATACTGACCGCTCCGCACGACGGCAATGAGCTATTTCAGCCGCACGCGACCTACCACCGTTTGTTTATAAGCATCAGTGCCGAGTTTCTCGTACGGGCGCATGACTGATTCGAGGATTTGTTTTGTTTTTATCGTTTTGCCGCGAATGCCAGATAAGACCGCGTAAATGCAGACTATGAAATGGATAGACATGGTGCGCTTCGGGCCGGCGTCACCGGAACGGCCTTCCAGTTACGACGAGAAGGTGAGAGTACCGTTAGTGAAACGGCTAACTAAATATGAATTGAAATATATTATTACGTGTTTCATGTTCATATTGATATTAACAACATAATAGCTGTTAGATTTCACCTGGCTCTATTATTGTCTGTATTTATTTTTCTTGTGCGTCACTAGTAATTATGCGTACATAACTACATAGATATAGGTATTTCTAAAATGAAAATACCATTTTATTATATATATTCACGTTTATTTCAATTAAACAAAACACAAAGCATTTGAAAACCATGTGTAGACCAAAATGTTCGACGATTGCAACACGTTGGACAAAACCTGTTTGCTGTGGTCAATGGTCATCAATGTAGGAATTCGAGAGGAATCTATGAGATCATATTGTTGAGTACGGTGAATTATCGCATTCGTCCTGAAGTAATTTATAACGCCACTTGTGTACAATGCCCACAATACATGCCTAATTTGAGTCGGCAAATTTGTACGACGGTTTTGTTTTGAAGAATACGTAAACACCCAAATATGCCTTGTATGTCTCCAAAAACTAATAATAATTGTAGTTTTTTAGTTGAATCATATTGGAAATAATAATTTATTCAAAAGATAAAGGAGACAACATCACATGTTGGTAAAGAAATGATAACGTAAAAGTAAATAAACCTTTAAAACGTTACAATTTTCTGATTGAAAATGAAAGACTCAATTGAGTCCCATTAGGTTTTATACTTTAAGTCGTCGTGAAATCAGTGAAAACTCTTGAACACTTTCTCTACATTTCCTTTATAGTTTTTCAGTAAAAAAAAATGCCTTAAGACAATAATCTAATTGTAATTATCACGACAAAGCTAATGATGTGTTTTTGTAGCTCTAGATTCTAGAATGTTCTTTATGTAACCTTTTTTGTCAACTCTACATCCGTTTGATTTCGTAACTATAAAAAGATATTTGTATGAATGGGTTGTATAATAATGGAGATTTTATAAGTCATCATCAGTATCATGCACATATCAGTCCTTTTCCGCACTTGCTGAAAATTAACAAATTGTTATTTTGTATTCTTTAATTATTTGGCAAGAGTGCAAAACAATTTGTTCCGTATCTGAGTCATATGAGCCGTCTCGAAAAACAAGCAATTAAGGACACGTTACTCTAAAATTAATTTAATGGCAAACGGTTTGCAAATAACCAAAAACAACAGAATATATTGTAGTTCTTAATTATTTGACCCTCGAGACAATCTTAATACGAACGACATAAGGATCACTCTCACGAAACTCCGAGGTAAATATACTGCAGACAACAGCTGCATACGGGGTGTTGCGTATAATACAACTGCGTTATAGATAGGTAAATGCCCGGGCATATTGGCAATTTATCGGTGTTCATCCATCTATATAAATGGGAAATGTCCAGGCGTCCTGGTCATTTATCCATTTTATATATTAATGTAAATATAAGTAGATGGGATAATGTTTTTGGGCATTTAAATTGACGACTTTTTGCCCACCTGAGCTGCGTAAGCGCATAATATGACAAGCCGCGGCCGCTTTTGAACGATAACGGAGAATGATTATTATTGCGACATCGCTATACTTCACCGATATCGAAATTGCACTTGTATTTGCATAAAAACAAGTTATAAATAATGGTATCAGTCGCAATTCTAGAACTTTGACTTGGACCACTTAAGACTGGTTTTAGATTTGACAGAAAAATATATAATGTTATATAAATGGTATGCATAAAGAAGATTTTTAGAAAATATCAAATTCATCAGTCTGTAACATGGTAACACGTTCAAATTTCAAAATTCAAAACTATGTAATTTTGAGAAGAATGTAGTGTTCTTCTCAAAATTGTTCGTTCGTTCTTATTTCAGTCGCGATATCGGATATACGATATCTGTTCGATAGATTAAGGGATCCCACAAACCTACGCGACCACGCGACTGTTTTGTATTGTCGCTGCCAATGCCGCTTCGCAGTCGCGTGGTCGCGTAGGTTTGTGCAAAGCATTAAGCTCAAGTGATCCTTTTAGTGGGCGAGTCGTTGATAACGGTAATGATGTGGTCATTTTTGGCACGTGGCCTAACAGTTAGCATTTTTAATTAAAACACTTACCCTCGCTTAAGCATACAAATTCTATAAAATGCTTAAAGCATTTTATAGAATTTGTAACTTGTTTTGAACAAAAAATATCCACAGCCGAACATATTATAAACTCCTCCTTTTTGGAAGTTAGTTAAAAAGTGAATGTATTTCATCCATTGAGTAAAATGTTGTTGAATTTGTTTTAATTGTAATCATCTCGATTCTATTAAAGGATAAAACGTGCACGTGCTCGAACGTGTTCTCTTAATCTTTATCGCAGTTCTTTGGGTAATCAAATATCAATACGTCACGTCGTCGTCACCGAGTCATAGGCGTGGTGGTTTAATTGTATGATAATTTCTGATTGGGCATTGACAGCTCTGTTAAAATAGATAGCCCAATTACTAGACTATGCCCGCAACTTCGTTTATCGCGCGTCGCCTTGCATTTTTTTTCGGGGTAAAAAGTATTGTATGTCCTTTCCTGGAACTCAAAGTATCCCCATATCAAATTTCATCACAATCGGTTCAGCGGTTTGGGCGTGAAGAGATGACGTGTACACTTTCATATTTTTAACCGACTTCCAAAAAACGAGGAGGTTATATGTTCGGCTGTGGATATTTTTTTTTTTTTTTTTTTTTTTTTTTTTTTTTTTTTTTTTTATTTTTGTATGTTCAACGATTACTCCGCCGTTTGTGAACCGATTTTCGAAATTTTTGCTTTGTTGTATTTGGTTTTACTCCAATTTGGTACCATGTTCACAAAGTGGTGACCTGATGATGGGATCCAGGAGTAATCGAGGGAACTCCTCGAAATTTATATGAAAACATATGGTGATTTTGGTTTTATGTGAAGTGTACTAAGAATATGCTACCAAAAAGTCAAATATTGGGTCAAGGTATACCATGGTTTCGAAGATGCTGAGAGAACTCCTGACTCCTTATAGATACACGTTTGGGAGTTTCGGCGTTGTTTTAAGAACAGAAAGCATATGCTACTATGCAACTCATATTCATCATCATCATCATCATCATCATCGTCTTCATCATTACCACGTCGTGTTAAGGTCACCAATGTCTCATGGCACAGAATAGATAATAGTACAAGGCATAGGTGTGGATATACTAATAATAATAATAATTTTATACTGTTTAACAACACTTTGTTTAAATATACATGGCGGTCAGCGCCACGGAGGCGACGGTATCGCGGCGCCGCGCGCGCGCGGCGCGTGGCGGAAGACAACAGATCGAATATACTTTACTACATTATATACAGATCGAATACTTTACTAACTACTTTATAAAATTTTAATAGACAAAATATAGAATTAAAATAAAGTTATTTTAATAAAAAGAGCATTTAAACAAAACAAAGTCAATAAGTGTCTTTTTAATTAGTTATACTTATTAATCGATAGATGGAGCCCTAAGTATCGATTTGAATGGATTTGAAATTGAATTCTTGATAACAAGAACAGCTGTCAATAATTATGATAATATTATATTATATTACTAGCTGTCCCGGCAAACGTTGTTTTGCCATATAAATAATTTTTGGTATGAAAAATAGATGTTGGCCGATTCTCAGACCAATATCCTCACAATATGCTCACATAATTTCATGAGAATCGGTCAAGCCGTTTCCG
The DNA here is from genome assembly GCA_937595015.1 of Polyommatus icarus. Taxonomy (NCBI): domain Eukaryota; kingdom Metazoa; phylum Arthropoda; class Insecta; order Lepidoptera; family Lycaenidae; genus Polyommatus; species Polyommatus icarus. The sequence goes on along the minus strand of OW569328.1, from coordinate 14,688,128 downwards.
AGGAGTATGGCAACGAAAACTGTGACACGAGAATTTTATATATTAGATGTGTAGCTACGCTACATCCTATGCAAGTTTATACAATTTTTTATCTGATAGATCCTTCGATCGTGGAAAAACGAGACACAATAGCCTTTCTATTGTTATCGCAATCGCCGGTGACCGCTTGGGGTTTGAAATATTAAAATTGTTAAATTACTTAGCACAATATGTTGACTTCACTGATAATATATTATTTTGTGAGTGTGAACTGTGACTCTTAACAAATTGTAATAAGATACGTAAAATATACGCGAAGGTTTACCTACTAGTGTAACTAAAAAGAGTGAAATTATTATTATTTTTAACAAAAAATTAAAACCGACTTCCAAGGTAAAAACAATATTAACATTAATATGAACTAAAAAGTATTAAATAATTTTTGCTATCTAATAGTGCCTTTTTCCGAATTCGGCTAAACCTCAACTATTTCTGTACTCAATCTTCATAATTTTGAAGTCGGTGCCAGTTCCAAAAGTTTCAAATATTCTGTCAGAGGACTGAAGATTCAGCTATCTGGTACCGACTTCAAAATAATGAAGATTGAGTACAGAAATAGTTGAGGTTTAGCCGAATTCGGAAAAAGGCACTATTAGATAGCAAAAATTATTTAATACTTTTTAGTTCATATTAATGTTATTAATATTAAGTACCTATGAATTGAACTTTCTGTGATGTTATGAATGTAATGTAATAATGCCCGTATCCTACTTTTTTCCTACGTTTAAACGAATAATAATGTTGTTGTATTGTTTAATATACGAGAGTTCTATTTTCCAGTCCCAAAATCACGTAAAAGAATGATTAGTCGGAAAAGTTTACCGTCAAACATTGAACAACATTACAACAGTGTAATTTCGAAAGTTTAAATGTCGCATTGTTAGCTCTCAGCTATAATTACATTTTCATAGAAAGTAGCTAATGAGGTGTTTTACTAGTAATACCAGTGTTATGTCATTTTTACGCATGATTTAAGCTACTATGTATAAACAAATAAACAAATCTTTATTTCCCTCAAGAATTCCTAGATCAAAAGTAAAATGTATTTCTAGAATTCCCCAGCCGCCTCCTCTTTTCGGTGGAGATCAGGAAAATATGATTAAAATGAAAACCTTTAACCTCCTCGTAACCTTTCAAAATATAAATATTGTTAGTGGAAGTAACCGAAGTATGTTTCGAATGAGTATACTCAAAGATTAAGGCTGTTAAGTCATAAATTAGGGTTATCAGTTCAAAAGGGGCACCTATCATGAACAATAAAGTACTGATAAGAGATAAACTTTTACTTAATCGCTGTCAACTTACCGATGGCCAGTCAAAGATTCAGCTTCGTTAAGAATAACGCGGATTTTGTGTACATCATGTCACCGATTGGTATTCAGCCGTAATTTGATATTTTATAATCAAAATTTAAAATTACATTGACAAAAAAATAACAGTTCGTCCTCCCTTTTTTTGATTGTAGAATTTTATTAAAAAGTGTAAAAAGTTGATATTTTTCTAAAGTTCGTTCTTTTTTTCATTTTTTTTAACGTGGGATTTTTAAAAATTTAATAATGATTCGAAAATGGTTCCGAAACTTTGAGGAGAAGATACGTAAAGCGGACAAGATCGCGTTCAAAATCGCGGTGCGGAGGAAATCCATTGCCAAATGCCGGCGCGGCACGATTCACTGTGTGTGCGAGGTGAGGGTTCATTGTTCCATATTTGAGTATTATTTTAAAATTAAAATGTTTTTTTTTTTATAAAAAAATGAACAGATTATTTTTATTATTCGATTTTATCTTAAAAATTCTTAAAGCTACAAGGTTAAGATTGTCTGTAAACATTTATAGAATGCAACAAAAAACTAACAACACCTTGTTATCTTCTTAAAGACATTTTTTTACTCTTACTACTTAACCTACGTTTGAATATAAATTTATTTATCTCCATAAATAAGCAAGCTGTAAAAAATGTCGCTACTTTAAACTTAAACTTGTTTGTCATGTTTGTGGTCGGATGGAATTTTTTAGGTTTTTATTGTAGTTTTTTGTTTGGTTACATCAAAAAAATATTTAAAAATATCCCTCTTTTCTCCATTTTGGTAAAGTACTAAAATAGGTACAAATTGTATTTATTTTGCTGACGACGATGACAATGTACCTACCTAAGGGAAAAAAACTAAGATTTATTTTATTGAGCGTTACTAATTCTAATGAAACAATTGACCCATTATTTGGTCAAAATCCCACGAGATACTTCTGCAGCAAGGAATTAAATATGTACTTAATGTTGCATTAAATTTTATGCCCAAAAAATGTTTACATACTTTAAAAACGGTTTTATTATTATAGAAAGAGATTTAAGAGTAGTTTAGTAGAATTAGCTCAGGAGTACCAAGTAAGGGAAAGGCGCTAATGGTAGACACTGAACTAATAGATGACACTTACGACAAAAATGCCATAAAAATAAGAATTATTCTAATTATTTCTCAACACTGTAAATTTTATAAGCTTCTTATGCTATCTGTTGATGTGAAAAAATATATTAGGGATGCCTTCGGGAACAAAATTTTAAAATGGGATCAGTTTTCGTAAATGATGTGACCGCGTCAACACGCACCCGGCAATTTCTTAGCAAATAGGTTAAGGAAGGCGAAATTTTGCACGTAAGTTTTGAATACATTTATCAGATTTTTTTGTAATTTCTATTGACTTCATTGGATTAATGGTCATGTTGTTTACACTAATTAATGTTTATTTATGATCTTTTATCCATTTTCCCTAACAATATAAAGGGTGTCTACTATTAGTTCTTGAAAATGTAAAAAAACCTAATAGATGACATGGATCTCATCTTTTAGTTTTTTAATACATACTAAAGTTATTTTGTACTTTATTCTACTGCAAATATCATCACTATTCTCTAAAAATATAATTCTATTAACAAACTAAGAACTTAGAACTACTTTACCTAAAAATGGACATGGTGTCTAATATTAGACCTTGCACTGATCTAAAAATCGATGCTTTAGTTTTGTAGCAGTAAAAAGAAGAAAAAGGAGAACTGAGAACAAAAAGAAGAAAAAAGAAGAGGCAAAAGAAGCATAGAGACTTAAGACTAAAAATAAATTTGCTGGGAAAAAAATATGAAAAATACAAATAAAAGGAAAGATAGTTTCAGCATGGAAGAAGAATGAATAGAATCTGGAGACAACGTGGATAATATTTCTGATGCATGTAGTTACTATGATGAAGTAAATGAAATCTTTTAAAAAACGGCAAATAAAGACCTAATAATATGAAAAATGTAATTTAATGTTCCATGTCAACTATTAGTTCATATTGGTGTCTACTATTAGTGTTGTTCGCTTATTGTGATGTCATCTATTAGTACTTATGACTAAGTTTACAAAAAGACCAATAATATATTTTTTTATTGATTTGTCAGAGAATAATTATAATAGTTTTATTTTGTAAGAGTTACTGAAGACATGGAAGAAGTTATCGATCCTTTATTTTCATAAATTATATATTTTATAACATTCGAATGTTTCATGTTTCCTTAAAGTGTCTGCCATTAGGTCTTCTCCCTTATAAGAATCACTTCATTTAACTTTTAAAACACGCTGTATAATATTTTCCCGGCTGTGAATAGTGACGCTCGGCACAACGCATAGAAAGTGCACACGCACTCGTCCGTTGAATGTGAATTGTAGTTACGGAATGCAAATCGTTCACCATTCACTCATTCACCGCACTGAACTGTGTCATTTTCATTCAACCAATGTTTTTCATTCATTCGATATTGTAACCCCCATTTTGAGCATGTTTAAATTTTTGTTTTTTCCTAATAAATGTTTTTTCACTAACCAACTAATTTTTGTGGAGGCGTTTGGTGAGTAAATTTTTAACTAAGAGCGTATTTTTGTGTTAAGTTTTAATAGATCTTAAAGTTCCTATTCTGTATTGAATTTCTAAATTCACGAGCACTCGCTTTTCTCTTTGTAACACAATACTCCTCAGAAAGTACAACGAAACCTGTACAATATACTGTAGTTGGTAGAGTCTTGCTGTAATTTTTTGTAACTTATCTAGTTTCGATAAGAAAAAAACTTTCTTATTGTTAATGACATGGCTAAGTAAATATTATTTATGACGTTATTGTAGCTACGTTAATGTAGCTTGTAATTATAAGTCACACGGTTACACGGCAATTACAATTACATTAATATGTAATTGTAATTCACACGGTAAAAGTTGTTGACTTGCTGCTTATCATTTTTTTCCTTTTATTTAAATAAATGATCCGTAAACAAAATAATATAATCTTCTACATAATTGAAGTAATAAGGAAAAATCCATTTTGATTTTGCAAGGCACCGACCTCGCAACAACCGATTTGCATGTATGTAAAACAAAACATCACATTTGTGTTGAAAATACCTAAACGTTTGGGATACTTAAATATAATTCAACACGATTTGTGCAAAATACATAATAACCTCAGAATATAATGATCTATTAAAAGAGCTTAGATGACTGATGACTCCAGATTCAGAACGGCTTTAGTTCTTTTTCATTCGTTCATTTGCGAGGAAATTAGTAATAATTGGACCTAACAATTAACAAAGAGCATATAGTACAAAATACAAATTAACATAGACCTAAGTATGTGAAAATGTAGTAATAAATTCGAATAAATTAAATGTAAAAATACTAACAATAACGATAAGATAGTGAAAACGTCCTGAGAAAAATCTGGACCTCTCTCAAATCTTATCATACACCACAGGCTCACAGCTAGGCGTGCACCAGCTTAAGTAATAAACATAAGTGACATTCTTAAATATGTCTGTGTTGTCCTCCCATCAGGTGCTGTCTATGAGCGATGAGCTGCGGCGGGCGCTGTACTCGTCGGGCGGCTCCGTCGACATGGAGTTCTCGCCGCCTGACCTCATCGGCACCTCGGAGATATTCACCATGGAGCACAGGTGAGAAAGAGACAAGGATATGAACGAATGAATGTAATGAATGAGTGAATGAAAGGAATGTTTGAATGAACGAAAGCATGAATGAAACACGTAAATGTTTCACTCTAAATTGTTTAGAAAGTAACACTTTGAGAAAGTATAAGTAAGGTCCAAAGATGTTAATATTGTTCTTTAAAAAAGATGGAAAGTAACAAACTCCGTATGGTCTTGAAGGACGAAGGTACATTCATATCACCTGGGTATTAGGTACATGTAGCAGTGAACGATATCATATTGTGTTACGTGACAAACGATGCACAGGCACTAGCGATACGTTATGAGTTTATGACCGTAATTCGTCTGACGCGTCAGTATTGGGGGAGCAATCAATTGGCTACGTCAGATGACAGACGTAATAAAAGTCAATCGCCTACAGAAGATAACGATGTGATATTGTTAGACATCGAGACGGCACGAGAAGTGTAGTCACTTGTAGATGCTACTATTTGTGGTGTGAAGAAGAAAACGCGTGGACAAAGAAAATTATTATAATATCTTTTGTAGAGCCAAGTTTGGTTTTACTACTTACTCCACATGCCAAAACTCTAAGCTCTGAATGTCACTGTCTGAACTCCGTTATATGACGTTAAGATAATAAAGGGTGGATATATGGTTGATATAGGTCTTTCGGAAATATATTTTCTATTATTAGAGGTCTATCGGCGGTCTAGGCCCTAGGGCAACAAATAAAAAATGACGTATATAGTTTTTTTTTCTGAGGTAAGAAAATAGAGCGAGAATAATACAAATTATATTAATGACATCCGAATTAAAACCTCATAAATAGGATATTTTCAGTATACTTACATGAAATACAACAGCATACAAACAATACGACCCTGATTGGGTTTTATGCAGTGAGACGAGGCTACGTGCGTCGGCATTTATTGTCTATCTCATTTGATATTCAAATCCGCACCAACGGTGACATAATTACGCCTGACTCTGACAATAATATTTTCAACTTCGCAATATTATGAACGGTATCATAATCCATTGGATTCGCAATTCGTGCCCCGTTCAAAGCTACTTCGCCTCTGAGAGCACCTTTGTGCTGGAGGTATATGGATCTCTTTCAACTGTTGAGTGAATTAATTCTGAATGGAATGTGGCTAATTGTTTTGCCCAAAGAAAAAATTTAGACGCCATTTTTAAAGTCATTGCTCAGATAGGTGATCTTATAAGGCGATGGCGTGACGTGTCGTGAGGAAACATCGTCGCGACGCCCACAGATGATGATTCAGATCTGAAATACCACAATCTATAAAGGCTCATTTTTAATTAGAAAATTTTGCTTAGTGGTTTCGCTCACACAAAGAAATGTAAGTAATATTTGATCTCTCTTTCACCCTCTGAGGGGGTGAAATAAAAAAAAACTTTCTGAGTTGATCAAAAAATTTTAAGGTTTTAGGCGTAAGGTTTTGGCGTGTGTATTGATATTTTTTTCAACAAAATTTTCATCGGCTTTGCCCTTTGGTCGTACAGTTTTTCTTTTGGGTAGGATTTTATAAAATCGAATGACACAATATAATAACTTTAAACGTCTGATATTCTCAAAGATCAACAGTTCTCCGATTACGTTGACCTTTACAATCGTCTACAATATCTAAAGTAACTCAAGTAGCCGTCAGGTAGCGTATACATTTCGCGGTTGATTAACTGACGGACCGCCAGTATTTCCTGTGGTTATTTTTAACTGCATACAGTATGAGTTATGACTATTGAACTCGTATCGATACTTAAAATGCCATGAAAAGATCATCTATGTATTTATGATCGTTACTTAATTATATGATTATTTAAAAATGTCCATGGCCGAACATAAATCTCCACCATTTTTGGAAGTCAGTTAAAATAAGGCTAGAGGCTGCCAAGCCGGTATAATTGTCTGGCAAGATAATAATACATTTAACTGTTGCCTTAGAATAAAAATAACTGGAAGCTAACTGGTGGAAGCCAAAAGGAAGATCATGAGACCGAGTGAGGCGGTATGCCCAGTCAGGCCAAAGCCCGCTTTATTACTTTCCATCTGCCAGGGCAGTAGCGCTAATTGGTTCACCACATGTCCAAGGGCTTCTAAATATATAACTACACTAAATGCTGTCCAAAAATAGATCATTCGAGAAACATGTAACCAAAATTAAAAATATAGGACCGATTGTGTAATTGCAAATAGCTATAGACCACACATGAAAAGTGCCGCGTGCCAAGCGTAATTGTTTCTCAGAACAAGCCAACTAAATGCAGCGCAAATTGTGCGACAGGAAACTCGCCGCTGGCGCCAACCTCAAACAATCGGCTCATTAGGGCCATATGACTGCAAGTGTGCGCTTGACCTTATTGAAAGTCAGAGGCCGATGAATTAGGTACAGCCTTAGTGTACTTGGATATTATATGGTAGGGATTTTTGAAGAGATTGTAGAAGTCGTCGGAACTCGGAGTCAAGACATGTCATCTTCTGCACAAGGGACAATATTAGTTTGATTCCAATTCTGTCCAGCCCACGTCGAAGTTATAAAAGGTAATATTATGTATAGCTCTATGTAGAGATACATTTTATTGTAGTTATTAGAGACATTTTATTGCAGATATTAAAGCCCTACGAGCTAAGTATAAATATCCCAGTGCTAACTTTATTTACCTTTAGGGCTCATCCATTTTGATTCTAAAGTCTAGACCCTGTAAGCTGGAATGTCTTAACGGAATTTATAATTTAACCCTGAATCTTTTACAGAGAGAAGCTATGCAGCGTCCTGCCGGCGCGCGCGCAGGGTTACATGTGGTCGCTGGCGTTCAGCACGAGCCAGCACGGGTTCTCGCTCGCCTCCATGTACCGCAAGATGCAGCGCGTCGACAGCCCCGTGCTGCTCGTCATACAGGACACGGACAACAACGTGAGTAGGCTTAGGGTTTGTCCACATCGGTATCATAGTTGTTGCCTGGAAGAAACTGCTTCCAGCAGTAAGGCCGCCATTTCAAACTGTTTTCATTCTTTGTAACTTTTGTAAACTGACTTTTTTAATTAGCGGTTTGAATAAAGAGTTTTTTATTTTATTTATTATTTATTTATCATTTTCGCGATCAGATCTCCGTCGCAATATACCTATCGGAATATAATATTATATAAAATAATATAATAATTATATTATTTTATATAACATATAGTAGAGTAAACTCCAGTCGTGCGTCGGAGCTGACACACTTTTTTTATATACAGCGCATAGAGACTAAAATCTATATGCAGCACATCCGTCTGTCTGTTACCTCTTTACGCCCAAACCACTAAACCGATTTTGCTGAAATTTGGTCCACACCAAATTTCAGCAAAATCGGTTTAGTGGTTGATAGTACTTTCCCGGGACTCAAAATATCCCCATGGATATTTTGATTCCCGAGAAAGTACTATTAGAGAAGCTGATTCCTAGGCAGATGGGGGATCTACGTAGTTTGGTCGCGTTACGTCAAACCCAGCCGACAGATCACAATAAATAACATTGAACTGACATGATCTGAGTTTCGACTTTCGACCAAATGACTTTGGTCTGTCAACTGCCTAGGAATCAATTTCCTCGATGGTACATAGGATACAAAGGGTCTACACAGACGGACTGCATTTCAACTGCAATCCAACTGCAAAATTGCAGTTGGATTGTTCAGTTTGAATGCAGTTGACACGACTGCAATAGAACTGCAAGCCAAACGCGCAGTCGGATTGCAGTTCAGTTGCAGTCGGCGTGCAGTCATGTGAACTGTTTGGCTTGCAGTTCTATTGCAGTCGTGTCAACTGCATTCAAATGCATCTGTGTAGCCCCGCTATCCCCAACCCGCGGCCCGCCGGGACTTTATTTGTGGCCCGCGTGATGTTAAAAAATTTGAAATTCACCCTAAATTAATCCCGGTAAATACGGTTATTGCGCGATAGACGAATTTTGGCGCAACGGATTGTCAGTTGTTATCTAGTAGAGACTAAATATACAGCTTATACAATATTTAATATTATTTGCAGGTATTCGGTGCACTGACGTCCTGCGCGTTCCACCCGTCTGAACACTTCTACGGCACGGGGGAATCCCTGCTGTTCTCATTCCAGCGGGTCAAGGACGAGCGCCGTCCCTCTCAGACGCCCGCAGATGACAAGGACAAGGATAAAGAAGAGAAGGAGGAGAAAGAAGGTGAGAAGAAAGAAAAATTGAATAACTAATTATACAGGGTGTAACAAAACTAAGTGATAATACTTTAGGGTGTGTATTTGTTCCTTGTAGAGAGTTCACTGTGCAAGTTGCAGTGCTGAAAGATTATTATTTTTTCATTTTTGTATGGGCAAGCGCCCCAGCGTCACGAGTTTCCCCATACAAAAGTGAAAAAGAGGTCTTTCAGCGCTGCTATTTTGACAGTGTACTGTGTACTCTCTACAAGGAACACGTACACACCCTAAAGTATTATCACATAGTTTTGTAACACCCTGTACAATAATCGTGCAGTATCAGTTCTCGTATCATGTCTTGCCACAATAAAACGTAAAGGACCGAGAAGAGTGTACATCGACTCTTTTTGTCTCTTTCACTCCTGCACAAATGTGTGTATTGTTTTCATGCTTCTATGGCGTACTATTAATTGTAAATGCGGTAATGAGCATGAAAGACACAAGTAACGATTAGTTCAAATAAGAATACAATGCGAAGAAATTAATCTATTCGAACGAGTTAATTACTATCTATACTAATATTATAAAGCGGAAGAGTTTGTTAGTTTGTTTGTTTGAACTCGCTAAGCTCAGGAACTACTGGTCCGATTTGAAAAATTCTTTCAGTGTTAGATAGCCCATTTATCGAGGAAGGCTATAGGCTATATTTTTTTACGCTAAGACTAATAGGAGCGAAGAAATAGAGGAAAATGTGGGAAAAACGGGGGGAAATTATTTGAATGGGCTTTTTTGAACGCGCTAATCTCTGGAACTACTGGTCCGATTTGAAAAATTCTTTCAGTGATAGATAGCCCATTTATCGAGGAAGGCTATAAGCTATATTTTATTACGCCACAAATAATAGGAGCGAAGAAATTGAGGAAAACGGGGAAAATGGAGCTATTTTTATGTTATTTGGCAAACTTGAAGAATAGACCACGTGAAGGGACATAGGCTATTTTTGCGGAAAAATGTACGGTTGCGTGAAATTCCTAAATTACGCGGGCAAAGCCGCCCGGAACAGCTAGTTATATATAGCTAGTTATATTAATTATTATTTGTTTTCACTTTTGATTCAATTCAACATTATGACTAATAAATATTGTGTTTTATTTTCAGAAGAAACTGAAACATTCAAAACCAAATTCAAGTATTGGGGATGGACGGGAGACAACATGTACTTTATCAGAGGAAGCAATGACAACATATCAATTGGAGCCGGAGAGTAAGTTGCGTTTGGCTTTCCTATGGGCCATTGTGACTGCATGTTTAATTATTCTTACACGTTTTTACCAACCGTCTTGAAATTTTAACGTCGGTAAAAACTTGAGAAATAATACTCTAAAGCTGATCGCACATATGTATTTTGTCCGTAATTTGTGACGTCATATTTTCATACATCGAATTCTGGGATGCGGGCTGCGGCGCGTAACGTACGGTGCGGACAAAATATGTGCGATCACCTTTAATGACCACTAGAGGGGCAGTTAACTGTGTTAAAGTGGGTTGTGTTCAACAACACCTTAACAAGTGGTTAAGGTGGGTTTACACCAAAAGAACAAAGAGCAAGAACAGCACAAGAACATTCTTTCGTATTCGTTTAGTGTAAACTATAATCGTTACAACATACTTTAGATCGTTTACACCAATCGAATCAACAAGAACATCAAGAATAATATTTTTTGCTCTATAGATGAGAATCATATAGCTACGTTTAGTTTAGAGCTCATTCGTCAACGATAAGTAGTTAATTTATTTTTATAGTCATCAAAGGTAGGATCCCATAAACATCTTTTGTTATGATATAATTCTATCATTTGTAAACATTTTTCATTACTCCAATCCATATTTACGAAATAACCTTTGATAAACTACCTAAAACCAGCCGCCAAAAAGTAAAAATATCAAGAACACTAGAATCCCTTTGAAGAGACCGCCTCGAGGAGCGAGCACGTCCGAACACTAAAGAACGCTTTAGGCAATTGCTCGAGCGCTCTTGCGTCGTTTATACCAAACGAGCGAGATTCTTAGAGCATTCTGCCTATTTACCGCCGAACACGTGGCGAACACGTGGCACACTAGAACAACGAAATAATGCTAGTTGGTAGTTTACATCAAAAGAGCTTTACTAGAATGAGCATTCGCTCGTTTGGTCTAAACGGAGCTATGGAAGCAGGCGTTACCAGAATGTACTTATGTGATATGAGGAAAAGATAACTCACTCCAAATAGTCTTTATTGCACATACACAATATTCTTCAAATAATAGAAGGCACTGAAGGAATTTATAAACACGACAAATAATACAGTTAATAGCACACAGCGCAGAAGACACGAAAGTATGAATATAGGTACAGAGAATAGTTAGTTAATAGTTTAAATTATCACCTACGAATAATAAAAACTATATATTATTCGTAGACTATCACTCATAAATATTTTTTATTGATATTATATACTCATTACCTAGTATTTATTTTGCCTCGTTGACTAGACACGTTAGACTTTACTCAATGTGTGGGTATGACACCAACAGGTTTTGTCACCCACAAGTCACAACTCACAAGTCACGTGACTGTACTACAGTTGTTTATTTGAATAATGTTTATCTTATCTCTAAACTGCTATCTATGTCAACTGCATTATTTAGATTAAATAGTTTCTATTTATGTATAACACACATGTTATGTTTGTAGCCCGCTTTACGATTCGCATAATTAGTGACGAATAGCTCAAATGACAGTTTTGTCTCTGTCGCTCAGTATAAAGTTAGTAGCGACAGAACTTCCTACTAAGCCATTCATCACTCGAGTAATCGTAAAATCTAATGTTATCTGGCTACTTAACCAACTTTTTCCATCTCATCACACTTTGTCTAACATACATCTTACGTTTCCAGCGGCAAATTCGGTCTGTGGCTGGACGGCGACCTGTACCTGGGCCGCACGCAGCGCTGCACCACGTACGGCAACGAGCCGCTCACCACGCGCGAGGACTTCATCGTCAAGATCATGGAGTGCTGGACCTTCATCTGAGCGGCCCCCGCCCCACCCGCACCCCGCACCCCCAGCGAGACTAGCCGCGCCCCCCGCTCGCGCACATCTAGTCAAACGTACTGAAACTTGACCAATGGCGGCGCGCAGCGTGCCAGAGTGCATTGAATCCTAGTCAATTGTCGATCGTATGTCGCGAGGGCCACCCCCGACTAACGTGTCAATTCAATTTTATATCGTGCATTGTTGTTAAGAAATTTAGATATTTGTAATGATTCAAAACGAAATCGTACGTTACGTAGAGGTTTACAGTTTAGGCGCCGTATTGGTGTTGCCTCGACGTGGCTAGCGCGCCCCCTGGCGTCCCGCGCGGACGGACATGTTCAGTTTGGCGCCGGCGCTGCGCGTGTTGTGTTGTTGTATGTATGTTAGTCGTGTTAAGTTAGTGGACATCGCTCGTGTTACACTTTCGCTGTGATTTGATTTTATGATTGCATTTTACTGTCCGGAGTGTGTGACTCTTTAATTTAATATGATATTTTGTAGTTAACCGAATCGAGTAAAAATGAAATATTGCTTTAAATTATAGTTTTTAGTCGGAACGTAAACGCCAAAAGGGACGTTCGCGTAGATTATCGGATATGTATTTCTAAATGGGAGCGTATTGATATTTTTTATGGTGTAACGCTTCAGTACAGAAACGAGTAGCCGATACAGTATATTACCTAGTGAAGATTTATTGAGTAGTTCTTAGAGCTTGATCGATGTACTCGTCATTGTGCTTAGTAATTTTGTCACTTAGCATGATGTTACTCAGATTAAATCTGGTCGTACTAATTTATTTATTGAATGTAATATTACGTGCTTACGAAGGCGACGGTTTATGCTTATATGTACTGGAGTCGCTTTAGATTCTGGTATGGCATGAGCCATTTCAGTTAATCGTGTTTATGATATACGTGATTATGCAGAAGTTAGACTCGTTTTGCATAGTGAATATATTACTTTCGCTTACCACGGCTGTGCTCGCTGCCTGAGTGTCGAGGGTAGCCCGGTGCTACATATTCCCGATCGTACTACAAGCGGCCGGCCTCCCGAACTCCTATACGATAACAATAATGTGCAATATGTAGCTTAGACGAAGATTACCAAATGCACTTTGTATACATGTATTAAAGATTTGTTAGAGGTTGATCTATTCAGAATATATCCTACATATCTTATAGCTTTGATCTGTTTAGTATCGGGTAAAGTAATCCTACCAATAAAATACTCTTGAGTTTTTGGCTGAAATGTAACTACCGCTATGTTTTCCGCTGACAATTTTTGTGAGAATATAAATTATTTTTTTAGTATCACTAGAGGAAACTATAAAATATGTAGTATTAAATTTAGTGAGCAGTTTTGATTTGAATATATGATCTAGCCTAGACCTGTTTTAGAAATGGATGTTGAAGCTGAGCACCTACAGAATACTGTCCTCGCAACCCGGTTGCTTTTATTAAAATATTTTCAATGAAGAGAGAAATGGTTCAGAATTATATCGGCATAATTAATTGTTAATAATTATTATAACATTGTTAAGTAGCAACGAGAAGTTTAATATTTATTTATTGTTCTAATTATTTCCATCTTGAATTATTGTAGCTGTATTACTTTCATATGATCTATTATGTAATTTCTAAGTTGTTAAAAATATAAATCAAAGCCATAATAACTGAGAATATATTCTTTTGAAAAAATAAATTGTCTTTATTTTTACATTTAAGTCCTTTTCACAAATTTTAATTAGGGTCAATTTATAATAGCGCAGAGGCGAAGCGAAGCAAATTCCCAAAAACTGAACACAGAAAATTCAACTTTAACTCCAGAGTGTAATGCATAACATTGCTTCTGCAAGGCCAATCAGCGTTGTTCGGGCGCATTCGCGCGAATACGCACGCCTTTTTTCAAATTCTCAGAAGTAATAAAATGTTTCTTACAATGCTTAAGTAAGTTAGTTAAGGTTGAATTTGTTATGTTCAGTTTTAATAATTTGCTTTGATGCACTTCGACTCTGCGAGTCTGCATTAGTATAACTTGACCCTTAAATAGAGCAGATCTGTGTATAAACTTCACAAGATGTTGTCTCAGTACTCGGGAAATCTTAATAACGCTGCCTTTTTCCATATCCACTCTGCCTTTCATCTTCATAGTCATTGTAGCCACGTCTGTGGTCACTATAGTTACTTTGGCCCCCGTCCCTGTTGCTGCGGTAACTCTCATCTCTGCGATAGTAGCCCCTGTCTCTATTATTGGACCGATCATAAGGATTGTTTCTTCTGAAGTTATTTCTACGACCTGATGGTGGATACCAGTTTTCCATTATTGGTGGAACTGATGGTTCAGAGTTAAATACTTTCATAAATTCCTCATCCTTTTCAGTATATCTGTCTTTGAGTTCTTCTTCAACTTGTGCTAAAAAGTCTTGGTCCTCTTGTGACAACTTTTCCATGGTTAAAAGTTTAAAACTTATTCTGAAAAAAAAAAGTTATCATTTAGACTAAATTAAAAACAAGCATTTTATTCTAGGTATATTCTAGCCTTCGTTAGGCTACATTCTAGAATATGTACCTAGAATAAAATTTCTACAAATAAAAAGTGCGACAACACACATTACAAAACATTGGAATAATATAATGCAATTATGTCTGGGTCACAAGTCAACAACCTGCTAAGTTCTATTGCCTAACCCCATACAAATATTATATTATTTTATTACAACACCTCGAGTTTTTCATTTAATAATATCATTGACAACACCTTAAAACACCTACACTTTTTTAAACTAAAATATAATTTGAGAGAAGGCGCAGATTTTAATTGAATTAAATTACAAATAAACTGTATGTACTTACTACTTACATTACGATAATTTCCTTAGTTATTTTATATTGTAAATAATACTTGCTCACGAATAACTCCGCGAGTCGCGAACACAGATTACTAGAGCACAGATTACTAGTATATATTTGTTACTAGAGTTATTTGTAGTCGCGAACCACGAATTTCACGTTTGTTGTTCAGAAATGTCACTCCTTTTGACATTAGTTTTGACACAAAAACTGACACTTAACGTTGACACGTTAGGTAAGTGTCAGTTTTTGTGTCAAAAGAGTGATTTTCAAAGACCTAGATTTTAGACTTTTCTTTTTTTTTACTTTAGGATTGACGACAGCGACGCGACGTCTTCTGTTTGACTTCTGTCTAGAAGCCCGCTCTTTGGTCGCGCGCATTTGCTAACTTCTGTCAAAGTTGTTTGTTGATAGGTTATTAATTTTAGACAAGTTTTTATTATCCTTATTTTTATTAAATTCAAGTGAACAAAACTTAGAAATGTTTATATAAAAGCCTGCCTGATTTAAATCTTAGTTGTCACAAAGTGCGCGAGTGTTTATTTTACGCGATAAATGCATAATGTCAGCGCACAATGTTTGAAGATGATAACATAACTTCTACTCCAAAACGCTGCGTATTAACTGAAGTTACTAATTCAACAAGCTATGTGTCTCCCACGGCAAACTTGAAACTATTGACAAATGTCGCTTTACACTACCCCACGCCACCGCCTAGCACGGTGCAAAGAAAAGAGAAATCCTTGCAAATCTTGTGTGACAAGTGAGTAACCAACATTTTTGATTTGCTTACGAACATACAAATCGATTTAATTACAACCGTTGATTCATTTTACAGATTCTTAAACTTGTATCCATTGCATGGACATGGCACAGTGGAGCTACAGTTGGACAGTACTGCAGCCCAGCTGGGAGTAGAGAAGCGGCGCATGTATGACATAATCAATATTTTGGAAGCGATGCAATGTGCAGTGCACAAAAGAAAAAACACATATTCCTGGCATGGAGGAGCTAGGTTGAATACTTTTCTCAAAATGTTAAAAAAGGAAGGTGAACATTTGAGATTATCTGACGCGCTCCGCGGGAAAGCCCCCAAGCCGCCCGCTCCAAAACACAAAACATTAGGAGTTCTGGCTCAAAGATTTCTGATGCTATTCTTAGTGGAACCTCCGGTGAGAATTCTTATTGATTTCATATTTTATGATGTAATGATGGATATTATGTATTTTTATTTTATTTTATTACTAGCGACCCGCCCCGGCATCGCACGGGTATAAAATATATAGCAACTAAAAAAAATTATGCCTATAGCCTTCCTCAATAAATGCTACCTAACACTGAAAGAATTTTTCAAATCGGACCAGTAGTTTAAAATAATTTCTCCCGTTTTTTCCACATTTTCCTCTATTTCTTCGCTCCTATTAGTCTTAGCTTGATAAAATATAGCCTTCCTCGATAAATGGGCTATCTAACACTGAAAGAATCATCAAAATCCGTTGTATAGTTTTAAAGATTAAAGGAACAAAGGGACATGAGGGAAAAAAGCGACTTTGTTTTATAATAAGTAAAGATTAGCCTTTCTGCTGGTACCAACTATATAGGGTATTGTGTCAAAGAAAAGTTGTTGCGTCTTGCTCTAGGTTGGACTACCAATGCGTGTCCTGTGACACATAGGCCTCCTCTAGCTGTTTTCATTTGCTTTTGTTCCTAGCCACTCTCATCCATGTTACCCCTGCTATCTTTTTTAACCGACTTCCAAAAAACGAGGAGGTTATATATTTGGCTGTGGATATTTTTATTTTTTTTATTTTTGTATGTTCAACGATTACTCCGCCGTTTGTGAACCGATTTTCGAAATTTTTGTTTTATTGTATTAGGTTTCACTCCAATTTGGTACCATGTTCACAAAAGTGGTGACCTGATGATGGGATCCATGAGTAATCGAGGGAACTCCTCGAAATTTATATGGAAACATATGGTGATTTTGGTTTTATGTGAAGTGTACTAAGAATACGCTACCAAAAAGTCAAATATTGGGTCAAGGTATACCATGGTTTCGAAGATGCTGAGGGAACTCCTGACTCCTTATAGACACGTTTGGGAGTTTCGGCGTTGTTTTAAGAACAGAAAGCATAAACTACTATGCAATTCATATTCATCATCATAATCATCATCATCATCATCGTCATCATCATCATTACCATCATTACCACGTCGTGTCTTAACACGACGAGACATTCGTGGCCTTAGCTACCAATGTCTCATGGCACAGAATAGATAATAGTACAAGGCATAGGTATGGATATACTAATAATAATAATTATGTACTGTATAACAACACCTGTTTGTTTTTAATACACGGCGGTCGGCGTCGCCGCGCCTCCGCGCGGCGCGTGGCCGCAGACGACAGAATATCGAATACTTTACTAACTACTTTATATACAGATCGAATACTTTAGTAACTACTTTATAAAATTTTAATAGACAAATAGAATTAAAACAAAGTTATTTTAAAAAGAGCATTAAAACAAAACAAAGTCATTAAGTGTCTTTTTAATTAGTTATACTTATTAATCGATAGCCTAATACCTATCGATTTGAATTCTTGATTACAAGAAGAGCTGTCAATAATTATGATAATATTAAATATTATGAATAGCTACGCTACATCCTATGCAAGTTTGTACAATTTTTTATCTGATAGATCCTTCGATCGTGGAAAAACGAGACACGATAGCCTTTCTATTGTTATCGCAATCGCCGGTGACCGCTTGGGGCTTGAAGCATTAAAATTGTTAAATTACTTAGCACAATATGTTTACTTCACTGATAATATTATATTATTTTGTGAGTGTGAGTTGTGACTCTTAACAAATTGTAATAAGATACGTAAAATATACGCGAAGCTTTACCTACTAATGTAACTAAAAAGAGTGAAATTATTATTATTTTTAACAAAAAATTAAAACCGACTTCCGCGGTAAAAACAATAATAACATTAATATGAACTCAAAAGTATTAAATAATTTTTACTATCTAATAGTGCTTTTTTCCGAATTCGGCTAAACCTCAACTATTTCTGTACTCAATCTTCATAATTTTGAAGTTGGTGCCAGTTCCAAAAGTTTTAAATATTCTGTCAGAGGACTGAATATTCAGCTATCTGGTACCGACTTGAAAATAATGAAGATTGAGTACAGAAATAGTAAAAAAATTATTTAATACTTTTTAGTTCATATTAATGTTATTATTGTTTTTACCGCGGAAGTCGGTTTTAATTATATTATCGGACCATCGTCTAATTGGTGTTCCTCTTTTTCTCTTTCCATCTCTTGGTTGCCAATCTGATAGTATTTTTGTCCACTTTTCTTTCACCTCTCTTGTCATGTGTCCTGTCCATTGCCACTATGTATTTTCAATTAATAAAATTTATTTTCAGAACACATTAATAAACTTGGAAATGGCTGTGAGTGTACTTATTGACACATCAAACAAGAACAAATCGGCTCTGTCACCGGAGCAACTAGATCGTCAACACAAATCAAAAGTGAGAAGGCTCTATGACATAGCTAATGTTTTTATATCTATAGGCTTGATAGAAAAAGTTTCAGGTAATTTAATATTAAAAAAACCAGTATTTAAATATGTTGGACCATATAAAATGAAAAAGTCTGAGAGGGCTACGTATACACCATCACCTATAACACCATTGTCTGTTATAAAATCACAACATCAGTTGACACCATGCCATGTGTACGCTGGGAAATCCAAGAGGAAGCTAGAATTTACCATGGGAAGTCCCACTTCTTCTGATTTAGGAGTGACTACTCCCCCTCATACTCCGTCCCACAAATGGAACGAAATCCTCTTCGTAGCAGACATGGAACTGAATAAGATCAATAATGGTGTTACTTTGTGATTTCTACAATGTTATTTAGTTATGCCTGTTTAAAATATTATATATTTATTTAAAATATATTATACTTGCCATAATTTTTTATAGGCAAACAATAAAAATGAAGTCTGAACGTGTATATACCTAGATAATTATGACTGAAAATATTAAAGTCTTATATTCGTCTTCCAGGGGATATAAACATTTTATGACATTTTTGTGTAATAAAATTTAATATACAATAACTACCGTATACTGTTATAGTAAAATAAAACTATATTTTATTGCAACTAAAAACTTAGTTTTCATCAGAAAAAATAGGTCGTAAACTCATAATATTGATTGATATTTACTTAAATTATTATCTAAAAATTTTGCAACAGAACAATAAAAAACATTTTTCTAATTACTTGCTTTATAGGGTTCCGTACCCTAAGGGTAAAAACGGGACCCTATTACTTTTCACTTCCATGTCTGTCTGTCCGTCTGTCTGTGTCCAGGCTGTATCTCGCTCTCGCTCCCAGGCTAGAGGGTTGAAATTTTAGCAGATTGTGTATTTCTGTTGCCGCTATAACAACAAATACTAAAAACAAAATAAATGAAATATCAAAGGGGGGTTCCCATACAACAAACTTGATTTTTTTGGCATTTTTTGCTCTATGTCACTAATGGCTACACATAGGCACTTAAAATATTCACAAAATACTGAAAGTATTAGTATTTTAATTATTAATAATAAAATTAAAATAAAATAAATGTTAAAGTACAAAAATACATTTTTTGCCTATTTTTGCACTTAAATGGTACGGAACCCTTCGTGCGCGAGTCCGACTCGCACTTGGCCGATTTTTATATTTTAAGAGTTTCTAAATGGAAGTAATGATGTTATTTCTTGTTACATTTTAATATTTCTCTTCTATAAAATGTTATTGTGACTAACAGATTTTATTGTAAAACTGCTATTTCTGAAATAGAGTCAAATATTTTTTTTATATTATTACTATACATGACAAAAATATTCAGTCCACATAATATTCATATTTCCTTATATTTTGTTATATTCGTTATTTTGACATAGTTATTATTTGTAAAACATACCTATTATATATTAAGTTTATTGCATAACTTTTTCCTAGCATAGCATAAAATGTATGTTCTATGTGTTTGTGATGTTTATTTCTGTTTCCTAATCAATGTTAATAATACATTTTAATACTGCTTAGACTTTAGAGTAATGTTTTAAATGTAAGCTGCTGCATACGGCAGCAAAGGGCCTTATTAGTATAGATTTTCATCTGATTCTATATTTACACCAAGAAGTATAATTAAAATAATTGTTTAAAATTAACTGAAAACAGGTATAAATTGATGTCAGTTGGCACTAAAGTTGCTCAAAACATATTATTGTAGTGTTTATAACATAGTCATCTAGCCATTCAAGACTAATATTAAGAACCTATCAATCAGGAACTGCTAAGGAAATTTCTGTTTATCAACTTAACATGTAACAATATAAAATAATACTAACATAAATTATACAAAGAAATTCGACATAATAATATTATGATTTTAGAATGAATTTGTAAGCAGGATGAGATTATGAATTGGCTGGCCAACTTAACTAGATGACTTCTTTGCAGTACTAATAGTATTTGATTTAATGATTAGTGAATTCATTAACCCATCAAGCCCCATAAGCTCACCGGTGAGCGGGGACACAATATAATAACAATAGATTTCCAAGAATCCACAATCAAAGGATTAAATGAAACTATTTAAATTGAATGACTAAAGGCCATCTCGTGAAATATTTAACTGTAAATAATATGGTTTTAACTTTCATTCATTGAATTCACTAGTCATTCAATTAAATAGCAGATTCAACCAGATGACTCCAACATATACGTCATAACATTGCATAATATATTGTATGCTTTCTTTGAATTGGTCAATTTTATTCAGACACCAAATAACTACCTATAGGTATAGAACTATAGCTTGTCAAAAAAGAGTAGACGCTGTACACAATCTTGAAATCACATAAAAAATATGAAAATCGTATTAAATCGAGATAAAAACGTGCAAGGTTGAAGGTTTATCCCATCAACCCCCAAGCAGCAGCCGGCTGCCACATAACAATTCAAAATGTATTGTGTCTGCAATACCCACGATGGAGGTGATGTATTAAGCGTTCTCTGTGGAAATACAAAGAAAAAAAACACCTTTTGAGCGTGATTACGTTTAGAAAATTTTGTACTGCATCTACTGTTGACATACTGTAGTGTGTAGTTAATATTATGTGCCCACTGATATTCTGTTGTTCTTTTGTTGTTTCTTTGCCATAATATAAAGTATTTCGCCCATATTATTTTATTGAAGTGACTAAATAAGTTTTAAGTATGTCGCCATGGCAACGTCGATCGCTATCTCGTCGCACAAACAATGGTCGCCGTCAGTCTCAGGTTGTAATAATTTACTATTATTTATTGAACAAATGCACTTATCAATATAATATAGAGTACCCAGTAGCCGATTCTCAGACCTACTGAATATGCATATAAAATTTGAGGAGGAGTTCGTGGACTAACATTGTGACACGAGAATTTTATATATAAGATATACCTATATATAGTATTCATGATGTAAGAGCCCCCTGGGAGTCTTGGAACTATTTATCCTGATATTCTTTAACAAAAATAATGTATTGATTATAAGGTTTGTGAAACAGTTTAGATATAAGATATAGAAATAATATAAATCCAAATTTTAAGATGCTTGCATAAAACAAGTGAATTTATGTACTCTTGAGTTATTAAAGTTATTTTTAATTATTTAATATTTTATTTACACAGCCTTGTTGTAAATACTAAATAGTAATATTTAAGATTGTAATGAAAGTACTTATGAAGTTTATTAATCCATAATATTTAATAAATTAATTAATAGGGTACATATTATACAGACTTAAATACTTATAGTCCGTGCGCAACTAGTTGGCCGCTCTGCCCATACACTTATACCGGCAGAGCGGCCAACTAGTTGCGCACGGACTATAATTACCTAGGGTCTTACTACAAAAGATTTAAATTCGGTACAAAATGTTCTCAAAACTGTTCAATAGATGTTTAGATCTTTTGTGGTAAGAGTGTTATTGTTTAGTGCTTAGTGAAGCCAGTAGAGCAAACATTTTCGTATAACAAGGCTCGGTGTACGGAAACCGCTGGTGGGAGGAATAGGGGCAGGTCGAGGTGGTGTCAGACTTGCTCGATCATAGGGAACTGGTCTTCAGCCACGGGCAATGTTTCCGCATCGAAGAAACTCGCGTGCAGTGCCACCACGGTAACTGTGGCCCCTGTAACCAAGCAGTAAGGTTTCAAAGACTAAAAGGCCAGTCGCCAGAAAAGCACTACCATTTATTATGTCAAATGAAAGGGAATAATATTGTATGACGAAAAGTGCTGCACTAGTGAAGACATACAATAGTCCTTTGTTTTAAGCCATCTTGAAAATTTTCTCTATTGTGGTAACACAAAAAATTTCAGTAAGAGTATAAAATGACGTTTTGACTCTTGATTGCCCAGTGACCTATAACAATGCGTATTGTTACAAATAACACAATGGGATTATGAGTATTTTTGTAGTAGAATATGACATTTTTGGCTATTACAGATGCCTCGTCGTAAAAGCCGGTTATTACTTACCTAGAACCCAGAAAAGAACTGCCCCAGCGCCCGCCAGCCAACACAGCGCCATTGAACAGGCCGCTGCCACTCCATACTGTTGTGTCTTACTCAACTCCCAATTGCCAATCTGTAAAGTTATAATATCATCGGTAGTTTTGTGACAGCACTACATTGGAACCCGATTGTATATACAGCAACCTCTTAACCCCTTTTATGCCCATATTTTTTTTTTATACTGTGGATAACTATACAAAGACAAAGATAGGCGATAGCAGACCTTTTATAAATATTTCTGGTACAAAAGAAAGGGGGTGAAAGGGCAGAAATTGAGTGATTAAATATGTTGAGGTAAATATGATTTGCATATTAAGAGTTCTTATAATATGAAGTGGATATGAGTACAGTGCACACCTGTAAAATGTGAAGTCAGATTAGGATAGATAACCCGTGCTAAAATAATTCAAACCTAACAACTACTAAACTTGCACTGAAATACGAAATCCAACCTCTTAATTTTTGTCTTATTATTTAACATTATTGTTATTACATATTAAAACAACTCTTATAAGATTTTTAATTACCTACACATTACAGTAAGTAGTAACCTACTCACCTTGGGCTGAAAAAGATTAAAACTTTTTATTATACTTTTTTGGTGAGGACTGAAATTTAAAATTCATTATCACTGTTAAAAGAAAGATGAACTTATAAAAATAAAGCCAGGTGAAAAAATTATGAACTTATTAGTTATCAATTTGAAATACCTTCAATGTATTTGGTCCAGATGTCAACTTTCGGTATCCAAAGAAGCTTGCCACCATAGCAATCAGAAGGAGTGGTGAAGTGATCCTAGAAGTGAAGATTAAATTTTTTAAAATTATAAATTTTATAAAGTTTTTTGGGAAATAAAGTCTTTGCTCTATTAGAATACAATTTTTAGTGTCCGACTGAAGCTTCGGCTTCGGCTTCGGCCGCCTTCGGCCAAAAAAAAAACACCTTCGGCGAAGCCTTCGGCTTCGGCCTAAAACGAAAGTCCGAGTAACCGTCGAAATTAACGAACTGTAAACTGTTACGAAAGACTGAGTGAGTCGTGAGAGAGCGACGGACCGGCGCGGTTGTGTATGCAGAGGCCGCAGGGAGTGACTGTCAAATACAATAAACAAACACTAACTTCTTAATAAATCATTTAATTATTTATTAAGAAGTTAGTGTTTGTTTATTTTATTTATTAGTCTAGTTTCGGTCTAGTCGAATAAAACAAAGACTGATTCATTGGTCTAATTATTGTTATTTCTGAAATAATAAAAATATATTATTTTTTTACAATAGTTTAGTCAAGTAGTTGTAGAATGCGTGAGCGGGAGACATTTCTGCTGGAACTTATTCAGGGTGCTTAGGGATACATCATACTAAGGCCCGTATTTTTGGTCAGTACTCAAGATGCATCTCGGTCTCAAGACACGGTTCAGGCTCTATGGTTGGCTGTCAACATTTGGACCAATCACAGAGCCGAACCGCGTCTTGAGACCGGGTCGCATCTCAAGTACTGACTATATTTTATACCAGCCTAAAATTCCTGAAGTCTAGGTGAGCTGGAGTGAGGGGAGAGTGCCAAGTCTCAATTTTTGGTTTTTGGCTAATAACTAAAAAACGATGCGTTGTAGCAAAAACATTCTACGATGAAAAAAACTTATTAAATTCTCTATAATTTTGATTCTATACACTTTTTCCGAATTCTCATCCATTTTCGAACTACACATTTGAGTAATTCCTTAAACTTAATTAATTATTTGTAGTCCACAAATTATTAACTAATGAATAAATCACGAAATCACAAACTTCTATCACCATAGCTCTAAATCAACTTCTCTATGAGACAGTCAATATAGAGGTAAACCTTAAATACTGAAGTTTTGAAATACTTTATAATAATAATAATAATATCTATGGACGCTTCACACCACGTCAGTCTGGCTCCGTGCTAAGTACCTGAAGGACTTGTGTTAGAGGTACCAGACAACGGAAATATATTTAATACTTTTATACTTTAAGTACATACATTTCAGATTTTTATTATATCATACACATATTTAATACACATGACCCAGGAACATTAAAAAACATTTTGTTCCGTCGGCGGGATTTGAACCCGCGACCCCCGGCTTGAGTTGCCACACACTCTAACCATTGAGTCACGGAGGTCGTAAAACTTTATGAATAACTAGATGACGCCCGCAACTTCGTCGCACCAATAATCGTTTATCGCGCAGGGACCGTACATTTTTCCTGGATAAAAAGTATCCTATGTCCTTTCCCGGGACTCAAAGTATCTCCATGCCAAATTTCAGCAAAATTGGTTCAGCGGTTTGGGCGTGAAGAGGTAACAGACAGACAGACAGACACACTTTCGTATTTATAATATTAGTATGGATAGTATGGATTAATTGTAGACAATATTAAATATAATTGTATTTAAAAAAGATAATACCAACTTCAAAATTATACGTAACTAGATGACGCCCGCAACTCCGTTGCGCCAAAATTCGTTTATCGCGCGGGAACCATGCATTTGTCCGGGACAAAAAGTATCCTATGTCCTTTCCTGGGACTCAAAGTATCTCCATGCCAAATTTCAGCAAAATCGGTTCAGCTGTTTGGGCGTGAAGAGGTAACAGACAGACAGACAGACAGACGGACGGACAGACAGACAGACACAGTTTCGCATTTATAATATTAGTATGGATAATATTAGTATGGAAGTATGGATTGAGAAATAAAATTCCGTATTAGAGCTGTAAAAGTAACGAAAAAAAGCGTACCCGTATGTATTCGTTACTTTAACTGTTCGTACTCGTTACTATTGTATCGTTACTCGTTACTCTATAGTTTTGAATTTTGAGACCTCATACAAGTCATAACAACCAAGTTTTGTTGATTATTGGGTTCCGTACCCAAAGGTTAAAAACGGGACCCTATTACTGAGACGACGATGGCTTTCCGTCAACATCTGTCTGTCTCCAGGCTGTATCTCAAGAACCGTAATAGTTAAACTTCTGAAAATTTCACAGATTGTGTGTTTCTGGTGCCGCTATAACAACAAATACTAAAAACAAAATAAAGATAATATTTAGGTGGGGTTCCCAATTCCCATTCAACAAACATGTTTTTTTTTTGGCCTTTTTGATCGTAGGTAGACATTTGAAATTTTCACAAAATCCTGAGATATAATATAATATACGTATTTTTTTTTAAGTCCATGATATAAATGATACTTTAATAAATGTATTTAATTATAAAATTAGAATAAAATAAATAATTAACACTATTTTTCCCTACTTTCACTCTATCACAGTACGGAACCCTACGTGCGCGAGTCCGACTCGCACTAGGCCGATTTTTTGTATTTTTGATAGGTTAAATAGTTATTTAATTTAAGAGTAACATTGTTCTACAAAAATAACAATCCATATTTTAGGACCATCAAAACGAAATTTTAAATCCTTTCTATATCTGTTAGCTACCACTTTCAAGAATTTTTGCGAGAAAATGGTTGTTCTTAGATTATCAAAATGAAGCTACTCAAGAACAATTTGAGAAAAAAAAAAAAAAAAAGAACAATTTGCTTGATAATAATTTAAAAAAAAATCTTCTAGCAGACTATAAAATCTTTTTTCTGAAAAATTCAAATAACCTATCAACCCCCTTATAGACAGAGACACCAGCGACCGCGACAACAATAGAATAACAATAGATTTCCAAGTATCCGCGATCGAAGGATTAAACCTAGAATACTGCAGTCTGCAAGCGTATCACGCTGCCATCATACAAAAACGTCATTTTTGACAGTTCTCCTTTACCAGCAGCGCTCCCGCCCATGGGCCATGTTCATATTGCATAATTTATATGGAAAATTGGCAACTACGAAAAATGCGAGTAACGAAACGGATTCGTGAGTAACGTTTCGTTTTTCGGTACTAGATGGCGTACCCGTTACTCAGTACCGAATACATACGGTTTGCTACAGCTCTATTCCGTATCTCCAAAACTACTGAACCGATATTGTTGAAACTTGCAGTATTCCCTAAGTAGAATCGGAATGGTAGTTCCAGAGATATGCGAACACAAACATAAAAACATACATACATACTTGTAATTTGGCACGTTTGTTCAGACGCTGATACAGATTACAGACTAACATATTATACGAAAATTAGGCAGTTCTGGAAATACTATTACATACATACGCGTTGAATTGATAATCCCCTTTTTTGGAGGCGGTTAAATAATAATTACTGAGTCGAGCGATTAAGATTACGAACCTTCGGCTTCGGCCGAAGGTTGTGGCGATTGCCGATTAATCGGCTTCGGCCAATAATAGACCTTCGGTCGGACACTAACAATTTTGTAACTTTCTGTGTATGTCTTGATTTTAAAACAAACTTGATACTTACAGGCAATAAGCAAAAAGTCCAAGGAAGACAATCAGGTAATTTGCTTGAAAATATTCAACATTTCGGTAAAATCGTCTTGTTAGTCTTGGCAAGGATGCTGGAGGCTGAAACAACAACAAATCTAATACTGCTGCTACATTCAATGTAAATTAGAAAGAAAAAATATAGGACAAGAGTTAAGGAATTATCTAATTTTTAGAAATTACTTCTGTACTTCAATTAACCTCTTGAACCCCACCGGCACCTTAACATGCCACCGGTAAAAATACCACCGGCATGTTAATGAGCCGCCTGATACACTCGACCTCACACAGTTTTTAACTTATTTTAATGAACATAAGAATTAATTTCGTTTGTTCGATGCATTATGTTTAGGAGTATGAAGTTGGCTACAAAATGTATGCACTGAATTTTGTTTCTGATTGGCGAATTTTTTTAAAATCTGAAAAAAAAATTACGAAAATTTAAATGGCGCCATAGAACTCGGGCTTTACTGCTGAATCGAATGAGGAATTTTCTTAGCTTTTTAATTTGATTGTCAAACAGCTTCCATTTTAGTAACTAGATGGCGTATGGGTAGACAACTATCGGTAATACCAGGGAATACCATCAATAATTGCTACATAACTGGGCAAAAGCATGTAAAACTTGATACATTTCAATTTGAAAAAGACACAATAATATTCCAATGAATAGGATAATAAAGTTATAATAACGATGTTTTAGTTAAAACTCGCGGAAGAAATAGCCCTATTTACCGTTGTTCACACCAAATGTCACAGGAATAATACATTTTGGTTTTGACAACATCTTACCTGCACTTGTGCAAGATAACAGATATTTAGTGGCTAATATTTTACCAATAATGAACATCAAAAACCCAAATAACACAATTTGGGGATAAATAATAAAAACCACACCGACAATAAAAAGTAGAAGTAAAAAACTCTTTCAGTTATCATGTTTTCAGTTTGACAAGTGCAAGCGTGTTCCTAAGCTGTTACCAGTATACTGGCCTAATTGCTTAGGCCAATGATCGCTTAGGAGTATAATATTTTGATTGATATTACACTTGACAGTACACTGATATTTTTTAGAAACACGACCAACATGTAGTCAGTAATGCCAACCTGCAGATAATTTCAAATCGGTGGGGAACCAATAGAAAATTAGTGAGTGTCTACCGTCGCGCCGTCTGGTGGAGATGATAAAAAGAAAACAACCCATTGGTTGAATTACTGAAAATTGTGGCATAACATTTAAAAATGTTACTCCAAAAATACTATTTGTATTTTTAAACTTTTAAATACCTTGAAGTTCTCTGTGGCTATAAACTGTGTCCATGGTCTGCGTGTTGAGAGGGCTCCCATAACCAAGGCTGGACCAGCACCATTGCGAATATTTTGTAACAGTCTGAAATATATTGGCAAAATATTTTACTATCATTTAAAATTATGTAATATCAAATTGTAACAATTGGCAAATCCATTAAGCTGAAAATAAAATGGTGAGTAATAAATGGCCCAAACAATAAAAAAATCTGAAAAAATATATAAACAAACACACCTAATAACTAAATATAAAAGCAAAATTTAACCCATCAAGTCCCGCGCGAGCACCGGTGATCGCGACAACAATAGAATACAATGGATTTGACGGATCTGATTGACGAATTAATGTTCAATGGTTCATGAATTTACATAAAAAACTTTCAAGCTGTTTATGTATAAAATAGAAGTATTAGCCCTTCTTTTTATAATAAATTAATCCTTCTATCGCGGATTCTTGGAAATCTATTGTTGTTGCGGTCGCCGGTGCAGTGTCCTTATGGGGGTTGATAGATTAAATAATAATAATCATTTCTTCATAAAGAGCTCCTAAAGAAACCTTAAAGATTTTTTTAATAACATGGAATTGATTTTATGTAAGTTCTTCTTATTTAGATGGATAATAGAAACAAATTCTACAGACCAATAAAAAAGTTGTAGTTCTTGGTTTAAATTTTTTTAACATTTATGTTATTACTAGCATTTTATAATATTACTAGCTGTCCCGGCAAACGCTTCTTTGCCATATTATAAAGTATATCGCCCGTATTATTATTTTATTGAAGTGACTAAATAAAATATGTCACCATGGCAACGTCCATTGTTATCATGGTCGTCGTATTTCTCGAGTTGTAATAATTTACTATTATTTATTCAACAAATACACTTATCAATATAATAAGTACCGAGTAGCCGATTCTCAGACCTACTGAATATGCATATAAAATTTGGTAAAAATCAGTAAAGCCGTTTCGGAGGAGTTCGTGGACTAACATTGTGACACGAGAATTTTATATAAGAAGAAGTACAAAAATAATAATAAAACATTGATGTAGTGTAAGTTTTAACTTTACATATTTTTGATCTGAATAAGCCTAAAGGAAGTCTTATTATATTATAGGAATAATTTTGCATACAGTATGTATGTAGTTATGTTCCACTGTAGCGCCTAAACTAATTTGATTGAGGTGTAAACAGATTTGTAACAACCCGGGTAACACAAGCTAAAAAATTCTGTAGTCAGCTGTTTTGAATGCTAAGTGCTTACATTTTTTTAAGATAAAAATAATAAATGAACTATGAAGAAGGCAAATGAATCACTGCAAACCACACACGGCGAAGCAAAATAATTCCACGTTGCAATAAATTGTTAGTAAAACTTACAATTCTATCTCTGTAACATACTTTTGTAAACCTCTTTTATCTACTGTGGCATTCATATCCCCTGCAGGTATATCAATATTTACGTTTTCAGACATGTTTTTGTACCAATTGATATAATATTATAGCGAAATTTGGTTTTGTTCAATAGCAAAAAACAACAATTTTCATCAAAACAAAGTACGAAACTGTCAAAACACAGCTGTCAAATTCGAAATCGTCAAGTCTGTCATCTGTCAAAGTTGACTTATTTTATTTTTATGTACTGGTACTGTTTAAGGCCTTAGGCACGCGGCACGCTTCGTAAAAAAATTTTAAAGCTTTCATTTCGTTGTAGTTTTTTGGAAATAATCAAAGTTAATTCAACCTGTGTTTATAAAATTAATATTTAAATATGGATGAAGGTACAAATTTTTGGTAACTTTGATTTATTTATTTTTTCAACATTGAACTTAGCGCACTCTACTGGTGCATTTGTGCGACATTGTGCGCCACAAACATAGACTTATATAATTTCGTATCATTATCATCCATTATACAAGTACCTACGCTGGACTAATGATACCCTTTGAAATGACAGCTATTTTTTGTGCCTATTTGAAGCGGAATCAGCTCCCCCATTATTCGGGGTAGGAACTAAATTTGACGTAAAAATTACGTTTGAAATTTGCCTTATTGGCGCTGATAGCAGTAGTGGGAGTATTTGGAACTAATACTAGTGATGTGATTAGAACCTAACTAATCTATACCATATAATATTATAAAGCGGAAGAGTTTGTTTGTTTGAACGCGCTAATCTCAAGAACCGCTGGTCCGATTTAAACAATTATTTCAGTGTTAGATAGCCCATTTTATATATTTTATCACGCTGAGACTAATAGGAGCTAAGAAATAGAGGAAAATGTGGAAAAAACGAGGGAATGTATAACGTGAAGGATTATATAGGCTATTTTTTGTGGACTAATTTGTCTGTGAAATTATATATTTACGTGGGAGAAGCCGCGCGGAACGTCTAGTAATAATGACATAACAAAGGAGTTGGTCTGCATATTTCATGTAATAAAAGTGTTAATAAAGGTTTTTAGTGAACATTTTATGTTAGATATTGTTGAGTTTTGTGGTTCCGCTAAATAATAAGCCATAAGAATGGCCAAAGAATGCCTCAAACATGTGGATTTAACATTAAATACGTAAGTTTTGAACAACGTTTTTTGGGCTTTTCAATCGGTATTTTTGTAAGCTAAAAAGATAATAATAATTTATTCGCGAGGCGGCTCGCTTGGTCAGTACGCGGCTATAGACTTTTAATATATGTTACGCTCAAAGGCCGAAATCGCTTAGTGAGGGAAAAAATAGCTCACAACGCTTTGTGGTCACAGTGAAACAGCCACGATGCGAAATTCGCGTTGTGGCTCTAAAGAAAACGGCCACGACGCGTTCTGGCAATCACAAAAAGACCATAACGCGAAATTCGTGTCGTTGCTGATATTATGCTTTTCGTTTTTCTTTATTTGTTATAAATAAATAAATTTATTTATTTCAGGCATAATAATTGTACCCATACAGATTATATTATAAAATATTATGTAAAATTAAAATAAAATAATGTTGACACTGTAAAGGGGTGTCCAGTCATAAAATCACTTATTGATTGATTAATCGTCCATAGGTATGGAAGATTACATTTGAATTAACACGCGTACTACAAAATATTTTTTCTGTTACTAAGTCACTGCATAACGTGTTTATCATTATTATTTGTAAAATATCCATAGTTCCATACTATCCGTACTAATATTATTACTGTCTGTCTGTCTGGCGCAACGTGGTATTATTTGTTGTTGTTTTTTAATATATTAGTAAATTAATCTGATCTTAATAAACAATAAAAATTTAGTTTTATTTTTATTTATATAATTTAAATATAATACTACTAGTTGATGCCCGCAACTACATTGCGCCAGACAGACAGACAGACAGTAATAATATTAGTATGGATAGTATCAACAGATCAATCAAACCAAACACTAAATTCCACAAGAAACCGGACATTTCGAAACTAAGCTAAATATTGTATTTCAAAACATCCAAAGTATAGTAAATAAGCTAGATTTAGTTGAACATTTTTTTATTAGATTCTAAGGTAGATATTCTATTACTGTCAGAAATATGGAAAAATAAAAACTTCTGTGATTCAATTGTTATACCAGGATATAAGATAGTTTCGACCTTCTGTCGAGAAACACGTGAAGGTGGAGGAGTGTGTATAATAGTAAAAGATGATATAGAATACATTGAAAGAAAAGATATAAACAATAATTCTCAAGAATATGTGATAGAATTTAGTGCAATAGAAATTCCTAAGCCAAATTGTATCCTAATAGGTTTATATAGAGCAGATACGCATATAAATATATTTTATGAACAAATAACAAAAATACTTGATAAATTAAATACAAAAAATATGAATAAATATATAATTCTTGGAGGAGATTTTAATATAAATATACTAAATACTAATAAACAAACAGAAGAACTCATACATACAATGTGCTCATATAATCTTGAACAATTAATAAAAGAACCAACAAGGGTAACCAGCAATAGTTCTACATGTATAGATCTCTTATTTACAAACCACAAGCCTATTCTAAAAAAATGTCAAGTTGAGGATTATGGGTTATCAGATCACAAAGCTTTAAATATTACAATAGACAACAATAATTTACATTCAAAAAACAACAGGCCGTGGTATATAAAGAAAAGAATATTTACAATAGATAAAATGAACTCATTTAATAACGCACTAAAAGAAATAGAATGGCATAATATAATTAATGAAAAAGCTGATGTAAATGTAAATTACAACAACTTTAGCTTGATTTTAAAAACAATTCTAAATAAACATATACCTATACAAAAAAGTAAAATTAAAAATAAACCTAAAAATCTTGGTTGACTACAGGGTTAAAAAATCATATAAACATAAAAGAATATTACGAACTATATTAAATCAAACAAATAACGATGTCATCCATAAATTCTATAAAAAATACAGCAAAACGCTAAAGCATACAGTAAAACTATCGAAAAAATTGAGCTATAAAAATCAGATGGAAAAATCTGACAACAAAACCAAAACTATGTGGCGTATCATAAACCAGAAATCCGGCAGAACAAAAGACAATACACGTGAAAACATCTCATTAAAACTCGATGATAAAACTATAAAATGCCCAAAAGAAATAACAAACACCTTCAATAAGTATTTTGCAACAGTTGGTACCGACCCAAATAAAAAAATATCTGCAAAGGGCCGCCCCGTCGTTAACTCTCCCCTATGCTCCATGTATCTAAATTCCGTAAACCGCAAAGAAATTATAAATCTTATACGTTCTATCAAAAACAAACATAGCTGCGGTATAGACTATAGACGACATTCCACCAATCCTAGTAAAACATTGCGCAATAAACCTTTCCGTACCCCTAACATACCTTGTAAATCAAAGTTTTCTAGATGCAAAATTTCCAGATTCTTTAAAAATATCCATAATAAGCCCAATTCACAAGAAAGGTGACAAGCAAACCCCTAGTAACTACAGACCCGTAGCTTTACTACCAACATTCTCCAAAATATTTGAAAAGGCCATGTGTAACAGACTATACAACTTTCTAGAAAAGAACAATATTCTGGACGACAGTCAAAACGGATTTAGGCAGGCGAGATCCACGACGCTGGCAGTCTATAAATATATTCAAACGGCTCTCCAATACATTAATGACCAAAAGTACGTATTACAATGATATTCAACTAAATACAGATCTGTTACTTTCATACTATTTTCCGGATTAAATTGCTTCCGAACAATTTTCAAATTCAATTGTCAAATTTGACAGATAAGTGAAACAAAAGATACGAAATGACATTTACATAAAAGAGACAGACTATACAAAAGACGGGTCAATTGGCCCGTATTTAATGGCTTCACAACGCGCGCGATAGTAACATATCTGCATTGAGTTTTTTTATATAATATTTTTTTATATAATATCATTGACGTATTAAGTATCCTACTGGACATGACAAAGGCTTATGACAAGGTGTTATATCATATACTTCTTGAAAAACTGTCAGGCTCCTTTATACGTGGACCAGCATACTCATGGTTCAAATCCTTTCTAGAAAATAGAAAACAAATTGTACAGATAGAACACTACGATTAAGGAACGCGAGAAATCACTAAAATAAGATCAGAGGAACTGGAGATGATATGTTCTATTCCCCAAGGAAGTGTGATAGGTTGTGTTCTATTTTTAATTTACATAAACGATTTACCTAAAATCCTTAATCGCCAAATAGCTCTTCCGGTATTATTCACAGACGATATATCTATCCTAATAAAATATGAAAATACGAACTCAACAGACGACATATTACAAAAAATATTAAGAGACTTAACAGATTGGCTTCGAGATCATAATTTGGAAATTAACTTTAATAAAACAAAAACTATTCAATTCAGTTCATTTAAAAAACCAGCAATAAAAATAAATACAACGTTTGAGAACACTAATTTAGATTTTAGATACAGTAAAAACTTGCTCGGCATTAACATCGACACTCATTTAAATTGGAAAACACATATTCAAACCATAAAATCAAAATTATCAAAATTCACATACGCACTTTTTCATCTTAAATGCAGCACAGACACACAAACCTCCCTCACAGCATACTATGCTTACGCATACTCCTGGCTGCGATATGGGATCATACTGTGGGGGAACAGCGTAAACAACCACGAACTCTTTATCTTACAAAAAAAATGTGTAAGAATAATAGCACAAATAGAAAATAGAGACAGCTGCAGGCCATATTTCATTAAATACAAATTACTTACATTTACATCCATTTACATACTAGATATTAGCTCATTTGTTTTCAAAAATTTTGATTACTTTACTAAGATTAAAGATACACATGACATTAACACACGACACCGAAACAGACTACATTTACCATACTTCAGAATTAAAATGCTAAACGAAAGCCCATACTACATGTCAGTTAAAATATTTAATCACCTCCCAGATGCAATTAAAAATGAAACAAAACTATTATCATTTACGAGAAAATTAAAAAGCTACCTAACTGAAAAATGTTTCTACTCGCTAGAAGAATTCTTTTCTAAAAAAGATTAAGTACCTATAATAAATTCATAACATTCATGTACTATTGTAATTATATAATGTAATATAAGAAATTAAGAAATGAATAATACATTATTATAATATTATGTTAGGTGCGTAAAGAAATTATAATCTAAAATATTTGTTAACTTACTATTTTATAAGCAACCGCCTTTGCAAGGTGCTGAGTTTGTATGTGTATACTGTTCGGTCGACCTCTTTTGTATTTAAGAAACATAACCAGTGACAATGTAAGACGTCAATAGTCTAGTCTGAAAGTATGGCTCATATTAGAAACATGTAAAATTAGTAAATTAAAGTGTATAAAGTATTTCAGGTTTTTTAAGTTTGTAGAAAACCTTTTAGAGAAAACCACATGGTCCTTCGAGCAAAGTGAAATAAATAGAAGCCTTCGAGGACTTAATCGGGACCTCTCGAGAAGACAACATGGTCCACCGAGCAAGTCTTCGAGGAAACAAGCAGGACCTCTGAGAACCAACATGGTCCTGCGAGTGAAAATATGGACCTTCGAGTAACATGGTCCTAAGGACCTCTGAGGAGAGTAGCATGGTCCTTAGGTTCTCTGAGAAGAATAACATGGTCCATATATAAGCAAAGCAGTAGGACCTCTGAGAATTTAACATGGTCTTACGAGCTATTGCTAGACGATAATGTGAGTAAACAGTGTATAAAAAGTGATAAGCAGAAGGGAACTTAAAAATAAACGAAAAAGCTAGAGAAAGTCGAGAGAAAATTAATAAGAAAGACATGAATATAAATATAGAATACATAAAATTCCAAACAACATAAAATAAATATCATCAAATGTCACTGTGGAAAAATTCATGAAAGTTATAATGTCAAAAACGTCATAGCAGTCAGATAGAAGAAAAAGTCAAGAAAAGGTTTTTATTTGTGAAGAAGTACGGTACCTGAAACGAACGTGCCAGATATACGTCATAGAATAGACTAAAGAGTGTCAAAAGTATTGAGGTATAGTATGTCAACAAACAGTGTCAAGTCAAAAAAGAAGGATAATTTATCGTCGATACAAACACAAAATACGAAAATGTAACTTAAACTATAAACAAGCGAGATTTGGAAGGGAGATACGAGAACAGAAGAAAGATTACAGAAATGATTATCGTTGAGAACGGCCAGAAAATGTTTTAAAATACTAGAGAGACATACTAAGAAAAGGAGAATTTAAAGCAGAGTTTAGTAAGAGGAGAATATCTGGGCCGTTAGAAAGAAATAAATTCAATAATATTTGCAAATACCGATTGATAAAGTGTGCTGCCTTCCAAAAGGATAAACTCATTTATAGACAATTTGCTTGTTTATAATCACTTTACTTGTATTAGAAATTATAATTGTATTTTGTAATCATATTGAGTCACTTTTTAGAAATTTATCATTGTTATTAAATTATTTATCTTCAGTTATGGACATTACAAGATGTCCTTGGTGGGCGGCATGTTCGGTCGACCTCTTTTGTATTTAAGAAACATAACCAGTGACAATGTAAGACGTCAATAGTCTAGTCTGAAAGTATGGCTCATATTAGAAACATGTAAAATTAGTAAATTAAAGTGTATAAAGTATTTCAGGTTTTTTAAGTTTGTAGAAAACCTTTTAGAGAAAACCACATATACTATACTTGGATGCTAATAAAGTCTTTGAATCTATCTAAGAACTATGGATATTTTATAAATAATAATGTTATGCAGTGATTAAGTAAAAAAAAATATTTTGTAGAACGCGTGGTAATTAAAATGTAATCTTCCATACCTACGGACGATTAATCAATCAAGAACAAATCAAGAAAAACGAAAAGCATATCAGCTACGACACGAAATTCGCGTTATGGTCTTTTAAATGATTGCTAGAACGCGTCGTGGCCGTTTTCATTAGAGCCACAGCCCACAACGCGAATTTCGCGTCGTGGCTGTTTCACTATGACCACAACGCGTTGTGAGCTATTTTTTCGCTCATTGAGCGATTTCGGTCTTTGAGCGTAGCATATACATATAAGGTCTACACATGGTGATTGTTTGGCGAATACATCAAATACGCAAATACAAATAGCCATGTGAAGTGCCTCCATGATATATTATATATCTGTGGAAAAACGGAAACAGGAAAGAGTTAATATATTCTATTATCTATTGTTATGTCATGGCTAGAATGAACTGAAGCTTGAATGCTTGTGCCTTGTTGTAATCACTTTTCTTGCAAAGAGTGCTTGGTTTTCTTTGAAAGTAACTTTGCCGTCACAATTACCTTTTATTTACATGAATATTGTAATTTGGCTAATATTATGAATAAAGCCTGGCTTATTAGTGATGATGTGATAATATTTTATCATTTTTATAATTAGCAAGCGACTAGAATAACCAAAACAAAATGAACGACGGAGATTGGATATGTAGCGATGCAAATTGTGGTAATATAAATTTCGCTCGGCGAACTTCGTGCTATCGTTGCAATAAAGAGCGTCCTAACCAGAAACCTTTCAAGAAGAAACTGGGTACCGAGATCGGGAAATCAGCGGCAGAAAAATCTCGCGGCCTTTTCAACGCCGACGATTGGCAATGCAATAAATGTGCTAATGTCAACTGGGCCCGGCGACAAACTTGCAATGTATGCAATGCACCAAAGTTTGGCGAGGTATATTGTTGTTTACTTTGTTATAAATATGTATAGATACACCAAGTGATAGTAACAGTAATACATCTGGTATACTATCCATTTTAGGTCGAGGCGCGTACCGGCTATGGAGGCGGGTACAATGAACGTGGTGTAGTGGAGTACAGGAGACGAGAAGCTTCCTCTGACGACGAATATGACGAATTTGGCAGGAAAAGGCGCAAACGAAAATCGGACTCCCAAGATAAGGTAATATCCTAGGTCATTTGTATAAGTACTAATTACTTCATGTATTGTACAATACTATTGAGTCTATACCTACCTACACGTAATATAATATCGGCTACAGTATCAAAATTTGTTGTTTGAGTTATCATGAACCAATTTACGATATTATGGCTGTTTGTGGATTTGAAGCTAAGAAGATGTTATATATTATTTTAGAAGCACATATTCACTAAAGTGGAGATTATTTTTCCTGCCTTCAGGTTGGCATCACTGAAGGACCAGTTAACAAAAAGTTGCCACCAACAATGCTGTCCAAGGAAGCAAAGGATCCCGTAATGCCAGTGTCCGCCACAAACCTTCCCTTTTACAGAAGTAAAGATCCCGAAAAAGTAAGCGGCAGCCTCAGTGATGGCTCAGTCTGTGAACTGCCCCCATTGTCAAAAATGGCATTTAGGAGACATCAAATACAAAACCAGATTGGCTATCAAAAGCAAGATTATATGCTTCCAAATTATAAGACAAATGGCCCGCAAAGAAGAAGATTTATCAGCACAGGTGATAAGGATCCGGCTGGTTCTTCTGGTTATGAGACAGGCTCAAAAACTAGTAAACATATACCTCCATCTTTTAAACATCCTGTAATGGAAAACAGAGTATCTTCTACCAACAATGACCTTGTTTATAAATTTACTGGCTCCACTCCTGCAGAAACTTTTGAAGTTACTTATAGTATTGAGGAAAGAGTAAAAGCTGCAGCTTTTGCTATTGTTTATAACAACTGCAAGATTAGCACAGAAAAGTTTGAATCCATGTTTGATAAACCAGCTCCAGATTTCAAAACAATATTTGCTTGGAGGCAGCGTTTGCTACTTACCGGTTGTTTAGTTGATTCACATCTAGAAACTCCAAAAACTATTGCTGATGTCGAATGTCCAACACAAACAGTTGATAAAAGTGTTAATGTCAAACCAAAAATACCCCAAAAACTTTTAAATCCAGATGAAATAATTATTCCATCTGATAGTGATAATGATGATGACGATGTTAATGTCAGTATTAAAAGTAATAATCAAAATCCATCTGCTTTACGTCAGAAAAGTGCTAGTGTTGAGACTCTCCTTCTCGGAGGAGGAGAAAATGAACCAGAGCAAGCAGGTGCATCTACAAGTACAATTGATGAAAGACAAAGAAACAGATCCAGTTCCCGTGACAGTCGGGACTCAAATTATTCTGATTCAGACGATGAACAGGAAAGTAATGTTAAACCTAACATACCTAAAAAAGTTCAAATAAACTTCAATAGTGCAAGACAATCAACGCAAGATTCAGACTCGGAGTCTTTGTCTTACGATAGTGCCGAAGTGGACTTCAGATCTCGAAAATTTGGAGATATCGGTAAAGGAAAAAGGAAATATAAAAGAAGAATAACAAGTGCAAAGCCTAAAGATTATGTTCCAAATATTACATATCCTGGATATAATACTTTGAAACCTGCAGAAAAGTCTCCCCTCGTTACCGGTAATATTTACACTTCAAACTTACACAACATGAATGTTAGAAATGATCAAAGAAACATTGCCACAACGGCAGCTTTCGATACAGATGGTTGTTCAAGTGAATATGTGCCGACAAAGCTTGGTTCTATAGCTAAAAATAATTATCAGGACTTTAAAAACAATGTTAAGAAGAAAGGATTTTGGGCAAAGGGAAATGGAAATTCTTTCACTAAGAATAAACAACTAGCCAACTCTGAAAAACCAGTAGAATTAATTCCTCATAAGGTAGTTCAACAGGCCCCTGTACCAGCTCCTATAAATCTGTACAGTGCTGAGCAAAAGGGCTACATGTCGGTTCAAGCTCCTAAAAAAGATGTGGACTTTACAAAAGACGATCTCGATAATTTTGTAGGTATGGACTCTTACGTATCTTTTGATAAAGGCATGCAAAGTTTATTTGATAAAAATCAAAGTTTATTTGATAATGAACCAAGCTCAGACACAAGAAAAAATGTTGACACTCCTTTAATTGAGAATTCGTCTCGGATATTTGATATCGTTCATTCGTCAGATAAAGGCATCCAAAGTTTATTTGATAAAAATCAAAGTTTATTTGATAATAATCAAAGCTCAGAAACAACAAAAACTGCTGACACTTCTTTATTTGAGAATTCATCTCGAATTTTTGATGTCGTTCATTCGTCAGATAAAGGCATCCAAAGTCTATTTGATAAAAATCAAAGTTTATTTGATAATAATCAAAGCTCAGAGATAAAAACTGTTGACACTTCTTTGACTGAGAATTCATCTCGAATTTTTGATGTCGTTCAGTCGAGCACTACTGCAAATAATAGAAGTATAATGGATATTTTTGACACTATCGGCGATGTGCAGAAAAGTCCAGAAGCCTATGATGAAGAAAAAGCATACGAAAGTATCAAGAAAACCCAAATGGAATGGGATGATGATGACGACGCTCTCTATAATACTTCGGATTCAGTTCTAGCAGCCCCAGCTGAAATGGAAAATGCGCCTCAAAATACCACGGCAGTTAAACAACCGTGTCAGAGTCCTACTGATTTACTTTACCAAAATAGTGATTCCCAAAAGCCAGAGAATGATGACCTAAGCTCAGAGTTTTTAAAAGAAAAACAAAAGGACTTGTTTGGTTTATTAAAAGATCTCGATAACAGTAGTGATAATAATCAGTTTATAAATTCTTCTACACCCTTAATTAGTAAACTACAAAACATTCCATTTAATGAATATGCAGCTAGTAACAAAGCCCTTAATACGCCAGAAAGTAAAAATAAATTATTAGCATCAAGACAACAAGTCCACCCTAAAGAAGAATATAACGAGATACAAAAAATATCAGAAGAAATCGAAAGTATTAAAACCTGTGATATTCCTATGCCTAAAGATAAAGATGTTAGTCCCTCAAAAAAGGTCCGTGTTTTGGAAACTATTATTATAAAGCCAGATAATAAAAGACATAAAAATGTAAAAAGGCAAATAGATGTCGAGCAAACAGAACAAAATATAAGTCCCCCAGTGCAGAATAATACTGATATCTCAAATACTGTTCAAAACAATCCAGTTGAAAACAACCAACAGAAGAAGCCAGCGGTGGAGGTTCCACAACTCGACTTATCTAGTTTATTATCGGGCATAAATGCTAACACTCTTTTTCTCGCTTTACAAAACTTGCAAAATTTGAATCAACCTCAGGCAAAGTCAAAAAACGACTCACAGCAAGCGGGGACTGAAAATCTCGAGAATACCAATACTAGACTTGAAACAATAAATTTAACTAACGACGAAGACTGGGAGAAGGAATCTGATCCCGACGATAATATGGAAAAGCAAATCCAGAAGATGGACAGTAACACTGGTGACACGCCGTTTCTGAGTGACATGTTCGATCCCGGTCCAGTCGTGCTACCGTCGAGTCTGTCCAACAAATTAAACTTAAATCTAAAAAGCGATGAAAAGGGCGCAAGTAATTTAAATGAAAATGCACCAGTGATAGGCAATTTCAAAAGTTTCGCTCTGCCAAAGCCGATTATGTTGAATAGACTTAAGTTGACAGTGAAACAGCCTGATAAGACTAGCAAAGGCGAGGGAAGGAAGAGACGTAGAAAGGTTTGTATGATGTAAATTTTGAATGCTTGTAAACTTTTAACCTAACATTGATTGACAGAAAAACAAATGCTTATTGTATACATAATACAACTATTAAATTCCATACTAACACTAAGTTATCTGTCTGTCTGTTACATTTTTATGCCTTGACTGTCGAATAGATTCAGATGGATATAATCACTTAGAATTATGCTAAAGAATGTTTTTGTGCCAAAATGTTTCTGTGCAATAAACTTGTGCAACATTGCTGACAGTATCATCAGTATTTGGTAATAATTCAAGGAATAAAAGTTATTATTTCATTTTTTGACTTAAAAAGTAAACAATAAAAATTATCCATTTTAATATAATATTGTGTTATAAGTTTTCTTTAAAATACTTTAATATTCAACAGTATAATATAATATATTTTGCAGATAAAACTTAGGTTATTGAATGTGAAAAGAGAATAAAATATATTGGTACCTGTATATTGTTGCAGACTAAGCCATCAGCCTCTCAGGAAGGAGCGGAGGGGGCAGAGGATGAGGAGGAGGAGTCAGGAGACGAGGCAGACCTGTCCAAGTACGACTTGTGGGGCAGTGACGAGGAACAGGGCAACTCCTCCAAACAAGGTGAATACTAACACTAGAAGATCAATTTTATTGCCCATACATTACATATTGTGCAATATTATTGACGGTCTAGCGCGCCTTTCAATCTTTGTAAAATATGTAAATTGTACAATAAAATATTGTTCAATATTATTAATGGGTTTAGGGGCTGCCTAATACAATTTCTGGGTGTGTACTTTAGGTATTCAACAGAGTTGTTAATTAGTCAATGTTTTGGCGTTTTGTCAAACAAAAACACTAGTAATTTGATAAACTATTTTCAAAAATCCCAAAAACTGGACATAGCCAGGGAACCAAGACTCATGACATGAAGTAACTTTTTACTAAGTATTATTTATTTTTTTATTTTTTGTTAGATGGTGAAGAAAAACCAAAAGGTGATGAGAACTCCGAAGCACAGGCGGAGCAAAGTGAAAAGAATGGGAAATCATCGGATACGAAAAACAAAAAAAGGTAAAATAAATTGTTTATTGCATGAAATTTTGTCAACATATTTGCAGCTGAGAATTTTCTTCAGAGAATTTGAGAAGTTTATATTCTGAATGAATAGCTCAAAATATATTTTGTTTTAAATACATTCTCACTTCGGTCACATTACTGATGTACAATCGAGGAAATTGATACTTACCTATAACCTAGGGCCCTAGGCAGTTGACGGATCACGGACCTCATGTGGGGCCTCTGTTCGGCCTAGGGGGACAAGAAACCCCAACAGCGTGGGCCTGCTTTGGGTGAGCAGGCAAGCGCGGACGGAAGCCACGGAAGACATGTAATAGGCCCTCGTATCTC
This sequence comes from Polyommatus icarus, assembly GCA_937595015.1. NCBI lineage: Eukaryota > Metazoa > Arthropoda > Insecta > Lepidoptera > Lycaenidae > Polyommatus > Polyommatus icarus. The sequence goes on along the minus strand of OW569328.1, from coordinate 14,645,158 downwards.
CGTCCTGCGCGGTAGTAGGAACACGGTTGGGTTTTAGTGGGTACAGCTGCGGCCACTTACCATCTCTTCGGCCGTAGCAAGTCCCACATACCCCGGTGGTCCTTACCCAATGCTGCCGGGTTTGCGTAATAGCATTTCCCGACAAAAAAAAAGGCAGTTGACGGACCTACATCATGTGGTCGGCTTATGTCAATTCAATGTTAGCTGTGTTCAGTCGAATGGGTTTGACTTAACGCGACCAAATTACTTAGGTCCGCCATCTGCCTAGGAATCAAGTTCTCTGTTAGTATTATACATTAAATTCCTAACAAACTTATAATCATGATTGATTGTCTGTAGCAGGTCCAGAAGTTCATCGTCGTCGTCGAGTTCATCGTCCAGCTCCAGCTCTAGTCACAGCTCGCACGACTCGCCCAAAAACAAGTACGTTCTATCCTATCTATCTAATACATACAGGGTGCAATTAAACCTTCCTGCCAAATTTTGATAACTTGATCCTTGTTAAAAATAAAAACACACGTATTTATAGTCATTCAGTACTAAAATGTTGAGAAACAGCTTCCGAAAGTTATCCTCAAACCACTACAATTAATGGACACGTCACACGATGCGTCGGCCGCGCGTGACGTGCCCCCGCGCGCGTGGTTCATCCCGCGTCACCCCCTCTCATTCCCCCGCGCCGCGAGTGACCATTCTGCAACGATTTTAAATGGGATAAAATATTCCATTGAGAAAAAATAACATCCAATTTTTTTTGGTTAAATGGACTCTCCTAATGATACAGAAGCCCTGGAATTTTTTTTGGCAGGAAGGTTTAATTGCACCCTGTGTATAAAATTCTCGTGTCACGGTATGCGTGGTTGAACTCCTCTGAAGTGGCTCGACCAATTTTCGTGAATCTTAGCGAGCGTATCGGCTAGGGTGGAGAATTGGACATCTACTTTTTAGATTGATAAGTTTTAAGTGCATTTGTTGAATAAATAATAGTAAACTATTACAACTCCGGCTAGGGTGGAGAATTGGACATCTACTTTTTAGATTGATAAGTATTAAGTGCATTTGTTGAATAAATAATAGTAAACTATTACAACTCCGGCTAGGGTGGAGAATTGGACATCTACTTTTTAGATTGATAAGTATTAAGTGCATTTGTTGAATAAATAATAGTAAACTATTACAACTCCAGACTGACGGTGACCATTGATTGTGCGACGGGATAGCGATCGAAGTTGCCACGGTGCCATACTTATTTAGTCACTTCAATAAAATAATATGGGCGAAATACTTTATATGGCAAAATAACGTTTGCCGGGAGAGTTATAAATAATATAATAATAACCCTCACACCGTTTTGGTGCCGGTAGCAAGTTTAATTGAAACCATAGTGTCATTTAATTTTATAGTGCCCAAGTGTGTGCGCAGTACACAAGAGAACTCTCTATTCCTTTATTCCCAAAACCCAGTGGGATGGACGACCCACACGACTGGCGAGAGGTCAGGCGCAAGACCGACTTTATACATGCCCAATGCCCATCCGACGCATGGATCATCTTACTTGTCAGACAATTTAAGGTGATGAGCCTGCATTATCCTAGCGAAACTTGGAAATAACGTCATGTTTCCAACGCGGGAATCGAACCCACGACCTCGAGTCAAGAGCCACGCTCTAAAGTCTAAGCTATTAGACCACGGAGGCGTTAATACAAACTAGCTGTTGCCCACAACTTCGTCCGCCTCAAAAATACTAACAAAGATTAATTTTCCCCGCATTTTTTAAAAACTTTTTCCACCGATATTTCGCTCCTATTGGTCGCAACGTTGTAGTTCTCAAATGGCACGCACAATGGTACATAGGTACAGGTTCAGGCTTCGTTCAAACCTACGCGACCAAGCGACTGCGAAGCGGGAGCGTCAAGTTACGTCAAGTTGTCAAATGTGTGTTTTGTATGAACGCTTCCGCTTCGCGTAGGTTTGAACGAAGCATAACAATAGAAATGTTTTTGTCTCTGAAATCCGTCAGTGTTTCTATTCTATGGCATTTGTATCATGTCGTGGTAAGCCTGCAGTTATGAATTACTTTACGATATAAAACCCATTCGCTCGAAATTATTTTTAAATATTTGTTGTAGATTTGATGACTTCAATTTGAACAGCGAGCGCGAGTCGCCGCACGGGTCGCCGCACAAGTCGCGCGACCTGTCGCCGCGGTCGCCGCACAAGTCACGCGAGCGGTCGCCGCGGTCGCCGCGCTCGCGTTCCAATAGCGCCCCGTCGCGCCGCAAGTCGCGCGACAGTCGCTCCGCCGGAGAGACCAGGTAAATGTTTTTTCTATGCCACTACTATAAATGTGAAAGTTTTCGTAACATGTTACCTTAAACCTCTTACGATTAAATCTGAGCCATTTGTATCAAAAGCATGAAAATACCTGTGAGTGCTGAGAAAGGACATTAAGTAGTTTTAATCCTCATAATTGTAGTTCTTACACGGTTAACGGATTTCGACGCAACCGAGTTACGGAAAACATATACATAATGTATAAAATAAGAATTTGTTGCTATTTCGACAGAACTCACGAGTCGAGTCGCGACAAAGAGAGGTCGCGCGACCGTGATCGCCGCGACAAGTCGCGCGGGTCGCGAGACGAACGCAAGGAGAGGCGGTACAGTCGCGAGGGCTCCGGGAACCACTACGGCGTGAAGGGCCGACATCGCTAATCGTATTAACTATCTGTAAGATAAAATTTGATAGACATCAGCTGGAGATTGGGAGGACAATCTCAAATACTCAAGCTTAGGGTCATCTCAGACCGCAACGCGACTCATAGATGCATTTCTAATTTTTTATTGATTTGACAGACTTCCATGACGTCTTGCGCAATTGAAGGCTGTCAATTCATTATAGAAACGCATCTACGCGTCGCGTTGCGGTCTGAATTGACCCTTATTTTTTTTGCTGTCAGCGGCAACGAATCGTTGACAGAATGGCTTAAGTTACTATCAAACACGTGTATAGCTGTTTGCGGCAAATCGTGTATGAAACACACACTGTCGTTTATTTAGGAACGAATCATTCGGCATTGATTTATGGTATCATGAGCACTGGTACACTGGGTCATATTTCGGAACACACCCTTTAATAAGAGGGACGCCTGTCACAGTTCTCAAGACATGAGAATTAAAAGATTCGCCTCCTAGTCTCTAGCCTAAATAAAACACATAATATTATAGTAATATAAACATTAAACATGGATCTTATGTTATGTTTTTAACATAAATAGTAGTAATACCACTCTATTATGAGCTTTGTAAACAGAGGAAGCATTTAGGACACCCATCAAGAATGTGACCACATAAAAGTGCAATGTAAGCTAGGTTTAATAGATTTGTCTGAAACATCGGTGGTTTACAACAAACTAAACCAGCGAATTACGTTTAGTATACTGAAAAACTACGAACCAATGGCTGCGCGTCTGTAACAGTATCGGCAAATTAGAACGCAGTTAGCGGTGCAGCACTGTGGTGTTTTTTTTTACAAATACCTACAATTAAAAAAAATTGATGCATATAATGTAAAATTAAATTTGCTGATATCTTTTCAAATGGACAGCATAGAATAATATAAAGACTTCTTATTTTAGGAAATATCATGAAAATGAAAATATATTGCCGCGTCCTGCTTTAACAAACGTGAAATGACATTGTTAGAGTAGGACGCGGCATTCTCGTCCGATTGTTTGAGTCTCAAAACAATTTTGTAGTAGGCCAACTGTTTAAATGTTTACTTGACCTTATCGAAAACTTTCAAGTACTTACATGAGTATTTCTATTTTTTATTCTGAACATGAATGTTTCTTAACATTCATATTACTAAAGTCCGGTCTTGACTCTTGGGATAGAGAAATTCGGTAGCTACTTGTATCTTTCTATGGCTCTTATGGCGCATTTTCACTGGTCGATAGGGCCCTCATGCGGGGTGCCGGAGATTTCTGAAACGCATGCCACGCCACGACCAATGACAATGCGCCATATTTAGTTGTCAATTAGTTGTCACTTGTCATAGACTCCCCGCATGCTGTATGCATAAGGTTTGTACCTACGAGTTAACGACTAATGAAAATGCGCCCTTATAAATGTTAGTATTTGAACTTAAAAACCTAACATGTGTGTAGAAATTCCAATATTTTTGTATCCTTAGCCACATTATTGGATAAAATTGGTTGTTATATATTTTTTCCTTGACTAATTGTTTATATATCTGGTGTGTATTAAGGTAATATGAAATATTTTGTATATATTATGATAACATATACAATATATTTTCTTGAATAACCAGTAGATGGCATTTTCATTATTTTATGTAAACTACAGTGTAATGCCTGGTTTCTGAGGTTTTTTTAACAAGAGTTTATCTGTTCAATATAGTTTGTTGATTGGTCAATGTTTTGATGTTAGCCAATCAAAAGCGTGTGATTTTGCGAATAATAAAAACCAAGGAAGATTAAAGCTGGGAACGAATTATCGGACGAACGTCCGCGGACGATTTCATCCGATGCGGCTTGTTTCTATCTGATCAATACAAAATACACTAAACTGTGCACATTGTCTGACATAAGTCGCGGACGTGACTTTGAGCGTTCGGACGTCCGAACAGAATCTGGCTGGCTGGATGTTTTTGCATCCGTGGACGTCTGCCATTGACATATAGGTTAGGTCTTTGACGTCCGCGGATGAACCGTGCACATTGTTAAGCCGCATCCATCAGCCGCGACTTATGGATGTGTCCGATAATTTGTTTCTAGCTTAACTGTGTCAAAAAATCTGTCCACGAGTCTACAAATTGTGACCCGAATACATGCATACATTTTACTTTATTCATGTATTCGGTACACAATTTTGTGTAAATGTAGAAGTGACAATCAATGTCAACGGCTTTATTTTGTAAATTTGAGTGTATGTTTCGTTGCTATTGCCATGTTTTAGTGTGCGAAAAGGAACCGGAAGGAATTCAAAACGGTTGAAGTATGGGAGTGACGTTTCCTTAGTTTTTATTATTCGTAGGTGTGATTAGATACCTGCCTCCTGTCAAAAAATCTCTTAAACCAATAATGTATCATGTAGCGAATAATATCATTATTATCAATAAATGTATCATGTAGCGAATAATATCATTTTGCTTAGAGAAAAATACTGTAAAGGTACAAGTTGGGACCGAGCAACACGCGACAGCTGCAGACGACGTGTCGCCGCGACACTACTGGTTTCTTTGTGTTTCTATGAAAAACCCTCCGCAGCTAGCGACACGAAGCTAGCGACACTTTAGAAACCAGTAGTGTCGCGACGACACGTTGTCGTCTGCTGCCGCTTCATGTAGCGGGCTTCTAACTTGTACCATAATAATTATTCTTTTATGTATATCGATCCGTCGTTGTCTACAATTTCTTACATTTTATCTTGTCAGTTGTCAGTCGTCTGTAACGTTATGGACTTATACCCCTGTATATATTTAGTTGTAGCGTATAGGGCATATAGACTAGGCCGTCCCGTAGCTATGGAGTAAGTTTTGGTGGAGTTTATGGTAATTCTGTGCTCGGTAAAGCTTAGCGCACACTAGTGTCGCATCCTTAGCATTTATTTCTAAGTGAAAATTGTATGGCTGTTTGAAATCGGATTTTCGTTTGTAAATAGTTGTCGTAAGCTAGCAGTAGGCTTTATTTGCCAGTCCTCATCGCAATATCAAACATGTGTTACTCGCTTTGTCTATTTTATAAGCTAATGGTAATTTACCAATAAAGAACATAATATGAAAATAATTGTTTTATTTGATTCATTAAAATACACTACAAAATCTTCAATTCTTCTATTTTCTCGGTTACGGTTCTGTAAATAAAGATGTTACATTTATTATTAATTATTATTAAATACAATTGATATGACAAAGAAATTACGTTGGGGGTAGTTAAAATTATTTTCCTTGCTATATAAAACTTTTATTTTGTTTTTTGTTGTAATAAAAATAAGAGATAATAATTTAGGATGTGTACGTGTTCCTTGTAGAGAGTTCACAGTAAAAGTAGCAGCGCTGAAAGACTAAAAATTTTTATCACTTTTGTATGGGGAAACTCGTGACGCTCAGGCCCTTGCCCATACAAAAGTGAAAAAAAATTTCGTCTTTCAGCGCTGCTACTTTCACAGTGAACTCTCTACAAGGAACACGTACACACCCTAAAGTATTATCACTTATTTTTGTTACCCACATATGTATTTAATACGAAAGCGCCATGTAGTCAGATTTCTTTACGTGACATTACGTAATATAAAAATTATACTTACCATCTTCTAAACAATGGCACTCCTGAAAAAAAGGTACATTAGTTTAATATTGATTAGAATAATAAATGTGCTGATAAAAGTCTATAAAGAATTTTCGAAAAGTTACCGAAGTAAAGTTCTGTGTTTTTTCATTCTCTGCCTTCAGTTTCGGCGTGCATTTTTCCGCATCTGTAAAGTGTGTTTAAGTAAATTGTACTATTTGTGAATATAAACCAAAACGTAGATTTTTACGGTTAACAGATTTTGTTTTTTGTTGACGATTTTTTTTGCAATTTGCAGCTTAAAGGTACGGGGTGTAATGTACAACAAAATGATTATACTTTTAGTCCACCCAAAGAATAGCCCAAAAGCAGGTGTAGAGTGCGTGCGTGAGCTGCAACCTAAGCAATTTCTTCAGAAATGTGTTTAGGATGCCTAGAATATAAACATACTAAAAGTCCCCGCCCCTAGGGGGTCAGCCGGAGTGGGTTAAAGTTCCCGTTTTTGAGTTTTTGGCTCATATCTTTAAAACGGTACGTCGTAAAGAAAAAGTGTCTTCTACACAATAAAAGCTACTAAAATTTACTACAACTATGTCATTTACACTATGTATCTATCTCCAATCCTTACTATGCTATGAGCTTCTAAAGCGGTCGATTTTCAAAAACACACATCAACTAAGTCTTGGGACATTTGTATTTTATGAAATCTATCAGGATTTTTGAAGACAGGGAAAGAATTATAGCTTATTTTATAGCATTTCATATAACATAATAAACTTTCCATTTTTTTTGTTTTTAAGACAAAATCATTGGCTTTTCTATGGTCACAGAAAAGTTATAAGTATAGAAAAAGATCTTTACTTCGTTTTATAAAACCGAAAATTTCATTCGAATAAGAGAAAATCTTTTACATTTTTATTGCTAATAGTCAAATTAATAATAATGAATTTTATTCGTTACTTATTATTGAGTATTTTACCTAAAATACATTTTTTAGTCTTTTCTTCGGTAAAGGCCCTATGTTCTTTGTGATTTCGTTTTTTTCTGGTCTCTTATTAGAAAATCTGTGAAAGGTATTTAGCACTGCATATTTTAGTCGCAGTAGATATATTTCATGTCAGAAAACCCTGGAGACCAGGCCAAAACCAGAATAATCTGGTCGAATCAACCCAATATTAAGTCGATGCAACTAGTAAAAAGGCTCCAGGAGAGCAACCAGTCTATAGAAACCGACCAAACCGTGCAGAGGTGTTTCCATTAAGTTGGTCCTTAAGACGTCAAAACATTTTGTAATTCAGCATTGAAATGAGGAAAATGCGGAAGGTTGCTTTTTAATGAGTTTGTGAGATTGACCATGGTATCACTAAGAAATTGTCTCTGATGCTGGTGCTGATGAAAATCGCGGCTTGAATTTCATCTCTATTTACTATAATCATTTGTTCAGATAATTCCGCGGTGAGTTTACCATCTTCGACCAGCTCTGGAGAGCCATTATTTGTCCCATTAGGTTTTACCATAATTAATATCCCAAACTCATGAAACAGCAATCTTTTGTAATTCAGCATTGAAATGTGGAGAATGCCGCTCCACATTTCAATTCTGAATTACAAAATGTTTTGACGTCTTAAGGACCAACTTAATGTTAACCCCTCTGCACGGTTTGGTCGGTTTCTATATAGGATTTTGATGATTCTTTCAGTTTTAGATAGCCCATTTATTGAGGCATAATTTTTTCAATGGCTATATATTTTATACCCGTGTGACGCCGGGGCGGGTCGCTAGTAATTAATAAGAGACACATGCACAACCTAAAGTATTTAAACATTATTTTGATTACATTTTGTATTAGTAAATCTGTGTTATTTTATATTTTATTGCCTCTATACAATATATTTTCATTAAAACTTAGTCGTAGTCGTAGTCATAACATTAAGAAATTTTAAACCAACCTGTGCTCGCTGGCGTTGGCCCTTGTGCAGTTGATACTTTGTACAGCTGAAAAACAAAATGTAAATTACTTATTAAATAGTTTAAAATTTTGTGTAAGAAAAATAAGACTGCAATGTGCATTGTGCAGTGCCTCGTGCACTGTAAAGTTGTTTAAGTGCTTTGTTTAAACAATCTACCTATTCTGTATTCACATGTTATTCATAAAGTTATCTATAAATGCTAAAGTGTCTGTCGGTCTGTCTGTTACCTCTTCACGCTCAAACCGCTGAATCGATTTTGCTGAAATTTGGTATGGAGATACTTTAAGTCCCGGAAAAGGACAAAGGATACTTTTTATCCGGAAAAATGCAAGGCTCCGGTTCGTGCGATAAAACGAAATTTGGCGCAATGGAGCTGCGGGCATCATCTAGTAAATCTAATAGCTCTTTAAATCTCCTGTCACGATGTTTGTCCGCGATGGATTCCTAAACTACTGAACCGATTTTAATGTTTCTCTTTTTTAAATATGTGCTTTTTTCCAACTTGAGAGATAGGATAGCTTAGATCTTTAATTATAGTCGCAATTTTATTTTATTACAAATTATTTGTCTATAAAGAGCGACCATTGTTTATGCGACGCGGGTCACGGGATAGTGATGGACGTTTCCATGGTGACATACTTATTTAGTCACTAATTCAATAAAATAATACGGGCGATATACTTTGTTTAATATGGCAAAGAAACGTTTGCCGGGACAGCTAGTAAACTATAAAATCAAAACACGAGAATATAATATTAATAGGCACTTATCAATCAAGTATCCTTGTTCTTCCTAAACCTTTATCAAATCGCCAGGGACTTATTGAAACTTACCTATTGAAACTTAGTAACCTCTGGCCTAGCCTAGGTTTAAGTGCTTAAACTTTATACTCCAAGTTTGGAGTAGGTATTTGACAGTTGACGAAGGCTCGAATTAAGCTGTAGCTTTGGCATCGAGTCGGTAATTAATACCTTCTGAGCTACCTACTTAGAGCGAAGCCACAAGGCTCCGTTGCGTTGCGACTTGCGTCGTAGAACAGAATTACGCTTTGTAAGTATGCATTTTGCTGCGTTGCGGAAAGGGTGACACCACTGCTTAAGAGAGTTGCACTTGTCTTGTTGGCTGCGATGTCACTTGCTTTTGCTTCTTCTCCTGTCCCTCGCTCCGTTTGACGACGCAACGCATCAAATTGGCATATTGTAAAAAATGTAAAATTATTATCTCAGAAATCGATTCATAATATGTAAATGCCGAACCTAGGTAATTTTGTCGACTAATATATCAATCCCAGTCGAAAGATAAGTTATTATTTACCTTAAGTAAAGACTAACAATTGACTTGCCATAACCCAAATAACGTCGCCCTGGCTATGAATTAATTATTTCTCTTAGGACTTATTAGTTACGCACCGCACCAGAGCAATGTGTCCCTAGTCCCTACCGATAGTTGCAATAACTCAAGTGACGTAGACTGCAATTTATAAGGTTTGATTTATTTCTTAGAAAGAGAGCTTTTGAATTCGCTAATAAGCTTTTTTCTTTTTAGCTGCAACGGCGAAGTCAAAAAGAAAGAGTAATGATGTTTGCTTCCTTCTAAATAAATTCAAGGAATGAAATCGGAAATTCCTTACGAGTTGTTGGCATGATGACAGAAGATCCTCAGAGCGAGGTGAGTAGGGAACATAAACTTAAGATGCATTATTTTTAACAAAAAATTTAAACCGACTTCCAAGGTAAAAACAATAATAACATTCTTATAATAATTATGAACTAAAAACTAAAAAGTATTAAATAATTTTCCTCTCTAAATGTGCCTTTTTCCGAATTCGGCTAAACCTCAACTATTTCTGTACTCAATCTTCATTATTTTGAAGTCGGTACCAGATAGCTGAATCTTCAGTCCTCTGAAAGAATATTTAAAATTTTTGGAACTGGCACCGACTTCAAAATTATGAAGATTGAGTACAGAAATAGTTGAGGTTTAGCTGAATTCGGAAAAAGGCACATTTAGAGAGGAAAATTATTTAATACTTTTTAGTTTTTAGTTCATAATTATTATAAGAATGTTATTATTGTTTTTACCTTGGAAGTCGGTTTAAATTTTTTGTTAAAAATAATAATTACACTCTTTTTAGTTACCTAGTAAATAAACTATAATTAGTGCCAATTTAAATTGTATAAAAAATAGTTTTATATCGTCTTCACTATAATATGTCATTGAGGCGCTCTGTCGGCGCTATCGCTTGCTCCGATTGTTGTTCATATAGTTTTAGTTACACGATGTATTCATTAGATTTCGCTGAGGTGCTCCTGAATCGCAGTATCGCTTGTTTGTAGGAGTTTTATATAGTTGTATTGGCTGTGTGAAATCAGAAATGTGTCACCATTGGTGTGAGCAGTGAGCATTGAAATTTGAATTGTCAACATTTTGAGTGGTAATTATTGATCTCGTATTGTTATTAGAAATATTAATTAACCCTCCAAGATGACCTCCGTCATAGTCCGCGAGTTTATAAGTGGTCGTCGGTGGTAGTGAACTAGTGAGTAGTGACTTAGTGACCATACCACCCTACGCGTCGAATTACTGCGTTTATTCTACGTATCTTATTACAATTTGTTAAGACTGTTATGAGTCATACCCCAAGGCCCAAATATCAGGTAGATAAATTTAAATAATACATTTAAAAAAATCTAAGTGAACACAACTCTATGCGTGCTAGGTAATTTAACAATTTAACGCTTTAACTCCCAAGCGGCCGCCAGAACAATGGATTTCCAAGAATCCGCGATCGAAGGATGAGCCGAATCACACCCAGCGGCGCGGCGAGTATATTTTCAGTGTCATAATAATATTATGATATTAATCTTTACCTTCATTATTGTAATACATAGTACTATCGCATGAGAAACTTGGAAAGCCGGCCTCGCGGCCGCCTGCGCCTTTCTCAAGCGATACTATATTGTACTACATTAATGAAGATAAAGTTTAAAATCATATTATGACACTCAAAATGCTTGCAGGCTGCAGCGCGGCATTACCTGACATTAGAACTTGAATAGGTACGACGCAATGCCGCGATGTTTATGCACACGCGCGGCGTGCGGCGACGCCGCACCGACCGCTGTGTATAAACAGCCTATATTAATAATTGGTGTTGTTATGTACATAATTAATCTTATTGTATCCATACCTATGCCTTGTAAGTTGTACTATTACCTATTTTGTGCCATGAGACATTGGTGACCTTAACACGACGTGGTAATGATGATGATGACGATGATGATGATGATGATGATGATGATGAATTTTAATTGCGTGGTAGTATAATATGCTTTCTGTTCTTAAAACAACGCCGAAACTCCCAAACGTGTATCTATAAGGAGTCAGGAGTTCTCTCAGCATCTTCGAAACCATGGTATACCTTGACCCAATATTTGACTTTTTGGTAGCATATTCTTAGTACACTTCACATAAGACTAAAATTACCATATGTTTCCATATAAATTTTGAGGAGTTCCCTCGATTACTCCTGGATCCCATCATCAGGTCATCAGGTCACCACTTTTGTGAAAATGGGACCAAATTGGAGTGAAACCTAATACAACAAAACAAAAATTTCGAAAATCGGTTCACAAACGGCGGAGTAATCATTGAACATACAAAAAAAAAAAAAAAAAATATCCACAGCCGAATATATAACCTCCTCGTTTTTTGGAAGTCGGTTAAAAAGACCAACAAAGAGTGCGAGAGAGAAGTAAATCCTTTATGGAATTATAACAAGATAAAAAGAGAGAGGCAGTCTCATGAAAACTGTAACCACTTTCATTTGACAGGTCGGCCAAAAGTCGTCAACCGTTTTTATGCCCTTTCGGTATTTGCAATTTATTGTTTGAATCCTTTATTATTTTCGACAAATACTATTACATATAACATTGGTAACTTGTTCTGTGAGTGATTGCAGTGTAAATCATAAGAGTAATCCTGAAAAATATACATTTCAAAGGTAAAATAAACATATCGTAGCAATTAATCTTAATGTCCTAATTGCTACGATATGTTTATTTTCGCTATATTCTGTCTTTAGTTCTCTATTTCAAATAAAATATTGTTAATCCTCCCCTTTACTTTCATATTTTGCATAACTAAAGGTACTATTGTTCTTAAATCACACAATTTTTGAAGAAAAAATTTTCATCAAAATTGTTTACAATTCAGGGCTCGAAAACATTATTTTTAATAACGGTTTTGATTCGTTCGGAACGGTTCACTGCAATAACGTTTTTGGGAACAAAAACGTATTTGAGAACGTTTTGAAAACCGAAATGTTTGGATGTTTGGATCAGCAGGGCAATCGCGATAAATTTATTCAACTGAAACGCAACTGAAACTCGGACGTTGATCGACTTTTGGAACGATTCGGTATCGCGCTAACGTTTTGACAGCTAGTTGAGACGTTACTGAACCTCAGCCCGAGCGCAAACGCTGTCAAAACAAAAAGTTGATACAATGCAACTTCTACTCGCACGTTTCTGAAACGTTTCTTATTTTGGTGTATGTGACAAAAATCGATGGAAAAATATAACATAGGCTATAATTAAATTATAATTTAAGCTTATGTTTTACTTTAAAGCTGTAAAATAACATGCTACGGACTATGTTTTGTTATTTGAGTTTGTTAAAAAGTGAATTGAATTTTGACATTACTACTTTACGTAAATGTTTTCTGCGCCACATAAAACTTTTGTCACAAGTCACAACTCACACTATGTGTCACTATTCAACACTTATATGCCGTTTGTAAAATATAGTAAAACAATATTAAGAATTCATCTACGTAAATTAAAAACTCCAAGTAATAATCATTCACATCATTGATCATAACTACCAAGTACCAAAACAACTTCACTCGTGTCATATTTATCCATATGTAAATAAACAATTTATCAATTGACCAATTAACGCATCGGAAAAAATTTGTTCATATTTAAGCCAATCAAAATTAAATCAGAAGGGCGCTGATTGGTCCGCTGCATTGTCTGTCTAAAGGTAAAACGTTGCGCTTCGTTCGAGTTCCATCTAAGGTTGAGTTACGGTTGGTACGTTAGCACGATACTGAAATTTGCTCAGACGCAGCGGAACCGAACCGTAACTGAACCACAACCAAAGCAAATGTGAACCTGAATTGGAACGTTTAAAAATAACGCGATTGCCCTGCTGGGCTCGAAAACGTTATTTTTAATAACGGTTTTGATTCGTTCGAAACGGTTCACTGCAATAACGTTTTTGGGAACAAAAACGTACGTATTTTGTTTTTAGGCAAGTAATTGGCAAAGTGCTAGCAGAACTCGTGCACGAAGGGTTCCGAGTTCCGTACCATTAGGTACAGAGCAAAAATAGGCCAAAAATGTTTTTTGTGTATGGGAGTCCCCCTCAAATATTTATCTTATTTTAATTTTAAATGTTTTTTTTAATGTTTTTCACTCTATTTTGATTACAATTTCCCATAGCTTTTTTTTATAAAAATAAGTTTTAATTCGTGATGAAGTAGAAACACTTTATATGGCAAAACAACATAATATCGAGATCGAGAAAGCTAGTATGTAGTTATATTATAATAAAAATCATTACTTATCATTACTTAAATTTAATCATTACTTAATTTTAATCATTAGTTAGTTTTAATCATTACTTCATTTTAATAATAATTAAAATGAAGTAATGATTAAAACTAATTAAGTAATAACTTAATTTTAATCATTACCTAATTTTAATTATTACTCAATTTTAATAATTGCTTAATTAAAAACTTGTTATTATAAATTCGTAAGATATATATCTTACGAATTTATAATAACAATTTACTTACGATAATACAAATTATCTTACGACTTATAGTAGATATCTACTATAAGTCGTAAGCTAAACAATTTATAGTAGATATTAATTTTCTTTAATATCACATATTCAACATTATATATAATATTACGGTTTTACATAACAATAAAACCGATATTATGTGCCGAAGAAGAAAACATACAGCATTGTTTTGAAGAAAGCGGTGTATACTTATCTGTTTCGGTCTGTTTTATCTTCATAAACGGGTTTCGGTAACTTAACTAGATGGCGCTAGGAGCGATCTCTATGATGGAGCATAGACCAGCAAGGAGGGGCGCGCCGGCGCCGCCATTTTCCGAATCATAGTCGTCTTCACCAGGAAGAACTTCCTACAATGCTGTATGTTTTCTTCTTCGGCACATAATATCGGTTTTATTGTTATGTAAAACCGTAATATTGATGTGCCTCCGGAAAACATACAGCATTGTTTTGAAGACGTGTTTGTTATCTGCTGGTGATGATCTATTGCACAACGCTATGATGATAAATAGGTGAAATTAAGTAATATAAATTATAATGCATGTAGTAGTTTAAAGTTAAACTTTATGCAGACAAAGAAAACATACATATATCAATATTTCAATATATTATTCATGTTTTAATATCTATATAGGTATTAACCATAATAATTATAACAGAGAAAATCATAATAAGTATTAATCATACATTAACTAAACCGGCGCAAAAGTACTAAAAAATGAATCAAGTCGATTGTCTTTAGGGATTTCTATCTGTTTACAATAATGATTGAAAAACGTGTTGGATGATTTCCAGTTTCCCCTAGATAATATTTCGTCTATTGGTTGGTTATCGAGCCACCTCCAGGATGCTACCGCTGACCTACAGCTTCCTGGAGGTGCGTCAATACCACTGTCCCTCAATACAGAACGTACCCAATTTCCTATCACAGTCCTGGAAGCTGGTTTAATTACCCCATTTACTGTAATAAACAAACTATTTAAATCTCCCACCTCAGACCTTCGGGGCCTAACTTTTTCCAGGTAAGATCTTACAAGAGTTACAGGGCAAATATTTCTATTGTCATGTTTTGAAAGCATCCAGGCAGACTGGCGACGAGAATGAGTGTCTGTCTTAGATCCAAATGCCGGTATTAAGAAAATATGATCACCTCTGTCGAAGAAGTGATCACTTGTTACCTCAAGCAGAGTGAGATCATGGACTCTCCTTCCCGAGGCCAATAATAGGACTATTGCAGTTCTTCTAGCTATATCAAAGATAGACTCTTTTGGAGAGTTTGCCGAGATCCACTCCAGTACATCCCTTGGATCCCACGATATGGAAATGGTAACTTTTTTAGGCTTCACAGAGGCTATGGCTTTAAGAGTGTGTTTTATAATAAAATTTGAAAATGTGTGGTGTTCGGCGTGAGGTCCACAAAAAGTAAGTACAGCCGACTTGTGTACTAAAATTGTATTGTACGACAAGTTTTCGTTAAAATGAAGATGCATAAGAAATTTAGCAACTTCGAATGGTTGAGGCTCTTTAGCATTGACCTCAGAAATTGAACACCATTCAAGCCATCTTTTAATTGCCGGCAAATAAGTTGATAACGTGGAGGTACGCCAGCTCTTTTGTAGAAGATTCTTTTCTTCCGAGGACCATTCTCTTATTTGCGAGCCCCACCCCCAATTTTCCACACTTTCAACGTTAGCGATTGCACTTGTGGTGGGGGTTGTCCCGTCGTCACGTCTATCAGAATTTTCGGCAGATTCTGAAGCTCCATTGGGACATCCAGAGCTCGAGATTTCAGATCCTGTAACCAGAACGCTTGAGGCCACTCTGGAGCTACTATGAGGTAAGTTCCCCGAGCTGTGTTCATATGTGCCAGAATTTTCGGAATAATGCTTGGAGGAGGAAATACCCAAGCTAGTCTGTAATCCCAGGGTTTGCTGAAGGCATCTATAAAGTCTGCTGATTGATCTCTGCAATCTATCGTGACGTAGTTCCGTACTACTGCTGTTCGTCTCGAGGCGAATAGGTCCACCTCTGGATATCCCCACTTCCGGAACACTTCCGCAGTGCCCGAGGGGAGCAGATGCCATTCCGCTGGGATTTTTCCGCGGGATAGTCTGTCCGCTATTATGTTGTACCTCCCCGGAAGGTAATGTGCAGACAGACATATGTTCAGACTGTCGGTCAACTGTAGAAGTTGAAAGGTTAAGGCTAACAGTTCCACTGATTTTGTTCCTCCTTCTTTTCGAATGTAGGCAATCAGGGTTCGATTGTCTGACTGAATTAATATGTGCGAATTCCTTAGTTCTTTTGATTTTGCTTTTATTGCAGCTACTACTGCGAACAGTTCTTTTTTGTTGCTGTGCCATCTTTTTTGCTGTACTGTCCATTTCCCGGAGAGTAAAGTTCCGTCTAAATAGGCGCCCCATCCCACATCTGAAGCGTCCGTCGCCAGATAGTTTGTCGTAGGTTTTTTGTGTATCGGTGCCGAGCGGTGAATGCCGTTGAGCCACCACATTAGTTCCCGTTTCACGTGATCTGGGAAACGGATCTTTACACGGGGCAAAACCTTGGAAAAACGCTTCAGGAATATTTGGAGGTGCCGGCAATGGAGTCTTCCCCTTGGGACAACAAAGTTGGCGAAGTTCAACTGTCCTAGCAGGCTTTGCAGCTGTCGAAGATTTATGCCCTCTTTCAGTACAATCCTCTGTTTCAGATTGCTGTCTAGGCTGGTGATCTTCTGTTCTGGGAGTGACATCGTATTCGCTACTGTCCTCCAACGTATTCCTAAATATTCTAGGTCCTGAGTTGGGGTAAGAACCGATTTCCGATAGTTGATTTGCCAGCCCAACAATTCCAAGTGTCTTACGGCTTCCGAAGCCTGCAGACACAGAGCGTTCCGATCCTGGTGTACTACAAGGAAATCGTCTAAGTAGACTAGAACTCGATATCCTTTCGCGCGTAGGGTCTCCGCGACCCAACACGTTACAGAGGAGAAAAGGTAAGGAGCAGAAGCTAGGCCAAACGGTAGGCATGTCATTTGGTACAACTTTCCCCGGTAACTGATTCTTAAAAAAGGTCGGTGCGATTTTGCAATGGGCAAATGGAAATAGGCATTTGAAATATCTAATTTTATCATCCAGTCTTTTGGCTGGAGAAATTCCGGAACATTCGCATGAGAGACTAGACGAAACCGTTTCGCTTTTACATATGCATTGAGTTGCCGTAGGTCGAAAATTGGTCTCATTGAACCGTCGCTCTTTTTCCGCAAAAAAACTTTCGATATAAAACTGGGCGTTTTGGCAACTACTGGTTCTAATACCTTTTGATCCAAAAGTTCCTGAATTATTTTCGATACTGCAGGGGACGGTTTGGTTTCGTACAGTTTCAGTATTCGTTTCGTGGGTAAGATCAATGGGGGTTTTTTGAAGAATGGTATTCGAGAACCCGAAATTGCTAATATTACATGGTTTGTGGCTCCCATAGTTTGCCATTGATGTTTGAATTTTATTAATTGTCCCCCCATGAAATGTGTTTGATAGTCACTTCTTTTTAATATTGTTGTTTCGAAATGAATTGTGTTGTTTGTGGGTGTTATTATTGGACTTCTTATAATTTGATTTTGAATTATTTATTGTTTTATAACCTCCGAAATTTGCTTGTTTAGGTAACGAGACAGATCTAGATGTAGAAGCAATTGGTTCAGTTATTTTTCGTTTTAAAACTGATCTATCTTTTTTAAATTGTTGACCCAGCCAATTATGAGCACCTCCTTGAGATTTAATAAAAGACTCTAACCTTGTTTTTTCAAACAAAAATTCTTCACTTGGCGGTATATTTGATAAAGCAGCTTGTACATTTTTATCATTTATTTCCGAAATTAATCTTTGACGTCTAATTTCGATGCATTCCGCACGTTTACCGCACACAACTTGTAAGGTTTCCTCAGATAATTTGTAAGAGGGTGAAGATTTTCCAAAAGATTCAGTTATTTTACTAAACAATGTATCCGAGTTGACCTCTGTAGGATTTTTATGGGCCCAATCTACTAAATCTTGGAGACCCATTTTCATTAGTTGACGTTGATGTAACAACGCGTTTGTTAAAGCCGCCATAACTTGTTCAGTAGGTGCCAAAAAATCTTTCCCTTTATTAAGGCTACAAAGCTCATCGTTAATTTTTAAATTGCAAAAACCTGGTTGAGCAATTAAATTATTTAAAACTTTGTTATAACGGACATGGCGCCAAGTTGGCGAATTGAAATGTTGGAGATCGATTAAAGATTTCAATCTCGACTCATCGGCCGGTTTAATATACTTTTTATCATCAAATTCGGTCCTACACGTGCCCAAGTCCAAAATTTTTGAAGTAGCTGACGAGGGGTTGCTTATGAATTCCCCATTATCCTCAGTATGTTGCACATGAGGTTGCACAGTGTCACTTAAAGCAGGCGTAGTATGTAATGCACATTGTTGGTGCATTATAAAATTTGTGAGGGCACTGACCTGGTCGAATAACGCGTCGATCCGTGGATCGGCCGTTACCTGTTGATGACAATTATTTGACTCGTCACGTTCCTCTTCGGCCGACGATGAATCTTCCGAACTGGATTCTTCATCTACCCGTTCGTTCAAATCACCGTCATTGCCTTTGTTTGGTAGCGAACTCATTTCGACACTTTAAATAACGAATTAGCAAAAAATATTAATTGTTATTTGGGCTTGGCACTGCCCCTAAACTAAAAACAGTCTTATTTTTAGTATAAAAATCTAGTATAAACCCGATGAAAACGGATTCAAGACCGTATGCGGCGAAAGTATACAACGCTATGATTCGGAAAATGGCGGCGCCGGCGCGCCCCTCCTTGCTGGTCTAT